>JARCFY010000010.1:80859055-82109055 GCA_029233225.1 Lepidodactylus listeri
GGCCAGCATTCGGCCGGCGGGGGGAACCCCACCCCCGAAGTCATTCAGTCAGGATGACTTCCCCAGCGTAATGACGTCACCCGGAAGTGATGTCATCACGTTGGGGACGTTGCCGGGACGACGCTCTAGCAATCGCCCCGAAACTCTATGGTACCGTAAAGTTTTGGTGCGATTGCCAGAGCGTCGCCCTGGCAATGCCCCCAACGTGATGATGTCACTTCCAGGTGACATTCTCGCGGCGCTAGCATAAGCGCGCGCGCCAGGGAAGCTCCCGGACCGAGGAGGACTCCCCCCCCACCAGTAAGTCTCAAAGACTTGGCAACCCTAGTAGCAGCAGTTTCATCAACGGGGCATGATGCCAGACATATCTGGCTCGAACCACGTCTGTTCTTCATTGCCTTCTCTGCTCTGCTTGGAGGGGGGAGTCTTGCTGTTGTATGTTTACTTACAGTGATCTAGTCTTGCTATCAACTGTATTTAAAAGGCTATATGCTTGCAGTTTTGCTGATCTATTGTATATAGGATGTATAAAAAACATCCCATCAGTCCAATGGCCAACACTAGGGCTGGATGCAGTTGCAACATGAATCTGGGCACAAGAATTAGTTGTTTAACCTTAACATAAAATTGATAATTTTGACAAGCGGAATTTTGACAAGTGGAATAATAAGCACTTCATCTCAAGTGCTTATTGTTTTTCCCCTCTTTTTTCCATTTTTAAAGGCACAGAGTTCTGCCTTGTATTGTACGCAATGAGCAGAGAAACAGCAGAAAAGGTGATCAGGGCCAAGCATTGACCTTCACAAGATCTAGTGTGCATCCTAGGTTTTACAAACAAAACCCCAACAGTGAAGAGAGCCCCTAGATTACAAGCAGGGTCTATATTATTATTTAATGAGGATAGTAGGCCGCTGAACATGGACATCACAAAGAATACTCAATGCTGGCAATTAATGTGTGGAATCCTTCTCATGAGAGTCTGATGTTTCTGGAAACCACAGCACTATGGAATTTCACTTTAATGTTTGGGAATCTGAGGAGGCATTGAGATGTCTGCTGCAATGTGTGGACTTGCTGTAGCGCTCTGGCAATGGCAAAGCACCTCAGAATATCTCCTGCCTTGACAACCCATGGGGTCACTATAAGTCAGTTGAGAGTTGACAGCAAAATAAAAAAAAATCCGCTTTCCCGTTGGCTTTAGAGTTGCTGCCATGCCTTGGTGTGTGTGTGTGTGAGAGAGAGGGAGGGGGGAATATTGCAGACTTTATCCAAAGACTTTCTGCAAGTATTCTGTGCGAACAAGTTTAGCCTTGCTATGAATTCCTTTCCCGCTTGCTGAGAGAAAATGGTTGCCCGTTATGAGTAGAGGAGAATTTGCCGCTTCTAGCAAACATATCATCTCATTCCTTCTGCTTTCTTTGACGGAGCACTTCTTGCCCCAGCTTGTTCCCCAGAGCCAAGTGCTGGAGCAGTTCAGGGCACAGGAAAGTTAATTTCCACCCCCCGAGGGGGGGGGGGGCGAGTAAGATGCTAGTATGCATGCAATGGTCACTTCAGACTCTGGCCTCTTTACACATCTCTCTCTTTCAGTCATGTCTTTATGCAGAATGCCAGCTGGCTCCTGAAAACAGCTTCATTCTCCCCAACTACTCTCCGGTTTAAAAAGCACCATTCTGTAAATACGCCCCTCCTCAAGGTCACCTGAGGGCACAGTATGAGCTTGATACAGTCTTTGTTTAGCATGCAAAAGGACATAAACAGATGCAGGGAAGTGTGCATCTGCTGTTCTCCCCTTCATGGATTCTAATGCAACCCTTCAAAGTGCCTCCAAACATTATTTGCCCACTTACCTGTCTGTTGGACATTTGAGGCCTAAGAGAAAGAACCTTTTTGAAAAGCTCTTTGTTTGAAGGCAATTCTTTCTTGCCAGTTAAAACCCTACCTACAAGTCAGGATTACTTTTTATTCCGGGGCATTGTATCCAGCTATACACAAGCTGTCGCTGCTGTATTCTTTACCGTTTACACTAGGGGCAAGAGCTGGCTAGATTTCATACTTCTCATTTTTACTTCCCAGTGTCTCTTCAGGCCTCTCCAGCTAAATATGGCAATGTAATTATTCTAATGGCATATCTACACTGTGTTACTGGTTGTGTAGTAGTTTATTTGTTGTGGCTTCCCCAAAGAATTCTGGGCATTCTAATTTGGTGAGGGTGCTGAGAATTCTTTGAAAGGTATTTCTGACTCCCCCACTACAGTTTCCAGATGATGGCAAAAGTATTAACACAAATTTATAAAGTGAATTTTGATTCAGCAAATCCAATAAAGAGTAGTTGATGGTTTGTCTATTTTTGTGGAAATTTTACCAAGTAGGTTGATTCCTTACAGAAATGTCCAGTTCCAAGAATTTCTCCTTGGTCAGCTTCTGTTTGTAGTACAGGATAATGATCAGGTGTTTGAGTAGCTTCTTGGAGAATGTGAGACATAGATTTTCTGCATAGTTTGTAGGATAAGTAGATTGTAGAGGATTCCTAATTCCTAGTCCCTTGGGTACAATGTCCAGGTTTTGGCATTTTGTAAGAAAAGAAATATCAGTCTGTATCTATGCAAGTTTCTTTGTGAGGCTGATGGATTTCCATTCCCAGCGCCTTAATGTGGTGCCTTCCATAAAGATAGATTCTAGGTGGATAGCTGTGTTGGTCTGAAGCACGGCTACCCACCTAACACCAATCTGTGGTACTGATAATGAGATGTGTATTTGGCAGTAGGGATGGGCATGAACTGGGAAAGTGTGATTTGGCTCATGGTTTGTGGCATGCCTCCTTTGCAAACCATGAACCGTCATGAACTTTTAGGGGCTAAACCGGTTTGGTTTGTAAGGTTTGTGATGCAGTAGAACGTGCACCCTCCCCCCCTCCTGGCGTGCTAGAGACACCAAACTCACAGGGGATCTCCAGTTGACTGTTCTTTACCTGTCCTCCAAGTTTGGTGGTGATTTAGTTTACGGGGTCTGAGTTAGGCCCCCCCCCAAAAAAAAGATCTGACCCCAGGAAAGTGCTTTTTGGCAAAATGACAGGCGCGGGTTCAGGAGTGTATAGAACAGACCCTGCAGAGGACCTCCGCCTCATGCTGCGCTACATGCCCTCCAAGGAATGTGCAGATTGGACTTAGGAGATCTGACTTATGGCCTCCCCAAAGAAGATGCCCCCAGGAAAAATGTCAGGTGCAGTTTCAAGAGTGTATAGAATGGACTCCTTCAAGCTACACACACCAAACACAGAGGGACCCTCACCCTGCTGCCCTATCCTCTACAGTCTCTCCAAGTTGGGGGCAGATTACATTTCTGGGGTCCCAGTTATGGATCCTCCAAAAAGGTCTCCCCAGTGCTCTCTCTGGAAAAGACAGCTGCAGTTACAGGAGTCTGTGGAACAGCTCAGGAACAAGCCAGTGATTCCAAACTCACAGGGAAACTTCACCTGTGCAGACCTCCCCCCCGCAGCCAGATGCTGGAAGCAAGGCAAGCATCTATATATCTAATAGCGAAGGGCCCCCCCCCCCCTGTGCAGATACCTAAATCCGAGCTAGGGGGCCCTGGGGGGGAGAGGTTTTCCTACACACAGGGGGCACTCCCACCATGTGCAGAAAAATCCGAAAAGTTAAAAAAAAACCTTCAGGGACCATAGAATCCCCCAAAATACCTTTTGAAATGGCCTCAGCTCCAGGCGTCAACTGTGAGGAGATTAGAATGTTCAGGAGAGGGGGGGAGGTTCCAACTGTTTCTGTCAGTCAAAGGCAGGGATTTTACTGGCAGCAGTCTAGGGTTGCCAAGTATCTCCCCAGCAACCAGCAGCGGATCCAGATCCAGGCTGGGAAACTCCTGGAGATTTGGGGGTGGAGCCTGGGGAGGACAGGGGCCTCAGTGAGGTACAATGCCATAAACTCCCCCCTCCAAAGCATCCATTTTCTCCATGGAAAGTTATCTCTGTAGTCTGGAGATGAGCAGTAACTCCAGGGGATCCCCAGGTCCCATCTGGAGGCTGGCATCCCTAGGCAGCACCCTCTGTGTGACTTGATACTACCTGATTTGCATGACTTAATTAGGCCCAGCTGTTTTGCTACAGTTCATCAGCAGCCACCGTATGAAAGCCATTGTGATGCAACAGTTCAAGCTTCAGACTGGGATCTGCGAGATCCAGGTTCAGATCCCCATCTTGCAGTGGAAGCTGACTGGGAGATTTTGGACCAGTCACATACTTTCAGCCTAACCAACCTCACAGGGTTGTTGTGCAGATAACAAAGAGGGAATAATAATGTATTGTGGAGAAAGACTGTAATTTTCCTAGGTAGAGGCTGCAGGGGAGGGGGGTGGAGATAGAAAGGTGAAGACAGATAAAGGTAGGTTGGCTGTTGGGTGGGAAGGAAATAGGGTTGCCAACTCCAGGTTGGGAAATTCCCAGACATTTGAGAGGTGGAGCCTGGGGAGGATGGGATTTGAGGTGGGAGGCAGAAAGAGAGAGAAAGAGTGATGAGGTGGGGAGGCAGAAAAACAAAGGGAATGATGACAGGTCAGAAAGAGAGAGGAAGTAACATACATGGAGGAGAGTGAGAGAGTAAGAAAGGGGGGCAGAAGGGAGAAAGAGTGTGAGAGAGGTAGGGGGAGAAGGGAGGAAGCAAAGGTGTGAGGAATGGGATAACTATCCTGCAAGTTTCTTGCAGGTCTCCACTTGTCTCCTCTATGCCTGCAGCCCCCCCCCCCCCTTCTCCAAAGGCAGGTTCTGAATTACAGAAAGGCAGACATCCTCAGAGTTTTGACAGCAGCTCCCCAAAGTAACCTCACAACAGCTTGGAAGGCACCCTAGCCACACAAAACAAGCAGGGAAGTGTGCCCAGAACTCTCACAGTTCCCCTGTCCAGGGCTGCAACACACAGGTCCAGAGCACACACACATCAGCTGGAGTGTATTCTTCTACTCTGCAGAGGAATGGAAGAACACATGTCAAGCTGGCAGGGCCACCCCCAAGTCTCCAAAGACAGGTTGTAAAGGAAAAGAATAGGCAGGCATCCCCAGAGTTTCAAAAGAGGCCCCCTAAAGTAACCCAACGACAGCTTGGCAGAGATCCCTGGCAAGCACTTGAATCCCGTGAGGCATGTCCACAATGCTCTCAGGCCCCGTCAGGCCCAAACACATAGCTCCTCTGATCATAGCCCACCCCTGGGTGAAATTTCTGTTTATTCACCATTAGCAGAACACATTGTACAGATCACCTGTAAGAGATCACCTGTTGTGAATTGTATGAAAGCAGTGGAGAGGTGTGGTCGAACAGGGGCTTGCTTGTACAGGCAGATGTTCGTTGAGGTAGATATTTGCTGAGGTGGATGTTGTTCCATGAGGTAGGTGTTGTGTTATGAGGTAGATATTCTTTTGTGAGGTAGATGTTGGGTGAGGGAGATTTTCTTTGGAGGGTAAAAGTGTGGGTGTACAGGAGTTTTCTCAGTTGGGGGGATTTCAGTGAGAATGGGTTGGGTGTGGGGAGCCTTTCTTAGAAGGGCTGTTTCATGAGGTAAGATGTTGTTTCATGAGGTAGGTGTTGGGTGAGGGAGATTTTCCTTGCATGGTAAAACTAAAGGGTATACAGGGGTTTTCTCAGTGGGGGAATTTCACTGAGAAAGAGTTGGGAAGGTATAAAATGTGGGTCCTCAGCCAAGGCACCCAGTAGCTGAGCCCCTCTGTTTGGTGTGAGCTGTGAGATGGGGTGGCTCAGAGCCCTGAGTCCACCTAACATCCAAACCCCACCAGGGGAGAGATGTTCACAACCAGGAGTGAGGGTATAAAATGTGGGTCCTCAGCCAAGGCACCTAGTAGCTAAGTCTCTCTGCTCAGCCAGCCCACCCCACCCAGTAGAGGTGACCATCCTGCTACCAAAGCACCAAGGGCACAACCCGCAGGCCACATGCCATATCACCCAGAGATGAGGAGGAATGGGGGGGCATGCAGGGGCACAGCAGGAGGCCTGGATCTTACTCTGTGAGGTCCAGAGAGGGGTAGCCCAGCAGGGAAAGCTTGACCTTCAAGAAGGCCAACTCATCCACCCAGGATGGGTCCAGGTGAGGAGGAGAAGAGGATATTGGATTTATATCCCGCCCTTGACTCAGAGTCTCAGAGCGGCCTACAAACTCTTTTCCCTTCCCCTCCCCACAACAGACACCCTGTGAGGTAGGTGGGGCTGAGAGAGCTCTGAGACAACTGTCCTTGAGAGAACAGCTGGTACAGAGCTATGGCTTGCCCAAGGTCATCCAGCAGGTGCAAGTAGAGGAGTGGGGAATCAAACCTGGTTCTCCCAGATTAGAGTCCGCACACTTAACCACTACACCAAACTGGCTCTCATAGGTGGGAAGGGTGGGGGCTGAGAATCTCTCCCAGGTGGGAGAACACCTGCTCACTCTGTACACTGGTGGGAGGGCAGGAGAGGAGACTCATGGCCATGCAAGAGAGGTCGGACCAGATGACAGCCTTGTGTAACCAGTACTCCAGGGAATTGGTGGAGGCGGGCTCAGGGGACTTGGCAAGGTACTCCCTCACCATCACCTCTGCTGAACCCTCCGCCATCACATGCCTGATAGCCCCGCTGCTGCTGACCCACTCCACCCCCCCCAGCCTCTTCCCTCTGGCCACGTATGTTAGCCTGGTGTACTTGTTAAGAATGGCAGACTCTAATCTGGAGAACCAGGTTTGATTCCCCACTCCTCCACATGCAGCCAGCTGGGTGACCTTGGGTCAGTCACAGTTCTCTCAGAGCTGTTCTCTCAAGAGCAGTTCTCTCAGAGCTTTCTCAGCCTCGCCTACCTCACAGGATGTCTGTTGTGGGGAGAAGAAGGGAAGGAGATTGTAAGCCACTCTGAGACTCCTTCGGATAGTGAAAAGTAGAGTATAAAAACCAACTCCTCCTCCTCCTCCTCTTCTTCTCTGCAAAGCTCATGCTTCCATTGCCTGAGCATTGCATTCTGGAAAGCAATGCTGCCTTTTATCTGGGGGTTACAGATACAGGTCAACTTATATTCCCCTTCCTTGCAGAGTGGCTGCAATTGGTTGGTGATGGCCACCCACAACCTCTCTGCCAAGATCCTGATCTGTAGATTGTCAGCCGAGGCATGCAGTAGTTAAGTCCCTCTGCTTAGCATGAGTAGAGAGATAGCATGGCTCAGAACTCTGAGCCCACCAAACACCCAAACCCCAGCAGGGGAGATGTATTCACAATCAGGAGGGTATAAATGTGAGTCCTCAGCTGAGGCACCCAGTAGCTAAGCCCCTCTGCTTGGTGTGAGCAGAGAGATGGGGTGACTCAGAGCCCTGAATCCACCTAACACCCAAACCTCAGCAGAGAACAGGAGTTCAGAATTAGGAATAAATGAATGTGCTCTGCTTTCAACAAGTTCCTGCCTCTGTCTAACTGCCAACAGAGGAGAGGGTGCAGAGCTGAGCTGAGGGTATATAGAACATTCTGATCCCATAGGAACTCTGTTATTGGCAACCAGCGGTAGCTGTTAAGTTTTGAAGAGCCCCTATTGGTGTTTCCAAGGTGGGAGAATTCTGCTTCCCTGTTGCTTTTAAGTTTTGTAAACTGTTTGTTTGTTTGTTTGTTTGCAGTATTTCTAAGCCGGCTCAGGGTGGCTTACATTACTGGCCCAGTGTGCCAAGATTCATAAACATATAAAACCAATTAAAGCAGTCAAACAATCACACTATACAATTACAAGTTAAAATTAAGGTGCTCATAGTAAGACAAGATGGCATGCCATAATCATATAGGTCACAGAGCTCAACTCAGCACACTCCCACTCTTCACAAAAATATGGCTCAGTCACATTTCGGCCCAGCCTACCCCACAGATATCAATAGTGGCCGTTGGTGGAGGTGGTGGGCGGCTCCTAGTTGAAAGCCTGGTGGAAGAGCTCCATCTTACAGGCCCTGCAGAACTGCATGAGATCCCACAGGGCCCTGATCTTCTCCAGGAGCTCATTCCACCAGTAAGGAGCCGCCACTGAAAAGGCCCTAGTTCTGGTTGCAGTGATCCTGGCTTCCCTGGGGTCTGAAATAAGCAGCCGGTGTTGTGTCCCTGCCTGTAGCGCTCTCTGGGGTCTGTACGGGGAAATGAGGCCCCTCAGTAATGTTGGTCCCTGGCTATATAGAGCTTTAAAGATAAGTACCAGCACCTTGAAGCGAATTCGGTATGCTATTGGCAGCCAGTGCAGTTGAGTAGAGACAGTCTGTCTGGAAATGTATCCATTCACAAACCACCACAAACAGTGTGAAAGTTCGTGGAATGCTCTTCCCAGTTTCTCTGCCCTGAACGTCAGTTTGCGAACCAGCTAAAATTTATGACAAACTTCAGTTTGTGATCTGGTTCATGTCCATGCCTATTTGGCAACAACCAATTGAAAAACAGATGGAATAACCTCTATTAATCTCAGAAGGATGACAAATTTGAATTAAATTACATGGTGTGTTCAGAAGAGTTCAGAATGGAAAGGTCTAGTACCTCACACTGAAACTGTTATGTATGAGTCCATTCGTTTATCTGGATAATGGGTGTTATTCTTTATAAATATCCCTCCCCCAACAGAATCCTGGTGCTGGCAAAGGACAGCAGAAAAATTCATCAGCATCCTTATGCAGAAGAATGCAAATCAGGGGCCACCTTGCTCTCTTTTTGGCAGAGCGAATCCTTTGGGTGGGGTCTACAATCCATTAAATTGTCATCACTTTTGGATGGGGCAGGCAAGACTCTGGCCAAAAATGTGTATTGCCTTTCAGTGCTCCTAGAATGAGGAGGCTTTCTCCTGTCTGCCTAAAATATGGGTGAATTTATTTTGGATGACAGGTATAATGCTTGGGAATTTCATCCACATTGGGGCGCGGAGGAAGGGATTTCTACAGATTGAAATGTATTTCCTTTTAAAACCAATAGAAAGAACTACTGAACTGATTAATCTGACTGAACAATGCCTTTATATTAAGTAATATTAAAATATTTATCCCACACAAGAGGTAAGTCATTATAGCCAAAGGACAGTGAACACAGTTCTTATAGTGTGGTTGTTGTGCCAGTAACCTACTTGCCTCTTTTAGAGATAGAGGACATCCTGATTCCTCCCATTGAATTTGGAGGCAGGGTTGATTTCCAACTTCACAGTGGAGAATCTCCGTTAAGATAGTTTGTTTCCTGCCTTGGTTAGTAGAGCAGTGTTTGGTAGGAGCTCTGGTTAAACAGTTCTCCTAGTCTGGCCTTTTAAAAGTTCTGGCATGACTTTTGTGGCATGATCTTAGAAGTCAAGGTAGGCACATGTCCAGAGTGCAAATGGTGGCTGTCACACGCCCAAGGACCCTTTTGGCATCCATTGGTAGCATCAGTCTGAATCTATCCATAACAAAAGGGCAAGCACCTCAGGTACTGGATCTGTTTTCATTGGCCTCCAAACTGGAACGGGTGAGAGAGATTTTATTAGTGAATAACCCCCCAAAAACATCACAGTTAGGGGCCAAATTCACATCACTAACAATTTTTATTATTTATTTGTTTGTTTAATTTGTATCCCACCCTCCCTGCCAGGCAGGCTCAGGGCAGCTCACAGCATACACACACACACACACATACACATTAAAAACAGCAAGAGATATTAAAACAATAATAAAGTTAAAACCACAGCATGTGCAAACAAGTGCTAGCATACGTGGTACTAATAAATGATGGCAGCGTTGTTGGATTTAGGTGTGATCACACCATAAGCCACTTTAAACATTTGAGCTGGATGAGACTCAGCTGAAGCAGTGGTTGTGGAGAAAAAAATCCTTCTTCACTGCTATCACTGCCACCTCATGTGCCTACAAATGGGCTCCATGGTATGTTCTGTCTGATTCATATGACATCTTCTGCTAGCATCGCTCTAGTTCCCCAGTCCGGTTCATATTTCTGGGGTCCTACCAGCGCATGGGAAAAGGACATCAAGGAGCGACCCTGTTTCTGACTCCATCATTCCATGCTGCTAGATGAGGAGGAGGTTCTCAGAATGCCCAGAGCTGCCTGGAAATGAACAAGGTTTTTTAATATCTGAGGGTGAGCCATTCTAATCAGTCCACCATCCTGTGTTTTTACCTCTCTCCTCTGAGGGGGCTTAGTAACAATGTCTTCCAAAACCTAGATGAGGATTCAGATTGCCCCACTGACAGGCTTCGAGCTATTTTCTGATTCCCTGAAGGGGAGCCCTACTCAGGGCCAAACAGCAAACACAGAGGGTGTGCTTGGCAACGGACATCTGGCCAGACACAGGGCAAGACTGAGGTGAACAGGGCGAGTTATCTCACTGGTTCTGCTGTTCAGGGAGGAAGGGGTGTGGCTCAATGATCGAGCATCTGCTTGGCGTGCAGAAGGTCCTAGATTCAGTCCCTGTGTCTTCAGTTAAAAGGACCAGGTAGAAGGTGATATGAAAAACCTCTGCCTGAGACCCTGAGAAGCCACTGCCAGTAGACAGTACCGACCTTGAGGGGCCAATGGTTTGATTCAGTATAAGGCAGCTTCATGTGTATGTGTGTGGTTTTGCCTCTTCATACAACTCCAAATGGATGCTGAAGCAGCAAGCTGTGCTGCAACTTCAGTTCTGGCGATTCTCCCTCTTCAGCCTGGTGATTATAACTCATTAAAGACCGTTTGTTTTCAGAGAGAGCTGTTCAGAGTTTGTCTGCCCATGGAAGGGGGAGAAAGATATTGAGACAGGAGGTTTTCTTCTCATCCTTGCCTCCCTCAAAAAATGCTCCTAGATGCTGAAAAAGGCAGGAAATGGGGGAAGCCTCTCCTAGCGCTAGCCCTCCAGTCTGAAGAGGCTCATCAACAAATGACTGTTCCAAACACTCTAATGACCTCCTGGCTCACTAGGGCTGCTCAGAATCAGAAATTTCCCTCTGTGAACATTAATCCACCCTGAAATTCTGGTGATCTTTATTCTTCTGTTGAGTCTCAGGTATCAAATCTGAGAGCGGGGGTGGGGGGGTGGGGAATGGAGGAGGAAATTTCTGAAATGGAAATGGTTGAGTAAGAACAGTCACCCAGTTGAGTGTCTTCCATCATCCACAAACTTGGCCATTGCACTGTTCCCAATATAGATCCTTGTGGGGACCTCTGTGTCTATAGTTCTGGTTGCTCTGTGTCAAGGTATTGCAGGGCTGAAAGAAAATTCATCGGGAAAGGTTAAGCACACATATGTACATCACCCATGTTAGCATTTCAGGATTGGGAAACCTGTGTATGTTTCATACTGTTGTATCCTAAGACTTCAGTGTAACTTTGTGTAGGACTACAGAGAGCCAGTTTGGTGTAGTGGTTAAGTGCGCGGACTCGAATCTGGGAGAACCGGGTTTGATTCCCCACTCCTCCACTTGCACCTGCTGGATGACCTTGGGCAAGCCATAGCTCTGTACCAGCTGTTCTCTCAAGGACAGTTGTCTCAAAGCTCTCTCAGCCCCACCTACCTCACAGGGTGTCTGTTATGGGGAGGGGAAGGGAAAGGAGTTCGTAAGCCGCTCTGACATTACAAGTGAAGGGTGGGGTATAAATCCAATCTCTCTCTTCTCTTCTCCTTCTTCTACAGTGATGTGTGTAGTTCCATCTTATTACAAAAATTTTGAAATAAAGATTGAGCACTTTAGATTAGCTCATGGTCAAAGGCGGGGAGGGTGTTCATGGAAACAGAAGGATACGTGCCTCTTTCAAGTGAACAAAATTGCCTGTTGGCTTTTTCTTTTTGGCGCTCCATTAAGGCATGTGACAAATTGTGTTATTTGAGTGTGTGTAATAACCTATTATTGAGTAGAACTAAATTTAGAACAATCAAAACGGGGTATCCCATAATTATGTGATTTCAGAAACACAACTTGACAATTGAATCTAACAGCAAAAATTCCAAACAGAAGAAGATGTTGTAATAAGAGCGCAGTTCCATTAATAAACAAAAAGGAAAATCAAGAAGGGACAGTATGTAGAAATTTATCTTTGGAGGAGGGGAAAAAACTGCTTCCTTGTCATTTACAAAGGGTATTTGTGTGAGTTGCTGGGTTAATGTGGGCAAGTGAATGGAAAATTAAATGACTTGGCCATGACCCAGGTTCAAATCCCCATTTGTGCCATGGAAGCTCTCTGAGTGACCTTGGACTAGTCACACACTCTGAGTCTAACCTGCTTCACTAGGCTGTTGTGAAGATAAATTGGAAGAGAGGAGAATGATGTAAGCTGCTTGGGTCCTCATTGCGGAGAAAGGCAGGGTATAAATGAATAAAATAAATAATTAAAAATGAAATTTCAGGTTGAGCACTTCTGGCTTTTTCTGCATTTGTCTTAGGAAAGCTGGAAATAAAGACAAGTTCATTTTCCAACAGTTTCTCTTTAAAATTATTTCATTATGTGTCCCAATATTTTCCTTCTTTACTTCTTCCTATGTTTTCTTGAATACTAAGAGAGATAAGAATACGTGAGATGAGTAGGATTTTTTTAACTTTGACAATTGAAAACGGAAGTGCTCAAAAGTTCCTAACACACACACTCAAAACCAGTGCGTTTCACCACTGAGAAACTGGCAGTCCCAGCAGTTGTGCTGATTTATTTACTAAAGTATGTTGGAGCAGAAAGTGTCCTCCTTGGATTATTGCTGAGGGATGCACAAACTCCTCTATAACCATCACCCATTTTGTTTCTTGATTGGCCGGTGAAGCAGAGTGACAACCAATGCCACCTTGTCTTGGTCATTACAAAATAACAGTCATGTTCTCCTTCTTATTTGTCAGGGCTGATGTCCAGTCAAGCAGCTCAGTATTTTCCATTACCATTTACATCCTTAAAGTTCATTACCCAGAGTTCTGAAATTCTATTGTAGGCTTGTGTGGCTTGCTTTGCCTTCTTTTCAAGTGGTGATTTGCTGTTATGCCGGCTGTGGCCAAGGGTAAACATTGTCAGGAAAACCACTGAGATGAGATTGCTTTGATATTTGTTGCTTTTTTTTAACTAAGTGAGACATTCATTGAGAACTCTCCCTTTCACTAGCAATTACAATTGCTCTAGTAATTCTCGTGGGAAAGTATCAAGGATGGGTGTAAACAAACAAGGACGGATTAGTTTATGTAAGACAGTATCAAATGGACTTGTACTTAATTCCTTTTTTCAAATTTATTTTGTGAGAAATAACTTGTATATCACATCTTCAATTACCTTTTTGGTAGAGTGACGTTTGCTTTAGCAGGAACGCTCACTGACCTCAAATTGTACTATCCTTGCTTTTTGTTACATTAACATAAATAAAAACCAGATAAACTCTACTGTGAGTACACAGTATGTGGCTCAGTGGAGCCATGTTATACAGCCCGCAAACTCCTCCCACTAAGATTGAGAGCCAGCCTTCTGACCCCTTCCTTCAGAGGAGGGGGAACTTCTCTCTGTGTTCCAGAGCAAGGACATAGTGAGAAATTTTTGGAGGAGTCAGAATGATGTCTATTGGCTGTTCTGGGCTGAGAGCTGATGTTTTGACCCTATTCACAGGGAATTTCTCTGTTACAGTCTAGGGGATGCAAGGAGAAATTTCCCATGGGGCAGTACACCAGAAATCCTTGCTTGGGGAAACCCACTGGTCACACTGAGTACATGTACAATTTCTACCTGCTGGTGAGCTTTCATAAAATACCTCCAAACACAGAACTTTCAGGGATTGGGCGTAAAAAGCTGGCTGAAGTTTAAGGGGTGACTTTTTGCTTTGTTTTCCTTTGTTTTCCACAGTTGGCCCAGCCTGGTTCTGGTTTGGAGATCAGTACTTGCTTTTTGTGACATGTACACCATTAGGCAGGAGAGTGAAGGCACCAAAAGACAGACAAGAATTTGACAGGAGAGACAATGAAAAGCATAGGGGTTTAGAATCAGCTGTGGTTTAGGGTGACGTAGGGGAGAGGAAGTAGAGATGGAGGATTTCACTTTCAGCAACTGACCAGCTTAATCAACCAGATTCACTGCAAACTTGTTCATTAGGTAGGCTAGGAAGTTTCTCTGACAGTTGTTCACATCCTCAGAGTTATGCTGCAGGACTTGGGACCCTATCTGCTTAAGTCAGAGATTTGCAGAGTGTTCCTCATTTACAGTTTAACATTAGGTGTTAATTAGGTCTCTTTAGGCAGGAGGTCGCTGTATTGTATTGTGCAGGTAAGTACTTGTGTCCTGGGGAAGGTCTATTCCCTTGCCTTTAATGTATTTTCCTCCCACCCCCACCCCCACCCCCAATCTTTTGGCTTTTTTTAGCCATGTTTTTTACCATTAATTCATGTATCATACAGTTTGCTCTTGTAGTGTAGTGTGCAATGGTGCCTTCCAATAAACTGTTTTATTCAGTTTATTGTAACACTGTGAAGCCTGTGTCTTCCTAGCGTAACATGAACCCATTGTAGCAGAGGCCTAACATTAGGACCTTAATTTTTTTTAAAGGCATTATAACCATGAAGGGATTTTAGGTGGCAGGTGCTAAGCAAGACTTTACTCTGTCTGGGACCCTGGAGAGCTGCTGTTGGTCAGTTAGCATAGGCAATACTGAGCTAGATGGACCACTAGTACAGTGCAGCAAATTCATCTGTTCACAGCTGTGTCAGTTATGGTGTGCTTTGTGTGGGGCACATCGACCCGTCTTTCACAGATCCTTTGTGTATTGCGATATCTATGAATAAGCTGCCCCTTTCAGGAAAATTTCTGTGCCATGGTGGATCTCATTGAATAATTTCTGATAAGCTTCCAAGGGACCCAAGGATGAAAACCATTGGCCTAAATAAAAGGCAAGAATTTTAGCATATATAAGTTCATGATGAGAGATAATAGTTTCATATGACAAAATTAATGTGTGAATTTTGATGAAGCCATTCAAAGCTAAGGTAAATTGGCATGTTTCCGGTAGCAAGAAGCAGGACGCTGTAGTGTTTGGGCCGTTTCGAGCTATGGATTCTGGTGAGAATTGGAGGCAAGCAAGGATGGGGTTACCAAAGTAAAAATAGTCTTGCCAGTCACTTCTTTTCTAAATCTCCCAAAGCATCCTGCAAAAAGTGCTGCAATTCTGTCAGACAAACAACTGCTAATTAAGTTCCTGGCCTGAGTTCTTCATTCAGCCCTCTTTTCCTCCATTAGCCTGGGCTCAGCGCTAAATGGCAAGCTTCCTAGGACCTGTCATGGCTGGGCTTGGATAATTACTGCCTAATGAGGGCACCGGCTGCATCTGTGATGAGAGAGAAACATTTTGTGAGGTAGGCAGTAGCCTCCCCTCCTTGTTATGTTCTCTTTAGGGGAAAGACCTTCAGGCTATTGATCACCAGTGAAGAACATACGGCTACAACCCCTTTGTGCATATACCTCCTATAATTAGTATTTGGTCTCCAAGTCTTTTGTGATCCTGGCTGCTTATGGATCATGTAGATGAAGATGCACATCGTAACATGAGTCTGTCAGGAGTGCATTTGTGGAACTCCTTGGGTAGGATGTATTTGCAGGATTGGGGAGAGGAGGTGGCTACACTCTTTTCAGGTGGTAAAAGCAGTTCTTACCATTCTTACTAGCTGGGTAACCCTGGGTCAGTCAGAGTTCTCTCAGAGCTCTCTCAGCCCACTGCAAGCCTGGCTCACCACAAAAGAGCTAGAGCTTCTGGCTGCCAGACAAAACTAGGCTCTCCAGACTATACTACACACACTGCCATATGATAATTATTATTAATTACCTCTAGTAAAACAGAAAAGGGGTGGGGAAAATACAATGTCTATACAAGGCATCAGATTGGCAAGACTGAGGGGACGGGACGCAATGTGAAATACTCCATTGTAACATTGTCCTGTTCTCCTTAGAAGCTGTTTCCTATCAGAAAGGGTATATTGGATAATGTAGATCATAGGCGTCAACTACGGGGGGGGGGGTTCGAGCCACCCCGAAATTTCCCGGGGGGGACTGAGCCCCCCCCAGGAAAATGGAGCGCCCTCCGCCGCACCTCCCTGGGTCCTTCCTAGGGCCGCCGCCGCCGCCTCTCTCTCCCCCCCCCCCCGCCTGGCCACTCCGTCCCTCCCTCCGTCCATCCAGGGGCCAGCTAAGCAAATGCCCTGAAAGGACGGAAGCAGGAGTGCTCATGCTGGGGGGGGGAGGAGGCGGCAGGAACATGGTCCCGGCGGGGGGGCGCGCTTTGTGCGCACGCACAGAAGATCCCCTCCCCCCCGGGATTTTTAAAACTCGATGCCCCTGATGTAGATAATTATTCTGTTGAAAGAATACACTGCTGCAACTGCTGCTGATCATACCTAAGTCCCATCTCTCAGGTTTCCCTGCTCAGGAATGGTGAGGGTGAACAAAGGATAATGAGTACTGGTACAGCCAGACCATTGCTTCAACTTCTGAGTGCCCGAAGGTATGTTTCTTGCTGTGTTAACTTCCCAGACATGACTCATGGGGGTTGAGTTCATTATTAAGTAATAACAGAAATGCAGAGTAACCACAGTGCCTTCGGCTCTGAGGCTAGGCAGAGATCTAATGGTATGCAAACCTTTTGCATCCCAGTACTGGAACTAAGAGGGAAATATATACTTCTGCATCAACCTGTCCCCTAAGACGTGCCACCATCTTTTGGGTGTGGGTGATGAACAGTGAGTGAAACAGTGTTGTGCTTTATTGATATTGTTACATGAGCAAAGTGGAAGAAATCTCAAAGCACCTGGTTCCTTGATGTTTAATTTAAGGCTGTGTTAAGGTCCTTGAAGCAGGCCTGTAGCTACAGTGGGGGGCCCAGGGGCCCGCCCCCCTGACTTCCTGCCAGGGCCCCACAAATTGCTATCTAGCCCAGGCCTCCTGACACTCTGGGCTGTCCTGAAGACTCCCCATGCTGCCACTGCTGCCCTTTCCTTGCCTGCCAGCAGCCCTGGCAGCTCCATCCCAGCCCGCCCCCCCAACGATCTGGGCCGTCCTGAAGACTCCTGGCGCCACCACCGCTGCCCCTTCCCTTCCTGCCAGCAGCCCTGGCACTCCATCCTGGGCTGGCAGTTGGGGGGAGGGGCTGGGGGTCCTGAGCTGGCAGTGGCGGCACGGAACTACGAAGTGAGGAATCGGTGTGAGGCAGGTGGGTGGGCAGGCCAGCAGGTGAGGTGGACTTACATGGAATAAAATAAACATACTCCATTCAACAAACCTTTGGAAGACCCGCTGTCCATCCCAGATGCTGGCATTCCTGTGTGGTTAGTTTAACCACCATCAGCAGCACCCACAACTATGTCCTGAATGCATCTTTTGGCTGTACTTCAGTGTCTTTGGAGGCATAGGAGCAAAGGCCTTGCTGTGGGTGGCCCCACTTCCACTGTCAGGGATTCTACCAATGTAAACTGCTGGGCTATAGAAGAATGCAATGTGTCTCTGTATGCAGACTTTGCAGTTGTTTCTGCAGTACGTAGACCAAGTGTCCCCAGCCCTTTTGAGCCTATGGGCACATTTGGAATTCTGACACGGCATATTAGATGCAGCAACAAAATGGCTGCTTCAGGTGGTGGAGCCAGCCACAAAATGATTACCATAGCTTAACTTCAGTAACACAGAGTAGATCCTTGTGCTGTGGTGGCAGCTGCTGCCAAAGCAACTTTTTAAAAAAACAGCATAGCCAATCAAATCTCCAATAGTTAATCAAAAGCCTTGCTGGGCAAAAGGCCTACCTTGCCCTACCTACTTCTTCAAAAAGCTTGATGGGCACCAGAAAAGATGTTGGTGGGCACCATGGCACTCACGGGCAGCACGCTGGGGAACCCTGATGTAGAACCTTTCTATACCCATCCTTGATAAATATATAGGTTAGAGCAGGGCTTTTTGGGTAGAAAAAGCCCAGCAGTAACTCATTAGCATAATAGGCCACACCCAACAGCAGAAACTCATTAGGTTATTAGGCCACACCACTGACAGCACAGCTTATTAGCATATTAGGGCTCACCCCCATATTACCAGAAGAGTGGTCATCCAGCCACACCCACCTTTTGCTTCTTATTTTGTTTACCTTGTTTGTTGTCAAAGCCCAGGGCTCTTTTTGTAGCAGGAATTAATTTGCATGTTAGGCCACATACCCCTAATGTAGCCAATCCTAATGAGTTCCTGCTGTTGAGTGTGGCCTATTATGCTAATGAGTTCTTCCTGGGTGTGGCCAACTCAGGAGCCAGCTGGAACCCCGTTCCTGCGCGTTCCTGCCCCAAAATAGCCCTGGGTTAGAGGTAAAGATTTCCAACAAGCATTAGGCTTGCACCTTTCTTTTTGGAAATCAAGGACTGCTGCCATTATTCATAAAGCTTTACAGAATGTAAGGATATTTATGTGGCCTTATGCCAATGAGAACTCTTGCTATTCTTTCTCTTTCCTTCGCTGTCCAAGTTTTCTCTCATGTGGGTAATTGCTTTCCAAGTGGTTAACTATTTTTTTTTTCAGTTTCCCCCAAGGGATCAATCACTGTTAAGGGAGTAAAGACAGAATGGGAAGAAAAATGGAAGAGAAGGGGGGAAAGGAACTATTTAGTCTTTTTGAATAGCACAGGAATAGGGATGTACCCTAACTGCTGTTTTTCATGTTTTGTGCCACCCATACCCACATCTAGTCATCTCTCACCCAGAGTTCCTCTTCACCCTTGACTGTCCCTGTTTCTAAAGTGTCCTACCCATACCTTCATTTTCAGAGCCTTTTCATTTCCGTATTCTGAATTTATACCACTGTACCATGATACCATTGTAAGTACTTGCCTTTTTGTCACCTTTTTAAAAAACTGAAGTTATACTTGACCACAGTCCCATTTTAGGATCCCTTCCCCTTAATGTTGACATGTGTATGGGTACACAGGTAAAATTGCAGGAAATCAACATGTACTTACTGTAGAGGATGAAAAAATCAACAAACCCCAAGAGGAAATATACAAAGAAACATGCCTAAATGGAATGAACTGTAATGAAAATAGAGATCCACAAAATTTGGATTTCCTTGGCCGCCAAACATTGCTTCTGGGAACCAGCAAGGCTCCGTTCTCCGCTCTGCAACGTAAGTGTTGTACCCAATCAGGGAGTGAGTTGGAAGGGGGTGAACTATACATGTGTGCTCCTCCTGATAACTCCAGTACACAACAGCACAAGAGCAGCTTGGTTGCATTTTTGAAAGAGGCATACTCTGGTTCCTTTTGTCACTGGCAGCTTTTTTAAACACGTGTTACTCCTGCAGTGGGACTAGATTGGAGGCTTTCCCTCAGAGCTGTCAGGATTAAATTTCTGATCACCACTGGCAAACTGGTGATTATCAGTGTTCCAGCTGTTGTTCTTCACTGGAGATGGTCCCCATTTGCTGGGTTTTGTCCCTGGTAAAAACACTGTCCTATTTTGTGTGTTTTTGCCTTTGAGACATTTGTTATTAAAATTTGTTGTTCTCAGGGCTCTTTTTGTAGAAAAAGCCCAGCAGGAACTTATTAGCATAATAGGCCACACCCAACAGCAGAAACTTATTAGCATATTAGGCCACATCCCCATACTTAGATTGCCTCAAAGACGAATAGAAGTACTATAAAGGGAAAACTGTGTCCAGCTGGCACACCTTACCGTGGTTTGGGTGAAATGCCAATGCTTTCTGATGGCCTTTGCATCAAAGGTACCTTTAGAATTTGCTCTGAAAGGCAGGGGTCCTTTCGAGCAGGAGCTCGGGGAGCACAGCTCTGGGAGTTGGTGACAGCTCCCCCCCCCCCCACGGGGGAATGCCTGCTTGTGTCCTGGCTGCAGCAGAATGACCCCGTCCCCTGGAAAGGTCCTGGTTCCTCCGACCAGCCTTCTGAAGGCTTCAGCCACCACTGAAGCTATCCTCCCAGAATAGTGGTATTTCTGAGGCTTGGATTAGTACTGGTCCCCTTCTCTGCCTGTTCTTTCTTTCTTTCTTTCTTTCTTTCTTTCTTTCTTTCTTTCTTTCTTTCTTTCTTTCTCTCTCTCTCTCTCTCTCTCTCTCTCTCTCTCTCTCTCTCTCTCTCTCCTTTCTTTCTTGCCTTCTGACATGCTTCTGGTGATGTCAGGTGGTGTAGCATATGCAAATAAGTAATGCTAATGAATTATGCTAATGAGGTTCTGCACCTCTTTTTCTACGAAAGGACTCCTGCTGAAAGGTGTTGCGAAGGAAGGAAGGAAGGAAGGAAGGAAGGAAGGAAGGAAGGAATTGCATAAATGTTTTGAACAAATTTTATTTGCATAAATGTTTTGAACAGATCATAGCCAGATTGACCCCTTTGGAAGAAAAAAGTAAAAACAAAACAGGCAGCATTTTAAACTCTGTTTTAGGTTGGTTAGCTTTAATGCTGGATGCCTCAGCCTAGCCCAATCTCATAATATCTTGGAAGCTGGAAGGCCTCGCACGCCCGATCTCCTTTCCCGCCAGCTTCCTACACTTAAAGGGAGCTCCCTTAAGGACATAAGAACACAAGAGAAGCCAATGCTGGATCAGGCCAGTGGCCCATCCAGTCCAACACTCTGTCACACAGTGGCCAAAATACCAGGTGCCATCAGGAGGTCCACCAGTGGGGCCAGGACATTAGAAGCTCTCCCACTGTTGCCCCCCCCCAAAGCACCAAGAATACAGAGCATCACTTGCCCCAGACTGAGAGTTTCTATCTATACCTTGTGGCTAATAGCCATTGATGGACCTCTGCCCTTAAGAACATAAGAGAAGCCAATGCTGAATCAGGCCAGTGGCCCATCCAGTCCAACATTCTGTCACACAGTGGCCAAAAATACCAAGTGCCATCAGGAGGTCCACCAGGGGGGCAAGAACTCCAAAAGCCCTACCACTGTTCCCCCCCTCCAAGCACCAAGAATACAGAACTACGTTTGTATTTCTGTGTAGTTCTACCTTAAAGAACTATTAGTTGAGAATCTGGAGGTCAATGAATAGATATCTAATGGTCTTTAATTTTCTTTGAATGCTTTGGGGGATGGGAATTGGATCAGGGCCAAAGTCCTGGGGCATAGGGGGGCCTGTTTAGAGAGAAGTCAGTTTCCCCAGTCAACCATTAAGGCAGATGAGGAATGATTTTGATCAGGGAAAGTATGTTTGCACAGAGAGGGGAGATTTAATAGCACTCACAATCCAGTTCTACAATCCCAATCCAAATCGGGGGGGGGGGGGAGAATCATCCTAACTGGATGGAAACTAAAACAAATTACAGCTGGAACAGATACATGCATACTGGGAACTAAAACAAGAATCATAAGAAAAATGAGCACCCGGGAGCGCACCCTTGCTGGCGGCTCCTGCCAACATCATCTGTGGTGGTGGCCTGGAGTCCGCTGCAGCCACCATTGCTGCTGCTGCACCAGCCGGGCCCCAGCAGGCCGCACCCGGGAGTGCTTCCCCATCATATGCTGTGCTGGCCTGGTCTCCACCGCTGCCACCAACACGGCGCTAGCCCGACCAACACCCATGGAAACGAGGAGAAGGAAAGGAATCCAAAGCTTCCACTCACCCATCCGCTCCTTACTGCTTCACTCCTCTCAGGTTTGCCATTACCCAGGAGAAAGGCCTCGCACAGAGATCGGGCGTGCAGGGCCCTTTTCTGCTGGCGGGGAGGGGCGGGGCAGGCCCGACGCCAGCCGGAAAGCTGTTCCTGCGTGTTCTGCCCCCAAAATAGTCCTGGTTGTTCTTCAGGATTCAACATAAGAACATAAGAGAAGCCAGTGTTGGATCAGGCCAGTGGCCCATCCTGTCCAACACTGTCACACAGTGGCCAAAAACACCATCCTTCTGAAAGTCTCTAGGTGTTAAATGAATGAGGACCAAACTACGTTGGGGGTACTTGATCTGATCCCTTGGTGTCTGGTTTAGTCTTTAAAAGCAGCTGTTGGGGGGGGGTATGGATGGTTACTCCTGTGGTGTAACACAGGGGTGTAGTTAACTCTTTTCCTCAACAGTAGTTTCTCAATTAGCTTGTACCCAGCTTGCTTTTTGCTCCAGTAGGGAGAAAAGGCAAACAGATAGTACTTGGATGTTTTCTCTGCTAGGGCCAGAAGCAGCATGTGTGCTGAAGGGTTGTGGGGAGCAGGAAAGCATGGGAGAAAACAGTTACCTTTCTGCTTCCCTGGGGTCACAATCCAAATCTACATCAACCCCCTCTTGGCTGCTTTTCAAGTCTAAGCTTCATGCTGGGAGATCCAGAATGCAATCCCAAGACCAGTGGATTTAGAAGTGTCTACATCTATTTAGGATTGCATGGCCTAGGGTTGCCAAGTCCGGGTTGGAAAATACCTGGGGACTTTGGGGGTGGAGCCAGGAGAAGGTGGGGTTTGGGGAGGGGAGGGGCCTCAGCATGGTACAATGCCATAGAGTCCACCCTTCAAAGTAGCCATTTTCTCCAGGGGAGCTGATTTCTGTCAGCTGGGGATCAGTTGTAAAAGCAGGAGATCCCCAGGCCCCACCTGGAGGATGGGAACCCTAGCATGGCCAGTCATTGAAGTCCATTGTAATGTACAGTTTAGCTCTGAGTGGGAAGTAAGTGTGTCTTGTCTCTGATACACCTGCATATCAATACACAAATAGTAAAGTGTTATGTGGATATATTCTGGCAGTGTTCAAACTCTTGTAATGACAGATTGTGCATCAATTATGTTTTCATGGAATTATGTTTGTCTAAAGAGAAAACAACCTTGTGGCCAGGGCCGATGCCGGGCTTTTTTGTGCCCTAGGCAAGGCTAACTACTTGCAACCCCTGCGGGCTTGGGCAGGCAGGGTGCGAGGCAAAGCTGAAGGGATCTGCTGCTGCTGCAGTTGCCGTGACTTTCTGGAGGAGGAAAAACATGGGAGAGCCGGGGCTGGTGAGTGAGTGAGTGTGAAAGCCTGTGGCCGGTTGGAGGAGCACTGAGTGTCCGTTTTTGTGCCCTAGGCAGTCGCCTAACTTGGCCTACTGGTAGCACCGGCCCTGCTTGTGGCTTTTAAAGCAGTGCAGACCTCTGCAGATAAAAGGAATATAGCAAAGTATTTAGCAGTTTGTAACTGAGGATCGCTTAGGTACTAATATCTGCTATTTGAATATTTCCCTATTTGCATCTAGGAAATATTGGAAGAGTATGCCAGCCTGTAGAGATTAGCTGGGATGCACCCTTAGTACGCTTTGGGTATGAGTTTTGCAGAAGATGTTAGTGAATACACAACATCATAATCCTTGCTCTGATGGGTGTGTGTGGGGGGGTGAGAGACACATACACACCATCTTCCTCTGACTCAGCCCTGAAGATAGGGTTGCCAACAGCTTGGAGAAAAAAATGTCCAGCCCCTTTAACTGAAGCTTAATGGGATGTGATTTACCAGGTCATGTTTACTGCTGTGCCATACAAAGCTTCAGTTGCCCTTTTCCACACATTAAGCCTTTGTTAAAAGAGCTAAACATTTTTTTCCCTCTATTGTTGACAACCCTATATGAAGGACTTTGACTGCCTCTCTCTTAAAGGGCGGTCCCACCCACCATGAAGTCTAAAACTGATTTCGGCCCTGGTTACCTTGACCTTGCCGATATGGCGCTTTCTTTTATTTTTTGATGGTACCCACCTCACCTGAGGCCATGCAGATTCCCCCCATCCACCCCATCTTGAGTAGTTTCACAGCTTATTTTTAAAAGGGGGAATGAGATGAGTTAGTGGGGAGTTGAATGAAACAGACAGTTGCCAAAAAAAAATGAGAAAAGAAATCAGATTGTCAAGGCTGTGTAATGACTAGGAACAGGATAAGGGAACTTTAGGACTTAATTTCCTGTTCCTGTTATTCAGGCCCTGTGTGGATGATATTTCTGCTTCTGTCTCCTAGGAGATGGGTTGGGGAGTGGGAAAAGGGGGACAGAGCAGGTTGCTTCTAGAATACTAATGGCTTTTGAGCCGTGGACTAGCACAGAGGAACTGGGAGAGGCATGTGCTGCCTGCTGCTTGGGAGAGAAGTAGGGCAGGGGCTTTAGTAATGAGAGCATTCATCTTCTTTTTGTTTTCAGTGTCAGGGACAAGATAAGTAGCACGTCCCAGAATTAAAGAATGCTTTCTTTCTCTGCATCCCTGTAGTGATTCTTCCTCAGATAGCTATTTTTATTGCTTCTGGTTGAATCAACCACAACACTGAAATGGAAGACCCTTTCCAGATTATTTCTTTACAGTTTTATCAATGTGAATCCATTACTTGGCTGTTACAGGGTATCCAGATGCCAGTATAAGTACTTCTGTTCTAGGAAAGTTGCACCCTCCCATTATGTGTTGTCAGTCAGTCATACCTCTTATTGGCATACTCAAACATAGTACAAAAATAGGAACTGGCAAAATATACAGTTCAAGATTAAGAACAATAGGCTAATATATATATATATTCATGGTGAAACATGCCCTTCATAAATTTTAGTAGACTTCTCCAGCAATTTACTAACAGCCCTTGTGATTTCTATTTTATTATCATTTGATAGGTGACGATAGTCAATTCCATTTACCAGGTTACAGGGAGGGAGAGAGAGATTACCAAACAGTTCCCCCCCCCCCCCCCGAGGATTAGAATATAGCTGGCAGTCCAGTAATATATGGAATCTGGAATGTTTGCCCACAAGGACAGACTCTCTCACTCTATGAAATTTGGAGACATCTAACATAAACAATGTCATAAAGGGTTGAGGAAATATCTGACTTCTCATGCCACTTCTGTGGATAGATAGAGCATTGCAGTTGCTGCAGAGTGCTGTGATTCTTTGAGTGTTATGGCTACACAAAGACTAGTACTGGTAAAACTGTTGGAGAGGGAAACCCTTGCCATTTCTGAAATCCTTATGTTGTAAATGTTGGCAAGTCCTCTGCTTGGCAACGCACCCTTCCTATTGCATTTGTTGTATAGAAAGTGATAAAAAAATAGCTAACCTCAGTGGCTGTCCTTCTTTCTTTGTATGGAAATAAAGTATAGCACTCTCATATTTATTATTTAATTGTATTTAAAGAATATAAATTAGAAAATAAAATAAATATGTATCCTGCCCTTCTGCCCTTACAAGGGCAGCTAAGGTGGCTAACAATTTAAAAGATACATAATAAAATTATATTACAAAACCATTACAAAAAATATAGAACATACAACTTTTTAAATAGTTTAAAAACAGAGTTAAAATACATACATACTACATGTAAAAAAACATTGATTAGGAAAGAGGGGTCATTGAGGGAACACCAAATGCAATAACAAAAAGTCTTCACCTGCTGGTGGGATACGGCAACAGAAAGGGACAGACGAATCTCCCTGGGGGAGAGTCCTAGAGTTTGATGCCATGACCAAGAAGGACCTCTCCCAAATTGCTATCTGCCTAATCTCAGAAGGCAGGGGACTCAAACCAGGGCTGCTGAAGATGACCATAAGGGAGTAGGCAGTGCTTCAGGTATGTTCATCCCAGCCCATATAAGGCTCTGAAAGTCAGGACCAGCACTTTGAATTGTGCCGAGAAACAAATTGGAAGCCAGTGTAGATAGGCTAAGACTTGACTGATATGGTCCCTATAACCCACTCCAGTCAGCAACCTGGCTGCAGTGTTCTATACCAACTGAACTTTCCAAACACTTTATTTATTTATTTATTTATTTATTTATTTATTTATTTATTTATTTATTTATTTATTTCACATTTTTATCCTGCCCTCCCCGCAAGCGGGCTCAGGGCAGCTTACAGTATGTCACACAATGCCACATCAGAGTAAAACAATTTAAAACATTTTAAAATATAATGCTAACAATACTAACAGTACAAAACCTATTTGCAATATAAATTGCATAAAGTGCTTGCAGAGATGTTAATCCCAAGCATTCAGAGGGCTTCCTGGTGGTGCTCTTCGTATTGGCAGCCCCATGCAGAGCTCATTGCAGTAATCTAATCTGGATGTAACCAAGGCATACACAGCGATCAGATCTTTTCTGTCCAGGAAAGGCTACAGCTGGCTAACCAGTTGAAGCTGGTAAAAGACATTCCTGGCCACAGTTGCTTATCCAGCAGTAGGCCCGGGTCCAAGAGCACCTCCAGGCGACTGAACTGTTCCTTCAAGAGTAGTACGGTACCATCCAGAACAGGTGACCTCTTAAATCCCAGATGCTGTAATGGGGCTAGTTTATATGGTTTTAGTTACCAAGAGTCTATAAAGTAGAAGCTTCACTATTTATTGCTGTTAGAACAGGCAGGAGCTGGGAAATGTGGGTCTGAGAGTAATGTTTCCAGTGTGACGCATAACAGATTATTATTGAACTAAGTAAATGCAATCCTTAGGTTATACAAGGGTCTAGTGTGCTTTGCTGAAATAGTGGAGGGATCAGATATCCCCTTTCTCATTTGGAAGATCCTGGCTAGTAGGATGAAAAGAACTTTTCCCCCTTGAAGCTGTTCATTTGGATGAAGGATTGGTAGCTTCAGAAGAGAGTGCTGTGGGAATAGGTGGTTATAGGGCTGCCAAGTCAGCCCGGGGGGCGGGGCATCCCCCGCTACAGGGGTTCCTGATCCCCACCCCCCAAACCCCACCCCCGAAGTCGTCCTGTCAGGACGACGTCCCCATCGTAATGACGTCACTCGGAAGTGACGTCATCACGTTGGGGACGTTGCCGGGACGACGCTCTAGCAATCGCCCCAAAACTCTATGATACCATAGAGTTTTGGGGCAATTGCCAGAGCGTCGCCCTGGCAATGCCCCCAACGTGATGATGTCACTTCCGGTGACATCGTCATGGCGCGCACGCAAGCAAGCGCGCCGGGGAAGCTCCCGGCGCCAGGAGGACTCCCCCCCTGCCGATAAGTTTTTAGGACTTGGCAACCCTAGATGGTTATTAGTAAACCAAACAGTCTTAAAGACGCTGTTGGACTCTAACTTTGTTCTAGTCCTGTAGAAGGTTGTAGTGCAGAAAGCTTCCCGTATAAAAGACAGGGATCAGTGGAAGAGTTGTACTGAAAGTATTCCTCAGGTGGTGAATCAGGACAGGAACTGGGCTTCCTAAACATCTATGGAAAACAGTCCTTTTGATACTTACATACCAACTCTTTCATATATTTTACAGAGACCTACCAACTTCTTGATGGTAGGTTGATTGCCATAATCGTAAATCCATCTGTCCGGCTTTGGCTTCTTCTCCCCCTCCTCCCCCATCTTAGCTTAAAAGAGAAGTTTGGGACTGTGTGCCAAGTAAAAGAAAAGCAAATTGAAGGAAATTATTCTTTCTGATCCTGAGAAGATACTCTGTTTCAAAAGTAAACAATTCAAGTCTTCAGAAATCCCAGACACCTGGGCACCTGAAACCTTTTTTCATGCTGGCATCTAAAAATCTGATCCCGCGGCCCTGCTCAGTCCGAATGCCTGAAAATGTAATACTGGCACTTAGGAACTTGAAATACTTTTTCAGCCCAGTAAACTGATACTTGAACATCATAATAGTAAATAAATAAGCACAAAGTAGTTGGCTGTTGAGAAAAGAGCTTTATGCGCTGACAAAGGTAGTATAAAAATGGTGCACTGTGTATGTGGGTAAGTGGGAGAGAGAAGAGTGTGGCCTTGTGTATGGGTATGAAAATGAGCTACTGCCCAATCTTAGATGTGGACCTTCATACAAATAAAAGCTCCTTTGCCTCTGCTTTAGCCAGTAGGTCATCTTCTGGAATTTCTACCTGTGAATGAGAGAGAATTTATTCTGGTATCATCCAGCAACTTTTCCCAAAGACCACCCCTGTCTGATGGTTAATTTATACTCACCAGTTGAAATATTTTTCTTTTTTTAACTACACTTACTACAGTTTCAGTATAAAATCATTGGCTAGCTGTTTTTGCTGCTTGGTAGCTTCAAAAAAGAGCTGGATTTATAACCTGCCCTTCACTTGAAGTCTCAGAGCAGTTTACAGTCTTCTTCCCATCCTCTCCCCACAACAGATACCCTGTGAGGTAGATGGGGCTAGGCCTGTCAGGTCTGCCCGGAGGGCGGGGGATCCCCTGCTTCAGGGTTCCCCAATCTGCCGGCCTGGATTCGGCCAGCAGGGGAAATCCCACCCCCGAAGTCGTCCAGTCAGGACGACTGCCCCAGTGTGATGACGTCACCCAGAAATGACATCATCACGTTGGGGACGTTGCCAGGGCAACGCTCTAGCAATCACCCAAAAACTCTGTGGTACCAGAGCATCGCCCTGGCAACGTCCCCACTGTGATGATGTCACTTCCGATGACACCACTGTGGCGCGCGTCCTTCGCGCACGGACGAAGGAGTGAGGAATCAAACCCAGTTCTCCAGATTAGAGTCCACTGCTCTTAACCACTACTCCAAATTGGCTCTCTGTAGTATCCGATTCAATTTTATGTTGGCAATGGTTCCTTTCTAAGTGCCTTGCCAATATGATTTCTCTCTGCAAAAATATCCATATGGCTGGTCATGCTCTTGGCCGCTCCTTCTCTCTTTTCACAGGAAAAAAATATTCTGCTTCGTTCTGTCTTCTCCATACTGATCAAGGCAAGATAGAGAGGACATTTGATTAAAGGGGAGCTGCAGTCCTTGCTTTCCCCCCTATAGTTCTGCTGAGGTTTGTTCAATGTCCCTTCTGCTCATTTCAAAGGCTTTTAGGTGTATATATTGTTCACATATTCAACTAATACATTTAAAATACTGTATTATTTTGGGGAGGAGATTATCTTAGTGCTGTATGGAGCAAAAAATAAACCTGTCTTGCTGTGAAGAGGAGAAGGATCAGTGCAGGCTTGGGAGAAAAATGTTGGATTAGGAATAACTGTTATGGGAAAGGACCCACAAGGACTCATGAGGGAGAGAAGATCCCAGTCCCCCACCCCCCGGCCATCACTGGATTGCCTCCACTTCTCCACTTTTTCCCCACAACCACTGTCACCTTCTGCTGGCTGCCGTGTTTTTGTGTGCTTGACTTCTAGCTTTGATGTTTACATGTTTGCACATGTGCAAATGACACTATCAGTTTTGGGGGGGAGGTTACACCCAAATTCATATTTTTTAAACTGACCATTTTATTATTAGATATAGAGGTGTTAAATTATAATTGGAAGATCTGTAGAAACCCTCTCTTACAATGAAAATAAAAAGATATCTGGAATTAAACAGCTTAAATGTCATCTTTACATCCCTTTTTTCTCTAGTTATTGTTTTTGAAAAAGTTTAAAATAGGTAATAGACAAGAAGGGGGGAACCCACGATACTCGTGGGGGGGAGAGAAGGAGCTCTACCGAGTGGAGGAAACAGCCACAGATGAGTCTTCTCTCCCCCCCCCCCGGCTCCCGCAGCAAGGCTTGAGAGCTGCTCGGGCCTGATGCTTCTCTCCCCCCCACCTCCTGGCTCCTGCGGCAACGCCCGAGTGCCCACGAGTTGCTCGGTACCACTGCTTTCCCCCCCCACCCCCTGACCCCCTGGCTCCCACAGTGAGGCCCAAGCACCCAAGAACTGCTCAGGCTTGCCACTTCTCCCCCCACCCCCCAGCTACCATGGCGAGGCCTGAGTGCTCAAGAGCTGCTCAGGCCCGTCACTTCTCCCCCCTTGGCTCTGGCGGCGAGGCTTGGATGCCTCCCAACTGCTGGGCCACCACACAGTTCCAAGAGCGTTCCCTGCGCATGTGCAGGAAACACTCTTTAACTTTTTGGAGGATTTAAATATCCCCCCCAAAGTTTTTTTTCACTTTTAGGATTGTTCTGCACACGTGGGGAGTACCCCACGTGTGCAGGAAAATCTCCCTGTCCCCCAAGTGCCCCCCCGCGTGGATTTAGATATCCGCATGGAGGGGACCACTTGGCTATTAGATATGTAGATTATAAAATAATCACAAAACAAATCACAATATAAAAAACAATACAATAAACAAAGTATTAAAATTTCTAGAAAACAGTAAGCTAATGACAGAGGAAGACCGCAAACTCACAAAGAAGTCTTTCTCTGGCACCTGAATGTTAATGCTCTGATCTTTGCTTAAAAGCAAGGACAGATCAACTGTTGACTTCAAAAATTGGAAGGAAGTTGTAAATCATTTTGGAACAGACTAAAAATATGAGGAGCAAGCCACTGCTGCTGCCATTACAACACTGACCACCACTCTATAAAGGCAACTGGGCCTGGCAGGAAAAACGGACTGATAAAAACTTGTAACTATTGTCTGGGGACAGTTATCAAGTGTCTTCCTGTCCTAGGGCTGCCAAGTCAGCCCGGGGGGTGGGGGATCCCCCGCTACAGGGATTCCTGATCCGCCGGCCAGCATTCGGCCGGTGGGGGGAACCCCACCCCCGAAGTCGTCCAGCCAGGACGACTTCTCCAATGTAATGACATCACCCAGAAGTGACATCATCACGTTGGGGGCGTTGCCAGGGTGACGCTCTGGCAATTGCCCCCAAACTCTATGATACCATAGAGTTTTGGGGCGATTGCCAGAGCGTTGCCCTGGCAACACCCCCAACGTGCTGACGTCACTTCCGGTGATGTCACAGGGTGCGCACGCAAAGCGCGCGCACCAGGGAAGCTCCCTGCGGACGGAGGACTCCCCCCCACCGGTGAGTAATACAGACTTGGCAACCCTATCCTGTCCACATCAGTGCCAAAGAGGGAATCCATGAAGGGTGTGCAGGTATAGGTATTTATGTCTTAATTTTGCCCAGTAGGTTATTGTTCTCTTGAAGCTGTATTATTTTTATGACTTTTCTTTTTTTTAATTTTAATTAAAATGGTTATTTATTTTACACTGTTATTATGCAATATTATAGTGAACCTGGTGACTTCATTGAATTCAGATTTTAAAATGAAAATTACATGTATGTGTAATTGAGCATACTTAGTGCTGTTACTTAGTGCTGTTCTCATAAAACGTGGCCATCTTTCTTTGTCCTGAGAAACATGGACAGCTTGTTTGTGCTCATGTGAAAATCTGATCCTGATTGGTATATATTTTGTGATTGAAAGAGTGTGATTGAACGGCTTTAGGGTATATCTGTGGGGCACTGCCATCTGAAACCTGTGTGGGTCACCAATGCCAGGCTGTAGGTACTCCTCATTTGTGTTCTGTGTCTTCAAGGCCAGAAGTATCTTCTTTGAGTTATATCATAGGCCAGGATCAATAAATGGAGTGGAGAAGTCTTTTCAATCCACTTAGGCTGAGTAAGGGCTTTGTTTGCATCACCTTCCTCCCAGAAGCAATTTATTGAATTCTTCCCTTCAAGTTGTGGTAAATCTGAGTTTGAGCGATGAGAGCTCTCTGTCTAAGAGATTTATATTACACAGGAGAGGTCTCCTGCCAATATACAATTAAGATCCCTCTCTGACTGCTGCAGCCCAGCCAAGACAAGGTACCCTTTTGAGAGACCTTTTGGTTGCATCCATCCTGCTTTGATTAGAAGAGCTCTTCTGCCCCTTCAGAAAGCTTCTTGATTATATGCATACAAGAATAACCAAAATGAGTGCATTTTCTATAATTATTTGTTTTATAAAATTTATACCTTGCCAAATTAAAAAAATTAAAAAAATACATAATGAAATTATATCCTAAAACCAACAAAAACAAATCATTAAAACACAACCTAAGCTAAAATACACATACAAAAAACAAAAACAAAAAACATTGGGCAGGAAGGAGGGATCACTGAAAGAATGCCAAATGAAACAAAAAAAGTCTTCACCTGCTGGTGAAAGATGGCAACTGTGTGTCCCATTACAGACAGATTCAGGTGGGTAGTTGTGTTAATCTGAAGAAGCAGAACAAAGTCTGAGTCCAGTGGCACCTTTAAAACCAACAAAGTTTTATTGAAGGTATAAGCTTTCGTGTGCACACCCACTACTTCAGATACAACAAAATGGAAATTACCAGTCCATACATATAGGTAGAAGGTGAGCAGTAAATTGAACAGGGATTGATGAGAATACAGATGTAAGGGCTGGATGGGGTTAGCATATGTAGTGAGTCAAGAAAGCAATATCCCTGTTAAGTCCTGGGGATTCCATTGTTCTGAGTGTTGTAATAACTTGCAACTCAGCAATTTCCTTTTCTAGTCTCTTCCAGAAGTTCTTTGGTAATAAAACAACTACTTTGAGGTCACCCATTGAATGTCCTGGAAGGCTGAAGTGTTCTCCTATAGTTTTTAATATCCTTCTCATCCATATCTTGTTTATAAATTAAAGTAATTAGAGCTTCATTCCAGGTCCCTGGTATTTTCTTCTCCTTTATAATATTTTGTATTGTGAATTTTAATGGTATTATTATTTGATCTTCAAATGTCTGATAGAACTCCGCCAGAAGGCTATCTGGACCCAGTGTTTTCCCTTTTTTTATTTTTAACCACTTCAGTTATTTCTTCGAAGGCAATGGGTTCATTTAGGATTTTCCTTTGATCTTCTGTAAATTTCTTGTAATTATATATTTTGTTTAAATTCTCTGATCTCTTCTTGGGTAGCTTCTCTTTTTTGATATAGATTCTTGTGAAATGTCTCGACAATCTTCTTCTAGAAATATTCCTTTCCTCTCCCATTTCATCTCTCAGAATCTTTATATGTTTCTTTTCCCTTTCTTTCCTTAATTTATATGCTAACCATCTAGTTGGTTTGTTTGCATTCTCAAAATAATTTTGTTTTGCGTGAGTAATTTTTTTTTTTTTGCTATTTCTTGGGTTAGAAGACAGTTCATTTGATGTTGTTTGTTCTGTAGAGGGGTCCCTCTTCATATTTTCTTCCTCTTTTTAAATTTGCTGTTCAGTCTGGGTAAATTTTTGTTTCTTTTGCTTCCTCATCCAAGCATCCTGTCTAATAATCCATCCCCTTACATAGGCCTTGAAAGCATCCCATACTACATCAGTGGAGATGTCAGGTTGTATATTTTGTATGAAGAACTCTTGGAATTCTTTTTTGGAGTCTGTTAGGAATTTTTCATTTTTTAATATCCAAGTATTCATAGACCATCTGGGGTTTTTTTTGGCATGTCTTGTAATGTCAAAAGGATAGGATTATGGTCTGCAAAAGTTGCTGGTAAGATCTCTGCATCTAGTGAATCATTTATCATAGTTGTTGAAATCCATGCCATATCTAATCTTGACCTATGCCTTGCTGAGAAAAATGTAAAGTCCTTTTTGTTAATATTTCTAATTCTCCAACAATCTGTCAAATTAAATTCTTCTACTAACTGTAGAAATGAATTTGGTAATTCATTTCCTTGTTTCTTTTTTCCTGTTTGCTTTTTCCTATCAAGAGCTCTGTCAAAAATGGCATTATAATCTCCAATTATACAAATTCCTTCAAAATTTTGTTTTGATATAATCTCCTGTAGCAATTTGTAGAATTTCCCCTGGTCCTGATTTGGTGAATATATGTTGGCGATCAGCATTGTTTTAGCTTGTCTCTGAATTCTCACTATCAGAATCCTGCCATCTTCAGAATCAGATACTAATTGTGGGTAAAGGTGTTCTTTAATATATGTTACTATTCCTCTCTTTTTATTTTGTTTATCTGCTGAAATAAAGGCTTTTCTGAGTTTCTTTATCTCTAAAAATCTTTGATCTGAACGTTTAATGTGAGTTTCCTGTAAACATCTATATATCTAATTCTGAGAGGGTTTTTTTTCTGTGTGGATGCTTATATCTGCCAAAAGAGAGCTCACTCTCCCTCAATAGCTTTTCCTACATAGTCAGGCCCCTTCCTTGGGCTGAAGAAAAATCCAAAAATTAAAAAAATAATAATTCAGGGACCGTTGAATTCCCCCAAATACCTTTTGAGATGGCATCAGCTCCAGGCATCAACTGTGAGGAGATTAGAATGTTCAGAGGAAGGGCAGGCTTCTAACTGTTTCTGTCAGTAAAAGGCAGGGTTTTTATTGGCAGCAGTCTAGGGTTGCCAAGTACCCCCTGGCCACCAGCAGGCTGGGAAACTCCTGGAGATTTGGGGGTGGAGCCTGGGGAGGACAGGGACCTCAGTGACGTACAATGCCATAAACTCCAAAGCATCCAGTTTCTCCATGGAAAATTATCTCTGTACTCTGGAAATGAGCAGTATCTCCAGGGGGCCCCCAGGTCCCACCTGGAGGCTGGCATCCCTAGGCAGCACCCTCTTTGTGACTTGGTACCACCTGATTTGCATGACTCAGATAGGCCCAACTGCTTTGCTACTGTTCTTCAGCAGCCACCCTATGAAAGCCAGTGTGATGTAACAGAGCTTCAGATTGGGATCTGTGAGACCCAGGTTCAGATCCCCATCTTGCGGTGAAAGCTGACTGGGAGATTTTGGACTAGTCACATACTTTCAGCCTAACCAACCTCACAGGGTTGTTGTGCAAATAACAAAGAGGAAATAATAATGTAAGCTGCTTTAGTTCCCACTGTGGAGAAAGACTGTAATTTTCCTATGTAGAGGTTATGGGGGGGGGGGTGGAGATGGAAAGCTGAAGACAGATAAAGGTAAGTTGGCTGTTGGGTGGGAAGGAAATAGTGTTGCCAACTCCAGCTTGGGAAATTCCTGGACATTTCAGAGGTAAAGCCTGGGGAGGCTGGGATTTGGGGTGGGAGACTGAAAGAGAGAGAAAGAGTGATGAGGTGGGGAGGCTGAAAAACAAAGAGAATGATGATGGGTCAGAAAGAGGGAGGAAGTAACATACATGGAGGAGAGAGAGAGAGTGAGAAAGGGGGGGCAGAAGGGAGAAAGAGTATGAGAGAGGTAGAGGGAGAAGGGAGGAAACAAAGGTATGAGGAATGGGATAACCATCCCGCAAGTTTCTTGCGGGTCTCCACTTGTATAATATCTAATTGCATCTTCTTAATTTGCTGAAAAATATCTGTCTTCTCTTTTGTGGGGAATTCAGTCCATTTACATTAACTGAGATTATTTTTGGTTTCCTTCTATTCATCTTGTATAATTTTGGGGTTGCCATCTTTATTCTTCTGTTGCAATTTGGTAACCAGTTGGGATGGATCTGTCTTGAACTTTCCTTTTTAGACCTTTCTCTTAATCCAGTAGAACCTGATGCGCCTTGTTCTTGGGTTTCTTCTTCATTCGTCTCCTTTGCCTCTTCCTCTTGAATCCCTAAATTTTCTCCATATGTCTTAAGAAAATCTTCTATTTTAAAAATTGAATTTATTTTATGTCTTTTGCCATCATAGGTAAAAAGTATACCTTCAGGAAGTAGCTATCTATAAGCGATTCCATTTTCCCTTAAAAGATTTGCCAGGCGTGTATAGTCTTGTCTTTTTTATCTCACCCTCCACGGCACTTCTTTTAGTATTCCAATTTCTTTTTCTTCTTTTTGGAGGGGTGTTTCATTTGAAATTTTCAAGATCTTGTCTCGCATTGATCTCTTATAAAAATTGACGTGGATTTCTCTTGGTAATTTATTTCTTTTCACATATGAAGAATTCATTCTAAAAGCCATGTCAACCCCATCATATGTTTCTTCTATTGTTTCTGTTTTCATATAATTTGCTAACATTTGTGCCATATCCACTTTAATATTTTCACCTTTCTTTTCTGGAATGTTCTGGAATCTTAAGATGTAGGTCGCTCTTTCAATTTCCAGTTTTATTAATGTGTCTTCCATAGAATTCTGTTTTGTCTCTACCATCTGTATTTGCAGATACACTTCTTCAAATTTGCTTTCCAATTTACTAGTCATCTTAACGAAAGTGGATATCTCTTGTTTACTGTCCGTAATCTGTTTTTTTAATTTATTCTGTTTGGGTAGTCATCTATTGTGCCAAGGAGTCCAATTTTGCTTGGATTGACTCAACTGCAGCTCCAACACAAGATGAGATGGTTAAATGTGCAATGACTAGATGGGCACAAAACTTAGGACATTAATATTGAATTAGATCAATAATCCAAAATATGGAAAACAAATATAAAATACACCAAAGCAATTTCATATAAAGAAAATATATATAAAATGTTTTACAGATGATATATGACATCAGATAAATTAGCAAAATTTTATCCTAATATGTCAAATGATTGTTGGAAATGTAAGCAGAATGTTGGATCTTTTTTTTTCATATATGGTGGACATGCGATAGAAGTAAAAAATATTGGCTCTGGATACATGAGATGTTACAAAAAATACTAAAAACAGATATACCTTTTGTACCAGAATTGTTTTTATTGAATATAGTACCAGAAAGCTATAAAAAATCTGATGTTTATATGATTATATATGTTGTAACTACTGCCAGAATTCTGTATGTTAAATATTGGAGAAAAGAAGAAGCACCTTCAAAAGAAGAAATGATCTATAAGCTTTCAGAAACGGCTGAGATGAATAAACTGACTTTGCTCTTACAAGGCAAGAGTGAAGATAGCTTTGAAATAGCAGGGTCAAGACTTTACAAATGGATTGAGTGGTACCTTAAGTGACAGTTTTTATAACCACCAAAAAGTATATATAAAAATAGTAACAGAAATAGAAACCTTAACTACTAAATATGCATATTTGAAGTAGCAGTGTAGGTACAGAAACTACTGATGTATAAAAAGAAAATCTTAAACACTAACTAAATGTACTCCTGATCACTATTTGCATGTTTTGTATGTTTGTCTCAATGCGTCGGGGATGTTACCCAGTGATGTCGTGTTTGGGGGCAGGGTTTCCCCCATCGGCTGGCTGGCAGCGGGCAGAAGCCCCCAAAACCAGGGAATTCCCTGACCGGACCTGGGTAATGGCAACCCTACAATGTGCACCACAGCCACTGGCTCCTCCCTCGCATTATCTACCAGCCTTTCTGCTTAGCATGTAATGTCTGTAATCTGTGCCACAGCAAAATCAACACACCGGTCACAGATCTTCTATCTAAGGAAACATTTCCCTGTCTCCCTTAGCCTTACTCCCTCCTGCCCCAAGACTTCCATTCCAGCAGCAGAGGAGCTCTCAGCAGGGGAGTGGGACACTCTAAAAGGTCCCTGAAAGTCTCATCTTCATACTTCTCTTAGCTTCTGAAAGTCAGTAACCTTAGCCTCAAGGGTATGAACTAGAGCTGCCAAGTGCCGGCGACTTACCGGCGGGGGGGAGTTGTTCTCCCCCTGGGAGCTCTTCTGGCGCATGCACACCACGGCGATGTAATGATGTCACCTCTGGGTGACGTCATTACACGGGGGAAGTCGTCCTCACCGGACAACTTCTGGGGCGGGGTTCCCCCCGCCGGCCAAATGCCAGCCGGCGGATCGGGAACCCCTATAGTGGGGGATCCCCCGCCCCCCGGGCTGACTTGGCAGCCCTAGTATGAACTCTCTTGCTCACAGGGCTGGGGCCTTGCTGCAGAGGGATTTTAAAAAGTGTATTCTAGGACTGGAGAAGAAGATGTTCAATCTTCCAAGATTTTTTAAAAATTAAAAATAAAACGAATTACTGATGTAGTGTCACAGGCGATTTTTCGAAAGAAGGAAGGAGTCTAAGAAATCTGGAGGAAAACATTTTTAGGTCTTAAAATGATGTGGGCATTGATGAAGGTGCTTGCATGTCATTAATAAGGATCGCTGGCAGAATACAAATTAAGGACCATGGCATTTGTGCAATGACAATTGATTCACAATAACAGTATATCTAAGAAAGAAATATGATTTCTCTGTAACAAAATTTTGTGGTTAGAGTGATTGAAAAAAAATGTTGAACTCTCTGCAATAAAATAACTGTACTGAAGGAAAATATAGCTGCACTCCAAACACCAATTGAGTAACTGTGTATTTATTGCACTATAAACTGTCCATTTGCAAAGGGGGTAGGTTAGCAGAATGAGGTTCATTACCCTCACTCTGAAGACTGGTTTTTCGTTTTACTCTCAGAACTGCAGTTTGTCTTAAACCAGTTTCTGAAAGAGGAAGAATGATGCGGATTCCTAGTTCATGATCTGATTTTCCCCCCAGTATCACTCTCTATTAAAGCCTTCTTTGGGAATCCTTTCTGAGGGAAATTATCTGATCTAACTAAGGACCTGAAGTGGGGTTGCTCCCTTTGGCTGGTGTGGGGCAAAGGCTGATAAAAGCCATGACTTCTTTTCAGCCTTCTCACACCCCCTGGGGTATCTGTTTTTCCTTTCCCAGATGGTGAGCGACTGGCTGAGGTGACAGATCCTGGCAGACGATCAGCTGGGGCCCATGCAGCATCTCTTCACAGGAAGGCTGACGATTCCAGTGAGAGCCGGGAGGATGAGCAGATGGTAATCTTGCTTGTGCTTGGTCTCTTGCTTTCTCTGTGTGTTTTGTTAATTGGAAAATAGTTTCCTAACAGGTCCTGTTTGGAAGTACAGACATCTCTGCTACTGTACAATGATTAATACGCATACTAAGGGAGATGGGGTTCTAACTTATCCCAGTATACCTGGAGGTTAGTGGGGAGGAGTCCTGTGCTAACATGTTTTGAGATTTGGAATCTAAAAACATTTGGACACATTTTTAATAATGAGAGTCAAGAGTTCTCTCAGGATCCCCTAATCAATATTGTATGGCAGTATGGTGTCCAGATGAATATCCAGGACTTACAAATTTGGTCTGGCCTTGGTAGACAAACTTGTGCTTGCCAATGACTCTGTTCGTTCTCTGAGAAGGTAGGGTGGCATCTACTCTGCTTGTTCTCCCATTCTGATCCACTCTATTTTTGGCCAAAGCAAAGACTTATCTCTGTTTAGCTAGCTGGACAACTGCAGGGATAAGTTTTTACCTTTTTTCTAGTTCTGAGTTGGCAAAGAGGTGGGTGAACACTTCACAGGCCCAACATACTGTCAGTAAGATTTTGCCCTTCTTCAGAGCCTGGTGAAAGGTAAGGGTGTCTCCCTGGCCCTGTGTTGACTTCAGGGACACTTGGAAAGCAGCTAGGTATCCCACACAAAATGAGAAATGGCTCCCACCTGTCTTGAAGCTGTGGATTATATAGGCTTTCCCAGATTAAAAGATGCATTCACCAGTAGCAAACCCTTGGAAATATCTTACTTGACTAGGGTTGCCAAGTATCGGCTACTTACCGGCGGGGGGGAGTTGTTCTTCCCCCGGGAGCTCTTCTGGCCACGGCGACGTAATGACGTCACCTCTGGGTGACGTCATTACACAGGGGAAGTCGTCCTCACCGGACGACTTCTGGGGCGGGGTTCCCCTGCCGGCCGAATGCCGGTTGGCGGATCGGGAACCCCTATAGCGGGGGATCCCCCGCCCCCCGGGCTGACTTGGCAGCCCTATACTTGACTACGGTGCAAACATGCTTTGCGGCATGAGCAGTGGTTTGTTCCTTGGCACACTATTTAGTGAATTATCTGAATTTTTATCTGTCCCATCCCAATAATACAGGATGACTTACAGTTAGAGACACACAACTCAGTACAGTCAAGCATGAGCTAAAGAATCTGAACAGAAACTGGACCGACACCACTCTGTCATCCCAGTGCCAAATTTATCCTCATCTCCTTTCCTTCGGATCCTTTCCCTCTTTCCCAAGGAAGTTTCTTCCCTGAACCAACCATTTACTTTTTTGAGATTAAATATATATTATTAAATATATATTAACAAAAACATACATATAATACTTTTTTTCTCAGAATATAACATGTTATGTGGTTTGCCACCACAACAATAAACATTTATCTACACAGCTAGTACTATATTCTGGCTGAAGACAGACTGAAAGTCTGCCGCGCCTCCATGGCGCGGCAGACTAAGGCAGGGGGAATTTCCCCCGCAGTGCGGCGTTTCCACGCCGCCAGAAGGAAGCCACCCACAGCGTTCAGACTGCGGGTGGCTTCCTACGGCGGCGTGCAGACGCCATGCGGCTCCCCCTCCCGGCGCGCGTTCACACCCGCTCCAGCGGGTGGAACGTGCACCGCAGCAGCCGGAGCACCACTTTGAAGTGGTGCTCAGCTGCTGCAGGAGGAGCGCGGCGCCGGACGCGATGCATCCGGGCCGCCTTCTCAGGGCAGATGCGGCCGTCTGAACGCCCACTTTGCCTCCGCTTTTGAAGTGGAGGCAGAGCGGCCGAGACTGCAGTCTGTCCTCAGCCTCTATCAGTTTTCCATACTTTACAGCTTATTGCCTAACATTGGTCACATTATGAGAAGACAAAAAGCACTGAAAAAGACAATAATGCTCAGAAGAGTTGAAGGCAGCAGAAAAAGAGGAAGATCCACCATGAGATGGATTGACTGAATAAAGGAAGTTACAGCAGGAAATGGGATTCTCTGATGTGTAGGCTTGGTGGTCAGCAGCAGTCATATAGGGTGTTTCCTATGGGAAATGTCATTGTGAATGTAAAGGGCACAGATTTCAGTTACATGGGACATTGTTGTGAATCTCTTTTAAAAGAAAGTGATTGTTCTTTGAGCAGTGACTCATTCAACATGGCATTACTTTGTAGTCCCGAGGAGAAATTTGCAAAGTCTCTGCTGCAGATGCAGAGCTGTCCCTCATAGTGCTGGTTAGTAAGTCATTCACATTCTATGTAGTTTATTCTCCAAGACTTTACGACAGAGCCCTGCCTATACCCAGCATCCAAACAGTTTCCTCAGGCAGGTTGTGAATGCCAGGAGAGAAACTTACTGTGGAAGAGAACTTAATGTCATCAACGTTATGTGAGGTATTGGCATCTTCAGGAGAAAGTACCAATAGTGGTGGCTTAGAAACAGCACAGAACAATTATCATAAGCCAAGGAAATGGCAATACACTATATGCCCATGCAGATGCTAATTGAGCCCTGTGTAGAAGCAATAACTCTTTAACATTTAGCAATATCCTGCTTATGTGTCCTTAGAAACCAGGGAAGAACAGGACTTGTTCATGCAGAAGCAAGCCCATTGTAACTGTTGTAGCCTGCATCTTATAGAGATTGCTGTGAGAGGCTACAGACACTGGCACAACCACTGCTGGCTCATTCATGGCAGTGTCCACCCATATTGTGGATGAGGTTTTGAAAAATAAGATTTTTTTAATGTACTTTAGGGCCAGCAGCATGAATCTTCTTGGGCATTCTGAATGTCTCCACTGGTACCACTGTTGCTGTTCAAAAAATGGGAGTTTGAGGGCAGGCAAACAAGCAGTGAAGGGACTGTCTTGACTAAACAGGACACAGAGCCATGAAGAGGAATCCAGACTCTTGAGATCTGATTCTTCCTGTAATCATTAGATGTCAACATTTCTTTTGTTTATTCCCTAGAGAATCAGCAGTCTTAGCATGCTAGCGGGTTCTGCTTGTTCCTTAGCAATAGCATCAAATATTTGTAAACAATTTAGGATGCAATTACAGCTATTCTGAAACAAAAAGTCTCATTTGTATATCAAGAAAACACATTTTTTTTCCATTCAGAATTAGTTATCTGCATTTAAGATGTATTTGTATACACATTGCTGCCTTTTTGTGGAACCTTAAATTTTGTTTTCTTTCCTTTTTTGAGACAGTGGAAATAAATAAAGCCACAGAGGGTGGGGGGGAACAGTACAGATTCATCTGCAGAGGGAAATACTCAGGGACTGAAGGCACTCATTTCTGTGCAGCCAGTCCCTGTGTTCTATAGAACATCTGTGTCTATATCTGGCTGTGGCCAGTCTTTTTCTGTCTGCAGATAGGAAGGAATAATTAAACTGAATATGGGTGATACAGCCCACGCAGAGCAAGGAGTGATGTTGTATGAGCGGCTGCTCAACGTGCCGTAATCTCCCATGCAAACATAGTCCTAGAGGTTCCGGGCCCAGAATCCGACCTTCCCAGCCACTGTACAGCCCTTTATGAGCATATTAATTTTCAGAATCTATGGCCATAAGAGATAATATATTTTACTCCTATGATTTTATCCTGCTGAATGAGTCCCTAAACCAAACTTTGCAAAACAGCTATTAGTGCAGTGGTAGTTATAATAATTATTATTATTATTACACATTTTAGGGTTGCCAAGTCTGGGTTGGGAAATACCTGGAGACTTTGAGGGTGGAGCCAGGAGAGGGAGGGGTTTGGGGAGGGGAGCATAATACAATGCCATAGAGTCCTTCCTTCAAGGCAGCCATTTTCTCCAGGGGAGCTGATCTCTGTCAGCTGGAGGTCAGTTGTAAAAGCGGAAGATCCCAAGGCCCCACCTGGAGGCTGGCAACCCTACATTATATATTAAAACAGCCCCATAAAGCTGTGTTTCATTCAGCAATGAATAACATAAAAAACATAAAACCCATCATTATTCCATAAAAGCTGTTGGAGCAGAAAAACTGCTCTTGTTTCACATGTCTGCCGGGGTTATGCTTGAGGAGCATGAAATATACACAACTTTGACATCAATTGAGAATTGAACTGCACATTCAGAAATACTATATTATACAGTCTTCCACAGAATATACCAGTGCAAGATACTTGATGCACAGGGACTGCATGTTTGAATACTTCCTGTTGAGTGCAAAAAGTTTGCAAACAAACAAAACCCTCCTTGTATGAAAAAGATAGTGACATCAAGGGGAAAAGATTCTAGTTGCGCCTGGCCCTCTCCTCAAATTACTGTACTCTTTGTACAGTGAATTTTTAAGTGGACATCATTGCAATAGGCGATCCTCCACCTGGAGTTGGTAGTTTTTGAAGTGCTACACAGTGCGGTATTTCTGAACAAGTGGTTTGGTTCCGAACATCTGTTGTGATACTACAACGTTGCTTGATGTGTACAACACCATTCTATTGTCATTTTCTAATTAGATTGCCTACTGCTGTGCAAGGGAGAGTAATTGTGAAAGAGAATAGCAGCCATATGGATTATTTGAGAACCATTTTAAAGCCATTGTGCTGAATAGCATTCCAGGAAAATAATTCAAAGTTAATTTGTTTTGGTTCCTTCTACTGAGTAAATGACAAGATCTACAACAGGACATCATTCTGTTGTCGTCTGGCCTGTCTGGACATTCCTCACAGCCCTTGTACATTGCCAAATGTAAGTAAGCCTGGTGGTTTCCATTCTGCCAGGACTCACCAAACCTCTTAGCACAGATTACTTTTTGCCCTATATAACTTAAAGCAGGGGTGGGCAAACTGTGGCTCGGGAGCCGCATGCGGCTCTTTCACATATATTATGTGGCTCCCGGCAGGGCGGCTGGGGAAGCTAAATATGATTAGCAAACAAATATAATTGGACAAATTAATATCATTATCAATATCTGCTTTTACCCCTTTTGTTATTATTTTTGGCAGTCTCATTTAATGTTAATAAAAAGCATATTTGCTTCTTTTCCAATAAACGCAGGTAATATTTGTTCATGTCTTGTGGCTCTCAAACATCTGATGTTTATCCTATGCGGCTCTTACGTTAAGCAAGTTTGGCCACCCCTGTTCTAGGTGGCTCTTATGCTGAGCAAGTTTGCCCACCCCTGACTTAAAGGATTGACCTGTTGTCCTCCAGCAGGATTTTTCCAGCTCCTCCCATACACATGAATAGCAGCTGAAGCACGGTAACTACCCATGACAGAGGCAGAAAAAGTCAGAATGGCCGTGATGTTGAAAACCATGGGTGGTTGGGTGATATGTTGAAATATTCTTCAGTTCCTTGGACCTATGTTGCAGGTACAGCAAAAAGAGAAAATGCATGATGGGCTTAGTTCTTTAAGCACTGCCACACCCAAACTTCATTAAAATGAAATGAGAATGCATACTGCTGGGAGCAGCACAGCAAGCAGCTAGTGACCATGATGTGGCAGGAAGAAAAGCAACCATAAATGGTAGTCCTCATCACAGAATAGCCCTGCTGACCCATGAGCCTGTTTCGGCCATCCAAGGCAATTAGGCACTCACTGGTCATCTTGAGTTTCTGCCCAGTGATACTCCACTCTCACAAGTCCACTTAAATCCTGGAGGGCCAGCAACTCCTAGCTTTTCTGTATTGCCATATAAAGGCTCCATATAGTGACCGTATCTCTTACTACCCAACAGCAGGTTACACATGGGGACAGCATGGCAACACAGGCTCCAGCTGGGCCTGATTTGTGAGTCATGCCGACGAGGCCACGTGGAGCTGCATCACTGGGAGGCCCCTGGTGGCAACAGAGCTCTCCTGGGCCTCAGGAAGTGGCGGAACCCTTGGAGCCAGTGCAGCAAGGCTGAGGGTGACATGGAGACGCGGCGCTGGGGGGCTCCCGGCATCAACGCAGGAGCCCAAGCTCTTCCAGGTCCGGAGCACGGGCTGTGGTTGGTGGTCAAGCATATCAGCGCCTGTGGCTGGCAGCACTTTGTGTGGCACAGCCAGCGGAGCAGAGAGGACTCTTCAACCGTGGCTGGACTGCAAACTCCCACCAGGCTCTTCCAACTGTAAAAGGGCCATTCCCCCCATGGGGGGGTTGAGACTGCAGCAGGCGCGGGGTGGCACTGAAGACTGGAAGTCTCCCAAGAAGCCGTCAAGAGAAACAAGGCAACCGCCTAAGTTGTGGTAGGAAACCCCTCTGGCCATGGGGGGGAAGGGGAGTGGGGTGATTGAGGCCTAGGGCTCAGGCCTTCAGAGGAGCCCCCTCCCGTGGGATAGCAGAGAAGATGGGGGGGTAACAAACCTTGCTCTGCCCAGCTGGTGTGACCTTGGGTCGGTCACAAGCTCTCTCAGAGCTGTTCTCTCAAGAGCAGTTCTTGAAAGAGCTCTCTCACCCCCACTTACCTCACAGGGTCTCTGTTGGGGGTAGGGGAAGGGAAAGGAGTTTGTAAGCCACTGTGAGACGCCTTCGAGGGCAGGATGCAAATCTGATCTCCTCTTCTTCTTCTTCATGGACAACAGCCTTTTGGCAAGGAGCTGGGCAGATATCTGATAAAGACTAGGGAAGGATCTTCCATCAAATAAGAGGGACAGCAAGCCCAGAAACACAGCCCTTAGGGAGTACAAGAGAACACAGGGCCAGATCTCTAGCAAATCCTTCAAAAGAGAATAGCAGTCTTGACCTTGAGACAAAAAGTCCCAGTTCCACAACAAGGCCCATCAGGAGTCCAGAGCACCCAAGAAAGGAATGTCAGCATGACTGTCCCGATACAGGGAAACCTTCAGGAATAGGAGAATGGTTGCAGCGGTCTGGACCACACTGGCAAAAGACAGTGAATGGCAAGTGGGTGCTGGGCACAGTAACCAATGGTTATTCATTGGAGTTAAACACCATCTCGCCTGACCGCTTCATACGGATCCTGAGAAACCGGTCAGCAAAGAAACACAGGCTCTTGGAGGGAGCCACGCAGCACCTGCTGGATATTGGAGCCACAGAGCGGATTCTGGATCCCCAAAAGGTTCAGGGAGCATACTCAATCTTCTTCATGGTAGCAAAGAAGAACGGGGATGTCGTGGCTATGCTGGTCCTGTAGAGGCTGAGCAGGTGCATAACGTCCAGGAAATTCAGGATGGAGACGCTGAAATCCATCCTCCTAGCCATTCAGGAAGGGGATTTCCTGACATCCAACCATCTCAGCGAGGCCTACTTGCATGTTCTGATTTGAGAATCACACAGTAGGTTTCCGTGCGTCGACTACGACGGAAACCGCTTCCAATACAGGGCTCTCCCATTTGGCCTGAGGCCCAGGGTGTTCAACAAGATACTGGTGCACTTGAGGCCGCTCCCATACTGGACGACATTCCGGTCAAAACATCATCCTTCCAGCAGAGCATGGAGGCCTCGGATGGTGAACACCTTAAGGGGGCACAGTTCTGTGCTCAACCTGGGAAAGAGCAATCCGCACCAACACTTATACATTTGTGGCATACGGATAGACATGGTAAGGGACAGAGTCTCCCTTTTGCAAGGGAGATGACAACAAATAACTTGCATGGTTTCCATTGCAATACATCACAACTATATCACTACTCATGGAAGGAATGATTGGACGCAGAATGGATTTGGATTGACGGTCCTGTGCACTGATTGCTCTGGAACAGGAATCGTGGTCATTCCAGTCCAAAACTACCTCTGATCTATTGAGGAAGGAATTGGGGGATCTGAGGGTGGTGCTGCATGCCTCCACATCTGAGCCCACCCTGGTGGCCCCTACTCCTACCCCACCACTGGCAATGGACAGCTAGAACCCCTTCCCCACTATTAGCTGACAGTAGTTGGTCCCATTAAGTGGGTGGAGGATGTGTTCCTGGAAGTAAGCGGAACTCCTATGGCCCACTCATCTCTGCCCCCTGCCTGAAATGGATGCTGGACTCCACCCCCTTTCCACATGGCCCCTGATTGGTTCTGGTGGCCCTGTCCATCATAGTGCCACCGCCTCCACACAACACCTCCAATGACTGCCACGGCATGGTTGCTATGCTACCCTGGTTATGACCAGAAAACACTATAAACTCACCGACTTTGTCTGCTGGACGCTGCTTAATTTATCCCCTTAGGGAATAGACTAGCACAGCAGGCAGCTGCTGTGGTGCAGGCATAGAATTGCTCTATAAGTCTTATGTATTGGATGCTTGGGAGAGCTATCTGTAGGATGGGGGTGCTTGAGAATAATTAACTTATCTTCTGTTTCCTGTCCGTGTGCTGAAAGAAAAACCACTTAAAATGAATGTGGGAGTTTTGTAGTCCCTGAATAGAATGCATTTCTCCACATTCCTCATCCTTTAGTAACCATTGTTTATCCTCTCTCTCTCACACACATGCTTGTACACTCTCTCTGTGTGTCTGCCTGTCTCTCTCTCTCTCTCTGCTCAAGACTAAAGAGAGTGTCTTATCTAACACTGCCAACTGGAAAATTTTCAAAACCACTATCAGTACTGTTGTTTCATTTCTTTTTCATTTTACTGCCACTAGTATTTCTGTAGCACACAAAGCAAACTAAGGAATAAAGTTGCCCAATCTAATAGACTGGCCAAGTAGTCAGGGAAATTGATGGCATTTGGTTTTCTGTTGAATCCTATCTTTTGGCATTGGCTAATGTTGCTGTGCCCTGACCTGGATAGCCCAGCCTAACCTGATCTCATTAGATCTCAGAAGCTAAACAGGGTTGGCCCCGACTTGTAGTTGAATGGGAGACCCCCAAGGAATACCAGGGTTGTGACTTGAAGGCAGGCAGTGGCAAACCACCTCTAAATGCCTCTTGCCTTGAAAACCCCACGAGGTCGCCAGTAAGTCAGCTGGAACTTGACAGCATTCTCCACCAAGGCTGCTGTATTCTTTGCTCTGCCTCTAACACACTTTTGATTACCATTGTCATTTATTATATTGGGGTTTGAGTGCTTGAGAAAATATGCGATCCTCATCATGTGTAAAGTGCTGTCGAATCGCAGCCAACTTACGGTGACCTTGTAGGGTTTTCAAGGCAAGCGATGTTCAGAGGTGATTTGCCATTGCCTGCCTTTGCATAGCAATCTGGGACTTCCTTGGTAGTTTCCCATCCAAACACTAAGCATAGCTCACCCTGCTTTGCTTCTAAGATCTGATGGGATCGGGCTAGCCTGGACTGTCCAGGTCAGGGCATCCTCATCACAGAATAGACTGTTATGACTACTGAAAGCAGTAATATTAAAAGCAGTAATTTTTCACTCTAGTCTGCACCCTTTCAGTGCACATTGAGTGGTGCCACGCCTAAGGACATTTTTTACTCGGCAAACAAATTGAAAATATTGGATGAGCTGCTGCCATAGGCTGAAATAACGAAAGGTATATCAGAAGCAGGACTGTAGTTATAGGCTGCATCCCTGAGCATGCAGTCCTCTATGTAAAAAGCTGATGAAGATGTGACAGGATCCACTTTTGTGTAGTCAGTTGCTACACGTGTGTGGTAACATCTACAAATATGATTTGCATTTCCACACCAGTGATATATGCTGATGTGAGCAGGGACAATTGGAAGCTGATAATCATTAGGATTGTGCCAGTTCCCTCAGCTGTGATCCATTTATTATTCTATTGCTCCATTAGGACTTGGGTTCAGCTCTGGTTGTCTTCCAGAGACAAAAGAGACATTTGGGGTAGTTAATAATGTATTCTAACATTATGACTTCTTCTCCAATATATATTTCCAACAATACTGAATCCCAAAGTTTGAGAACTTCTGTAGTGGCAGATTTTGTCAGCATACCTACTGCTGTATCATATGATGACTGTTTTTAAACATTACTACAGACAACTGGTAGGAACAAATGGCTGGGTTCAAAATTGGGCTGGTGCAGGCATTGCATTATTACAACAAATGGGCCTAAGTCATGAGTTAAAGTTCAAGCGTTGAGTCCAGTGGTACCCTTAAGACAACAAAGTTTTATTCAAGGTATGAGCTTTCATGTGCACGTCACACTTCCTCAGATACATTGAATTTGGAGTTAATAGTCCATACATATAGGCAGGCGGTGAGTAGCAACTTCAGATACAACGTAATGAAGAAAGAGATGCAAACAGGAATAGCAAGCTAAATTTTTATAGTCGCCATTTGTTTGGATTTAATTACAGGGGAAAACAGTGGAGCAAATAAATATGTCAAAACTAGGAGTAAGGCCTGTTGTGGGAAGAAATACAACGGCCTCTAGAAAGAGGCTCTGGGAGAATGCCAAGGCCTTGGGCACTCAGCGTCAATTTGCTGTGGCAACCTCAGCAGGGTATAATGACACAGAGTCCACCATTTTCTCCAGGGGAATTGATCTGTGCTACCCGAAGAGCAGTTGTAATTTTGAGTGATCTCCTGCCCTCACCTGGAGATTGGCAACAGTGGTTCCTTAAGAGGGAATTGCTGGTTTGGAGGGCAGAGTCTATGGCATTGTACCTGTCTGAGGCCCCACCTTTCCTCAAACCTCACCCTCTCCAGGCTCCACCCCTCAAATCTTCAGGAATTCCCCACCTGGAGTTGGCAACACTATCTCCTTCCCAGCCAAGCATCAAACTACCTTTATTTTCCCCTCACTCTTCAGCTTTCCATCCCCCCCACCTGCAGCCTCTAGCGTGCTCTGAAGCCCTGACTACTGAAGCTCTGACTGCCAGTCTCAGCAGGATATAAGGCCACAGAGTCCACCATTTTCTCCAGGGGAACTGATCAATGCCATCTGGTGTGCAGTTGTAATTCTGAGTGATCTCCTGCCCTCACCTGGAGATTGGCAACAGTGGTTCCCCAAGAGGGAATAGCTGGTTTGGAGGGCAGAGTCTGTGGCATTGTACCTGTCTGAGGCCCTACCTCTCCTCAAACCTCACCCTCTCCAGGCTCCACCCCTCAAATCTCCAGGAATTCCCCACCTGGAGTTGGCAATCCCATCTTCTTCCCAGCCAAGCATCAACCTACCATAATTTCCCCCTCACTTTTCTTATCCCCCCCCCCCCCCCCGCAGCCTCTACCGTGCTCTGAAGCCCCTCTTATAAACACAGGTAACTGCCATTTCGTTTCACCTACTAACAGCCACTGAGGTAACAATTGAACCTTATGGGGGAACATTTTAAACAAACCACAGGCAGCAGCCATCTTATAAACACAGGTAACTGCCATTTCATTTCACCTACCAAGAGCCACTGAGGTAACATTTAATCCCCCCACAGGAAGGAAGCCGGAGAAGTGTCTTCGTCAAGAGCAAAAAACCGTCTGCCAGGAATTCTGACAGGGCACAGAGGCTGAAGGAGTGGGCGGGGAAGAGGAGCAGGCCCAGCCAATGGTATGCGAGTATTCAGAGCCAGTGGATAGGGACAGCTTCTGATTGACAGGCCAGGGGACCAAAGGCTGGGGTGGCATGTGGAATCTTGAGGAGCATGGCACCACCATGCAGAGAATTATTATAGAGAGAGAGTCTCCAGCACTACCCCACTGCCTACCACCCTCTACTGAGAAAATTGCCCGTTTATACTCACTCTCTCTTTCCTATTAATTAGCCAGTTTTTGATTCACAAGAGGACTTGTCCTTTTATCCCATGACTATTGAGCTTACTTAGGAGCCTTTGATGAGGAACTTTATCAAACGCTTTCTGGAAGTCAAGGTAAACAACATCTATTGGGTCCCCCTTGTCCACATGTTTGTTCACCCCCTCAAAGAACACTAACAGGTTAGTGAGACAAGATCTTCCCTTACAGAACCCATGCTGAGTCTGCCTCAGTAGTTTTTGTTCATCAGTGTGCCTACTAATTCTCTCCTTAATAACAGTTTCCGCCAACTTACTCGGTATTCCAACTGTTCATCCAGAAAGGTAGTGTATGTAATAAAATATTATTGTGGGTAGCTGTATGTGGGGATGACAACATGTTCTATACATGCACGGATTACAGAACATAAATCTTAAATTAGACATCACCATCTAGATTCCCACTTGTTGCTCATTTCATGGATAGGGGGCCATAACTGTAATGATTTCATGTTTTTAGTTTTGGAAATTCTGACCGCCAATAAATTCAACAGGATTAATGTACAGAAGTCTCTATGCAAATGTGAGGCATATTAGATTTATTAAGGACATACCATCCTCATGGTTTAAATCAGATGCTGGAGTTGACCTGTTTTCCTTTAAATAAGTTGAAGAGCTTAATGACCCCCCCTATATTCTTTTCATTGTGGCTTCTATATATAGTTTGTCATACTAAGTGTTCCTTTGAGGCTACACCATTTTAGGAATGCTAGTGAGTGGATCATTGAAGGCTATGACTGGTCGCCTGTCTGTTCTGGTGAGCTGTGTTTTGTATGTTTTGTAAACTTTGTATATTTTGTACATCATGTATTAGTGACTTGGTTTTGCTTGGATTTATTGCTTGTGGTCTTATTTCTTTGGTGTTTGGTGTTTTCAGTAGAGAAGTTTGACAATAACAATCTACTTAAAATTGTAAACTTTGAGACACAAAATAATACAAATGGTAATATATTTTAGCTGCGCCATTTATTTTGTACAATTTACATTGCAGTTCCGTATTGTCAGTTTGTTAAACAATTATTTTTGTTCATACATTCAATCCTTACTTACCTTACTTTGCTGAGGAAGACGTGAGATTCGAAACGAAGTGCACACCCAGGATCTTCATACCTTTTTCATGTCCTTTTGATGATTATTACATTTTTCCTATGTGTATTGTTTGATTGTGGCACTATATGGATTTAATATAGCTTTGTACTATTTGTTATTGTTATATATTATATTCATCAATTTTGCACATTGTTTAGCATCTGATTCCACAGTTTTTTATTGTTATCCAATTTTTCCAACTACTCCAGATACAGCAATTAACTACACTACCTGTCTCGCCCTGACCTGGCCTCAGTAATCCATGCAACAGTCACCTCTAGGCTTGATTACTGTAACTCGCTATATACAGGGCTAGCCTTGAGACTGATCTGGAAATTACAACTGGTCCAGAATTCAGTGGCTCAGGTCCTTATGGGGACACTGTTAACTGCCCACATTCATCCTGTGCTCTGCTAGCTGCACTGGATCCAGACTGAGTACTGGGTCAGGTTCAAGGTACTGGTTTTGACCTTCAAGGCTCTAAACACTCAGAGACCAACATACCAGTGGGACCACCTCTCCTGGTATGTTTTCCAGAGAGTACTGCACTAAGGAGAACAACATCTGCTAGAAGTTCGTGGCCCAAAGAGCGTCCAGCTGTCCTCAACCAGAGCCAGGGCTTTTTTGGCCCTGGTTCTGACTTGGTAGAACTCTCTGCGGAATGACATCAGGGCCCCACAGTACATGTTACAGTTCCACGGGGCTTGCAAGGCAGAGATGTTCCACCAAGCATATGGCTGAAGTCAGCAACAGTTTTTCATAGCAATTTGGCCAATCAGTTGCCTTCTCACTCTCCCCCCCCCCCCCATCGGGGGTCAGATTTGTACTTTATGCTTTTTGTATATCATGTTGGTTTTATGATTTTCGTATTTTATCTGTACACTTAGATTAGTAGATTGTTTTTAATATTTTTTGATGAAACATCTTGTACACCGCTCTGAGCCTGCTCTGCTGGGAGAGTGGTGTAAAAGTTTAAATGATGATGGTGATGATGATTTTACTAGCTCAGAAACATTTTTAGTAGCTTCCTTTCCCACTCATACTTGTGTTAATCATTTGTGGTCTAAAAGAAGAAAAGAAACAATTTTTTGTAAATTTTTCGACCTGGACTCTGGAAGTAATCCTGTTGGTCTCTAAGATGCTACTGGATTTGAATCTAGCTAAACTGTATACGAGGTCATTTGCCTACCTCTGGTGCTTGCTCCATAAACGACTTCTTTGTTCAGGTAAACAGTATGACAGGTACCAATAACAGTCAGAAGAGCTGTTCTGAGTCACCCACGTGAAGAAACAAGGCTGGGAAAGACAGAGGCAGCAGCTGATAACAAATGCTGTAAACAAATGGGAGCCATTAGGATGCACAGCACTAAAGAAATAATTAGCCAGCCTTGTCTTGGTGAGCTAATTAAAGCCCCAGAGGAAAGGAACACAATGCCCTCGGAAGGTGTTATTAGAGAGGTGGCATAATCGTGTGGTGATTGTTTCAGAAAGGAAGAATTTCTTCCACTGCCTTGGAACTTTCAGCTGTAAATATGAAAGAAGTTTGTCACAGCACACTGCTGCTTTTGAAAATGCCGAAAGGAGGGTGGACTGGCATGGTGATAGTCAAGGCTTTTTTTGGTAGAAAAAGGCCAGCAAAAACTCATTAGCATATTAGGCCACACCCCCTGACAGCGCAGCTCATTAGCATATTAGACAGCGGCTGGGAAAGCACAGGGCAGGCATGGAAACTTGCCTCTTTCCGCCCCATAGCTGCTCCGCCCCACTTCAGCATCACCTCCGCCCCACTCCTCCACTTGCACCTGGCTGGATGACCTTGGGCAAGCCATAGCTCTGTACCAGCTGTTCCCTCAAGGACAGCTTGGGAAAGAGCTCTCTCAGCCCCACCTACCTCACAGGGTGTCTGTTGTGGGGAGGGGAAGGGAAAGGAGTTTGTAAGCCGCTCTGAGACTCCCTTGGGGAGTGGAGGGCGGGGTATAAATCCAATCTCTTCTTCTTCTTCTTCTTCTTCTTCTTCTTCTAGTCTCCTACCCGTCCTCCAAAAAATCAGGAAGGGAAGCAGGCATGTTTGCCTGGCTGCCCTTGGTCTCCCCAGCCAGCCCACCAAGGCTCACAGGCTGGGGAGACTGAGGGCAGCCAGGCAAACATGCATCCATCCTTCCCTAAGCCTCTCCGCTTTTGCAAAGAGACTTGGGGAAGTGCAGGGGGCATGGGTAAATGCCTTTCTCTCCCTCCCCCAGATTGGGGAGTGGGGAAAAGGCATTTTCAATGTGCCTGGGCTCCCCTCCTGATCTTCTTACACCTAGAGAAGATCAGGAGGGGAACCCAGGCATGTCTGCATGCCGGCCCTTTTTCCCCAGCCTGCCCGCCATGGCAAACAGGCTGGGGAAAGGAAGGCAGGTATGCACACATGCCTCTTTCAAGCCTTGGGGAAGTGCAGGGGGGCATGGTTAAATGCCTTTCTCTCTCTCCCCCCAGATCGGGGAGGGAAAGAAAGGCATTTTCAACATGCCTGGGTTCCCTGCCTGCCATTTTCCAGCTGGGACATGTCAGCTAGAGAAGGGAAGGCAGAGAGAGGCTTTTCCTTGTCGATTTCACTCTCCCCTGACTGGTGGGGAGTGAAATTGACAAGGAAATCCGGAGGGGCTCCCAGAGGGAAAGAGGGCATTTTAACATGCCTCCTTTCCCTCTTGTGTGTAACGTGGGGAGGGCAGCATGCTCTGTAGCCACGCATGCCAGAGGTTTTGGTTGGAGGCGTGGCCGACTCAGGAGCCAGCTGGAACTCGGTTCCTGTGCCTTCCTGCCCAAAAATAGCCAGCATTCGTGGGATCCAGAGGAGCAGTAAGGAGGCATGTCTCACTCAGACACTGCATATTCAGTTTAAAACCTGTGGTAGGTGGGGGATTGTTTAAGTGCCGTACATTTGCCTAGCTTCCAGCAGTAGCCCAAAAAGGCCAGTACTGGTCCGTTCCAAAGGGCCACAAGCTAGCATTAAGAATTCTGTTTCTCACAGCCTAATTGATGTGCAGTTTGCAGCTGGGTCTCAAACTGTGGCGGACAGCACAAGCCGACTAAAAACTGAATAAATGGAGTCTTTCCGTCATCCTCTCCTCCCCCACCTCCTTTCTAGGGTGCTTGAAGCAGTGGCAGATTAAAAAGCTTCTGTGTTCTTCAGCAGGAAAGCTTCCTATCTGCAGCTGCCAGGAGAAGCCAGCCTGTGTGCGCTCGCTCTGTGGGAGGGAGGTGCAGCCGGTCAGTGCCTCTGTGGCCAGAGCTGTTACAAGGTTGTTCCATGCAGAGGCCCCTGCCGATCGATGCTTCACAGAATTCAGCAACAGCGGAGCAAAAGTTTCCATCTCTATCTTCCTTTTCTTTTCTTTTCTTAAAAAAAGGTGTGTTTGTCTTGGACCCTAGAAGTGAGTTTCAGAGTTTGTTTCTAAAACACAGTGAATTTTCCCTGTTTCCTGAACTTATAGAGGAAGCTATTCAGAACTAGACTGCTCTTGATCCAAGTTCATTCCTAAGTTTTGGTAAGGATGTGGTTTGTTTAAGAGGGAGAGGCAAAGCGGGGTGGGGAGCAGCTACAGATTGTTCTTGAACATGAGCCTGGGCAAGTCGAGTTTGGGCTCTGACTTTCTATCTAGACCATCTTTAAGATGCGAATAGTCTCTTGTTTTATGTTGCTGCTACAGACTGCTGCAGACTAACACAACTACCCATTTGAGATTATTGCGCAGAGATGTTACTGATTTGTTGCAGAAAATCCACTTTATTCTCCCCCCTCCACCTTCACCCTACACCCTCTGTTGTACTATCTTTGGGGAAAATGCAGGCCACCCCACCCCTTCCAGCTTGTATGTCCAGTGTGGTTTAGAGTATTATGTGTATTGTGAAATGAATATCATAGATCTCTGGTGGTTCACATTCATAATTTCACAGCCAATGAGTTTCTGTCTCACTCAGTCACTCACCCTCTCTCTCTCTCTCACACACACACACACACAAACACACACACTTTATTTAGAAGCCCCATCATAATCTGAGGCAGTAAACAATAGTTTACTTAGCTATAGAATGATTGCAGTCTAGCCGAAGCCCCCATTTCTCAAGGAAAACTGAGAGCTAACCAGCAAAACCATCAATCATGTGCAACATCCCCATCCTTTAATGAGAGCCAGCTTGGTGAAGTGGTTCAGTCCAGCAGACTCTAACCTGGAGAACTGGGTTTGATTCCCCACTCCTCCACATGAAGCCTGCTTGGTGACCTTGGGCCAGTCATGCTTCTCTTAGAACTCTCAGTCCCACCTACCTCACAAGATGTCCTTTGTGGGGAGAGGAAGGGAAGGGGATTGTAAGCCACTCCGAGACTCCTTCGGGTAGTGTGTGTATGTGTTGTGTGTGTGTGTGTGTGTGAGAGAGAGAGAGAGAGAAAGAGAGAGCACAAAATTTGTCCTGTATATTCTCCTCTCCACGACATAAGTGGCAATCTCAAAAACACTTTCCTGGGATTAAGCCCTAATAATCAACATGGAATTTACTTCTGTATGAACCTGATTAGAATTTCTCCCATAGCCTCTCTGCTTTTTTTTTTTTAAAGGAGGCAGGTGTACAGCAATGTTCCCTCTAGTTTTCTGTGCAGAGCTGTTCACATCCTGAGCAGAATATAATTGCTGTAATCTAAAAATAGACAATGGGCAGTGCAAGACTCTGCATGGCTCCAGACTGTTGCCGAGTGGGGCTTCCTGTGTTAATGAGCAGCCGCTCACGTGCGCAGCTTAGAGGGAACACTGGAGAGGTAGTTCTCAACTACAGCAAGGTTAACCTTGTACCCCAGTACATTTGCATGGAGATGAGATATTGAGCTCTTAGTGCTAAATTCAGATTAGTGCTACTTTTTCTGTCTTCTTGAAAAGTCCCTTAGGAGGGGAAGTGTCGGTAGTTCTGTTCTTGGGGATCATCTTGTTTCTTGGTAAGTATCTGACATTTTTAATGAGCCCAGAGTAGCTTTACCCACTGCATTGCTCAATACTTGTCACAACATTGCATGTAATTACAGTCTGATCCATAGTGAGCAATACTTGAGAGATCAGTCACTCAGGGAGTCCTCCCACCCTCCATAGGGAATGAAAAAATGAAAGCTTTTCTTGCTTATAAAACCATTTGCTTCCATTAGTTTTGGTAATGTCAATAAAAGTTTCTCTTAAAACTGCAAAGGTAAGCTCCTGCTGGTCTTACCCACCACACCTGTTAGGCAACTGAAGCAAGTCCTGGCTATGCTTATTAATTGACACCATCCATGGCTGAGTGCAGGGGCGTAGACTTTGTAAATCCCCGAGGGGGGCAGGGACTCTTTCATGCACGCATGCGCGCACGGGACCATGTCCCCGCCGCTTCTTCCCCCCCCCTGGGCCCCAGGGAGGTAGACCCGGTTTCGGCAGCCAGCTGGCCAGCTGAATGCCGCATGCACAAAGCACGGGACCATGTCCCCGCCGCCTCTCTCCCCCCCCCCCCCCGCCCCAGGGAGGCAGGAGGGCAGGCCGGGGGTGGAAGGGAAGGAGAGGCGACGACGGCAGCCAGCTGGCCGGCTGACTGGCCACCGGCGGGCACTCCATTTTGCCAGGGGTGGCTGAGCCCTCCCCCCGGGAAATTTTGGGGGAGGCTCGAGCCCTTGAGCCCCCCGTAGTTGACGCCTATGGCTGAGTGTTTGGCTTGCAGACTGAGGGCTCGGGCACTGTGGGTTCCATCCCTATTTTTTGATGCTCATTTGCTGCATGACAACATTCCAGCCCTTTTTGCTTGTCTGTTAAAACAGGTGGCAATAAATTCTCCCCTAACTCCTGGGGGCAGAGCTGGATCAGGCCACTAATGGTACAGAACATCCTGCCAGTGTCAGATGAAAGGTGATGTAGGAATTCATGAAGCTTTTACTTAGACATTGCTGTGTGTTGGACTGTACAATTAGGCTCCTTCCACTCCAGAGCATTTCTAAAGTCATTTGATGCACAGCGACTCTCTGAAATAAAAATCAATGGAAATGCTTTGCATCCCAAAATGGGGCTACTTTGTCTCCCGGAGGCCTTATTTCCCACACAGTTCAAAAATGACAGGGCTTCTACAAAAGAACCATTTCTGTTTCTCTCAAGATTTCTGATTATCAAATGATATGTTTTCAAACTGGACCTATCTCTGCATTGATGTAATATCAAAGAAAACTATTTAGGTCTGCTTGTTCCCTCTCTGCAAGCAAACCGGCGCGTTAGAGATATAGATATACAATAGGAGAAGAGGTCAAAGACAAGGCGGCAGCACAAAGGACTCAACCTGTAACTTTTTGCTTCAGTCATTTCTTGCTGAGAGTTCAGAAGGTTCGACATGAAGGCCAGGCACATGGTTAATTTTAGCCATTAAGCATGAAGGCCCCTGTGCTATCAATTCAATTCAATTTATTATGATCAAAGATCAGCAAATACCTAATACAGTTAACAATGAGATGCAGCCAGACAATTGGTACGGGTAAAAATTTTAGTTAAGACAATGTAGATTTTAAAATTTCCTAGGAATTAATAATCTTCTGTCTGGTTAGGACAGCCGTAGCACAAAATCTTGCTACCTTAGCGGTAGTTTCATTACAAATACCAGCTAAAAGAAGAGTAGGATGAAACTGATTAGACCTGCCTGGGTAGGCAACGACTATTGACGTGATATATTTAAAACGAATCTTGTGATAAAATCGACACGATAAAAGAACGTGCTCAATCGTCTCGACCTGTCCAGAATTACAAGGACAGAGTCGGCTTGCGTATGGGGTATGAGCATAGCTCCCTTGCAGGAGGGCAGATGGGAGAACATTTAATCGTGCTAAAGTGAAAGCTCTGCGGTGCTTTGGGAGTTCTAATGAATAAAGGTAACTGGATGGAGCAAAATTTAGGTTTTTGTTTCTTACCACTAAAGAGTGGCCCTGTGCTATCAGAAAGTAATTGTAGATATAGGCACCAACTGTGGTGGGCCCCAGGGGCTCAGGCCACCTCTGAAATTTCCCAGGGGGGACTGAGCCCCCCCAGTGAAATGGGGTGCCCGCTCGCCCCCCCGCCCGGCTCCCCTCCTGCTTGGCTCCCCTGAACCCACTCCTTCCCTCCCTCCCTCCCTCCCCCCTGGGGCCATCTGGGCAACTGCCGGGGCGATGCTCTAGCAATTGCCCCAAAACTCTATGACACCATAGAGTTTCGGGACGATTGCCAGAGCGTCGCCCCGGCAGTTGCCCGGATGGCCCCCGAGAGGGAGGGAGAGAGCAAGTGGGTACAGGGAGCTGGGAGCCGGGCAGGGGGGAAGCTCTGGTGGCAGCGGCGGTGGGGACATCGCGCACACGCTAGGCCCCCTCCCTGGGAAATTAAAAAGTCGACACCCTGATTGTAGATATTCATATGTGGCATAAAGATGGGCCATTGCTAGGTATACAGATCCTGAGCATGCGGCTTACAAATGAAGCCATGGTTGTGGTTGAAACTGCTCCTGCAGCAATGTTAATATTCCATGCAGGATTTAGTCAGGAAGCATCACCATGTACAGTAGCTATGAGTTCCTTGCAGGATGGACTGAATGCAACTGTAAGGAAGAAATGTTGATGAATATGTGGGAATTGCATAACCTCTGGTTGTGTAATCTACATGACCCTTGATGTGGAAGAATCCATAGCAAATTTCTGGACAGTTCGGCCTCCTACCAGTAGTAGGCAATTGTGCACTTGTGCTAGATCTTTTAACGTCTGTAGAACAATTTTTAAAAAGTTTCCATAAATTAAAATTCTGTGCAATCAGTTTTACCTTGTCTGTGAGGTAAACCTTTTAAGAAACCAATTACATACTAACTTCAAAATATGCATACATGCCATGTGAAACAAAATGCTATCTCATGTGACCATGAATAACGTATCTATGTGGGCAAGGCTTATCAATCACATTTTTATCCTGACTTTCCTCTAAGAAGCTCAGAGCAGCATACATAGTTCTCGTATCATCCATTTTATCCTCAGAAAGACCCCGGAAAGTTGGTTAAGGTGTGAGAGAGAAAGTGGCTAAGGTCACCCAGCAAGCTTGATGGTTCGTGTGGGATTTGAACCTGGGTCATCCTGGACCTAGTCCAGCATCCTAACCACTGTGCTATATTAGCCTTTTATTGCAGGATTTATTCCTTGATGAAATAAATTATAGTGAGTATCTCTTCCATCCAACCTCTTAATGTGTGTACACATCAGTCACTGGTGGTTTTGTTTGTGCTTCTCTCCTGTCTCAGAATGACTCAGAAAGTCACAATATATTTGAGTGCACGGATCTCTTCTTGTTCCTTCCCACACTGCATCTGGTAATGGCAGTAATGGTATGAGGCACACAGGTAGTCAGTAGCTTGTTTTCATTCATTGTTTTACCAGCAGTTTTGTTCAGTGTAAATGGGACAACCCTATAAGACCTTGTTATATTGTATGAAACAGTTCTAAAAGCAGATTCAAGTGGGTAGCCATGTTGGTCTGAAGCAGCAGAACAAAGTTTAAGTCCAGTGGCACCTTTCAAACCAACTAAGTTTTTGTTCAAGGTATGAGCTTTCATGTGCAAGCACACTTCATCAGATACAGTAGAACACCCTCTACCTATATGTATATACTGGTAATTTCCAATTTTGTTTCTGTCTCTGTCTTGACTCTAACTGGCCCTTCCTGGCAATTAACATCCCCCCTTCCTATATGTAAGGGTTGAGGAAATTCTGTTTCACTATATCTGAAGAAGTGTGCTTGCACACGAAAGCTTATACCTTGAATAAAGTTCTAAAGGCAGAAGGATTGCGAGCCACCATCACTGGTAAAATAGCTTCTTGGCTTGACCGCAGTAATCACTTTACATAATACATTTATTGGCAGGTAAAATAACTGCTGTGGATTGTATTCTGTAAAGAGAAAGATGTGTTAACTTTACAAACTGCCCTTGTCTTTACACCCTTTTGGAGAAGTGGGACTATGTCTGCCACAAGAAGACCCACAGATTCAGTTTGTAATCTGGGTTGTTAATAAGCTTATACTGTTTCATTTTTATGATTTCCTCAGAAGAGGCTTAGGAATTATTTAAGCATACTTTGCAAGCAGCACAGTGAAATAATATATTTCCCTACATATATAAAAGTGAACGGAATATTAATCCATCTAAATTGTGAGAGGAAATCTAGAATCACATTAATGTAATCCTCTTTAAAAGAAGGGGGAACCCTTCTTTTTTTTCCTCCCTACATTTTCCATTCTTTTTTAGTAAATGTATATTTGGGGAGTATTTGTCCAACAGAGGTTAGGCTAGATAGCAGGGCTTTGTGAGCTGCTAGCTTTTTGCTGCATCCAGTCAATGAAAAGATGCTTCACTCTTGACCATGTTCTTTTGCAACCTGATCATTAATTTACAGCAGCATTTTTCTTTAGGTTACTAGATTTTGCTTTGCTACTTTCATAGAAAAATGAGGGGCCAGTTATTGTCCAGTCTTTAATCTGTCATTTCTGGGCAAAGTGATGGAAGGGAGGAATAGCAGACCTACTCCAGGTTCTCTTGGATAACTCATCTGCTCTGGACACTTTTCAGTCTTGCTTCAGGCTGGAACAGAGACTATGCTGGTGGCATCAGTTGAAGACTTCTGTCTGAATATTTTATTTATTTATTCGATTTATACCCCTCCCTGCCAAAGCAGGCTCAGGGTGGCTTACATTACAGTTAAAACACATAAAACAGCAATTAAAACAATAATTTGTTGTTCCGTTGCGTAGTCAAGTCCGACTCTTCCTGACCCCACGGACCACATCACGCCAGGCCCTCCTGTCTTCCGTCGTGCTCCAGAGTTTGCTTAATTTCATGTTTGTTGCATCGACGACACTGTCTAACCATCTCATCCTTTGCCGTCCCCTTCTTCTTTGACCTTCAGTCTTTCCCAGCATGAGGGTCTTCTCCAGGGAGTGCTCCCTTCTCATTTGGCAGCCAAAGTATTTGAGCTTCAGCTTCAGTATCTGGCCTCCCGGGGAACAGTCAGGGTTGATTTCCTTTAGGGTTGCTTGATTTGATCTCCTTGCAGTCCAAGGGACTCTCAAGAGTCTTCTCCAGCACCATAATTCAAAAGCAATCATAGAAAGTTATAAACAATCATAAAGTGCCAGTGGCAGTGGTACTGATAATAGCAGTATTGCATAGTGATGGCGGAAACATATCATGGTGGGATAGTCATAGTCTGTGTTGATGTTCAGCTTATCATGGGCTGCGGTCACACAACCCTTTACAGTAGGAAGAACTGCTGTTTCCTCCCGCATTTAAAGGGACCGTTCACAACGGCTGGGACAACTCCTGCACCAAAGCGGGCTCAATCGCAGGTTCCTCCCGCATTTTCTGACCCCAGGAAAATCAAGTATTTTCCTGGTGGTCGCTTGAGGAACCCACGATTGAGCCGATCTGGACAGCCCTCTCTTGCAATGATTTCAAGAGAGGGCTGTGCAGATTGTCCCTCCGGGTTCCCCCCCCTCTTTTTGCACTTGGGTGCTTGGGCACTCAAGCGCCCAAGTGCAAAAGGGGGGGGGAACTTACCAGGCAGCCAGCGGGGCTCGGTGAAGGATGCCGCCGCCTCCACTCGCCTCTGCCCACCACCGCTGCTCACCTCCTCCGCTGCCTCCTCCTCCACCGCCGCCTGCCTCCTCTGCCACCTCTGCTTGCTGCTGCTTGCCTCCGCTGCTGCTGCCGCTGCCAGCCGCCACCACCAGGGTTGGGATGTGTAACCATCCCAATCCAAATAAAAAAAACCCGGTCCCGTTAAATCCAAGAGCCCTCCCGGATTTAAATGACCATGTGACCACAGCCCTAATCTATTTATGTCGGCAGGCACAGGCTGCTGATGGTAGTTCCAGGGAAACAGGGCCTTATCACAGTTCAGTTATTAGATGCAGCTCCTTGATTAAAGGCCTGGTGGAAGAGCTCCATCTTGCAGGCCCTGCTAGACTGCATCATCCAGGGATCGTCTAAAAACACACGAAGAGCCCTTCTGGATCAGACCAGTGGTCCATTTAGACCAGCACCCTGTCTCACACAGTGGCCAACCAGTTCCTCTGGAGGGCCAACAGGGCATAGAGGCTGAGACCTTCCCCTAATGTTGCCTCCTGGCTCTGGGATTCAGAGCTATGAATGTGGAGATTCCCCTTGGTCACAATGGCTAGTAGCCACGTATAGACTTATCCTCCATGAATCTATCTAATCCCCTTTTAAAGCTGTTTATTTCTGTGGCCATCATTACATCATCTGGCAGTGAATTCCACATTTTAATCAGTCTCTGTGTAAAGAAGTATTTCCTTTTGTCCCTCCTGAATCTACTGCCCATCAGCTTCATTGGATGCCCTCAAGTTCTAGTATTTTGGGAGAGGGAGAAAAAGTTCTCTTTGTCAACTGTCTCCACCCCATGATCATTTCATAAACCTCTATCATGTGCCCCCTTAGTTGTCTCTTTTCTAAACTGGAAAGTCCCAGACTCTTCAGCTTTTCCTCACCGGAAAGGTGATTCAACCCCCTAGTCGTCTTGGTTGCCAGGCCCATAGCCAGGATTTCTTAAATCAGAAGTCATTTAAATAATTGGGGGGCACTGAAATTAAAATTTAAAAGGGTGGTTTTTTAAAAGCTCTGAAGCCCAGAGCTGCAGAGCTGGCCTCTACTGGCACTCTGGCTGGGCACCCTGGCACAGACAGAAGAGGAGGAGGAGGAGGAGCCCCGGTCCCAGCCAGCCGGCTTCTGAGTGCTGCTAAAAGTTTCCACCAGCCTCACCTCACCTTCTGGCCTGCCCACCTGGTTGTCTTGCACCATCTCATCGAGGAGCCTCATGCAGCCACTGCCGCCGGTTTGGTACCCCCAGCCCCTCCCCCTGATGCACCCAGTCTCGCAGCTTCACTCCACCCTCCTCATTCTCCCAGTTCCCTCTTGTTTGGCCTTTCAAGCCTCCCTGGAGTCTACCGCACAGGAGGAGGTGGTGTGCATCAGCCCAGCCCCTTGGGAGCGCCATCTCTGCCACTGCGAACAGGAGCCAAGTTTGGACCACTGCCTGCCTGCTTGCCTTTAAGTCCCCTGGAGTCTAGCTCGCAGGAGGCAGTGGCGGGCAGCAGCCCATCCCCTCGGGAGCGCCATCACCGCCACTGTGCACAGGAGCTAATTTCTGCTCAAGTGGATGGAATGGGGGTGGGAGCTTTCTCTGTGTAGGCAGCTCTTCAGGAGGGGAAGGCCCAGCCCAGCCCAAAGGATGATCCCTGAACCGGCCCCATCTTGCCTGCCCACCTACCTGCCTGGTGCCACTTCCTCACCTGGGAGCCCCGGACAGCCCAGAGAGTTGTGGGCCTGTGGAGACATCACTGTCAGCACACGTGCTGCCACATTCTGCACCAGCTGCAGTTTATGGGTCAGATACAAAGGTAGGCCTGCATAGAGTGAGTTACAATCCTCCAGGAGCAACACTTCACCTGTTGTTTTGGACTGCAGCAGGAATAGGAAGGCAATGAAGCTGGGCTCAGTCAACTCAAGTCCTTTCTATCAGCAGAATTTTTCAAATGAACGTAAGAACATAAGAGTAGCCAATGTTGGAGCAGGCTAATTGCCCATCCATACCATGGTATTCATACCATGGTATTTAATATATATTCAGATCTGGGTAGAGTGTAAAAATGTATGATAAGCATGTGATACATGCTAAGTTGCAAACAGACTTTATGTTGCTATTACTGGCCTTCTCCTGAGGTTGTATTTCACTACAATATGGGTTGTCCACTTCTTCATGTCACTGGTACGCTTCTGCGAAAAACTCTTTATCCCTTAAAAATTCTGGGTATAAGAAGTGCCCAGCTATAGGACTTACGTGTTGGTCAAACATTTCAGTTTGTATTTCAGTGATGAAGGCCCCCCCCCCCAATATTCTCTATATGACTTCGCATAAATCACTGAATCTGAGTCCAATTTTCTTCTTATTTATGAAATAGGTTTATCAGTATTATCCTGGATTACAAGAGGTATAACCAGATGTTCAGAGTATATTAGCAAAGAAAAATCCACAGTATGAAGACTCTAAAAATCAAGACCGAATGTGCTTAGAGCATCTGACGTGTCTCTGAAGGCAGCAGTAGTTGCTGAAAAAAGCAGGATGGTGCCAGTGACAGCATTAACACGACAAGGTGAATCTTAACGGAGGACTCTTACACAATTAGATTGCTGCTTTGTAAACTGGTAGAGGAAATAGCAAATGGATGAATGACCAATGCCCTGTACTAAGCTGCTACCAATGACAACCTAGCTCAGGGGTGGCCAAGCTTGCTCAGCGTAAGAGCCACATAGAATAAATGTCAGATGTTTGAGAGCCACAAAACATGAGCAAATATTACACGCATGTTTGTATTTAAAAATATACAAATTTGTTTTTATTAACATTAAATGAGACTGGTAAAAATAGATATTGATAATGATATTTATATGTCCAATGATATTTATTTGTCTAAGAGAAAAAGAGAGGTAGAAAGAAAGAATGAGAGAGGTGGAAAGAAAGACAGAGAGAGAGAGAAACAAAGAAAACAAATGGATTGGAGGGAGGGAGAAAAAGTATGCCTCCCCTTCGCTTCCCCAGCTGCCCTACTGCGAGCCACACAATATGTGTGAAAGAGCCGCATGTGGCTCCTGAGCCACAGTTTCGCCACCCCTGACCTAGCTAATCAATAAACCACTCTTCAGAATTAGATGGTCAATGAGCCCCCATCCGTTTAAATCTGAAGCAGAGAACGAGAGGTGGTGAAAATGAGTGAACTAGTGATTGTTATTCTGCTTTCCAGGTTGTATTTGAAAAGCCAAGGCCAACTGGAGTGCATTTATGGAACTTGCTTGGTTCCAGGAGGGCAGACCTCCAGATGGCACAATCAGCCCATCACTTTTTTATAGCTTATTCTGAGCAGAGAATCTCCTTGTTTATTCCCTGCCTGCGTACATGCAGCTGAGGCAGGGCTGCAGCTTTCTCTAGATGCAGATGTTCCCTTGGAGGCCTGGGAGCAGCAGGAGCATTGCTCCTTCCCACATCATTAGGTAATGTAGAAAAACCAGAAACACACGGGAGGAGCCTGTGCTACATCTTCTTCCATCTGCAGTGCTGACCGTCTCAGAGAAGAGGCGCCATGAGTTCTTCCCAAATGATTCTGGGCTGCTCCCATTTCTCTGATGATGCTGATGGCAAAGTATGGGCTTTACATTGTCTGGATTTAATCCCAGGCACCTTCAGTTAAAAGATCTGTAGCAAGGCAAGGATAAATATTCATTTTATCCCATGGGGCCATTGTAGTCAACGGCAAAAAAAAACTTCCACCAAGTTTTAAGGGGGCTGGTGGGGGGGGGGTTGAGTTAGAGGCACCATATTTGCACTGTAGCTGCTGGAGCCTCTCCCCAAATGACCCCCAAAGTTTTGAAAAGATTGAACCGGGGGGTCCAATTCCAGGGGCATCCAAAGAGGGTGCCCCCAATCCTCCATTGTTTCCAGTCGGGATGGGGAAAAGGCAGGCAGCAAGAATCTCTGTGTAAGAAAGTAAGTGAGGTGTGGATGGTGTGAGGGGGCACATTTGCCAGGCCAGCAGCAGCAGAACCTGCGCAGTGTGCCCCCCAGGACCAGTGCCACTGTGGCGGGCAGTGCCCAAACCAAACTGGACTCAGGTCAAACCAGAGAATCTCTGCAGTATAAACTAAGGGGGCATGTTTGCCAGGCCAGCAGCAGCAAAACCTGTGCAATGTGGCCCCCCAGAACTGGTGCCACTGTGGCAGTCAGTTCCCAAACCCAACTGGACTCAGGTCAAACCAGAGAACCTCTGCAGCATAAACTGAGGGGGCATGTTTTCCAGGCCAGCAGCAGCAGAACCAGTGCAATGTCCTGCCCCCCCCCCCGAACCTGTGCCACTGTGGCAGTCAGTGCCCAAACCCAACAGGATTCAGGCCGAATCAGAGGATCTCTGGGGGCATGTTTGCCAGGCTAGCAGCAGAACCTGTGCAATCCCCCCCCCCATGTGCCACTGTGACAGTCAGTGCCCAAACCCAACAGAACTTAGGTCAAACCAGACAATTAAAACGGTATCTATCAATGTAAACGGGTTAAATGTACCGCAGAAAAGGAAAAAGTTTTTCCTACAAATATCAAAGCTGAAGGCTGACATTGTCTGTATTCAGGAGACTCACGTGAACCAAAAAGATAAACACCTATTGGTGGCAAAAAAGTTAGGTTTCAACTTTGTCGCTGCAGAAAGAACTAAGAAAAAATCAGGAGTGGCCACCTATATTAAGTCACAACTACATCCAGAATTAGTGTATGACAGTACAGATGGGCGTATATTAATTGTTAAAATTAAAAGACAGACTAAGACTACTTTGGTGGTAAACATCTATGCGCCAAATCAGGCTCAAGATAAATGTTACAGCGATTTAAGGGAGGTAATTGCAAAACAATCCTTTGATGATCTGATGATAATGGGAGATTTCAATGCGGTGGTAAACCCAATATTAGATCGGAAATCTGTAACAAAAAAGTGTCTGAAAAGCAATGTTTTACCAAGATCCTATTGGGAATTGATGGAAGAATTTGTTATTGTTGACGTATGGAGATTAAAAAATGGTGATAAGAGAGATTTTACATTTTACTCTAATAGACATAGGTCTTGGTCACGTCTTGATATGATATGGATATCAGCAACAATGTTGAAAGAGGTAAAGGAAACAGAGGTACTACCAATGTCATTCGCAGACCATAATCCGGTAGTTTTGATTTTGCATGATGTTGTGAAACCCTACAGGTGGTCAATGAAACTGTCTACATTTAAAGATGAGAATTTTGTTAAAAAATGCAAGGAAGAATTTGAAGACTTCTTTTTAAGGAATAATGATCCCGAAATAAGCGTACACACTATATGGGACGCCTTTAAAGCCTTTCTTAGAGGCAAAATAATATGTCAAGAAAGTTGGCTTAGGAAAAAACAGAGACTGAATTATCTAAGTTTAACTCATCAAATACAATCTGAAGAGAAAAAATTAAAAGACAACCCATTAGATATAAGAAGTAAAGAAACATTAGGGAAGCTCCAACATAAACTAAACTGTGAATTGGCTGAAGAATTAGCAAGGAAAATGAGTTATACAAAACAATATATATTTGACAATGCGAATAAACCATCACGTTGGTTAGCATACAAAATAAAGAAGGAAAAGGCAAATAGGAATATTAAAATATAGAGAGGCCATCATGGTAAAGAGTGTGTAGATATAAATGACCAAAAAAAAAATAGTGGAAACCTTTTATAAAAATTTATACAAACGAGAAAAGGTGGATAGTCAACATTTGGAACTATACCTAAACAAACATGTAGGGAAGAAGTTTTTGGAAGAGCAGAAAAGAATTTTAAATGAACCCATAACAACAGTGGAAATAAAAGAAGCAATTAAAAAATCAAAGGCAAATAAAGCTCCCGGACCGGACGGGATCCCGGTGGAATTTTATAGAATTTTTGAAGAGCAAATAATAGTCCCCCTGAAAAATACTATGCAATGCATATATGAAAAAGGAGTAATGCCAGCGACATGGAGGGAGGCTTTGATAACGCTCATTCCAAAACAAGATAGTGACCTAGCAGAGATAAAAAACTACAGACCAATTTCACTTTTAAACTCCGATTATAAGATATATGCAATAATTTTAGCGAATAGATTAAAGAAAGTATTATCTGAAGTGATACATCAGGACCAATCGGGATTTTTACCGAAAAGACACTTGAGGCAAAACATTCATGCCATTTTGGATGCGATAGAGTACTATGAAGTACATTCAGACAAGCAAGCAATTTTTTGTTTTATGGATGCCGAGAAGGCTTTTGATAGGCTGAACTGGGACTTTATGCAATCACAATTAAGACAATGGAATTGTGGTGAGTATTTTTGCAGAATGGTAAGAGCAATATACGATCAGCAAACAGCTAAGATTGTGTTTAACGGCATTACGACAGACATATCTCAAATAGAAAAGGGGGTCAGACAGGGGTGCCCTCTTTCACCCCTTCTTTTTATTTTTGTATTAGAGACATTATGCGATATAGTCAGGAATGAAGGGAAAATTAAGGGGTTAAAAGTAAGGGGAGAAACCTTCAAAATTTTGGCATATGCAGATGACGTGGTCTTTATAGTGGAAGACCCAATAAACTCGATGGGTAATCTCCTGTATATTTTGGAAGAATATGGCCAACTATCAGGTTATAAAATAAATAGGAATAAAACAAAAATTTTAACTAAAAATTGCACTAACGAAATTGGAAAACAATTATCTGACTTAACGAGTTTCGATATGGTTAAAAAGGTAAAATATTTGGGAGTTATCCTAACAAATAGATGTAGCTCCCTATATAAGGACAACTATTTAAAAGCTCTAACAGAAATCAGAAGAGACCTTGAATTATGGGGGAAAATACAATTATCTTTTTTAGGTCGGATAGCAATAACCAAAATGAATGTGTTACCACGTTTGCTTTTTCTATTTCAAACTCTACCAATTCTAAAAAATCAAACCTTTTTCAAAGATCTTCAGAAACTCATATCAAAATTTATTTGGCAATCTAGAAAACCCAGAATTAAGCATATGTATTTAAAAGACAAATCAACCCGTGGAGGTCTTGGTGTACCAGATTGGTATAGCTATTATGCGGCGTCTGGGATGATATGGTTAAGAGATTGGGCAAAACTAGAAAATAGTAGGATTTTAAACTTAGAAGGACACGATTTGCAAGTAGGCTGGCATAAAATAATGTGGTATGGGGAAAAAAATAAAATTTTCAGGGGTCAGATAATACGAGGGGCCCTTTTAAAAATATGGGAAGAATTAAAATTTAAAGTCTATCGGAAAATACCCAAATGGGTATCCCCACTAGAGGCCATTGTGAGCCCAACACAAATGACAGAAAAGAAAAAGTTAAACTATGGAGAGCTCTTGAATGCCAACTTAGAACTTAAAAACAAGCAGGAACTAGAAGAACAGGGTTTAAACCTAACTTGGTGGGAACAAAACCAGATCCGTTCAAGATATAATAAGGACAAAAAACATGGTTTTTATAAAGAATATACCGACCTCGACGAAGCATGGTTGATACCGGAGGAGAAGATTATAAAGAAACTATACGAATATTTGTTAGAAGAAAAAATGCAAGGTGAACTGATCAAACCAAATATGATTAGTTGGGCACGAGATATAGGACACAACATTGAATTAGATAAATGGGCTAATGTTTGGAAAGACAACTTAAAAACCGTGAGAGCAAGTTCCTATAAAGAGAACATTTTTAAAATGTTTTATAGGTGGCATCTCCCACCGGAGAGACTCTCTAAATTTTCTAATAAAAACTCTAAAATGTGCTGGAAGTGTAGGACAAACGTTGGATCATACTTCCACATGTGGTGGACTTGTCCGAAGGCCAAGAAATTCTGGCAGATGATCCAAAAGAACCTGCAAGAAATCCTTCTGATTAAAATTCCATGGAATCCGGAATTTTATCTATTGAATATAATCCCAAGAGAACTCACAAATGAACAAAAGAAACTGTCTTTGCATGGTATTACGGCAGCGTGTATTCTTTTTGCTAGTCATTGGAAGACTGATAAGATTCCGACACTTGAGGAATATGTAAAAAAAATGTACGAAGTAGCTGAAATGGACAACCTAACAACGAAGCTTAATAATATGCAAGAACAAAAATTAAAAAATGTTTGGAAAATGTTTTATGACTGGTATGATAAGAAATACTTACTGTAAGAGCAAATTGGGTCAAAAAGATCGAAATTAATTGGTTGTTTTTTCTTTTTTTTGTGATGCAAATTTTGTTATACATTATGTACATGGGAAATTTGTAAAAACCAATAAATATAATTTAAAAACAAAACAAAAAAAAAACCAGAGAATCTCTGCAGCATAAACTGAAAGGACCTGTTCGCCAGGCCTGTAGCAGCAGAACCAGTGCAAAGTGCCCCCCCCCCCCAAAAAAAATCTGTGCCACTGTGGCAGTTAGTGCCAAACCCAACAGAACTCAGGTCAAATCAGAGGCTCTCTGGGGGCATGTTTCCCAGGCCAATAGCAGAACCTGTTAAGTAATCACCACAACAAGAAGCCCTGCCCACGAATGCCTCAGAAAGTGAGAGGGAGGGGGTAGTGTCTATCTGTCCACTGATCCTCCTCTGTCAGCAGCAGTATACCAGCCATCACTGCCTGCCTCAGTGGAGGAAACTTAGCCTAGGTGTGCTGCCCTTCATCACAGGCGTTCCCTTTCCCACCTCACCCAGGCAAAAGAAAATTACTTTTCAATTAACAACATTCATTTGCATTCATTATTATTTATGGTGCTCCTGTGGGTTCTGCTGGTTTCTGTCTGGCTGCTTGGCATCTACCCTACTCTACCTTGTTCACATGGAGAACAATTTTTGTGCTGCTGTTTTAATTTCAGCATGCAATTTTGGTTTGGGGTGGCTGGTAGTGTAACTGAGGTACATACATGAACCACCCTGTATGTCACCTTGCACTGCATGGCTACCAGGGTTCTGTAGAGGTATTTCTGCTGCAAGTGGGATGGATGGAAGTGGGGAGATTGGTGGGCCATTTCTATGCCAATTAAAATGGTAATGGCCCTGGCTGCTACGTCTCCCTAGTCTCTCTAGTTTTAATCACTGGAAGAGCATGTGACTCAGCTTCCCAGCACAGACTGAGAAGGGATGCAGGCACAAGTAGCGGAAATGGATAAACTGTATAATTCATGGGAAAGAAACAACATTTTTTTGCGGGAATCTGGTCAAGATTTTAGGTTTGGGTTGATAGTGCTCAAATTGACTCAAAATAATAAGATATACAATACCAATATATGCAACTGAGTGCTAAAGACAATGGCTTGTACAGGCCGTGTCTTGGATACTGGAAAGTATAACTTTTGTAAAGATAAAGTATAGAAAGTAAATAACGTTAATTTGCAATAAATGAACAACAGACCGAAGTGTGTATAGCATTTGAGGTGATGGCTTGTAGGAGCCCTGCCTCAGATTTTTGTATTAAAAGAATAAATCCATGGTAGGAAACTGATTTAGAATTTAGATATAATATGGTATAGAAAATATGTAACATTTTTGTGCTTCTTTGTAATTGAGTTTAAAGTTGATGCTTGTAATACTGGGAAAACGAAAATAAAAAATATAGGTATAAAATATGTTAATAATACCCTGCTTTACATTTCTTTATCCAAATCATCTGGTACTGCAGAGATCCTGCACTAGTGTCTGACTGCTGTGGTTAAATGGCTACAGGTGAATATGCTGAAACTGAATTCTGGCAAGGTGGAGATAATGTTGGTTGGGAAGACTGAGATCCTAAAATACAGTGATTCCCAGTTTTGATGGGGTCCAGCTGTCACTCAATGGCTCAGTTAAAAGCCTAAGGGTGATACTGAATCCAGTTTTATTGCCGGAGAAGCAAGCTAATGCAGCTGCAAAAAAAAAAAAAAGGAATTCTACCAACTTCACTTAGCTCAAAAGATGGCCTGTTACCTTGGTTCATCTGATCTAGCCAAGTGGATCCATGCTATGGTCAACTGGAGGCTAGACTACTGTAATGCAGTCTACATGGGTCTGCCCTTAAAACTAAAAGTCCAGTTGGTACAGAATGCTGCATCCTGGGTTACTATCTGGTACAAGGCAGAACATGCATGTCCCATTCTACAGTCGCTCCATTGGTAACCTGTTGGTTACCAGATTTGATTCAAGGTCCTGGTTATTGCCCTTCAGGGTTTTCAGGTCCATCAGAAATGCCAGCAGGGGTGAGTGGGGGTGGTCTGGGAGCCGGAAGCATTGTTGTGTGACATGCCTACATTACCTGGAAGTGACATAGGCGTGTCAGTGACACTGGGGATGATGCTCTGGTTTTTGTGCAAAACTCTGTGGTAAAATCCAGCCTCTTTTGCCAAAAAACCAGAGTGTCACCCCCAATGTCACTGATGTGCCTACATCACTTCCAGGTGACATAAGCATGTTGCATTTATTTATGGCAACATTGCTGTTTGAAGGGAATTTCCTCCCTCTGTCTGGCTACGGGCAGGAACCCACAAAACTGGAAAATCCTTGATGGAAAGGATAGCTACAATAAAAATGAACATCCTACCTAGACTGATTTTTTAATTCCAAACAATACCCATTCTTCAAAACTAGAAATACTTTATAGAATTGGACAAACTGATGAAACATTTTATATGGCAGAGTAAGAGACCAAGAATAAAACTGAAAGCTCTACAGGATGCAAAAGAAAGAGCTGGATTTGCATTACGAGACTGGCTGTTATACTATAGAGCAGCATCATTGGTGTGGTTAAGAGAATGGATCACCTTAGAAAATTCCAGGGTATTAGCCCTGAAGGGACATAACTTATTACTGGGATGGCATGCATTTATATGGTATGGAAAAGCTGATGTTCACAAATATTTCAAACAACACTTTATTAGGAGATCTTTATTAAAGATATTGGATGAAGTGAAAATACTTTGCAATACAAAGATACCAAAATGGGTCTCACCACTAGAAGCATTCACAATCCCAAATCTATTTCAAAGGAATATATTGTTAAAATATGAAGATGTTTTGGACAACAAAAATGAACTAAAACCATTTGAAACTATTAAAAAATTAAAATCTGTCTTAAATTGGTGGGAAATACAAATAGAATAAAAATACACTAAAGATAAACCAGTAGGTTTCTTCCCAAAAATAATAACATTAGATAAGATATTGTTATATACTTAAGAAAAACTTATTAAAAAATTGAATGTAATAATGTTAGAAAATGAGACACAAGATGAGGTAGTTAAAAATTCTGTGGTTAAATGGGCACAAAATTTGGGTCATAATATTGATCTAGATCAATGGTTACAGGTATGGAAAACAAATGTAAAAATTACCAAAGCAACTTCATATAAAGAAAAATTTTATAAAATGTTTTATAGATGGTATATGACTCCAGATAAACTGGCATAGTTGTATCCTGATTTATCTAATGATTGTTGGAAATGCCAAAAGACTGTGGTTCATTTTTTCATGTGTGGTGTGTTAGCCTGATTGCCTTTAGTTATTATTAATATTGGGGAATTTGAGATATTATAAATATAGCAATAGGCAATAAGGGAACAAACACCTTTATATACAGGTGTCCCATTTCTTCCAGAAGCACCAGAAATAGACGTGGAGGCTAGATTACTAAAGCAGTGATTTCTTAACTAAAGGATTCTTAAACATACAAACATAAAACCAAACATTCACACACAATAATACAATACACAACCTTTATTGGCATACATTCACACACACAATAGAGAACTAAGGAAGCTGAGCTGATTGATAGCTAATGGAGGGGTTATGGGGTGATACTACCTGTCCAGATGTGCAGAGGTCCATGAAGAAAGGATTATGGCTTAAACCCAGAGGGTTTAGGGGTGGCCTGCCAGTTGGCATCAGGGCAGAAACACACAGTCTAAAACCATGTGGTCATGGATATAGGCATTGGAAAACAATGCAAACCAATGGAAGGTCTTGGGGGCTGGTCTCAGTTGAGAGAAGTGAAACAGCCTGCACAGTATAGTATTGGAACCTTTGTTCTTTGCTGGCATATGAGTGTTGCTAGGCTGAGTTAAGATACTAATGTAACAGTATATCTAATGGCCAATGACTGGCCTTCATGCAGATAAGCACCTAATTACAGCAGTGACATCTATGGTTGAGGATTCTGCAGAGCTGGAGAGAAACTTCAGATTTGCAGAAAAATCTGACTTGGACTAAAACCTCTAATGTGGGGCATTAACACACACACAGCCAAAGTTCATCGTAATGTCTATGTGTTGTAAATAAAAGCTAGAGTTCAGGAGCATTTTTGGTTGCTGGAATGTAATGTGTTAGCGGCCACCGGTAGAAGGAGGCAAGGAAAGTGAAGCTGCAACTCAGTATGGTAGGAGATTCAGTAGTGGGCAGGTGGCGTGGGAGAGATTGGAGCACAGACAGTGTTGGGTGTGGGCAGGGCCAGTGCCAGGCTTTTTTGCACACTAGGCGAGGCTACCTTCTGGCGTCCCCCCCCCCCCCCCATCGTGTACTCACCAATTTTCAAACATAAATGCATTTTAGGAAGAATGAAAAACACAAAGATGAGGATTCCTGCTTGTGGTCAGGGCTGCTCTCCCCATCGTCCTCACCCTGCTTGCTGGCCTCTGCGCCCGTCAGGGTTCTGCGCCCCTAGGCGGTTGCCTAACCTCGCCTTATGGTGGCACCGGCCACCATAAGGCGTGTGGGGAGGGAAATGAAGAGCCCACAGGAGGGTGTGGGGAGGGAAATGAAGAGCCCACAGGAGAAGGAAAAGTAGAGCTGGCTGGGCAGAGTTAGAGTGGTTGGCCAGCGGAAAATGGGTTTCCCCTAACCCATGAATTCTCGCATCCTGTGTTTTAATTATCTTCTAACTGTATCTTTCTGTGGTGATTCCTTCTGACGCTAGCCAAGTCACACCTGCGGAAATTGTTTCACAAGTGTTCATATTATAAGTTCTTGTGCTTTTTAATATTCCAGAGCATCACCTGGTAGTGCAGACATCTGTTCTCTGCTGGAAGAGTCATCATAATTTGTAGAAATCTGCATGGGTAATGAGCGTAGAGGAGTCTTTGGGAAGGTGGGTAGTTATAACTTGTCAAGGTGAAAAAAATAAAATGCATCTTGTTATTACTATCAAGGAAATGAAAGCAGAAAAGCTAGTGCACAAAAAATTAAAGCTGGAGTGCTACATATACCTGAATTTTCATGCCTAGTATAGCCTTTGTGTAATGAACGAGAACTCAGGCCTCATTCTTACGAACAGTGTAGTAGTACATAGAGACCGATTTCCCACAAGCACTGCCCCAGCACTGCCCTGGCATCGTATCCTCCATTGCCCCGATTGCAGCTTCAATTTCACACTATTTGCCACAAAGCGCATTTTAACCCGGGGCTTCGCGCGATTTTCTCCATGGCTTCGGTGATCCTGTTTTTTGAGGATCACCGAAGCTGCGGAGGAAATCATGTGAAGCCCCAGGTTAAAATGTGCCCCGCATCAAATAGTGGGGAATTCGAGCAGGCAATCAGGGCAAATGGAGGACCCCATGCTGGGGGCAACGCTAGTGGGAAACTGGTCTGGGAGACTTTGAGCTCCCTCAGCCCAACCTACCTCTCAGAACTGCAAGGATAAAATTAGGAAAGGGGGAGCTATGTACACTGTCCTGGGCTCTCTGGAAGAGGGATGGAATAAAAAAGTTCATTCTAGATAGATACGTTGGATGCGGTGGCTTAGATGTTTTTAGGCTGTACTGCTTCAGAGTAAGGTTACCAGGCCCATTGGAAACGCCAGTTGGGGATGGGGGGGGGCATTCCAGGAGCTGTAAGCATTGTCATGCAATGTGCTTATGTCACCCAGAAGTGATGTAGGTACATTGGGAGTGATTTCTGGTTTGGGGGCAAAACTTTGAAGTAAAGTCAGCCTCAAACCATAGAGTTTTGCCCAAAAACTAGAGCGTCCCTCCCAATCACCAACATGCTTACATCACTTCCAGACATGTTGCATTTATTTCCAGTGACATCACTGTGGGGGGCTATTCTCCTGCCGGACAACTGGCTGGCCGTGGGCAGGAGCCCACGAGCCAAGGATATCCCCTGCCCTCAACTGGGAAATGGCAACCCTACAGGTTCAGACTGCAGGTAGGCGTTCACCAGACTTTTCTACAAAAAATTATCTGCCCATAGAAAAGTACCGTAGATGTCAGGGTGTGTGACAGCTTCTCTGGTACATGCTAGTTTTCTTGATATAGGAATGCCTTTGAATTGAGAAGTAATGACTCATATGAGCTCAACACCTACAACCTGAAAAGTGCAATTCAACAAGTTCCATCACCTCACCTGTTGTTTTTGAGAACTAGGTCGCAGTCAGGTATATGCATGCACACAAATGCATGGATTTTGGCTAGCTTTGCACACCATGCACAAAGTCACAGAGGAGGGAGCTGTGATCGCATGCAAAAGAACTCAGTTGTGCATAGGGCACTGTCCCTTGGAATACTTATTAACATTTCCACAATCATTACTTGCTTTGCAGGACAGTAAAAGCTGATTTTAGTTATGTGTTATTCATCACAAAAGGACTCCTGTCATCTCAGAAAAAATAGTGTTCAACTTTCTCATAAAACAGTGCAAAGAAACAGATTTTGGGATTGTGCAATATGTGTTAAATCTGAGTAACATCCTGTTGAGTCCCAGCAATGTGATCTAAGTTAGATCTAAGAGATATTTAATTGAGATTATTCGGTATCATGCTGTAACATTGCGGTCCTGGGCCGGGACCACATTCCTCACCACAGAGATCATGTTATATATTAAGCCAGACAATATAGTGCACGGTTGGTTCAGTTGATCTGAGAGTCTTGGGAGTCAAAGCTCTGTTCATAAGGTATCCGACGAAGCTAGCTTTGATTCTCAAAAGCTTATACCCTGGAAATTTTGTTGGTCTTTAAAGTGCTACTGGACTTGAATTTTGCTCTTACACTGCAGAGTGAAATATCATGTTAAGACTATGCAAATCCATTTTGAGGCACTGCTGTATTTAGATATATTCCGATAAGCCTGTATATTGCTCCAGGCCAACTGAATAAAGGTTAGGCAGATGTATGCAATAGGGTTGAACTGGCAAGAGAGATGGGACAGGGACATGTTGTGTGTGTGGGGGGGGTTGTTTTGTTTTTTTTGCAATGTCATGATGTTACTTCCTGGTTGCTTCCTACTTTTGATTTTGGGTGTTCCATGAAAATCACACGGGTGATGCCAGGGAGTTTTTATTATGATTTTTTTGGTTTTTTATTTTGTTTCATTCCCCCCCCCCCCAAAAAAAACCCCTCTTGGATTTATTTATCCATTACAATATTTATAACCTTTCCTCATGGTTCAAGGGGGCTTACAATAATAGTTTAAAACATTTTCAGTTAAAACCAAAAATAAAATAAAGTAAAGGTAAAGGCTTCCCTTGCTTGAAAGCCAGTTGAATCTGATGGTAGGCGGCAGTGCTCATCTCTGTTTCCAAGCCAAAGAGCCAGCACTGTCCAAAGACTTTTTCCGTAGTCTTGTGGCTGGTCAGCAAACCACATATCTTCCCCCCCCCCCACTTAAAATCACAGACAAATGTGATAATCCTGCTTTTTTAATTTTGAGAAAAACCACAAGAGATGAGGCTAGATGAAAACCACAGGAATATGTGGAAGGAGGAGGAGGAGGGGATTGTATTTATATCCCAGCCTTCACTTGGAGTCTCAGAGTGGTTTACAAATTCCTTTCCCTTCCCCTCCCCACAACAGACACCCTGTGAGGTAGCTGGGTCTGAAAGAGCTCTTTCGAGAACTGCTCTTGGTAGAACAGCTCTGAGGAAACTATGGCTTGCCCAAGGTCATCCAGCAGCTGCAAGTGGAGGAGTGGGGAATCAAACCCGATTCTCCCAGATCAGAGTCCATGCACTTAACCACTACACCAAACTGGCTTTTCGGAACAGTTACTTGCTCTAACAATGTAATAATAGTGTTAGAATGCTGTTTTTAATTGTAGAGGATTTTGACCCCTCGGAAATAAGGCTTGACTCTCTGTTAGAGCAGAGATAGTGAAAGGGGCATTTTTATATTAATTCCTGTCCCTACCCAATTTGAGGTGTTTGTCATTTCAGTTCCCAGGCAATGTGTTCTTGGCCCTGACATAAGAGCTTTTCCCCAAGATGTCCAAACTAAGTGGAAGTCTGCTCAGAAATAATAGGTTTAGATATGGCTGCCATCAAAGGCTTTTTGTTCCTTGTCCTGCCTGGGTGATGCTATAATAATCTCTGCTGCTTGTGTGTTAGGATTTCACTTTTCGAAGGTTGATCACACACTTGAGACAGAGGAGGACACAAAGCAATATTTGGGGGAAAGATCACAGTATGTCTGTAAGGGCCATGCTGAGAAGCGGAGGCTGGAGGCAAAAGGGCTCAAAAGGGGATATGACAGCGACAGGAGTTCTGCACCACAAGCCCACAGCATTTTAACATCTCTGTAAAGTGGTGGTAATTAATTGGTGCTGGCAACAATTTTGCCTACTCTTTTAACTGGGCACAGCAAGGGGGTGGGGGAGTCAATCTCTGTATCTGTTATGGGGAACCTCCTCAGCTTCAGTTCCCATCTGCGTGAAGCAAAAAAGTTGCCCTTCCCCTGCATGCTGTAACTGCAAACAGAAAGTATGTGTGCATATGCTCGCTATGGTTGCAAACTCCATGTTGGGAAGTTCCTGGAGATTTGGGGAATGGAGCTTGGGGAGCGTGGGGAAAAGACATTAATCAGGTATAATACCGTAGAATCTCTCCTCTGAAGTAGCTATTTTCTCCAGGAGAAGTGATCTCTCTAGTCTGTGATCATTTGTAATCCTGGAGGTTGACTAGGGTTGCCAGCCTCCAGGTGGGGCCGCTTTTACAACTGATCTCCAGCTGAGAGAGATCAGCTCCCCTGGAGAAAATGGCTGCTTTGAAGGGTGGACCCTATAGCATTGTACCAGGCTGAGGCTTCTCTCCTCCCCAAATCCCGCCCTCTACTGGATCTGCCCCTAAAGTCTCCAGGTATTTTCCAACCCAGATTTGGCAACCCTAAGGTTGACAACCACATTGCATTCCAGCCTGAGTGCCTATAGCTATCCTTAAGTCCTCTTAGCAAGTTATGTGGAGCCAAACCAGAGCAGGGTTTGGGCCTTTGGGGGGTGAGTTCAATGGAAGGTGGTGTTGTGAATCAAAGGGGCCATCCATAAAAAAAAAAAGCACTTTCCTCTGTGATCTCTGTTAGCAAAGCCTCATTTCATGCTCAGAGGAAGAAATGGGTCCTTTTTTTGATGATGCATCATCATGGGGGGAGGATTCCCATTTGGCACCCTGCAACCCAGGAAAGTGGAAGTGGGACAATATGGGGGTGGGGGTCTTCGTGCATTTACAAGACTCTGTTCATCATGTGTACATAAAGGAAGGGCATATTTGGTTTTAAAGAAAATGGATTATTATCATTTAACTTTCTTTGCAGAATGACCCCTTATAGAAACTTTGCACTACACCGTAGGTCATTCAAAATAAATAACTAATGATGTTCTCACCACCACTGTACTCATTTGCCCCCGCCCCCCACCTGTGGTGTCAGGGTCTGCTGCAGCAAGTGGTAGCCCAGGGAGCTACTCCTGGCCTCAGTGGTAGCCCAGAGGAGTCTGCCTCTCCCCCCCAGGGGGTGCAGGGCAGGCATGGTGGCCCTCTTCCTCCTTCCTTATGCCATACTTCACCACCTTGCCTCAATACATGGGGATGAGGAGGGCAGGCAGCAGTTTCCTTGGCCACAGGAGACCTACCCCAGGCACTGGCAGGAGGTGGGGAAGCACCACAATGGGCAGTATCAGTAAGACACATGCAGTTCAGATTCCAGCTCTTTAAAACAGTGTCTAAACTCAAATGCTGCCACAGAGAGCAGCACAAGAGCAGCATCCTGACTGTGCTGCCACTCTAAGCCTCCTGCGTCACACACACTTCTTGGCATCCTACAGTCACCACCCAGAGGATGACAGCAGCACCCTCGGCTGCTAAGCAAAACCACCGAGGGCTCTTTGCCATCCCCCCCCCCATAGACACCACCTTTGCAGCAGATGACGCCCACGTACTGCTTCTTTTCAGCTTGCTTAGACTGGATGCTGTACCTGCCAGTAATGAGGTGAGGAGGGTGAGTGGCAGTTTCCCTATAAAGCGGGAGGGGGTAGTAAATTGATTCACCTCCTCCGAGGGCACCAAAAGTCCTTGGGCAGCCCTGATTCTCCCTGAAGCTGTTAAAAACCATAGGATGGTACAGAGGAGGAGGCTACCCGGCACCCTGTTGAAGCTGAACTCCAGAGATGGTTTGTGCTTCCTTCCTTCACTAAGTTGCAGCTGCCTGGGAATTAATTCTGCCTGAGAGGAGTCTTGACAAGGAGTCATTTATCACAAGCTAAAGCTTTTTGTTTCCTTCGTGGAGTACCCTAATCACCTGGGCAATTTGTCTCTGTGTAATGAGGAGCGGATGGCGGATGGCGGATGGCACAACCTGATTGGGGCAGGCCTGAACCCTTTCCTGTCAGCCTGTTCAGAGCTTCAGGAGTGACAGCAGTGTGGACACAAATAGGTCTGCGAGAGTCAGAGGTCACCCCGCGTTGTCCTTTTCTTCCCCTAGACACTTTCCATACTCATTCTCTAGGCTTTTTCATGTGTTCTTGTATGGTAATGTTGCCTAAACACAGATGCCAAAGAGGCACCCACTAGCTATCTCTTGGCTCCAGAGGGCTTTCAGCTCTGGTTTGTTTTCAGTGAGCAATCCTGCCAAGTTGTTCCATATGCTTTTTTCCTGAAGTCATCCTGGGATTTCTGGCTGTAGCACTACATGTTTCCTTAACCTTTGAAACTCAAAAATAGACATTTTGGGATGTGTTCAAAACCAGATAGGCAGAAGACAGTCTACGTGAGATGATGAGGGAAATCTTTCAAGGTAAGGTGTTTTCAGAAGTGGCACAATATCTGTGGCACAATATCTGAGTTTGCAGCACAGCACATGTGGATGTTATTAACAGAAAACGAAGGAAATCTGTTTTGAAATTAAAGGAATGCTGTTACAAATGCACTTTTTTCATTTGACATGTGAGAAACAGGTGTTTTCCACACAGAGACAGGCATGTGTAGATTCCTGTTGCTGTTGCAGCTGCTGCCGCAATGGGGCATCCACATGGCAGATTTCCCCATAGTTTCCCTGCCCCAGTCACCTAGCACTGGCTGCCCACCATCCCACATCACCAGAGGTTTTTCAGCATTTTGTTTTAATACAATATTGTTATAATGGTATAAGAATACTAGGAATAAGGCCTGGTGTGGAAATAAATACAATGGGCTCTAGAAAGAGGCTCTGGGCAAGTGCCCCAGCCTTGGGCACTCAGTGTCAATTTGCTGTGGCGAGCTCAGCTGGGTGTAATGACACAGAGCGTACCGTTTTCTCCAGGGGGACTGATCTCTGCCATTTGAAAAGCAGTTGTAATTCTGAGTGATCTCCAGCCCTCCCCTGGAGATTATAAATCCAAAAAGCTGGGAAAACTAGCATCACAAAGATCCAAAATATATAAACTCCACTAGAAAAAACACCATCAAAAATTTCCAAAATATATAGACTATTTCACAATTACAAAGTTGGTGGTGTCACATCATCAAAATAAGTGCATACTATAACTATAAACAAGGCATTGAATACAATGTTTCCTCCTTCAAATTTAAATATTACTCCATGTAGTCAGTTCCATTTAGTAGGAGGAATCCACGTTTTCGGAGCATTTTCAAAACAGCCTTTGCAAAAAATGCCCATTTAAAAAAGACGTTTCCATCAACTTCTTCAGTTTGCCAGCTGCATAGCTGGAACTGTGGAAATATTTACTCTATGAACCTTGTTGTCAGTAGAAATTGTTGAAATCGGGGTGAGTGTATGTTTTCGGCTAGTTTTTAAAATTATATATATTTTTATACATGTTTTTCTGTTCAAGGCAATTTTGTGTAAATATGAGGTAAGCCGCTTCAAGGCCACCCCACAAACTCCAATGTTGGTGAAGCAATGGGTCAACAATCATGGTTGACCATGTTGAATGCTGCTGTCAGGTCAAACAGTAACAGCAGCGCCAATCCGCCTCAATTCAGTTCCCTGTGAAGATCATCTGTGAGGGCAACCAGCTCCGTTTCCATCCCATGGCCAGGACAGAAGCTGGAATGTGTTCTCCAGGAAACTTTGGAGCTGTTCCACCACCTCTTTCTCAATTATGTTACCCAGAAATGAGAGGTTCAAGACTGGGTGATAATTGGAAGGATCCATAGGATCCAAAGATGGTTTCTTTAAGAGCAGTTTTACCACAGCCTCTTTTAGTCCCTTTGAATATACCCCTGAACTAAGGGACAGATTGATAATGTCTACCGGGGGGCCCCATCCTCACCACTGGCTTTCACCAGCCATGATGGACACGGATCTTTCCCATCCACACAGCAACAATCTAGCAAGTAGGGTTGTCATCTCCGAGTTGGGAGATACCTGGAGATTTTGGGGGTGGAGCTTGAAGAGTGCAGAGTTTGGGGAGGAGAGGGACTTCAATGAGGAATAATGCCATAGAATCCACCTCCCAAAATGGCCATTTTCTCCAAGTGATCTCTGTCCCCTGGATATCAGTTGTAATTCCAGGAGATCTCCAGGCACTAACTGGAGCTTGGCAACCCTGTATCTAGGCTTTGCTGCACTCTTTCCCAAAACTTCAGAGCAAGGGAGGTTTGGGAGAGATCAGAGAAAAGCTGAGGAAGCTCTGGGAGGTGCACAGATTCACCATGATGCTGTGAATCTTCTTAACAGTATTGAAAACAGGGCAAACAACCTGTATGGAAATAGCCACAGAAAACCATCCCCAAATCCTGAATTTCATTTGTGAGAACAGCCTTACAGCTCAATCAGGATTTTGGATTTTTTAAATAAATCTAATGGTTTCAATAGAACTTGCTTCCAAGAAAACAAGTCTAGGATCTCAGCTGTGCCACACTCCAGATAAATGTACATATATTGGCAGCCTTAGGGTAAGACCATTGTATCATATTTAGAGCAGTGTCCATACTGTGGAGGTGTCCTCCTTGTGTTCCATCCAAACATACCTTTCCTGTCCAGGCTCAAGTTTTTGTAAGTTTGAAACTGTAGTTTGTTATGCACAGTACTAATTGGCTGGCACCCTGGGTTGTCACAAAAAACCCCTCTCTCACTCCAATCTTTGGATCAGTTATACAATTTTTAAAAACAATTTTTAAACTAATAAATGAATGGATGGTCTCAGTTTTGGTACTGGAATCCCCTGGACCTTAAGAGAAATGCTGGGGGGGGGGGGCCTTCAGCCTCCCTTGTCAAGTCTGTGCTATCTGGGGGGCATGACGTGCAGACCTTCTGGCCAGCCGCTTTCTGCTCTCTCTCTCCTGTTACTCCCCTACAATAAACAAGAATTGCTCCAAAATTACGGTAAAAACTTGAATGTATGGCACAAGGTCCATGATGGAAAGAGTGAGGGGAAAGAAAGGTACTAAAAACCCTCCACATAGACCACCACGAAAGCCAGAATTTGATTCAGACGAAGAAGAGACCAGTCTGCTCTTTTCAGACGACATGGCTTCCGGGGGAGCTGAAATTGATTCAAACCCTCAAACAAAGATCCCGCAAATTCTCACAGAAATGAGAATCAACTTCAGTCAAGGCATGGACTCAATAAAAGGTGAAATTGGACATTTAAAAACAGAAGTAGGACAATTAAAGAAAACAGTTGAACCAATGAATAAGAAAATAAAAGAGTTAACGACAGCAATTAAAGATGCAGAGCAGAAAGCTGAATTGGCATTGCAGTCTTCAGTATCAGTTACAAAGGAATTAAAACTAATCAAGGATTTTGAGACATGGACAAAGAATAAAATAATTCTGCAGGATATAAAATCGAGAGAACGACGCGCAAAAATCAGAGGTGTTTCAAGCAACTACTCTGTAAGTGAAGATTTGCTTACCTCTTTAAATTGTTGGCTTTCATCTCTGCTGGATATTGCAGAGCCAAGTCAGAATGTAATAACTGTTGCTTTTCGGTTACCCAACTCAAAAAAAGCTCCTTCGGATGCAAATCCTGATATTCTTATTGAGTTTGCTGATATTCAGCATAAGAAATGTTTATTTCAGATGGCGAAAGAGGAACAAGGACTAAAATTAGAAGACACAATTGTCTCTCTCTACTCAGACTTGCCTGCTGAAATTCTTGGTGCTAGAAAACAGCTTTGGGAGATTGCTGTGAGACTGTCTGCGAATGGTATCAAATTTCGCTGGTTGCCTCCTAGTTCATTTACATGGGAAAACCTATGTGGCTTACGACACAGCTTTAGGAGAAAAGCTTCTAGCAGAATGTATAAAGCAGTAACACTCTGGGCACGTTGCCAGGGCAATGCTCTGGCAATCGCCCTGAAACTGTATGGTGACATCCGGGTGATGTCATCATGCTGGCCCGGAGGGAGGGAGGGAGAGGGAGGGAGGAGTGGGTGTGGGGGAGCTGGGCAGGGGGGAGAGGCTCTTGCAGTGGCGGCAGCTTAGGGGGAGAGGCTATGGCGGCGGCAGCTTTCTTAAGGAAGAAAGCCCTGAAAAGTGGGGAGGCATGGTGGCGGGTGCCTGAAAGGCGGGGAGGGGCGGCGGCACTCTGTTTCATCCGGGGGCTCAGTCCCCCCCTTGAAAATGTCAGGGGTGGCCCACGCCCCCACATAGTTGACACCTATACCAGCAGCTACATGTGGAGGAATGGGGGAATCAAACTTGGTTCTCCCAGATTAGAGTCTGCGTTCCTAACTACTACATCAAACCACTACAGGGGTCCTTGACCTTTTTTAGCCTGTGAGCACCTTTGGAATTCTGACACAGTGTGGTGGACACAGGCACAAAATGGCTGCCACAAAATGGCTATCACAGGACAGCACCAGCTTCAAAAGGGCTGCCATAGCTTACTTTCAAGTCACTCAGTGAAGATCCTTGTGCTGTGGTGGCAGCTGCTGCCAAAGCAGCATTTTTATATAACTGCACAGCCAAAGGTCAATCAGAAGCCTTGCCTAGACAAAAGCACCACCCGGTTATACCCACTTTTTAAAAACACTTGGTGGGCACCAGAAAAGGTATTGATGGTGGCCATGGCACCCATGGAAACACGTTGTAGACTCCTGCTGTAAAGAACCGAGTGCTACGATTTGACTGGGATGACTGCAAGAGTGATGCTTCAGGAAAACTTAAGCCAAGTCCAGCCAAACAGAATCTGTGGCAGTGATGGTGGCAAACAAAGCATACTTTTCCACCATCATCCCATCCACACAGTGTCATCTAGCAGTACTGTTCTGTGTTATGAGGCTCAATGACCTCAGTGGGTATCTCGGAAGCTTGTTGTGAACAATATGCTAAGCACTTTGCAAATAAAATTGCTTGCACCAGATCCCACTTGGATCCCATATTATGCTGAGAACTCTTGAATTTACACAAGATCTTCAGTGGTCAGATGGCCGTAGATACTTTTCAGTTGGTACAATCTGTAGATATAGGCTACTCAGAGCTCTAAGACCTGTGGTTCGTTTTTTGGATCCTGGCCCTTCCTTAACAATAAGGTTGTCTGAGGAAACTGTCTTGTGTGAAACCACAATTTCAGATATCCATCTGGTGGAACCCATGCAACAGCCTTTTCAGCAGCACCCCTATTATTTGGAACTCCCTACCTTTGAACTTGTGAATGACCCTCTCGCTGCAGGCCTTCTTGTGCCCATTAAAGGATTTTTATTGCAGAAGAGTTTTTTTAATATGAACTCCTGCTCTGGCAAAAGTCTTAATTTATGAATGTCATGATTCTCTAGTCTTAGTTTTATTGTATTAATTATTATCCCACGCTATTTTAACCGTAAGCCACATTGAGCATTTCTAAATGGAAAGGTGGCCGAAAAATACCCAATTTACCTTAAAAGAAGACTAGTTCCCCCCCCCACACACACACACACACACTTGTGCCATCCTTCCATTTTCAGTGTGTTAGGTCAAGTGGTTTTAATTTGCTGTGGCGTTCTGCTTTGAGAGGAGGGAATCCTACTCCTGAAATGGTTGCTGAGATGGCTTCAGTGAACTTTCAGCAATTAAACATAGTGGGGAGTCAACTGGAAAGCCTGTTGTGCTGGCAAAGGCTAATGATAGAAACGACTTCTATCTTGTTTTCTTGGCATCTTGCTGAGAGCATCAATTATTGTTTCTACTTCTTCTTATAGGTTGAAGACCTTGGGGTCGACGGGTGGTTTTCAAAAAGACGTGGATTTAATGGAGCTGGAAGACCTCCAAAGCCAAACATAACCAGACACGTCCTGCCATGGAATGAACAGGTAAGTAAGTAAAAATAATCTGGAGGTGGTGGATTGCTTGGAGAAGGTTAAAAAAATCACTAATTACAAATTGTACCATTGTTGGTTGACCCAGAGGAGAAATACGTTCTTTCATTTGTTTGTTTTGAGGCATGATCCATCAGGAGATCCTCCAGCATAAACCACAATGAGATGCATGAGAGCTGTGCAGGATCTCTGTAGTCCTCATTTCAGTGGTCTTTTTAAACAAAAGAGATAACAGTGAATCTTGCCCTTTGATTTCAACCCTACTTGGTTTTCCCAAAGAATGCAAGTGGTGGACTGGCACCTACCAGGATTGCTTTAAGTACTGGATTCCCTGGCTTGGAATAGAACGGCTCATAGGTTGCACTCATGTCTATGGTATTATGAAACCTAATAATAAAAATCCCCATGCCATCAAACAGTTTCCCTTATAGGTAGAGTTTGAATTCTTCTTAAAAAAAACCACAACCTCATGACAGTTGAGTGTAGTTATTAAATATTAGGTAGGTTACACATACCTAACACGCTTAGCTAGGCATCCAAGGCAGAAGAGAAGCCAACAAGAATTTGAACCATCCTGTTCCATCATCTCTGGACCAGCCAGGTTTCACATATTCTTCAGCAGAATATTATTTTATTATGTTCAGGGTAAAGCCCAGCATTACAACTCAGATCAACAGAGACCTGTGCTCAGGCACCTGCCTGCTTAATGAGCTCATGACTTATTCAGCTGGCATTTTGGCTGTCACTGTAAGACGCATAAGGAAGCCCCAAGAGAAATGAGGCAGAGAAGTGGTTGTTAGTAGAATACATTCAGATTGCCATTTGGGGGGGGGGGGGGTGCTGAATAATCCTCTAGAGGAAAGGATGCATTTTGGTCACTGAGCCAGATCTGGAAGCTGCATCACAAATAGGCAAATCGTATAGATCAGTAAGTATCATCAGCGACAGGGCAGAAGGAGGCTGGGTCTGGTTGTGGTGCTTAATGGGCTTTGTTCCTTGATTTGTCAAGTCCCATTGTGTGTGAGGTTTCACAGGAGGCTGGTCAGAATCCTGTAGCTGCTTTTTTCAAAGTAACAGAGCCCTTGGTGCACAGAACACATACTTGAAGAGTCAGTCTTCAAGTATTTAACCTCTGTTTCCAACTAAAGGAGTATTCCCTGGTGGCTGTTGAGAATGTCTTTTGCTACATGTTGGTGCGGTCTGTGCTGATGGGGTCTCACAATGGCTTTGCAGTTTGTCCATTGCAGGGGAAATAGTTTTTCTCACTCTGATATCCTTCCCAGAGTTTCTGCTATTCCCAGCTCCTGCAGATTAGCTAAGCACCATTGACTTCACTGAAGCAACCCATCTGCACCAGCTGATGATCTAGCCCTACATTCTAAGTGTCCCAGTAATGCTTAGGGAATTGCAACCAAGATGTGCCAGGTAGAAATCGACAGACTTGCAGCCAGGAAATGGGGGCAGAACATTAATCTCTATTTTGATTTATACACTCAGGGCTCCAGTCCCTCCCCCCTTTTTTTTCTTTTGAAAAAGAAGTGCCAGAACTCTCAAGAGGGAAATGAAGTTTTCAATCTGTATACTAAAAACTCATGAACTTTTATACATTTTTAAAAGAATCTTGTTGAAGAGGTTTTGGAACTCCGTTCCAGCGCGTTCCCCCAGAAAAAAAGCCCTGGATACACTTATGATCGTGAGAGGAAAGAAGACAATAAAGTGGGCACTTGTCAGCATCCCAAAAAGATATAGATTCAACAATAAATGAAGAACAGTTCACCTGTTACCTTGTTAAGAAGGGACTATTTACTGAAGCTCTCCCTTGCATCTGACACTCAGCTACCAGTGCCACATTTTTTGACTCTCATCTAGGCACGGCGCAGTTTTTAACAACCAATGCTGGCAACTTTGTGCTTAAGAAGGAAGGGTGTGTAGGTAAGCAGCAAGTCTTTCTGTGCCAGGAGTAAGGCTGGAAAGGAGCTCTCGAACTTAGCCATCTGCATAAACTCCTTGGGCTCAAGATATTTAAAGAAGTGTTTTTAAAAGCTGTATTGGCCCCTCCGCATCATCCCCAATTATCTGGAGAAGTCCTTCTTCCCACTTATTGGCCTTTAGAGGGAAAGTTGGTTGCCACAAGAAACAAAACCCTTCCACTGGAACCTTCTCCCTAAAGGAGGCACAACTGGCCCACTTGTAAGAAGCTGGCCAAGACCTTTGTGTCTCAGCAGGCATTTGAAGCAGGTGACTCATCCAGTTAGAATGAGTTGCTGTTTTGTGAGTAATGTTTATGACTCCAACGTTATCTACCTATGAGATGTTTTTTTTAAAAACGTGGATTTTAAGATTTTTTTTAACTATTAGAGAGGTTTCAATGTGTGTGAGCCACCTTTGGTCACAGGCTGAGCTAGGAATGTTAAATTCTGTCCTCTGTAAATGGATTCCCAAATAATTTGAGCTAGGACATCCATTCCAGCTTATAGTGCCGTTCTATGGGACATTGTAAAAGATGTGTCTTAACCACTCTACTGCTGGTGAGCTAGAGTGCTTAGGATGCTTCTACATGAGGGTGACTCCACTGCAGAAGCAGCAATAGGAGGCTTGAAAGTGGGCAGAAACGGTGTCTACCTGCCCAGGCTCTGATGCTACCCTCCCCCTCCCCCACAGCCCAGAAACCTGCCCCCCATATTTCCTGCTTTCCAGCTGAGCAAGACTGAATGGGTGCTCAGCTATGAAGGTGAGAAGGGGAAAAAACAGTTAAAGGGCAAAAACCTGTTAAAGGGCTCTACCCTCTCTCCATTTTGGCTGTTGGTGGAACATCCAGCATACACGCCGCATATAGCAACCCCACATTTCTTCCTTTCAGCCAGAAATGTTTGCCTCTTATCTGATTCAAAGCAGCCCCACAAGTCATGCTTGGAAGAAGCATGATGCCATGTGGAAGTTCACCTAATCAGTAGAAAAGAGCAAGAGTCCAGTAGGACCTTAAAGATTAACAAAATTTGTGGCAGGGTAGGAGCTTTCATGAGTCAGTGCTCACTTCTCCAGATGAGAAGTGAGCAGTGACTTATGAAAGCACATACCCTGGCACAAAGTTTGGTCATCTTTAAGGTGCTACTGGACTCTTGTTCTTTTCTACTGCTACAGACAGACTAACATGGCCACCCATCTTGATCTTTTGCCTAAGGGGTTCTTGCTGTACGCATAGAGGAGAACCCCCATGTGGAAACAGCCTTAGTCTTGCGTTGTACTGTACTGTGACAAAAGGCAAGTGATGGATTGCTGTTTTTTTAAGTGCCCCCATGTCAGACTCTCATTTTCTGTGTAAAGCTAGTATGTCATAGGCAAGGAATTTAGTGCTAGCCTTCTCTGTGACATATTGGCCCTGCATCACGGCCTCGGGGAATTGCCAGCCCATTAACATGGTGCCCAGGTGTGGAGGCACTGTTTATGTGTACACTTCTTCCTCCTCATGACTGGAAAGCAGTGTCCCCAGTCACAGGGAGGGAGTGTATGCATGGACACTTCTTCTATGAGTAGGCTGGGGTGGGACCTGTGCACTCTCCCTCTCCACATGTTCAGTCAACACGTGGAAGACTTGTGCACATGAACTCACAAATATGTGCTCTAGCTTTGGGTTCCAGTAAACAAGCTGGGATTTCTTCCTTCAAGGGGACAATAAGCATCCCTGTCTACAGTTTTAAGTAGCTTGCTGAAGCAACTGCCTGGTAGGAGACCTATTTGTGAGCAAATGGCTTTGCCTGCCATTTATCAGTAATCGTATCTCATGTTCCTTAATTACCTCTGCATTGTTCTTTGCTTGTGAGTATGCAGATGTGCAAAGGGCAACATAGAATGTGGTCACTTGCTCTTGTGGCCAAGGAAAGTGCTGACAGCTGATACCTCAGGCCAGTTTTAAGTCACAAATTGCTGACTTGATACAAGTTTAGTATCTAAGGTGGAGATCTTTCCATTCAAAAATGGCTACAGTTTTGCTAGTGTGATATTAGTATATGTCTGGATCGTCACTACACTCCTATGTTATATGAACCAGTTCCTGCTAAAACGGTGGCCAGAAATAATAATACAAATTGATCACATATATCGAGCCAATTAATTACAAGATTATGTTTAAGCAGCAGAAGAAGCCTCAGAGGGCTAAAAGAAATAATGAGAAAAGTTAAAAGATGAGGCGAAAGTTAAGAAGAGAGATAAAGAAGCCTGCCAAAACTGGGGCATCTCTTTATTACAAAGTTAAACCAATTAAAGTGCCATGGCTTCCCCGCAAGGAACTTCAGGAATGATAGTTGGGGTAGGGTGAATCAGATGGTCTTAACGTTTACACAGGGGTCATTTCGTTCAAAAAGAGGTGCGGGGGCTCATTAGCATAACTCATTAGCATAAAACTTATTTGCATACTCCACACCCCCTGACATCACCGGAACGGAAGTGTGTCAGAAGGCAACACCCATCACTCAAGCTCCACCGCAAAAATCTCCAGGTATTTCCCAACTCAGAGCTGGCGAGCCAGCTTTACCCTTTGAACTAAAGACATTTTAGGTTTTCTTTGCTCTTGCAGGGAAGCTACCCTATAACAAGCATGAAAATACAGATCAAGTTAGTATGCTTTTGCTTTTTTCCACAGCGCATCACCATATATGCCCACTCCTGGGCTTGTTACTCCCGGAATGGCGTTCCTGCGCATTCCTGCTCGAAACGATCCCTGGGTTTACAAAAACTTAACAAAACTACAACACTACAAGAATTAAATAGGTTTAAAGCAGACATGTTTTACTGTGTTTCTGGTTTCATAGGACAATCTCTTGGGGCATGCAGTTTTGAATGGGGTAGAATTGTTGGTAGGAGCCATGTTGGGGAGAAAGACAGTTCTTTATGGGCAGTGTTCACAAGGCATTTTTGTAGACTGGACATAGCTGAGACTGCAAAATATATTTTCCCAGTAATGTGGCATGGATTAGTTGCTAGTCATCATTAGAAAGAGTACAATATCTATGAGAACAACAGCTATGGAACAAGTTAAGAGCAGAGAATCATACAGCTGTGACAACACACTCTCATATTAAAGCATATGCATCAAAAATTTCAAAAACATACAACAATATTGGACCCCCATCACCTATTATATTAAATTAATCATATTTTGCAATATTGTTGTATGTTTTTGAAATTTTTGATGCATATGCTTTAATATGAGAGTGTGTTGTCACAGCTGTATGATTCTCTGCTCTTAACCAGTCATCATTAGAAGCCATGGCTGGCAAAACTGGTGTGACCTGATCATAAGCTAAACTTATTACCAATATTATACTTCAGATGTTGTCAGGGCACGGCTATCGTCAGAGTATGGCTGCTATGCGTAGAAAGAGGCCAGTAACATTCCCAGTGCCAGCTAAAATGCTGGCTGTGAGCAACTGAGGGTTGGATGGTTTGAAGCATGGAAGAAGTAATGGTGGGAAGCAGTTTTCCCTTTTTCATTTTTTAATTCAAATTACACCTGTCTATAAAACAAATTCTAGTGCTTTGTACTGCTCATCATGACCAAACATCATTACGATGTCCCTGACTAGACTTCTGTTGTGCTGACTGTGTCAGAAACAAGGACACAGCAAAAAATGTCTCAGAATAACATCACTGCATGCTTTAATAGGAACAGAGACACTAACATCCTTAATTGCACAGGGCTAGGTCTGCGTGCAGGCCATAAGTACAGAGTGGTTTAATTTTCGTTGAATAATGTTGTAACAGATGGGAGACTTAGGTGATCATTCAGTCCCTACCTGATGGCCGATGCAAGCCCCAGTTGCCATTCTCAAAGCAGCTGCAACTACAAAGCAAATTATGAGGGAGAACAAATGGATGAGAACCTAGTACCTTCTGCATATGACATTGGGGGTGCAGTATTTATCCTGCCTTGGGGGTTTGGCATGCAATGAAAGGTCTGCACCTGTTTAAGACTTGGAATTCCTCCTCTGGCATTTACGGTGTAAGAAGGTTTTCATTATTGGCTCTGTCCTTTACGCAGCAGACACAATTATTGTAAGTACGTCAATATGAAACTAAGAAGTCCTGAAGCAAATATGTGAAGTGTGGGTGATGTTCCCATGTCTTTAGACGAACGTGTCCATGTATGTATTGGGGAGTCCCAGTAAGGTCCGTACATATATGTGGGAGTTTAAACATGATGCTATATCATATGCACCTTAACACCTTTGTTGCAGGAACACCAGTGTGATGCTGATGTACCTGCAGCAAATACAGAGCTACATTTAATTTCTTCTCATGAAAATTCATGGGCTTCTTCTTCTCTAGGTGAGGATGCAATTGTCAATAGGCTTAGATGCCCAAGGAAGAGAATTCGTGCCGTCAGATTTAAGGATAAAGATAAAGAAGAACGGTGTTGCACTCTATGCTGTTTATTCTTACACATAAACATTGTTCATATATGGCAAAGGAATCACCCTAGAGTAATCTTACTTCTATCCTAAATGTCATATGTATTTTGTTCTCCAGTACAAGGGGAAAGCAAACCTGCATGTATTTGAAGACTGGTGCGGAGGGGCTGTGGGTCACCTAAGGAAGAATCTGCATTTCCCCCTCTATCCACATGTGAGTACAAACTGTTCTATGGGTGAAAGTTGTTCCATTTTAAATGCCTCTTGAGGCAGAAAGGCAACATATATATTTTGAAAAATGAAGATGCCAGTTCCTGAATAAAATCCAGAAAAGCAGGAGGCTTCGTCTCTCTATATACTAGAAATTCTTAGCTTCGCTGCACTGAATTTCCATTCTGCCGAGTTATTTGGCTTGTTCAGAATGCTAATGGAATTGCAGCAGATGTGTGTCAAGCTATGGTGTTCCATAATCAAGTCTACAGAACTCTCACTGGACTTAATACAGACTAAATCTGGATTGTCTTGCATGGTCTGGGACAACTTGCATGGTCAGAAACAGATACTGTAATGCAGGAAGCCAGCAGGATGGGAAAAATACCCACATAGCATAAGAACATAAGAAGAGGCGTTCTGGATCAGACCGATGGTCTATCTAATTCAGCATCCTGTCTCACAGTTGCCATCTAGTTCCTCTGGAGAGCCAACAACAGGACATAGAGGCTGAGGCCTTCCCCTGATGTTGCCTCCTGGCTCTGGGATTCAGATGCTTAGTGCCCCTCAGTCACCATGCCTAGTAGCCACTGATAGTCTTATCCTCCATGAATCTATCTAATCCCCTTTTAAAGTTGTTTATTCCTGTGGCCTACACTACATCCTCTGGCTGCAAATTCCATATTTTAGGCCAAATCTACACCTCCCCTCTGAAGTAGTTTGACTCAGGGCTTTTTTTTGTAGAAAAAGTCCAGCAGGAACTCATGATTATAACAGGCCACACCTAACAGCAGAAACATATTAGCATATTAGGCCACGCCCCTGACAGCGCAGCTCCCTCCCAGGATCAGTTTTGTGGGGCACCTTGTGGGGCACCTTGGGAACCCGAGGGAAGGAAGGCAGTTTCTGGGTCAGCTTCCCCAGGTCTGAGGAACCAAAGGAGGGGAGGCAGTTTAAACTGCCTTCCCTCCCTGGATTAGCTTGGCTTCTCCTGGTGCCCAACGGCTTGCGAAGCGCCTGGGGACCCGGGGGTGGGGAGGCTGTAGGTGTGGCCAACTCAGAAGCAAGCCAGAACTCCGTTCCTGTGTGTTCCCGCCCAAAAATAGCCCTGGTTTGACTGCTGTTGTTTTCCTACACTCATTTCACACTGGTTTCAAATTTCACTTTGGTTTTTTCCCCTGGGTCTGAAAAGCAGTAAGCAACAGGATCTGTTTAAAGCAGCGTAATTCTAGCTTGACCACAAGAGGGCAATTCATGAATGTAGACGGTGATTTTTAAACTAGAACAAGTACGGTTTGAAACTAGAAACAGGTATAGACAGATTTTTTTGAAACTAGAATGATTCCAGCGGGAAAGTCAGATGTAGATTTGACCTTAATCACCCTCTGTGTAAAGCAGTATTTCCTTTTGTCCATCCTAAACACTGCCCATCAGTTTCATTAGATGTCCTTGAGTTCTTGGATTTTGGGAGAGGGAGAAAAAATTATCTTTGTCAACTCTCTCTACCTTATGCATAATTTTATAACCCTTTATCATGCCCTCCTTCAGTAATCTCTTCTCTAAACTGAAAAGTCCCAGACTCTTCAGCCTTTCCTCAGAAGGAAGGTGCTCCAACCCCCTAATCATCTCGGTTGCCTTCCTCTGCACTTTTTCCAGCTCGGCAATGTCCTTTTTGAGATACGGGGACCAGAACTGTACACAGTATTCCAAATGAGGCCGCACCATAGACCTATACGGGGGCACTGAATGGTCCTGTGCACTCATCAGTTGAAAGCTCATGCTGTCCATGGAGTTTCTGAATGACATTTATGGGGAGGAAGAATTTTAACAAACAAACTTGGTAAAGATAAATGTTCCATTTCCCCCCTACGTGCACAAATTTGAGTAATATTTGCTTCAAGACCTTGTTAATTGAGTATAGATTCAGGTGGGTAGCCATGTTGGTCTGAAGTGGCAGAACAAGTTTGAGTCCAGTGGCACCTTTAAGACCAACAAAGTTTAATTCAAGGTATAAGCTTTTGCGTGCAAAGTGTGCTTGCACACAAATGTTTATACCTTAAATAACATTTTGTTGATCTTAGAGGTGCCACTGGACTCAAACTTCATTTTGATAATTGAGTGTTATACACAAATACTCCTCCCCTTTCTTTCTGTTTTTCAGACGCGCACAACAGTAAAGAAATTGGCTGTGTCACCCAAGTGGAAGAATTATGGGCTACGTATATTTGGGTACATTCATCCCTTTAAAGATGGTGAGTAAAATTATCAACCTCTAACTCTGTCTACAAAGACTGTGCTTTTAAGAGCTGACTTCATTGTTGGAGTCCTTCTCATTCCCCTCAGGCAGAGGTATCTGTGCCCTTCTAGAAAATCCCATGTAGCCTCCCCCCCCCCCCCAATGGAGAGTTGTTGGACAGCTGGGGAGAGATCCCATTTCTACCAGGAATGTCCATATAGCACACTTTGCTCTTTACTGACCTCATCAGGTCAAGAGGCCTACATGCATCCAGAAAATCTCCAACTGACTTTCCCTGTCTCAATTGGTTGTATAAAGGAAACTCATGCTGCAGTCCTGAGCAGAATTACACTCATCTAAGCCCATTGACTTCAAGGATGTAACTCTGGTTAGAATTGTGCTTTCAGTCTCCTTTTCTTTCTTTTTAAAGCAACCAGAGCTGACAGAGAGCAATTGCATCTGGAACATTCGATGGAGTTACTTTTATAGACAAATCCAAAGCAGGCTGCTTCCACTCAGATCTCCTGCTTTTCCTTGCTTCTACAGTCTACCTTACAAATTTTCATCTTTAATTTTCCAGGGGATTTCCAATTTTCTGTAGCTTCGGATGATAACTCTGAATTCTGGCTCAGCTCTGATGACAGTCCAGCCAATGCACGTCTGGTGGCATTTGTGGGCAAGGTGGGCACTGATTTTCACTTCTTTGTGGCACCTGCTATTGTCATACCATATTTTTTTAACAAAACAAACAAACAGTACCTTTATTGGCATAATTCATACAAAGCAGCAGGGCGAACCTCAAGATAACCAGGTCTAAATTGCTATAGACCTCTCCTCCTGGACACCTCCAATAAGAAACTAGCTACAGGCTCCAGAATCTCCATACTCTGGGAAGACAACAATGCAGCAATTATACACTCCTCAGGTTGACCCAAATAAGGCGCCATCACCTAATCGATATATACAACACGTATATCATCATGAAATTTACAATGCAAAAGCACATGCCCAATAGATTCAATATCCCCCACCCCACATGGGCAAGATCTATCTCTATAGGAGATTTTTTTGAACCTTCCTGATAGCACCGCTGAGGGCAAGACATCAAACCGAGCTAACATAAAAGCTCTGCGAAGCTGGGGCTGAATCAATGTTGCCAGGTATCCTGCAGAGATGTGACTGACTGAGAGTCCCATACTCAAGGGGGAGCAGCGTCTGAGCACCATTCTTCTAAGGTCTTGCCTCTCTAACTCGAGGAGACTTTGTTTAAGAGCATGGAAGGCTTCCTGCTCCGACAGGGGTATCAGGTCCTCCAACTTACAACCAATAGAAGCGATTTTTCCCTCTATATTGGTCCACCACGTTGATAGGTGTGTTTCTGTTAGCATAAAAGTTACAAGGCTATTTGGACTGCTTCTAAAATGAAGACGCAGCCAGAATTTAAAGGTTATTATCCATGCCCTCGTAGACATCCATCTTTGGGATGTCTCCAGGCACATGGCTGCATATGGTACACCTCCTGATAACCCCAAGATTTTTTTCAGAAACTTCGACTGAACCTGTTCTACAGCTTCATTACAGGCTGAGACCCAAATTGGGATGCCATATAACAATTTAGCCGGGATTTTATGGTTAAAAACTTTAAGAGCAGTTGGAATATATTGGTGACCTTTCGTATAAAAAAAAACGACAATAGCCAGGGCATTGTTATTAGATGACTTAACTGCTTCTTTAATATGTGTGGCCCAACTATTAGAGTAATGGAAATGTATGCCCAAGTATTTAAAGCTTTTAACCTGTTCCATTTTTCCCCCCTGTATAGTCCAATTAATAGGCTTCCAACTTTTCCCATTTTGGATTTGTTTGTATTGACAGACAGCTTGTTCTTATTACAATAAGCCATCAATTGTGCAAGCATCCTTTTCATCCCCGTTTCCAAAAGGGAGAGCAAGACCGCATCATCTGCGTACAAAAGTACTAGTACATGCCTCTCACCTAGTTTAGGAAAATGACCATCTATCCTTCTCAAGCAGGGGTCCAAATCATTTAGATAGAGGTTAAAAAGGGTTGGTGCCAAAATGCAACCCTGCTTGACTCCCACATTGATAGGGATTTTAGCTGTTAGGTCGCCCTCCTTTGAATATCTTACCTGGCAGGTATTTCCGGAGTACAGCTTTTTGATCAAAAGCAACAGTCGCTTCTCAATCCCCATGTTACTTAATTTCTCCCACAGAATATCCCTGGGCACCGAGTCGAAGGCACTCTTAAGATCCAGGAAGGCTGCATATAATTTCATACCCTTTCCTGCATTGTACTTGTTGGCTAAGTGACTAAGGACCATGCAGTGATCTAAAGTTGAGTTGCCCTGACAAAACCCAATCTGATCCCTTCCAAGCAGTTGCTGCTCTGATATCCAAGACTTGAGTTTAATAGCCAAGTGTTTGGCATAGAGCTTCCCGATAATGGATAAAAGATTTTTTGGTCTGTAATTACTTGGGAGCTGACAGTCACCCTTTTTAAAGATCGGCACTATTATAGTGTTTTTCCAGTCCTCCGGCACTTGAGCAGACCTATCTATAGCTGTAAATAAATTTGCCAGAGAGGGAGACCACCACTGTGAAAAGGCCTTAATAGCCTCTGGAGGAATAACATCGGGACCAGGGGCTGTCATACCATATAAGGCCCAAACTAGACATGATGTCTGACATGAGTCAGCCAGGTTTCTCCGGACCCAATGGTATTCCTTTTACAGTTAGATGTAACATTGGGGAACTAATATTCCCAAGAATGCTGGAGACTGATTTGGCTCAGGAGGAGGGACTTCAGTTGTGTATGGACCCACAGATGGGCAAATAATCCCCCTCATAGCTATTTCAGCTCAGGAAAATGGGGCGGCAGGGTAGAACAAAGCCCCTTGCCCCATACTATGTATCTGAGTGTCTGATTCATGTCATGGTTGGATCTAAAAGGAAAACCCATAGACTCATGATAATAGTTTATAACATCTCTCCATGTACCTCTTTCCATGCATTTCTTGTTGCCTTCTTACAGATGGTAATCAGAGTTCAACAGACCAGATTTACACAGTGAGAAATAGCAGTAAGAACAAAACTGTGTACATAATGATTCACCAGAAATCTTCCAAAAAAGGTAGCATTTATACAACAGGAATATTTTATAGTCTCACAATTTCTGGTCCATAATAACAGTACAAATATCCACATAGAATAAGGCTGGATGCATATACAGCTGTGACGAGTTATTCAGCGTTCACCAAGGATACGCTTAAGGAACAAGAGAAAAATATTTCCATTCAAAGGTTCTCATCATTCCCTCCACGAGGCAGCTAGCTGCGGTTTATTGAGTTCTGCCCACAAATCTGATGATCTGAAATTTACATGTACATTTTTACATTTTCTTTGAAAATACACACAGAAAATGCTCTTCTGCAAAATCAGTTTCTTTGACAAGGACAATAAAGAATGACAGTGGCCTTAGGGTTTAACTGGCTAAGTATTATTGCTGCACTTGTATTTAAAGCTAATATTCTGTAGGTGTTCAGGAATCAACAAAGATTATGGACAACAAATTTAGATTCCTTTATGGTAACAGTGTCTAGATTGGTCAGACTTGCATATATTTAATATGTCTATGTGCCATACAAGTACGAAGTCTGAGTGCCTTGGGCCCCCTTGGCAGGGGAGTGTGGGAATCTTTATTTTTACCTTTTGGTTCAAGTACATTTCTAGTCCTCACTGTTACAAAAAGAACCTTGAAAATGTATAGAGCATGTCTGCATAAGGCTCAGAAAATTAGAGAAAAGTGGCCAGAGCATCGAGTGGGCAGGATGAAGCTTCAGTGCTTTACATAGCTCCATGTCGTATTCCTTGCTCTCCAAACATTGGGTGGAGATGAATTGTAGTTTATAAAGTGGAACCTGTTTATTTATTCCCTCTCTTTCTCCTTAGTGGGGATCTGAAACAGTTTATATCATGTTCCTTTTCTCCATTTTGTCCTTTCAGCAACTATGTGAGGTAGATTAGAATGTGTGGTTGGTTAGCAACTCTGTGAGGTAGGTTAGAGCATGTGGTTGGTTAGCAACTCTGGGAGGTAGGCTAGACTGTGTGGTTGGCCCCAGGTCACCCAGCTTCAATGACAGACTGGGGATTCAAACATGTGTCTCCCAGATCCTAATCCAACACGCTAACCATTACCCCATTTTTGGCCGATATCCTTCCTTGTGGTGCATACATTTTTTCCTGCCCCAGCATCATCTGCTCAAACACCTGTAGGGTTTTTGAGTCAGTTTGGTGTAGTGGTTAAGTGCGCAGACTCTAATCTGGGAGAACCGGGTTTGATTCCCCACTCCTCCACTTGCACCTGGCTGGATGACCTTGGGCAAGCCATAGCTCTGTACCAGCTGTTCTCTCAAGGACAGCTTGGGAAAGAGCTCTCTCAGCCCCACCTACCTCACAGGGTGTCTGTTGTGGGGAGGGGAGGGGAAAGGAGTTTGTAAGCCGCTCTGAGACTCCCTTGGAGAGTGAAAGGTGGGGTATAGATCCAATATCTTCTTCTTCTTCTTCTTCTTTTGAAGCATTACAAAAACACACAAAGAAAAATGGTAGGAGAATGAGTATTCATACCCTGGAAAACAATGTTTTTCATTATGCCACCCTTGTGAGGTTGCCAGTCTCCAGGTAGTGGCTGGAATTCTCCTGGCATTACAACAAATCTCCAGGTGATAGAGATCAGTTCACCCAGAGAAAATGGCTGCTTTGGAAGGCGGGCTCTATGGCACTGTACCTAGTTGAAGTTCCTCCCCTCCCCAAACCCCACCCTCCTCAGGCTCCATCCCCAAAATTTCCAGATATTTCCCAACCCAGAGCTGGCATCCCTACACCCTTGGTGGGGGGAAGCTATTATCCATCTTAAGGCATTGTTTCTGTGTCCTTAAGGATATAAGAACTGCTTTGCTCAACCAACTCAAAGATCTATCTGGTCCAGCACTCTTTTTCTTCAGGAGTAACTAACAAGATGCCTTGGGGAAGACAAGGAGGAGGTAGGGGTCAGAGAATTAAGGGGGACAATTAGATAAAGAACAAGAAAGCAATTGCATAGTTGATACCTGAAGGAAAGAAAAGCCTCTGTGAGGTGGAGATGGGTTTGTGCAGTGTTCCCAGTGCTGTCGCGGCACCAGATAAAGCAGAACAGAAGCAGGTTCTCCGGTGGTCCTGATAGTGGGGCAGTCCTCACTACTGGGATTTAACTCCTCCTCTCCATAGGCAAGGCTGGCAAAACTTTGATCCTGGAGGGCAGGGGCTTGTCCTCTGGACCCCCAGTCTTGTCGGCCCTGCCTTCTTATCAGGATGTTGGGCTGTGCTCTGGAGAGCATGAAGATCCTGGAAGAAGGAGAAGAAGGAGAAGAAAAAGAAGTCAGTGTTTGGGAGGTGGAGGAAGGTGTATATGCCTCCCCGCCCCTCCTGGGTTCTCCACGGAGGAGATGGAGAGCGGCTTCTGGCAGCACTGGAAGGCCCCCGGGAAGTTGCGGCATAGTCCTCTCTGTAGTGATTTGGAGGAAGATTCTGTTTCTGAGATCTCTGTCTCTGATAAGGAGGAGGGAGGGTTATCAGAAGAGGAGGAGGAGGCAGCCCCCCTCCTTCAATCTAGGTTGTTTCCCCAGGAACTGTACAGTAGACTGCTGCCAAAGGTGTTGAGAACACTGGAGCTGGCTTATACTCCTAAAGTGAAAGAAGACACTGAGGTGGCTGACTTTCCAGTGTGGTCTGACAAAGCTGTCCCTGAGCCTAACACCAAGGCAGCAAGGGTGCCATTGCCTGCTGCCTTCTATAACATCATCATGGCAGAGTGGGAGCATCCTGCTAACCCCAAGGCTAATAACCCTTTGTTTTTAAAGCTCTACTCTCTCATTCCAGAGGCTACCAGGAAGATTAAATTGCCAGTGGTCAATGACCCAATTAACTCTTTGTCATCTATGTCTGTCCTTCCTATGGATGCAGATGGGCTCCCTAAGGACAATTGTGACAAACGAGTTGAAAAGGCTCTGAGGAGAGATTTTGAGGCATCAGCCAGTTCCCTCCGGGTATCAGCAACAGGGTCGTTGTTTGGTAGAGCAGCCTTTACTGGGCCTCGGATCTTACGGTGGCTGAGAGTGGCATTCCTAAGAGTCTGAAAGACAAGTTGAAGAAAATTGCCTTAGCTTGTGGCAGATGCATCTTTGGACACCCTCCAGCTAGCTGCCAGGGCAATGGCCTGCAGTATAATGGCTAGACATAATACATGGCTATGAACCTGGGACACTGACCCCTCAGCTAGGACAAAAGTAGCAGCAGTGCCCTTCAAGGGAGTCAGTTTGTTTGGGGCAAGCCTGGAGAGATATCTCATGGAGGACAAGGACAAGAAAAGGGTCCTCCTTTCAAAGAAGAGGGACGTGAAAACTAAAAGGTGGTTCCAGTCCATTCAAGACTTCAGATGAGAACAGAAGTATAGTGAAAGAAAACAAAAACAAAAGAAAAATGGAACAAACTAAACAATTTAAAACCCTATCCATAAATGTGAATGGCCTTAACAGCCCGCAGAAAAGGAGGAGGATTTATCACCAAATCTCCAAAATTAAATCTGATATAGTATGTCTGCAAGAAACACACATTAAAAGAAGATTCAAAATGTTTAGCAGTGAAGAAACTAGGGACCAACTTTATAGTTTCAGATGTGAAAAAGAAAAGAGGAGTCATGATACATGCGAAAGATTACCTGCACTCACAATTATTTTATACTTCGGATGATAGTAGGCTTGTGGCCATTACAGTAATGAGACAAGGAATAGAAATGTTAATTATTAATATATATGCTCCTAATCAAATGCAAGAAGCCTTTTTTAAAGAATTAAGAAATATGTTATTAATAAAAGAATTTAGAAATATATGTATAATTGATTACTATAATGCTGTATTCAACTATGAAAAGGATAGAAAAAATCAGAAAAAAACCTAGAAGAACTGGACTGATGCTACCCCAAAAAAATTGCAGTTAGCAGAAGAATTTAACCTGATGCTTGGAGAACCAGAAATTTTGAAAAGAAAGATTATACGTTCTACTCACCAAGACATCACTCTTGGTCAAGAATAAATATGGCCTGGATAACTTTAACTATGTTACATGAGTTAGTAGACACTGAAATTTTGACCAATACATTCACTGACCATAGTCCTATTTTATTATCCTTTAAAGAAATACAAAAAAAAAAACCCAGATGGACAATGAATACAGGACTACCTAGAGACCAAGAATTTTAAAAAAAGACCAAAGTGGAAATTCAAGAATTCTTCAAGAGGAATATTCAGCCAGGTATATCAATAGATATAATATGGGAAACTTTTAAAGCCTTCATTAGAGGATGGTTCATCAATGAAGATGCATGGAAAAGAAAACAAAAGAGAGAAAAATTTGAACAACTGAGTAAACTAATTAAAATAGAGAAAGATAAAATGAAATGTAAATTCCACAGAAACTAAAACAAAGTTAAAACTACTGCAGCATAGAATGAACCTTATCCTGACCCACGAAATAGCCAAAAAGACAGAATATACAAAACAATATTACTTTGAGAATGCCAACAAACCCACAAGATGGCTAGCATATTGTCTCAGGAAAGAAAAAATAAAACGGATGATTATAGCTTTAAAAAATGATAGAGGGGAAGAGCAATTTAGAATGCAGGAATTGGAAAGTATAGTGGAAAATTTTTACAAGAATTTATACCAATAAGAAAAGGAGAATATCCTTCAACTTAAAGACTACTTGTCTAAAAGAAACAAACAAAAATTCAATGAAAACCAAAAACTCATTCTGAATGAGCCAATTACTATATGTGAAATTGTAGAAGCAATTAAGAAACAAAAGAGAAAGAAAGCGCTGGGCCCGGATGGTTTACTGACAGAACTATATCAAATATTTGAAGATCAGATAATTTCACCTTTCAAAGAAGTACTACAAAATATAGCGATATCTGGAAAAGTACCAGATACTTGGAATCAAGCAATAATCACATTAATGCCCAAACTGAATACCGAGAAAATTTTAATTAAAAATTACAGACCAATTTCCCTACTAAACGCAGACTACAAAATCTTTGCAAGCATCTTAGCAAATAGACTGAAGAAAGTATTATCACTAACCATCCATCAAGATCAAAGTGGCTTTTTACCTAAAAGACACTTGAAAAGCAATATACGGACACTTATTAATGTTTTAGAATACTATGAATCACACACAGAGAAACAGATGGTATTGATGTTCTTGGATGCCGAAAAAGCCTTTGATAACCTCTCCTGGGAATTTCTACTACAAAAACTAGAGGCATGGGAATGTGGACCATAATTTCAATCTATGATAAGAGCAATTTATAAAAAGCAGCATGCAAGAATTACGATAAATAATGATATGACTCAAAATATTGAGATACAGAAGGGAACAAGACAGGGATATCCACTTTTCCCACTATTGTTTATTTTTGCACTGGAAACATTGAATGACCAAGTGAGAGAAAATGAGATGATCCAAGGCCTTAAATTTAAAAAAGAATATAAATTGCTAGCTTTCGCTGATGATCTTTTGTTCATAATGGAAAACCCCAAATCAACAATTACTTATTTGCTGGAGGTAATTCAAGAGTATGGCAACGTGGCCAGCCTCAAAATTAACTTCAATAAAACTAAAATGCTTACTAAAAATTGCTCTTTGGACATGATAGAAGAAATTCAGAAAATTTCTGCTATAGAAATCACGAAGAAAGTCAGATACCTTGATATTATATTTTCAAATAGAAACAGTACTCTATTAGAAGAGAATTACTATAAACTGCTAGAAGAAATAAAACAGGACTTAGCTAGAATGAAAGATCTGCAGTTGTCATTAATGGGCAAAATAGCCACAGTTAAAATGAACATACTTCTGAGATTCATATTTCTAACACAAACCATACCTGTATTAAAGGGAATAATTTTTTATAGAATTAGATAAACTAACTAGACAATTCATCTGGCACTCTAAAAAACCAAGAATAAAATGGAAAACATTACAAGATAGAAAAGAAAGAGGAGGCTTTGGTGTCCCCAATTGGAGCCTATACGATCAAGCAGCTTCCCTGGGATGGATCAAAGATTGGATTATGCTGGAAGACTTAAGATGTTTAAACATAGAAGGTCATGATCTATATATGGGATGGCATGCCTACACTAGGTGCAGGAAAGATAAAATACATTCTAACTTCCAACACCACATATTAAGGGGTGCCCTGTTAAAAATTTGGAACACCATGAAAGAGAGACATTTCTAGACAAGAAAAAAGGCTTCTATGAATCTAAAAATGAGCTGGACAAAATTTGGTTATCTTCTAATGATAAAATGATACAAAAAATGTACAAATTTATAATGGAAGATTACATGCAGGAAGAAAAAGTTAAAACCACAATGATCTCTTGAATGAAGGACATAAATCATAATATAGAAATAGACGAATGGTCAAAATAATGTAAATCAATTAAGTGCATGAGGGCTGTATCCTATAAGGAAAATAGTCTTAAAATGTTTCACAGATGGTACTGGGTACATGTGACAAATATAGCAAAATGTTATGTGAATACATCTAATCTCTTTTGGAAATGTAAAGTTAATGTGGGTACATTCTATCACATGTGGTAGAGGTGTGTAAAAGCTCAAAACTTTTGGAGAAAGATACATAAAATTATCACAGAGATTCTAAAAATTAATCTAGCATTAACTCCTGAAATTTATTTACTAAATATGATTCCAGAAAGTTATAAATATAATGACTTTCTACTGTTGAACTATATTCTTATATCTGCCAGAATAGAATAGACAAAATATTGGAAAACAGACTAAATACCCTCAAATGATGAGGTAATATATAAAATAATGGATCTTGCAGAGATGGACAGATTAAGTTTACTAATACAAGGAAAAGATGAAGCTTATTTTTTAAAGAGATGGTCGAAAGTATATAATTGCATAAATAAGGAATGTAATAAGCAGACTAGCATTGACAATCCGGGTGCTCCAGGACAATGGGTTCGTGATAAATATGGAGAAAAGTGTTCTAGATCTGCCTCAGGCTTTAACTCATCTGGGAGTGATCATCCATTCTTCATTGGACAGAGTCTTTCTATCACAAGAATGGAGAGAAAAGATCCTTCATTTGCTGAATCAGGTTCTGGTGACATCCACCATAGAGCTGATGACCTCAGTCTGTTTCCTGGGCATGTTGGTCTCCTGCCTGAATGTGGTGCCTTGGGCCAGGTTCCACACGCACCCTCTACAGAGGTTTCTCCTTTGTTTTCAACAGGAGATAGCGCACAAGAGTGGCAGAAGGGTGATGTTGCCTTCAGAAATGCAGTTGGAACTGCAGTGGTGGCTGAAGCCTTCTTGGCTGACAATGGGTATGCCACTGTGGAAGCCTACGAGAATGGTGGTGACGACGGATGCCAGCCTGTTTGGTTGGGGAGCGCACACCTTAGGTCATATGACACAGGGAACCTGGTCAGCGGAAGAGATGACATGGAGTATCAATTTCCTGGAATTGAGAGCAATCAAGCTAGCCTTGGTTCAATTTCAGAATCTACTAGCAGGCCATCACATCCTCATTCAGATGGATAATATGACCGCAAAAGCCTTCATCAACAAATAGAGCGGCACGTGGTTTCGGAAGCTGATTCAGGAGGCTAGGCAGGTGATGAAGTGAGCAGAGTCACACCTTCTATCTCTAAAAGCTGTTCATGTTCCAGCTCAGGACAACCTTTTGGCAGACTGGCTAAATCGGCAGACAGTGGATCAGTCAGAGTGGAGGTTGAACTCGGAGGTGTTTCAGCAAATCAGCAGGAGATTCGGAAAAGCACAGGTGGACATCTTTGCAATGGAACACAACAGGCAAGTTAGAAGCTTCATATCAAAGTTCAGACATCCAGAGGCAATCAGAATGGACGCCCTGTGCCTCTTGTGGCTGAAGGTTCTTCTGTATGCGTTTATGCCTTTCCCGCTCATCCCAAGGGTGATTCAGGCGATGGTGGATCAGAAAGCAGACTTAATTCTTGTCGCTCCCTTCTGGCCAAGGAGAGTTTGGTTTCAAGATCTGTTGAGACTCTCTGTAATGGACCCTTGGCATCTACCCTTGTGAAGGGACCTGCTGATGCAGGGGAAGATGATGCACCCGAGACCGGACATGTTAAAGTTAGCAGCCAGGAGATTATAAGGCAGCAGTTAGAAGGATTGGGATATGAGGAAGAGGTGGTCAACACCTTACTAGCCTCCAGGAAAAGGTCAACAAATAGTGTATATGATAGAACATGGCAAGTGTTTCATTCCTGGTGTATTGAAAAAGGGTTGGACCCCCTCAGGGTGTGGGTGGGAGAAGTCCTGACCTTTTTGCAACAGGATCTGTTCCAAGGTTTGAGTACAAGCACTCTGGAAAGACAGGTGACTGCCCTTTCAGCAGTCAGAGGGGCTAGAAAAGGGATCTCCTTGGGGCACCATCCGCACATTAAGCATTTCCTGAGGGGCACTTCTCTTATTAATCCTCCACAGGTACACAGGTTCCCCATGTGGAATCTGAAGACGGTGTTGAAGGCCCTATGTCACCCTCCATTTGAACCCATGGCCTCTTGCCCTTTGAGTTAACTTTAAAGGTATTTCTCAGTGTGCCGGGTATCCAAGTTAAAGGCATTCTTAGAGAATAAGGAGCTTTGTACCTTCCACAATGATAGAATAGTGTTGCACCCAAATCTGGCATTTGTTCCCAAGGTGAACTCGGCCTTTCACAGGTTGGAGGACATTGTACTTCTGGCCTTCTGTCAGGATACCTAACATGATAAGGAGAGGGTCTGGCATTGGCAAGATGTTCGTAGGGCCCTTAGTTTCTATCTGGACAGGACTAGGGAGTGGAGGAAAACGGAGACCTTGTTTGTTTCCTTCAGGAAAGTGGTTCAAGGTAGATTTCCCCATCTATCTTAAGTAGGTGGATCAGGGGGTTGCATCATCGAGGCCTATAAGGCACAAGGTTTGGTACCACCCGAAGGGGTCACTGCTCATTGTCTGAGGGGGGCGGCCACGTCAGCTGCGTCCTTGGAAGTCATCTGTAAGGCAGCTACCTGGAAATCCATCCATTCCATTACTAAGCATTATCAGATAGATAAGCTGGCCTCGGCCAAGGCTGCCTTTGGCAGGAGGGTATTCCAGCATGTCCGGCCCACCCTGGGGAGTACTGCTCTGTTATGTCCCAGTAATGAGGACTTGAGGACTGCCCCACTACCAGGACCACCAGAGAATTGAAGATTTTGTTCACTTACCGTGAAGCTTCCTTCTCGGTGGTCCTGGATTGGGGCAGTCCTACCTGCCCTGATTGATTGGGTGACTTCCAGTGCTCACTGGGTGGGGTGTTTCTGGAATTGGTTGGAGCTCAATCCATATGTCTCTCTGTACTGGTTATTGAGCTAATAAAGGTATTGTTGAATCACCTACTATGTGCACTCGTTACTGGTTTGGGTAGCAGGGTGTTGCGTTTGGTTCAGTGTTATACAGGTGCAGGGGAGAAGATTGGCTTGGTGAGTGACTGGGGATCCTTGGTTAGCCGCCTTGAGCCAGTTCGCCAGCAAGGCGGGATAAAAATAAATAAATAAATAAAAATCCAGAGGACAAGCCCTTCCCCTCCAGGATCAAAGTTTTGCTGGCCCTGCCTATGGAGAGGAGGAGCTAAGTCCCAGTAGTGAGGACTTGAGGACTGTCCCACTCCAGGACTACCAAGAAGGAAGCTTCATGGTAAGTGAACAAAATCTTCCATTTTCATACAGTTTCCCTGCCCCAGTCTACTATCAGCAGCCACCACCACCACCACCTCTGGACACCATGGCTTTTTTCCAATTAAAAAAAATGAACACTAGAGTATCATCATATTGACATATCAATATTTAGGTTTTCCAGGCACTACATAGCAATCAGCAGGAGTCGGGGGCAGGGATACGTGGGGCACTGGTGAAAACAGCATGACATGTCCAGGGAAAACCTATAGGTGACAACACAGCTCTTTAGGAATCTCTGGAAAAACCATAAAGTTCCCAGAGATTCCTAGAGTGTATTGACATTACTTCTGGGTTTTCACAAGAAGTGATGTCATGCCATTTCTGACAGCATTTTTTAAACATTATTTTTCTCCCATAAGCTGCAGAAGTGGTGGCAGGAAATAGGAGCCAGGGCAGGGGATGCCCTTATGGTGAAATTTTAGCTCAACCAATATGTGTAACAGCTTCTCTAAATTCCAAGCTTTCATTATATAAAAAAAATAAGTATCTGGCCCCTTCCATTTCAGAGCTTTGCCTTTCCCATCATATTCTACTGCTGATTTAAAACAAAACAAAAACCAAAGCCCTGTGGTCGCAGGGGGGAGGAAATGGCCAACATGGGGATGGGGGGTAGAGAAAATGACTGCCACATGGGCAGGACTGGAAAAATCCAAACTTTCTATTCCAACTCAAATAGCAGCAATCTAGGCTGGTTCAAAATGGAGTCTTTTCTGGCTCCATGTTGCCTGACCATGACAGACAAATGTGAGGTGTGGGACCTTGGTCTTACTGCCTTTCTGGCTGCTGGGTCTCTCTGAGATTTTTTGGAGGGAAGCAAGTTTAACTCAGGTATATCGGGGTAGGTAACAGATGAAGATAAGGTGCTTGGGATTGTAAAGGTCACGACTTGCAAATCAGATCCTTGCCTGTCTTGGCTGATTAAATCTGTTCAAGAAGAGTTGAAAATACTTCTGCTAGAATAATTAACGCATGTCTCTTGGACAATTTCCCTCAGGCACTCAAGGAAGCAGTGGTTAGGCCACTGTTGAAAAAGTGTCTCTGGCCAAAGACCACTGTTGAAAAAGTGCCTCTTTTGGGGCAACATTACTGAGCACGTGGTGGCAGAGCAACTAGGCATTTTTGAGTGACAGTTCTTTCCCATTGCAATCTGACTTCAGGCCTGGTTATAGGATAGAGATAGCTTTAGTCTCACTGGATGATCTGCATCTGAATATTCACACTGGTAATTGTCCTTATTAATTTCATTAGATCATTCTGCAGCCTTTGATACAGCTGATGAGTGATGACTCATCTTACTGGACCCTAGAGATCAGTGGATCTTCTTCATGGTCTCATGGTCCACACACCTTGGGTTTCACCTCCACTTGAACCCTCCTCTCAGGAAGCCTAAAAAAGCTTGTAGACACTCACCCGCAGCGGAGTCCGCCCCAGCCTCGTGCAGTACTCCCTACTGAGCATGCCCTGTGGCTGAAGCAGACTCCACCCCTTTCCCCCAGTTCATTTTTAACCGCCTTTTGACCAAACGTCTTTTTGCATACCTCCGGGAAAGCCGCTTCAGATAAACAACTAGCTAAAAAAGAAAAGGTCAAAAGAATACTATTTAAACAGTAAGCGCTCCCCTTCATTGTCACGCAGGGCATGGATGGTCTATGGGACCAAAACCTTTTTTCATTAAGTGCCTGAACTGCGGGGCTAAGATTCCCCTCCCCTTTGCTGCCTGGGGGAGTGCCACAAGACAAGAAACTGCAACTTATGTAAGAAATTCACTAGCCAGGTGAGAAAAAAACAGGGCAGCGCATCTCAGAGTCTTCCTGTTGGAACAATCCCTAGCTCCTACGATGACAGAGCCTCCCCCATGCATTGAGCAGGGAGATTTGGCACAGCAATCTGTGGCTGCATATAAACAAAAAAAGGCCAAAACAGACAAACCACCCAAGAAATTGGTGGCTCTGAGCAAGAACTCTGCAAAAACAAAACACTGTAAACCAGCCAAAAGGCCTATACCAAAACAACATCCAAATTTAAAGATTGCACCACTGGTTGTGACTGGAATATCCACAGATTCCCCCTCAGTAAGACCAGTTGAGAATCACTCAATTCCAACGGCTTGTGGGTCAGCTGAGGCACCAAAACCATGGTCGATACATGCCCCAGGGCATTTAACATGAGCAGTATCACCATCCATACACTCCGTACTGCTGCTTCAGATTCTGGCGGAGGACTCTTATGGCCGGCAAACTCCGCAGAGCTTTGATCTTTGCTGTGAGCGATCACCTTACCGTTCCCCTGAACTCAGCTACAGTTCACGCAGCAATTGTTTATTATTAATTAATAAATAATTAGACTTATATCCTGCCTCTCGGCGGGCTCAGGGCAGCTAACAACGTAAATTCCGATAAAATACAATAATACAATAAAGTACAATAAAATACAATACAATTATCTAAAATACTATGCATAATGGCGACATTCCACACCCTTGTCCAAGCAGCAGTTCCAGACTTCTTCAGGCATTTCAATCGGTGCTGTTGGTCCATTGGCGGATTGCAGTAGTCCGGCCAGGGCGCAGTTTGCCCACCCCTACCTTATGCTACCAACTTGCAGACAGACCTTTACCACAGATGCCGAAGGCACACTCGGCTAGGGTTGTAGCGACATCAGCGGCGTTCTTGGCAGGAGTGTCGTTACAGGATACTTTTGCTGCTGCAACGTGGACATCCCCATCTACATTCACAGCACACTGTGCAATGGACATAAGGACCAGAAGAGATGGTTGCTTTGGCCCTAAAATCATTTTTTTGCTGACAATAGTATGTTAGAGTTGTGTTAAAGTAGGTAAGACAAATATTAAACTCTAATTCGTAGTGTTTATTCAGTGTTAGTTACAGTCAAAGTTACAGTAAAAAAATTTAATTCTTTATATGCAGTTTTCGGCTTTAATGTTTGTGTTAAATGCATAGTTTAACTGTTACTGCTTATTTCAGAGTTGCATTTATAGCGAAAAAATAATAATAAAATAAAAACCACGTATGGTTTCTTGTTTCAGAAGGGGTTGTATGTTTCATCCCTTGTGTACAAAAGTTGAAAATAAAGACTGCTTGTTAGCATAGCGTGTCAGTCGCAGATATGTCTATGTGTCAGTTACCAACAATAATGCAAATAACAAGTGGATTGCACAGTAATTACAATAAATATACAAAAAGAGCTATGCAACAAGATGCCAAAACATGAACAAAGCCGGAAAATGCTGCCACACTTAGTGTTGTAATTAAGCAACAATGTGGTGATAGGGTAACATAAAAGAATCACACCGTTACAATCATATAACTTCAAAAGAACTTTACAAAAAAAAATTAAGTTCCTTGCTGCCACACAAGCAGTTTTCAGAAGTTTCCAAGTTTCCAACGAAGGATCTAGATATGAACTTCGTTTCAGTGTTGTTTTTCAGGGAAACTGTGAATAACATAAAATAAACTAGTACACTGACGCATACCCACAGCCTTACAGCAATATTAATTTCATACTACACCTACCTAATCCAGCTACTGTTTAATACAGAACCTCATCCGCTTGGTCCACAGACTTCTCAAGAATATTCCTAAATGGAAATACACAGTAAATATCAACCCCAAAATTATGCCATGAATCTAGACCCAAACCGGTCAGTTAAGAGTAGCCATCAGTTAAGAGTAGCCATAAAACATGGAGGGTGTTGGCGGTGAAGGAAGGAACTGGGGGGAAAGGGGCAGAGCCTGCTTCAGCCATGGGGCATGCTCAGTGGGGAGGACTGCACAAGGCTGGGGTGGACTCCACCGCGGGTGAGTGTCCACAAGCTTTTTTAGGCTTCCAGAGAGGAGGGTTCAAGTGGAGATGAAACACAAGCTGTGTGGCTGCACAGATGACCAGTCGAAGATCATAAGTTACAGGTAAGCAACCTGTTTTTCTTAGCCTTTAATTTACTGCCACCCCCACATATTCATCATTATCACTGAACGCCCCACAAGCCGCAAGTAAAACATTAGGACATAAAAAAGCACCTCAGACAAGGTAACTGCCTGGATGCTGTGGTCAAATGAATAAATAAGCTAAATGAACAAGCTAAAACTGAATCCCTAAAAATATAGTGGAGATGCAGGTGGAAGGGTAATGTTCTAGAAGGGACTGACCAACAATTCCTGGAAGGGGTATGTTTGATGTCAGGTGAAGAGTTTGGAAGTGTTCCAGGACCCAGCCTTAGTGTGAGAGAAGCAGGCTGGCACTGCTGCCACGAATGCCTTCTTTCATTCACAGTGAATTTGCAGAGTGTCTCCCCTTCTAGACAATATGATTTAGCCATATTGATCCACGGTTCTGTAACTTCCATGACAGATTAGTGTAAAATTCTCCATATTTTGTTGCCCCTTCATTTAGTGAAACATCGAACTGCACACCTCTTAGCTGGCACAGGGTGGTCTCATGCTATTAAGCATATTTTAAAAGCCTCATTGGCTTCCAGTTTTCTTTTGGGATTCTGTTCAGTGTGTTGGCTTTTACCAATAAAGTTCTTCATGAACTGGGCCCTCCATATCTGAAAGGCTGCCTCTTTGTATATGACTCACACAGCAACTTCAGTCTCTTCCTCAGGTTTTGCTAGCTGTACCCTTTGTTCTCCAAAATGTGCATATCTACTGCAAGGGAACTTACCTTTTCAGCAAGGGTCCCAGTGCTAAAGAATGGGCAGTCACGGACAATGGGCAGTCAGGAAAGGGAACTCGCTGATAACATTGCACAGGGCTTGCAAAACCTGTATGTTTCACAGAGCTTTTTAAAAGTAGTGTGTTTTCATTTCAATTTTTATTGGACATCAGGATTCCATTAACTTGCTTTTTAGATTGATTGTAGTTCTTTGGTGTTTTCATCCGATTGAATTTCTATATTTCTGTGCGGCCTACTTAGAACTTTGGAGAAGATGCAATAGACATTCTTAATAAATAAACAGAATAGAGATATGATTAATTATATGATCACAATTATCCTTTTCTAATGAACACGGAGCAGTACAATTTTGGATCTTCTTTCCTTTTTAAAAATAGTCTCCGTCAAATGCTGAGTTTGGCACTCACACTTATATCCTTTCTTTTTTTTTCTGTAGCTGGGTTCTGAGTGGACTGCCCCAGGAGAGTTCACAAAATTCAGCTCACAAGTTTCCAAGCCTATCCGGTAGGTGTTACCCCTGTGTTATCCCACTCTTCATAATTAAGCTTGTTTCCTTTCTGGATTTCCTTATACCTGTGACGGACTGTACTTTAAAAGCAGGTTTCATAGTGCAGCTAAATCAGAGAACCCGAGAGATAAAGAGTTAACTTTTTCCTGGAAGGGAGCGCTTGAGTGACAGGCTGCTCCTCTTCTCTGATTGCCCAGCACCAGTGAAGGAAAATATATGATCAGCTGAATGCTGAGGGGAGTGATCAGTTGTCAGTCTGGAGATTACAGTTTAAGGTTGGAACCATTCTGAAGGCAATCATTTGGTTTCTGACAGAGTTTTGGAGTCAGTGAGTCTTGGCAGGTTAAGTCAGACAGGTTCACCTGTAGAGTGAAAGTAAAAGACTCCTTGCCTTAACTGTAGTATTCCTAACCTGAGGAAGGAGTAACTGTAAGAATTCAAAGGGTGCGTTCAGACGGGCAGCTAATCCTGCCATTGGCCTAACTCTAAATTGATCCTGATCTTTTTCATCCAGTATTGCGCAACCAGACACTCCCCCGTGAATCACCTTACTGCATACAGACTCCGCAGTGGATTGTCTAGACAGCATCTACGTGAAGGAGCCGTGCGGTCAGGGTTTTTAAAAAATGTTTGTGTATGCTCATATGCGCCTCACAGTGGACTTGTTCTTCCGCGCATGTGTGGAATTGAATGGTTAAAGCAACACCAGTGGTACCTTCCTCTAGGTAACATTTCAATTAACAAAGTTCATAAATTTCATGGGCCATTCAGAAACATGAAATTGTCCAGAACGTTTGAGCAGAGCTCTGCAGCTGTTGCATGTTTATGCACACATCGCTAAGAATGTTTTCAAATGGCGGCCGTTCAGGATGGTCTGGAGTCAGACCATCCCGACAGGATGATTGTGCACTGGGATGATCAAACGGGGGAAAGTCTGCCATTTGCCCATCAGCAAGCATTAGCCCTGGACTTTCACTGGTATCTTTAAAGTAGGGATCCCTGGCGGGGCTGAATGGGCTGATCACAGAAGCGGCACCTTTCCCAGAGGTTGCTGTCTGGATGTTCCTTTTAAATCCACCAGGCACTCATGCCTGGGTCAAATCTAAAGACCCGTCTGATCATGACCAAAGTTTGAGTGTCAACATAAGCTGAAGTCCACTTTATACAGACACCAAAAAACTGGGAGAGAGATTTGGCAAGAGTGATTGGGGTAGTGTGTGGAAACTCCCTTTCAAGCCAAAACAGGACAGGGTTAATTTCTCTGAGGAGGAGAAGATTAATCCCTGCCCAGTGTCTCTGAGGGTTTAGCTTTGAGGAGGACCCTAATCTGTTGTAAAGGAAAATAAGCTTTAATAACATCATTTTGTCTGCTCAAATAAGTGAATTTTGTGTTATCAACAATTTTTACCTCAGTAATCTCAATCCCTGACTCACTTATTCAATCCCTGCCTGATGAATAAACTTTGTCTTTTGTTTTAATGTTAAACCGTCTCCAGTGCCATTTCAAAGGGGAAATAAAAAGAGGGCTCCTGCTTTTCCATGACAAGTTCCTTGGGCTGCTCTAAATGCTGAATTATATTCTGTGGGACAACAGTGGGAGGGCTTCTAGTGTCCTGGCCCCACTGGTGGACCTCCTGATGGCACCTGGTATTTTTGGCCACTGTGTGACAGAATGTTGGACTGGATGGGCCATTGGCCTACTCCAACATTGGCTTCTCTTATGTTCTTATGACAGGGTGGGACAGAAATCCTTTCAAAAACCTCTGTTATTTATACACTACCAAGGCTTGCTTAGTCACAGCAAGGAACAAAAGAATGTTGGCAGGAAAGTTCACACCAGTGTGGGGAGAGTGAAAGGGGTCCATCATAATACCTTATACTATAGGAAGCATAGTTTATGAAGAAACTTGTCAAGCGCACTACTGGGAAGTGTTTGGACAAATCTTCCAGCATAATTGAGAGTGATTTAGCCAGTTTCATCTCACACTTTTCTCATAGCCTCCCCCCCCCCCAATTAAATTATGAAAATCACTGCTAGAAAATGTATCCGCTGCTAGATTAGATGGTTTTAGAGAGGGAGCTGACAATTCATAGAGGAAGGGAAGGTTCTGAAATATCAATGACTGTTGGCCATGATGGCTAAACAGAGACTCCATGTTCTGAGGTAGTAAGCAGATTGGGGGGGGGGGCTGTTACTTTCAGCTCCCAAAAGCATCTATCTGGCCACTACTGGAAACGGAATGCTGACATCAGCAAGACTCCCACATTGTTATCCTCATGCAAGCAAGGGTGTAGACTTTCCAATTTCCCGGGGGGGGGGGGGCTGGGGCTGGGCCAGAGACATCACAGGCTATTGTCTCCAGGGGAGGCTCAGCACTTCCTGGAAAAGTTTGAGGGGGGGGGGGGCTCCAGATCCCCATCCCCCCTGAAGTTGACGCCTATGCATGCAAGGTGGTGTTTTTAAAATTTGTATACAGTTTTGAAGTATTTCTTTTCCATTTTAAACAATGTGGAATTCAAGAAGGTGGCATTTTTAATACAGGACATTGTTAAAACATCTTGTATATGTTTCACTGTAAGTTATATAAAAGAAGGCTGTAACATCTGTGGGTGAAGTAAGCAAGTTGCTTTAATACACAGAATGCCTTGCCAAAGGCTTGTGCACTCTTAAACCAACAGAAGTTGGTCTAACAACATTTTGTCTATTTAGAGAATGTCATTGGCGATCCATGATGATATCTCGCAGTGTGGTTTTTTCAGGGTCATTTCGTAGAAGAGAGGTGCAGGAGCTCATTAGCATAACTCATTAGCATTACTTATTTGCATATGCTAAACCACCTGACATCACCAGAAATATGTCAGAAGGCAAGAAAGAAAAGAGAGAGGGAAAGAGAGAGAGAGAACTGGCAGAGAGGGGACAGCTACTAACCAAGCCTCAGAAATATTCTGGGAGGATAGCTTCAGTGGTGGCTGAAGCCTTCAGAAGGCTGGTCAGAGGAACAAGGACCTTTCCAGGGGACAGGGTCATTTTGCTGCAGCCATGACACAAGCAGGCATTCCCCCGCGGGGGGGAGCTGGCACCAACTCCCGGAGCTGCGCTCCCCCGAGCTCCTGCTCGAAAGGACCCCTGGTTTTTTTCAGTATTAAAGGGCAGCCAAAAGGGCAGGGAGACAGCATGAAGGTTCACATTTTCCCACCTATGCAGTTTTCCAACAGAAATTCCTTCCTTCTTCTTCCCAGCCACTATGAGCCCCAGTAGACAAAAACAAGTATACCTGTATTTTTTTCCTACCAGCAGGTGGGTGGGTGAAGGGAAATGACTGTTTCCAGCAGAAAATGGCATGGGAGGAAATGAACCACAGCCCTGATCAAAGTGTTCCCTCCCCCTTCAACATGGCTACTAGTTAACATTTTTAAAGTTTTTGCAGATTCAGTCACAGTTCCCCTTCTCCGGGGACCTAACAATAGCTTCCTATGCCTACTCTTCCACTGTGTCACATATCATTAGGATAGTTCTGAAACGCTACCAAAAAATGAGGCAGCCAGAAGTCATTTATAAGGGTATAGATGAGAAGAGTCATGATGTGACCTTATTTCCTTAATAGCACTATGCATCCTTTATATACTGCTTTTAATTTGCAAAAGAGCTTAAAATCTCTATTGTGTGGGCTATTAGAACAACTCTGTGACATAGACCACCATTTGGGGTGAAGAACTGAAGCTGAAAAACTGTGATCTGTGCAATGAATTCATGGCAGAGGGTGGTCTCTAGAGCTTCCTCATGCAAAGCCATTGTTATCCCTTAGTGCACTCTAAAGCGGCAAAATGGATCATTGTTTCTGTTTAACTTTGTTCTTTTATTAGCACTTTCCTCCTCTCCTTCTTTCGGTCTTTTCCCTGCACTTTCAGTCCCAATCTTCCCTCCTCCCCTCTCTTTTCCCTCTTTCCAGCCTTGTCAGTTTAAAGCTACTTTCTGTCTAGTTTTGGAACCTGTCAGCTCCCACTCCCTTTGCTTTGCCTTCTTTTTGACACAGCCACAGATGAAGCTGGCATCTCTCTTCTGGGCTTGTCTTTGCCTGCTCCGTCAGTTTACTGTCAAGTGGGACTTTCCTTGGCGCTTTAAAGAGGTGGTCTTTTTTTTCTGTGTCCTTACAGTGAATCCTCTGTTCAGTATTACAGAGCTGTAATACATTGTAGATTTTGTTCCTGTGCAGTGAATGACCGTGTTCGGTCAGTGCTCTTTTCACACGCATGGAGCCTTTGTCCTCCTCCAGCAAAGGGGGTTTATTTGGCACAGGTAGTAAGCTGAGCTTGTAATGGTGGTACTCAAGCAAATGGCAGTCCAGGATTATAAACCACTTTCTTCCTGGTGGTTGTCCGTGATCTCTTGTCAAATGCCCTTTATAAATATATTGATGCCCCTTGTGGCGTAGCCTCTTGTTTCTCTGTGATATATCCTGTTCCGTGCCCTCTGTCTGGCAGAAGAACAAATGTGAAGAACAGGGGTGCAGCAGAGTTTTCTTGCTGAGGTCAGGACATGGAGCTCTGAAATAATAGTGAAGACGCATTCTGAATGCTTATTGACTTCCCCAGCTGCTGGAAGGAAATGAGGGAAGCCATCCAAATGCAAAAAGGAATATGAATGGACAAACACCTGCCTGGAGAATGGAGAGACCCAAGCTAAGTCTGACTACTGGACATACTGGCAGATTCCCAATATTCCCGTGCCTTGGCAGGGATAATAAATGTGGGGTGTTTTTTTTTCTTTTTTAGGGTCTTTCGGTAAGAGGATACTACTAAAGCAATGAAGGTGGCTGTAAAAAAATATATCCAGTGCATGCTGGGAAGTGTTGACCCTTTTCAGTAGCAATGCTCAACAGCTTAATAAATGAAGCAAATAGTTTCTATCCCCTGCTCCTCTGTAGTAGTTAGAAACCCAGAAGGTTAGGTCCCACCAGCTGTCTGCCAGCAGAAGATCAGTTTCTTCCTACTCCCAGAAGCCCCCTAAAAGCTGATGCTGTGGGTCATGAGACCATCATGGATAAGAAGCCAGAGGGGCTGAAATGATGATAGAATCAGGCAAGATCTGCCCTTCTCCCCTGCTCTGTTAGTAAGAAACAGCAAACTACAACCCAGGGTGAACCTGAACCAGCACTCTCAAAAGCCAATAGATTCAAACTATTTTTCGCACAGGTTTCTTTGAATCTAGCAACTAAAACACCTCATATGGGGCACTGGAGCATATGGAACTAATGCAGTCAAACCCCATCTGCCCTGTTCTACTGAACAGCCATAATTTTTGCTACAGGTTTCCAAAGCATTTAGAGACAGGACTGAGTGGAAAGTCAAAATAAATGAGAGGCTGAAGGATCCATGATCAGATCTTCCCAGCATCCTTTTTTTACTCAGGCCCAATTTACACCTCCCCTCTGAAGTAGTTTGACTGCTGTCTTTTCCTATGCTCATTTCACACTGGTTTCAGATTTCACTCCCTGGGTCTGAAGAGTACTAAGGTTAAATCTACATTCCCGCTGGAATCATTCTAGTTTAAAAAAAAACCCATCTATTCCTGTTTCTAGTTTCAAACCATACTTGTTCTAGTTTTTAAAAAAACTGTTTACATTCGTTAATTGCCCTCCTGTGGTCAAGCTAGCATTTTACTGCTTTAAACAGATCCTGTTGCTTTGTACTCTTCAGACCAGGGAGTGAAATTTGAAACTAGCGTGAAATGAGCACAGGAAAAGACAACAGTCAAACTACTTCAGAGGGGAGGTGTAAATTGGGCCTAAGCAACAGGATCTGTTTAAAGCAGTATAATGCTAGCTTGACCAAAAGAGGGCAATTAAAAAAAGTAAACAGTAATTTTAAAACTAAAACAAGTATGGTTTGAAACTAGAAACAGGTATAGACGGGGGGTTTTGAAACTAGAATGATTCCAGCGGGAAAGTCAGATGTAGATTTGACCTTAGTTATAGCTGTGCTGAGTCCCAGTTCAGACTGGAGTGGCATGGAGAGGAATGAGGGATTTAATCTTCTTCACGCCTACTGAGTATTAGCCTTTTAAAGGGAAAAAAAGGATAAAATCAACGTTTTCCTTTAATGAGCAAATAACAGCAAAGGAGGACTCCGTTTCTGTTAATGAAACTGTTTGTGAAATTGGAAGAGTTACATCCCTTCTGCACTCCTCATGCAGACACAGCCCAAACCGAGAGTATATGGGTTGTAACTTGTCTTTAAAAGACTAGTGGGGGATGGGATCCATGAGGTCTGTTTCATCTCATCTGACCCAAGGGTAGAGCAGAAATCAGCAACAGTGGGTTTGGTCCCATAATTTGCCCTTGGCAGATGTGAGGCAGAAGAGAGGAGAGGGCTTTATGCAGTTTATGTCAGAGTATCCCCAGCAGATTTAGAGACAGAACTCTGCAACCTTTTGTCTTCGTGGCTTGCAGGTTACTTAATTTGTGAAATGGAAATTTCATTTGATTCATCCAGTTCTTTTCTTTTACTATAAGGTGACATTTTCTGCCATATTGTGGAGGGTGTGCACACACACGTCTATGTCTTCTCAGTGGTTCAGTGTGAGTTTAGAAGACTGTTAAAGAATTCAGAGCACAGATAGATAGCCTGTTATACAAATGTATGTTGGGGGTGTGATTAATTTCAGATGTTGCAGTTTTCCCCCAAGGTCCCCAAAACTTTAATAATTGGGGGGAGTTAACTGCATGCTTCTAAGAGGGTGGGGCGGACAAGGACCATGTCGGCAGAGAAGTAATGGCCAGCTGGCAACATATGTGCCACTTTCAGTCCCCCAGCCAATGCTAGTCAGCCCACAGCTGATTCCCTGTTGCACTGGGAAGACAGAGGAGTGGTTCGGCTCTAGCAGTATACTAAACTTAGGCTTCCTGAGGACCAGGAGGTCTAAGAATATGTGCTACCGTTGTGCTGACAGGCTGCCCCTTAGCTTTCTGAGCACTGAAGCAGAGATGCTATGGTATTCTTCCTTCAGTGCTAGAAAAGCTGGGGCAGATAGCCAGAGCAGAAGCTGCTTGTAACTCTCAGGCATTCCGCATTCAGACACAGATGAAATTCCACAGAGGAATGTTTCCGAGAGCTGCTCATCAAACTTCCCAGCCCTGAAAAAAGGATGCCTTAATGGCTGTACTAATGCAGAGATGTCTTTGAACTATTTATTTGGCTATTAACCAAAGTTAAAGGGAAATGTGCATGAACCTGATTGTTGCCAGGTTCTTGCTCCTCCCTTCTTGCTGTTAAAGACCAGCTCTGGCTACCTGTAATATTAACCAAGGGTTGCTTTGCTTCTGTAACCAGGATTGTAAACCAGAGTTTAATTGAGGTTTACAATCCCAGTTTGTTGGGGGCGGAACTAAGCCACATGCATTGGGATAGAATTGGTAACCAGAGCTAGTTTTTAACTGTGATTCTCTGGGTTAGAAGACAGTGGGGAAGCAATGAGTGAGAAGTATGTGTGAGCTTGGCAACACGCCAGATTTGCAACCATTATTCCTTCATTGTTTTCAGTAAAGTGAAATTAAGAGCAGCAAAGGGTTATGTGAGGTATTTGAGTCTTGAGGACCCATTGTTTCAAGTTGTTTGCGCTGGTCAGGTGCACTGACCCATCCAGAGTTTAAAGACCATTCATCAAGCCAAAGTAGACATGCATGGCTGTGATTTTTTGCACTAGATGGAATGTGTGATTTTGGCAACGCAATCATCATGAGACTCTCCACTGCTGGGGTAACTGTGACTCTCTTACCATCTAATGAGTCTAGTTAAGGGGCAGCATGCAACATATTAAGGTACATGACCTCCACGTGGTCCCTGCTGGGCAACAGTGGTATTCTGCTGGCTAACAGTGTACCTGCTGCTCCTCCTACCTGTACTGCCTGGGGTGCGTAATGGCCCCGGCATATAGTGTTGGTGGGACAAAGGGTCCATGTAAACCCTACGTGGCGAGATGGTATTTGTTCATGGGGCATATGACTGGGTCCATGACTTGGTCTACTTGCCTTTCCCATTGGCAGGAGGGATGAAGTACCTTGTTCCAAGAGGAGCAGTTAGCCCGTAGTGTGGAAGTGGTTCCCTCCAGACATGACAGTACTCATAAGATGACAATGCTGGTAAGGCGTACACCTGATGCCCCAGTGAGAAATTGTGAGAGAAACGTTGTTGTTTCCATCCTTCGGGATGTCACCGGACTTTCTGGAAGGGGCCCAGTGGAGCATGCTCCTGGGTAGGATGGGATTGAAGATGGATTGTTGGAGGGTCCTGAAGAATTGAGAGAGAGACGGTGGACACTATTGTTGCTCCAGGTAGACTGCTGAGCTCTAATGATGGAATCAGTGATGTCTTTCTTCTTCCTGGAAGAATGGTTGATGGGCCTCGTAGCCTGGCCAGACTATTGAAGTGTTCCATCGAAGAAGGTTTCAGATTGGCATCAGTTGTAGGCGAATGTATGTTGTTGTGTCAGACGTAGATTTTAACTGGCACTATTGTACCGGCTTTTAATTTGTCTATGGTTCTGTCTTGTATGTGCCTTTTGCGTCTAAAATCTACGCTGTCTGAAATTATAAACTGACTCCAAATTATATAAATCCAAAAACTAACCACAATCCATGCAGTACCTTTTATTATGATCAACCAAAATGTCACAAAACATGCAGTGAATCCGATTCTTTGGCCTTTAAATCATTCTTCATTTTTGTTTCATTCCAGGGTATAAGTGTTTATAGGTTTTTAACTATTTATAGTTATGCTTAATTGCCATTACTTATTGTATTATCTGTACCGTTTTAACCCACCCTGAGCCTTGCTGTGCGGGGGAGGGAGCAGCTAGAAATAAAAATATAATAAATAATAAATAAATAACATGACACAGGGCTGGATCCAGACTAAACTAGCAATTTCCACCAACTTCCCCCTTCCTGCTGCAGCCCCCATGACATTCTTCAGGGCAGGGCGTAGAGTTTAAAAACTCCCAGGGGGGGGGGTTTCTTCTGTGCGCACGCGCACGCCGGGACCATGTCCCCACCGCCTCCCCCCCGCCTGACCACTCCTGCTTCCGTCCCTCCATCCGTCCAGGGGCCAGCTGGGCATTTGCTTAGCTGGCCCCTGGATGGATGGAGGGAGGGTCGGAGTGGCCAGGCGGGGGGGAGAGAGATGGTGGCGGCCCTAGGAAGGACCGAGGGAGGCGCGGCAGAGGGCGCACTGTTTTCCCGGGGGGGCTCAGTCCCCCCCCGGGAAATTTCGGGGGTGGCTCAAGCCCTCCCGGGAAATTTCGGGGGTGGCTCGAGCCCTCGAGCCCCCCCGTAGTTGACGCCTATGCTTCAGGGTTTCCTATCCCCCCCAGGAGCAGCTTTTTGTGGAGAGCAGTGAGCTGCAATATGGGGGTGGTGGCAGGAAAGTTCCATCCTGCCATTAGTCTGAATTCCCACAATCTATTCCCAAGGGCTTGTTGGATTCTAGTCCAAAATGTACTTGTAACCATTGTTATAAATGGGAGGAGCTGGTTCCTGGAGGTTTGTGTTTGGCTCACAAAAAAAAAACATATCCAGGTCTTACAAGACTTCTGGCAACCTGCGGTCTACCATTTAAAAGCCCTCACTGTGGGGTATTAATACAGTTCAGATTCCCTTGCAGATGATGAGATGTGGACAATTCATTGGGATAATCTAATTAGAGAGGAAATGAAAGGAAGTGCGAGGGAAGGGCGGAGAGCGTTTCTGATGGCAAGAATTGTTTGGTTGCATGTGCCACACATAGTTCAATGAAGCAGCTGATTGGAGCCCAGCCAGCTTGGATAGCAAGAGCTTGGTATATGTCCCAGAGTTCCAAAGGGAAATCAGAAGGGATTTTTTTCCAACTGAACTACAGCTGTGCTGAGCTGGCCTTGATGTCCCTGGTTGACATGCCCTAGTTACACATAGCGATGCACACTAATGGCAGGGAATTTGTTGAGGGACAGGTAGAGAGATGGATCCAATTCACTCTGTGCTCACTGTTCAGTGAAATTATACAAAATGGTTACATAGGCCTGGCTTCACAGTGTTCTTAGACCAGCAGCACTTTATTCCTCTACTAGGAATAAGGCCCGTTGTGGAAATAAATACAATGGGCTCTAGAAAAAGGCCCTGGGAGAATGCCCCGGCCTTGGGCATTCAGCGTCAATTTGCTGTGGCGACCTCAGCAGGGTATAATGACACAGAGTCCACCATTTTCTACAGAGGAACTGATCTCTGCTACCTGAAGAGCAGTTGTAATTTTGAACAATCTCCAGCCCTCACCTGGAGATTGGCACCAATTGTTCCCCAAGAGGAAATGGCTGGTTTGGAGGATGGAGTCTATGGCATTGTACCTGTTTGAGGTCCAACCCCTCCTCAAACTCCACCTTCTCCAGGCCCCACCCCTCAAATCTCCAGAAATTTCCCAGCCTGGAGTTGGCAACCCCATATCCTTCCCAGCTAACCATCAATCTACCGTTATCTGCCCCTCTGACTGCAGCTGACTTCTGCCCTCCCTCCTGGAGATCAGTTGTAATTCTGAGTGATCTCCACTCCTCACCTGGAGATTAGTAACAGGGGTTCCCCAGGAGGGAATGGCTGGTTGGGAGGGTGGAGTCTATGGCATTGTACCTGTCTGAGATCCCACCCCTCCTCAAACCTCACCCTCTCCAGGTTCCATCCCTCAAATCTCCAGGAATTTCCCACCTGGAGTTGGCAACTCTATCTCCTTCCCAGCCAATCAGCAACCTAGCTTTATTTCCCACTCACTGTTCAGCTTTCCATCCCCCCCCCTGCAGTCTCTACCATGCTCTGAAGCCCTGACTGCCACATCACATTGGCTGTCATGGGGGGGGAATCTCAGGAGGGTATAAGGACACAGAGTCCACCGTTCTCCTCTCCCCCTTTTGACTTGCACAACAATCCTATGAGGTGGATTAGGCTGAAAGTCTGTGACTGGTTCAAAATCACCCACTCAGCTTCTTCAGCAAGAATCTGGATTTAGCAGACCCTGCTCTGAAGCACTGATTGCCACGCCTAGTGTAGCCAACCTCCAGGTGGAGCCTGAAGATCTCCAGGTATCACAACTGAACTTCAGACAACAGATCTCTCCCGCCCGGGGAGCACATGGTGATTGCCATTGCATACATTACAAAGTTACTAAAGGCTGAACTCCTGTATAATAACTTTTGTCGGCCTATTTAAAAAAGGCTTCTAGCTGGATAGAAAAGAGGACTGGTGTGCTACTGCTATAAACAGCAATGGAACTAGGAGTAAGTTAAAAGTTAAAAACAACATTCCATTCAGCTTCATGTTTCTTTTCATTCTTTTTTTTTTTTGAACAGTTTTTTATTTTACATATAAAGATTAACAATCAATTAACAATCAATTTAGATATCACTACATTAATTAACAATCAAATTATATATCATTACAACATCTCCTTCACCAATATATATATATATTACATATTTCCTAAACAAACATGTTTCTTTTCATTCTAAATAACCATGTTTGTTCCAGAATAATTTGAAGAAAGTAAAAAAGAGGTTAAGTTGTAATAATAGAAAATGGAACCAGATGATTATTTAATAGAGCCTAGTTCATTTAAAGACTAAATACAAATTTATTTATAAGTGTAAGTATTCCTGAAGAAAGCTGAGGTTAAAGCAGTCTCTCTAAAAATTTTAAGTGATCGTGTTCATTGTATGCCATTGGGAGCTCATATTTCCAGCAAGATTCAACATGGCCTTTTGCCCTTGAGTTTACAGATTGTATTAAAGGCACTGTTCTGTTTAAGCTACTGCTTCTGGATTCCTCCATGTAATTGCTTTAGCAAGGAGCTACTAACCACCTCCACCTTCTCCATGTGTGTTTGGACCTCAGTTCCTTCCCAGCATTTGAGAACCTGTTACATGTGAAGCATCAATCTTCTCTCAGCTTGCAGAGTTTCTGCTGTTGTGAAACCAGCCCAGCATCCCAGTGTCTGAGGCCTTAGGCAGCTTCAGGCTGAGAGCATTTTTTCTTGTGTGAGAGATGGATGTAATTACCATGGCAGCAGCATGCAACACACCAAGCTGGTGAATGCGTTTGAGAAGGGTTTCAGGAGCCCTCTGTTTTCAGTTATCAGGGCTGACAGGCAGCAGTGTTAGTACAACAGGATGTGAGCTGCAAATGCAGCTTTCATGTCTAGCCCCTGTCAGTTGGATGGGGGCATCTGTTATACCTGGACTGGCTGACAGTATTCTCTCCATGCCTGTGTTTTACTTCTGCACCCCCTTGTAGCTCGCCATCTTTTCCGTCATTAATACTCTCCTCTTCAGCATGGATGGTTGCTTTCCAGGTGTTTGAAATTTCATAGTAGCCTTTCTTGTTTTATTTCCTGTGCCAAGTCCCTATAAAGGTTGTGTGTATCCTAAGTGCTGCTACACAGCCTGGAATCTGACTCAAAATTTTACCTGTGTAGATATTCAGACTTAAATTGAAATTAAAGAGCTGGAATGTTTAGATCCGTCACACTTGTATAGAAAGAACTGGACATACGCAGGTGGTGTCTCATACAGACTCTGTTCCTGAAGGAAGCTGTGGCTAGGGTTTCCAAAAACTGGCAAGCAAAGGCTCTGTGTACTATGTGTTTTGGTCCCCCCTCCAAAAAAAAATCATGGCACCCATTTTCAGTCTCATGCAGGGGTCATTTCGTAAAAAAAGAGGTGCAGGAGCTCATTAGCATAACTCATTTGCATAACTCATTTGCATATGCCACACCCCCTAACATACTGGAAGTGTGTTAGAAGGCAACACCCATCCCTCAGGCTCCCCTCCACAGGTGAGTGAAATTGACCTGCTCTTCCTCCATTCCCTTCCCCATCCCCACCACCCATCCCTTTCCCTTCCCCTCCCCACAACAAGACACCCTGTGAGGTAGGTGGGGCTGAGAGAGGTCTTTTGAGAACTGCTCATAAGAGAACAGCTCTGAGAGAACTTATGACTGGCCCATGGTCACACCAGCAGCTGCATGTGGAGGAGTGGGGAATCAAACCCGGTTCTCCCAGATTAGAGTCCAACTCCTGACCACTACACCAAATGGGGTAGAAGGGGTGGGGTGGAAGCTGCTGAGGGGTTGGTGAAATTTCTCCAGTACTTATGTGCCATGTGCCCAGATAAAAAATGGTATACTTAGAAAATTTATATGCCACCTTGAGCAAGTCTCTGGAAAAGCAGCACACAGTCATAAAAGGAACAATGATAACATTATCCATATTAAAACAAAACATTAAAAACAATAAAGACCCTAGCAGGGCTTTCCCCGGGGCGCTGTGCCTCTGCACTGCTCGGGGAAGCTGAGGAGGGGGCGGGGCTTGGTCATGTGCCCGCTCCCTGGGCTCTTCACTCCCAGAGCTGCGCTCCTGTGCGCTCCCACTCCAACGGACCCCTGGTCTCATGCATCCTCTGTCTCTTCCTTCCAGCATTCACAGGTAAAGTTGGAGGAGGTGCTTCTATTATCAAAATTGATTCACAGGATACTGGAACTGACCTCCCCTCACTATATTTCCCTGCAGTCCATTGCCTCAGGCACTTTTCAGTCCCACTCACTTTCCAGGATCAGAGCTTAGCTCAGAGAAAAGTGCTTGGGGCAATGGACAACCCCCCCCCCCCCCAGAGGTATAGTGGGGGATGTTCAGCTCCCTTCACCCATAAACCTCTTTTGATGTTACAAGCATACCTCCAACCTGACCCCCTCTTCTTTTTGAATGGGGTGGACATGATTTTAAGAAGTGCTGCCATCGTACCTAGTTTGACCTTTAGATTTTATGTAGAAGTTTTCCCAGTGTCCAAAGCAATTTGTATATATTTTTCCAGTAATCCTTACAACAGCAACCCCCAGCGTTTTGTGGTGTTTTGTGGTGCCTGCTGCCCTACTTCATGACTCCATTCCAGAATCCTTCTGTCTCCCATCTTCTCCGTGTCTTCCTTTACCTCATTCACACTCCCTCTTTCCTGTGTCACTTTTTACATTCCTTGCATTCCCTTTCTCTTACAACAACCTGGTAAGATGGGCCATTATTTATGTGTTTTAATTGAATTATTGTATAAGTTGAACTGTATTTTTAATTGCTTAAACGTTTTGATATTTTTTGCGTCCGCTGCCTTGTTGGACCCTTATGGAGTGGAAAAGGGGCATTAAAAAGTTTAAGTCCAGTGGCACCTTTAAGACCAAAAAAATTTAATTCTGGGTATAAGCTTTCTTTTGCATGCACACTTCTTCAGATACATTGAAACAGGCTTGCTCTAGCATTACATATGGGGGGAGGGGTTAGTTACCAGAAAGGGTTAGTTAGAGTCAAGATGCATAAGTAACTGAATGATCAGTATAGCTAAGATTGGACTGAAGCAGTTGGTAAGACCTGTGAATAGCAGCAAATTAGCATACAGATAATAAAAGAGTTAACAACAGATGGGATAACTAAGTTTGAGTCCAGTGGCACCTTTAAGACCAACAAAGTTTAAGTCTGGGTATAAGCAAGAACTGAGTGATTTTGCATGTGTAGTGGGATAAGAACCCGATATCTCTGTTAAGCCCTGGGGGTTCCCATTAGAGTGTTGTAATAACTTGTAATTCAGCAATCTCTCATTCTAGTCTGTTTCTGAAATTCCTTTGCAATAAAACAGCTACTATAAGGTCCCCCACTGAGTGCCTTAGCTATACTCATTGCACAGTCACTTATGCATCTTGACTCTAATTAGCCCTTCCTGACAACTAACCCCTCACCCTCTCTCTACCTCTATGTAATGTTTGGGGAAGTCTGTTTTAATGTATCTGAAGAAGTGTACATCTATACATGCTAAGTCACTCAGTTCTCACACCCAGAATTAAACTTTGTTGGTCTTAAAGGTGTCACTGGACTCAAACGTAGTTCTCACATCTGTTGTTAACTCTTTTATTTGTATGCTAATTTGCTGCTGTTCACAGGTTTTACTGTTGTGTAGTGAGAGCTTCAACTGAACACTTGTTATTAGAGAGGATCCTCACAGCTACATTCAGATTGGCCGCCCTTGCTGAGCCGGCCAATCAGGTTACAGAAGTGTAAATCAGGCCATGCAAATGAAGGATTCTAGCAGCTTTGTTCCTATTGGTTAACTTGGAATGCTGGGAAGACACTTGCTGTTTTCTAATGATCCCCTTTTGCTTCCTACACAGCCTCCTCTCCTCCAGGCGCTACTACTTCGAGCTCCTCCACAAGCAGGATGACCACGGATCAGACCACGTGGAAGTTGGTGTGAGTAAACCTCTTTCCCCTTCAGGCAGAATTGCCTGTTAGGAAAATAAAAAAAAAATGGGTTGGAAAACAGAAACACCTCTGGCCATCTTGCCTCCAGCTAAAAATCTTGATAGTAAATAAAATCTTCCATTGTCATCAAATAAGCATCAATACTCAAAAAGGCATTTTTAACCAAAATCCAGCTCAGTCAGTTTTAAAATGAATTCAGGCTTTGTTTGCAGTTACCGATTGGGAAATGGTATCTGACCTTGGGGTACCCCAAAGCATGTCATATCAAGTAAATCAGATAAACCAAGTAGAGAAAAAAATGTGTGTGTGTATTTTCTTAGGCTCTTTAGTTGGTTTTACCATGAAGCAGAGGGAGGAAAAGATCCGTCCCTAAGCCTTTTCACTCTTGTTGCGAAAGTCAGCCAGAGAGAAAAGGCTTAAATTTAAATCTTAAAATTAATTGTGTCTCTCTCCTGGGAGGGAACCATGTAGAGTGGGCAAGAGATCTCCTAGCTGGTAATTTCTTAAATTCTTTTATTCTCATGATAAAATGTCTCCCCTCGCCTAGAAATTTTAAAATAGCCTTATTTTCATGCCTCTCAGTGGAGCTGTGTTCCCTTTACAGAAGCCTTCACTGCACTGCAGGCTGCTGGAAGTGAAATATTAGTCTTTTTAAAGAGGCTCCATTCATCCAGCTTCTAAATTAAAAGTAAGAAGAGCCGTTCAGTGCAAATGCTCTCTCTTTCCACTGGCTGCTGGCCCTGCTGTGAAAAATAATTCTAGGTCACTCTTGCAAGTGAAAAATATCACATGGGATGATCTTTGCTTCAATATGTTGTGCACAGGTTGCCTGCTTGCTCTGAGGGGGAAGAAACACATATGCATCAAAGTTAGTCCCCCTGCTCATCAGCTACTTAGCATGTCTGTGTAAAACACTAAATGTGCAGGATGAGCAGCATATGGGCCTGTCTAAAGCCAAGTGTGTAATCTAGACAGATGAACATTGACACATTAATGCCTTTGCCACTTTGCACAATGTCCAGAAGCTTGTCGGTCATTACAAAGGCCCTCTCAGAATTCCTTCATCAGAATTAACACTAATAAGGCTCTAGCCTACAGTGGACAGTTCACTGCCAGTGGTGCAATATTGTGCCCCACGTGATTTTTGGGAGGAGGATGACACTTGTTTGCTGTGGGGCGGGGGGGGGGGGGTATTGTTTGCTACAAAGGAGATTATGTGATGCCAGACAGGCAAAAGTGCACAGCCTGCAAAGAGTTTATGCAGAGCACAATCATAGGGGAGAAAATGAGAGCTTCATTATGTGTTGAGGGCAGGATGGGTGAGATAGGGTGGGGATAGACTTGTTGGTGTGTGCCACGTAAAACTGGCTGACTTTTAAAGGCCTGTATATGCATTCTGCATAACTGGTACAGCAGGAAATGCTGTTTGGGGTTTGTTTGTTTGTTTTAAAAAAAGCTGAAGACAGAATAGACTTTTAAAAAAAATCACAGTGGCCTGAGTTAAGCGGTGGGGAAGTCATCATAGTGATGGCACGGGTACTGTCCACTGAGTATCTATAACACTAGTGCAGCCAAACAGAATTCATTGTCTACATACCCAGCAACAATATATTGTTGTTTGAGTGTTTGGGGGTGGGGGGAGTGACTGGGAATGGAATGCAAACTTCTTTTGGAAGTTTTTTTCTCTCAAGAAATTTTTGAGACCAGGAGAAGATTTCCATGGGGCAAACAAACCAAGCTGTGGGCCTAAGTGGGGACTGTGGCAGGTTGCATTCTGGATCATGTCATATTCCTTCCTCTTTACATTCCTGCCAGCTGTTATTGCTTCAGCCCCTCCATCACCATGTTAATGCGCATTCAAATGCACATGTGTGAATTGACGTTTTCACTTTCCTGTCTCTTTCAGTGGCGAGTTTTCCTTCCCAGCTTCAAGTTTGAAGTGGTTGATTCCCCCTACATCTCACTATATACAGGTAAAACTCCTGCCTAGACTTGTTAAACAGGTCCTCTTGGAGCACAGCATTTTAGACTACAAATGAGTGCATGAACAATATATGTGCACGAAGGGTACATGCATAATATATAAAAGGTTCATGCATAACAAGCAGTTTGTGTGCATAGCATGCAAAATTCTGTAGGGTTAAAAAGACTTGCCTCTAGTGAGCCCTTCTATCTATATATATAAAAGGAAGTCCCCTCACCATAAAATCAATGCCCAGGCCCAGCCCCTGGACCTAGGAACACGAAATTTGGGGAGAGCACTACTTCCATTATGTAGATGTTCACTAAGAAGGGATTTTTATAATTTTGACCCCCTAAGGGGTCAAAAGGCGCAAAATGTGCTCCCCCATTGCTTCCTATGTGGCTGCCAGGCTGCTGCCTCCTTGCACCTCCCACTCTCTGGTTGGTCAGCTTCAGAGTTCAGTGTTCTGAGGTAAAAACAGTTACAGGAGACTGCAGAGCGCTAACAACAGTTAAGGAAATCAGAAATGGCCAACAACCTGTGAGGTGCAGCAATGCTGCTGGCCCTGCCTCCCTGATGGCTTCAAACATGCTCCCCCTACAACAGATAGCTGTCTGTTAGGTGCAGCAGCAGATGCAGGGTACTTAAAGCCATCAGGGAGCCTGCCCCAGCAGTAATGCCTTAGCGATCCTGCTGGCCCAGCCTCCACAATGGCTTGCAATCACTGCCTGTCAGGAGTGAGAGAGGGGGTGGGATGCTTACAGCCATTGGGGAGGCTTGCTCAGCAAGATTGCCTTAGGGCTGCTGCTGGCCCAGCCTCCCCAATGCCTTTAAACACACTCCCCCACCAGCATCAGTCAGGTGGGTGTCTGTCAGGCGTAGGAGCATGGCCAGAGTACTTAATCCATCAGGGAGGCCGCCCGAACAGAAACACCTTAGTAATGCTACTGGGCCAGCCTCCCCAGTGGCTTTAGATACACTCCCATCCACCCCTCCTCCACCTGAAAGGCAGTTGTCTGTCAGGTTCAGGAGCAGGGGCAGAGTGTTGAAAGCCATCGGGGAGGCTGCCCAAGCAGCATTGCCTTAGCAGTCCTGCTGGCCCAGCCTCCCTGATGCCTTCGGACATGCTACCTCTCCTGCACCTGACAGACAACCACCTGTCAAGGGTTGGAAGGGGTGTGGAGTCCTTAAAGCCATTGGGGAAGTTTGCTCAGCAGGATTGCTTTAGCACTGCTGCTGGCCCATCCTCCTGGATGCCTTTAAACACAATCCCCCCCTTACACCAGACAGGCGGGTGTTTGTCAGGTGTAGGAGCAGGGCCAGGGTACTTTAACCCATCAGGAAGGCCACCCCAGCAGGTTCACCTTAGAGGTGCTGCTGGCCCAGCTTCTCCAATGGCTTTAGCCACACTCCCACCCACTATGGAAATATACCCCTAATTTGTAGGAAAGTGGTTTCCTGTATTAGGTTATTTAACTTCTCACAATGTTCTAGAAAACTGGTTCATATGAACTTGCTTAATATTTGATTGCTTGGATGTTGTTTTGAATACGCAGTTAGGTACCACTTCTTAAATGTAACACAAATGAGAAACATTTTTGTAAAAAAAAGAAAAGAAAAAAGGATGCCCTGCACCCCTCACCTCACAAAAATTCAATGCCCAGGCCAAACCCCTGTACCAAGAAACCCAAAGTAAGGAGAGTGCATTCCTACCATGATGTCATCCCCCACTATGAAGAGATTTCTGAGAAACATGTAGGGTTCCCATCCTCCAGGTGAGGCCTGGGGATCTCCCGCTTTTACAACTGATCCCCAGCTGACAGAGATCAGCTCCCCTGGAGAAAATGGCTGCTTTTAAGGGTAGACTCTATGGCATTGCACCATGCTGAGGCCCCCCCCCTCCCCAAACCCTGCCCTCTCCTGGCTCCACCCCCAAAGTCCCCAGGTATTTTCCAACTCAGACTCGGCAACCCTAGAAACATGACTCCTAAGGGGTAAAAAAGGGGCAAAATGTGTTCCCACAGTTGTTTTCTATGTGTCTGGTAGGCTGCTGCCTTCTTGCCCCCCACCCCATTCGTCAACTGTGTAGCTCAGAGTTCTGAGGTAAAACCTGCCTGATTGCACCCACCTCCCTCTGATTGCTCTGCTGTGGATCTTAATGTCCTGAGGTAAAAACAGTTAAAGGAGATGGCAGACAGTTGAGGACAGTTACAGAAATCGGTAATTCAAGACTCCTGAATAGACATTTCTGATAACAGCCAGCATGGCAATTGAGTTTATGAATGTTCATGGGGAGATAGTAAGGGATCTTTCTAGGAGCCATTTCGATGCATGGCTCTCTCATGAACCTGAAGAAATGTCCACCACATCACCAGTCCCTCAGACCAACTCCCCCTCACACCTCTCACTGCCCCCAAGAAAGCTCCTGACAAACTTCGAGTCAGATACACCAACACTACAAGGAGGAGGCAACTTTGGAATGTGGCAAAGTTCAAGAGGCTGCAGTTCCCCCTCAAGGTCTGCTTTGCTATGACCATCAACAAGTCCCAAGGCCAAACACTGAAGGTGGCAGGAAGTGACTTAACAGATGACTGCTTCTCACATAGACAGTTCTATGTGGCCTGCTCCAGAGCAAGCTCACCAAGCAGTCTGGTGATCCTAGCACTTGAGGGCAGAACTACCAATGTGGTCTACAAAGAGGTCCTTTAGTAGACGAAAAAAACTAGTTTGTATGTCTCACTTTGTTTTTATATACTACAATCTTCTCCATTAGAATTCCTACAACAAATGTTACATTTCAGACTTCACGTCATCAGTATTATAAACTGGATTGACAGAACTTAAATACCATAGCAAAGCACGGGTATCTGGCTATTTATCTATTTAAAAAAAACACAGCCCTTATGGCGTGAGTCTCATCTTTTTAGCCTAATGAGCATGGGAGATGTACTCTGTCAGTAAAGGAATACAAGTGCTGCCAAGGACAGACACACCCATAATCCCTTGCCTCAGAACAATCAGCCTCAGAAATAGAAGCTGGTCTGCTGCACACAGTTAACTTTCCAATGCAACTATCTGTCCAGGCAGTAGCCAGAAACTCTCCCAGCCTTCCTCCTTCAGTGAAATATTTTTCTCTGCTGTGCTCACCACCAGCTGCCCACATAGCTCCTCAGAGTTCTTGGTTCCTCCTCACCTAGCCAGCTGATAGCTTCTTTCAGCCAGCCTCCTGTTGCCCTCCTGTGGTCCTCACAGTCTGCCGCATTTGACTGGGGTGTTCACCAAAGTAGGCCAGCCTGCCCATCTCCAGTCTTCTGAAGATCTTACCTTGCCATAGTATGGTCCTCCAAGTGAAAGCCATTCTGAAGTACATAACCTTTAGTCTGAGGAAATATGGCATCCTGAGCTTGGTAAATTTGTGGTTCTTAACTTATGGAAGACATAGAATATAAGTTAACTTTAAAGGAAAACCAAGATGCACAGAATTGTTGCTGCGATTCATATTGGATTGATTTTGATTTTCTGGAAAGAACTACAGATGGGCCTGGTTATGTATTTACATTTACCACTAAACTCGAAGAGCTAAGACCAAAATCCTGTACACACAAATGTGGGAATAGTTCCCATTAAAGTCAGTGGCCTGTATCCTACCATTCTACTCAGCAATTTCTGAAGTCATCCTCTAGCCTAAGGTGCCTTCCTCCAACTTAACTGTTACTCCAACAGAAGAGCCAGTTAAGTTGGAGGAACTTGCTCTAGCGTTACGGTAATATACCACTCAGTGAGAATTATTTCAGAGTAAGAAGTGTGTAAGTGTGTGTCTTTTTTCTTTCCAAAGAAGAAAGAAAATAATTGTTGGGCTGAAAATGCTCTTGAAGTTATTTAATGATACCTGCACTAGATCTTTCCCCTGAAGCAATTTAGCTCCCAGTGTTCACATTATGATGTGGCAAAACAAAGTGAGTGCTCTGTGTTTGCAGGGTGAGAAAACAGGGTAGGTAAAATAATTCCTGAAGAATAAACAAGTGAGCCATGTAGTAGTGATAGTTTGTCATGACCACTCATAAAAACGCAAAGGGAGTAAGCATGGATGAGTTCAACAGTATGTGTATAGACATTGCAAGGTAGACCTTGTGGGTGGAAGTGGTAGCACTTGTGGGTGTACTGCAGAAGAAATAGTCCTGCTCCTTTTTCAACAACTGCTGCTGCCCTTTCACTTTGAGCCTTGTTGCTCAAAGCAAAGAGGAAGAGTCCAGCACAAAAGCGCCGCTGGCAAAGACCCATCAGCCACTGTTCCCAAAGCTGAGTTATGAGCACCTGTCTTGTAAGCAGGGATGGATAATGCCGACTTTAATTAAATCCATAGATCTTCTGCTTCCTTCCTCATAACCTGGCCTAACAGCAGAAGGTACCTGATAAATAGAGCCTTGCCTGGCACTCAATACACAAGGTGTCTGTAATTAAGCATCCTGTGGAAGGTGGAGATAAGATGGAGGAGCTGGGCAAGTCGGTCTCTTCAGCACCAAAGCACAAGGCCTGGACTGGCATGAGAGCAATAGTAGCAACTGGGATATTGACAGAAGTGCCTGCAAGACAGATGTGGTGTGAGGGGATATTTCCTTCTGGCTGCATCCGTCACCGTAAGTTTTCTCCTGTGCCCTCTCATCTGCAGCCTGTACCCCACAAGGAGTTATTTTTTTCCCTGTTATTTCACTCTCTGCCTGCAGCTCTTTACTGTGTTGAGGGACAGTTATTTAGTAGGAGTAACTGGAATCAGTGCTACAAGAAACTGTGTCATCTTTCGCGAGAGGGCTAGAACATCCTCTCTTAGCTCTTAGTGTTCTTAGGTACTGTAAAGACAATAATACCTCTACATATCAAAATGGGTTTTCAAGATGTGTCCACAAACACATGTGAGAGTGTTCAGCTAACCCACGCAGTCTGCTCTACCACTCACTTGTACATAAGCTGCATGCAAATATGATTGAACTTCAAGGACCAAGCAGCTGTCTTACAGTATTGCTGGTGCAATCACAGGAATAAGTACCGGGTGGCTTCAGAAATAATGTCAGCACTGGGTCACAAGAGTAAGTAGTGGTAACAGTAAGTCAATGTCCAGCCTTGCTCATCCACTCCCTGCCCACCCAGTCAATCCTTTCAAGCATTTCCTAACCCTTCCTGCTTATCATTGCCTCGCAGTTGCATCTTCTCCGCCCCCAATTTTTTTTTAGCATGATCTACATGTATTAAGAACCAGATTGTCTGCAAGCTTCCATTAGAGCCTTTTCTGCAGATTAGACAGCCCAAGCATGAACCAAGCCTTTAAAATGCCCAAGGAGAGCTGTTTTATACTAAGTCCAGCTACTCCAATGACATATCGGCAATGTCCTTGAAGCATACTTTACAGGAAGGGCATTATGATTACCACGTAATGTTTCCCTGCATGCTTCAGCAGCAAGTGAGAAATCATGGAGTATACTGCTCAGTATGGTTTAGGAAATATTCTGAACAGTTGGCCCATATTTGCCAGAGCAGAAGAGCTCTGTTGCAGCAAATGTTGTTATGAAGGAACAGGCGAAAGAATGATGATGGTGGGCCATTTTTACTGAGAATGCTAGACCAGATCTTGGCTGGTCTTGTCTGGTGGACACAAAGAGCTCTCCAGGATGCAAATGGCTCAGGCAGCAAGTTTAGCAGCACCTTTGAGCCAAAGAGGCATCCATCCAAATCTGCCACAATAAAGAGTAAATAGCCTTCCCACTCACTTATTGTGCTTAGCAACTCCCCAATTTGGCCTTGCTCCTCTTCTTTTATTACTATTCCAATTTAATTCAGTGTTCTTAAAAAAATACATGCTTGTGTCATAAAATATAACAATAAAGCAGTCGAATAGGTTCAGCGTGGTCTTCATTCTTTTTAAAAATACATTATTAATACAGTACATTCATAGCCCTCCCAAGATAAATGCAATAAAAAATAATTTTCTCCATACCTGATAAAATTGCTGTATTATTTCTTCTGACCTTTTCCTAGGACCTTATCCCGTTCCAAATCTAATTAAGGACTGTTATTTTTCCTTCAGCAACCTGGTTGTGCAAGCGGTACCTTTCCAAGCCCACTTAACAGCAAGTTACTTTATTCATTTCAACACATACCAAGTCCTTCACCCAGTCCCTTTTCTAAACGATATTACTCTTGTCAGGAACCACCTTGAAAACTTTTGTCTTGAATTTCGACCAGCACAAGTTCATCTCACACTTCATCCCTTTGGGAAGTGCCTGGATTAGAGTGAGCTGTGGACTGGAATGAGCGCAAAGCTGTTGACGCAAGGGACTGGCTGACAAGGCTGCCTCTTGCTTTATTGTATCGTTCCATAGCGTTGACAAGGGTGAAAACCTGTACTGTCAGTGAGCTAAACAGATGTGACCAGAAAATCCATGAGGCACATTTTATAAATAAGAATGAGGTGACCATTAAGGCTGTGTACTCAGTGATTTAAAGTTCAAAGTCTTCACTATTTTATTATAGCCTCAAAAGTTCTTATATCATTCCCTTCATTTTTGCATTGCTAAGTGTTTTATGTGATAGATATGATATAACATACTTTAGGGCAAATGCCCCCCCCCCCACAGGGGAACCAAAAACAAATGTGTTTTATATTTGTGTCCTATTTAACATAGGCTACCTGGGGAAGGGGGTGGAAGCTTTAGCGATATATTAAGTGTTGTTGGAAGTGCCAATTTTAGCCTTCAACTTGGGGAATTAGAGACTGGGGTTGCTTTCATAGTATCAAAAGCATCTCTTCACTCACCGCAGTTAGGAAAGCTTTAATCACAGCGAGAGTCAAAAGCCCTCAGAATTGTTGTTCTGCTTTATTATGATGATTATTTGAATTTTTTTTGTTCAAATGTGTCATCATGCAACCAAGGCTGAAGTGCCCTGCAGGTACCCCGCTATTAGCTTTCTAGGAATTGTATTGACGAAGAATTAAAGGTTGGTGGAAAGACGCAAAAACATTGTCGGAATTCACAGATTGAGCCAGAGAGTTTTGGCCCTGTTTGGCTGCATCCCCATTTCATGAAATTTCTCTTCCATTACCCTACATTTGGTGGCCAGGCAACCCAACTACAAGACTCCCACATTCTGTCGCAGCACAAAGTCTTGGAATCTTCGGGCTACAACTTCACTGGGTTTGAGTCAGCCGAGCCCTTTTGATTCCAGGCTGCTGCCAGGCTTTATTAACTAAGGCTTTCCCCAGTCCACCCTGCTCTCCTTATACAATACACAGGTCCTCCCCACACACACACACACACACACACTTTTTAATAGCCTTGGTGCAAGCACTGGCTACAAATGCTTTTTTCCCTAAAACAGCTTGAATATGAGGTTCTGGGGGGTGGGTTTTAAACTGCTTTGTACAGCTTTGTAAAACCCATAAAACTACTGCTACCCAGGAAGATTGCCAGAGTTACCCCAAAGGAATCTGGTTTCAAAGCTGCCTGGAGTTTGGGCAGGTAAAGTGGAATAAAAATGTTTAAAACTCATTTAAGTAAGTATATTCTACATGCTGGGTGCTCTTAATCAAGCCACCATCTCCAAGACCTCTTTTAGCAATGTTCAGTGCTCAGCTAAAGCAACAGCCTCTACATGAATATACTATCCAAGCAGTTTTTTCTATTGCCACCCCTATGAGCTTAGGGTCCTGTTCCTGGAGCCATTTGGGCAACGCCTCTGTTTCCCCAAAGAATGTTTTTTCTTCCATGCGAAGGCATGAATGTGATTGCTCTGAAAACTCCATCCAGGATGCTGCACAGGAAGCCGCGTCTAGTTCCTTGCTTTATCTAGTTCCTTGCTTTAAAACAAGAATTGGCATAGCATACTTGACAAGATTGTAGCAATAATAAAGACTTCATACCCCTGAACGCATATGTGCCGAATAAATGATCTACTGAAACAATATTAAGCTTGTCAAAAGTATTCCCGGTTTTTCCCGTCCTAAGTAAAAATGTCATTATTAGTCCTTCTTTCTTATCATTTAGTAAGAGCATCTTTAAGAAATCATAATTTCTACAGAGGCCATCTCCTTAAGGCTCTTTTCCTGTCCTCGTTACAATGAATTGGAACAGCCACATTTCCCCCAATTCCTGTGTTTTAAGCATTTTATTTATTTACTTTGAAACAAATTCACACACACACCCCTTCTTCCAGTTTGCCACTCAGTAAAGTGACATAAACATAAATTATCTTTACACCTGAGAATCACAGTCAGGTGAGCACTACTTAGGCTTAGTGTTGGATACATCTGCTGGGCTTTCAGCAGACTTGAAACAACCCATGCAAAGGGAAATGCTGACATAAGAAAAGAGAGGTACCAGTAATATCACCACTCCCCTCTCTTTTTCCTGGCAACTCGGCCATGTTGGCAAGCCGTTCCTCTTTCAGTAGAATGATATGCAGTGCAGCTAACTTCCTAAGCGCATGCTATAGTTCTTCCCTTTCCCCCTTCATTCTAAAACGGTCTGGCTTATTTATTACCTGGAGAGAGAACCAGACCAGAATCCATAAAGTTCACCTGCTGCTGCTTTGGGCTTTGCAGACTGAAGCAGTGAGGAGCCTTGCCTGCCCTTTCCCCTTCCCCAGTTACGAATGTCCAAGCCTTTCTCGTGCAAAGAGAGAGGCAACCAGATTGTTAAGCTGACATTTGGCTTTGTTGGGCAGTTCAGCCACACTGAACCCTGCACCATTTGTTTATAATGAATCACAGTGGCATTAGGAGCCCTCTCTTGAGAGGCACTTTTTCCATTGAAACTGCTCCAGAAAATCACACCGGGAAGTGGCTCTGTCCATTCCATGCTCTGACACTGGGTGTGATCACACAAGCAGTTTGGCCCTCTGGATCAAATGGGTATGTTCAAACATGCACATCTGGCTCCCATACCCCAGTGGTCCCTACCTTGCACTAAAACGACTGCCACGTGGATTAAATAGCCACTGGAAAATTCTATCGGCTACCTCAGCGAGGTGCTTCCATAGTGGATTTCCAGGCATCTGATCGGCGGGGTGCACCATGGAAATGCATGGGCGGTGGGATCATTCCTCTGCATTTCTGGCATGTCCCTTTGGTTTTTTTCTCCAACCCCACTCCAAGGTGCTCTTCAGCACCCGCATCGGCTGCCTGTGGAGCTCCTGCATGGAAGCACACACACACATGCAAAGCCTGGTGTTTGGGTGAGAAAGCAGGTACAAACCTAGAGATGCTGCAGGCAGACTCTTATTCCAAGTGGGAAAGAATGCTTATCATCCAATTCCCTGGTCACAGACTGCTCTGCTAAATGTGGAGGGGACTGCAGTTGGCCACCCCGGACAGTGGGGCAATATCTAGGGGGCTGTGCAGTCGTGTCAGGGGGAAGGAGTTCTCGGAACTACATGGGGGCTGGCTGAACTTCCTGACAGAAGCGCATCTGCCCTTGTCTGCTTCTGTGCATGCTCAGTAGGTCTTAGAAAAAAAATCCATTCTGCCGTGTGTCTGTGGTTGCATTGCGTTGCCAGTATGAATGACCAACCATGGGGCCGCGGCACTATGATGCCAGCTTAGTGGCTTTTGTGTGATCGATGCAAAGCGTCCTGAACTCAAGCAGCTTAATCATAGACAATATACTGTCGCAGCAGGCCTACCTGACCGCACCCATTGTTTAGCTCTCCACTTTGGGGAGACTTTTTTCCCCTCCCGAGCAGCTGTATATCATTTAAGAGGTGTAAAACTTTCCCTCTGTTGGCTCTGACAGAAATCTCAAGCTGCCCATCTTCTGGTCCATAGTTTCCTTCTTCCTCCTCCTTTACAAAAATCACTTTTTAAATATATATGTAATTTGTGTCATTGCATCCGGTCATCCTGCTAGAGTCTCTTGCCAATGGCTTCTCAGTGAAGCCGAACTTTGCTGCTTCACAATCTCAGCCTGGTGATCATAACCCCCCCCCACCCCCCCACCCCCAGGCCTGGGATGCCCTTTCCCCATGCTTTCTGTTTCTTTGAATGCTACAGCATAGCTCACCAGGGAATGCAAAAAAAAAAAAAAAGCTTTTTAAAGGGATGGTTGGGGAGAGATAATGGTACACAGCAGTGAGCTGCCTTGCACCATTTTGAGCATGGAGTTTTGTTCTGCCCTGTCTCCATCGTGGTGATGACAGAGTGCCTATGCAGGCACTCCCCTTGCAGTTACTCAGGGATTTCCCTTTAAGACAGAAAAATAGGTTTTGCTTACTCAGGGATTTTCCTTTGATCTGGAGCTTTCCTCGTTTCCATGAAAGGGAAACCCCTGTGCAGAAGCAGCCCAAGTTTGGGTTGTGTGTGGCACAAATTCATTTTTTTAATGCAGAGAACAAATGGACAGAGCTAAGCTTGCAATTTCAGGAGAAAGAAGAAAGGGTTTAGAGAATGGCTTAAAAAAAGAAATCTGGGAATTCAGAGAACCAGATATACAGGATGCTATAATGTTATAACAATATATGTCCCGCTCCCGAGCTTCGGCGGGGCACCATTGGTGCCTGCGTCGAGGGTTAGGAGTTTGGGAGTGCTCCTGGAGCCAACCTTATCAATGGAGGCCCAGGTAGCAGCCACTGCCAAGTCGGCCTTTTATCATCTGAGGCTGGCGAGGCAGTTGGTTCCCTACCTCGACCGCAATGACCTAGCCACAGTGATCCATGCGACGGTCACCTCGAGGCTAGACTACTGCAACGCTCTCTACATGGGGCTGCCTTTGGTACAGACCCGGAAGCTGCAGCTAGTGCAGAATGCCGCAGCCAGGCTTTTGATGGGTCTTGCAAGGCGGGACCACATCGGGCCTGTGCTGGCGGCACTGCACTGGCTGCCTATAGCATACCGAGTCCATTTCAAAGTGCTGGTTCTGACCTATAAAGCCCTATATGGCCAGGGTCCAACATACCTTAGGGACCGCCTTTCTCCGTATGTACCCCAGAGAGCACTACGGTCGGGGTCGAAACATCGACTGTGTGTCCCTGGCCCCAAGGACGTAAAGCTAGCCAGTACAAGGACCAGGGCATTCTCGGTGGCGGCTCCTATCTGGTGGAATGAGCTCCCGGAAGAGATCAGGGCCCTGCGGGATGTGAGGCAGTTCCGCAGGGCCTGCAAGACGGAGCTCTTCCGCCAGGCTTTTGAATAGGAGCCGCTGCCAAAACTATTTACCATCTGACATCAGTGTTGTAACCCTGGTCCTGTCTGGTTCCGGCACGGGGGGGGGGGGGGGGGGGCTTTAAACCTGCCATTAATGTGCCATCTGAAGGATTTTTATGGAATTTTTACATGTATGAACTGTATTTATTGTATGTTTTATTGGTTTTAAGGTTTTAATGTTTGACTAGGCCTTGGGCCCATGTAAGCCGCCCTGAGCCCGTTCGCGGGGAGGGCGGGATATAAATCGCAAAATAAATAAATAAATATGTGGTATTTAGTTGCCGATTAAAATAACAAAACCAAACAGTAGCATGATACACAATATAATGGTATTTAATTGTTCACTGAATCCTCAGCTTTCATTTGTTTAAATAATTGTTTTGTTTTCCTTGAGCAGGGCCGGTGCGTCCATAGACACAGGTTAGGCAGTTGCCTAAGCGGGGGCACCGCACTGGCCTGCCTGCTGCCCTGCCCCTTGCCTCGTCTCACCGCCCTGCTCGGCTGCTGCTCCTCTCGCCCCTGTTCTGTGCTCCTGCCTCCTCCTCGGTCAGAGGGAGCCACAGTGGCCTGCCTGCTGCTTCGCCCCACCCCTCTCCGCTGGCAGAGGGAAGAAGGCGGGAAATTGGCAGGAAGTCTGCCACTGCTGCCTGAAGTGCCTAACTGTTAACAGTCACCTTGCTGGTCCTTGCTGCTTGGGCAGCGGCTTAGCCTGACTAATGGAAGGGCAGCCAGAGGCCAAAAGGAGGAGGAGGTGGGCCATGGACAGCAGCAGCCATGTGGTGGCTTGCCCTTGCCCTGTTTACCTTCGGCGCGGGCTGTACGGGCACCTTCTTTGGTGCGCGCAGACAGGAGGAACTGGGGCAGGCCAGGGTTTCCCCTTCACTCACTCTCACATTCAGTCACACTCAGAGTGCTGCACAATGGGGACGCCCCTCCCTGACCCTTCTGTAGATTAGCTTGAGCCCCCTTGCATGCACATGCAAGCACACACACTCTCTCGTTGAGACCTGACCTTGGTGTGGCCCAGGCTAACTCGGCCTCCTCCGACAGAAGCTAAGCAGGATGGTCTTTGGTTCGTACTTGGAGGATAGACTGCCAAAAGGGTCCAGAGTTGCTTTGCAGAGGCAGACAGTTCTTCCGCCTGGCGCGGGCAGCAAAAGAAGCAGTGCTTCTCCCCAGCTGAAGCCAGAGGCTTCCAGACCCGAGCCTTGCAAGCGCTCCATGTCACCCAGAGCCCTGCGGAGGTGAAGCTGCTGCTTGGGTGCCCCAAAACCAGGGGTCATTTCGTAGAAAAAGAGGTGCAGGAGCTCATTAGCATACATATTAGCATAACTCATTAGAATATGCCATGCCCCCTGACATCACCGGACGAATGTCAGTTTCAGCCCCATTATACCCTATGGGCCATTGAAGGCAATGGCAAAAACTCATAGGGTATATAAGGGGCTGGAGGAGAGAGAATTTGAGGGAGAGGCTCCAAACTTGCAGGATAGCTGCTGGAGTGTATCCCCAAAATACCCACCAAGTTTCAAGAATATTGGATCACGGGGTCCAATTCTACAGGAACCCAAACAGGTTGCCCCATCCCCTCCATTGTTCTCTATGGTGGGGAAAAACATTTTTCCCCATCATAGAGAACAATGGAGGGAATGGAGGCAACCTTTTTTGGGGCCCATAGAATTGGACCCCCTGATCCAATCTTCTTGAAACTTGGTGGGTATTCGGGGAGGCTCTAGCAGCTATCCTGCAAGTTTGGAGTCTCTTCCTCAAAGCCGCTCCCCTCCAGCCACTTTTAAAACTGCGGCCGAATTTTGGCAGCAATTCTGCGGCGAGCCGAATCAGATCAGAGAATCTGATTCGTCCCGTGACTGCCCTAATGCCCACTCCTGGGCTGGTGGAGCATCGCTCCGCCTCGCTCCGGCCCCAAAGGACCCCTGCCAAAGACTCTGGTGGCTCGAGGGGGCACATGGCACACTGTGGGCCCTCCAGTGGAGACTGTCCCCGCCCTTCTGGGCAAGCTGGCCAGAGGGAGCCACTGTCTTTGCCTTGCTGAGCAAGAAGGGGCCAGGAGGAGCCAGCTGGAGCCTGACAACAAGCCCAGCAGCACTACCTCCAGCCCTACATTCAAGGAGCCCACCTCCTCTGTAACCAACAAGATCCTGGCCACTGTTTCCATCATCTTTGTCCTTGTGTCCATGGAGTGACAGGTGGCAAAGAACCGAAGCATGGAGGAGCAGAGCAGGTACACAGCAGACTCAGTGAGGGAGGCTTCCAGGTAGGAGGAACCACTTATTTTCCCCCACCAGTGTTCCCTCTAAACTGAGTTAGTGTGAGCCAGCTCACAGTTTTTTAGCCTTCGGCTCACAAATTTCTGTCTTTGCTCAGGAAGGATGGCTCCAGACCAAACTAACTTATGCAGTAGTCAAATTGCTCACTCAGAACTTTAATACCAGGAGCTCACAAAGTAGAATTTTTGCTCACAAGACTCCACAGCTTAAAGGGAACATTGCCCCCCACCCCAATGTCCTGTCCAATGGGGGGTCTCCTGAGAGAGAGCAAGGCTGGAGAGAGGAAAACATAACAACAAGATAATCCTAAGCATCCTTACCAAGAAGTGGGCTCCATTAAGATATTCTTATTAGGAAGTGTGTCCCATTAGGGTAAATGGGACTTTCTTGAGAGTAGTGGACACACTGCATGAGTTTTGTGCAGTGGTCACTTTGGGTTGCCAGATTGCAGTTTCAAATCAGTTCTGCACCACTAAACATCCACAAGCTTAAAAACCATGGTGTTGTTTTTTTAAAAAAAAACCTTTAAAAAGAAAAGCTACAAAGTTTTATGGATCTGAGAGGTTTTTGTGAAATAAGAAGCAACCCCCTTGGCATTATGGAAGAGTGTCCTTTTGCTTGGAAGTTTTTCAAGAAGCGCTTAGATAACCATCCATTGGGAAAGCTTTAGATGTGTGTGGTTTTCATCTGTGTTGGGGAACACTATTGTTTTTTTCGAGCTTATCAGTTGGTCTTCAGTTAGGAAAATAGTTGATGAGGTTTCCTACGTGATAGCTTGCCCACCAGTATCGATCTTGCTCTACACTTTCTATAGGAAGGTGTTCCAGATTATCTAGGTGACACCTGAAGTTTGTGCAAACATCGGATGCCTGTACAGCACCCTGTGTACCCTATAATGTAGGCCAGTGTCCTATGCAAATACATAGAGGATATGTAGCAGACATGTATATATCCATATATAAGATACTATGAGAGGATTCTGTGAAGGTAGACATTTTTTTAAAAAAAAATGCCTTACATATACCTCAGGCTACATTAGATTCATTAACAGTGTGTTCCCAATTAGAATTGCATCATTCCAAGCCCATTACCTTCAGTGGACTTAGAAGGGTATAACTTTGTTTAGGATTGCACTGGGACCGATTTCCCACAGACGCTGCTCTGCCCCCGCTCTTCCCTTTGCCCCAATCGTAAGTGTCAATTTCCCACTATTTGCTGCGCAAGGGCAGGTTCACCTGATTTTCCCCGCATCTACTCAATCCTGTTTTTTGAGGATTGAGTAGACACGAGGGAAATCAGGTGAAGCTGCGGGGCAAAATGCGGCCGCGCAGCAGATGGTGGGAAATTGACACGATCGGGGCAAAGGAAAGAGTGGGGACGGAGAGCTGCTGTGGGAAATCAGTCTGTGTCTCTTTTAATTGTGACCGAGAGATATGACTGTACCTTCAAATTGCTTCAGACAGCCACTGACCATTCCTGACCATTTATCCTCAGTTCTTTTAATTTAGGGAGACTTTACAATGTAAAGATCTCAAGGTTTCAGTCTGGAAATGCTACTGTGAAGCCTGTGATTTTATAACTGAGAAAGCTTTCTGCTGAAACATGTCCTTTAGTCTAGCCATTTGCCACATAATTCGAGCTGCCCTAATAGATGCTTTCTGGACACTTTCAGAAAGATTTCAAGGAAGGGGACTGGTTTTACAGGGTCTCTGTCCCACAATACAATTCTGACTCTCCTCCTAATTTAAGATATTTTGCTAGCGAGAGTTCCGGTTCCGGTCTTCGCGGCAGCGGAGGTGTGGGTGTTTGCTCCGCACCTCAGGCTGAATTCTCTCTCGCTTTTGGGGGCTGTAGCCCACCTGGAAAATTGCTGAGAACCCCCCGAAGGGGTAGTTCGAGCATAGTCATTCTCCGTCAGGCAGCAGTAGGGCGGCAGCCCTGTTGCACCGGGAGTAGACCGAAGCAAGCAAGAGAGATAAGAAGGTCGACTGCATTAGTCTAGACCACAGCGAAACTGGGAAACCTTAGAGAACATCTCTACTCTTACAAGAAAGAATTGGAAATAGCTTTTGTACCTCATTCTTTGCCCCAAACGGCTGACAGCGAGAGAGGAGTATTGGTGAATCAGGACGACGTGTAAACTGGGCGTTGGTAGCGGAGCCCCAAGACCCGTGGTGTCGATTGCCGAGCATTGGAGGAGGGAGGGAGACACAGGAGGTCGCATCGCGAGTTGCGGTGGTTAGATTTGCAGCCGGCATCCGGAGCGGGGAGCACGAGAAGTTATAGAGGCGTTTGGTGAATGTGTGGAGTGATCTGACGCTGTATAGCAATAGACGGTACTGTCTCCTTCCTTTCGGGCGTTTTTGGAGTTTGTTGGTGACAAGAAGGAAGGGAGGCGACGTGATGGATTGCTCTGGGTGCAGCTGGTGAGGACTTCTGAGTCCACTAAGAGCAAAGGAGCTGGCGGTGTGACGGGGGGAAGAGGAGTGACTGGACGTTGGTCTACAGTGGAATATAATATACTTTGAGACTTGGCCCCCCTCCCAGCTGGGGGAAAAAAAAACAGTAGAGAAGAAAAGAAGATAAACCGTGATTTAATATATTTAAGTTTAATAATTGGTTCCCCTTTGTGTAGAAACTTGAGGAGGGTGCATTAATTTGAACCAGTTATAATTATTGAAGGATTGTGGTTACGTGGGTGACTCTGAACTTAAAGTTATATATGAAATATGAAACATATGAAATAAGGGGTAAAAGTTCAGCTAGAAGGTCAAGACAGTTAAGATAGTTCAGTTTAAGGTGGATTTCATTAGTTATTAGTAATAAGGAAGGTTAGTTTATAGCATAGTACAGCATAGTATAGTTCAGTTGGCAATATAAAGGTAATTTAAGATAAGATAAAGACCTAGTATAAAATTAGATAGACCTAGAGTTAGAATTTAGATTTTTGAGTTTAAGGCTCCAGATTAGAATTTAGAGTTTAGGGCTTTAAGTTAATATCAATATATTAATACATAAAAATACTTATCATAGGATAAGTCTTGGAAGGGAATATGGCAAGTGGAGCAAAGAAAGGCTCATTTTCAAGCCCTCCTGGAGGGGGGAAAAATATAAGTATGAATATAGAGCAACAAAACATTAAGGAATGGGGTCTACAAATACAAGAAAACTTGATGGAAGCAATGGGCCAAAATATACAGGAAATGTTGCCAGCTCTGATAACGAAGTCATTGGAACCCATGCAAGGTAAAATTGACCTGCTGAACCAAAATTTTATAAGTCAATTGGAAGAGGTTAAAAACAAATTAAAGAAAGTAACCAAGAAATTAGCAAACAATTAGAAGACTTTAAAAAACAGATTGCAGAAAATACCCAAGAAATTAGTAAACTGAAAAAATCTACTGATGCTACTGAAAATAAAATAGAAGATATAGACCTTCAAACTCAAGAACTGCATATAAAATATGAATCAATGGAGAATTCCCTCTTATCTCTAGAATTAGATAGAGCCTCCCACATTCTTAGACTTCAGAACATCCCAGAAAATAAGGAAGAGAATATAAAAGAAAATATGGCCTCTGTATTTGCAGAGCACCTAGGTCAGCACTCAGCAGCGGAAATACAAGCTGAAATAGAACAGGCTTACCGCAGGAATTCAGCTTACGCTAAGAGAAATAAATGCCCAAGAGAGATCCACGTACGATTTTATAAAAAGGCAATGAGAGATAAGATTCTGGAAGCAGTCAATAACACCCCCCTTAAAATTCAGGAAACGGTAATCCCGGTACTCAGAGATATTCCCTGGAGAATAAGAGAAAAAAGGCAAACGTATCTTAATTTGGCAGGGACACTCAGGGAACGGGAAATACCATATAAATGGCTTTCCCCAGAAGGTTTAACGTTTATGTTTAAAGGGAAAAGGCACAACCTGACATCCATATTTTAAAAGGATGATTTTTTGCAAAGGTATGGCCAGGAGTTAGGCCTACAAAAGGAAGGTGACACATCCTCTGAAGAAGGTAGTACAGAGAATAGAGACCAGGAAAAACAGAAGCAAAAAAAATCTAAGAGTACTAAGTGGCAAGACAAAATTGTACCTAGCATTACAACCAGGCTTCAACACAAAAAGGGTAGCTCTAAAGAAAAGAATGGACAGACAGAAAATTAAGATAATCTCCCTCAATGTGAATGGGTTAAATGGCCCGCAAAAAAGGAATAGAACCTTTAGACAACTGTGCAAATTAAATGCAGACGTATTTTGTTTACAGGAGACTCATATAAAAATGAGAGAGAATAAATTTTTGACACAAAAAAAATTGGGTGTAGCCTTTGTCTCCTCTGATCCCCTAAAGAAAAAAAGAGGGGTTGTGACCTTTGTAAAACAACATCTACAACCGGAATTGATGTATCAATCTAAGGACGGCAGAATGGTGATGGTTAAGATCTTTATTGATGGTAGCAGCTATATTCTGGTAAATGTGTATGCACCTAACAAGGGTCAAAATCAAATTAAATTCTTTACCTCACTTAGAGAAACACTTACAAAATACTCGCCGGAGAAGTTAATTTTGTTAGGGGACTTCAATACGGTAATGGATGTGAAATTAGATCGTAGAAATTCAAAAAGGAAAACGTATTCACAAACTTCTCCCCCAACAGTCTTTACAGAACTGATAGAGGAACTTAATGTTGTAGATGCCTGGAGGCTAAGGAACCCCAGCAAAAAAGATTATACCTTTTTTTTGGCCCGCCACCGTTCTTGGTCACGTATAGACATGGTCTGGATTTCGGCACTAATGTTACCAGATATGCTGGAAGCAGAAATTTTACTTTTTTAGACCATAGCCCTATTATGTTGACTCTTCAAAATAAAACAAGGAGAACTAGGTGGTCATTGAGGATTTGGCTTCTCAACAAAGAAAAAATTGTAAAAAAATGTAAAGAAGAAATCCAATTTTTCTTTAAGAGTAATATGACACCGGATGTAAACATTTCAGTAGTTTGGGACGCTTTTAAAGCGTATGCAAGAGATCTTCTGATCAGTGAAGAAATTAAGGGAAAAAAAATAATAGACAAAAATATAAGGAACTAATAGCGGAGATTAAAAAAAATGAGAAATTGTTAAAAAAAGACCCAGCCTCAGAAATACTTCAAATTAACTTTAAAAAATCCCAACATCTACTAAATTGTCACTTAACTCAGGAGATGGCACAAAAGTTAAGCTTTGCTAAACAAAATTACTTTGAAAATGCCAACAAAGTATCACGGTGGTTAGCGTACAAATTGAAAAAAAGCCGGGCAGAAAAGTATATAAAATTTTTAAAAAAAGAAACGGGAGAGATTTGTTTGGATTCTGAGGGGATGAGAGAGATTGCTCAGAAATTTTATACAAATTTATACGCACAAGAGGCTTCAAACAGTACGGACATCGAAAATTACTTAATGAAATTCGTTAAAGGAAAATTTACTGTAGAACAAAAGATACTGGCTAAATCAGCTGGCTAATGTAGATACTGGCTAAATCAGCCAGTATCTACATTTGAATTAGCCGAGGCTATAAAGAAGATGAAAAAAGGTAAAACACCGGGACCTGATGGCATTCCCATTGAATTTTATCAATGTTTTGAAGATCAGATAAGTGATCCATTGAAATTGACTATCCAAAATATAATTGAAGGGAAAATGATCCCAAAATCATGGAAAGAGGCGTTAATCTCCTTAATCTCAAAGAAAGGAACGGATAGTGCTGATATTAAAAACTACAGGCCGATCTCACTCCTTAACGTAGACTACAAGATCTACGCAAATATCTTGGCAAGTAGATTTTAAAAAGTGCTATCTCAAACAATTTATAGAGACCAATCAGGGTTTCTTCCTAATAGGCAGATTCGGCATAATGTAAGAATTATTTTGAATATTTTGGAAGTTTTTGAAGCCAGTCCAGACAAACAGTTAGCTCTTATTTTTTTAGACGCCGAAAAGGCATTTGATAATGTTAATTGGCAATTTATTATGTTACAATTGAGACATTGGGACTGTGGCGAAAAATTTTATAATATGGTAAGTGCAATATACGAAGAACAAGAAACAAGGGTTCTGTTAAATGGCGAATCTACAGGAAAGTTTCAAATAGTTAAAGGTACTAGGCAAGGTTGTCCCCTATCCCCCTTATTATTTGTTTTTGTTATAGAAACATTATTGCAAAGAATTAGGGAAGAAGTAGAGATCAAAGGACTAAAAATTAAAGGCCAACACTACAAAGTCCAAGCTTTCGCAGACAATATGGTCTTCATTTTGGAAGACCCATTAGCCTCAATAGATAAATTACATATGGTAATACAACAATTTGGCCGGTTGGCAGGCCTGAAGGTTAATGCGCAAAAGACAGTAATTTTAACAAAAAATTGTACTGAAGAAATCAAAGAAATTATAAAAGATCGAACAGGCTTTGAAATAGCTAAAAAGGTTAAATATCTAGGAGTCAATTTGACAAATAGGTGTAGTTCCCTGTTTGAGGATAATTACAATACACTTCTCGTGGAGATAAGTAAAGATTTAAATAATTGGGGGAAGTTACAGCTTTCATTACTGGGTAAAATTGCCGTAATCAAAATGAATGTTCTTCCCAAAGTACTATTTTTATTTCAGACCTTACCTATAATTAAAAACCAAAAATTCTTTCGCAATTTGGAAAAAATGATATCGGCTTTTATCTGGCAAAATAAAAAACCTCGAATCAGACTTAAAGATCTACAAGAAAGAACGGATAGAGGAGGGTTTGGACTCCCAGACTGGCAACTGTATTATAAAGCTGCTGCCTTTTTATGGATAAAAGATTGGGCAACATTAAAAGATACCAGGACTTTAAACTTAGAGGGATTTGACTTGCCAATGGGATGGCATGCTGGTCTCTGGTACAATCAAATAATATCCTCTTTTAGACAACACTTTATTAGAGGGGCCCTTTATAAAACATGGGAAGAGACTAGGCACAATTTTTATACAAAGATCCCGTACTGGGTCTCTCCTTGTGAATCCTTTATTAGGCCCGTGCTGTTAGAAGAAGAGAAGAAATGGAGCTATTTTGGACAATGAAAATAATTTAAAATTACAAGAACTATTGCAACAACAAAAAAGCACTTTAACTTGGTGGGAAACAATTCAACTTAAAGACAGACACAACAAAGATTAAAAAATAGGCTTTCATAGGGAACCGACTGAATTTGATAAGGTCTGGTTAGTAACCAACAACAAAAACATTAAGAAAACCTATAATTTCCTATTAGAAGCAAAGATGTTGGACGAAGTTGTGAAACCCACCATGATTTCATGGGCTAGAGATTTAGGACGTAATATTGAATTGGATGCCTGGTACAAAATATGGTCTATGAATATTAAAATTACCAGATCTGCAGCTTTTAAAGAAAATCTATACAAGATGGCTTTTAAATGGTATCTAACACCTGAAAGACTTTCTAAATATACAAAAACGGTGACGAATACATGTTGGAAATGTAAAAATAACTCTGGGAGTTTTTTCCATATGTGGTGGCGATGTGAAAAAGCGAAAAAATTCTAGAATATGGTACAATCTGTATTACAAGAAGTAATTAAGCGAGAACTTCCATCGACCCCGGAGTCCTTTCTCCTTAATATGATCCCAGAAACCTATGAAAAATCGGATAAGTTTATCTTAATACATGGCTTCACAGCAGCTAGAATTACCTACGCAAGGTACTGGAAGAATACCTTAATCCCTAGTAGTCACGAATTTTTACAAAAGTTTCTTGAAGTGATAGAAATGGATAAATTGACCAGAGCTTTAAAGGGCAAAGAGGAAGAATCATTTACTATAATTTGGGCTAAAGTTTACAATTTGATAAAGGAAAGAACTAGGTAGTAGAGTAAATGTGAATAAGAAATTTGCAGCTAGGTATATCATAATATGTTAACGACTAAAGGTGATGTGTAACTGTTAATTTTGTTTTTTTTTGTTTTCTCCTTTGTAAGAGCCCAATTGAATAGAAAATTATGAGAGTGTTCTCTCTATTGAAAAATATTGACAAGTTTCAAGTATGTAAAGAATGAAAAACCAATAAAATCATATATTGAGAAGAAAAAAAAAAGATATTTTGCTAGCTGGTCCCATGGTGTAAAAAGTGCTGAATACTGTTGGTGTAAGAATTTATAGTCTTTGAAGGGAGACAACATTCTTCATTCTGGTTGGTAAAGGTTTCTGTGAAATGTTTCTTGTTCCTATCAGCAAGAAGGGCATCACCTCAATTATTTTGAATTCCAACGGAGATGGGAAAGGATGCCAGATTTGCTTGTTTAAGATGGTTGTTTATTAGCACACAATTTTTTTAAAAATATAAGAGATTCCTGTTGTCTCAGAAACCAGAGCTCTAGGGTTTTGTTTGGGAAATCACTACTCTTATTTTAAAATTTTTGATCTTGTAGGAATCCACCATAGTTGTAGTCAGCCAAGTATTATTTTCGCAGCTTTGCACTGGTCAAAGTTACAGTTCAGAGGTAGCCCTTTTTGACCCTATCATGACTGAACATGTGTGCAGAGTTAAAGATGAAGAAACCATGGTTTACTACCTAGGAAAAGACATCCAAAATGAGCTTCTAGAGCTTCTAGCAAGTGCTATGGCAGAACATTTTAGCACATGTAAACTCAGCCAAATGCTACTCAGTTATTCTGGACTGCACACCTGATGTTAGTCATACTGAACAAATGACAATGATTGCTCATTTTGTCATTGTAATCAAACCACCAGATACTGAGATGTCTGACAGTGCTGCAAAAGAGACTACTTGGTTTAGCAGCTATTTCAGTTGAACATGCTGAAGCATCAGCGCTTGACCTGAAGGAACTGGTGACAAAATTTGCTAAAGAAAAGGCACGCAAAGTGAGGTTCTGATGTGCCTGAAATGGAAACATTAAAGAGACTTAAATTTCAACATCACAGTTAACAGGATTTTTCAAAATGCTTTGTGATTTGGGTTTTTCTGTTTGAGAGAGAAAACTGGAGATTGTATTACTTGTTCTCACAATTAAAAAAAAAAGAAATCAGCAATTTCACATTTTGTGTTTTTCATTCTTCCTAAAATGCATTTATGTTTGCAAACTGGTGGGCACACGGGGGCGGGGGGAGACGCCAGAAGGTAGCCTCGCCTAGTGTGCAAAAAAACCTGGCACCGGCTCTGTCCAAAGGAGAAAACCTTGGAAGCTCCACCAGTCATGCTCAGAATGAGCACAATATCATGTGGGCATGATGAAGCCCCTTTTGCTGTAGAGAAATAAGGAGAAAGGGTTTAGAGAATGGCTTAAAAAAAGAAATCTGGGAATTCAGAGAACCTGATCCACAGGATGCTATAATGTTATAACAATATACGTGATCTTCAGTTGCCGATTAAAATAACAAAACGGGGAGGGGGGGGCTCACTGCTGCTGCAGGGACTGAGGCAGTGAAAATGGTTGTTGTGTGGGTGGGACCAGGAAAATCTGATCTTTCCCACTCACATGACAACCATCCAGGCCTTGCTGATATGTTTCTCAAAACTTCATAGTAAAGTGGGTTTGGTTAAGATAAGAGAAAAGCGAGGGAAAGAACCTGGAAGAACCTAGCTTCCCAGCAGTGTTGAACCCAGGATAAATAACCCAGGTGGAAAGGTTCTACATTTGGAAAAGTCCTCTCACGTTTTCCTAATTTACCTGTTGGCAAAATCACGATAGTCTGGATTTACAGCGTGTTTTCTGGCCTCCATTAGCCTCGCCTACAATAGTGCTCCTCTCCCACTTAGCAGAGCAAGCAGTGCACAGGTTGGTTCCAGGATGCAGCTGGGGTTACTGGTTTGTAGAGCTGAGTAGAGCTCTCCTACACTGAAGCTATGAGCACAGTTTTGGGCCGCTATAAAACTGCCCCCTCTCCTGTAACTGTAGTGCATGAGTGCCATAACTGGGATGTAGCAAGGGCTGTGGAGTCTTTGGCTGGCTGTTTTTCTGTGCTCTGCCATGTTGGGGGCCGTGTTTCTCCCTGCTTCCTAGGATTTAAGTGGAACCCAGATGAGCAGATAGCAATGGATGACAGCACTTCCAATTTCCAACACTTCTGTGCTTGCCTTGCTTCAGCTACCTAGTAGGATCTGTGCAAACAGACAGCCTCCTCTAATAAACATGACATTAGAGGCAGCCAGCATTTAATTGATCTGGTATTTTGTTCCTCCCAGACACGAGTGATGTCGTTCTTGGCAGCTTTGCAATTGGTGGTGGGGCAGAGCTGTGCTTTGCTTTTCTGAGCACTTTCATCCCAGGAGAAATTATTACTTGCTTGGTTTGCTGTTTGCTCAGAGAATCAAGTTTAAAAACAAAACTTGGTGAAGGAATTTCCAGTGGACAAACGGTAGCCCAAGTGAGAAGCAGTGCAAGGCATCTCAGGTGAAACGTGCACTTCTGGGCCTGCCTGGCTCAGTGTAATATCACCATAGCTACTTGGCTATTGTTTGGTAAGAATTTTTTGGACATATCAGACAGGCAGTTGCTGCAGAATTGTTTGGAGAGCGAAGGGAGTAAACTGGAGCCTATTGCTGCTCCAGCAAGGATTTATGTGTGGCTTCTATCTCTCAGGAAGGTGGCCACTTCTCCTGCTTCAGCTGTATTGTCATGATTCGGGTCACAGCCTTGACTCCAGGACAAAACCAAGTGCTTCATAAAAACCACAGCTTACTCTTGTTCCAAAAGGAACTTGAGGGACAGGACAATTGAAAACATTTGTAACGTAGGCATGTGCCACACAAAAACACACAGGCCAAGTCCCAGCTGCTCAGAAGGAACATGACTGTCTAGGAAATAAGTTATGGAGAACCCTGGAAGTGGGAAACCTTTTGAGATGTAGATGCCAATAATGGTCAAATGGAGAAGGACAGATGGTTTACCCTGGTTCCAGGGGCGTAGAGTTTTGGAAATCCCGGGGGGGCGGGGGCTCCCTAGCGAGCGCGCTTCGTGCGCTCACTCGCTGGAACGATGTTCTTCCCCCCCCCTCCGGGAAACTGCCCCGCCTCCCTGGGCCCTTCCGAGGCCTGCCAGCCACTGCTGCCGGTGCCTCTCTCTTCCCCCCCCCCCCCGGCCATCCCTTTCCTCTCCCTCTCCAGCAGCGGCCACTGGGCCTCGGAAGGACTCAGGGAGGCGCAGCGGCAAGCGCTCCATTTTCCCGGGGGTGGCTGAGCCCCCCCCCGGGAAATTTTGGGGGTGGCTCAAGCCCTCGAGCCCCCCCGTACTCTACACCTATGCCTGGTTCTAGATAAGCTGCTGGCATGAGGGAGTCATAGAGCTGTATTCCCAAGAGATGCTTGCTTCCTCACTTACATGCCTTTGACTATGGGTGTGGGAAATTCTGGAGACATGCAAAAGTACAAGGCTGCCTCTTCTCTTCTGACCCCTGTCTTATTCTTCTCCCTTCCTCCTTTAGATGAATCCAGTCTGAAAATGAATGAGGTGGAGCACGTCCCCCAGTCTCTTGCCAGCTATGCTGGCAGTTATCTCTGGGGAGCACAAAGAGATGAGCATGGAGCAGATATGCTGAAGCCTGACCCACGAGATACTTTCTTCCTCAGTAAGTGGGAGATGTCCTTCCACCAAAGGCTGTTAGCTTGCTGTTGGGCCCGTGTGTGAGAATCAAGGGGAACCAGGAGAATTGCCAAGAGGAGGGTCAAAAGCATTTTTGGGTTTGCTGCTATAATGTGTGCATTTTTTGTGGCACTAGGCTGAACCAGAGCCTAGAACTTGACCCCTCCTAGCCTTAGACACATACTGCTTTTTTTGTAGAAAACGCCGAGCAGGAACTCATTAGCATAATAGGCCACACCTAACAGCAGAAATTCATTAGCATATTAGGCCACACCTCTAACAGCCCATCTTATTAGCATATTAGGCCACACCCCCATGTTACCAGAAGAGTGGTCATCCAGCCACACCCACCTTTTGCTTCTGTTTACCTTGTTTGTTGTCAAAACCCAGGGCTTTTTTTGTAGCAGCAATTAATTTGCATGTTAGGCCACATACCCCTAATGTAGCCAATCCTAATGAGTTGCTGCTGTTGAGTGTGGCCTATTATGCTAATGAGTTCCTGCTGGGTGTGGCCAACTCAGGAGCCAGCCGGAACTCCGTTCCTGTGCGTTCCTGCCCAAAAATAGCCCTGCTGCTGGTTATTAGAAAGCAGTGTAGCATGGTAAAAAAAAGTAGGCCCTCGGAAGTTATCTAAATATGGCTATCAGCAATATAGTGATTGAGGTACTTATGCAGGATACTGTTCCTCTGAAGTAATGAAGCAGGGTGTCCACTTTCTTGTTTGCTAGACTTGAAGTGCTGGGTATGGAAATTCTGTATTGGGGGGGGCCTTATGCAAAGGGTGGCTGGATGAATTTAGAGATGGATCTGGTCTTGGAAAAGGGTTTCTCGATCAAAGAAATTCAGGCTTGTCCTCCTCGCTTTCTAGAAAACTTGAGTAACAGGAACTGATGAGAGCACACAATCTGGGTGAAAGCCAGGAGACATATTGAAATGACAGTCCCTGCAGGGTGGGTCAGTCATAATTGTTTGCAGTATCTGAAGGGTTCTGTGTTCTCTGTGCTAAAATTAAAATTCTCCACTGAGGTCATCCAAAGTGTGTGTTAGGAAAAGTAAAAATTAGGGAAGTTAAGAGAAACCATTCATGTGGGTTATTTTATATAACTTTATCTACGGTTTTTACCGTTTTGTATCATTTATCCTTGGGGAGAAGCGGGGAGATAACATAGGGGTCTGAAGCCCCACTGGTACACTTTCCTAAGAATATGCCTGGGGCATACTGCTGGGTATAGCTGCCTTGAGTTTCCCACACACCGCACTAGACTTGGCTGCAGGGGCCTGCATTGTCGAGGTGGTGTCCAGGGTGCGTGCAAGGGGGGTGGGGGAGGCAAGGGCAGAACGTGCTGGATTGCCACCCCTACTCACCTGTCAGTGTGCAGTCGCTCCTTTGTTTTGTGTCTTCAGAAACGGTGTATCTGTACGAAATGAGGCTTGTTACATAGCAAGGAGGTTTGATCTTCCCCTTGGGTGTAAGCGCTAAGTGCCCCCTCTGTACATTGCTCACCGGCAGGGTGAAATGCTGCGCACTCTTGTATTATGCATGTCAAGAGGACTTGGAGACAGAGTCCCATACCACCCACCTGGTTATCCGTGCTATGGGGTGACCTGGCTCAGGTTTAAGTAGTGCTGGGGGAGGGCTGTGATTGGGTGTGGGGCATGACGTGTGACTGGCTGCAGATGTCGTTGGCATCCTGTGCTATGCCAGGACCTGTAGGTAGAACTGTGCCTATGTGTGGGGGAGTCTTTTTTTTTTAGCATGAGGACCTATGGGCTCTGCTGCAGGTTTTCCCGGCATAACTTCACACTGGTTCTTGGGGTGGGGTTCCAAGATGGGGCAGCTTAGGGAGCTGACTAACTCTAGCCACACTATTGGGCCTGCCCCTTCCTCCACTAGTGCAGATGGTTGCATTGGTGATGCTCTAGCAGGACTCCACAGTTGCCTCACAGGTGTCTGGCCATGGCACAACAGGAGCAGGTCGCTATGCCAGCATATCTCAGAGACATGCCAGCAGAGCAGCTACTTGGCTTTCTAAGTGCTTCCCCGTCCCCTCCCACCCACCCCCGGGATTGTGCTGTTAGTCTGGAAAAACAGCAAGCCTAGTTCTCACACACAGAAGATTAGGTGACACGTATGCCTGTACCACTCTAGATTGCAGGTGGGGGACATGTCATAGAATGCTCCTGTTTAGGAGGAAAATTGCCTAGAGATGGAAAACAAGTATGTCAAGGAAAAGAGTAGCAGCCTCCTCGCCCCCCGCCCCCCGCGCTCCTGCAGAATCATGGCCCTGGATATACACACAACCCGGGCTATCTGGTATTTATCCAGACTGTAGACAGCAAGATAGTAAAAAAAAAATGAAGGAGGGTGGTCATTCAGGTTAAGCTTGGTTGGGGTTCAAAGACCTGCCTTGAAGCTGTGGCTTCTTTCTTGTTAACTGCCTTTATCTCAGCTCCCCAGATCGAGCCATCCCATGTGGAGAATGTGCTGGTGCCCTGTGCTTACAGCCCCACGTATGTGGTGAAGGACTTCCCCATTGCCCGCTACCAGGGCCTGCAATTTGTAAGTGTCCCATAGACTCTAGCCTCGTATTCTCTGTCCATAGGGAGGTATCCCAGAATGTTTCTCCATCCTCCTTGCCATCATTTGCCCTGATAATCTCCGTTCCTAGGAGTGTTTATTCATGCCTAACATAATCCAAAAGGCATCAATGGATTTGTGTGGGCATCTGAAATTTGTGTTAACAGAGTTCCGGAATGTTTTATCAGGATCTGGATTGATATCAGTGAACCAGGGAGGACAGGTTGTGTGGTCCAGAATGGAAGGGGAACTGTGCTGGGCTCCGTCTGAGCACTGATAACCCTAGTTTGGTCCCTCCAACAGGCAGAACCTGTTTGAAATCTGATTTTGAGTAAGAAAGTCAAGTTTAGAATCTCTATCACAGTGTAGAGGCAAGTGTAGTCCCTTCTGCCTTTGACTTCACTTGGTAGAGTTCATTTCCGTTGCCCCAGGTAAAGACTTGTCCCCTGAAGTGTGCCCCAGAGCATTTTCTGTTACACTATATAACTCGTCCCTTTCTCTTCCTCCACTGTCCTTTCTGTGGAAGCTGGAAACATACATACCTTGCTGTGACTCTTCTCACCAGGTTGCCCCTCCCACAGGTCTACCTCTCATTTGTCTACCCCAATGATTTCACCCGGCTTACGCACATGGAGACAGAGAACAAATGCTTCTACAGAGAATCTCCCCTTTACCTGGAAAAGTAAGTGTGAAGTAGGAGTGGTAAAAAATTACTACAGGCTGGCTGCCATGGTGCTAAGGAAGCTACAGTACTCTGGAAAAGCCATCAAATGTCCTGTGTTTGGGAATGGAGAGGCCGCTGTTTCTTGTACCATATGCTGCTATTTGACAATTGCATGCTGCTGTTTTACAATTGTGTGTGTGTGTGTGTTAAGTGCCATCGAGTCGCCGCTGTATACATCATATCTGCTTATGCTCTATTCCTGCTTTTTCATATTTTATGCTGCAAGTTTTATACTTTCATGTAGTGTATTGTTTTATATTTTATAATTCTGTAATCCACCTTGAGATTGTTTATCGAGAGGTGGTGTATAATCATTTTCAATTAATTAAATATTCTCTTAAAATGTAAAGTATGAATGTAGCAAACACGTACTTGCAAATACATAGGCTGAGGACAGACTGGCAATCTGGAGCGAGATGAATGCGGAGGAAACTGCTGCGGGGGGGAAACTCCCCGGGGCTGGCTGTTCACACCGGCTGGTGTATTGCGCAACGGTGTCGATACAGAGCGTTCAGACTGCTGTGGAGTGGCCCCACGTGGGCTGGCCTCCGCAGCTCGTGATAGGGCTGTTTCAGCAATTTGTGCATGTGCGCATGTGCGCAAACTGGCAAAACGCTACGTTCACACTGCCGCCTCCACTTGCCTCCCGCCTTCTTCCGGTTCACACTGCCTGGAAGCGGGAGGCAAGCGCAAGACGGCCCCTGGACACCAGTTTCTCCCGGTGTCCTGTTAAAGTGGATGGAAAGCGAGTGGGAGACGGGTAAGTGCGAAACGGAGCCGATGGACAGATGCGCATGTCTGAACGCGCTCCCTTCTTCCACTTCCAACGCGGGGCTGTCCCGCTTTACATTGCCAGTCTGTCCTCAGCCATAGTATGCTGATCAGGGATCTGTAATTGGGCACTTCTCCTCGCTGGTGGCAAACCCAGGTCTGGCTCTGCCAAATGTATGGAATGGCCCTGAATGGCTTCTCTGTCATTGACTCTCGGATCCAGTAAAACCCTTGGCTTTCGCCCAATCTGCCCTCGGATAGCCATTTTGCCCCGCTCTGTAGATGTTATTTGGCACTTGGTCTTCCCTTGTGTATGACAGCAAAAGGACTAGTCATTGAGTTGGTCATTCCTGATGCAGACATTGAGAAAAGCACCAACCAAATTTTACAGGACCGACCAAGTAGTGGAGGACTTTTGATAACTAGTGCATTGGCCAAGGAAAACTCTGTTTATGTTCCTGGACGCTCTTTCCTTTCCTCAGCATCTATATTGCCCCATGTCATGTTCATGTGGCCATCCTTGCTCTTGCGTTCTATCCAGTAAATGAGCAAGATACTGTTTAAAGCCCTCGTCTTCTGCCTAAGGGCTCTGACTCTCAGTTTCAACGATACTATCTACCCATCAATAGCTCTATATGTGTGTCTTTTGTCTATATTTAACTTAACTGTTTAGGAAACCATTTCATGGATCTCATAAAAGAGGCTCTGGCCCATGAAATCTAACATACATAGTGCTTTTAATGTGCTGTAGGACACTTTGTTGTTTTAAATGCAAGAGACCACCAGAGCTGCCTCTACACAAAGTAATTTGCAGGCTCATTACAATACCACCCCCCACCAAGCTAAAGCCAACAGGCCATAATTGAGCAGCACAGAATTGTACTTATTGATCCTTCATCGGAGATTTTGTCACACACACCCCAGATTCGGCTTTTACAAGTACATGAAGATGGATGAAGAGGAAGAGGATCTTCACCAGAGAGCCTTTCTGTTCCTGAACCCTGAAAGTAAGTTGTTCCTGAGAAATCCAGATGGAAATTGCTCTGCAGTCCATTTTATGAACATTCTGCGTATACTGCTGGTGTTTTAACATGCAAATCTGCTGAGCCATCTGTTTGCTGGGATTGCATTCCCAGCCCTGGCAAGCTTGTCTCAGGTCAGGGCTGTGCAACAGATTGCTTGGTAAGGAAGGGAAGGATGTCTGCTGGGAGAAAAGAAATGACCCTACTTGGACACTCGCAAGAGCAGAGGCAGCAACTGCACCAGTGGCATACAGTGGGACCTCCTGCCTTTATTCCTAGATATTCTCTTTTAATCCCCCCATCACCAGCCAATGAGCATCACTTGTGTATTCACAGCATCAGGCTGTGATTGCAATTTCTGCATAAAGTTAGATGGATGCTTTCTTTTAACTGCTCTGACATCCCCACCGGGTCCCGTTTAAAAAAGGGAGGTCAGACAACTACACCTCATTATACCAAGTAAAATAGATGGGAGTTTGTGCATATGCTGCTGGCTGCATCCCTGGAGAAGGGCATGGACAAAACCACGTTAACAACACCAAGTACTTGGCTTCTTGCCAGTTTCTGTGGGGGATTTTTTCGCATCTTCTGCAACAGGGTGTGGTCTCTGCCTACAAAATCCACCTCTGCCACAGGTTTCCATAATTCATTCTGGCACGTAGCTTCTGCAGTCCAAAGGCATATTACCCAAAGCCTATTTGTGCTTTTTGATTGTGTTAAAATGCAATCAATACCTTCCTCCACTGTAAATCTTATTTGTAGCAGCGAGGAGATTAGATCTCAGACCTTCACCATGCCTTTGACATGCAGCGTTGACTCTTCTGCATTAATTTATGTGGCTTTCCTACTTGGTATGAGGGAAATTCTCTCTCCCAAGCTATACTGAGAAAGGGCTGTACCACCAAATTTCTAGTTCTGTCCCAAGGACAGCAAAATTCTGCATTTGAAATTAATTATGAACATCAGAAGATTATATGCAACTGTCCTTACTTGGCATAAAGTCACTTGGTTTGCACATATAATTTTGACCCTGTGTAGATTTTTGGCAAGGGCAGACTAGAAGCAAGAGAAGAAAGATGGGTAAATGAAGGTCAGGTGTTCAGGCAGAAAGGATTATGACTAAGATAGTGCGGAAGGGGCAAGTATCCATGTCACGCAGAGTTCAAAATAGCTTAACCCCTAAAAACTTCGTCAATTTTATAGTCAGTGTCTGTATATTTTCATATATGTTTCCAGAACCATGAGGCAAAGCAACTTTATATTTTTAAAAAACACCCCGACCTGGGTAGCCCAGGCAAGCCTGATTTCGTCAGATCTTGAAAGCTAAGCAAGGCTGACCCTGTCAAGTACTTGGATGGGAGGCCTCCAGAGAATGCCAGCATCTGGAGGCAGAGGCAGGCTATCAAGCCACTTCTCTGAACATCCTCCAGGCCCCAGCAGGAGTCGCCAGAGGTCACTATGACCTTCAGGCACAGGTGCGCGCGCACACACACACACACAAATGCAAAAATCCCAAAAAAATTAAATATTAAAAAAACCTCTGGGTTCTTGAGGGTCTACATTCTATTACATTTTTATCTCATTCTTCTTTTGAGGTACTCAGAGTAGTATACATGCTTCTCCGCTCTTCCATTTTATGCTTACGACTACCCTGTGGGGCAAATCAGCTTGTGTGACTAGCCTCAAGTCATGAGGCTTCAAGGGTCTTCCCCATACCACTCAAATATGCTGTCTACTATCCTGTATCTCAGCACAAAATCACCCTGAATCGGTTCCCCCACCTGCACCTTGGCTTGCAGTCACAGCAATGCCAGTGACAACTGCTGCCCCCTGATGGGTTAGGAAGCTGAGGCTGTGCCTATCAGTGTCCCATACTCACCCTGTATCCCTTTCTCCTCCTTTCTGCTCCAGCAACCCCAGCTCTTTTCCTTCTCAGCCCCCACCAACCTCTACACGCCTGCCTCTCTTCTTTGCCCATATTTCTCTAAACCGTTCCTCCTCACAGAGTTCTTTAGCATTTGGAGATACACAACTCTAGAGACTTCATGTGCTTTGCTTATGGTTTTTTCCTCAGATTTTCTTGAAGAGGAGGAGGAAGGAGCTGACAGTCCTGAGCCCACTGACCCACTTCCTGATACCAAGGACAGGAGCCCCAGTACACCGGATCCTCGTATGTTCCCTGGGCCCCAGAGAAAGGAGAGAACCATGACCACAAAGGAGAATGGGGGTGACATGGACTACTATGCCTTCCATCAGAAGCAAAGGAGGTTTAATGAAGAGGGAGCCCTAGCAGGGCAGGCAGTCACTACAGGCACAAAGAGTGGACCCAACCTAAGTCCTGCGACATCATCTAAGGGCTTCCAGGCCTATGATAATGCAGCAGCTTTAGGAGACGTTATCCACAGACGGTCTCTCAGCTGGGCACAAAATGAGGAGAATGGACTGAAGGAGGGCGAGATGGGAATGTTGCCACAGTCCAAGCGGGGCAGCTCCCTCAGCCTCCATCCTCACCTCTCTGTGTCCTTCTTTTCTGGAAAGGCCAAACAGCAGAGCCCCAAGGAGGAAAAACAGCCCGTGAAGGAGAACAAGAAATCCCCAGAGAATGTGTATGTGACCCGGCTGCAGCCTAGCAAGAAGAAAGCCCCATCTCAGAAAGATACTTTCCCTGGAGTTTTCCTCTATCCCAAGCCTCCAAGGAAGATGCAGTTGAACTCCAGGAGCCCTCAACGTCAGCCTGCTCCGTCCAACAAATTCCACAGTATCCCTGGTCGTAGGATACCTTGGCTCACTGGCAACATTTCCAGGGAAACCATTTCTTCCAAAAGGAAGAAAGAAAGGGACAACAGGAAATGGGAGCAGCTATATGATCAAGAGATCTCCAAGTCCAAGATTAAGCACAATGTGCCACCGAGTGTGTTGAGCCTACCTGCAGAAGGTCTGTTCAGCAAAGAAAATTTTGACGTTTCCACCCCAGCAAGGGTGACCTTGGATTACAACTCCTCGGAGACAGTGCTCTCTGAAGGTGTGAGAGTGACATCATTTCTGAGGATGTCAGAGATGACAGAATCTCAGCAGGATGAGGCCGAGGGCCCAGAGAAGGCCCAGGAGGAGGAGGTGGAGGAGGAATTATCTGACTACAGCTATGAGAACTCTGAGCTGCAGCAGAGCTGGCTAGAGGACTCCATCAATTGGCAAAGGACGTTCAGTGTCAGCCCTGTGGACTTTGAGCTGTTGCGCTCCGACTGGAATGACCTGCGGTGCAATGTCTCAGGAAACCTGCAGCTGAGCGAGAGTGAGGTGGTCGATGTGGTGGCCCAGTACATGGAGAAACTCAATGAGAAGAATGGCGGGTAGGAAGGGGGATGTTGACTACCCTACTAGGTAGGAGCAGGAGTGAGAGATGTCCATTTACCAACTCTTCCCCACAGGAAATCACACATAAAGCTCTTTCCTGTTTCGTGTCTTGACTTTGGGATAGTTGGGAGCCTTTCCCCTAAGCAGTGGCGAAGGGTAATTCAGTAGATGTAACTGAAATTATTCTTTCCTGAGCAACTACACCCTGTCACTAATTTCAGAACATGGCAGGGCAGCAGGAGCTCTCCTGGGGTAATTGTCACAAAGACAGCATGTATACAAAGGCTCAGGAAAATCAGGCTTGCAAGCCTTCCTGTTCCAATGCAGTGGCCATGTTCTCATTTTATCTAGCCTTAGCTCAAGTATCCTTTGATCAAGTCCTCCTGGTTTGCCTGAAATGAATATAAGATCCTTGTTCCTTCTCTGTCAGATAGATGGTGAGGTGCAATAAAAGTTCTGATGGTTTGACGAAGGCCTCTTCACTTATGGGAATGCTTGTAGGAACTACGATCTGGTGACTGCATTAAGTCCCACTTCCATTGTATATTGTAGTATTCCAAAGAATACTGTTGAGAATTAGGCTTGTTGAATCAGGGCCTCCCCAAGGGGGTTATTGTCATTACTATTAACCAATGCTTGGGGGGGCCTTCTGTGTACACGAGGTTATGTCTTAAGATCCTGCTCCAGTTTGGAAACAAGTAGTGAGGTGTCAGACACTTGAACAAAGTTACTCTCAGCAACACTCTCTCAGTGATTTTTGAGTAGCAAAGATGATTCAAGCTAAAACTCTGTGTCAGAACTAAAGTTCTGGCACCAAAACCCAAAGTTATACATGATTCAAACAAGCCCCCCAAAGGTCCAGTCCAATCACAGTCCACATCCAGTCCTCCTAGGCTTCCCGCGCTCCAACCCCCACCTGCGAGACTACAGTTACATTATCTATCAAAGCGGAGCAAGCAGAGACATCAGCCGAGGTCATTTACACTTCTTCTCAGAGAAGGGATGTGTCTTAGAAATAGTTGCCCAGCCACTACAACAAGTGTTTCCCATGTGCACCCCCACACACTCACAGGAATACACACACACCCCCAGGAATTTCAGCAGTAATTCATGGCAAACAAGGCCCCGAGTTTGACATGGGGTTTCTGAAGTGGGGAAAAAGGGATTTGGTGAGACCTAAGACCCTATGAGCATCACATTCTCCCACCCACAGCATCTACACTCTCTTGCGGATCATCAATGTGGAGAAACGACGGGACACCGCCCGGGGAAACCGCTATCTGGTGGAGCTGGAGTTGATGGAGAGGGGTCAGAGGACTGTACGGCTCTCGGAATACATCTATGTCCTGCTTCACCAGGGCAAGTCAGAAGACAGCACTGAAGTCAACCCTGAAGGGCCTGTAACTGTGTCCACTGAGACTCAGCCACCACCTAGTGCCTGGAGTCTGCTGTATGGAAAGCCCATCCTGTGCCGGCCTCAGCAGCTTAACTGGAGGCGTGATGTCATGGTACATTTTGTGGTGCCCGGTAAGATAGTGTTCTCCACATCCCAGGACCAATGGATACTTTAATGTGTGATGAGCAGAAATTAGTCTTGTGTAGGGTTGCCAGGTCCAGCTTTGTCCCCAGCGAGGGACTTTGGGGGCCACCCCCAACCTGATGATGTCACATTGGGGGCATCCCCACCCCCAAGAATGATCACCTGCGGCCACCCCTCTCCCCTTCGAAAGGGCCTGCCGATCAGGTGAAGGGCCCTTTAAATCTTGCGGGAGGGGGAGGGGAGGCCACCAGCCTCGTGCCTGAACTCCAAGCAGCAATGCCGCTTGGAATTCAAGAGCACGGAATCGGTTCCCACTGGACAGAAGCACTTAAAGGGACCAGCACTCGTCTGCTTTCTGAGCACAGCAGCTAATACTTGCCAAGCACAAGCTAATACTTGCCAAGTGGCTAATACTTGCCAAGCACATACAGAAGGTTCAGCTGTTCACTAGGGAGAAGAGTGAAACCATTTAAATCACTGGTTCCCAAAGTGGGCAGTGCCACCCCCTGGGGGGCGCTGGAACGATCCAGGTGGGTGGTAGGAGCCTTGGGTGCAGTTGGGGGCATTGAATAAAAATAAGGGGGCAGCGGAAGCATAAAGAAAGTAGAGTCCAGAACCTATCTGAAGCAGCTCTTTCCTGCCTTCTCCTGGTCTTCCCTGGGATCAGGGAGGGAGGGGGAGGTGAAGAGGGGTCCTCACAGCCAATCACAGCCATGCAGTTGCAAATTGCAAATGCGTGTGCACCCTTGTAAGGCTGGTGTTGCTGCTGGGCTCTGGCTTCAGGCCTTCAGCGGCTGCTGCTCTGTGCCTGCCTTGCCTGGCTGCGTGGATCATGGTGGACTCTACCTGCGTCTTTTTGTCCACTTCTTAAAAGTAGGTTTCCAGGGGGTGCTGAGTAATTTTTTTTTCTGAAAAGGGGGCGGTAGGCCAAATAAGTTTGGGAACCTCTGACTTAAATAAAATCTGATACCTGGTTTCCTCTCCAAGGTCATGTGTGACTGGCCTAGTTTTCCCAGCTGTGTATGAGAATGAGACTTGAATAGCCAAAGGTAACCGTAGAAATGTCTCCGAGCAGGCGTGTGTGAAAGGACTAGCCAACGAAAGAACCATCTCTGCTGAGACAGCTCCCCCTTAAGTACGAAGAAGGTGTGCAACTAGCTGCAGCCACTTCTCCACTCAGTCTGTGTGGTGATGATGCCGGTCCTTTACAAGCTGACAAAATGTGTTTGACCAGGTGCAACAGTGGAAACAAGGACTCGTGTACTCGATGGGGAAGCAACCCTTCTCTCACTCCCCAAGCCCAACCACCCACAAGCACTCCTCTCCCCTCTCTCCTGAGAGATTTAAAGGGCCCTCCAGCTGATCCGTGGCCTGCCAGTCAGGTGGAGGGCCCTTTACATCTCGCAGAGGGGAAGCTGCAGGCCACCGCTTGGAGATCAGGCTTCGCTGGGCAGAAGCACTTAAAGGGTCCCTTTACATGCTTCTGCCCAGCATGGCCCCATGTGCCTGATCTCCAAGCAGCAGAACTCGATGCCCCTGGCACCATCATTGTATCCTGTGCCATGCTGGGAACATATGAAATAAGAAAATCATATGAGAAATGTCCATGTCCAGGGCATCAGTCCCAGTGGGGTGGAATGAGGCTCTGGTCTGGGAATTTCCCAGGAGAACAGCTCCTCCTGCAAGATATCTTCTTTCTCCATGCACAAGGTCAGGAGAAGGGCATGGTGTCTCCTGCTCGGTAAAAGTCTTGGTGACCAAGCTATCATATCATACCACGACATTCTTCAAGCATGCTGCTGCTGCTGCAAAAAAAAAAGGCCATACTCAGTACCGAAAAAGACACATTCTGTTTCCTAAATTATGAAAATGTTATATATTTTCATATACAGAAATCATATTCTGTGAGGAGAATATGAAAATGCAACATAGGCACTGAGCTGTACGCGGTAAGGGAAACAACACAACTCTGTCTTTGTCATCTCTTCCTATATAATTATCTCAACAGCATATTGAATTGTCAAAGGTTGAATATTGCTGAATTCTTGGGAGGGCTGGGAACACTTTCGGAGAGTATTATTCTCCGGCCTCTGCAGAGTTGTGGCAGGACAGATATGGTGAATAGGAACCTTTCATTACAGAGTTGCCCACCCGTGATTAGTGTGCTGTGTGAAAGCCCAATGGTCTGTACTCGTATCTTGCAGTGAAAAACCAGGCACGTTGGGTACAGCAGTTTATCTCTGACATGGCCAGCCTATACTTGAACACCAAGGATGCCAACTTCAACATTATCCTGGTGGACTTCGACAGTGATGACATGGATGTGGAGAAGGCACTGCAGGAGGCTCACCTGCCCAGGTAACACAAGCCCATCTCTCACTGACTGCGCTTCCTTGGTCACTATAACTCAGTCTTGAGGCAGTCCAGCACTCGTCTGCTTTCTCAGTGCAGCTGCTAATACTTGCCAAGCACATTTACTTTGCATCATACAGAAGGCACAGCTGGTCACTAGGGGAAAGGAGTGAGACCATTTAAAGAAAATCTGATACCTGGCTTCCTCTCCAAGGTCATGTGTAACTGGCCTAGTTTTTCCAGCTGTGTATGAGAATGAGACTTGAATAGCCAAAGGTAACCGTAGAAATGTCTCCGAGCGGGCCTGTGTGAAAGGACTAGCCAAAGAAAGAACCATCTCTGCTGAAACAGCTCCCCCTTAAGTACGAAGAAGGTGTGCAACTAGCTGCAGCCACTTCTCCACTCAAGTCTGTGTGGTGATGATGCTGGTCCTTTACAATCTGACACCAAACGCCCCCACCCCCAACAATTTAATCATCTGTGAATATCATTCTTAGGCCAGCAAGTTTTTATTGGAGGATTTATCCACTATAAGCTTTGCATCTGGAGCGTAATGCATGTCTCCTTGGAAGTAAATTTCATTTGTTCAAGCAGGATCACGCCTTTAAAAATGTCTGTTACATTGCAGCCTTGACTGATCACCCAGCCAGGGCCACAAGTTTATTCTGTGTGTTTGTTTTAGTTCTGGTGTGTTGCTGTAATAGGTAGTGATCAAGAAAATGTTATGGATGACCTTTCTTTGTAAAAATGAGTAGCAGCATATGCATGTTAAATGATAAATTATCTCAGCCTTTTCAGCATCTCAAAAACATGCATATCCACGCCAGTTTGGTGTAGTGGTTAAGTGCGCGGACTCTAATCTTGGAGAACCGGGTTTGATTCCCCACTCCTCCACTTGCACCTGGCTGGATGACCTTGGGCAAGCCATAGCTCTGTACCAGCTGTTCTCTCAAGGACAGCTTGGGAAAGAGCTCTCTCAGCCCCACCTACCTCACAGGGTGTCTGTTGTGGGGAGGGGAAGGGAAAGGAGTTTGTAAGCCGCTCTGAGACTCCCTTGGGGAGTGGAGGGCGGGGTATAAATCCAATCTCTTCTTCTCTTCTTCTTCTTCTTCTACTGGCAAAATGCAGATTTACTTGTACTTAACTGAATGATGTTCAGTGGAAAAGCAGCTGATTAATCCACTGAAAATCTGTGATTGGTGGGTAGCCCTAATTCCTCCTCATCTATAGCCTGGCTGATTGTAGTTTAATGTTGCTTTATGTCCAGATGATTTCACCTTCTGGATGTTTGGAAAGTCCCGGTAGTTACAGCCAGGTAACCCGCATGGGGCCTTAATTTGGGCCAGATCTCCCATCTTCTGCTAATTCCCATCCTCGGTCGTCTTCACACCCCTTTCCTGCTTGTTCTCGTTCACAGGTACCAATACTTGAAGCGCACAGGGAACTTTGAGCGCTCTGCAGGACTGCAGGCTGGAGTGGACTCCATAGAGGTGAGAACTGAGGTGAAGAAGGGTGGTGGTTCCCAGAGCTGCTTGGCACCTGCTTTGCTACACAGTCATGGCCTGTCTGTGCTGCTCTCTTTGATCCCTCAGGATGGCAGCAGTATTGTTTTCCTGTGTGACCTGCACATCCACTTCCCCCTCAACGTTTTAGACAGCATCCGGAAGCATTGTGTGGAGGGAAAACTGGCTTACGCACCCATCGTCATGAGGCTGGGCTGTGGGAGCTCTCCGCAGGAACCCAATGGTAAGGCTGCAGAAACAGCGGGAGCTGGTCTGACAGTGAGGCAGTGTAGGTGGCAGGCAGCAGGACAAGACCAAGACTAGCTAGCAACACAGCTAAAGCAGTGCTAAAGCGATCTTGCTGGCACTGCAATGTGCCCTGCTTCCAACCTGCCACTCTTTAAAGGAAGCCCGTGGCACTCACTCTTAGAAGCACAGAATCCTTTACAGAGAATGGGACATTTTACATTTCCTTTTTCTCACTGCTGTCATGAGAGACCATTAAAAATATACAGATGTCCTAGGACTTGTTTATGAAGCTGTGTAAATGTTATAGCCCAAACTTCACATGGCCTCTGTCAGGAAGGTATTGGCATCCCCACAGGCCAGCAGGGAGGCCAAACAGTTTGCATGCGAGTGATGGAATGTTTCCAAAATAGAGCACAGGAGTCTTGGCTTCAACTTCCGTGCTGAGAAACGCTAAGTGAACTACCTTGCTGTTCTTATCTAAATGATTTTGACATGACACGCCTTAACTGGTAACGCTGCCCGGTGAGACTGCTGAGTGGGAAAGGGTAGGAGGAAAGTTAGCCTGTGTGTGAATATTTTTGTAGAATGCAGAAGTTAGAGAAGCAAGTGACAGAAATCATATGCCAAACTTATTGTTACTAATGCAAAGTTAATAATTGTATCAATGGGACATAATGCTTATTCTTTGAATCTTCAGGGTATATGCAGTAGGTGTTTTCTTTCTGTCAGCTATCCATCTTCTACAACAGGGGTGGCCAAGAAGGGTGAATTCTGAAACCTGTATAAACCTGACAGTTTAACCAATTTTGTATCTATTTTTTCTGCATAATTAATCCTCCTGGCCATAGGGAATTACACAAGAAGTTATGCCGGATTTTGAATCTCCACTCACTAAAGGCCTGGTTAGATTCCACACATACACACTTTTGACTGTCAGGGCATCTTTTTTTAAAAAGCTACAAACAAATTCTTTTTTAAAAAAAATTTCAAGATGCTAAGTTTTAGGAAAATAGCAGGTTTTCCTGGCCTAGACAACCTCTGCTTCTTCAAGCAACAAAAGATCTCCCTCTCTCCCTCCCTCCCCTTTTTGCTGTTGATTAATAAATACGATATGAAAAGTCTCAGAAATGAACAGAACAAGGAGTTACATCACCCTGTTCTGCCAAAGCAATGGGATATGGCCCTAAATCTTATACTTCTTGTTTCTGTGGACCTCAAGCTGCGATTTCTTCAGCAAAAAATTATGTTTAAGAAATACTGGACACCGTAGTAGCCCCTTTTTAGTAAAGAACTGTTTAATTGCTGGTGCTGCTGACATCTCTTAAACATATGCTTTGAGTCTGTCCAGTTATTCAGTCTTTTTGAGAGTCAGTCGTTACTTATATCAGTTTTATGTTCAAATATTCATTAATTTTTGAGGATGCTTAAGTATCAGAAAAACATCTACTTCTGCTTCACTGACTATGCTAAAGCCTTTGATTGTGTGGATCACAACAAACTGTGGCAAGTCCTTAAAGAGATGGGAGTACCAGATCACCTCACATGTCTCCTGAGAAACCTGTATGAGGGTCAAGAAGCGACAGTTAGAATCGGATGTGGAACAACTGATTGGTTTAGCATAGGAAAAGGAGTATGACAAGGATGTATATTGTCACCTTGCTTATTTAATTTATATGCAGAGTACATCATGTGAAATGCTGGCCTGGATGAATCACAAGCCAGAATTAAGATTGCCAGGAAAAATATCAATAACTTCAGATATGCAGACGATGCCACTCTAATGGCAGAAAGTGAAGAGGACCTCAAGAGCGTCTTGTTCAGGATAAAAGAGGAGAGCGCAAAAGTCGGCTTGAAACTCAAAAAAACTAAGATCATGGCATCCGGCCCCATCACTCCTTGACAAATAGAAGGGGAAGTCATGGAAGCAGTGACAGACTTCACCTTCCTGGGATCCAAGATCACAGCAGATGGTGACTGCAGCCATGAAATTGAAAGATGCCTGCTCCTTGGAAGAAAAGTGATGGCAAACCTAAACAGTATAACAAAAAGTAGAGACATCACCCTCCCAACAAAGTCTGTATGGTCAAAGCCATGGTATTCCCAGTAGTAATGTATGGCTGCGAGAGTTGGACTATAAGGAAGGCCAAGCACTGAAGAATAGATGCTTTTGAATTATGGTGCTGGAGAAGACTCTTAAGAGTCCCTTCGACTGAGTCTGCCAAGAGGCGGGGAGGGTGGGATATAAATCCAATATATAAACAGACAAACAAACAAATAAAGGAGATCAAATCAGTCAATCCTAAAAGAAATCAACCATGACTGTTCCCTGGAAAGCCAGATACTGAAGCTGAAGCTCAAATACTTTGGCCACCAAATGAGAAGGGAGCAGTCACTGGAGAAGACCCTGAAGCTGGGAAATATTGAAGGTCAAAGAAGAAGGGGACGGCAAAGGATGAGATGGTTAGACAGTGTCATCAATGCAACGAACATGAAATTAAGCAAACTCCGGAACACGACAGAAGACAGGAGGGCCTGGCGGGATGTGGTCCATGGGGTCGCAAAGAGTCGGGCTCTAGTGTGCAACTGAACAACAACAACAATGTACTTTTAAACTATTTGCCTGTCTCCTGAAGACTAACTGATGGTCAGTGAAAATAGACCCCTCACACACACCATGCCCTTACTGTTGCTAAAAGACTTATATTACAACACTGGAAAGATAAATGCCCACATCCAGTAATCCAATGGATTGAGGACCTTTTGACTTTATTAACATTTGAACATATTGCATATGGATGACAATTGTGCATGGACATATTTTTAGATATTTGGAAACCTTTATACAGATGCTTATCTGCAGACTTGCCATCATTGTGGTTATATTTTGGTGGTGTTTCTTTCTTTGTGTGTGTGTGTGTGTGTGTGTGTGTATTTAAACAAAAAAATATCCAACACAAACTCCTGGGTTGGTCCTAAGTCTACTGGACAGCTGACTCACAACCACAGGCTAGAAGTCATGGGCTGAGAGCCAAAACAACTTATGCTACAAATCATGGGCTGAGAGCCAGAACAACTTATGTACTTATTTTTCCTTCTGTTACTGCTGATGTCCCTTGGTACTTAATCTCTTATGCAGAAATATAACTTGTAAAATATCAAGAAGTTCCTGTTTCCACCACTGTAGAGAAATTGCAAAAAGAACAGTATCCTCTCTTGAGTCTAGCTGTTTGGCTTTTTCTTGACCCCTTCTTGACCCCCAGTTCCACCGAATCTAGCATCTTGTGGTCCTGTTGCCTCTAAGAGGCCCACAGTTGAAATTATAATGAATGAAAATGCTTAAGTGCACAGGTGTGCAAATCCACACACACAGATAAGCAACACTGAATTTGCTTGCAAACATGAGAGTAAGAGAGGCATTCTGCACATTTGGTAATGAGGAGCTAATTGAATCTGAAACATCAGGAGGTAACATAGGGAGGGGATCAATTTCATGCAGAATTCTGTGTTAATTCGGTGTAGTCTTTCACTACCTAAAGTTATTTCAAAATTATTTAATGTATGCTCAAGACAATGCCTTTTGTAGCCAGTAGAGGACAGGCTGGCTTCTGTGGATAGCAAAGTGAATGAGAGATCAGGTCTGCTTTCTTACCCTTCAGAATCCAGGATCAGGAATCATTCTTGGTTCATCTTTTATCAGGCTATTGGGAAGTGAATGGCTTTGGCCTCTTTGGGATCTACAAGTCTGACTTCGATCGTATTGGAGGGATGAATACGGAAGAATTCCGGGACCGCTGGGGTGGAGAGGACTGGGAGTTGCTGGACAGGTCAGACTACCATCTGTGATGATCTAAACTGGTGTAACAGTTCTGCAGGATCCTGATGATGCATCTATATGCTTATGCTTTTCTCTATAAAGTTGTCAGTGTCTTGAACTTTTGTAGGGATACATTCCTTGACCATGGTCAACTGAACAAAGACTTTGCTTCTACTGAACATAGTTTTACTAATTTGGACTCCATCTTTTCCTGTTGAGGAAATGTAAAGGATTATTTCTGAAACAGGAAATAGAGTTAGGGACACTTTCTGAGGCAGGGGTCTTGAGGCTCGTTATACTTTTGTGGACACCTTTAGGTCCTCGAACGTGTGAGTGGTCACAGCACAAGCATGTTCAGAGCCTTTTGTTCAAGTTTCAGCACTCACAGCATGGTTCATATGGATCAGGGCTGCTGCTAAAGAAAGGAATGGAGGCATCAGGGAGGAAGCTTTTGGCACCGTGCAGTCCAAATCCAGTACTTGTCCAATTTCCCATATATGCACAGGGCCTCATTGTTCAAACAGAGCAGGTTGTATTCTCCAGTGGCCCTAATCTGATATATATAAAAGCCTTGTTGGCACTTTCCAGCTCTCCTATTGGCTGGGCTGTGTGCTCCATCAGCCATTGGCCCATCAACCACCACTCAAGAGTACTCACATGCCATTGGCTGGGAGCTGGGTCCACTCCTCTCCCCCGCCCACTACTGGCTTGGCCATTCCCTGACAGAATAAACTGCCAAAATGGCTGTCTCTCCTGATGAAGACACTTCACCTCCTCCTCCTGTAGGCAAACCAGTGGCTGTTGCTAGGCAACCAAGCTCGGTTACGTCAGTAAAAGGTGGTGGGAGGAGACCCTTTCCAAGCCTACTTTGGCCAATTGGTTGGGAAATTCCTGGAGATTTTGTGGTGGAGTCCATGGAAACCAGTGTTTGGGGAGGGGAGAGGCCTCAGCTGAACAGAATGCCATAGAGTCTACCCTCCAAAGCAGTTATTTTCTCCAGGGGAAGAGAGATCTATTGTCTGGAGTTCAGTTGTGATACCAGGTGATTTTCAGGCTTCACCTGGAGGTTGGCTTCCCAAGGCCTGGCAGCACCATCTGGGTGACTTGATGACACCTGACTGGCATGACAACTAGGCCTAGCTGATTGCTCCTGTTCACGTCCAGCAGCCCCTCTAGAAGAAGAGGAGGAAGAGGAGATTGGATTTCTACCTCCACCCTTCACTACCCAAAGGAGTCTCAGAGTGGCTTACAATTCCTTCCCCTTCCCCTCCCCACAACAGACACCCTGTGAGGTAGATGGAGCTGGGAGAGCTCTCTTGAAAACTGCCCTTGAGAGAACAGCTCTGAATGACTGACCCAAAGTCACACCAGCAGCTGCTTGTGAAGGAGTGGGGAATCAAACCCAGTTCTCCCAGATTAGAGTCCACCCCCTTAATCATTACTCCAAACTGGCTCTCAACTAGGAAAGCCAGTGTGGCATAGCAGTTAGCACTTCAGAAGAGGTTCTGCCAGACCCAGGTTCTTGCTGTGGAAGCTGAGTGGGTGATTTCAGACCAGTCACAGACTTTCAAGCTAACCTACCTTGCAGGGTTGTTGTACAGAAAAGGGGAAGAGGAGAATTATGTAAGCTGCTTTGGTCCCCACTGCAGAGAATTACAAATGCTCTTCAGATGGCAGAGATCAGTTCCCTTGGAGAAAACAGTGGACTCTGTGTCATTATACCCTGCTGAGGTCACCACAGCAAATTGATGCTGAATGCCCAAGGCCGGGGCACCTGCCCACAGCCTCTTTCTAGAGCCCATTGTATTTATTTCCGCAACGGGCCTTATTCCTAGTCTAGACATATTTTTATAGCAGCAAAACAAGAGGTTAAGACTCTCCTTCCTAAGCTCTGCCATTTTTAAATTTGTATTTGATGTTTTTCTAGTGTGCCACAGCAAACACATCTAACTGTCCTTTTTATTTTGTAATAAAGTGGGGCAAATGGCAGTGTGGCTCCCCACCCCACCTTTTGCATGGCTATCCACCTCCGTCTGTTACACACTCGCAGGAAGTGGTGTGATTGACTTTGAAAAAGCACAGAGCTTTCGTGCAAAGTCTGAAATGTGATTGGGGCCTGCTGTGACTGTGCAGAAATGCCCTAAGGCTGCCAGTCTACTTAAAGATTTTATCTTCAAGAGGTCTGGACCCATTTTTCAGCTCTCTTTTGTAGCGTACAAAGTACTGGAATTCTATAGGCATCCTGGATTGACTGAGAGCCAATCTCCCGAGGTTTTGCAGCAGGAATCCTAAGAGGTCTCTCTGTTCCTGACTTACAATGGGGTACAATGAGTATCACCAATTTTCACCAAGCTGTTAAGTGCACTGTTCTGCCATTACCACAGCCATGCATGGGGCCTTCCAAGCTGTCAAACAGTCAAAATTACTTTTAGCAACATAATTGTGCTGCTTTAGCCAAATGAATCAATTAGCAAGGCTCCATGTCCAATATTGCACTGTCGTGGGACTCACCCAAGGGTTCCTTCTTTTATTTTGTCCTCTGGAATAGATCAAGCTCAGGCTTTGGCAAATGTTGCAAGGAATTTCAGAAATCTGGTGGGATCAAATAACAGCTTTGGGCAGAAGAGGGGTGTACATGGTGAAAACAGTGCAGGGACCAAGGGTTAAAAACACCATCTCCCAGTACTGGGATCTGATCCAGTTCACACACATACCCAGTAGCTGCTGTTTTATTTTTAAAAAGTCACTGAAATGAGAGATCTGATCATGGATCTCAAGCATCCTGACTAGCTGGCCCCATAGTCTACAGCAATGTTCCCTCTAAGCTGTGGAGTCTTGTGAGCAAAAATTCTTTGTGAGCTACTAGCATTAAAGTTGTGAGAGGGCGATTTGGCTACTGCATAAATTAGTTTGCTCTGGAGCCATCCTTCCTGAGTGAAGACAAAAAATGTGTGTGCAGAGGCTAAAAAACTGTGAGCTAGCTCACACTAACTCAGCTTAGAGGGAACATTGGTCTACAGCAGACATTTGGCGGAGGGAGGGGATTAAATCTCTCCTCTGTGTGTCCCTCCCTTTCCTTCACATTCCTTCTTTCCTCTTATTGTTCCAGAGTGCTGCAGAGTGGGCTGGAAGTGGAACGTTTGCGACTCAGGAACTTTTACCATTACTACCATTCCAAGCGCGGCATGTGGAATTCACGCAACAAGAAGACACCCAAAGACTAAACACCAGCCCTGCTGAACTCCACTCCCAGCCCTCCTGAGGAGGTGAAGAAGAAGCCACCTGGGCTGTGCTATCCTGTCTTGGCACAATTTCCACTCTGCTGCTGGTGTGCTTTTGGACACTGCATCTGAGGCCTGTGCAAGGGCTCTTGGAACTGAGGGTTTCTATGGAACTATTTAAAACAAACCATGTTTACTTTGGGATTTTTGTGACTTTTCTTAAGGGATCTAATTTCTTAGTCATGAATTACAAATATTAACTCAGTAGTGCTGAAAGTTCAGGATTCCTGCTCAAGGGAGAACAGGGTGAGCCCTCCCTTGGTACTGCCAGTCAGAAAGGAGCTGAGACAGCCGCACAAGAATGCAAAAAAAGGCCATGGTGGTTCTCGCTCATTCGCCTTGGTTTAGGTTCAGACGTCACATGAAAACATGGTTTATTTTAACTGTGGTTAATTTATGAAGCCATGATACAGCTCACAGATAATCACTTAAATACTGAGTTCATCACCCTTGCTCTGCCCATGAGTATCTGTAGCATCACTGTGGAACTATCCAGCATTAAGCCACAGTGTCCATATGCATATATCATGAAAACGACAGACTAAGCCCACTTCAGACTATGGTTTTACATCTTTCTTCGACACACCCTCATAACTAAGCATAGTTAGTGGAATGGCCTGTATTCAAACAGTCACACTAACCACAGTTTAATTGAATCGTTGTTTTGCATTATATCTGAACTGAGCCATACTGTGATCTCTGGGCTTTGGCGCTAAAGTGAGAGAAGAACTAATGTTCACTCCTCAGGCGCCTGGCCTTCAGCTCCTTCCCATGTCGAGGAGGCTCAGGGGAATTCAGTGTCTTGAGGGGAACTGACAAGACGCATATCAGACGGTGGTTTCAATCCATCGAATCCAGTTCTGGATTTTATTCTTGATGCTGTCTCACAGGGACATCTTACCTCAGAGAGGGCCCCAGCTCATACGTCTGTGATCTTCTTACATGTACTTGTTTCTGTGGCTGATGGGAAACTGGAAAAACAGTTTGTCACTCTTGGTTCAAAGACGGGAATAGAGACAATGTAGTCCCATGAAAAGGAGTTTAATAAGGGAAACAGCAGCCCCAGCTGTTCTTGGAGCCACTTCAGATGCAACATAGGAATCAAAAAAACTCAAGTGCCTCATGATTCCACATCTCCACCTGATCCAAAATAGAACTTGCATACCTCCCCTGCCCAGAAGAAGCACAGCCTTCAACTACAGGGATCACTAGTACATCTTCGAGGCTGGGAATCAGCAGAAGTTCTTTTTCAGGCAAAACAGAGAAGGCAAAGAAACAGGAGGTGCTTTCACTTCCTCCTTAACGTTGCTATATCTGAAGCTGTCCTCATTTCATGGACCTGGAAACCAAAGCTGTATGAAAAGCTACTGGTTTTTGGACCATCTCTGGACAAGAAGCTAATTGCTGACCAGTAGCAGTATTTTCTAAGTAGGCATAGCAGGTAGCAAAATGAGATTTCAGCGAGAGTTCCAGTAAAATTAACTTTGCCTAGGAGCTCTAGAGCACAAACAAGCAGTTGAGATCATCTGCTGTACCTATTCATTCCCTTTCTTCATCTGGTTTTGTTTTTCAGCTATCACGCAATAGTTATCCACCATATTTGAGATAGCTACAGAGCAACGAAATTAGGGTGGCCAGCTTTAGCTGGCATCCTGGTGGGGGGGTAGAAGGGGTTTGGTATTGTGTCCACACACAACATCACTTCCAGCACAAACCCAGAAGTTATATCATCACATCAGGGCAGTAGCATAGGATTCACCCCAAAACTGCAGTGACATGACAGTACTTCCAGTTGCGCACCAGAAGTGAAGTACGATTCTGAATTCCTCCCCCTTTCCCCCCCCCCCATCGAGTGGCATGAGTGAATGGGCGTCCTGCCTAGGAGGTCTTCCACTACAGCAGAAGACCAGTCCTCCCTAGAGAGTGGATGAGTTTCAACTTACCCACCAGCAAGGGTCAAGCAGGAATTAACAAGCCCCTGACGACTGCAAAATGCAGTGTTGCTGGGGAACAGAAACCAGTTACTACCTGTTCCTCACCACTCACCCACCTGAGAAAATAGGAGAATTTAGGCCCATGTTTATGCCATGTCCCCGGCCCAGCCCATTTTAAGAATGATTAAAACATGAGCCTGTCAAAGTAAATTAGCTTCCTCATGTAACTTTGCGCAGGTTCAGAATTTTGTTTAAACTCTGCTGTAACTTTATGCAAAGTCTGTGTGCTATGCTTGCATGCTAGAGACCTGTAGCCCTTGCAGATACTGTGCTGGAGTGCTAACTAAGCAAGTGTAGTTGGCAGGCTGCAGCACAGTTTAAAGAGACGCTGAGCCCATGTAGAATCACATGAGGAAGCTCTTTTGCCTTACCAGCCTCCCATTTAAATCAGGCCTTTCTGAATGGATAGGAGGGCACACACACACACCCAATCCATTAAAGTTTCTGCTGAACCATTGCTCCTTACCCTATTCCTGTTCTTGGAAAGTCGGCAAGGTTTCATTTTCTTCTGGTTTCATCTTCTGTCTGTTGTGGTTGGTGTATCAGAAGCAAAAGATGCAGGAATCAGAGGAGGGGAGGGCATCCATTTCCAAGCTAATTTCTGTGAAATTATGAGGTAGAAAGCTGTTTTCAGAAAGATATGTCTGGTTTTGGGTTTTTTATTTTTATTGATATTGTTATTAAAAATAAAAAATAAATGTCTTGGTTCTGATTTGCCCAGGTTTCAGTTGCAGTGCTTTGCAAATGTAGTAGCAGAGTGTGTACTTGCACCTCCTCCTGCAAACATCCCTTCCTAGGTAAGCATGCATTGTAAGAGTATTGTGTGGGGACTGTGTGCTGGCGCATAAACCATTCCCCCCCAAGTATGCTGCCAGGAAGGTATGTCACCACAATGAACTGGAGGTCAAACTCTCTTGTTACAATTAGCCATAAGATTTAGGTGAAAACATCCACATACATACAATATGCCCAATCCAGCTCCAGATCTACACAACAACTCGTGGATTTAAAGTGCACGATCAGACAGCAACATCTGTCATGCCCCGGTCGTCTGAGTCTCCTCCCCCACCTCCCCACCCCCGCTGCAAGTTTCTTTGATACTTGAGAAAGTACGGTCCTGTTGGTCTGAGCTGGTTCCAAAATGGATTTCTTGCTGTCTGGTTACACTCTTGCACACCCAAGCTGACAGGCAGGTCTGACTGGTCTTTTGTTTCCCGGCCGCCATTTTTTAAAAAAACTAGTTAGTGATGATCACATAACTGCACATTTACACCTCTGTCTCCCTCCCCCCCTACAGGGGCTGCTCAAAACTTTCTTTTTAAAAACTATCAAAGAAAGACGCCTCTGTTCTTCAGCTTTTTTTCTGTCCTTTGGGGAAGGGGTCAATGGAAAAGATTACAGGGAGGATAACAGTGAACTCCATATCCCAGCATTCACAGCAAGCGCTTGTGCGCATGCTCAGAGGGAAAATTTTTAAAAGTAATGGCTGACAGCTGCATGAACTACATATCTCAGCTGGCTCATCCCTGCTTCTTGGCATGCTCCTAGGAAAATCTTCTTTAAAAAATGGCCAACGGGCTGACTCCGTGCTTGGTGCTGTCTGATCCCTTTGAAGAGTGCTAAAAGGGGTGATTCAAGTCAGGATTCTCTGTAACAAAATAATTTGGCTCTATTAGAGGCGGGCAACAGCGGATTGAACTGCCCGTGTGATTGTGACCCTGGTCAATCCCATGGGAGCTAAATAATAAGCTTTGTCAGGACCTTTTTTGAGAAAAAGCCCAGCAGGAACTCATTAGCATAATAGGCCACACCCAACAGCAGAAATGTATTAGCATATTAGGCCACACCCCTGACGACAGCACATCTCCCTCCCAGGATTGGCTTCCCCAGGTGCACCTGGAGGAGGGGAGGCAGTTTAAACTGTCTTCCCTCTCTGGATCAGCTTGGCTTCCCCAGGCACCCCGCAGCTTGCAAGGCACCTGGGGAACCCGAGAAGGGGAGGCTGTAGGCATGGCCAACTCAGAACCCAGCCGGAACTCCATTCCTGTGCGTTCCTGCCCAAAAATAGCCCTGAGCTTTGTGACACAGATGTGCTTCTCAATAGTCATCTGGGTGCAAGGGTATTTCTGCATATCTATCTCCTTTGGATAAGAACCTATATGAATATTACAGAGAGAGTTCTGTTTTGTTTTTTGGAAGTGTGTGTAAACAGAGTCCGGCCACTCCTCCCAGCACCTGACCTGAAACTTCTGTATATGTTGAAAGTAAGCTGGGAATTCTTTTCTGAACCATGACTCTGTAGCTTTTTTCCACCGGTCTTTCTTGCATAGGCATAGACTACGGGGGGGCTTGAGCCTCCCCCAAAATTTCTCGGGGGGACTGAGCCCCCCCCCAGGAAAATGTAGTGCCTGCCGCTGCACCTCCCGGGACCCTTCCAAGGCCGGCAGCTGCTGCTGCCAGTGCCTCTCCCCCCCCCCCCCGCCTGGCCACTCTTCCATCCTTCCCTCTCCCTCCCTCTTTTCCCGGCGAAGGGAGAGGGAAGGATTGGGGGGGGGGAGAGAGGCTCTGGCAGCAGCGGCTGGCAGGCCTCAGAAGGGCCCGGGGAGGCTCAGAGGTTTCCCGGTGGGGGGGGGGGACATTTCTGCGCGCAATAAAGAGCCCCCCCCCCCGGAATTTACAAAACTTTACGCCCCTGCTTTCTTGCAAACCATATGAGCAAAACTGTTGCCTGACATAATATATTTTTAAAGTATTTTGTTAATAAAACAATAAGCCAGTCAAGTTGTTTACGCTGTAGAGCAGCATAATTGTAGTGTTACAATTCAACCACTTAGGGGGAAACAACAAAAAATATACATAGTAGAAAAGTTCTCCAGTGAAGAAAAACAACAGCCTCTGTGCCAAGTAGTAGCCAGTGGTATCAAACTAGGGCAAAATACAGCATTCTCTTTGGCTGTAATCATAGAATACCTACAAGAGAAAAATGACTTGCTAAATAAAAATAGCTATTAGGAAATGGACTACTTGTGTTCCAATTTCAACCTTGCTGCACAGGTTTCTTCCTGCCATGCCTGCCATGGCTCGGTGTGGTCTCAGTAAGGTGCTACTATACATTTAAAGTTTTATTTAGCACTAAAGAGAACTAAAAATGGAGGGCACTGCCTTTAGGTAGAGGAAACGAGAGGACAAGATCTCAACAGGTGCTGGGAAGACAGCATTGTGAAGAAATGCTGTAGCCCAACACATTTTGGGTTAAAAATAAACCCTTCAAGGGAAAATCAATTTATTTGATTCTATCAAAAGACAATGTTGTGTCTTGCTGTCTCTGGAGGCCTACGGTTGGTTTCCAGATGGAGGCTTTTCTTGTTCTTGGGCACACTGATTTACAGCCCATGCAGAAGTTACTGTAGCCTGCTAAGTCTATAAATAACTGCTTGAGTAAATGTTCTACTTGCATGAGCAGAGTGAACTCTTAAAAGATGGTAGTTCATCCTCCCTGTATAGTCGTGCCCATTTTGCATTTTCTTACAGAGAAGCCAATAATTTACTGATGATACTTATGCACAATTTGCATTTTTCTTCAGAAAGCTGAGCTGAGCTTGTTGCTCCCCCTCAGCTCACCTTCAGATGCTCTAAGAACTCCTGCCCATTCACTGAATACCGTCTGCTTTTGAAAGAATGGTTGCACAACCAAGAAAGCATCCCTGGACCCCACTGACATAAATAACATGTTTGGGCAAGGTACTGGAGAGGGTGGTAGCCACACAGCTTCAGGTGGTCTTGGAGGAGATGATTATCTGGAGTCATTTTAGTTTGGATTTGGGACTGGGTTTGAGACAGAAATGGCTTTAGTCACCCTGACAGACGGGCCTTTGCTGGGAGAGTGACTGGTCAAAGGATTTATTGATTCTCCTGGACCTGTCTGTGGCATTTGATACCACTGACTATGGTATCTTTCTGGAGAGGCTGGTTGAGTTGGGAATGGGTGGGGTACCAGTCTTCAGAAGTTCTCCTATTTGACTGGACAGTTTCTTAAGGTGATGCTAAGGGACTGCTGCTTAGCCCAATGACATTTATCTTATGTGGTCCAACAAGTTCCATTTTGTCTGCCATGCTTGGAGAGATCACCAAGATATTTCGAAGTGAGGTACCACCAATATGCTGATGAGAACCAGCTCTACTTCTCCTTCCCAACTGAGTCAGGTGGGCTTATGGAAGTCCTGAAAAGATGCCTGGAGACAGTAAGGGAATGGATGAGAGCAGATAAACTGAAGCTCAATCCAGACAAGACTGAGGAGCTGCTGATCATTGACAAAGCTCTTCATGGACTTAGGAGTCAGCTCATCCTGGAGGAGGCTGGACTCCCCCAGAAGGAACAGGTTCATAGCATGGGGTACTGCTGGATCCTGGCCTAAAATTGGAGGCCCAGATCTTCTCTGTGGCACATAGTGCCCTTTATCAGCTTTCACTGATGAGCTAACAGCAGTTCCTCAAAATGTGTCATCTAGCCACAGTGATCCAATCTCTGATTACATCCAAGTTAGATTACTGTAGTATCCTTTGGAAATGGTTCTGAGACTTCACCTCGTATGAAATACAGCAGTCAGGGACAGGATACAGAAATCTGCACAATTCAAAGTGCTGGTTCTTACCAGAGAGCCAGCACTGTGCAGTGATTAAGAGTAACGGACTCTAATCTGAAGAACTGGGTTTGATTCCCCACTCCTCCACATGAAGCCAACTGGGCGACCTTGGCCCAGCCACAGTTCTCTCAGAATCCTCTCAGCCCCACCTGCCTCACAAGGTGCCTGTTGTGGGGAGAGGAAGGGAAGGCAGATGTAAGCTGCTTTGAGACTCCTTAAGGTAGAGAAAAGTGGGGTATAAAACCAACTTTTCTTCTTCTACCTTTAAAGCCTTAAATGGCTTGAGACCTGGGTACTTGAAAGACCACCTCCCATATTGTCCAACCTCCAGTCTGCCACACAAGCCCTCCTCTCTTTGCCCTTGTTTTCAAAGGACAGGTGGGTGGCAACCAGAGACAGGGCTTTTTCAGTAGTGGCACCTCACTTGTGGAATTAATCTTTTAACATTTTGTTTTTATCATTTTTATTTTCTAAGCTGCCGTCGGGCAGGTTCTTGGCAAGGTGGCATAAAATAAATAAATAAATAAATAAATAATTCAGCTTCCCAGCAGAGCACCTCCCTGGGGCCATTTCAAGTTAGGAAAACTGTGTGGAGGCAAGATCTAAGTCTCCTCTCCTTCCATGCAGTAGTCATGATCCAAACTGGGCATCTGCACATCTGAGAAGCACAGAACACAAAAATATGTATCTTGAGCTGACTCAAGGACATCCCCAGAGAAAGTGTAATGAAGGAGTCCCCCACATAGTGCCTGTGGGCGCCACGGTCCCCACCAGCACCTTTCCTGGAGCCCACCAAGTGTTTTTAGAAGGTGAGTGGGGCTAGGTGGGGTTGTTGTCTAGCAAGGCTTCTGATTGTCCACTGGAGATTTGATTGGTTGGGCATATTTTTTTAAATGATGCTTTGGCAGCAGCTGCCCCCACTGCACAAAGGTTTTCCCAGTGTGACTGAAGGTAAGCTGTGGGAGCTATTTTGTGGCTGGCACCACCTCCTGGGGCAGCCATTTTGTTGCAGTCATTTTGTGGCTGCATCCACCACACCTTATCAGAATTCTAGAGCCTCAAAAAGGTTGGGGACCCCTGGTATAATGAGTATTGAGGCCCTAAGGTTATCAGAGAAGGTCTTCAACTGAAAGACCCCCACCCTAGTGCTAGGCAAGTTACTACAAGGTCCAGGAGTTTCTCTGGTCGAACTAAGGAGGCCTACTAGAGCCACTTACTCATCATCTTTCATACACAGGGTCAGGTCCTATAATTACCTGCCACTTCTTGTTCCTACTTTATCTCTGTTGTTTGACTGCTGTAGCATTTTTAAATTAAGTTGCTTTAATTTGGCTCTATTTTAATATGGTATTTAATTGTACTTCAGCCACCACAACAGCACTTGCAGGGCTAGGAGGGATATCAAGTATTTAAATAAATGCCAAGAAGCACCAGTCAGACAATTGGCCTTCTTCAGCAGAGCACTTCCCACTGTGCCACAAAGACATCTTGCCGCCTTCGTTCAGTTACAACAGATGAATGACACAGAAGGGAGTGAAGAGAGATGCTAAGAAGATACCATCACAAGCATGTTGTCACATAGGAAGCCATATCTGCCCATGGAATTTATTGCGCCCACTCCCTGGCTATTAAAAAACCAGCAGTACTCTATGGGAAAAAAGTGATGGTGAAGCAAAAGGGAGCATGAGGTAGTAGGCGCTTGTGTGAGTTTTAAGAAATGAGGACCAACATAGATGTTTAGGAAAAAGTGAAGTGATGGTATTAGGGTTGCCAGCCTACAGGTGGAGCCTGGAGATCTCCCGCTTTTACAACTGGTCTCTGAGAAAATGGCTGCTTTGAAGGGTGGACGCTATGGCATTGTACCATGCTGAGGCTCCTCCCCTCCCCAAACCCCATCCTCTCCTGGATCCACCCCCAAAGTCTCCAGGTATGTTCCACCCCAGACCTGGCAACCCTAGATGGTATGAACTAAGGCTTAGAAACAGTTGTAAGAATGCAGGGAAGGGAACCCAAATTTGCTGTGGCAAAATCAGAAGCCAAGATCCCCTAACAAGATAAAACCATAGATGTAAACTACGGGGGGGGGGGGGGGCTGGGCCTCCCCCAAATTTTTCCAGGGGGTACTGAGCCTCCCCTGGCCAACCAGTGCCTGGTACTATTGAGTTTAAAACTTTCCTTTGGACTCACTTTTTTTCTTCCAGGCTCACTTTCTTACAGATGCTAACTGAGCTAGCAGGATAGACAATGCTGGTATTGTTAAACATCCCCCTTCTACCCCCCTCTCTTCTCCCAGCCAGAAGGTGTGAAATGCTAGTTTTTAGGAAGTCAGATCCCTGCCTTTACGTCAGTGGGGGGAAAGATTTGATAACATTCTTTGCCACAGGAAGAGAAGGTCTCTTGCAGCTGCATCCATCAGGAGAGACAGAGGTCTAGGGAAGGTGGCCATTTTTGTCTATCAGCTGGCATAGAAACCTGAAGGACACTTGATATTGTAAATGGTAATATCTGCAAGGGTTTTTGGTTGTATCTTGCACTCTCTAGATTAATAACTAAGGTTTTTGATATCCAGAACATATCAATCCTTGAATATGTTTGGTGTCTGTTGGAAAAGAAAGTATAGTGCTTAACCCTGGCTGGCTCCACCCACTTTCAATGTAGCAACAGTCAGGCTGCAAAGCCTCTGTTGGGTCCAACATACTTGCTGGGCTCCAATTTACATTTGGAGGGGAAATGTGTCTCTATTTTATTTTACCAGGGTCTATATGTCCTTGATTGAGAACAGTTTCTCTCCCCCCCCCCCATGGTCGTGAAAGGGGAGGGGGCTACTTCAGCCACTCCTAAGCTCTTCTTTCAATTTCCATTTCATTTTTAAAGTGTAAGCCCATCTGCATGAACAAGATGGGGGGGGGGCATGCAGATCAGAGGCCTTTTAAATTTTCCTTTTGCCCTGTCTGCAGTCCAGAAAGAACATTGGCAAGGAATGTGCACTCTGTACATGTTCATGCTCTTCATTTTGCTGTTATTTAAAATAGTGTGGTACAGTTTCAAAGGGGCAACCAACTGGGATGTACTAAAAGGAATGACAGGATTGCCTATTGGAAACAATGGGAGAGGCTTGAAGGCCCACTGGAGATAACGGGAGCCAGGAATGCCAATTGAATGCCAATTGCATGGGCTCCATTGAAATACATTGCAACAAAAAAAAAAGTTGCAAATAAAATGCAGAATGGTTTTTCCAGTAAGGTCTTTGGGCCCAGAGGGACTACTCTGGGACTGGAATGACAGCCCCCAGAGTGGAAATACAGTCCCTGGGAATAGAATATCTGCTCTGGGACTAGAATGACACACACAGAGAGTGGAATGATAGTCCCAGAATGCTTCTGCAAGTCCCAGGAGTTTCATTCCAGTCCCAGAACACTTCTGCTAATCCCAGGGACTGTCATTCCACTCTGGGGGCTGTCATTCCAGTCCCAGAGCACTGAGAAGATTGCTACTATTCCAAACTCTGTACATTGCTCAGAAATTGAGTACACAGCAACTGTTTTGTATTCTGCCCTGGCTCAGAGATTCCAGCCATGCATTTACCAAATAGAGGCATCTGTGATGCCACAATTTAGCAAATTTCAGTACAAAGTCACCCTTATGAATAAGGCAGAAACAAGACTCCTGTAAATGAATGTCCGGGAAAACTTTTTAAATGTCCCCCTACAGTAGGGTTGCCAAGTCTTAGGGACTCACCGGCAGGGGGGAGTCCTCCTCCGGTCGGGAGTTTCTCCTGGTGCGCGCGCTTTGCGCACGTGCCCAGTGACGTCACTGGAAGTGAGGTCAGCACGTTGGGGGCGTTGCCAGGGCATCATAGAGTTTTGGGACAATTGCCAAAGCGTCGCCCTGGCAACGCCCCCAACGTGCTGACCTCACTTCCGGTGACATCATTACGTCGTCCTCGCTGGACGACTTTGGGGGTGGGGTTCCCCCCGCCAGCCAAATGCTGGCCAGCGGATCGGGAACCCCTTTAGCGGGGGATCCCCCGCCCCCCAGGCTGACTTGGCAGCCCTACCCTACAGGCTTTTCTGTATTGCCTCTCTTACTGTCAGATTTGTGACCATTAGTTTTTCTGATGCACATGGTATGTATATTTGCAGATCTTAAAGTGACTATTCTAAAAGTGAATTTCAAAAACAGGACACAGCAGGAGACTGCTGAGATACCACTATAACCACTGACCAACTCCCACCTTTTCCTGTGTTTGGCCCAGCCCAGGGGCATTGCTGGGGGGAGTTCCCAGGCCCCCCTAAATTTCTGGGGAGCCCTCCCTAAATCCCACATGGCTCCACCTACATAGATAGTGACAATGGCTTGTGATATCACTGTCTCCGCCCTATGATGCTCTTTTAAGAACCTAGCATAGCAATGCCTCTGGCCCAGCCTCAGCCCCCTCCCCCAAAAATGGAAAGTCTACACCCCTGGATAGAGCCATGGAGTAGTTCCTGTCCCAAATAACATCCACCAACTGGAGTCTCAGGCAAGATGGAAGGCAGTCTTTTTTAAAAGGTGTTTGGCTTCTCATTGGTAGTGCCTATTCTTCAACAGAAATACTCTGTGGGCAGGAAATGTTTCCTGTGATGAGTCACTGCTAGCTTGCAGAGCCCCAAAAGGCAGGTGAGTCTACAAAGCCCATCCCCTTCCCGTATGCCACCCATCCATATACATGTACGGACACACACACACACACACACACACACACAAACCTTGTAAAAATTTCCCCACCCCAGTCACTGTCATGCAGGGGCGTTGAGTTTTTAAATCCCCGGGGGGGGCGGGGGCTCTTTCGTGCGCGCGCGCGAAGCGCGCGCGCACGCACGGGACCATGTCCCGGCCGCGCTTTTTTTGCCCCCCCGCCCGGCAGGCCTGGTTATTTACCGACTGCTTGGGGCGGTCGCTGAGCCAGCGGGCCGTGGCGGCGCACTTCCCCCCAACGCCAGGCTGCCCGCAGCCCAGAGCCAACGCCAGGCTGCCCGGCTGCTGCCCCAGCCCCAGAGCCCGCGCTGGAGGTAAGGAGGGGAGCCCGGCTGGGAAGGAAGATTCCCCCCGAGGGCGCAGAGGGGACCTAGCTCTCCATGCGCGCTCCGTGCATAATGCTGGCCGTGGGGGAGCGGGCGGGGAGAGCAGCGCTGACCCAGCTTCCCACGTGGGTGCTGGGATGGGGTCGGGGAGGCTCGGGCTTGCTTCCACTTCTAGCTTCCCTGAACCCTGCGCCCTGGAGGGCCCCCACTGCGCTCAGGCAGGCAGTGACGCATGCCTGACATTCCCCCAGAGGGCGCCTGGCTTTGGGCGAAGGACGCAGCCGCTGCACGCTGGGTACAGGATCCTGGGCCCGCCCATCGCGCCGGCTCTTGCCCTCCCTCCACCCCCCCTCCTCCGCAGCTGCCTTCTGCCGGGCTCCCGGCGGCCCTCCCTGCCTCCCCCATGGGCGGGCGCTCCATTTTCCCGGGGGAGGCTGAGCCCCCCCCGGGAAATTTCGGGGGAGGCTCGAGCCCTCGAGCCCCCCCGTAGTTGACGCCTATGCTGTCATGGATAACCTAGAAAACAAGTCCCAGAATAAAGCCCCAACAGGTTAAGATGTTCCATACTTCACTTTGCCAGTAGCTTGCCCTGCATGTCCTGATGCTGAGTAGATAGGAGACTGTCATAGTATATGTCTGCTTGCTAACACAACGGGTGCTTTTGTAAGTGACAAAAAGAAGACCTTTTCTCTCATTTTAAAAAAATCCATGTGCATAACAACTATTTTATAAAACTTGAGAACTACCGAAACAGTACTTCAATGCAGCTACACCTAAAGCATGCCTTTATAAAAATATCCAGCACCTCTGATTGAGAGAAGGCAATAATGTAGTTATTATGACAATATGTTGGACTTGTAAAATCCTCAAGAGCACATAGTTTTTCTATGGAACCCCATCATACTAGAATCCTATGGGCTTTACATAGCTCTGTAGAAACATGAGTTATCCAACAAAGAGTGAATTTGCTGGAACTTTCTCTTCCTCACTTGACACTAGCCTTTAATCTGGAATTGCCATCATTAGTTCCAGGGCTTTTTTTGAGAAAAAGCCCAGCAGGAACTCATTAGCATAATAGGCCACACCCAACAGCAGAAACTCATTAGCATATTAGGCCACACCCCTGACCGCACAGCTCTCTCCCAGGATCGGCTTCTCCGGTGCATGGGGAACCCGAGGGAAGGAAGGCAGTTTCTGGATCAGCTTCCCCAGGTGCCCCACAGCAGGAGGGGAGGCAGTGTAACTCTCCCTGGATCGGCTTGGCTTCCCCAGGCACCTCGCAGCTTGTGAGCTGCCTGGGGAACCTGGGGGGCGGGGGGGCTGTAGGCGTGGCCAACTCAGAAGCCAGCCGGAACTCCGTTCCTGTGTGTTCCTGCCCAAAAATAGCCCTGTGGCTATCACTACCTCCCCTGGTAGTAAAGTCCACAGTTTAATTACTTGTTGAGTAAAGATGTATTTCCTTTAGTCTGTTCCCAACAATTTCATTGGATGCTCCCAAGTTCTAGTATCATGGGAGGGAGAGAAAAAGCTCCCTCTATCCACTATCTCCACTATCTCCATAATTTAATTCTATAAACCTCTATCAAGTCTCCCCTTAGCCATCTCCCCCCATCCTTTATGTAGGGTTGCCAGGTCTGGGTTGGAAAATACCTGGAGACTTTGGGGGTGGATCCAGGAGAGGGCAGGGTTGGAGAAGGGGAGGGGCCTCAACATGGTGCAATGCCATAGAGTCCACTCTTTAAAGCAGCCATTTTCTCCTGAGGAACTAATCTCTGTCAGCTGGAGATCAATTGTAAAAGCAGGAGATCTCCAGGCCCCACCTGGAGGCTGGCAACCCTACCTTTCTGGTGGACAGGTAATGCTGATTAGGAAAAACACTGAGTCTCCAAGGTTACTATTAGTATGCCAAAAGATCAAAGATAGATAATCCATGGCAGGTAGGTCAGCAGGAGACAGCAGATCACACTTGCAGGTGAACATGGAGACTGAGGAAGAGTGAATTCTTAGTAATTGTTATAAAAACCCTGCATCCCACCTAGACTATTTCTTTGTCCCACTGGGGGTACATGTACCATTTGACTTGCAATGACAGACAGCACCATATGGCACAGATGAAACAGTATTACCCTTTACTGCTTTACCAGGGGCATAGACTTTTTAAATTCCCGGGGGGGGGGGGGCGGAGGCTCTCTCGTGCATGTGCGCAAAGCGCGCGCTCGGGACCATGTCCCCGCCACTCTCCCCCCCCCGCCCCAGGGAGCCGCCGCCGCCGCTTCCCTTCCCCGGGCCGTGCTCGCCCGCCCGCCGCGCTCCCCGCCCCCCTCCCTCCCTCTCCCCGCTCACCTCGGGCGGCGGCGTAGGATTGCTGCTGCTGCTGCCTGCAGCCGGGGGCTGGCGCGTCGCCCTTGCGGGCCCCCGGCTCGGCTCTGCCTCGTGCTCGGGGCGTGTGGGGGTGGCGCAGATGAGCGCCGCCTCTCCCCCCCCCCCGCCCCAGGGAGGCAGGAGGGCAGGCCAGAGGTGGGGGGGAAGGAGAGGCGGCGTCACCGGCGGGCGCTCCATTTTGCCAGGGGTGGCTGAGCCCCCCCCAGGAAATTTCGGGGGGGGGCTCGAGCCCTCGAGCCCCCCCCCCATAGTTGACACCCATGTGCTTTACCACTGTGTCAGTACTTCTATTCAGACAGCCAGTGTATATAAAACCAGGAAATCAGGGCTGCCGAGAGCCACCATGGACCCCCTGACAAAGATTCCACCTAGGCCCTTCATATGACCCTGATCTAAACCAAATATTAGGAAGGCAACCTAGATGATTAGGGAGTTGGAGCACCTTCCCTATGAGAAAAGCCTGAAGAGTCTGGGACTTTTCTATTCCGAAAAGAGATGACTAAGGGGCACATAATAGAGATTTATAAAATTATGCATGGGGTGGAGAGAGTTGCCAAACCGGAATTTTTCTCCCTCTCCCAAAATACTAGAACCTGAAGGGATCCAATGGAGCTGATGGGCAATAGATTCAGGACAGACAAAAGGAAATACTACTTGGCAGAGAGAGTGATCAAAATGTAGAATTCACTGCCAGAGGATGTAGTGATGACCACCAGAATAAACAGCTTCCAAAGGGGATTAGATAGATTCATGGAGGATAAGTCTATTAATGGGTACTAACCATGGTGACGGAGGGGAACCTCCACATTCAGAGGCACTGATCCTCTGAATCCCAGAGCCAAGAGGCAACATCAGGGGAAGGCCTCGGCCTCTAAACCCTGTTGTTGGCCGCCCAGAGGAACCGGTTGGCCACTGTGTGAGACAGGATGTGGGACTGGATAAACTATTGGTCTGATCCAGCAGAGCTCTTCTTATGTTCTTCTAACAAAACAAATCCCTTGGCTTACTGTCACTATGAATCTCTAGTAATAAAAGAATAGGCCTGTCTGTCCATCTTTTATTTACTTACTTTATTTATATCCCACCTTTCTCCCCAGTGGGAATCCAAATCGGCTTACGTTGTTCTCCTCTCCTCCATTTTATCCTCACAACAATCCTGTAAGGTAGGTTAGGCTGAGAGTGTGTGCCTGCCCCATTGCAGAGTGGAGGTTTGAACCTGGGTTTCCCAGATCCTAGTCCCACACTTTAACCATTACACCATGCTGGCAGGCATAACTCATCAGAAAATAAAGCCAGGAGACTCCAAATTGGCCACCAGCTTGAGGGTGATTGTGGGAGATCCAGGACCAAAACTGAAAGGTATGGGGAAATCCTGGCCCAAGTGAGACAAACCACCACTACCCCATGCTATTTGAAATAGAAGCTAAGGATCTCTGTTTGTGGCAGGCATAACTCATCAGAAAATAATGCTACATGTTTGAAAACTAGTCACCAACCCCAGAACAATGATGGAAGTTGCAGTGCCAAAAATGAAGAAAACTGGAATACTCTGAACCAGGTTATCTTCATGATAAGCACCATGTAAAAAGAGAGCTTTTAAGCTACCTGTCATGTATCTCTAATTCAGGGGTCCTCAAACTTTTTAAACAGGGGGCCAGTTTACTGTCCCTCAGACCGTTGGAGGGCCGGACTATAGTCTAAAAAAAAAAAAAACTATGAAGATGGGCTTTTTTTTTGGTTATTTTGCGGGTAGGGAAGGCGCGCGGGGGGGGGGGGGGGTGCGCAAAAAGGCACCGTTGACGGGGCTGTTGTCTTTCCCTCTCCGAAGAAACAAAGAACTCGGCATCCTCACAAACTTTTTAAGGCAGCAAGCCCCCAGCTGCTTCTCCCTGAAACTCCACTACTGCAGGCATCATGATGGGAAAGAGAAACCTCTCTCTCTCTCTCTCCCCCTCCGACTCCCAGCAGCACAAAAGGCCTCGAAAAAGACCCCCACCCGGCTCTTGGGACTGGCGCAGGTCTCCTAGCCAGCTGAGAGGCCTCTCAGCCGGCTAGGAGACTTGGGGCCAGCCGGAGCGCCTGCCATCCCACACTTACCCTCTTCCAGTCTTCCTTTTGCCTCCTCCTGGCTGACTGGAAGCAGGGGGGCGGGGCTTTGTCATGTGGCCCGGGACGAGTCGGCTGCAATTTTTTCCGCTGCTTTGTGTGCTGCTGGAAATTGGAGGACAGGCAGCGGCACACCCGGCGGGCCAGAAAAATGCCCTCGGCGGGCCGCATGTGGCCCGCGGGCCGTAGTTTGAGGACCCCTGCTCTAATTCTCAGATCCCCAACCCGCCATGAAACGTTGCTAGGTGACACACCCTCAGCCAGACCTACCTCATAGAGTTGTTGTGAGGATAAAACGGAGGACAGGAGAACAATGTAGCTTTGGGTCCCCAGTGGGAGAAAAACTGGGTATAATATTTGTGAAGAAATCTAATTTTAATTATATTAAAAAGATTACATCATTTGTCATATAGCAAAGTAGCCTTTACCAAGAGCTATTAGATGTTCCACCAACACGATAATAACAACCCAGTGCCTGAACTGGCAGTCCTAACTTCTGTTCCACATATATAACCACTAAAATACATTAATGTTCCATTATTCTTGCATGTAAAGGGTGGAGGAGGGGGAAAGCATCCTTTTACTACTTTGTCAGGTCATGGGGAAATATTAACTCCCACCCTTCTGTTAATAATATTAACAAAGGTTTGCTACTCTACTACTGTTTAGTCTATTCTGTTGCCAAGTGGGATAGAGATGAGAATTGTTGAGACCAACAATTGAAAATGAATGGGGGTGGACACTGAAAAATTAGGTGGAGAAAGAGAGAAATGAATGAGAAAAGTGTGGAAAAGAGGGAGAGAAATTAAGGAAAAGAGAGGGAAGAGTTGTTTATCTTGCTGCAACACCCTAACTACCACTTTGCAAGATCTGGCTGAGTCGGGTGCAAGGAAAGGAAGAAAGAAGGCTAGACTATTATAGAAAACTAGGAATAAAGCCCATTGTGGAAATAAAAGAATGGCCCTAGAAAGAGGCTCTGGGCGGGTGCCCCAGCCTTAGGCACTCAGTGTCAATTTACTGTGGCAACCTTACTAGGGTATAATGACACAGAGTCTACCATTTTCTCCAGGGGAACTGATCTCTGCCATCTGAAGAGCAGGTGTAATTCTGAGTGATCTCCAGCACTCACCTGGAGACTGGCAACAGTGGCTGACAGGAGGAAATGGCTGGTTTGAAGGGTGGCATCTATGACATTGTACCTGTCTGAGGCCCCATCCCTCTTCAAGCCCCACCCTCTCCAGGCTCCACCGCTCAAATCTCCAGGAATTTCCCAACCAGGAGTTGGCAACCCTATCTCCTTCCAAGACAACAATCAACCTAGCTTTACCCACTCCTCTGGCTTCAGCTTTCCATCTCCTCTTCTCTCCCTGCAGCCTCTACCTAGGAAAAGTACAGTCTTTCTCTGCAGCGGAGACCAAAGCAGCTCACATCATTCTCCTTTTGATCTGCACAAAACCCTGTAAGGTAGTTTAGGCTGAAAGTCTGTGACTGGTCCAAAATCACCCAGTCAGCTTCCACCGCAAGAATCTAGGTCTTCACCTGAAGAAAATAACTGCTTTGGAGGGTGGACTCTATGGTATTCTATTCAGCTGAGGTTTCTCCCCTCCCCAAACTCTGGCTTCCGTTGACTCCACCACAAACTCTCCAGGAATTTCCCAACCCGGAGCTGGCAACCCTAGTCAGGACTGGCTTCAATGAGTTCCCCACAAAGGTCAAAGTAGGCCTGAAAAGGGCTTCCTGCCCCTGCCTTTTTACTGACAGAACCAAGCTTGGTTGCCTAGCAACAGCCACTGAGCAGAAAGTGAACCACATTGCAGTTTTGGCAGTTTATTCAGACAGGGAATGGCCAAGCTGGCAGTGGGTGGGGGAGAGGAGCAGACCCAGTACCCAGCCAATGGCACGCAAGTACTCTTGAGTGGCGATTGATGGGCTCGGGGCTGATGGAGCACACAGCACAACCAATGGGAGAGCCGGAAAGTGCCAATACGCTGGGCTTTTACACACATATATATAGGATGACCTTGTCAGCTGTGCCATCTTGTCTTGGTCCAGTACAGGCTTGGTTAGCATGATTGGTTAGCCAAATTTGCTTCAGTCTTGGAGAAGGAAGTTTAGCTGATAGTAGAGGGCTGTTTACTGTGCTGAGTCTTCCCTGCACCCCTAGTGGCTGCAGCCAGAACTGCATTTAAAAATGCAAAGACATTCAGCTGGATGCAGCATGAGGCTGGTTACAAGGCCCCTCCAGCTGAATTGGGCTCCCTAAATTTTGTCTCTCCAGCCCTGTCAGCAGCCCTGCAGGAAATCCCTACTCAGCTCCAAAGCTCACTGGTTTACTTTGGACTAGTCACTCTCAGCCTAATCTACTTCACAGGTTACTGTGAGGATTAAAAACAGGAGGGGAGAACCTTGTATACCATTCTAAATTTGATGGAGAAAAATCAGATAATTGCAGGGAAGTTCATAAAGACAGCATAGGGACTATTTCAGAGCCCTTTCTGAAGGCAACCACTGGTTGCCTGCACAGAATACAGATGAGAAGGGATTGTATAGCACTTACGTAAACTCTGTAGCATGGTACTGATAAATGTCTAGTGATTTTATTTTTAGCAGGGGTAGACTGGCCATTCAACTTACTGGCAAAGCCACCCTGCAGGGCCACTGGCAGCCAGGAAAAAGCACACCCAAGCCACATCTGCTCCAGCAGCACTGCAGGAGTTACTAACTTCTGGCCCGTCAGCAGTGACAATGGGGTGAATCCTACCCTCATCCTACCACAGAGAGCAAAGTTTCTTTATACGAACATTTATACCCCACCTTTTTTTTCTGCTCAAGTTTGAAGCTTTCCTCCGGTCTAAGAGGTGAATCCTCCAGTGGTGACCTGGCACCAGTTTATCTGGGTGGATCTGATCATTCTCTGAGTAGCCTTCCTCCAGCTCAAGGTGGCTTCCTCCAGCTTAAGTGGCTCTTCCATTGGAGGAAGAACCACAAGTTGGAGGATGGTTGGATCTGCCCCAATAATTGGTGTCAGATCACTGGTTGTCTCCTCCTGCACTGCTACTGGTGAGCAACAGGTGAGCCAATACCCATCATCAGCACTGCTGACCAGGTCTGACCTGAGTGGCCTTGAGTCTGCAGTGCTGCAAGCCAGCACCACAAAGGTGACAGCGCTTGGCCTTGTTCCTGGGCCATTTAAACTTCCCTGTCTGCTCCTGATTTGCAGCCCAAACAATAAAGCAAAGCAGTACAGGACAAGAACCAACCGAAAGACAAGAGAAAAGAAAAAGAAAGCCGATGCCGAAAAGCACCCCAAGACTTATTACTTCTCTGCTTTTATTTGGAGGAACAGGAATGAAGAGACAAAAGATGCTTTTCCTCTTGCTAAGCAGACAGGCACAGGTCCTGGCCTGCCAGGAAGAATGAGTGTGTCCCCCTGAGGCAATGAGCACCACCCAGTTAACCACACCCGACTGATATCTTGGGCATATGGCCAGCAATTTCACCATCAAGAACACCTCCCCAAGGCTGTCAGATCCCCAGCAACATCTAAGAGGCTGGCGAACCTTCCAGTGGCTGCTCTGAAAGAGAACCGTGAATCAGAGCCAGACCTGCACGAAGGGGGAGGCGTCTCAGCCTGTATGTCAGAACAGAAATTTCTCCTCTGAAAAGATCCCCACCTCCCAAAGGCTGCCTGCAACAGATTTTTTTTTTAATCTTTAGGTCAACATCCCTGCACTCATTCATTCTAAAATGCGTACCCTGCCTTTCAATAAAAGCAGCCTACATTCACAGTGATTACATACTAAAGCATCAAAACTAACCGTTTAAAATTACAAAAACCTCTAATTTGCAGTAAAACAGCAGAGAGAAACAGCAACCCGCACAAATCCTCACACCAATAAAGCAGCTGTTTAAATACTGTTTTGGCAACTTTGTTGCTATTTTTTGTTTATTTTACTATTTTAAGTGCAGTTTTTAATGGAATTTACATTGTTAGCCACATTCAAGTTTGCTTGAGCCCCAAGGCAGGACATCAGCAGAGCAAATAAAAGTTTGACACAATAAATACGGCTTTTCCTCCCTTCGAAAAACCATGGAGGGATTTTACCCAGTGCAGGGAGGGAACACATACCAGTGCCACACAGGGGCGTAGACTTTTGGAAATCCGGGGGGGGGGGGCTCCTTAGCGCGCGCGCTCACTGGAGTAATGTTCTCCCCCCCCCGGGAAACCGCCCCGCCTCCCCGGGCCCTTCCGAGGCCCACCAGCCGCTGCTGCCGGTGCCTCTCTCCCCCCCGCCGCCCGCCACCCCTTCCCTCTCCCTCTCCAGCAGCGGCGGCTGGGCCTCAGAGGGACCCAGGGAGGCGCGGCGGCAGGCACTCCGTTTTCCCGGGGGTGGCTCAAGCCTTCGAGCCCCCCCGTACTCTACGCCTATGGTGCCACATATGATGAACTCAAATTAGAAGGGGAAATTTCATGAGTGTTCCCTCCAGCCCATCAAGCAAAAAGTATTTGTGGCTTTAAAGGTCCACATCCATCTTGCTGAAGCAGAGTAGGAACCAGTACAGTGACTCACGAAAACTCATCCCCTTCCACAAATTTTGCTAGCCTTTAAGGTGCTTCTGGACTATTGCTGTTTTCTGTGCTAGAATATTTTAGTGCATTTTCCCCATTGTTCAAAGTGCTTTGCATCAGCCGATAAAATGCCATCTTCTCCCCAAAAAAAATCACAGAAAATTATAACAGCATTATTAAAGCATACTAAAAATAACTGAGCAAACCACAGAACCAACCAAAAGCAAGTAAAAAGTTTTGTACTGTCTGAAAAGCTGAATAAACTGAAGACCTCTTGGCTCAATACGTAAGGCATCCCAAAACTTAGGAGCTGCTATGGTACCTGGTCTATCTTTTGGTTTTAATCAGGGGTCATTTCAAGCAGGAGCTTGGGGGAGCTCAGCTCCGGGAGTTGGTGCCACCTCCCCTCCCCTGCCCAGGGACATGCCTGCTTGTGTCATGGCAGCAGCAAAATGACCCCGTCCCCTGGAAAGGTCCTTGTTCTTCCGACCAGCCTTCTGAAGGCTTCAGCCACCACTGAAGCTATCCTCCCAGAATAGTGGTATTTCTGAGGCTTGGATTAGTAGCTGCCCCCTCTCTGCCAGCTCTCTCTCTCTCTCTCTCTCTCTCTCTCTCTCTCCCTTCCTTCCCTTCCTTTCTTTCTTTTTCTTTCTCCCTCCCTTCCTCCCTTCTTTCTTGCCTTCTGACATACTTCCGGTGATGTCAGGGGGTGTAGCATATGCAAATAAGTTATGCTAATGAGTTATGCTAATGTGCTCCTGCACCTCTTTTTCTACGAAATGACCCCTGGTTTTAATAATTCCCACCAAAAGCCATTGAGATGACTAACAGACAGATAATTAAAGTAATATAAACAATTTAAAAACCAACATAAAAACAGCAGCAGTAAAATAAATATAACTTCTACAGAGCTTCCACTGGGCATGACACAGTTCTTTCTTTTCTTAATTTGATCACAAATATTTTGGGTGTATGCATTCTTGCACTACTGCTTAGAAACTGTGGCTTTATGGTAGGGGGAGATATTGTAATGCCTAGGCAATTATGCACGGCTTGCTTGATGTTACATGCATAGTGTCTCACCCCACCAGTAGCTGGCACACACTAATATTTATTAACATTTATTATTATTTGATGTTTGGTGTTTTGTGGGCAGATTCTTAGGGAACATTTAAATAAAGAATGCCCTACCCCTAACCTTGGGGCATATATGACTTTGCCAGCAATCCTATAAGTTCTGAACATGAGCCTTCAGCAGCTATCAGCCAGCTGCCTAGTTTGATAATGAATGATAAATGCTGACATCTATGTAGATGCAAAAGCAGCACATAAACACAAAATGTATCTGTTCAAATGAATCATGCCCTACCCCTGCCCCTGGGGGCATATGTGCCTTTGCCAGCTATCCAGTAAATTTTGTGCATGCGCCAGCAGCATCTACCATCTGCCTGTGTGGGGATGAATGCTGCCAGCTGCAGAGACGCAAAAATATCACATCAACTCAGAATAATGTAATTTAAGTGGTCAACAATTGAGAGTATAGGGGAGTGGCTTGGGGAAAATGGACATTATAAAGCAGGGGAAATTCAATGTTTGAGCACATTATTTGCAAAAGTCATGAGATTTAATAGATCTCTTTAACATAGGAAAGCTCCCAAAACCACCAATTTATCATCATCTTCATCATCACCATCACCATCATCATTATTCCTGGGTTTTCTTTGAGGCAGGTACAGTTTGTTGCAGCTTTCAGTTCCTTCAGTTCATCTCCCCCCACCCTTTGTTCTAGTGCACATAGCTAAAACCCTGCAAAAAGCAATCCTTTGCAATTAGACTTTAGCAGGATTCTCTTCATGTTGTGCTGTACCAGTGCGCAAGTGTGCATGTGCACAGGATACAGTCATGCATATGGCGATGAGAGGGCCTGGGTGGGGGGGGGGGGGGGGAGAAGCAGGAACATTCAGAGGGGAAACCCCTGTTTTTAAATACCTCAAATGTGAATAATTTTGGCAAAAATCAATATGCTATGGTGTGTTTTATGGTAATACGTTATTAAACAGTTATGTTTTCAGTATTATAAAGTTGAGCTTAACATTCAAATATGCTGGCAACCCTACCTGTTGTGACTCTATGAGAGACAATATATTTCCTTTTGTTTTCAACAGAATTTCTTTCCTACCTTCAGTCTACTATCCTACCTCTCAGAAGCAAAAAAAAAAATTCAGGATACATGTACTATGGTTCGAACAGAAATCTTTATTACAGTTCGTAACCAGCACAAACAGTCCAACCATAACATATTCCAAGCGTACATACATCCAGCACGAAAATAATTCAGAACCATTTTCAGAATAATACAGTGCATTAGCCTAGGAGTCTTTAAGTTGTGCATTTAAGAATCTTTCCTAATTCTATAAGCTGCTGCCAAAAATTTGGCACATGCTAATGTCACCTGTGGACTGGCGTCTATCATAAGCATAACATTAATATCAGAGTCTGGAAGGCCTAAAAGTTTTTCCCATATGGGTTGATGTACTGTGGTTGCATAGGGTCGTGCAACAGTTTGCAACTCTGTCTCAAGCCCTGGGTATACTTGCAGTATGAAGCTATTTATACTTTTGAATTCCATAAATATCCTGAATAGTACAAAGTCACAAGAGATGCTTTCTAGATTATTAAATCACTAAAGTAAGTTTAGGCTTGATAGGATAGTCGGTATTGAATAGGTACTGCATATATTTAATTTTTTCCCACCATTTCTGTTTTTTCCAAAAAAAATTACATACCACTACATCAAAGTATCTTCTTCTTTTCTTTTTCTTTTTTACAGTGTTTTATTGTTGCTCACTTAGAGGGAGGGAAAGATGGAAATTATATGAAAGACCTGGAAGCTATGGCAAATTCCACAAGATCCAATTCTGGCATTAATGTCAGAAATTCTCCATGATAAAACATAATTAAGGAGGACTGGAATGCAACACAAAGAGAACCCCTAAACAGTAAGGGACTGAGCTGGGAAATCTGTTGATCCCTAGGCTAGAGACCTTGCTACGCATTACAAAATCCTCATCTTCATTAATGGATGACATGAGGACTTTGTACTAGACATGTGGCAGAAGTTTTGTGCCAGCCCTTTTCTTCTAAGCACCATTCGCCAAGAAGGTACCTGCCACATTTTAAGGAAAGTGGGTAATGCCCCAGTGTGATTGGCATGTGGTTCCAACTTGGCACAGAAAGAGGTTCTAACCACCCTGTCTCTTGTAATACTAGAGTTCAACTTGAAGGGTACTTTTAACATAGGGAAGCATTTATTTTTTAGCATCCAGTCTGAAAAACAGTTCTGGAGAATCTGAAGGCGTATATTAATACTGACATCTTACTGTATATACATTTGAGGGGATGGCACACAGAGCATTCAGTAGAACTGTGGCTCTTTTGGTTGATGGTAACTGAGAATATTCAAACTTTGGAGAGAGCGTACCACTGCCTGGGGCAACAAGAAATCTTGAATGAGCTCCATTCTCACCAAACTACAGTTGCCATGATTGTGGGGGAGAAGCCATGGTAGTTAAATTAGTACCAAATGGATATACATTTTTAAAGTAAACATATACCAAGAGGATCTGGAAGATTGGTTTATTTAGCCTCAAGAAAAGATTACAGTCCTCAGAGAGAAGAGGTGGAACTATTACTTGCCTAAAACATGGCTGGCATCTAGGATTTTAGACTGCAGAGATGTATATTTTGATGAAGCATCGGGAAAAGCTTTCTAATTTGTAACAACACTGGAACAATCTAACTGGCGAAGTTGTTGTATCTCCTTCCTTGGAGGTCTTCAAGAAAAGAGAGACAGCATCTATGTTCCTGATTCAGGACAAAGGATTAGGATTACTTTAGGGATGATCCTGTTTCCCATTCCCATCAATCTTCAAATAACATGGTAGTTTCTGGTTAGGGATGGTCAGCATCCACACACACCGTGGAACTGCACACCACCCCCGTTCAGCAGCAGGAGGTACTAAATTTGCCTTGGGACACCCCCGATAAAATTACAATGACTGTTCCGCTGCAGTTCAAACACACCATGCCACAAACTGGAATCCCATATTGCAGCCAAATTGCCAGGACTTTTAGCAAGGTCAGGGGCTTCCCAGAGCCCACTGAGTTTCCCCCGGAGGGGGACTTAAGCAAGGAGCTTGATTTGGAGATTCTCGCGTGCAGTGGTATGCGAGTAGACCCTAGATTGCTCCAGCACAGAGACCTGAGTGAGCGCACTTAATGCAGATTGAGTGCCAAGCTGTGACCAGCCGGCACTTGGGAGACTTTTCGTCCAGTAAAAGAATCTACAAGAAGATTTTCAACAACTGTATCGTGAGTACCGGAACAGCACCTTCTACAGTAAATTTTTGAATGATAGTCCCTTTAAAGTTTAAAGATCAAGAGCAATGGAGGAATCCCCCCCCCCCCCTCATGAGGTTAGCGGCTTGAAAGTGCAGCTCTGGTCTTTTCCTTTCTGTTTGCCTTGGCTGTTGGCGGTTTGGGACATAGAAGCATGCTTTTAAACTTAAACTCCTCATAATAAATTTTAATAGAAGGGATGTTGACCTGACATTGCTAAAAATTATTTTTGTCTCTCTCCCTTTTGTTTAAAACTTTGGTTTTCTGGGAACTTTTTGTTGTCTAGAATAATTAACCAGCCTAGCTAACTCCTTTCCTTCTTGTAAGGAGAGAACTCTTTTCTTGGGATTTTATATCTGGACCATCCTCTTAGATTGTTGGCAGATGGCTGCTCCTTTTTTCTTTTCTTTTTTAATCTGTTTATTAGGTTTTATATTATACAGTACAAGCAAAGACATCAAGCAAGGTACATATCGTCAAGAGCTCAGTACCGTGACAATTAATCCTTCCTTGTTTGATGGACAGGGGGGAAATTGGGTAAACACACCTATTCATTAGCCTAGTCTGGGGTCCTTCTCCTTATTTGCCTAACTGTTCCCAATCTTAAACAGAGTGCTATGCTAGTGGGAATAGTGAACTTACGTATAAAACTTTTCTGCAAAAGGGTACCATTTATCAAGCGGATTTTTGAGTTCCCTCTCTCCTACTACAGGATCAAAGTATACTAAACACTTTTCTTCTATAAAGTAGTCCCAAACCTTGTTCCACCATTGATAGATGGAGGGTTTTTTTTCGTTTTTCCAGTTTCTAGCTATTATCGATTTAGCGGCTGCAATAAGTATTGTGATTAAGTCTTTTGGTCGTGTTGGAGATTGGTTCTTCCTGCCATAGGTGTAGGAGTATTGTTTTGGGATCTTCCAGGATCTCATGTCCTGTTATTATCTTGATTTGTAACAGGACTTCTCTCCAAAAGCTTGAAATTACTGCACAAGACCACCAATTATGCAAGTAGGTCGCCTCGTGGCCGCATCTTTTCCAGCATAGTGGTGAGTTTTTGGTGCTAAAGTAGGATAGCTTTATCGGGGTGACATACCAGCGGAGAAGGGATTTGGTTAGGACTTCCTGAATGGCTACTGACTTGGTGCGTTGCAGATGGCTGCTCCTGACTGGATTTATAATCATATTCTGGGAAGGTTTTGATTAACTTGGTCTGCCATTCTATCGCTTTCTTGGCCTCTGTTCCTTTTTTTCTCAGACTGTTGGGATGTTATAACAAGTTTGGATATATTTTTAGCTGGCTGGTGAAGACCCTATTTTGAAATATAACCCTTCTTCTGGAATGTAAACTTTTTCCTTTTTTTCACTGGAATAATCTTCAGCTGACTTCACCTCCCTAAACGACCCCTTTAGGTAACTGACATGTCCCACCACACCGCAAAGGACCATGTCCTTTCCTGTGTTTTGGACTGGGTGGGGAGGGGCTGGCCCTCCAGCTGGGTGGGCCCGGAATTCACAGCGTTCTTCTCCCACTGGGATGAGTTATCAGCCCACAAGGGTTGCCTGCTGTGGGGAAGCCGGGTGGTGGTGCCAGCTCCCTTGCACGAGCAAGTGCTATTGGCTCTGCATGAGATGCATCCCTGAATCGTGTGGATGAAAGTGCTGGCCTGCAACGGCATGTGGTAACCAGGCATGGATGGGGAAATAGAGGCCTGTGTCAAGCACTGCCAGGCCTGTCAAGAAACCCGACCGAAGCCTCCCAGAACACCAGTGCAACTGTGGGAATCCACCCACTGTCACGGGCTGGGTGCCAACAGGCCAGGAGTCAAGCAGAAGTCCGGGACAGTCCAAGGTCAAACCAAAGCAGGGACCAATTGCCAAGTCTAAAACACTGAGCCAGAAGGAGAGTCAGTCCAAGCCAGGGTCAAAGCGGGAAAACTCACAAGTAAACCAGTCCAAGGAGTCAACAGAGCCGAAGTCAAGCAGGCCCAGAGTCAAAAGCCAGAGGTTCCAGAAACAGGTCAAGTCACAAGCCGAATGGGTGCAGAGCTTAGCCAAGAAGACTTGTTGCTAGCACAAGTTGGTAGTCTCTGTGGTGTGCCTAAATACTCAGCCACTTCCTGTGCTAGTTAGCAGCTGGCAGTGAGGTCCCGGCTCCTACTAAAACTCAGGGCTTAGTGATCTGCGACCATGTAGGCGTGCCTCTTTCCTTCTCACAGCTAAGTCTTGCCTGCATCGGGATCTTAGACATTCCACCTGAGGAGGTGAATCAGGTGGGCTTGAACTTAGCTGTGGCTCAGCTGATGCTGGTGCTGGGGCAAAAGCCTGGGAGGTGCTTGCTTGAGCCTCATCTGGCTCAGGTGGAGGCTCCTCTGGAGCTGGGAGCTGATCCTCCACCTCACTTAGATCCGCAGAAGGCAGATCCCCAGAGGCACTCATGACACCCACAAACCTTCGTCCCAGCTACACCTGGACTTTGTGGGCCCCTTCCAAGGGCAAATCTTCTTCATTCTGGTGGACTCATACACCAAATGGTTGGAGCTGGTGCTTCCACCTCCTCCAAGGCAGCAATCTGGGCCCTCCGCTGGATTTTCAGCATGCATGGTCTACCCAACACAGTTGTGGCAGACAATGGAACAGGTTTCAAGTTGGGGGAATTCCAAGAATTTATGGGCCACTACCTTATCTGGTACATCCGCTCTGATCCCTTTCACCCGGTCCCCAACGGGCAAGCAGAAAGGATGGTGCAAAGGAGTCCCTCCAGCAGATTGTTCACAGAGACTAGGACCATAAGACTGCAGCTTTCCTTTTCAAACATCGGGTGACCCCAAGCACCTCCACCAGCCGCAGCCCCACAGAACTCCTCATGGGCAGGCACCTAACAAACCGATTGGACAGGCTGCACCCAGACCAAGCCCCGGAACACTGCCCATCTCCAGAGAGCCAAGAGGTGCCCTGAGGGTTCTTTCCCAGTGACCTCATCTACACGCAGAACTTCTCCAGTGGTCCTGCCTGGATTTCCGCCAAGGCTACCAGAGTAACAGGGCCCCAGTCCTATGAAGTGTCTACCGAGGATAGCCAGGTACTTCAGAGGTACATAGACCAGCTCCGCTGCTGTCTCCTCCCAGCTGAACCAGGTCTGCTGTCAATGAGCTCAGAAGATTGTGACACTGAGCTATCACAGCCATGGCCACAGGAACTGGAGCCCGAGAGGGAGCTCCCAGTGGCCAGCAAACAGCCAGACAGACACGTGGGTGAAGCACTGGAGTAAGTGGCCAGGGACAACCACGATGTCACACCAATGCCGCTACCATCTGCCAGCAGCACACCTGCAGCTTCGGACCCAAGTCCTGAGACCGCGTCTCCTCTGCCAGCACTGCATTGCTCAACCTAGGAATGACGCAGACCAGCTTATTTAAGAGATTTTGTCTGTTAGGAAGCTTTTGAACTTGGGGGGGGGGGGGAAGGGGTGTTATGTCTTTAGCCTAAGCCTTTCCTCTAGCTGGGCCTTGAATGGGCAGAGCTTGCTTCTACAGAACAATAGCTCACCTGGATCCAGAAACCAACCTATAGATAAGTAGTGTTATGTGAAGAGCCTATCACTGGGAGTGGGTTTAGTGTATTGAGAGGCAGGAGATGATCATCAATAACAAGGCTTTTATTCAAGACATTGCTCAGCTCTGAACAGCTCTGCTAAGAGCGGCACCCAAACTTATACTGTTCCATAACTGAACTATATACAATGTAACAATTTCCATGAGGTCTGATTGGACCTAAGCAGAGCTTCATGATAGGATACCCCGTATGGCACCAATAGAAGGTCTTTATTAGTCAGCCAATCATAACACAGGGAGCTAAGATACCTCAGCACAAACCATAACCAAACAGCTTAGAATTAACTCAGAACATAACAGTGGGTGTGTGTTGGGTGTGGTGTTTTGCATGCTTATAAGCAGGGCCCCAGTCCTGCTAGTCTTGTCTTGTAGTTTGCTGGATTCACTGACTAAACCTGAGCTGATCACTGCAATGCGTCTAGAACCCAGTATTTAACCAACAGGTTGGGTGTTAGGGTTGCGAGGTCTGGGCTGGAAAATACCTGGAGAATATGGAGTGGATCCAGGAGAGGATGGGGTTGGGGGAGGGGCCTCAGCATGGTACAATGCCATAGAGGCCACCATTCAAAGCAGCCATTTTCTCCAGGGGAGCAGATCTCTGTCAGCTGGAGATCAGTTGTAAAAGTGGGAGATCTCTAGGCCCCACTTGGAGGCTGGAAACACTATTGGGTGTTAAAGGGCCCATGAGCTTAGTTGTGGCCTCCAGCATAGGCGTAAACTACGGGGGGCTCGAGGGCTCGAGCCACCCCCGAAATTTCCCGGGGGGGGCTCAGCCCCCCCCAGGAAAATGGAGCGCCCAGGCCGGCTGGCTGGCCAGCTGTTGCTGCCACCGCCTCTCCCCCTGCTCCATTCCTCCCTCCCTCCGTCCAGGAACCAGCTGGGCAAATGCCCAGCGTGCTGGATGGAGGAACGGAGGCAGGAGCAGGCGGGGGGGAGGCGGGGGGGCAGGCACGGGCTGCTGCCTCGTTTGCCCGCCTGCCGGTTGCTGCCGCCGCCACCTCCCCCCCCCGGGACTGACCTGGCCGGCTGGGCAGTTGCCCAGCTGGCCCCACAGAGGCAGGAGTGGCCAGGCTAGGCCAGTCCGGGGGGCGGCGGGGACATGGTCCCAGCGCGTGTGTGCGCACACAAGAGCCCCCGCCCCCCCAGGGATTTGAAAAGTCGACGCCTCTGACCTCCAGCCATGATTTGAGTTTGGCAGGCTAATTGCCTGGCCATCCATGATTGGCCCCTGGTCCACCCCACCCTGCTCTGCCTTGGACAGGGCTGTCACTGGATTGTTACAAAGCCTACTCTCTGATCTGGTCCCCTCTTGGGGGGGGACTGACGGACAGAAACTACCACTGATCCCGAGCAGCCTCTAGTCTGTGATGCCGTCTCTGCTGCCTCCCAGCAATCAACGCCAGGAGTATCAGAAAACAATGTTTAAAGCAAGCAGTATTTTCACACAAACTCTTTCTACAAACAGGTGTGCGCCATGAATGTAAATTCTGCATTGGCCTCAGTGCTCGCTGCATTACAAATGACTCTCTTGCACTTTATTTTCTGCATGAACAACAACCATCAGACAGGCAATCAGGTGTTAACAAATAGGGGGGGAGACTGTAACGAAGCTGACATGATGAGATTCCCTGGGGAGGAAATCCCACAATACATCTCTGCTGAGGAGGCCTTTGTCAAGGCTTAACTTGCCTTGGTACAGTAATATAACCAAGCTTTACCTGGGTTTGGTCTCAGTAACTCCCCAAGTAACACACACCATAAAGCAAAAGAAGGCTTTATTGAAGAAGTTCAGAAAAAGGTATTAAAAACAAGGCATATAGTTCAGTGGAAGTGTAAATGCACAAAAATAACAAAACTGACTAGTTGTCTTACATCCTAACAAAGCACTGCCTTTACTTGCAAATCACTTGTTCTCTGAAATGGCAGCATTTACTGAAATTTCTAGACCTTATGGCTGTGTTCACACGGGAGTGCTGGAGCCTGCTGGAGCTGGCTGCAAACGGCTCGTTCCGTAAAAATCGCGATCACACTAACCTCTCCTCAAGTCGCCTTCAAGCGGCTCTCCCGTGTTTACACTAACGACGGGGGGGGGGTGTTGGGGTTTGTTTGTTTTTCGCCGCTTGCACATGCGCACAAACGCACATACACACGTACAGAAAAAAAATTTCACGCATGTGCAGCACTGTCCAACCAAATCACTGCTTCCTTTTGACCCTTACGCAGGGCACCGTGATTTCACTCACAGCCCCTTTTAATAGTAGAAATCGTTTTGATATTTCAACCCGAAAATAGCCTCATCGTGACCGCGAGCTCATGTACATGGTAGAACTACCCTCCATTTGCACATCTGTCCTTTAAACGTAGGTTTGTATGGGCGCTCATGCGCACCTCGGCAAAATACCAAAAAAATGGCGGACGAAAAGCGGAAGCCAGAGGCTTCAGCGGGGGAGGGGGGACGTTACTCGGAAGTAGCTCAGAGACGGCTCCCCATTTACACAGAGGAAAAATGCAACAGGAGCCGAAAGAGGACAGCTGAGACCAGCAAGGGAGCTGGTCTCAGATTTCTGACGGTTTCCAACGCTTCATGAGATGGTAAGCGACGCCTGGGGACGGGAGACAGATGCTGCTATGTAGACACGCAGATTTGAGTCGGCTCGAGCAGGCTCAAAACTGCCAGTGTGAATGCACCCTATGACTGAGAAGCAAGCAAATGCATTTATCTTTCCCTTCATTTGCATCGGCTCACTTTATTTAGGACAGGTACCAAGCTTCAACTCTGCCAAACCCTGACTCAAAATATGCCCTGCAGCCAGTGTCAGGTTAAAGCTGCCTTATCATCAGATCATCGGTCCATCAAGAGTTAGTATTGTCTTCTCAGCCCAGCAGTGTCTCGGGGAAGGTCTTTCCAATCACTTGCAACCCGATCCTTCTAACTAGAGATAGCAGAGAATGAACCTGGAACCTTCTGCATGCAAAGCAGATCCTCATCCACTGAGCCGCAGCCACATTCAAGCTCCCTTCCACCAGTCCAATGCCCTGCACGGTGGACCGCTTTCCTCCTCCTTTTAAGGCATGAGCTATAAAAAGAGGAGGGGGGGTTCAAGGTTCATCCCTGTCCTCCTGCCCTTCTCACCTAGCATGTTCATCCACTGCCTGGAGGCAAGTCAGCTCTCCTCAGCAGCTTTCCCCTGGCTTTCAAAGGCCAGCCTAAAGAGGAGGAGGTTGACAGCCAATTGGCTGGTAGCTCAAGCTTTCCCTCTTTTAACCCCTTTCCCCATCCTTCTCCACTCTGCTGGGCCCTTTCCTTGGGTTCCAACTATGGCCAGAACACTGCCACCTAGTGAGGCAGCCAGTGGCTCATTTTTGCCTCCATCAGTGGCACCATCTCAACCCCACTCACCCTTTGCTCCACTACCCCTCCCCCACCCCAACCAATGACTCTGTCGGTTTTTAAGTTGGAGTGATTGTCTCAGAACCCCACAACTCTCAGAAGCAGGGATGGGGGAAGAAACTCCATCCTTGCCCTCTTTCTGCACTCCTCATTTTCCTCTCACAGCAACAACATAAACCATTTCACTTTAGGAAATTGTCTGGAGCACTGCATCCTTCCGCCATTTTCCCTTCTCATCTCAGGCATCAGCAGCTCCAAGAAGACTCGCTACCTGTCATGCCTCAGCTAGGGAGCTTCCACACACTAGCCATTTTCTCTGGAAGTGACACCATTTTATCACGGTTATTGCAGATAATCAAGTTAACGACTTGGTTCAAACTGTACCTGAAACCACATTTTAACTATGATCATTCAAATGCTGGGTGCTCCACTAACTATAATTAGTTCGAGTACTTCAAACCAGGATCTAAAAATGGTGGTTTGAAGTTGGTTTATTAACCACAACTAGTCTTAACAATAGTTTCATGACACACACGGATGCAAACATCTGGACTTAATATTGGCTTCTCCCCAGGCACTGCCTTCGTTGCAGGGCAGGGCAGGATACCAACCAGGTTTCTGCAGAGTGGCAGGGCAAAGAATGAAGAAGAAAACCGGCATTTGTCAAGGGAAAGTGGAATTTCGGTGATCTGAACCCTAGTTTTACAAATGAACCATAATTAGAATAAACCATGCCTTTGCATTATGTCTGATCTGAGCTGAAGTCTCTTCCAAATTTTTTGCACTCCCATGGTTCCCCCACTTTTAAAAATGAATATTTGTGTTGATTTTTTTGGCTTCAGACAGGATTGCAGCACAAGTATTGCATGCACGGACCAGTTTAGCATTACGATTCTGCTTTCTACTGGGAGTGATTTGTACAATGAGGTGGCTGCTAAGTATGCCTGTTTCCATTCCTTTCTGTCTCCTTGCAATTATCTTCTCTGCATCGGCCTTTCCTGCCATCACTTGCCAGTGGCTCATTTTAAATCCTCCTGTGCTCTCTTCTTTCACCCCTGCTTTCTTGCAATAAAGAGAACTCTGGCTGATTCACATTGGCTTTTCCCTCTGTTGTTTTACGAAACCCACGTTGGAACAGAAATTCCCCTCTGCATTGCATGCCAGTTTCACTTCCTTTGATTAACGGGTTTTGTGGTAGCTTCCACACTCCATGTTCTTTGATCATCGAATTTTATTGTACCTTCTGCATAGATTTATGGCTGTTCAGGGGTGACTTTGCAGTCAGTACGCCCAGGGTATTTGAATGTGGTTTTGAGCTGTACTTTTTCCTCCCAGTTGAGAAAATGTGGAGCAAATACTAGATGCAGAATCACCCTATGTACCTCAGGCTTTTCCATCCCACTTCCCACTGGCACAGCCAGAGGGGGGGAGCAGCATGCAGTACCATCTGAGAACAGAGAAAGAGAGAAAGAAGCTTCCCCTCTCACATACTGCTGCCAAAAGGGGGAAGGGATATACATCCAGAGCTCTCTTTTGCAAAACAGCTCCCCCTCCCCCCAAAAAACACACATTGGACCACAACAGCAGAAACTTGAAGCAGATGACATGTGGCAGAGAAAACCTGCCTGCTCTTCAAACAGTCAGCAGACATTGGCCTGTTACACACACATGCAGATTTTCTGAGCAGTAAGCCTTTAAGCTTAACTTCGGATTCTGTGCCTGCCTTATGCACCATTCTTTTTCTTCTGGTGTATTTATTGTGCAGCTACAATTTTAAAAATTGTCTAAATTGGGGAGGGAATGTCACTTGTTACATGTGGGGGGTGGTGTCCAAAGTTTTTTAAATTTATGCAATTGTCCTACCATACCTGTGCAGTAGCGCCCAGCAAGTGCCTTCCATTTAAATCCTTGTAGTGCATGCATTTTAGTGTTAGTTCATTGAATGAAAGGGAACACAAAGGAATGCAGGCAAAGGGGGAAAACCATGACAAGACTATTTTTGAAACTGACAAGAGCAGCTGCCAAGCACTAAGGGGTTCTCTGCTGTGCTATCAGCCACTGTGAAAAATGGGAGTCACATGATCTCATAATATGGGGAAACACATTGAGTGTACAGAATGTATGATACAACACAATGACACTGGCACTGCAAGCTTTGGTTATTGACAATGTGTGTGCGTGCACACGCTGGTACAAAGTCGGCTGCAACTCTACCACACTTTGCACAGGGCTGCAATTTGTATGGAGGAGGAGTCCTCTAGCAGAAGCTCTGAAGAGCTTTTTTAGTTTCATGCCACTACATTTTTAAAAATGTATTTTTGCTTATGCCCTAGTGCAGCTTCACAGTAGTTTCCTAATTTCCTACTGCTAATTTCATGCCCACCCTTGCAAATTTGTGTGGTTTTCTCTTTGTGATTCTCTAAATTGATCCTGCACACTGGTCGTGATCTTGTCAGTTTTTTAAAACCTGTCCTGTGCCAATTGCACTCTTTCTTCCAAATGGATCAATCCCAAGCAATTCTTAAGTTCAGCGGTTCATAGAAGGTCCATGTGGCTAAGCCACCATTTTAATTTTAGGCTTCTGGAAACTGCCAAAATGGTTCCTCCCCAAACCTTGTTCACTGAAGCATTAAAGGAAAAATGTTTTCAGCGCTTTAGGCTTCCTATCCCAGTGTGTCTCTCTCTCTTTACATCTCACTTCAATTTAATTCTGCACTGATGACCCCCCCCCCTTATTTTGTCTGCATGCAGCACTGAAATCCTTTTTTTCCCCACTGGGGATGCTCTGATCCCCCTTTCAAGTCAATACCAGCAGGGAACTAAACCTCACTCAGCTCATTTTAAAACTTTCCCCCTTTTTTTTTTTTTTTAATTCAGCGATCTGAAACTAATCATTCCTGCCCATTTAACTGACTCCATCACTGTGAACAGAAGCCCAAGATGGACTGCATCCCCTCTCACAAATTTTTGATTTCCCACCCCATTAGTTATTTATTTTTATTCAGTGATCCAAGACTAGCAATAGTCTCATATTGCCAGATGCATATGGCATGTAAAAAAAAAGTTAAAACAACAAGGGGGAAAGTAATCAATGGAGCTTGCACATTGATGAAGGGGGGAAGATGGCGGAAGGTGCAGAGCGGGCAGAATGACTTCAGTGTGGGTGGGGGAGTGACCTTCAAGGAGCAGCAAAAAGGCAGGGGGAAATCCAAGGAAATCTGTATGCTTTTGAATTACTTTCAGCTTGGAAGGAAAACAGGGGAGGAAATTGGCACAAAAGCACTGTCAGAAAACCCAGGAAACAGCAATCAGAAAGCGAACTGAGTGCTGAAGGGAGGAAAATCAATGCAGAACAAAAAAGAAAACCCAAAAAACATGCACGGTGGAAGCAAGGGGAAATGCCCATGAGTAATAGGCCATTCTTCCAACTTATGCTTATACTGGAGACTTGATGAACAAAGTAGGAAATGCTGTTGCAGTTCCAATATTAGCGCTGTACTGAGCAATCTTGAGCACAAAAGTCTTCTCTCTTATATGGCACCTCTTGATTTTTGAATGTATATGGGAGAAGTCTTTTCTGTCTGGAGGGAAAAAAACCTGCATTCAAAACTGTGGCAGGGTCAACCAGAGGCTGTCTTAATGGTTCTGAGGCCCTGGGCAGCAGGCAAGGATGGCCCTTTTATTTGCTCCATTACAAGTTTTAGTCACCTAAAATTTGCTAAGCTGTTGTTGTTTGCTAAGGCAGTGGTGGGTGAGGAGCAGTGAGAATGGCTGCTTGGGGGCCACAGGAAACAATGTGCAACGTTGCAAGCAGGAGGGTGCTGCACAGTACAGTGCACCCTTTCCTTCTGCCATTCCCGTTGACTCAGTCACCATGCACCCGGAGCAGGGACAGGCCAGTTGCACAGCCGTTGAGGGGGCACCAGCATCTTTCCCTCACTGTTGCCTCCTAAGTTGGCTGGGACAGCAATGGAGACAGTGGCAGCAGCCAAGGAAGCTCCATGGTGGTTGGAAACTCCCAGCATGGGGCCTGGAACATCTGCCCTGTCTGCCCCATAGCTAAGACCACCAGTGAGGCTCACAGCACCCTGCAGCAGAAATATCAGAGGGTCTGGCCACAGAGTTAGCTGCAAAACAACTGAAACCATGAAGGCTTCCCTCAGGCAAATTTCGGAAACCTTTTCCTGTTTTAGTAGCAAAAAAGAACTCCCAAAGCTGTAAGACAAGATTCTACAATTCACAAATAGGTTCAAAGGTGGCTGGCAGGAAATCAGGGGCTGTTACCAGTGAGTGGCAACTGAGGGAAAGGAGGGGCTGAAAACTTACCCACAGCTATCACAAGGAAGCATCAGGGTCTAGTGTTGCCAAGTCGTTTATACTCACCGGCGGGGGGGGGGAGTCCTCCTTTGTCCGGGAGCTTCCCCAGCACGCGCGCGAAGCGTGCGCGCCTGGTGACGTCACCACATTGGGTTTTGGGGTGATTGCCAGAGCGTCGCCCTGGCAATGCCCCCAACGTGATGATGTCACTTCCGGGTGATGTCATTACGTTGGGGAAGTCGTCCTGGCTGGACAACTTCAGGGGTGGGGTTTCCCCCGCCAGCCGAATGCTGGCCGGCGGATCGGGAACCCCTGTAGCGGGGGATCCCCCGCCCCCCTGGGCTGACTTGGCAGCCCTATCAGGGTCACATGGGCTGCTAGGTCAGCACCATATTAGTCAAACAGCAGCCATATTCCTGTAAAACACTGACCCCAGCTTCCAAGCCTTCATCTCAGGCTACACACTGGTAAGGGTGCTGGTCCTGCTCCCCCTCATAGCATCTTCTTTGTTCCCAGCACAAGTGTTCCCTCTAAGCTGAGTTAGTGTGAGCTAGCTCACAGTTGTTTAGCCTCCAGCTCACCCATTTTTGCCTTAGCTCAGGAAGAATGGCTCCAGAGCAAACTAATTTATGCAGGAGCCAAATCGCTCACTCACAACTTTAATGCCAGGAGCTCACAAAGTAGAATATTTGTCACAAGACTCCCAGCACACCATTTCACGGTCTCATGTTGAACAGATTATAAAATGTTTTTTATTTGATTTACCGCTGGCCATTTTCCAGATGTGTGTCAGCTTAGGGTGACAGGCTATTTACATAGAAAATAAAAGTAAATTTACTATACAAGTGCACTATCTGCAGTACCTTTCTTTTCCTCTCATTAAACTAACATGAGCAACAGGTGCCAGGCTGACAGCCCTGAAGACAAAGGCTTCTTGATTCAACTGCTAAAAAAGATACGGGGAAAACAGACAACTTGCTTCCTTCCCATAATGCTTCATTAATGGGCCTCCACCTGGCATGACAGATAGCCTTCTGATGAAAGGATCATAAGAAGAAGAAGAGAAGAAGAAGAGATTGGATTTATATACTACCCGAAGGAGTCTCAGAGCTGCTTACAATCTGTTATGTATTGAGCCTGTACTGTACTGGCAAAAGGTCTTATCTTGAGGTTGCATAACAAAAGCTTATTGGATCCTAGAATGAACCAGTAGGGAGACAAGGATCCTAGAGTAACACCGATTGGGAAACAATGCAGTGTAAATAGCCTATCATTGGGAGTGGGGTGTGTTTGGGTGTAACCTTTTCAGGCATAAATACCCAGCTTTTGCCAGGGATTTTTAGTCTTCTTTCTCTTGCTGAATCACTAATAAACTATGAGCTAATCACTTGACCACGTCTGAACCCAGTATATTTCACAATCCCTTTCCCTTCCCCTCCCCACAACAGACACCCTGTGAGGTAGGTGGGGCTGAGAGAGCTCTGAGACAACTGTCCTTGAGAGAACAGCTGGTACAGAGCTATGGCTTGCCCAAGGTCATCCAGCAGGTGCAAGTGGAGGAGTGGGGAATCAAACTCGGTTCTCCCAGATTAGAGTCCACATACTTAACTACCGCACCAAACTGGCTTTCTTCTCAGAAACTGGGCTATCTTCGATTCTGTACTCTGCTCTTCAGAGATGAAGGTCTATTTGGTACTAGGTTGACAAGGATCACCATTCATTTTGTATTTTAACCCTCTGATGCTGTGCAGGCATGCCCATCCCCCAGACTCTGATTTGTCTATACATAAAAAGTCATTTCTCAACACATAAGGTTGCCAATTCCTGGCCTTGAAGGATATTCCTCTGGCTATAGCTTTATACCAGGGAGAGAGGTATAGCATTAGTGGTGGCCAGAGAGAATTTTCTTTGAACCAGGTGTGTGTACATGTGTCTCTGCACAACAGGAAAAATCACCAGAAGCTTGTTATGTCACCAAGGGTGTCTCTGAAGAACAGTTTCCTCTCTGCAGTTGGTACAGTCAGCCAAACTACACACGTGGGCTTCCAAAGTTAAAACCTTGAAAGAGAAAAAGAGAGATTTTCCTGGGCAGGTGTGAGATTATTCCACGTATTGAACTGATTTGTGCTGCATTTGCAGTAGAAGTACAGAAAAGCCACCAGGCAGAACTCAAGGCCACGAAGCTCAGCTAGCAGAAGCCAGTCGCAAAAGACATGCAGCCAGAATCACTGCAATCCCATTTCAATGGCTCAGCTCTGACTCAAACCACCAAAGAAGAAGATCCCCCACTTTTCTATTGTCACTAATAGTTTCCCAGTTTCAATGGAAAAGCAGACTGCAACTTAAACTCGAGAGATCCCACACAATTTTATTTCACTCTGCTGTGGCAGGTCCTACATCCCTTATCTGGCTGCAACAACTCCCAAGAGAGTCTTCCATGGCAGGCAAAGTCAGGTGCTCGAAGGCTACATCAAATGGTCCCTTTTTTTATAGGGTAAGGTGGTTATTTAGATAGAAGGTTCCAAACCCACAAGAGATGCAGGGAAATTAACCCAACCCTTTCTTGGCAACATCATCAACTTCTCTGTCAAAGATCATTGACTTCTCCATCCAAGATGATTAGGAGGTTGGAGCACCCTCCCTATGAAGAAAGGCTGAAGTCTGGGACATTTCTGCTTAGAAAAGAGGTGAATAAGAGGGGTGATGAGAGGTTTATAACTTTATGCATGGGGTGGAAAGGGTTGATAAAGATAACTTTTTCTCCCTCTCCCAAAATACTTGAACTCAAGGGCATCCAATGAAGCTGATGGGCAGTAGGTTCAGGACAGAGCAAAGGAAATACTACTGTATTTATTTATTTATACCCCACCCTCTTTACACAGAGAGTGATTAAAACAAGAAATTCACTGCCAGAGGATGTAGTGATGGCCACAGGAATAAACAGCTTTAAAGGGGGATTAGATAGATTCATGGAGGATACATTTATCAGTGGCCACTAGCCATGGTGACTGAGAGGAACTTCCACATTCAGAGGCACTAATTCTCTGAATCTCAGAGCCAGGAGTCAACATCAGGGAAAGGCCTCCCCAGGTGCACACAGGAGTCCATTTGGACAGGGATTATGGAGTGAGGGGGACTCTAGTTCCCCCCTCCAGCATCTTCCCAACCTGAAATGGCCCCAGGGAGCTCCTATTTGCCCCACTGGGAAAACCACAAAAATACAAAAGTATACAACCGTGAACACTAAGTAATAATCAAATTGCTTCTTTATTTTATTTATTGCCTTTTGTATCACTTGTTTGCAGTATTTATTTATTGTCTATCAAGACAGAATAAATCATGGATGAAGCAATTCTCGAAAGTAAGAGTCAGGTATTTTGGGGATTTAATACTTGCAGGCTATTAGTATTGTAAATTTATTTATTCAGTTATATCCTTTGTTATTGTCATAGCTTTGTAAAGGAGAAACTTCCTAAGTGATTGTGTTTTTGATTCGAAGGATTCAAACAACTCAAGAAAAAATCACACCCTTCTTCAACAATTTAAACTATTGTTGTCTTGAAAGATTTTTTCCGTGAAATGAACTGAGGAAAGCATCCTACACCTTATCTCACTAATGAGAGCTACTAATTGGTAACAAATCTCCTAAAGAATTAATTATTGCTTTTCAACAAACCATTAAGACAGTGATTGCATAGTTGAAAATATTTTGGTTTACAGTGAGTTGCATCCTGTTCCTTTGATGAGAGATTATAACGAAGAGAGACACTGGCATGTAGGTTGTGTGACTTTTAATTGTTGCACTCTTTATGAAAATGTATACACAATATTTATATAAAGAAGCAATTTGGTTATTACTTAGTATGTGTTCATGGCTGTATAATATTGTATTTTTGTGGTTTTGTGAAACCACCATGTAGACCTTCAGGAGGACGCATAGGTCTTCAAAGTAGGGCACACCCTCCAAAGCATCAATTTTCTCCAGAAGAACTGATCTCTGTAGTCTGGAGATGAGCTGTAATTCCAGGGGATCCCCAGGTCCCACCTGGAGGCTGGCATCCCTTGTCCTGGTCCATATCAAAAGCAGTTCTTGGAAGAGCACTCTCAGCCCTACCTACCTCACAGGGTGTCTGTTGTGGGGAGGGGAAGGGAAAGGAGATTGTAAGCCGCTCTGAGTCTCCTTTGGGTAGTAAAGGGCGGGGTATAAATCCAATCTCTTCTCCTTCTGCACTTGAGAATTCAGTTCCATGTGCAGAACTCCCAGTCCTCATCTATTCTACCCACTGGGTGGAGTTACTGATCTGCATGGTGAGATGACAGTTCGAAATTAGACATCTGAAGGTTATTTGTATTCTTTTTCATTCCTGGGAGTTGTATTAGGAGCAGGGTTAAACAGTAAGGTAAGAACACGAGAAAGAAGTAATTCCCACCACCACCACCCCTTTACTTGCTCTTGAGATTTGCTCCTCACCCTCCACAGTGCCCACAAGACATCCACAGACCACAGCCAGGCTGGAACAGTAACACTCTGCCCTTCTCCACCTGCCATGCCACAACACTTACTAACAAGGAGCCTGGGCATGGAGTGCCGTGGCAAGGACTTCCTAGCCTCGATGGTTGATTTCTCAGATACGCAGGCACGCCTGATACTTGAATGAGCATCTTCCCTTCAATAACCTGGGGCCACAGTTACAACTACAGCTCAGAAGGAAGGAAGGAAGGCATCGCCATTCACGATAGAGATTTTAGGATTCAGGAGAGCTTGGTTCAGATCCCAATTCTGCCATGAAGCTCTCTGGGATAACTACACATGCTTGGGCAAACCTAAAAGGGGAAAAGAAAAACATGTGTGGCACCCTGAGCTAACTGGACAGAGGATGAGAAAAAATGTGATCGCTAGAGCCCAGAAGCCCTAGGAAGGAAGTATGGGTCCAGTTAGTCCATCTTTGGGACCCCCCCCCCCCAGTCTCTCTGTATACCACCCTGAGCTTCAAAAACAACAGGAGAGCTAGTGTGGTGTAGTGGTTAGATTGTTGGAGTACAACTGGGAAGCCTCCAGTATGAATCCAAACTCTGCCATGCAGCTTGCTGGGTGACTTTGGGCCAATCAGACACTCCCAGCCTAACCTACCTTACAGGGCTGTTGTGAGGATAAACTAGAAGGGGAAAAAATCTAAGCCACCTTGGGTGTCCATTGGGTGAAAAGGTGGGGTATAAATGAATAAAATAAAAAGAGGGATATACATTTAATTTTAAAAATGAACAGGTTGCCTATAAACCAGCTGGCTCAAATATGGTGGTAGCACTTATACAGGTGTCATTCATCAGCTCTTTGGAGGCTTTCTTTTAACCTCCAAATTATTTTTTTTAATTGTCCAGAAGTTTACACACACAAAGCTGCCTTCTATCCAGACAGCCCTGAGGCCTCATCAGTCAGTCTTGTTCCCTCTGATGGACAGCGCCTTGTCCAGGTTCTCTGGCCAAGGTCTTTCACATCACCTGCTCCTTGACCCTTCTGACTGGAGATGCCGGGGATTGAACCTGGGACCTTCTTGCAGATGCTTTACCAATGGGCCCCCGTTTCCCATGTTGCTTGAATTTGCCTATCCATGCAGGGGTCCATTCTCAGGAATCAGCCATCAACATGATCATGAAGTATACCACAAACTCAGTACTCCATAGCACCGCTGCTGTGCGGCTGGTGGTTTCTGAGAAGCAAGTGTGTGATTATGCAGACACAGACACAGAAAGAACATGAAAGTGAAACCAAGGGAGGGAGAACCACGCAGAACTACAAGGATCGGCATCAGATTCTGAACTCGACAAGTTTCAGACCAAGGATGCAGATTAGCCATGTTGATTCCAGGAAATATTCAGAACAGGGCTTTTTATTTGGTGGTCACCAGTACCGAGTACTGACACCTTTTGGGGGTTCCTCCAACTCCTGACCCTTGTGTGCTGGTTTGCCCCCCTCAGCCAGAGAAAGACAGAGCAGACCTATGAAATGTTAAAGAATGTAGAAAATGGAATTTCATAAGTGCAGAAGAAGATAATACATACACAGCAGCCTGTTCCACAACCCTTTCCCCTTTAGTGGGAAACCCTAATTGAGACCCCTTTAGTGGGAAACCCTAACAGATGTCTCAAAGTAGTGAATATGAGCTGTCAAATTCACTGGGAGTCTTCATCAAAGAAGAAAACTAAGAAAAGGGTGGTGGCAGGAGGTAAAGTTGTTTCAGGGCATTTAAAAATCTGGAATTTTTTCAGGTTTTCTCCCAAACAGTGAATAAAAATATTGGACTGTCCAGGTCAACTGGCAACCTCACCAGACCCATAGACCACAAAAGAATACTATTTGTGCCTGGAGGAGGCAGCAAATAGCTGCTGCTTTGCACTTGGTCTCAATGCATCTGGCATTTTAAAAAAAAAAACTATTTAGCAGCCCTAAGTCGGTGTGTGTGTGAGAGAGAGAGAGAGATTTTCAGCTGAGCTGGATCTGGCTCAATGGAGGGGGAGATGTGTGGAGACAGAGAGCACAAGAGCTCTCATCTGAAGCCGGGTCCAGGAACAAAGGAATATGGTGTGCATTATTTAGACCAGTAATAGCAACTGATGAGCTTTTAAATTCCTCCATGATTTAGTAATCTTTTCTATTATATAAAGCCGTTTTCAAGTGGCAAGATTTCATCGGGCGCCAAAATCAGTAGGCTGGATGGACTGCCACTCAAAAAGGGGTCCCTGGCCATTGGCTGCATTCTCTCCCTGCTTTGCCTCAGTCCCACCCACAGAGCCACCAGGCAGCATCCCAGCCTTAGTCTGGAGGGAGCCAGCGAAGGGGAAGGACTGTCTGGGTGCTGGGTCCACTCTTCTCCTCCGCCCACTGCCAGGTGGGTCTAACTGTCCCCTCAGTGGCCTGCTTCTGTCAGTGAAAAGACAATGAACTATCAGCATAACCCCCTCCACTGCACACTGCCAGCGTGCCCAGAATAAACTGTCAGAATAAACTGTCAGAAACATGGGGCATTTCACACAGCACCCCATAGTACTTCAGGACCAGTACAAAGAACTGAAGAACACTTGGGAGGAGGTTTCAAGGTAAACCAGCTCAGGAATGCTTCCCCAACAGGAGAGGCACATTTCTGTGTGAAAGGGCCACTATGCTCCATTAGGAAACCGGTACTAATACGGTTCTGTGTAAAATGCCTGACAGAAACCATTACTGAAAAGTTCCTAAAACGGAACATATTGGCTGTGTGAAATTCCTCAGGCTCTTTCTCCTGCTTAGCACCACCATGGCTGGCTGGCTAATGAGGTGGGCCAGCAACCATCAAACCTTTCCCTTCAACTCCGTGCAGTGCAGCTGACTTTCCCCCAGGGTAGCCAATCTCCAGGTGGGACCTGGAGATCTCCCACTGTTACAATTGATCTCCAGATGACAGAAATCAGTTCCCCTGGAGAAAATGGATGCTTTGGAGGGTAGACCTTATGGCATTGTAGCTTGCTGAGTCCTTACATCCCCCCCCCCCAAAAAATGCTGCCCACCCACCAAAAGGATCCACCCCCCCCCCTAAATATTCAGGTATTTCCATCATAGGGTTGCCATGTCTAGGTTGGAAAATCCCTGAATACTTTGGGGGTGGATCCAGGAGAGGGTGGGGTTTGGGGAGTCACTGCACCTTAGGTTAGGGAAGCTTTTAAGTAATAGGTTTGTTAAAATGTATATCAAAGTTCAGAAATAAAATAGGGTGTTTTTCTTTCATGATTCATGAGATTTGGGATGGGACTGTAGTGGAGGGGCCCACCGTACACATGTTTCCCTGGGCCCAGAAAAATGACGCTTGAGGCCTTTGTGTGAAACAGACAGCCACAATCAGACCAAACCGATCAACAACAACAATTCTATTTTACAGCCAATGACCAGCATACACAAAGGTTTACATAAAATCAAACGATCAAATCCTGCAACTTAAAAAATTTCACTCAGGCTACTGTATGCATTTTCTGATCAAATTCCTGGTCTTCTGAAAAAAATCAGAGTTCCTTCAAACTCAGAACTGGAAATATGAAAACTGACCGAGCCCATAGTCCCCTATCGCTATTTCTGCAACCACAGTTACATGCGATTTCCATCCTTGTGACTCAAAACCACCATATTTTTTTGCAACCACTGGTTATTTAATAGATGCACTGGTATGCACAAACAAGATAAAAACAATCAACAATGGCAACAGCCTCCAAAAGTCCGCTACTGCATACTAGAAGGAGAACAGGCAGCGTTAGCAACAAACAGCAATGTACAGGAACTTGTCTTTCAAATTCTGGATGTCAAAATATTTATATGCATATACACAAAGATGAGCATTTGCACAATACTGTGCACGCCATAGGACTTTGCTTCTGTAACTGTCAGGACTTGTCGCTGCATGATCAGTTTATACTCAGAAGCTGTCACCACATGCCAACCTAAGCAAATATTCAGACCAGAAGCTATTCCGAATTTAAAGTGCAACACTGCTGTCTTTCCACTTTCCCCCAGCACTTAAAATGATACGTTTCACTATCTCCACATCACAGCAACCTTTTACTTTGCTTAAATTATGCTTTGTCATCCGACTGTATTGCCCATGATATGCAAGTGCCCACACAGAGGTTAAGCAGCACATCTATGGGAAAGGGAGACCTCTTTCCTTCCAGCATGTGAGTAGCTGCCTCTTGGAACCACAGCAGGGTAAATGGATGGCGGTCTAAGGGAAGAAAATAATTTGAGCCAGAGAAGAAATCTTGGATTGGAATTCTTACATTGGAGTCAAGCATTATGAATAATCTGAACCTGGTGATTCAAAAGAGCACAGCACACTGGGTTACTTTGGGAGCTGCTGGAAATTCAGCCCTTGTTCTGGAGCACTTTTGAAGATCTTGCTTCACTAGTTTGATGCAGGTTTTAATAAGCATATTGCTTCAAAGTTTTTTTTCCATGCAATGAGATGCAATGACTCCTGAAGTTAGGCAAACATTGGCTCCTGCTTGTCAAGGCATCTGAACATACTCTCATCTATAGCAAGATTTCCATATTTAACAAGCTGTGTCATCCCTTCTGCTCCTGAACAATTGTATGATCCCAATAACGAACACAAAAGCAACATCAGAGAGATGCAAGAGGAGTACTCACACCAAGCAGCACTTGAACGAAGTTGGAATATTGGCTAACTTTATGCAGGTGGGGAAGCTAGTGGGGAAACTGGTTTCTAATCCCTGCCCAAGAATGAAGCTAGTGTTGAAATGGCAATGCTGATCAAACAACAGCCAAGCACCTGCCCAGCTTGCGTGCATTCCCTGTTGCTACTCTCCACCAATCAGCTGCACCCTCAAGCAGCACCTTCTATTACCCAAAGCCTCTCAGATCACCTCAGCCACTCACTTAATCATCACAGGAGACCAACTACTGGGCTCCAGCTGGTCAACACAGGTCTCAGCTTACTGTCTCCTGGTTCCTTATTGGCCTTTCCTTAAGAGCAGCCTAAGCTGTTCAACTCTGTTGGAATTCTCCCTTCCTCTTGGGCTTCACAAGTGTTAAAGTCATCTCTCTCTGAGCCATTCATTCTTGAATTATTCCATTCTTCTCCATCACACATATGCAGAGTTCGGATTCTTTGTGAAGCCTTGGGAGAAAGTGGCTAAAAAAGAGAGCTTCTCTGTTCTTAGTACATTAAAGTGAATGGCATGATTCTATGAACAATTCACAGCCTAGTTCTGTGTTGATCCCTGAGGTGAAAAAAGAGGTAGACCAAAACATGGGAGCAGGAGAGGAAAGGATTTCATGTCAAAACACCACTCTTAGTTCTGACTGCTCTGAGACATCATTTGAGAACTACAAGCTTATGCCTGGGCAAGCCCAACTTCACCTCCTCCTGCTTCATTCCAGGCAAAAGACTTGAAGATTCTCTACGACATTATGAGCAGCTGCTCATTTCTCATTTAATGTATGCCTCACCCCCAACCTCCTGATGGCTGTGTCTGTATATCCTTGCTCCAGAAACTGAAGGGAAGATGATCCTCATGAACTGCGTAAGAACTGCTCATAAGAACTGCTCATATTGTGTGAGAGCTTGGAGGTGCAGGTTGTTGTGAGCTAATATATCCTCATGGGCTTGGTCTGAAGTGGCATGCCCCAGGGGAAACCAAAGCCCATAACAAAAGGAATGGTAACGTTTTATAATGGTTGTAGATTTACATTAGTGGGTCTTAATTGTTAGGAAATGGCTCTGTCCAAGAACCAGCCCCGGTTTGGAGGAGGTAAAATGTATGTCTGTGTGTCAAGAAGCAGCTGTTTTGATTCTGGAGGAGACACAGAAAGAAGCATGGGATACCAGACACTGCTGTGAGTTGACTGAAGCACCTTGAGGGTGAAGAATCTCTCTCTCTCTCGGATCTGATGGGGGGTACCAGATCTGCTGCCCTCTGGGAATACATCTTTGCTCCTAACTGTGCTCTACTGATATATTTGTAAATAATTCAGAAACTACAGTAATGCTGCAAGTGTCCAGTGTTTTCTCCTCCAAAGGAAGCCAACGTGGATAAGCTCTAGTTCCTGGAACACCTCACAACTTGGAGTTGTGGTGGTATATAACAAAATAGGCCCTTTCTGCATTCTCCTTTTAATCCATGTTCGATTCAACCTTCATTTTAATCTAGGTTTGTCCCCCATTCTGCACTAAAATCGAGTTCAACCTTCTTTTTATTCTTTGTTCCCCCCCCCTCCCCATTCTGCATTACATTACCTCCCTTCAGTGGTCAGTCCGGTTTCAGCCTGCTGTTGCCCTGGATTATTTGGATTCTGTTTTGCCATGGACTTATATTGCCTGTACTTGAACACTGAGAAAATCCAGACTGGCAGGCAAATGCAGAAAGGACCATAGTTTGAAAAGCAGTTGCTGCACGTGGATAAGAAGTAAATATAGCACTGTTCAGTTCTCAGATCCTTTGAAAGATGTGATTCTAGCCCACAGGAAAAGAAGTGAACTAGGAAGGAAGTGGCTGGCTTTGATCAATGTGTTCTACTAGTTGTAAATAAAAATTACTTGCTAAATGCAGTTCAGTGTTAATTGTATGCATCAGGGAAAACCACACTGCAGCCAGCTTCACTTCCCCTTCCATGTGTTTAAACAACTGACTTGTAGCTCTCTGCTCCAAAATCAGGGATTTCAACTTAGCACAGGTGATCTTTGAGGATACTATTCAGCCGATATCGCGGCCTATTTCTTTTCATGCCATCTACACCCTTAAGAACCAAGCAATAATTATTGTTGATGATATCTCTTTTCCCCACCCCCAATTCATTCCTCATTCATTCCACTTCTTGTCACTTATGCCTGCTAATTCATCTTCAGCAAATGCTCAGCCCTCTGTACCATGTGCACAGGAGACATGGCCGTTGTTAAATGCCTCATCCCAGTCATGTGATACATAGACTGAACTTTGGGTTCAGCCAATGTCCCCCATTTTGAGGTCCTAGGGATAGACCAGTGTACTAGTTAAAAGAGAATTTTAAGTATTGAGCGGGAGGCAATGAATTCAAACAACAGGCTTTTATTCAGTGATATTGCTCAGCTCCGAGGTCAGCTCTATGAGAGCGGCACCTTAATTTATACTGTTCCAACACATAACTTTCAACAAACTAACTATATACAAGCAATACTATTGGACCTAAGCAGGGCTCAGCAATTGGGTATCTGGATTGTCTTTAGGACCAATGAAAGTCTTTAGTCATCAGCCAGTAAGAATTGGAGCTTTTGGATACCAGAGCCCTATCAAGCTATTGCTGCTTCAATACTCCAAAACACAAACACAACACAGAACTAGGCCACAGCCTCTCAAAATGACAACAGGGTTGGCAGGGATCATTTTGCCCTACAGCCTCCTAAATGTGATCATTCCTCTTGAGCATCTAGTTCTCTGGTATAAAGTACCAAAAGTAAACAAAATCAATGGTCTTAAAACTCTTCTTTTTTTTTTTTTGCAATTTAATTTTACATGCCTCATAGAACTGTATTTTTTTTAACTCTTCTCTCCCCACCACCACAACCATCCCAAAAAATCTCTTTGCCGAATGAGATGGTGTCCCTGTAGAACAGGGATAAAAAGAAGCAAGAGACGAACAGAAACACAGCGAGACAAAAGGTCTATGGGTGGACAGGAGGTCAGGCCAGCCAGTCACTCCACCCAGCAAGGCAAATTAGTGAGTAAAGGAAAAGACTTTGTTCTGGTGCTGTGGCTCTGATTCACATCCTTTTTAATCTAGTATGATATTTATGTATCTGAAACAAATCCCAGCCCTGCTAAGCAACGGCTGAAACCTGAGCTGTGCATTAAGGCAGCTCGGGAAGGAAAGGCTGGGCCAAGGTGTGCGGAGGGCCCGCTCATACACTTCCACCCTGCAGCCTCACCATGGCTCAGTTGGCTGCCAGCAGCTCAGACGACAGACAGCACTTTCTCACCCAGCAACCACCTGTTGCTGCTGATCTGCAAAATGAGCTTCACCACAACAGCCCCAGAAAGTACAAACTTGTCTTTGGGGCTATTTAATTTCTTTTTTTAATTGACAACAAAAGAACATCAACTGGTTAGGTAACCTCGGTGGGTGGGGCTAGTTTTCAGCTCCTAGCCCAGCCTAATCTAGCTTGTAGTAGCACCAAGAGTTACTAAACAGACAAGTTTAATTGTCCCAGCTGCTTGAAGACGGAAATATTTGCCCAGTTGGCAGCCTCTGGACCTCAACAGCCCTGGGCTCAGGCACGTGAGAAATTGCCTCCATCGTCACCAAGAGGATGCTACAGGGGAACAAGCGGTCAAGGTTGCCGAGCTCTGTACGTTTCCATCTCTCTCACTCTTGAGTTCTCGGTTTCTTTTAATCTGTCATAATTAAGGTAGCTGTTGTCGGGGTATTGTACATGAATGCTGGAGTGCTGGGCTCTTGCTGGGCTCTGCCATTCCCTCCCTCTAGTTCTGATACAATGTGCGGTAATAAGTTTGTGCTTCGCTGGGGAATGTATAGGCCGCTTGGGAATCTTTTGAGAAATGGGACTAGGGCTGCAATTCAATACATGTTTACTTGGGATTAAGGCGCACTAAACTCAGTGGACTTTACTGCTGCTAAAACCAGCACAGGATTAAAGTATATGTGACTCTTGGCCACCTTCCGAGTACAAAGTATATGATATTTTGGGATCTGGATATGACTTGCAATCTGCAGACCAAAAGAGAAAAGGTTGAGATCTGCCATTGTGGCTGTCTGCATAAAGAGAAGTGATAGGCACTATGAGAGTCTCATTCCACTAGGACAGGGGTGGGCAAACTGTGGCTCGGGAGCCGCATGCGGCTCTTTCACATGTATTATGTGGCTCCCGGCAGGGCGGCTGGGGAAGCTAAATATCATTAGCAAACAAATATCTTTGGACAAATTAATATCATTATCAATATCTGCTTTTACCCCTTTTGTTATGATTTTTGGCAGTCTCATTTAATGTTAATAAAAAGCAAATTTGCTTCTTTTCCAATAAACGCAGGTAATATTTGTTCATGTCTTGTGGCTCTCAAACATCTGATGTTTATCCTATGCGGCTCTTACGTTAAGCAAGTTTGGCCACCCCTGTTCTAGGTGGCTCTTACGCTGAGCAAGTTTGCCCACCCCTGCACTAGGATATCCTCTATCGATGAAAAATTTTTGTGATTGATCCTGTTTAGAGTGTATATGTTTGGTAGTGTCGGATCTGAACCTGGGCTACAAATCCCAAATATGCCATAAATGGGGTAGCTACATAGAAATCTCAATATTCTTAGACAAATTTTTATCTTGTAAAATCAGGTGTGGAATATGAAGACATCTTCATATAACATACACATCAAGTTATGATCACTGTTGTAAAGGGTGGCAATGGCCATTAGACTTTTATCAGGATTAGACAAATTCATGGGGGATATGTCTATCGATGGCTTCGCCCTCTAAATCTAAAGTAGTAGTTTTTTCTAAAAGTTGGCACCCACAGAAATGGTTTATCGGTAATTCGGAAATTGAGCAAACAAAATGCTTTAAATATTTAAGTATTACTTTCAGCTATAATTTTAAATGGTTAATGCACCGTAATAGGACAATAAATTGGCAAGATGCTCTTCATCTCTCAAATTAAACAATTTTATTTTATGAGGGGTAACCAATGTGCTCCTGCTGCAATTAGAATATTTAAGGCTAAAACGTTATCACAAATTTTCTATAGTATCCCCATATGGATTAATGCCTTTAATCAGAAAGTAGAGGCAATCCAAGCATCATTTCTTAGGCAAATTTTGAGGGTGCCTTTCATATGTTGCACTTTGTACTGAAATGGGCCAATCCTTGACTGAAACGAAGGTATGGATTATAACTTTTAACTGTTGGCTCAAAGTTTATTTTAGGGCCGAACCTGGCAGTCTACTCTCCTATCTAAAGCGTGATTCTTACAATGCAACTTGGTTAGATGGAATTATGTCCAAACTCAATGATATTGGGATTGCAGTAGATGATTTACTTCTAATGAGTCATATAATTTTAGATTTATTAAACAGAGGCTCTTGGAACTGGAATTCCACAAACTCTGCCCTGCTCAGCCTTATATATGCTCTCCCACTTTTTAAAGTTTAGATACCCAGCCTGGGAGAATGTCCCATTGCTGATACGATCTTGAGATTCCTTCCCAACGTAGAGCTTTTACGCTGGCTAGAATGAATGCATTCCCCTCTAGTGTTCTCTGTAGGAGATATCATCAAACCCCTTTTTATGAGAGACTTTGCCCTTGTGGCGCGAATCTTCCGGAATCAATCCAGCATATAATGCTTGAGTGTCAGCTTAATGACAATTTATGTTGGGAATTGTTTGGAAATTTTCCCAGGTAATTGATTTTAAGAATGTTGCGATCAGTTGTTGGTTCTTATTGAATGACTCAGTAGCGGAAATTACTAGAGCGGTTGGAAAATTTCTGGAAGAAATTCTTAAAGCCAAACCTAATGTCATTATAAATTGATTCTTATATAATATTATGTATCTGTGTTTTAACTTATGTATGGATTTTAATTTTATATATTGATCCTAAATGTCATGTTACATTTACTATGCCAGTAAAGGTATTGTACTTGGTGGCTTCGCCATAACAGCTAAGTGGAACCTCTGTTTTTAGGAGGAATGCTGAGAAGCTGTTTGAAATGAGAAGAGCTTTATACTCATACAAATGCTGTATAATTTAAGAATAACTTCTTACATAACTGACAAACAAAAGGAGCAGTCAAAAAGAGGGGCCAGGACCTTGCACTTCTACTTGCTTATCACAGTCTGCGGCCTACAGAGATAAAATGACCGGTCAGATATCATGTGATCAAGCCAAGGCATGTTTTTTGTCACATCTAATTTTTATGTTCACAATTTACAACCCCCTAATATTCCCCAGAACTCCAGTCCCTAGTGTTATCCTCTATTCTGAATATCATTCAGATGTCACCCTTAGATCACTGAAAAATATTTCTCCAAGAAAGAAAGAGCCTGAATAAAATTTCAAAAAATAGACAGTTGACTTAAAACCATAAATCTTTTCCTATTGGATAAAGATACAAAACACACAGGAGGATACATGCAAACAAGGACTTTGCCAAAATCCTCATTGCCTCAGATCTGTAAGCCAGCTCTGCGGGACATGGTTACTCTGAGCACTACACTACCAAATTCTGGAATAACTGGAATTCAGGTGTGCATTTGTAAAGTTCAAGTTCTGTGCCTGAAGTGCTCTTGAATGATCTTAGGATGCGTTCTGTCACAGTTTTGGAATGAATATGTGAAACCTTTGTGAAGTGGTAGGCATACAAACATTTGGTAAGCCAGTCGTCTGTATAATTCAGGTGAGGGAAATCTCAGCATATTTTTTTACCAGAAACTGAGGAAGTACGTAATAGTATGATCCTCTCTAGGACAATACAGACAAACAGTTTACTAAGTCTGTACTCCCCCAAAGTGACATACAGTGGGGACTACTGTGATAGGAAAGTCTCCAGATATCAAAGCCTACCAGACTTCCATAGATCGAGCACTAGCAGTAGTAGAACAGGGGTCTAAGATCTAGAATGACAAACTTCCAGAACAGAACCTGGAATTTTCACTCTGGTAGACTAATTTTCATAGCTTTCCCGAAGCCAACTGTAGCATTTTTATAAGCGTTTACAATTATCTGATGGATATCCAAAGTTTGTCAGAGAACTACCATTCCCAGAATTGATGATACATTTGGGGCGTAGAAATGTTTTAATATTTATTTTATTTATTTACTTCATTCATAGTCCACCTTTCTCACAGAGACTCAAACAATAATAAGCACCTCTGCCTTATCTCCTAGCTGCTACTCTCTCAGTGTTAAATGATTGCATGAAATAGTGTCAGAATGCTTTGTGACAGCAGTTTCACCTGTACAAATGATCAAGAGATAAATATAATTAGCTTATGGAAACTCTGCCATGCAAATTCATCCTGAAGTGCATCATCAGAAGTGGAATGCAGTGGAATAGATGACTGTGATACATACAGGTGGGATTGTCTTGCATGGCAAAGAAAGCTCCCCCAGCCTTTACTGAATAATTTGCATTCTTCTCCACATGCCTCCTGCCAGGGCAGACAAAACATCGCTTTTATGAGCTCTGTAAATCCACCGCAAGTTGTAAAGAAAAAAACCTGTCTCTAATTGGCCTTTCAGCCACATGCAGTGACAGTTCTAGTGCTTTCAGTTGCCTCCGTTTATGTGTGTGTCCCACTGTGACACATGTATTTCCTTCTAGCTCTGGCACGGTCACCTCTGGTCTCGCTAAATGTATTTTCATGACCTCTGATTATGCACGGATTGTACTGTCCTTCAACCATCTGAAACATTATTGTGGGGGAATGCAATGATTTCCCATCAAAACTGCTTGTATGCTGACCCCAAATGCGGGAAGGTTCACAAGATGGCTGTGGGTGGACAGGCAGAATGTGAGGTCGGGAACCCACCACAAAAGGGCTTCAGGAGGACCCACTTGATATTAGCCAGAGAAATTTAAGAAGGATGTTGTGGAAATGCTTCCAAAGTAACATTTTAATTGTGGCCTACTTAGCTCGGAAATAATGACACCTCCCCCCCCCCCCCCCCAGCATGCGCAATATCTGAAGTTTAATCCTCCCCTCTCCCTTTCCATTTTCTGATGAGACCTCAGTAATAATCATAAGCAAGATAGGAGTTTGGATGATAATGTATGCAAAGAACTCTGAACCATGAATCACTATATAAAGTTGTTATTACATTTTCTTGCTTTTGCTGTTGCAATTTTTCTAGACCCCCCACCCCAGCTTCATTCCCTTCCCATAGCTGGTCCTTATTCTGTATGAGGAGCTGTTCAAAGATAACCATGAACTGATAGCCTGCAATCAGATTAAGGGATAGGCTAAACAGGCTGAACCTGAAACATCCTGCCCACCCCCACGCTCTTTTTGGCAGCCCCAGTCATATGTCCTCTCCCCGCACTTTGCTCCACTGTAGAATTGCCAGTCTCCAGGAAGCACCTGGAGGCCTCTCACTATTACAACTGATCTCCAGACAACCAAGATCAGTTTCCCTGGAGAAAATGGCTCCTTTGTACTCTATGGCATTGTATCCTGCTGAAGTCCCTCCCCTCCCCACCCCACCCCACCCCAAACCCTGCCTTCCCCAGACGCCACCCCCAAAATCTCCAGGTATTTTCCAACACAGAACCCTATGGCCAAACAAGACTTCTGCTCGCTGGGGCGGGGGGTGGGGGCAAGATTGAGCATTGGGATGAGGGGAAAATGGGATGCTGCCTTTGAGATTTACTGTAATGTATGAGGGAATAGATAATTTTACCAAGTGTAGCTTTTCCTGTTGCAGCAGCACTGATGGAGGAACCATGCCCTATGTCTATAGCGTTCTTAACACAAGGAGCTCCCTTACAAGTCTTGGCTTTTGACTTCTCCTCTAAAATGGGACACATCACTAAGCTTGCTTGCTTGAGATATCTAGTCTTGTTTTTTTAAAAAAATAGGTTTTTCATTTAAAAAAAAATTCTTGTAGCCACATCTGCTTTTGGTTCAATGCATCTTAATATACCCAAATGCAAGAACTGACCCTCTAAAAACAGGAGGTGAGTTTTTCTAAGGGAATTTTCCCAAGGGCAGCCTGTTTGTACACCATTTCTCACTAGTTATACAATCACCCTCATTGCCCATGTGTCTAAGCACGGGACCAGCATAGGCTGAAATTACTGCTGATACATGTGGACTATGGGGATTGGATATGGACATCTGGATGAGTATATCACAGACCCTCAAAAAAAAAGCTGCTGTGCCATTCCTTGCCCCCCAGATGTTCTGACTTGGTGTAAATGATTCCACAAGACTGTGAAGAAACATACATGTCCCACACACTAGACAGACAAACACATACAATACACATAGAACTCAGGAACCATTCTTAAAAATGACATTACATATATACAAATATATAGGCCATATTTGTTGTTATAAGTGACCATTTTACAAACTGCAGGGCCCATGTAGTCGCAGAGCATTTTAACAGAGACTTAAAACAGCTTTTGCTTCAGTCAGCTTTATACCGTGAATAATAAAGGTTTACTTTCCTCAAGAACAGTGATCAGACATTAACATAAATAGCATAAGAGATGCTCAAAGATAATTTAGGTTTCATGTAAGAAAACACTATTAGCATTTATATAGCACATTTCAAGTGTTCAATGTACTTTGCATACATCAGCCCAGTAATTCTTATAATAGCCTTGTAAGGCTATTTATTTTTCATATTGCCGTGAGGGCAGGGCCTGAAAATAAAAGTGGCCAACTTGCACAAGTTCTAGGCTCACAGCTCACATGGATGGAATTAGCGACTGTAAGGAAACATGGATGCTCAACCGCTCATTTTCCATTCATGCAGGAGCTGAGGGACACTTGCAGGGAAGAAATGGGAGGGGAGGGAGTTCTAAATCTTTTCCTTGCGCCTTTAATTTTCCCCTACAAATCCCGACACGCTTTTAAAAAATCTCCCTGTCAGGTTTCTGAAGGAGGAAGTACATTTGGCTGGGAGGATACTGGATTTGGGAGACATTTCCAGGGAGAATCAGCAGTCATGGGAGGGGTGAAGTGCTCTCCCTGCCACACATCAGCTCCTCCTTGCAAATCCTCCCTCACTCACTTTGGCCGAGTTCAGACTGGCAGTTTGGCCCAATATAAGCACGTTTCGCAAGCGGATTAAGAGGGCCGGTTCACACAGCCACAGCTGTCTGGCGTTGCCGTGCCGCACTCACCCAGGTGAAACCTGTGGCAAGCCATTTGGGTGCGCATTGATCCTGCTTCCTGGAAGTGTGGACGCAAATAAGCCGCAATCAAGTGGCGCCGGTAATGTGAACCCACTGATCTAGCAGGGATGCGCATAACTGCCCATGCGGACTGTGCGCTTGAGTGCACAACCGCCCGCAGGGATGCTTCCGGCTTGCGGAGTTAAAGCTCCCAGCCATGGGATCCTGCCCCAATTGCTGCTGCACCTATGCGCCCATGCACCTACACACAAGTTGGTGAAATGGACCAAAGCTGTGTGCAACCTCACTGCCACCGCCAGGGGCCGCCCCGCAGTGCGAATGCTCCATTCCGCCTCCGCCCCAGTATGGTCCTGCATCAATCCACGCAGTGTGACCTTTCCGCGACAACTTGGCCCAGGTATTTTTGTCCCGCTTCCCTTCCTCTTCATTCTGCCAGTCTGTCCTCCGCCAGAATCTTGGCACACTTGGATTTGGGAATGCGTGTTTGCCAAGATGTTGTGTAGCTCTGCCCAGAACACTGTCGTAGCGCTCAGATTTACTGCTGCTCTTAACAAAAATATGGCTGAAAAGTCTAGAGAGCCCTAAGAGAACAAAGCAAGAATAGCTGAACTTGCGGTATATGGTAGTAGGAGAATGAAATCAAATGTGATCTTCATCAAAAGCAGCTTCTCCCAAACTCCACCCAGTAGTGGAAGGAGGTGCTGCAAAGATAGTCTTAAAGAAACTGGAATGGCAGGAGGGGGGCTGCTGCCGATGGCAGGTATCAACCATCCTAGCAGCAGAAAAAACACTGGCAATAGATGGGTATGGTCAGATCCTGAGTTGTCAGTACAGGAAAGCAGTGTTATTTTAATTTTTGTTGGGGTAATCTTCTGTTGGCAGCCCCATTTTTAGACCTTCTCTAAGCAGGGTCTTCCTTGAAACCCATCCTGCGTGTATTGCTGCTCCCCTGCCAGCCTATTTATGTATTTATTTTATTTGTTCCTATTTGTATCCCGCCTTGCCGGACACGCTGGCTCAAGGCAGCTAACAGCCTATCCAGGGGTGGCTCAAGGTATCTTGCTGCCCCAAGCAGGTATCATTCACCATCCTTTGCAGGTTGCTACCAGCTGTTCTGGTGCTCTCACTAAATTGTGCCACAACAAGCACCTGCCTTGGTGAAGAAATGGTCCTGTTCCTATAGCTTGCAAACCAGCTGTCCACCCCCTCTTTAGCTACACAATATAGTGGGCTCTGTAGTCCAGGTAAAGCAGAGGGAAATCTTCTCTCTGACATGGAGTTCTAAAAGCAGAACTGAAGCAAAGCATTAGTGTTAACATGACACATTAAATGATGCAAAAATTGCATAGCAGGAGATTAGTTTTGGTAAACTAAACTCCACAGTCCCTAATAATTTATCTAAGAAACCTTGTGAACCATTTAGCAGGGCCTTTTTTGTACAAAAAGTCCAGCAGGAAGTCCAGCAGGAACCCAACAGCAGGAACTCATTCGCATATTAGGCCACACCCCCAGACAACACAGCTCCCTCCCAAGATTGGCTGCCCCAGGTGCCCCACGGCTTGCAGAGTGCATGGGGAACCTAAGGGAAGGAAGGCAGTTTCTGGATCAGCTTCCCCAGGCGCCCCACAGCTTGCAAGGTGCCTGGGGAACCTGAGGGGGGGGGGTGGAGGCTGTAGGCGTGGCCAACTCAGAAGCCTGCCGGAACTCCGTTCCTGTGTGTTCCTGCCCAAAAATAGCCCTGCCATTTAGTACAGTGCAACTCTATTGCCAGAGTAGAAAAGCTCTCTTGAATAATGCAGTTTTGCTTAGTTTGCAGAAAGCCAGAAGAGTAGGAGCCTTCCTAACCTCTTCAGGCAGGTTATTCCACAAGGTGGAGGCCACAGTGCAGAAGGCAGAAGGCACGTGTAGGGGTTGTTGTTGATCTTGACCATTTGCAGGTTGGCACCTGCAGAAGATCTTGCTCAGATGAGCGAAGCTGTTGTGGCAGTGTATAGGAGGAGAGGCAGTCTCACGAATTTGAGGGTCCAAGGCCATGAAGAGTTTTATACGTAGTAGCCAATATCTTAATTTGAGCCCGATAAGCAATGAGCAGCCAGTGGAATGACTGTAGAATGGGATTCATATGCATGTTTAGGGCTGCCAAGTCAGCCCGGGGGGCGGGGGATCCCCCGCTACAGGGGTTCCCGATCCGCCAGCCAGCATTGGGCCGGTGGGGGGAACCCCACCCCCGAAGTCATCCAGCCTGGACGACTTCCCCCACGTAATGACGTCACCCGGAAGTGACGCCATCCCGTCGGGGGCGTTGCCAGAGCGTTGCCCTGGCAACGCCCCCAACGTGCTGACATCACTTCCGGTGACGTCACCCAGCGTGTGCGCCGGGGAAGCTCCTGGCCGGCGGAGGACTCCCCCCCGCTGGTAAGTTCAACAGACTTGGCAACCCTATGCATGTTCCATCTAGCTTCTGATAATATACATAATATATAACATGCTACAATAAATTGTATTTGATCTAAATTGTCTGTTTAAAGATGAGGCCCAGAACTAAAGGAGAGTATAGGGATAAACTGGTTAAAGAAGGAGAGGTGAGGCTACAAGACCAACAATATCTGCAAGAAATTATTTCCTAGTTTCATCACTGGGCATAAGAGTCAGTGTTTGCTGCTAGATATGGGGATATGAGAGGGTGGTTCCTGGGTGTGGCCAGCCACAGACCTTGAGCATGAGACTTAACATGCATGTGTAAAAGTAACAGATGTCAGGGTTTGCCAACCTCGGCTGCATCTTGTGTTGGAAGGTACATTCCCAGGGCATAGTTGGCATGTTAAGGCAGTACTTAGGAGAACTGCATGTTTTGCTACGATATATCTGCTGCTGCCTCCAAGCCATACCGGAGAAGAATGTCTTTGAGAGGAACTGTATTTGGCATATATACTGCATGCCTCCGGGAGAATACAGGCAGGTGGTGCTGGAACAGAAACTGCAGAATGATGGAGCTGGGAGGAGCCTCTGACCTGAAATACTCTCCCTTGAGGAGGAGCCCTGTTGTTTGCTGGAAAGACAGACAAGGCACCTGGAATTCATTTCTCTTCAGTGGTGGCGGCGGGGGCGGCGGCGGCAGCAGCAGCAACACAGGTCAAGTGCAGACTTGTGCTGCAACAGCTTTTCTCTGCCAAGGCAGCTGACTTCACCATCTTCTCCTGAGGGGGAGGCAGGGACTGGAGGGCTAGAGCAAGGGCTAGGCCCAGGTATAAATGGGCTGCATACTTTCTGCTACCAGTGGCAAACAACAGATTTTTGTCTCCCTCCCCCCTGACATTTCCCCCTTCCCTGGGAATTGGGCCACATGAAAGCTGAATCTGTCGAACAGTAAGAACTAGAAATGATATGCCAGAACACAGAATCCTTCCATTCCTTTTGCCATGGAGAGGCTGTTCCCTGACTGCCTTATTGTCTCTGCCTCCAAGAAAAAGTCAAAATTGCTCCCTTCGTCCCAAATAGACAGATTTTGGGTGTTTTCTGCAGGTATGGAGAATGGCGGCTGTCCTGATTTACCTCGAACTTTCCCTTAAATTATTCCTTAGGATCAGTTGAATAAACTGTAGACCCCCCCCCTTTTTTTAAAAACCCAAGGCTGGCTTTTGGGCTTATTGATGGTCTCTCTACTATGGTTTCATCTATGAGCTAACTTGGAGCTACCCTTGACTGTTCAAGCACTCCTTCCCTTGGCTTAGAGAGGCTCACCATCATATCGTCTGAGAACTCATTAAAAATATTGGGATAAGTGAGGGTCAGAAAATATGGGCTAAAGAATCCAACCAAACAAGGCTGTAGGCCAGAAAGACTGCTATTCAGGCTTTGATTTAGTGCTGGCTCTCAGTCTTCATTGACCGTGTGAGCGCAGGTAGAATACAGAAAGCAGCTGAATCTAAAATATGCTTTTAGATTAGAGTATTTATTGACAGGTTTTTGAGAATATTTTTAGGCTGCTGAAGTTGTGTTTTTAACATGAACATTTTATTATGCTGTTCATGTTGTTTTAACAACATTGCTGGTCATTAGATTGTTGACTCCGTGTTCTAATTAGGCAGCTAAATTTGTTTTATTTTGTAAACTGCCTTAGAAGCAATATGCCAAAAGACAGCTTAAACGTATTTTAAATGAATGAACAGTACAGTTTAGAGGCTAAGGAAGAGGCTGTATTCAGATATTATAACAAACAGAAGTTTCTCCATGACGGACACGAATGCATAGGCGCAAACTACGGGGGGGCTTGAGGGCTCAGGCCACCCCCGAAATTTCCTGGGGAGGGACTGACCCCCCCCAGGCAAAACAGAGCGCCTGCCGCCGCCTCTCCCCCCGGCCTGCCCAGGCCCTTCCTAGGCCCGCCAGCTGGCTGGCCACCGCCGCCAGAGACTCTTTCTTCCCCCCTGGCTCCCCTGTACCCACTCCTCCCTCCCTCCTTCCCTCTCCCTCCCGGGGCTCCGGGCAAATGCCCAACATGATAGCGTCACCTGGCTATCACGTTGGGCATTCGCCTGGCACCCCAGGAGGGAAGAGTGGCCGAGGGGGGGGGGGAGAGAGAGGCGGCGGCAGCATCGTTTCGGAGTGCGCTTCGCGCACACACAACCCCCCCCCCCGGGATTTCAAAACCTGACGCCCCTGCACAAATGCACCTTGTTTCCATGGGTGATTCTGCATCTTGCATTCGCTTCACATTTTCTCAACAGGGAGGAAAAAGTGCAGCTCAAAACCACATTTAAATACCTTGGGGCAACACCGTACTGACTGCATATCATCCCTGAATGGCCATAAAACGGCCATAAATCTATGCAGAAGGTATAATACAATCTGACAATCAAAGAACTCAAAAGTGGCATGGAGTGGAAGCTTCCATAAAACCCAATAATCAAAGGAAGAGAAACCAGCATGCAATGCAGAGGGGAATTTCTGTTCCAATGTGGGTTTCATGAAACAACCGAGGGAAAAGCTAATGCAGAATCAGCCCATGTTTGTGCACTGCCCTCACTCTGTTTGTTCATATCCAGAGTACAACTGAAGGTTTCCTGGTTTGGGAAGCCTTGATCCAAGCTCCAGTTAGTGGTGATATCCAAATGCAGGTGTGTGAGGGAACTGGAGTTTCTGTCACCTTCACATAAAACCCAGATTGTTAACTGGGATGAAACCAAGATTTAGAAGCTCCAGTTTGGGGGAGACCAATTTGCCTTTGCATTCAGATGTCATGGAGAATTGGAGCTTGTTTGAGGCTTCCCAAACCTAGAAGCCCCAAATTGTACTCTGCACAGGAAGGAAGATGAGTTAAGGGAGTGCACAAACATAAGAACAAGTTGTGCTTGTTCCCAACCTGGACAAATCTCTGTTGATCACGATGTTTGGATACAGCTTGTATTGCTACCTTACCTTTACACTCATAGTTGGGCCTTCTGAGTGGTATTTAGACATCTTTCATCTGGAGTCTAAGATAAAGACAAACAGTCGAAGGCAATCTCTTTCAAAACCATTCTTGAATGTGCCTCGTCCATGTAGTATGACAAATAGGGGTAATATTTGTCTATATTACATATGACTCAAGGGCCTAACTACATGTTACTTTTTTCCCTGGGTCCATGTAATCAAACATGTACTGCAAATTGGGAACTTAATCTCAGGCACATGCAGGCCCAATTCAGACTGGGACCACAGTGTGTGGGTAAAGGGGACTTTAGCTTTCCCCTGCCTTTTCCCCAATTCAAAATGGGCCCCAGGGTGTTTTTTGCCTCACACACACACTGATGGGGAACTCCTAGGCTTTCCCAATGGGACAAACAGTGTTCCCCCCAATAGGGTTGCCAGGTCTGGGTTGGAAAATACCTGGGGACTTTGGGGGTGGAGCCAGGAGAGGGCGGGGTTTGGGGAGGGGAGGGGCCTCAGCATGGTACGATGCCATAGAGTCCACCCTTCAAAGCAGCCATTTTCTCCAGGGGAGCTGATCTCTGTCAGCTGGAAACCAGTTGTAGAAGCGGGAGATCCCCAGGCCCCATCTTGAGGATGGCAACCCTACCCCCCAAGGCCATTTCAAAGTAGGGAAATGGAATGGGGCGGAAGTCTAAGTCCCCTCTCCTCATGCGCCACAGTAATCTGGTACAAATGCCCCCCCCTATGCATCAACTAACCGTGCAGGGAGGGAGAGTGGGCATTAGCATGCTAGCCCTGCCCCCTGCCTCTGTGTGATTGCCTGATCATCTGAGGAGCATGACCATGCAGACAAAGTGGCCTCATGCACTAGGGCTGCCAAGTCAGCCCGGGGGCGAGGGATCCCCCGCTATAGGGGTTCCCGATCCGCCGGCTGGCATTCGGCCGGCGGGGGGAACCCCGCCCCAGAAGTCGTCCGGTGAGGAGGACTTCCCCCGTGTAATGACATCACCTGGAGATGACGTCATCACGTTACCGTGGTGCGCGCCAGAAGAGCTCCCAGGGGGAAAACAACTCCCCCCCGCCGGTAAGTCGACCCTACTTGGCAACCCTATCATGCACACCCCCTCCCAATGATCAACAATGTTCTGAAAGCAGCATCACAGATCACAGGGAGCAGGTGTACATATGGCCACTTCCTCCACACAGTCGCACTCTTAGGGTTGCCAAGTGGGGGGAGTCCTTGCTGCTCCGGGAGGGTCCTGGCACGTGCTCTTTGCACGCATGCTGCAGTGATGTCACCCAGAAGTGACATCATTGCGCCGGGCACATCTCTTCAGCCTGGCAGTTTGGGGGTGGGGTTTCCCCCCGGCAGCCCGATCCTAGCCGGTGGGCAACGGGCCGCTGGAGTGGGGGGTTTCCCTGCCCCCTGGGGGGACTTGGCAACCCTACGCACTCCGCAGATGACCAGACCATTGCATGGCGGTAGAGGGTCGGAGCCAGCATGCTAATGCCCATTCTTCATCCCCACACAGTGAGTCAACACACGGGGAACAGGCTTGTCTATACCAGGCTAGTCCTAATCCAAATTGGACGCACATATGCCTGTGATTAAGTCTCCAGCATGGAACTCACAATATATGTTTAATTGTGTGAACTCAGGGGAAATATAATGCGTAGCTAAGCTCTCAGGCTTTTATTTATCTATTCACAATAGACTAGTAAGACATAGAAGCTGACTTTCCATTTTTAAACGATTTGAATGGCCTCAATCAGGGTGTTTTTTAAAAAAGAGAAAGAGAGGTGCCGAAACTCTCATGAGGGAAATGAAGTCTTCAATCTATATACTGAAAATTCATGAACTTTTAAACATTTTGAAAGGAATTTTGTCAAAGAGGTTCTGGAACTCATTCAGGCATGTTCCCCCAGGAAAAAAGCCCTGGTCTCAATAATAAGGCAAAAAAAAATATGTCCAGAGGAATCAAACCAGAATAGTGGCCCTTAGGGATGTCCTTACCTTACCCTGGCTTTCTAGGGGTCCTGCTCCTGAAAAAGTATCCCGGAGGCAGCCCTGGGTCTTTTTTTTAATTTTAAGAATTGACTACTGACTCCTCGAGGATCAATGCTGCTATTGGTCTTTGTTTAGAAATTAATTTGGGATAATGACTTCTATCCAAGGACATTGTGTAGAATATTCATATATGTGAAGTAAGAGATTGTCAACTTTGCTGCAGGGAAAAAGAAAATTAGAAGAAAAAAAATTAAAGGCAAGCAATGATGGCCAGTTTAACCAGAGAAGAGTCACATTGTATGAGAATTTCTCCACCACAAAAAAGGTTTCAGTTATGTCTGGCCCTAGGCCCATTCTTCTTGGTTCTTTCATTCCCTTATTTCCTTGTGTCTCGAAACATCAGAGTAGTCCCAGGTGAAAAGCTCTGTGATAGTAATGAAGAAGAAACAAAGGTTTCAACTGTTTCCTAGCCCATGGCAGCATTAGTTGTTTTAACTGTTTTAATGGAAACCGACAAACCAGTCAAATGAGGCAGGAGTTACTTCCTTCTGGAGTTACTTCCATATGGCCTGGGTAGATCTGAAGATACATTGCTCTCCTCTCCTCCGTTTTATCCCCACAACTATCCTGTGAGGCAGATTAGGCTGAGAGTGTATGTATGGCTCAAGGCCACCGAGCAAGTTTCCATGGCAGAGTGGGAGTCCAAAACTGGGTCTCCCCAACCCCTATACCACATGGGCTCTTGTTACATTCAATGTCTGGAAAAGGCAGTGGTTTCTGAGGGACATTCATTATGTGATTCACAGCTGTCAATAGTGTGACATGAAGGAAAATCCTTTAAAATAATCAGTGGCTGTGATCAGACAGGCAAGTTTCTCTGATGTCATGGTGGCTCCCTACCAGATTTGAAGTACATGATCAGTAGGGCTGCCAAGTCCAACTTGGGAAATATCTGGGGACTTTGGGGGTGGAGCCAGGAGACTTTGGGGGTGGAGCCAGGAGAAAGGAAGTGACATCATTTTGTGATGTCACATCCTGTGATGTTGCTTCCACATGCTGACACATGAACTCATGAAGTTTCCTAATACTGAATCAGGCCATTGGTCCATCAAGGTCAGTATTGACTACTCAGACTGGTAGTGGCTCTCCAGGGTCTCAGGCTGAGATCTTTAATGTCACCTATTACCTGATCCTTTTTTAGCTGAAGAGGCTGATACCTCCTGCATGTCAAGCAGATGCTCTAGCACTGAGCAGCGGCCCTACTGAATCCTTCCTCATCTCGGCAGAATATGAAGCACTAAGTGCTACACAAGTGCTAAATATAATTTTCATATCATAAGAACAGGAGAGAAGCCACAGTGGATCGGGCCAACAGCCCATCCAGTACAACACTCTGTGTCACACAGTGGCCAAAAATACCAGGTGCCCTCAGGAGGTCCAGCAGCGGGGCCAGAACTCCAGAAGCCCTCCCACTGTTGCCCCCCAAGCACCAAGAATGCAGAGCATCACTGCCCCAGACAAAGGGTTCCATTTAGACCTTGTGGCTAATAATAGCCACTGACAGACCTCTGCTGGATGGGGACAGAGAGAGAGACAGACAGACAGCCAGCTTTTTCACTTACTCTTGCCCAATTCCCAGGCTTTATTTCTGGCCCTTGTTTCACCCAGCTGTTGTCCATGTAAGTCCCATAACTTCTCCCCCCCCCCCCAGCATAGGCTTTTTGGTGGCTAAAGAGGACCTTTGTCCTCCCCTTTTCGCCAGCAGAAAAGCTCGTTGGATCCATCCCTAACTTAAAATACCGGTTACTTGATGTACAAATGCTTTTAAAAATGCAGATTTTTACTGCGGGGGGGGGGGGGGGGGGGACATGGTTGAAAGAAACAGAAAATTGGCATAAAAATGAGGAATCCCAACTTTTATTTGCAGAAGGGAAATGAGGATTGGGGGGACACAAACAGCCACTACAAGACATTTTAAACAATCCCACTCCCAGACCTTCTACAGGCAACCTCTCCTTGTGATGTTTACCTCTTTGGAAGTGACAGTTTATTCCTTTGACAAAACCACAGTGGACAGACAGACAGAAAAAAGAAAGAGGGGGAGAGACAGAGAAGGAAAAGACCTCGCAGACCCCAGCAGCTTACCCCAGCAGCTTACTCCAGCAGCAACCTTGCACGCAAGCCCTTCAGTAGAAAGAGCTTAGTCCCTCCTTAATCTCTGGGCGGGGCTCTCTTGCTGGCTCAGCTCTTAAAGGGAAAATTTCCCTTTTAAGAAGTTCAAGAGGCCAGGGCAGGCTCTGAGGTTCCCCTGCTGGCAGGCTCCGAGGTTCCCCCCGGTGGCCAATTTTGAAAAAGCGGGGGAAAGCTTTAAAAATCGGTGTTTCCCCCGCTCTACCGGGGGACTTGGCAGCCCTAACGATCAGATGGCAACATCTGCCTCCCATCCCGAGTCAGTCCTCACACCCGACTTTCACAACATCAGATAAAGTCCGGCGTTTAAGACTGAACTTGTCTCACCGCAGATTTCTGGGCATTTGATCTCTCTCTTGTGTGCTCAAGCCACCTGGTGAGGTCTGGTACTTCTAATCCCCAGCCACCAATTATTTTTTTTGCAGTTAGTTACATGCACATAACCGCATACCTGCTCCTAGAGGGTTTTTTTTTTAAAAGCTGCCTGCTTGCTCTCTCCATGGTGACCACACAGTGGCAGTCTGAACGGTCGACCGTGGGGTGAGGCACGAATAGGGTGGCATGTCTGGTTACACCTCTCCGGAACAAATAGCTCTGGAGAAATTAGAGGCGTGGCCAGACCGTGCCAAAGCCTGCCATCTGATCACGGCCACTATCTGATTATCCTGGCAACCAGGATGAAATCATAGGAATTAAAATACTCTGTGGAGATGTGCATCCCTTTGCCTCCCCTATTTCCCTAGTCATGAATTTCTATTCATGAAGTATGGGGGGGATATTCCAAGAACTCAACTGATTGTGCTGTGTTCACTTCCTAATGGGTGTGAACCTTGGGAATATCTTTCTGCAGAAGCATTTTTAGGCTACTACTCATGGTCATGGAAGCACAGATCTTGACCTCATTACAATACACTGGGAAGCCTGGTCCCAGAAAGGAGCTCCTTTGTCTATTGTCCAGGTCCAAAACCTATCTGGGGGATAAGTACAGTCAAAAATATTTCTTTAGTGTCACCTTTGGTAAATATCTATTGCATTCTGTGCAGTTGATTAACTGAGCAAGGTTGTTAAGATTCATGCACCGAAGAGCTTATAACAGAAGAAATCAATGTGTGAGGCATATTTAATGAAACTCCATCTTGGGGAAGGAATTAAGTGGTTGGGTTGTCAGTGTACATTGTTTTTAAGGAAAACGAAGCAGTCATAATCAAAGTGATGGATGAAGAGAAGAAATAGACAGCAGTCAGACTGGAAGTGGAGGCAGAGTAGGTGCATCAAACAAGACTGTGGAGAATTAATAACACTAATAACTCTTTCTCTGCATCTGATAACTTTCATATGCATAACTCAAGTAGTTCACAGAAGTGGGTCAGCACCATTCCCTTAATTTGTACACATGATTACAGTTTACTAAGTACAGATCCATTTTAGGTTGTAGGTAAGATCATACAACCATGACCCGTCAGGCAACTTACTACAGAGCATCATACCCATGGCAGCAAAGGAGGTGGTTTATGCTGCTTTAACTACTACACCATCCTATGTTTAAAAAGTGAGGCAGACTCATTTGAGTTGCACTGGTCTTTCTGGACGTGTAGGACTGTTAAGACAGCATACAAGTAGAGGCAATCAGTACCTCTGCTTTCAACAATCTAACATATGGTTCAGTGCTCAAATAACCGAAGAAAAGATAGGGGCCTCGATTAAGTCCACAAACCCCATTTCTCCTCAGCTGGTACTCAGAGGCCACATGCAGCCATCTGGTTGACCTTGGGTCAGTCACAGTTCTCTCAGAGCTGTTCTCTCAAGAGCAGTTCTCTCAGCCCCACCTACCTCACAGCCACAAGGTGTCTGTTGTGGGGAGAGGAAGGGAAGGCAATTGTAAGCCAATATCTTCTTCCTTCTCCTCTTCTTTTTCTTCTTTCCTTTTCTTCCTCCGACTTCTTCTTCTTCCCCCCTTTCCCCTACCAGTTTGCCTGTGTGTCCTTCTCCTGCCCTCTTGTGAGCTCTCTAACTGCCCATGCTCACCATTGCCTGCAGCCCTTTTCCCAGTGGTCCTCAGTGCATGTAGCTGAAAGCACAGTAAAGTGCTGGCAAATAAATGGGGGCAGGGGTCAACAGCAGTGAGCCCAGCCAAAAGCCCTGGGAGCTGCTGCACCTCAGGGTATGCTGATGCCAACCATGCCCTGACCCTCTATAATTTGAGCACCAATGTGCTCTGATTCTGCAGCACACTAGCTGCTACTAGTCCTGAAGCTCTGACAGCTGTTGCTTCACCGGAGTGGGTTCCATGCAACGCAGCTGTGTTGGTACCCTGGCTTGGCCAATCAAGGGCTTCGGCATTAACACATGATAGCAGACAGGAGGCAGCCAGCAATGCTCACTCACATCCAGAGGTCCACAGTTAAAGTTGGTGATTGCCCAGGAATCCCCTACAAAAGGAGATAGCAAAGAAAGAGAATAAGTCTGCAGGCTTCTGAATAACTTCCAAGTATCAGGTAACTTATTCCTACAATCTTCAGGGCAGAACTGACTCCAGACAGCAGTGCAGGCCCTGGAGACTTAAGGTCTACTCTTCAGAAAGCACCCTGTGCTCTGAAACCTTGGACAACTCTTGGTGGGCCCACCAGATTCTCAGGCAGCTGAGATAAGGACAAGGTAGCAGCTTGGGCAATTAGTCAGACAGCTTCCTCAGAAAACTTCAGCAGCCTGCTCAAATAATCCATTCTGCTGGTTTCTGCAAATAAGGTGGTTTTTACCACCCTATGCCACATTTGCCTTTGTTGAGAAATACTTACAGATATTAGGAACATAAGAAGAGCCCTGCTGGATCAGACCAGTGGTCCATCTAGTCCAGCATTCTGTCTCACACAGTAGCCAACAAATTTCTCTGGAGGGACAACAATAGGGCATAGTGGCTGAGACCTTCACCTGATGTTGCCTCCTGGCTCTGGAATTTAGAGGTTGACTTCCTCTGAACATGGAGGTTCCCTTTATTCTCTATGGCTAGTAGCTATCCTCCATTAATCTGTTTAATGCTCCATGCAGCTGTCCTCCATAAATCTATTTAATCCCCTTTTAAAGCTCTCTATGCCTGTGGCCATCACTACATCCTCTGGTAGCAAATTCCACATTTTAATCACATTTTATTTCCTTTTGTCCATCCTGATTCTACTGCCCATCAACTTCATTGGATGCCCACAAATTCTAGTATTTTGAGAGGGGGAGAAAAAATTCTCTTTGTCAACTCTCTTCATCCCATACATCTTTAATAATAATTCCCTTATGTATTGGCCATTTCCAGCTCTCCCATTGACTGTGTAGTGCACTCCATCAGCCACTGGGCCATCAACTGCCACTCAAGAGTATTTGCGTGCCATTGGCTGGGTGCTGAGTGCACTCCTCTTCCCCGCCCACTGCTACCTCAGCCACTGTTCCCTGTCAGAATAACTGCCAAACGGCTGTCTCTCCTGACAAAAACACTTCTCCTGCTTGGCTCCTGTGGGACTAACTTTTCCCTCAGTGGCTGTTGCTAGACAACCAAGCTTGGTTCTGTCAATAAAAAGACAAAGGAATGAAGCCCTTTTCCAGGCCTTTGTGGGGAACTCATTGGGGCCAGTCCTGACCAGGATTGCCAGCTCCAGGTTGGGAAATTCCTGGTGATTTTGTGCTAAAGTCTACAGAAACCAGGGTTTGGAGAGGGGAGAGGCCTCAGCTGAATAGAATGCCATAGAGACTGAGTGAAAGGTAATGAAATTTATTGTTACAGTTGTTGACCAGAACACAGTAATACAAGTAATACACATTTATACCCAAAGCTTAGAACATTGCAATTCCCTATACATAAATATAATATTTGTAAAATACATAAATACACCACTTATATAGCCTAAAATATTAAGTGATATAACTTAAATCACTTATAAAACCATCTCTAAACTATTAACAAGTATGACTTATCCATATTTTCCTCAGCTTAATTGCCACCCAACCATATTAAGCAATTTTAAAGGTGACATCTCTGTTTCTATCAGTGAGCATTTTCTTGAGGTGACTTTTTTGATCTTTGATCTTTCCCTGGGAAACTATAAATTACTGGTGCTACCAAGGATCCCAAATCTGCTTATAGATTTTACAATCAAAAATTACGTGGGTTAATGATTGGGTTATTTCAGACCATTCATAGATGTTCAGTGTAACCCTCTTCCTCGCCCACTGCCAGCTTGGCCACTTTCCTGTCAGAATAAACTGTGAAAATGGCTGTCTCTCCTGCTTGGCTCCACCATGGCTGTGCAGATGACTAGGGTGGGACCTGGAGATCTCCCACTGTTACAGTTGATCTTCAGATGACAGAGATCAGTTCCCCTGGAGAAAATAGCTGCTTTGGAGGGTAGACCCTATGACATCATACCCTGCTGAGGCCTTCCCCTCCCCGAATGCTGCCCTCCACAGGATCTGCCCCCCAAATCTCCAGGTATTTCCCTACTCAGAGCTGGCAGCCCTACTTTCCCCTCAGTGCTTGTTGCTAGGCAACCAAGCTTGGTTCTATTAGTAAAGGGGGGGACCCTTTCCATGCCTATTTTGGCCTTTGGGGAAAAACTAATTGGGACCAATCCTGACTAGGGTTGCCAGCTCCAGGTTGGGAATTGCTGGAGATTTTATGGTAGAGTCTACAAAAGCCAGAGTTTAGGGAGGGGAGCAACCTCAGCTGAACAGAATGCCATAGAGCCCACCATCCAAAGCAGTTATTTTCCCCAGCAGGAGAGAGAGATCTGTTGTCTGGAGTTCAGTTGTGATACCAGCCAATACCACAGTCAGTGTGGCATAGCAGTTAGTGCTTCAGAGCAGGGACTGCCAGACCCAGGTTCTTGCTGTGGAAGCTGAGTGGGTGATTTTAGACCAGTCACAGACTTTCAACCTAACCTATCTCACAGGGTTGTTGTGCAAGTCAAAAGGGGAAGAGGAGAATGATGTAGGCTGCTTTGGTCCCCATTGCAGAGAAAGACTGTATTGTTCCTCCTGGGAACCATTGTGTCCAGTCTCCAGGTGAGGGCTGGAGATCATTTAGAATTACAACTGCTCTCCAGATGGCAGAGATCAGTTCCCCTGGAGAAAATGATGGACTCTGTGTCCTTATACCCTGCTGAGATGGTCCCCAGTGACAACCAGTGTGACATAGCAGTCAGGGCTTCAGAGCAGGGTAGAGGCTGTAGGTTGGGGGGGGGGGGAGATGGAAAGCTGAAGTCAGAGAGGCAGATAACGGCAGGTTGATGTTTGGCTGGAAAGGAGATAGGGTTGCCAACTCCAGGTTGGGAAATTCCTGGAGATTTGAGGGGTGGAGCCCGGAGAGGATGAGGTTTGAGGAAGGTGGGACCTCAGACAGGTACAATGCCATAGACTCTAAACCAGCCATTTCCTCCTCGAGAATCACTGCTGCCAATCTCCAGGTGAAGGCTGGAGATCACTCAGAATTACAACTGCTCTCCAGGAGGGAAAGGGGAGGAGATGGAAAGCTGAAGTCAGAGGGGCAGATAAAAGTAGGTTGATGGTTGGCTGGGAAGGAGATAGGGTTGCCAACTCCAGGTTGGGAAATTCCTGGAGATTTGAGAGGTGGAGCCTGGAGAGGCTGAGAATTGAGGAGGAGGGCAGGACCTCAGACAGCTACAATGCCATAGGCTCCACCCTCCAAACCAGCCATTTCCTCCTGGGGAATTACTGCTGCCAATCTCCAGGTGAGAGCTGGAGATCACTCAGAATTACAGCTGCTCTTCAGATGGCCGAAATCAGTTCCCCTGGAGAAAACAGTGGACTCTGTCAGTGTCATTATACACTGCTGAGGTCACCACGGCAAATTGACGCTGAGTGCCCAAGGCCAAGGCACCCACCCAGAGCCTCTTTCTAGAGCCCATTGTATTTATTTCAGCAACGGGCCTTATTCCTAGTAATTTTAAAAACCTGTGCTCCCTTAGTTGTCTCTTCCAAATGGACAAGTCTCAGACTCTTCAGCCTTTCCTCATAGGGAAGGCGCTCCAACCCTCTAATCATCTTGGTTGCCCTCTTTTGTACTTTTTTCTAGCCCTGCAATATCCTTTTTGAGATACAGTGACCAGAACTGTACACAGCATTCCAACTGAGGCCACATCATAGATCTATACGGGGCATTCTAATATCGGCCTTTTTATTTTCAATCCTTTCCCTAATAATCCCTAACACAGAGTTTGCCCTTTCCATGTATTAATATACTTATTTAGTACAGTTAAAGCAGCTGGCATGTAGTGTTTTTCAGCAGGAAAATGGCAGCAGCAGTGGCGGCGGGGGGGAGAGGTGTTAAAAGCCTCTCCCCCCCCCCCCCCCATGCTGTTCTCTTCCTCAAATAACACCGGTAGCTGTATTTGGAAAAGAAGAATTTTTTTAAAATTACAGTACTGCATACAATGCTTATTTCCACCATTAGTTGGAAACCACATGTGTAGCATGCAGAAAATCTCTGATCCAATCCCCGGCATCTTCAGTTAAAGAGATCTCAGATAAAATGGCTATAAAAGCCCATTGCCTGAGATTATAGACTGGCAGACCGTACTGGGCTAGATAGACCAAAAGCCTGTTTCAGTATAAGGCAGCTTCATATGTTTATCTCTGTCCCAGCCCCCTATTGCACAGCAGGAGCATTCATCTACGCCCAATCCGGATCCAGCCAGACAGCAGGTGTACTGCTTGACTAGCTAAGCTCTGCCTTCATCCCCTTTCTAAAAAGCTGTCTTTCATTACCTGCCTCACTGGTTCCTTATGAACATGAACTAAATAAAGATGGTAACATATTTCACATGTTAAAAGTGCTACTAACATTACTAACAACTGGCCCCCAGTCCTCATAATATTGATTCAAAATGACTCCCATCTGCAGCTTCAGTTGCCATCTGTTAGCATTCCTTTGCATTCATGCATGGAGCCATCTCTACTGATGACGGCTCACACCTTTTCACTAGAAGCTTTCCTTTCTTATGTTCTTGACTAATTACAGGGCTGCCTTGATGCTGAGGGCAGGGACAAAAAGTGTATTGATTGGCCTGCAAGAGTAGGTTTCACTGCTTTTGTGACTATGTGAGAGAAATCTGAGCTGAGTGGGAACGAAAACCACAGCAGGTGGAGACAGAGGCAGGTGGATCTCAAGATGCTGCCCCTGGCTTCCAGCTACACAAACCCTGTTTTATGTGGGGTCTGCTGCTTTTCTCAGTGTTCCAGGTGTAACCCCTTACCTAGGGCTACTCTGACTAATGCAGGAGACACAAAGTCATAGTTCATCGGCGAAGAGGAAGACCAGACTAATCATGCAGACTAATCATGCAGCCGCCGGCCCCGAGAACAATCCCCTCCCTCCCTCCCTCGCCCACTGAGCAGTTCCCGGGGCCACGGCTGGCCGCCGGCCCCGGGAAGAACCCCCTTCCTCCCTCCCTCGCCCACTCAGCGGTTCCCGGGGCCGCGGCTGGCTGCCGGCCCAGGGAAGAACCCCCTCCCTCCCCCCCCAGCAGTACCTACCTTACTGTTCCTTTCTTTCTTCCTTCCTCCCTTTCTTCCTCCCTCCTTCCTTCCTTCTCTCTCTCCCCCCACCTACCTACCTACCTGTTCCTTCCTTTCCCCCTTCCTTCCTTCCTTCCTTCTCTCTCTCTCCCCCCAACTACCTACCTACCTTACTGTTCCTTCCTTTCCCTTCCTTTCCCCCTTCCTTCCCCTCTCCCTTCCTCCCTCCCCCTTCCTTCCTTCCTTTCTTCTCTCTCTCTCCCCCCACCTACCTACCTACCTTCCTGTTCCTTCCTTCCTTCCTTTCTTCTCTCTCTCTCCCCCAACTACCTACCTACCTTACTGTTCCTTTCTTTCTTCCTTCCCTCCGTTCTTCCTCCCTCCTTCCTTTCTTTCTTCCTTCCCTCCTCCCTCCCTTTCTTTCTTTCTTTCTTTTTTTCTTTCTTTCTTTCTTTCCCCCACCTACCTACTTACCTTCCTTCCTGTTCCTTTCCTTCCTTCCCCCTCTCTCCCTCCCTCCCTTCTTGCCTTCTGACACACTGCCCATGACGTCAGGGATGTGTGGCCTTTTGACACTTCCAGTGACGTCAGGGGGTGTGGCATATGCAAATAAGTTATGCTAATGAGCTCCTGCACCTCTTTTTTTACGAAAGGACCCCTGTATATGGTTACATAAAAGCAGTTTTGGTCTGGTGCTAGTTGACACGTTCCTAGAAATTAACACTTTAGGTGTTTCTGTGTGTACTGTGAGAGACAACATGTATACAAATTACAAAAACCAAGTCCTTCTGAATGGTAGGACTATGTGCAAAGCTCTTGTAAAAGCACTACATACTAGGGATGCCCAAACAAATTAGTAGTGCAGTATTTTACAGGTTGTGTTCTAGGTAAGGTTGCCAGATCCAGGTTGGGGAACTCCTGGAGATTTGGGGGTGGGGCCTAGGGAGGACAGTGCCATAGAGTCCACCCTCCAAAACAGCCATTTTCTCCAGGGGAACTGATCTCTGTAGTCTGGAGATGAACTGTAATTCCAAGGGATCCCAAGGTCCCACTTGGAGGATGGCATCCCTAGTTCTGGGTTACTCTGGGATATCTCATAAACTTATGAGGAGTTCTTCAGTGAAAGCACCAGCAATAGCATACAGGAGATTTTCAAGAGGGTTGGCCCTGGTTAGTACTTGGATGAGAGATTACCAAGGAAGGCCAGGGTTGCTATACAGAGACAGGCAACAGCAAACCATTTCTGTTCATCTCTTGCCTTGAAAAATCTATGAGGTTGCCATAAGTCAGCTGCAATTGGACAGCACTTTCTACCACCACCAGTCCTGTCTTCTAATGTGCCGACACAGGGAAGCGCTGCATAATGAACTGTACATTCTAGAGCATGCCCTAGAACCCCCTGCAACACACAGGGCTCCATATCCAGTTGCAGGGGTTTCTTGGCAGAAAAGTCAATATGGAAAGGCTCCATTGAAGGCAGAAGGTTTTAGAACACTAGTGTTTATCTCAAAGTATTTCCTTAATAGGTTTCAATTAAAAATTCCCAAGTGGTTTACAATACTAATAAAACACAATTTAATAAAAACATAACAAACAGCAGAAGATTAAAATCCAAACTATATCCAGAAGCAATAAAATAATTATATGATAAAACAGTAAAACAGTGGCATCACAGTTACACAGAAAAACCCCCCAACACAAACAGCAACACAGCAGTAAGGCAGCAGAAATAAAACAGTACCATAAGCAATGCCACAACAGTAGAACAACAGTGTTGAAGCAAACTCACTAAAATGCCTGGGCAAACAACAAAGGCTGCAAAAGAAACAACAACCCCACACTTGGTGTGAGGCATAAGGGTTACCAGTGTTCAGAAGGCACAAATCTAGCAAGAAGGAAAGGTGTGATCACCTGCTCAGAGGTGGGTCCAGAGGAATCAAAAAGCAAAGCTGTCAGAAAACACTCTGTTCCCCTAAGGTGCACAGCTATTTTCACATGCTCACAAGCCCCACCAAGAAACACACCCATATATAATAACAAACAGACCAACACAGATAAACCTGTCACACTCCAGATTCCTATTCTGCCGCAAGCACAAAGCAAGAACAAAACATAACTCTAGCAGGGGCAAGTACTGTAGTTTACAGGTTTAATTACATATCTAACAAATATACTCGCAGCATATTAAGGAAGTAAGCATTAATACATTCTGGAAAACCATTCATTTTACAGACCGGAAACACTGAGGTCAGGAGTCTCTAATTCAAAAAGATAATCCTTAGCACGGAATTCAAATCCCATGCAGAGCAAAGCTCTCAATGAAGAGAGCCCCGCTGCAGGGTGATCATTGAATCGATGACAAAGTATTCAAAATGCCTGCAAAGCAGCAGACCATTCAAAAAAGTAAGCAAAACCACACAGGGTCTTCTTGTGTGAGTCTGACCATTGGTATGTGTGGCTTCCTGCACTGCTTTTAAAGCCGCCTGATGAGGGTAAGGAGGACAAACTAGCCAGGGGGAGGTTTCCTCATGCAAACTCAGAACTTCCCAGTAGGTGGCAGGTGAAGAAAGCCACCTTGGGCCAGCCGGTTTCTGGCTAGATGACAACTCTGCCAGGTACAGAGTAGAGAGAAGGATGTTCCATAACTAGGGTGCTACAAAGAGAAGCCTCCCCCCATCCAAGAGGTCACTCACTTCATTTCTAAACACAGGACCACACCAAGCAAGACCTCAGATGAAGAACAAAGTGACCAAGCAAGTTCATGATAGAAAAGGTACTCCTTTAGTATATCTACTTGCAGGGCTGCTGAGAGCCACCATGGGCCCATGGACAAAGATTCCATCTGCCCTCCCCCCCAATATGACCCTGATCCAAACCAAATATCCTGACAAAACATATTACTGGTCTGGCTGTTAGCAGGCATCTATAATAATAAAAGAATCCACATGTCTGTCTCTCTGTCCATTTGTGGCAGGCACATCTCCTCAGAAAATAAATCCAGGAAAGCCAAAATTGGGCCACTAGCTTCAGGATGATCATGGGAATTCCAGGGCCTAAAATGAAAGGAACTGGAATATCTTGGCCCAGGTCAGGGGGGCTATTTTTGGGCAGGAATGCACAGGAACAGAGTTCCGGCTGGCTTCCGAGTTGACCACGCCTACCGCCTCCCCCCCCCCCTCGGGGAAACCAAGCTGATCCAGGGAAGGAAGGCAGTTTAAACTGCCTCCCCTCCTCGGGTTCCCCAGGGAAGCCAGTCCTGGGAGGGAGCTGCACTGTCAGGGGTGTGGCCTAACGTGCTAATGAGTTTCTGCTGTTGGGTGTGGCCTATTATGCTAATGAGTTCCTGCTGGGCTTTTCCTACCAAAAAAAGCCCTGGCCCAGGTTATCTCCAGACCCCCATGCCATTTGCAATGGAAACTAAGGTTGTGTAGTAGTTAAAGTGTTGGACTGAGATCTGGTTCAAATTCCCACTCATGCCCTGGAAGCTTGCTGGGTGATCTTGGGCCCATCACTCCCTCTCAGCCTGATCTACCTCACAGGGTTATTGTGAGGATGAAACAGAGAAGAGAATGATTAAAGTTGCTTTGGGTCCCCCTTGGGGATAAAGGCAGGATATAAAGTAAGCTTTGCAGGGAGGGCAAGATATAAGTGGAATAATAAATAAATAAAATAAAAATAAATAAATTTGAACTTCTGTTCCTCATTTGTTACCACTGAGGCAGACAGACATTTATTATCATGCATGTTAAGGGTGGGGGGAGAGGAGAAGCATCCTTTTACTATAATGGATTATGGGGAAATATTAACTGCCCCCTTCCATCCATAACATTAACAGAGGTTAGCTTCTATAGTGCTATTAAATACATTCTAAGTTGCCAGCCAGGATGAGTGAGGTGACGTTAATACTGAAAAATAATAAGAAGGCAAGATTTGGGTGTGCAGGAGCTGGGTGGAACTAAAGGAAAAAGGAAACCGTAGACCTTGTTAGGAGGCCGCATCCTGTCGTGGCTGGTTTTCCCTTGCTCCTGTGCAGGCTTGGCTGATGGTGGGTTTTAGCAAGATCTTATCATAGGGTTGCCAGGTCCTACGTGGCTGCTAGTGGGGGGGACTCCCTTCGTTTAGTTCTTCTGATTTGTGCACGTGCTGTGATGATGTCACCCAGAAGAGATGTTGGGGATGACGCTCTAGGTTTTAGGCAAACTAGGCTTGCCAAGTCTGGGTTGGAAAATACCTGGAAACTTTGGGGGTGGAGCCAGGAGGAGCCAGGGTTTAGGGAGGGGAGGGGCCTCAGCATCATACAATGTCATAGAGTCTATCCTCCAAAGCAGCCATTTTCTCCAGGGGAGCTGATCTCGGTCAGCTGGAGATCAGTTGTAAAAGCGGGAGATCCCCTGGCCCCACCTGGGGGCTGGCAGCCCTAAGGCAAACCTCTATGGTTTTTTGGGCCTTAAAACAATAGAGGTTTGCCCAAAAGCTAGAGTGTTGCCCCGGATGTCAGAAATGCAATGACATCACGCCCGTGTTTATGGTACAGCTACCACAGAGGTAATTTCTGTTCAAAGGTACCTCCTGCTATTCCAGTCTAGGTTTTCAAATGAATCATGAGCAAATGAGATCACAGGACTCTCTCAGCAGAAATTCCTCTGAGGAGGGAGAAGGGTCACACTTCCCTCAGGCTGCTGCATGCAATGGGTGACATGGAAGGCTGTTTTCCTAATAATCCAGCCTCAGCCAGACTTTGCATTCCTAAAATAAATAACTGTCTTGGCCAACTATCATAAAGAATCTTTGGGGGATTATTATTGTTTCAAATGAATGGGGATACCTACTGCAATTAACTTCCTATGTGGACACAAAGGTGGTTGAACAGTTAAATTTAAGTACAGGCCTGGGAACTGTTGCCTGCTAAGCTTTGCTCTGCTTCTGATGAGCAACTTTACTCTACATGTCTCAGTTTCCCACTAATTAACAGAGGGACACTCTTTCTTAATGGGGTCTTCTTAATTTGGGAGGACTTTTAAATCTAGAGGGATTATTCCTACTTTAGTCACATTAATGTTTAATAGCTGGATGCTCAGCATCGCCTGTGCTGTGCTATACAGAAGTTGAAAGCCAAGCTGGGCTAGGCCTGGCTATTACCATGATTAACACTGCACATGTCCACAAAGTCTTTCATCTGGACAGTGCTCCAGAAACACTAGTTAATTATTAAGTTGGTTAGAGAAGGCCATCCTAGAAAAAACCATCTTTATGGAGAGTTGTGTGTCTTGATTATTGTCCCTTGAAAACCTCGGGCAGGAATATTTACAAGAAGAATATACTTTCCCTCTAGAGATCAATAAGCTAGCTTAGTACTTTGCAAGAGCGTGGATGGTGTCATTCTATTAATGGCTTGGGTTGCTGTCATGTTCAAAATCCCACTGCACCTGGTAATCAAAGGTGGCTGTGGCAGCTTCTCCATAAATTTTAAAGGCTGAAATAATAGTTCCCCCACCCGAAAAACTGCTGAAACCCACAAGTCTAGCTAGCCTGCCCTAATGGTCCGGCCAGTTTAATAATGCTAAAGCTTTTGCTCACATAGTAGGGCAGGGGGAAGGAATGAGAGAGAGAGAGAGAGAGAATACCTTTTTACTGTTCCTAGCAGCTTAAATATCTGCATGTGAGTATAATCAGAGATCAAGGGTACATTTATGGGACATAGGCATAGGTTATTCCTAGATCTACCATCTTGCTATCCTTTGGTACATACTGAATTTGCTACTAGCTAAATCTTGGTTTCCGAATTAATAGGACTTTTCCTTATGAACATGGTTATTGTCTGTAGAGACATCTGAAAAGCCAGAATTATCAACCTCAGAGCAGAGCATAGAATCCTCCTTGAGTTATAAATGATCTCCAGACTAGGCTGCTTGAGGGGGCATTACATCCTGCTGAACTCCAGTTCCTCCCCAGAATCTGCCCTGCTCCACACCAGACTTCCTGGAATTTCCCAAGCTAGAACTGGCTGTCCTGCTTGCCAGTTCTTCAGTCAATTCAGCAAGGGCAAATGAACCATGGAGGGCCCCACCCCCAAAGAATCCCTGAAGTGATAAATGGAGTAGCCCCTTCACAAATTAAACAGTGCGTGTACAAGCCATGTACAGCGTACCCTTTTTAAAAAAGATATGCATCGAGTAATTCTCAGGTTACATTCAATCCATGTACAGCTCAGCCTGTGATACAAACCCCACATTTATCCAGGTATCGCTCCCTGGTTTCAGTTGCAAAGCGAACATACACTGGCTCTTTCTTATTGATAGATGTACAAATATACACACAGAATGTAGGTGTATTCACTCGTAAGGTGACCAGGGCCACTAGTTCATGATGCTATCACATGAAGTTTACGAGTGTATGAATGTATAGGACATATCAGTGCTTGGCAAATATCACGGCCACATGGGAAGACAGCAATCTATGTAAATTTTTAAATATTGTCTAGAATGCAGTTGATCTGAGGGCTAGGGCTGCCAGCCCCCAGGTGGGGCCTGGGGATCTCCCGCTTTCACAACTGATCTCCAGCTGACAGAGATCAGCTCCCCTGGAGAAAATGGCCGCTTTGAAGGGTGGACTCTATGGCATGGCACCCTGCTGAGGCCCCTCCCCTCCCCAAACCCCGCCCTCTCCTGGCTCCACCCCCAAAGTCCCCAGGTATTTTCCAACCCAGACTTGGCAACCCTACTGAGGGCGGCTATTTCTGAAGAGATGTGAAGTTCTTTGTCCCTGTATCTGGTTCTCCCCTAGGGTTGCCAGCACTGGGTGGGGAAACTCCTGGAGATTTTGGGGGTGGAGCTTGGGGAGGGGAGGGACTTCAGCAGGGTACAATGCTATAGAGTCCACCCTCCAAAGTAGCTACTTTCTCCAGGGAAACTGATCTCTATTGTCTGGCAGTTATTTGTAATAGTGGGTGGTCTCCAGACCCCACCTGGGGGTTGGCAATCTTATTCTCCCCAAGTGCTTTGGACTCACAGCAAGCAGTTTTATTGTACCCGCTCCAGAGGCGCAACAGAATGGGTCTTCCCCTTTTTGGTCTTGCTGTATATAGCCCCCTCCCCCAGGATTTCCCCTGGGGTGAGAAAGTGGTGTTATGACCTGAAACAGTACCTAGGAATCCCTGCCAAGTTTTCTTACAGCCCAGTCACACTGCATTTGCAGACAACACCCACGGGATGTTCCCGCGCTAGTATTACTTTTGCGCGTTGTGTTTTGCAAAACTAGCTTAGGATTCTATTTCTGGCTGAGAAGCGGAGCGAGATCCTGGACTTTGACCTGGCTTCGCTCGAGCGCCTCGGTGCCTGTGACAGCGCAGTGTTTGGAATACGTGCGGTGTTAACTATTTCTCACAAGATGGGAGGGAGCAAAACTGGGTTCGCCGAGGCGGGACGGTGACTCTGGAGTTTACAGACGAGTTGTATGGGCTGCACGCCTCTGCTTAGCTCTCTCTTTTGGTGCATTTCTGTAGTCACTTGCAAGGAAGGTCTGCCAAAGCTGGCCGGAATCTAAGAAGCTCAACTGGCCGGACAGGATCGTTTTGCAGCGTAAAGATTTTCTTGCAACCCGAGGACGAGGGAGAAGGCACCGCACCCCGTACAACGCCCAACCCCAGCCCTGGAGGCACCGCACCCATAACCGCTCTTGCTAGTTTATACAGCTGACGAGCTGTGGTGGCTAGGCTAGGCTGGGGCGGGGCAGGGCAGGGCTAATTCTTACATCTTTGCGTCTCTGGAATTCCACCTTAAAGTCCCTGCTTGCCAAGTACCTCACCTGCTTAAGGTGGAACTGGCTGACCTGCACTGCCTTAAAGCCTGCCTTCGTGCTGATGTCAGTTGCCAGGGAGAGGGGTGTAACCATGTATGTGTTGTTCTACAGCACAAAGAAAAGAGTCCTGTCCCAGGAAACGAACTGCCTGGAGAAGGACAAGAGTGGTGTGGGTTGGGGAGAAGGAGGTGTGTGTGTGTGTGTGTGCCCTGAGTGGAGAAACGCTTTTGACTCAGCAGAGGGAGGGCCTGACTGACGCCTGAACTCACCTGTGAGTAAGGAGCCAACTTTCTGGAGTGTCAACAGACCACTCAGGTTACCTGGCCTCAGAGAAGTGTGCGGTGAAGGGCTGTAAGAAGTCACTGAGGAACTTACCCCTTGTCCACACAAGGCCACGCTGCCGGCAGGGTCAACCAGAGGAGGAGCCAGGCCGCTTAATGTCCGCCTTGCCCAGTTGCCATGCAGGAAAATAATTTCTTCTTGTCGGCTCTACAGCCGGAGGATGGCGTGTGCTCGTTGGCATTGCCCTCTGACCAGCTGCTGGACAGGAAGAGCAAAGAGACACAGGACACCGAGGTGCTCAAGAATGCCCGGGTGCAGGAACAAGTCCGCATGAGGATGCTGCAGAAGAACCACTCGGCCCCCAGGACTAATGGAGCTGTGCTTGACTACGAGCTGAAAGGTAGGCCCCGGGGAGGATAGAAAAGAGGGGGCTGGTGGTGGTGGGGTCCTCCTTCCAAAGCCAAAGCTGTGATGGGGGCATCTGTTTTTGCATGTCCAAATAGAGGTGTGTGGGGCAGCAGTTGGTGAAGATTGGTTGTGCTTGCATTGTTAATACCTGGCGTTGAGAGAGGGCTTCAGTTCAAAGCGATTCTCAAACTGCTCTAAATCAGCATTACCAGCCCCGGCTCAGAGCTCTCCGACTTCTTTTCCTGCTGTGCCTTAATTTTCCAGACATGTAAAATGGGCATGACCAGCTATCCAGGACATTTTAATGACACTAATCAACCGGCCTGTAAAACCGGCACGGCGAAGAAAAGGTGCCGTGGAGGAGTTAGCACAGCTGCACTGCTCTGAATGCTGCTTCCAGGGATACACTGGGTGGGGATGGCTGATGTAGTCGGTGCAATAAGTTCCGTCCAACTACAGATTTGTGTCCTATACAAAAGGTGAAGCCGTCGTCAAGAGGCCTGTTGGTAATTATGGGATTGTTTCCTGTGATCTCCTCTCTAGGAAGGTGACTTGGCCATTTAAAGACTTATCCTGGGCCCCAAAGGTTAATCAGAATTTTAGGCAAAATCAAAAAGAAGGATGGTAGTCCCTTAAAGACAGACAGATAAATTCTAATATTAAGTATTGTGGCCTATAGCCCACCGGATGGATGTAGTGAATCTAGGGTTGCCAAGTCCGGGTTGGGAAATACCTGGGGACTTTGGGGGTGGAGCCAGGAGAAGGTGGGGTTTGGGGAGGGGAGGGGCCTCAGCATGGTATAATGCCACAGAGTCCACCCTTCAAAGCAGCCATTTTCTCCAGGGGAGCTGATCTCTGTCAGCTGGGGATCAGTTGTAAAAGCAGGAGATCCCCAGGCCCCACCTGGAGGCTGGCAACCCTAAGTGAATCTTACGTGTGTGTATGTGTGTGTGTGTGTGTGTGTGTGTGTGTGTGTGTGTGTGTGCGTGTGCGTGCATACCTACCGAGGGGTGGAGTGAATAGTGGGTAAAGGACTATGAAGCACAGAAGATGCAGTCTATGACATTCCTATGCAAAAGTCTAAGGTATAAAAGATAAGCACAGAGACCAAAGGTGATATGTTATCTGAGGATGACTAATTGAGTTTGGCGGTAAATTCTGGCCGCTGAATTGTCCTCTTGTCTGGAAGAATATCTTACTCTGCGAGTTCAGTCAAGTGCCAGAGCCCCCCACCCCCCACCCCATAACTGCTCCAAGCTTCTCCAGCTATTTATTACCAAAGAAATTTGACTGTGGCTTTGCTCTCTTCTCCTCTGCATTATACACAGTCAAGTTCTCTTGTACCTACGTTATGCCAGTCATACCAACCTAGTTTGGACTGCCACTCCCCAGTGGGGGGTGGGGGGGTGGTTGCGGCTTTAGTTCTTTAGTGCTGTGGACAATTGAAACACTTATTTCTCTTTGTTTTGAAGGAGTAAGTAGCTTGTCTTGGGGGAACAGCACTGTATTTACCATAGGGCTGCCAGCCTCCAGGAGGGGCCTGGGGATCTCCCGCTTTTACAACTGATCTCCAGCTGACAGAGATCAGCTCCCCTGGAGAAAATGGCTGCTTTGAAGGGTGGACTCTATGGCATTGTACCATGCTGAGGCCTCTCTGCTCCCCAAACCCCACCTTCTCCTGGCTCCACCCCCAAAGTCCCCAGGTATTTCCCAACCCGGACTTGGCAACCCTACTTTACCACTCCCAAGCTAGCCTCCTCTCCCTTTTGTGTATTACGTTGCTCTGGATCAGAGTGCCTGGCTGTCTTTGGTGAGATTCTTCCCTCCACACCATAAGTGTATGGGTAGCACAGCCTGTTGAATGGACAAAGGTTCTGCTTATGTTGTTAATACGATCTCTTCATTACTACCACGCTCCATCTGCTTGGGTGTGATTATAGTGTAGTGTTGTGATCTGAACTCTGTTTTTCAGGATGTAGATCCCCTCGAGCTCATAAGGGTTTACTTCTTAGTAAACATATTTGAGATTAGATGTACTGGGAAATAAATCCAATAGGACTTACTTTCGGGTAAACAAGCATAACAATTAACCTCTGGCAGCCCAGTGAAACTGGTGACTGTGCAGGGCAGGGATTTGAACCTGTACTTTCTAGGCCTTTACTCATCCCTACCTGTCTCCTTCCAAAGCTAGTAACTTTCAGATGGGACATAGCGCAGCCTAGTAATTAGAAGCAGAAGAATTGTGACTGGAGCCTTCTAGAAAACTGGGAGGATTTAAAGACCATGAATCTGTTGAAGAGGGGTGTCACCCAAGCTTCCCCAGCAGTGAGCTTTATAAGTCACTTTATAGACAGGCATTCAGCATGTGCAGCTTTCTCCGGAGTGGCGGTGCTGTGGTGGTGAAAGCTAAACCTGTTGAATTACTGACTAGCCACAGCTGTTAAAGGAGCACAGCCTGGGCTGGGGAAGGGAAGGTGGCATCCCTGGAGCCAAGTGTGTTCCTCTTAACATGGAAGTCCGGTTTATCTGGATTACATTGCTACTGCTTGTTTTTCACATCAGTGTTTGGAGGCCTGGATTGTAACCCAGAGATTAGGAAAGGCTGCTTGTCATTCATGACCACCTGTCAGAGTCCAAACACATAAACACCCTGTCACCAAAACTAGGCAAGCTTCCAATACTGAATGGGAAACTTGGCAGTTGCTTCCCTGGAATACTGGCTGTAGAGAAGGGACTGAATGTCCAAAAAATCTGGGCCTACTTTAGGGTTCCTCCCCCCACCCCGAAAGAATCCCTGATGCAGACTTAACTGCCCTGATGTATTTGTTCAGTTGAATATAATCCCTGATTCATCTTTTATTGCTGTTATTTAGCCTGAATGTGTCTACCCAAGGGGCTAGGTTCAAGTTGACATCTTACATCAGGACATGATGAATCATCCGTGCTCTCTACTCTCCAACCTTCACAATGCCATGGAGAAATCCATGGGGCAGTCCAGGCCTTAGTTTGTTTTTGTGCTGTTCCAGTGACTTCTCAGATGTGACCCATTTGAGTCTCTCATCTTGGTGTTTCTCAGCCTGTAAATGAGGATGAGAACACTCCATGAAATCTAGGCTCAGTGACAGCTAACTCAATGTCTTCACAATACTGTGAGATTTCTGGATGGCTACAGATTCATGGCACTGGACTGTGTCAAAATTCATCTTTTGAACCGCACTAAATGCATACCTTATGACCAGAAGGTAGGCAGCACCTGGGTACACCTGGTGCTCAGTTTCTTTGTGATTGCACCCTCCCTTTGATCTATCAGTCTGAATCTAATTATAGAGTCTGATCCCACACCCTGCCCTGGTATGTCTGTCCTGTCCCTTGAGGTGCTGTCCAAGAGTCTGACAGGAGAATGCTGGAGCTGCTTAAAAACATGAAGGAAGGAGGTGCAACTGAAAAGGAGTCCTGGTTCCTGCCCATAACCCCACCATTATGAATGTCTTGATGCAAGCTGTTAAATAGCATGTTCAAAACAAACAGGGTTAAAGTTCTGGTTGTCTGTGGATTCTCAGGGTCACTTGTACGAGGCAGTTTAATTCTGAGTCATAAATTTGCAAAGGCCCTCCTGAGTCATGTAGCCCAACCCGCCCCCAGCATCAGATTTACTGGCTTTACATACGATTCTGTACAGGGCTTTTTTTGTAGAAAAAGCCCAGCAGGAACTCATTAGCATAACAGGCCACACCCAACAACAGAAACTCATTAGCATATTAGGCCACACCCTCAACAGAGCAAGTCATTAACATATTAGGTGGGGGGGCTGGGAAACCATAGGGCAGGCTTGGAAGCTTGTCTCCCCCCCCCCCGAGCCTCCCCCCCCCGAGCCTCCCCCCCCCCTTGAGCCTCTTCCCCCAGATTGGGGAGGGAAAGAAAGGCATTTTCAACATGCCTGGGTTCCCTGCCTGCCCTTTTCCAGCTGCCACATATCAGCTAGAGAAGGGAAGGCAGAGAGAGGCTTTTCCTTGTCAATTTCAGTCTCAGTTGACTGGCAGGGAGTGAAACTGACAAGGAAGTCCCAAGGGGCTCCCCAGAGGGAAAGACAGCATTTTAACATGTGTGTAAGATGGGGGGGCAGTGTGCTTTCTCTCTTGTGTGTAAGTTGGGGGGGGCAGTGTGCTCTGTAGCCATGCATGCCAGAAGTTTTGATGGTAGGCGTGGCCAACTCAGGAGCCAGCCAGAACTCCGTTCCTGTGCGTTCCTGCCCAAAAATAGCCCTGGTTCTGTACAATCCGAAACACAACTTCAGTGGAGTCAGAAGAATATAACTCTGTTTAGGATTGCACTAGTTGTCACTTTTACCTAAGAGAGCCGTGTGTCTTTAAAAAGGCCTGTGAAAAGAAAGGAATTTAATGCATGACGTTTTCTCACTGAGTCCGAGAGTCAGTTCAGACCGATGTTAGTACTTCCCAGTGGCTGGAGAATTGTGGTGAATCTTCTCAGAGCAGAAGCTCTTTATTCATTTACAGAGTTTCATATGGCATGGATCCACTTGACTCTGAATGGTTTTATAGCAGGAGAAGGCGGCAGTTCTAACCCTACATCCCTGGAAGTCAAGGCCCATTGAAATCAGCGAGGCATCCTTGTGACTTGAGTCAATATAGTTAGGATCATGTGGGAAGCCCACAACCATCATCATGTACAATGTGGAAGTCTAAAGGCTTACAGAAATTTTTCTCTCTTGATGTGGGGAAACAGGAGTTATGGAAAGCTGGATCTACCCTACAGAAACCAAACCATATGCTGCAGGCATCTGTTGGTGGGTCTGTTCAGACAACCTAATTGTGATGATTGAAAGTGCTTACAGGCAGGGGTCATTTCGTAGAAAAAGAGGCGCAGGAGCTCATTAGCATAACTAATTTGCATAGCTCGTTTGCTTATGCCACACCCCCTAACATACTGGAAGTGTGTCAGAAGGCAACACCCACCCCTCAGGCTCCACTCCACAGGTGAGTGAAACTGACCTGCTCTTCCTCCATTCCCTTCCCCATCCAATACTTTGTGCAATAAAAATAAGCGTAAAGAACACACCCTCATTCTCTTCCTGCTCCCTTGAAACCACCAGGTTTCAAGTAGACTTGAGATACCCAGGACATGTGCACCACCCATCCCTTCCCCTTCCCCTCCCCACAACAAGACACCCTGTGAGATAGGTGGGGCTCAGAGAGGTCTTTTGGGAACTGCTCATGAGAGAACAGCTCTGAGAGAACGTGTGACTGGCCCAAGGTCGCACCAGCAGCTGCATATGGAGGAGTGGGGAATCAAACCTGGTTCTCCCACATTACAGTATAACTCCTGACCACTACACCAGACTGATGGGGTGGAAGCTGCTGAAGGGTTGGTGAAATTTCTCCAGTATTTATGTGCCATGTGCCCAGATAAAAAATAGTATACTTAGAAAATTTATATGCCACCTTGAGCAAGTCTCTGGAAAAGCAGCACACAGTCATAAAAGGAACAATGATAAAATTATCAATATTAAAACAAAACATTAAAAACAATAAAGACCCTAGCAGGGCTTTCCCCGGGGCGCTGTGCCTCTGCACTGCTCGGGGAAGCTGAGGAGGGGGTGGGGCTTGGTCATGTGCCTGCCCCCTGGGCTCCTCACTCCCGGAGCTGCGCTCCTGTGCGCTCCCGCTCCAACGGACCCCTGCTTACAGGAGTGTTGGAGAGTGTTGCCCTCCTTCCCCTGCATTAATTATAACATCTGGTGGTGGAAAGTTCCATTAAGTCACAGGTGATTTATGGTGACTCCATGGGGTTTTCAAAGCAAGAGACTTTTGGAGGTGTTTAGCCATTGCCTGACTCCGCATCATGACCCTGGTATTCCTTGGAGGTCCCCCTGCTTAGCTTCTAAGATCTGATGAGATGGGGCTAGCCTGGGCTACCCAGGTCAGGGTAATTGTAACATCTAGCCATAGACAAAAGTTCCATTTGAGTAGATGGAATACTTGTGGAGTGGAGCACTGGGGTGACTGTGGCAGGCCTCGTCCCGTGGAGTGGGCAACAAAGGGAGGAAGCTGAGAGAAGATGCTGAAGGGAAGTGGGATGGAAAGGAATAGGGAGGACGGTAATGAGAGGATGTGCTAGTTATTCATGATGATCAAACTGGGCCTCGGAAAATTATTACAAGCAGCCTAGGAAAGTGCTGTGGGCACAGCCTGCCCTAATTCTGCCCCAGTGTTCAAACGCAGCAACCTTGTCATTCAAGGAAGCATTTTTCTTACAATTCACTTACGCCTGTGGCTAGCTCATATCCCAGCACAATTTTAGAGCTGTGTAATATAGAAATGTTAATACTGTATACTTCTTTTTTTACCACCTCGCCCTTTCCTCAGCAGTCTTCACATCCTTGTCATGCCAAAGTAAGCTTGAATTCCTTTTTCAAAAAATGCTTTGAGGTAGGATTATTATTATCCTCCTGCCGCGATTCTTTTTCTACCCTGCTGTCTTATGTGCGTGCCTACCTTGCCTATTCCTGCTGCCTGGCCTCACCCTGTTCACGGGGATCATTATTTTTCAGGCATTTTGGGAAAAAAAACTGTCAGCCTCTTGTGCTGTTAGCCCCCCACCCCTTTATTTTTTTTTGCAGTGCCTTTCAACCACATCTTGAAGTCGAGGGCTCCTGTTTTCCTTCTTTAAAGTCTCTGACTCCAAAGTCCATAACCAATTCTGCCTCCAGGTCTTGTGCCCTAGAAATCTCTAAGGCTGTGGCCTCTTTCTTGACTTTGCTGACATCAGAATCTTCTGAGGAGAGAAAGGCAGGGAGGTCAGAGAATCCTTCAAGCGCCACGGGGGAATGGGTTCAGCAAAGAAGAAGTTTTTATAAGGATAAGTCTTTGGTGCTGGGAGGTTGCTCAACATCAAGGTCCTTGAGTGGGGAAAGCAGGAGACAGCTACACAGACCATGCTACTGTTAGCTATCTGATGCCTCTGGTTCAACCACAAGGGAAGTAGGACTGCTTGGTCTGCAGTTGTCTTTATTGTCCTGCATTCCTTCTGTGTTGATTTGGCATGAAATTATGGACTGTAGTTATACAATGGCACCTCTGATGAGCTGGCCTTTCTATTCACCTTGCCTCTTGGGCCAGCGGGAGAAACAGTGGGAGACAGAAATGACATCGGGCCATATGCTGACAAAACAAGGATGTGACATCAGCTGACACTTCAGAAAATCTATGACAATACCATAGGGCTTCTAGAGTGTCTGCTGACGTGCTTATGTCATGTCTGGTTTTTTGCCCAAATGTGACATTGGCATGTAGCCCCCTTCTTTGCCCCCCAAACTCCTGGCATCCCTAGTGTCCAGTAATCAGACTGTTGTCATTCTATAAGCTTTTGTTAGCAGTGACTATAATGATGTCATGTTTGGTGTGTGTATTTCTTTAAGTGTTTAGTGTGACAGCAGTAATATGAAGAGAGTGATAGAGGGAGACAAGTGTGATGTGAATGGCTGATGACTGAGAGAATGGGAGGAGGGGTGTTTCTGAGTGGATTCTGTGTGTGTCATGGGAGAGAGACAAGCGTGGAAGAGTTTTGAAGAGAGTCTGTGTGAAGTTTAGTCTGTGTGTCTATAAGAGTTTTGTGAGAGAGTCTATATGGCCAAAGAAATAAGATGTGTCTATCCTGTGTGGTTAGACAAATGGTTTATTCTGTGTGAATAAGACAAACAGTTTTGCCTACGTGGCTATAAGAGAGAAAGAGATTAGCCTGTCCGAGGTCGCAATCAGACAACTTTTTTTATCCGACCCAGGCACGAGTGCCTGGTGGATTTAAAGGGTACGTCCAAACAGGGACATTTGGGAAATGTGCCGCTGCCGTGATCAGCCCGTCGATCCCCCCCCCCGAGAGCCATACTAAAAAGATAGTGATGAAAGTCCAGTCTAAAGCTTGCCGACAGGCCAACGGCGGACTTTCCCCCCTCTGGACATTTCAGTGCGCAGTCAGCTCACCAGACCACCCTGAATGGCCGCCATTTAAAAAAAATCTTAGTAGTATGCACATAAACGCATAAACGAGCGATAGCCGCAGAGCTCCACTTAAACATTGCGGACAATTTCATGTTTCTGAAGGGCCCATGAAATTTATGCACTTAGTTAATTCAAATGGTACCTAGAGGAAGGGACCACCGGTGGTGCTTTTAATATTCAAGTCCGTGCATGCGCGGAAAAGCAAGTATATGGTGAGGCACATATATGCATGCGCAAACAGATTTTTTTAAAAAAAAACCCTGACCACGTGGCTCCTTCAGGTGGACGTTGTCTAGACAATCCACCACAGAGTCCGCACACAGTAAGGCAATTCATGGGGGAGTTGTCTGGTTGTGCAACACTGGATTAAAAAGATCAGGATCAAAGTAGAGCCGGGCCAGTAGTAGGATTAGCTGCCCGTCTGAACAGGACCAGAGTGGAGTTTGATGTTTAAGAGACTGAGTGTGACACCAAGCTTTGCCAGTTATATTTACGGGTTCCTTTCGTCAACATCAGTTCAGAAATAACCAGACACCTATTTTGTTCTGTTATAAATGAATCATTTCTTGTTTAAACGTATCCCAGAAATCAGAATAGTCCTTCCTCAGGGCTACATAGTCCTCTGAAGTCCCCAGACCCTAGGCCATTCTACCAGAAGAGAGATATTTGGAATTTTAAATTCCTGGTGGCAGCAGAAATCTACCAAGTTTATATACACAGAGTGTGTTTAAAGATAAATCTGTTTCCCCAAATAGCAAGAACTTCACACTGCCATTGTGCCAGTCTCATTGAGGGCTCAGTGCTTTACTGTGATAGACCTGCTCTTTGGAATAGTTTGCTGAAGGGGGTCTGGTTTTCCCTTCCCTTCTGTCATTCCAGTGAGTGTGTGGAATGCATTTGGGTAACAGTTGAGTGAGCAAACTTGTAGTTTGCTGGTTGGGAGGGATAGCAGCATGATATAGCCTGATCCTGTTAGATCTTGGAAGCTAAGCTGGGTCAGTACTTGGATGGGAGACTGCCCAAGAAAGGCTCTGGAGAGGAAGGCACTGGCAAACCATCTCTGCTTCTCACTTACCCTGAAGGCCCCTTGATGGGGTCACCATAAGACGGCTGCGACTTAATGGCACTTTATATACACACATTTTGCTGGTTTCTGATCTGTGAACTTTAGAATTATTCTTGATCTTGAAATTTTTAATTACTTGTTTGTTAGCGGTTTGGAACAAATTCAGGAAGGTAGGTATGATGACCTAGCCCACTTTCCTCCCTCAGACATAAGGCTTTCCCTCTTTTTTTCTCTCCCTTTGTGACTGAGCAGCCCTATTAATTGATTTTCTTCTTTTCTGAAGAACTGTGGCTGTCCTACCCTGTCACAGTATGAAATTTTGCTGCTGGCTCAGCCCTGGAACATGAGGAAGGGTCAAGGTCCCCCTTTAACTTAAACCACTGAAATGGCACTTGAGGCTTTTGAAAGTTCAAAAATAACAAAATGTTTTATTTAATGTAGAGGGGAAAGATCAGAATAAAGGTCAGGGGTAAAATTTCTGAGGTAAATCAATATAGGCATAGACTACAGTTCATATGTTTCAGGCAATTGAGAGTTTCGTATTCTTTTCACAATGACTTGGAATCTTTAAAATGAGAGGCTTTTGTTTCAATGTTTCCCAAACACACCAGTATACTTTCTTGAATGTATTTGGCTCTTTTGGTTTCCAGAAGGCAGAGATACTCTGTCCAGTACCCACACTCCTTCACTAAACACACCAGTACTCTCCTTGAGTTTTAACTGACTCCTCAGGATTTAAAAAGCAGTTTCTAAATACACCACACCAGGGATCTCTCCATCTTGAGAGCTGTCTCCCTGTTTTAACTGGGTAGGAAAATTCTTCTCTCACTAGAAGATCTATCCCCCTTTCTGGCTTGAATGGCAGTCTTCACCTAGCTACCCACTCCTCCTGCCAACCTTCCCAATACTCCATCTGTGTTAAACTGCTCTCAGTCAGGGCTAAACACAAGCCCTCTCAGTACTAAACCACTCTCAGTCAGGGCTAGACACTTCTCAATAAGGGCTGAATTCAGACTCTGTCGGCACCCAACTCTTCTCTCAGGGCTGGACTCAGACTGAATTCTCCTCAGTTTTCAGTTCTGAAGTCCCTCCCTGCTCAACTCACATTAACCAATCAGATATCTTGGAGCAGCCTGTCCCTCAAGACTCCCTGGCTCTGTGAGGAATTAACCCTTCACAGTCCTTTGCCTGTTTACGCATCACTTATAAGATTTTAAAGTGTGATCCAGGGGTGTGAAACCTATGGCCTGTGGGCCAGAACTGGCCCACCCAGGCCTTTAATCTGGCCCAGGAGTGGGGCTGTCTTCTCTCCCCCCCCCCCCCTCCTGCCCATCTTCGCTGTTCTCCGCTTGAGCTGCCTGGGCGTATAAAGAGCAGAGGGCACCTCTGAGAGCAGGAAGCAGAGGTTGGGGCTGCCAAACTTCCCAGCCACCACTCTCAGCCCCCGTAGTCCTCATCACAGGTAGGAGCTGGGGGGGGGGTTCCTTCTGCTGTGATCACTGTGCTTCCTTTTTTATTTTAAAACTGGCTTTGCAAAATCCCACCATTCCCCCACCTTTCCAGTTTCGGCAGGCATATTTTAAGGGCGTGGCAAGGGGAGGTTTGGGACTATGTCAATCCCCCCAGTCTCCCACTGGTTTCTAGGCCAGGCCAAGCAACCCTATCCCAGAGAGAAAAGGTGCATTTGTATAGAACACAGCAGGGCACTTCTAAATTAACTCTACTGCTCTAACATATTATGCCTGTCTTCATGTCTAGTGTGTATGGTTAGGTGTGAGCTGATCTTGGGCCAGAGTTGTCAGTTTGCAATAATACTAGGTAAAGCAGGGGTCCTGCCAAGTGTTTTTAGAAAGTGGGTGCAGCCAGATGGGGCTTTGGCCCAGCAGGACTTTCGACTGGCCATTGGAGGCCTGATTGGCTGTGCCAATTTTTAATTTTTTTTTGCTTTGGCAGCAGCTGCCACCACAGCACAAGGATCTTCAATCAGTGACTAAAGATAAGCTCTGCGTATGCAAGAAAATAGTATAAAACTATATGTTCATTTAACAAGGCAACATATTAAACAGAGCTTCTACCTAAAATGTTAAAGAGTTACTATTAGAGTTATGCGTAACCTCAGTCCCTGTATTTTGTGGTTAGGGCCACATCCTGCGGCAGGCATTTTTGTCATTTCATCCACCATCTTGTGTCAGAATTCCAAAGATACCCACAGGCTCAGAAAGGTTGGGGGACTCCTGAGCTAAAGCAACACCTAAACCAGTTCTTCGTTGCTGAACAGGGCAGGAATAAAATACAAGGAAACTTGGACCCAGCTCATTGAAGGATGTTGGCTGGAGTTCATAACTTATGCCTGGGAATACAGTGTTCTCTGCTGAATTCTACAAACAAACTACAACAGTACAATTTCGAGGCTGGTGCTGTAATATCCCTCAGAGTTTTCTGTCATGGGAGCTGTGCTGCCAGAGACCCCAGCCTCTTTCAGTTTCTGAGGCTGCATACTCTACATCACACCGATGCTCCTTGACAGTATTTAGCTTGCAGCAGATGCTGTTCTTTATTTTTTTGTGAGGGCCAGAGGGTCAGAGAAGGGTGGAGGAGGAATACACAGCCAGAAACTCAAAGCCTCTGAGGGGAGTATCTTTTCTGACCCAACACAACTCCGTGTTTGGGATGTGTAAAAAAAAAGAGAATTGCAGATGTAGCCCGGTACCTGCAGTGGATTTACTATTCCGGCACAATGCTTCCATTTCAGGACTGTGACACAGTAGGATCTTCTTTCCATGCTTATACAATATGGAAGCTATAGAAAAGTTACAAATAGTGGCTGTAATCTAACAAGCACCACATGCTCAGGTAGAGCTGTGGAATTTGTATTATTTCCTGCCTTCCATGTTCTTTACTGGATCACAGCATATTCTGTATGCGCTTGACCTCTTACTTTACCTAGGTGATATGGTTATTTAACATAGTTGGGGTTTTTTGTCCTGAGGACTAGAGCTGGGTCCTAAGATAAAAGAATGTTAATATTCCATAGGTGTTGTCAGGGCCGGTGCTACCATAAGGCAAAGTTAGGCGACTGCCTAGGGGCACAGAACTCTGATGAGCGCAGAGGCCAGCAAGTGGGGTGAGGACGATGGAGAGGGCAGCCCTGATTACAAGCAGGAATCCTCGTCTTTGTGTTTTTCATTCTTCCTAAAATGCATTTATGTTTGAAAATTGGTGAGCACACTGGGGGGGGGGGGGGGCAGAAAGTAGCCTCGCCTAGTGTGCAAAAAAGCCTGGCACCGGCCCTGGGTGTTGTGGGAGATAATTGTTAGAAGATGTTCTAGTGATGGTTCTGTATCAGCTCCTCGTTTTGTTGCAGCAAATCTCTGGAACTTCTTTTTGCTGTTTGAGATGAGGAGGGGCGAGCAATTGGATTGTGTTTCCTTGGCGAAAAACTGCTAGTATGACCAGCTGGAATGGAGACTGAAGCGTTCCCACAGCAAATGAATTTGCTGTTCCAGCAGCATATGGAGGCTTGGCAGCAGCTAATCTAGCCGCACTTGAGGAGATGAGAAGCCCAGTTGAAGAGCGCACAGTTTTGGGTGGCTGAGGTGATCCAGGAGGTGAATGAACAGCTGATAGGCTTGGACTGAAAATTAGGAGGCTTTGCCCATTCAGGAGACTACCAGCAATGATGAATGGAGAAGCCGGGGAAAGAGACACAGGATTTGGAAGGAGTGCTGGGGAAAGAATTCATGGGAGTTGAGGTTGGCCATAGGGCAACCGATGCTGAATGTAAGTGCTTTGGAGGAAGATGAGCTGCAGCTCACAGCTGTGGAAGAGGAGCTTCTTATGAATGTGCAAGAGGAAAAGCTGTAAGGGTTAGAGTTAGCCAGAAGGAGGTCAGCCATAGCTTGGTGTTAATGGTGATGAAATCCTTTCATAGATTTCTATATCCCATGTATACTATATGAAGAACTTGCTGGACCTGCAGCTGATGTGCCCCATGGACAGGCTGTTCTAGTACGAACAGAAGAAAGCAGGAAAAGAGACTTGGGAATCTATTTGCTTCATTTTGGTACCCTGCTCTGCCAAATAACTGAGATGATGGACAGACAGTGGGCTTATGGACTGGCTTAAGTGGATCAGCCCCACTGGTCCTGCAGAATAAACCCTCCATCACAGACTTGTGCTAGGACTTACACCTACAGTTTGGATAAAGGCATGTTTTTGTATTAGTCAGGAACAGCGAAAGAAAAGCAGACTGTTTTTACAACTTGCCACAGAGAGACATTTTGGTTATGATTTTGTTTGCTCTTTATGGAAATGTGCCTGGACATCGCTCTGCAAGCAGCAGGAACCATCCTAGACATAGAATTATGCTGTCTCAGGACAAAAAGAAACATGGCGTGTCTGTGTGTTTGGGGGCTGGGACATTTGGAATTAAGGGCTTTTCAGTTCAATCCTAAACAGTGTTGCATCCTTTGAAACCCATTTCTTTCACTGGATTTAGAAGGGTATAACTTTGTTTATTGATAATTTTATTGTTTGTTGATGTTTTTTATAAAGACAGGGAAGTTGGGGGTCTAGGGCTGCCAAGTACCGGCGACTTACCGGTGGGGGGGAGTTGTTCTCCCCCCGGGAGCTCTTCTGGTGCGTGCGCTTTGCGTGCGCACCACGGCAACGTAATGACGTCACCTCCGGGTGACGTCATTACACGGGGGAAGTCGTCCTCACTGGACGACTTCTGGGGCGGGGTTCCCGGCGGATCGGGAACCCCTATAGCGGGGGATCCCCCGCCCCCCGGGCTGACTTGGCAGCCCTATGGGGGTCTGAACGAGAAATAATTTATTTTGCAAAGAGTTTCCGTTGTTAAGATTTGTGTTTCATGTGTTTGTATTAGGATGATAAAAGAAAAATAAATACTTTTTGTTTACATTAATGTGCTACAGAGGCTCAAAGGAATTGAAAGGTTGGGTGCTGTTTTGAATGGAAATTGTAAATGGAGATCATTTTTAATCTAAAGGAAAAACAGGTGTGGCAATGGGAAAATGTTTGGTAGTATGTCAATAGTTGGTGATTATTCATTTTGTATGTTCTTGATAACCATTCATTTTATTTTCTATGGGAGAGAGAAGGAGATAGAGAGACTGTAAAAAACTTGTCAAGAGACTAACAGTTGTTTTTGGTTTGAGACTGTGCCCATTTGGGTTGTTTGCCCTGGCATGGATGCTAATGGGAAATTGGGGGTGGGGGGTGGGTTTCCTGCTTACCCACAACATCATGGCTTTTCTGTGCTGTCCCATCTTTCCTGTGATCTTTCCTAAACCTGCTTTGCCTCAGTGTTTTGGAAAGATCTCAGTGAAGCCAGGATAGCATCCGTGTGGATGGGAAAGTCCAGATCTTCTTGGTCCCACCCACCAGAGAGCTTTTTAAAACTGAGAGATGACATATTGTTATAACGATCCAATTGTCAGGTTTTCTGAATTACTAGCTTTCATTTTAAAAATAGGGGCCCAGTCTGCATCTAGCATTCACTCTGTTGTTTTACCAAACCCACACTGGAACAGAAAAAGATGTGGCTCAAAACCACATTCAAATACCCTGGGCCAACGCTGTACTGGCTGCAAAGTCACCCCTTAATGGCCGTAAAACAGCCATAAATCTATACAGGTGGGACCATAAAACAGAGAGATCAAACAAAGTGAAAGCGGCATGCAGTCTGGACACTGCTATAAAATCGGACAATCAATCAAAGTGAAAGTGGCATGCAACGTAGAGGGGAATTTCTGTTCCAATGTGGGTTTGGTAAAACAGCGGAGTGAATGCTAGATGCAGAATGGGCCGAAGTCTCTAGTCTCTTTTGGTGCAGAGATACAAAGAGAAAGGTGTATTCCCACAGCAAAGGATGCTAGAAGCTGCACTTTTGGAAGAGAAAGAACAGCAGAAAGACTGTAGTGAGCTGGCTGAAGAAGCTTCTGTATGCAGGGTCTCTCTCTCTCTCTGTCCCTGCAGAAACCATCCCAGCCAGTTTGAACTAGAGATGTGAAGACATGGGGGGAAAAATGGGAAAAAACTAGGTTAATTTTGATTATGCAAAATAAGGCATTTATAACTTTTAAATTCCGTAAATATGTCAAATTTTAATTTTATATGCGAAGTAATTTGTAAATGATGCATTTTATGTTGTTAAAGCAATAAAATTAGTTTAGGTTTGATAGGGCAGTAAGTATTACATATATTTCAATCCCTCCACCCAAAGGTTTTTCCCGTGGCTTCAAATTTTTCAGAAATCTTACATCTGTAGCTCTAACTCTGGAGCTTCTTATCAGTTGGAGAGGTGGGGAGCTTGTAACTATATGAAACTGCATGTCAGCATACAAATTCCTGTATCATGTGAGTTATGGTCTCTGTGGGTAGCTGGACACATCAGACACTGGTAGTAAAAACAGGCTGAAACACAACCTTCTGGGGAGGCCACTGTAAATTATGTTCTCCCCTCACAGTGTATACTTCTTGATAATGGGAAAGTCCACCTGTTTTTCCAAGTGAATTATGTCCACACCTTCTCTGTACCAGCTCATAGCCTTGGTTGCACTTTCAGAAATTCTATAATCCTATGATCCCACCGTGCCAGAAGCCCATTAATGCCAGGGTATTGCTGGCATCGTTTATATTGATATTCTCTGCTGTCCTAGCTGATAAATGAAAGAAAAAAGCAGTATACCCCGCCCTTCACTACCCGAAGGAGTCGCAGAGCAGCTTACAATCCCCCCCTCCACACAACAGTCACCCTGTAAGGTAGGTGAGGCTGAGAGAGCTCTCTCGAGAACTGCCCTTGAGAGAACAGCTCTGAAAGAACTTAAAACTGACCCAAAGTCACACCAGCAGCTACATGTGGAGGAGTGGGGAACCTGGTTTTCCCAGGTTAGAGTCCATGCTCCAAACCATGCTCTTTTCTCTGCCTGCTGGCTGTGGGGCTTGACTTTTCTTCTTATCCCAAAAGGACTCCCACCTACTGGCCGTGGGTTTTCCCTTTCTGCACTCCCACAGCCTTTCTGCCTGGGTCACTTCAGTCTCTGACCTGGGAGTTCTCTCTCTCTCCCCTGGCCAGTTGGCAACCAACGTTCAGACCATTTTCAGGAGGAAATTGCCAACTGCTGTTAGCACTGCCTGTGGGTTTTCCCTTTCTGCCTGGGTTGCTTCAGGCTCTGCCCTGGGAGTTCCTTCCTTGTCCTGGCAAGTTGGCATCCAACTTTCAATCCACTTTCCGGGGGGGGGGGTGCCAAGTCCCCTTGTCACTGCCTGTGGGGCTTGCCTTTCGCAGCTCCTGACAAAAGAAAGAAACCCCCTTCTCCCTGGGTTGCTTCTGTCTCTGACTTGTGGGTTCCCCACTCTCTAACTACTTCCAGGGGGGTGTTGCAGACTGTCCTTGGCACTGCCTGTGGGGCAGGGGGCGGGTGGCTAACTGCCCTTGGTACTGCCTGCAGGACTTACCTTTACAAAGGGGAAGAAACCCTTCTCTCTGGGTGGGTCCCCCTCTCTCCCCTGACTGCTGGCTGTGGGGGCTTGCCTTTACACTTTGCCTTTACAATAGGGTTGCCAAGTCCAGGTTGGAAAATACCTGGGGATTTTGGGGGTGGAGCCGGGAGAGGGCGGGGTTTGGGGAGGGGAGGGGCCTCAGCATGGTACAATGCCATAGAGGCTACCCTTCAAAGCAGCCATTTTCTCCAGGGGAAGTGATCTCTGTCAACTGGAGATCAGTTGTAAAAGCAGGGGATCTCCAGGCCCCACCTGGAGGTTGGCAACCCTACTTTACAAAGGGGAAAAAAACCTTCTCCCTGGGTGGGTCGAGTCTCTCCCTTCAGGTCCCCAACCTACCCAACGTTGCAGTGTTTCCCTGCATCTCCAGCAACCACTCTTCCCCCCTCACTGCCTGGGTCTGACATGAGGGAGGCCCAAAGGGGTTGTGCTGGTGGATGCGGGCAGATGGGAAGACAGGGCACCATGACCACAGGTGGTGGGCAATGCTCCCTCTAAGCAGTGGAGTCTTGTGAGGAAAAAATTCTACTATGTGAGCTACTGGCATTAAAGTAGCGAGTGAGCGATTTGGCCACTGCATAAATTAGTTTGCTCGGGAGCCATCCTTCCTGAGAGAAGATAACTATGCGTTAGCCAGAGGCTAAAAAGCTGTGAGCTAGCTCACACTAACTCAGCTTAGAGGGAGCACTGCTCCTCCTCTTGGTGTACTTCCTCTAGCAGGCAACCCAAAGCCATATGTTTGCCTGACATGACCCCTGTCTTCAACTTCCCCGCACACCTCCTCCACCCCAGAACACCCCCCAAAAAACAAACTTAAAAGATAAAAACTGACTGCTTTATTTTTTTAATAGCCATTCTGTGGGGAATCCAAGTTGGGTCCAGGGAACGCGAGCGTAGGCTCAAACTGTGATAGGATCAGTTTGAATGGTATTCTAATGGCACTTGTTACTGGGGAGCAGTGTACAAATCATTCATTGTTTGGAGTGATGTCTCATACCAGTACCTGCATAACATCAGCAGTAAGCTTGCCTGCTAGTCTAAGCTTGCTTGTAAGAGCTAAGATTTGTGTTCTGACACTCTCTAACTCCAGTCAGAAGACTTTTTTTTAGGTAATTCAAGTCAAGAGGCAAAGAATGCATTGGTCTGAACTGAAATTGCATCTTCTACAGACTAAAAAGATAGGGGGAACTATAGCTTCCTCTCTTAGCCCTCTCTTTGTTACTAAAGTAGGTGGGTGGAACGGAAGAGAAAACATTGGCTGGGGACTGAATCCGAGCCCACCAAAACATTCCAGTTGCCGGGGTTTTGGCTCAGGTCTCTACTGATGACTCCAGAGTATCTGAAACGTAATCACTCAGTAGTGTCTTTGCTGCCGTGATAGCTGGCCTCCTCCCTTTAGCTCTCCAGGAAATGTGCCAGGTTTCAGCTTTCTAAAAGGCCCTTTGTTAAGAAACCATTTTTTAAAAGTGTTTATATAGAGGGAAAGGGTGTGTGGGAGAACAAGGAGGAGAGGTTAGCAGATCGGCAACCGAAAGAGCGGAAGCTTGTTCTCTAGTGGCATAGTCCACAAGGGATTGACTTGCACACCAGTTTGTCAGAAATGAGAATGAATTTAGCTAGCAGGGATAAGAACTCAAGCATTATCTGAGTGGATGTTTCATCCTGCACTTTTGCTTTGTCACTTCAGTTTTAAATCTGAGTGTGGGACACCCTGGTTAAACATAGAGAGCTTCATTTTGACGGTTCCTTGCACCCGTGTTTCAGATTTAGCCATACAAGCCACTTGGTCAGTGCTAATAATATGATGGTGTTATAACTGTTTCCATTCAGATGGTGAGGGGAGAATATGCGGGAAATGGTATAAGCATCTCATTACGGCTGGGCTGTAGCAGTTGGGAGCCCATTCAGCATGAGTCTGACCCTTTGCACATAGAGAAACACTTCACAACCCACAATTTCCCACACATTTCTACACCGGAAAAGCATGTGTATGTTGTTGAATAAGATGATCACACATATTTATTTCATTACGTGTACATATGGTTTTCTTTCCTGGAAGTGATATCCGTATAGGAAATTATTGAATGTGAAGGGTTTTAAGGGTTCGGATGCAATGATGATACTTTTACGGGCCAAGTTTTGTCACCTACGTGAGAATAACTGTTGTGTGTGTGGCATTTTAATGCAATTCTGTCTCCACACTGTTTCAGAATCAGAGGTGTAAACTTCCAGGATTAGGGCTGCCAAGTCAGCCTGGGGGGGCGGGGAATCCCCCGCTACAGGGGTCCCCAATCTGCCGGCCCGTATTCGGCTGGCGAGGGGAACCCCACCCCAGAAGTCGTCCGGTTAGGATGACTGCCCCAGCGTGATGATGTCACCGGAAGTGACATCATCACACTGGGGATATTGCCAGGGCAACGCTCTAGCAATCGCCCCAAAAACTCTATGGTACTTTGCCACACACCGGGAACATCCCGGAAAGAAGAGGACTCCCCCCTGCCGGGAACTGGTAAGGACTTGGCAACCCTATCCAGGATGGAATTCAGTCCCCTGTTTATCTCATGCTTTCTTTTTTCCTGTAGCTCAAGGAAGCATGGACATTTAAACAAGGGCACTTTTTGTAATTTTAACCACATTGTTTCTGACATTTAGAGCCAAACTAGAAGCACCGCTGGGAAATAAGATTTCTTCTGGTTTTATTTGTTTGGTTTTGTTATCAATTTAATAGGAGTGATGGTTGTGGGGGGAGGGGGGAGCAGGCTATATTAGAGCTTGGGGCAGGGGAGGGGGGTTAACCCTTTCCACCACACCATGTCCCCAGCCCCAATTGCAACCCCCTGCCACAAGCTTTCGTCCTTTGAGGGAAACATTCAGGCACTCTAGTCTTGCAAGATAAGTAGATAAACCTTAAAGAATGTTTAGCCACTTCCAGTTCTTCTCCAAAAGCAGATGGAGGTGTCATTACATATTAGGCACCATGCCATAGCCCACTGCAGTGCGTCCTGGGATATTGTCCAGGAATTCGTGCGTAGGTGGAATGTGAGCCACTGGGATATTCTCATCTGATTAAAAGAGCATCAGAAAAACCACCATAAATAAATGGATAATAGGAAAGGAGAAACCAAATGCACAAGTGTAACAGGAGGATAAATCATACTTCTCATGAATTTAAAATGGAGGACAGAGGCCCTATAAATGAGTGTCAAAGACAGACAAAGGCTAACGGATTTATTATGGCATGTACTCTTGTGCACTAGAGCCCTTTGGTCTGAGCCAGCAGGGCAGTTGTGATGCTCTTGTGTTCTTTGCAGGAGGCTCTCTGTACAAGATGAAGTTGTCTTGAGAAGAACTGGCAAATGGAATGGTGTTAAAAGATGCTTAATCCTGGGAGTTTCAGGAGATAGTCCTCTTGAGTAAAACAGGACTGTTCTGAAATAAAGTGTGTTCTCTATTATTTATTCCCCAGAAAGGATAGGACACCTTGAAATGTTGCAGGCTTTTCACTGTGGCTTTGGCTGACATGTAAAGGCATGGTTGCTGTCTGGTTCCAATTACTTAGGAACATATGGTGAAAACAGACATTGCAGGGGCAGTGGAGGGTAGCTTTAAAAATTAGGTTCAGGTCAGAGAATCTTAACAGACATTGGCTAATTGGCTGAGCACTAAGAGTTCCAACAAGCATTTAGGGGCTATAATGGATAACAAATTGTGTCAACAGTGCCATGCAGTGGAGTGAGAAGAAAGCCAGTGCAATTTTGGACCAAATTAACAGAAACATTTGTAACCAGGAAACCATTAAGCAGTAAATAGTATGGTGCTGTTCAGCCATTTTATGACCTTAACTAGAGTAGAGCCAAGATTTAATCTGTGTCTGGGCTCACCAGGATTCTGTTTTCAGTGGCACAGCTCACTGCTCAGACTTAAGAAGTGAGTGAAGGTGCCTCAGAGCAAATCCACCACGGACAGTGTCCCTGCGTGCCAGCAATCGGAGGAAGTGAGTTCAGACTGAAATCCATTTGCAGGAGAACCTTTAAGCAGAGCTAACAGTTAAGTGAGTCAAGGTGAAGAGAACCAACATCATTTAACAAATCTAGGCAGATTAGAAGAAAAGCAAGGCAATTCAGACAAACAGCTATGTCTCTGCCATTAACGTCTAGGAATGGGGTGATATCACTTAGGAATTTATTACAGGTCACTCTGGAAGTTAGACCGATAAAGATAAATAGAGGTCTGAGTAAAGCTAGTCGCTTCATGATGCAAGTTTCAAAGCGTCAAAGGTTCTGTAGCTTCAGCTTTTCCAGATTTCTTCGTGGCAATTCTGAAGCTGGTATATTACAGCAGTACAAAAAGGGATCTAAGTTGTGGCCCTTATAGACGAACAGTTTTATTCTTGCAATAATTTCTGTGTGAACTGTAGCCTACTTCCTCAGATATATGCTGTTTAACCTCAGTTGGAACATTTCTATGCAATGCCCAAATGTATACCTAGATAAGCACCGTGACTTTTACAACAGCGGTAATTGACATTAGCACAATCTTCCAAGCTTTAATAGCCTAATTGAACACCGATAGGGGTAAAAACTCTTAGTTAAGACCTCAATGGATACATTCAAATTTACCAATATAGCCCAGATTCTCTGTGTCAGTGTGAGAGAGCCCACCTGTCAATGCGCATACCAATTGAGGATATACTCCATGAAAGCTTGCATCCAATAAATCTGTTAATCTTCAAGGTGCCACAATATTCCCTTTTTGTTTCTGAATTCCTTGAGCCCATAGATTGCATACATATTTGCTTGTAGGCCCATGTTCTGTTTTCAACCAGCCAATATGGTCTTTTGCCACACAGCCTGTGGCATGTATTCCTCATTGTTTAAAATACATATTGCAGGCGGCGGCAGGGCTCTTTTTGTAGAAAAAAACCAGCGTGACCTCATTAGCATAATAGGCCACACCCAATAGCAGAAACTTGTTAGCATAATAGGCCGCACCCAGGGTTTTGGGAGGGGTTGTAGAAAAAGCCCAGCACTGCAGGAACTCATTCCTGGCCACATATATTTATCTTCATTATTTAAAATGATTTAATCCCACTTTTCTACACAAAAGGTGACAGAGGCAACTGAAAAAGCAATTCAGAACAACACCGTCATAATAAAGTAATATTGGAGTTTCAAACCAATTCAAGTCCCCTGAAAATTATCTTAATGTTAATCTAAAATTAACTTCCCATCAGCAGCTGACAGAATCCTTTAGACCGTGATACTCATCTCCCACCCCAAAACCTCCCAACCAAATTGTTTTTAACCTGTTGACGAAAGTAGGAGAGGATGGGGAACATCTCAGTCACATGCTCCCACTCATTTTTTTTCTTCATTCAGGGACTGGAAGTGGAAAATTTTGACAGCTCCCTTCAAACCCTGTCTAGTTTTAATGGCCCTTCACTGAACCAGGGTTAGACAATCTGACAGATGACCACATTAAGCTGCCTCATACATTTCATCATTTTATAAAGCATGGCTGTTCTTCAGACAGATGACTCTCCCTGAATCCTCAGCTTTTGATGCATTCCTGTGAAGCACATTATGTTTTAATCTCTTTTACCTGGTTTGTTTAAATCACCTTCCCTCCAAGAGCCAGCTTGCCCACGCTCCCTGCAGCCATAGGCACTCCGGCAAGCCAAGGGATGGCAGTTTAAACTGCCTCCCCTCCAAGCGGGGGCTTGCCCATGCTCCCCGCAGCCGCGGGGCACACGGACAAGCCAAGGGAAGGCAGCCAGAACACCGTTCTGGTGTGTTCCCCCCCAAAAAATAGCCCTGGACAGCAGTAATAATTGAATGCAACGCTATGTGAAGAGGCAGTATACTTTGCTAAGTACCAGTTCCTGGGGGACAGAAGGCACGGCCATTACGGTCGTTTTTGTTGTGTGTCAACCTTCTGAGGCTCCTATTTGGAAACAGAATGGATATTTGATTTAGGCTGTTTTTACATCTGACTTTCCTGCTGGAATCATTCTAGTTCCAAAAAAACCTGCCCACACCTCTGTGCAGTGTGAAACTGTGCTGCTACTGAAAAGTCCACATCTACTAATTCCCCTCCTGTGGTCAAGCTAGTATTCAACCGGCTTTATTCTGCTTTAAACAATTGCTGTTGATTAGTGCACTTAGACCCCCTGGAGTGAAATTTCACACCACTGTGAAATCAGCACAGGAAAAGACAGCAGTCAAACTACTTTAGAGGGATGTCAGCCTTCAGGTGGGAACTGACACCCTTAGGGATGTCAGCCTTCAGGTGGGAACTGGGTATCTCCCAGAATTACAGCTCATCTCCAGAATACAGAGATCAGCTCCTCAGGAGAAAATTGATGTTTTGGAGGGTGAATTCTATGGCATTATACCCCACTGAGGTCCCTGTCTTCCCCAGGCTCCACCCCCAAATCTCCAGGCGTTTCCCAGTCTGGATCTGGCAACTCTAACCCCCATTCCCTGCTGGTGGCCAGGGAGGACCTGGCAATCTTGATTTGTTCTGATCCAGCCATGTAATTCTATGGTTAATTCGTTGCCTCACCTGGCCCTCATTTCAATGAGTGAGTTGTACATCCAGTCCCAATTATGTGCTCATTCCCTGATAATCTTCAGTTACAGAATCTTAAGTCGTAGACTAGGAAATGACTGTGGGGTTTTGAGGGTGTTTTTTAAAGTTGCTTGTCTAATCGACAGTACTGGCTAAGATGAACCAACAGTATGAAGAGCACTAAGTCAGAAGAAACAAAAATTAGGTGTCTTGGTCTGACTATAAAAGGCAAATTTTAGGCTTTGAAGGCTCAGTGTGCCTTGGGGCTGTCCAGGAAAGGAAGAGGCGGTTCAGCTTGGAAGTTTCAACCAACTCCTCCTGCTCTGGTTAATATTAGCCCTTTAAAAGGAAACATATGTGTCTTTTAAAATATGCACATTTTCCTTTAAAGTGTTAATAGAAGATCCGGGAGTTGATGCTGAATAATAAAATCCAGGGGAGGTTACAGGGGATAAACCCTTCTCCCTTTCCTGCATAGCCCTGAGGCTACGAAGTTGCAAATTGAGGTTGCACCAGCCTGTAGTTTGCATTTTGTAGATACACCAAGAGGCATAGTCTCAGTCTAAGCCCATTTGAGCCCTAAATATAAGATGATAGTAATTTTAAAACCCTGGCCAAGATCTCACCACAGAGCGGGGATAACTGAAGCTAGAATTAGAAGTAAGGCTCAGTCACAAACCCACAATACTTTCCCTAGAGTCTGAAGGGTTGAAGCGCCCTAGCCTGGAGGACCCAGGCTAACCCATTAGATCTTGGAAGCTAAGCAGGGTCGGCCCTGGTTAGTGTTTGGATGGGAGACCGCCAAGGAAGTCCTGGGTTGATTTAAAGGGGCCGGCAATGGCAACCCACCTCTGAACATCCCTTGCCTGGCAAACCCTACAGAGTTGTCATAGGTCAGCTGTGATTTAAGAGCGCCTTCCTCCACCACCAAGGGATTAAAGCGTGATATTCTTGGTGGAATGGCACCTTTCCTTCCAGGTTTTGTGCCCCTGCTATTGAGCTAGTTGCCAAACACCACATTCCTAACTAATTCTGCTCAACCCATTGTCTCTTTGCATTCTGCAGGTGGCACTATCTCCAATGGCCAATACAACACTCTGCAGCCGAGCTTCAGCTCCAGATCCCAGACAAATGGCACAGACCACAAAGGCTCCGTAAGTACAGAGTTGCTGCTGGGCAAACCTAGCTATCTGTCATCACCGACTCACTGCCAATGAAACCCCCTTTTCGGTTCCCAAAATTGCCCCCCCCAGTGATATAGCAAAGCCTTGCAGGGATGATATCAGTAACATACACCATTCTGCTTTATTTTAGCAATAATGCCAGAGTCAGCTGTGCTAATTGTCAAGGTTCTTTGTAGAGCAGCACAGAGATTTACTAAGCAGAATATAGCCTGCAGGTGGCTTTTTCAAGAGCACGTTTTGTCGCCCTACCCTCTAATCTATTACAACAGGGGTGGGCAATTGTTTTGGCTCGGGGGCCACTTCGTGGGAGCGGAGGTTAGCGGAGGGCCGCACCTTTTAAAATGATTGCATTCATTAGTTAACTTTGCATTTCAGAAAAGGTATAAATTGTATCATAAAAATCAATAAATTAAATTAAATAGTGGTAGTTTTATTCAATTTATTTATTGTGCTAATTTCATATGGTCTATAGCTGCAAGCACATTTAATTTTAGAATCAGTTTAATGAGACAAATGTACCCTATCACACTTTTCTACAATTTTTTTGAAATCAGGAGTGAGATTGCTTGTTGAGATTCTCATCACAGCCTGCAAGTTAATGTCTGTCAAAGAGCATCTATATTTACTCTTGTTGATCTTCATGCAAGAAAAACTTCACTCACAAATATATGTAGACCCAAATATAGAGAACATTTTCCCAGCAAATTTCTTCATACATGGAAATTTTTTCAGCAGACAAAGATTTGTAAAAGTCAACTAATGTCACAGCATTAAACATTTTTTTCACAGTGTGATCTGACTGCATGTCAATAAGTACAAGCTGCAGCTCCTCAGGTGCTGTATCAATATCAGCAGTGATGGGATAAGAGAGCAAATTGAATTTAGGCTCAATTTTCTTGAAGTCCTGAAATCTTCTTGGCGGGCCACAAAAAACTCTGTGGCGGGCCGCAATTTGCCCACCCCTGTATTACAAGGAAGGTTTTTGCGCTGGCCGATCTCTCAAAGATGTTGTCCTTGTACAAATCTTGAGACAGAGTCAGTCTCACATATCCTATTACATTGTAATTTTTATGTTTTGGAGAGACAGTTGTTAATCTTCCCATCGTTGTCCAAATTTAAACCTTTGGATGTTCATTTGAAATTTGCGGAATTAAGGATTTTAACTTTTTTGTTGGAAGATCGGAAAAAGAGGATATCTTTAGCTGTGGCAAAATTTTGTTTCCTGGCATTAAAGAAGAGGAAACTTGTATCCTAGATAGTAAGTTAATGATAAATTAGCATCGGTCTGTTCCCGCTTTAATGATACATTGCGCTGCTCCCGTTTTGTTTTAATGCCCTTTAAAATATCTACTTGAATTTTATGTATTTATTGTGTATTTTATATCAATATTCCCTTTGGAAATGTTCTATTTTGACTGGTCGCTTGACCGTACTAATAAACTTGACTTGACTTGACTAGCCTGCAGGTGATGCTCATCAATCGTTGATAAATGGGCAGTGTGAAAAGACACCACTTGAACTCTTAGCTGGAGTGAGAGATGACATTTGCAGGGCTAACCATAAATGTGACTTAATTTGTCCACAAAGTTGCCTTTCGACATTGACATCAATACTGAATTTCTTTTCATTTTAAACATACCACATCTTGTTTCGTACATTTTATAATGTTGCACACAGATCAGGAAAGATGTGGCAAAACAGGACATATTTTCGCTGCTTCATTTCTGCTCTCTCTTCTTCTTGCCTCCTGCAGCTCTATCAGACAAAGAAAGGGTATAACACCATGAAGTCTACTAACTGGTCCTCCCGCTCAGCAGTGGACCTCAGGCCCAACAGGAGGATGGCCTCTGTCAGCAATGGTGTGGGGCCCAAGGGCCTGAATTACGGCATGAATTACACCCTGTCTCAAGCTGCCAACTCTACTTCACGCCCTGGCTCTTTTCATGAACGAAGCTATCGAGCCCATCATAACTTCGACACCATGTCCCTGCGCTCCCTGCGCTTGGCGGATGGGCCAGGCAGTCCTGGGGGCATAGACGATCGCTACAGCATCATGTCTGAGCAGGTGGACCCTTTGGCACAAGCATCTCTCTACAAAAACAGGGGAGGTGGCAACTTCACCAAATCCTACTCCTTTGAAAGGCAGATGAGTGCTGGATCTAATGCTGGCATGAAGGGGCCCATCAACTGGATGGATGGTGTGGATGGACCCCCGAACAGGACTGTCATCCGTGCACCAGCCATGCGCACCTTGCAGCGTTTCCAAAGCAACAACCGCTCCCGCATGAGCACTGGCTCCTTCAGTGCAGTCCAGTCTTCCCAAGGGGGAGTTGGGAACTCCTATGCAGGTGTAGTGGAACGCAGCTCGCGTGCCCCTTCTGTGCGTAGCTTGGCTGATTCCAACCACCATTTACAAGACCTGCGTGCCATTGATATGTATGATGGTCACAACTCACTCATGACTCAACAGTCCTTTTCTGGCGGGTAGGTGTCCTATGATGGGATGTATTGGAAGAGGGATGTTGCTGTATTTCCAACTGGAAACAAGTTGAGGCTTTCCTCGAAGAACTTAGGTGTCTTCCACATAGGGCTGCCAAGTCCCCCGGTAGGGCGGGGGAAACACCGATTTTTAATACTTACCCCAGCTTTTTCAAAATTGGCCACCGGGGGACAAAATGGCTGCCAGCAGGAACGCAGGGGAACGTCAGAGCCTGCCCTGCCCTGCCTTAAAAGGGAAATGTCTGCAGAGAGCCTGTCCTGCAGTAAAAAGCCTCACCAGACATTTCCCCTTTAAGAATAGAGTCAGCAAGAGAGCTCCGCCCAGAGATTAAGGAGGGACTGAAGGGGCTGCTTTTGCATGTGGCTGGGGTAAGGTTGCAAGGTTGCTGTGGTAAGTTTCTCTTACAGCTCTTTTCCTTCTCTCTCTCTCCCTCTTTCTTTCTTTTTTCTGTCTGTCTGTCTGTCTCTCTGTCCCCATCCAGCAGAGGTCTATCAGTGGCTATTATTAGCCACAAGGTCTAAATGGAACCCTTTGTCTGGGGCAATGAGGCTCTGCATTCTTGGTGCTTGGGGGGCAACAGTGGGAGGGCTTCTGGAGTTCTGGCCCCGCTGCTGGACCTCCTGAGGGCACCTGGTATTTTTGGCCACAGAGTGTTGTACTGGATGGGCTGTACTGGTTGGCCCGATCCACTGTGGCTTCTCTCCTGTTCTTATGATATGAAAATCATATTTAGCACTTGTGTAGCACTTAGTGCTTCATATTCTGCCGAGATGAGGAAGGATTCAGTAGGGCCATTGCTCAGTGATAGAGCATCTGCTTGACATGCAGGAGGTATCAGCTTCTTCAGCTAAAAAAGGATCCGGTAATAAGTGACATTAAAGATCTCAGCCTGAGACCCTGGAGAGCCACTACCAGTCTGAGTAGTCAATACTGACCTTGATGGACCAATGGCCTGATTCAGTATTAGGAAACTTCATGAGTTCATGTGTCAGCATGTGGAAGCAACATCACAGGATGTGACATCACAAAATGATGTCACTTCCTTTCTCCTGGCTCCACCCCCAAAGTCTCCTGGCTCCACCCCCAAAGTCCCCAGATATTTCCGAAGTTGGACTTGGCAGCCCTACTTCCACATGTGTTATCTGCCCCAGTTTCAGTGCTTTGGGGAAGTGGTTTTTTTGCGTCACTCCAAAGCTTTGTGGTACATTTGTACACCTCTGGTGGTTCCCCAGCTTTTTACCTGTCTTTCTCAAACCTGCTTTGATCCAGAGTTTGGGAAAGATTGCAGTAAACCCTTGATGGCAGCTGCTGTGGGAGGGAAAATTCAGATTTTCTGGCTGACATGGCAGCCATTTCCCTTGACCCTGTCCCCATGGCAGCCGTTTCCTCTCCCTGCTGGGGGGGGGGAGGGCTTTTTATTTTAAAAAAATTGGTACTAGAACATTGTTGTATTTGATACATCATGTTACCAACAGATGTAGCTACAAGAGAGGAAACTTCACAAGAGAGGAGGCTAGAGACTTACTTTTTTTTTGTAAATGAAACCTGAGAATTCAGAGAAACTGCTACCCCTATTGGTACAGTAGTATATCAGTATTCTAAATCAGTATTCTAGTGCCAATTTTAAAATAGTGCAAAAGCGCTTGTGGCCCAGGGGAAGGGTAGTAGACACTTTTGGGGGATTGGGGAAAGGAAGCTGAGGGAAAACCTGCCATGTGGAAGTCCTGTTGCTGCTGCTTCTGCAGCCATATCAGCAGTGGGGGAACCACATAAACCTGTCCCTGTGTGGGAGACACCCATAGTCTTGGAACATGTTTGTACTTTCCAGGCTGGTGACTAGCCTGGTGTTTGAAGCAGGACCTCAATTCCCACTTGTTGCTGTCACTCTGGGGAACTTGCTGTTGCTATAGTGGCCAGGTAGAGAGAGAAGCCTAGCACAGTACTGCAAGGGGAACAATTGGGCTTGTACACTGTGATTTTAAAAGTTGTTTTTTAGGATGTTGTAATGTAACATTGAGGTCAGAGCTGAGGAACTGTGGCAGCTCCTGCATGCTGATTTGTTAGGGACGTGAGGTTGACTCCATGTATCTGATAAAATATTATATTTGTATATAATAGACCTCACCTTTTCCTGTGATTTCTGATCCTGGGAATGCTTTCCTTTCAGAAATAATAGGCAGGAACATATTCAGGGTTGTCTGATGCATTGGTTCACAAACTGCACAGAATCTGGTGGGTAGCCATATTGATAGCCACCGGACTCAAACGTTCTGCACAGAATCTGCAAATCATTTTGGAGTTTTGGAGTAGTCTGGAACCCCCTAGTTTTCTTTGAGAAACAAAACTGTGGAGGAAAATGCTGAAAATGGAAGAACAGAAGAGCAACATTTCAGAAATCTGAATAAGGCTTATAATAATAATTCAATAGACTTTATGGTTATGAAGGACCTCCTTACCCTTCTTGCATGTCTCGTTTTCTGCTCCCTGGCCAGCTAAACCAAATTTTTCAAGATTGTCCCTTCTCCCTTTAGTCCACCATTTCAGGACTGCCACAGAATTAGAGACTCGTTATGTACTTTGGGCAAAATAAATGTATGTAGGTTTGAATAATGGGAATTTTGATTTTTTGTTTTTACGGTGCAATATTTACAGGGCTCTGCATCACGTCCCCTTTGACTCCACTTTGACTTTCAGGTTTGATGACATTGACCTTCCCTCTGCGGTGAAGTACCTGATGGCCAGTGACCCCAACCTGCAAGTTCTTGGGGCTGCTTACATCCAGCACAAGTGCTATAGTGACAACGATGCCAAGAAACAGGTGAGGAGGATGGAAGCAGACAGGAATAGGAAGCTGCCTTATAATGCTGCTGTTTCCAATTAGCGATCGGTGCATGTGCCCCTACTTCCACTAAAACTCAGGGCTGCTCCTCAACCGTGCTTCACGCTGCCGGGATGCCAGATCCGGGCGGAGGCAGTCCCTTAATCGTGCAACCTTTGGAGGCGAGTCAGGAGGGCTATCTGCTGACAGCTGTTCCTCCTCAGCCCTTACTGAAGCGGGCGGTGATGGAAAACTGCCTGTTTCAGATGCTTTAGTAGGGCCAGGTGTGGATTATGCCACCACCGTCAGCTCCCCATCGCCAACGCCCATGACAGGCTGAGACGGTTTAACATCCGTCGCCTCGCCCAAACCTTACAGCTCAATCTTACAGGTCCTGTAATAGCTCTCGCAGGGCCTTGATTTCAAGTGGGGACATGTTTCGCCAGGCCAGGGCAAAGGCCAAAAAAGCCCTGGCCCTGGATGAGGCTAAGCGAACATCTCTCGGGCCAGGGATTACCAGGAGGTGTTGATCTACTGAGCACAAGGCTCTCTGGGGCACATATGGAGAGAGGCGACCCCACAGATATGCTGGTCCCAGGCTGTGAAAGCCTTTAAAGGTCAGTACCATAACCTTGAATCAGATTCAGTATTCAGTAGGCAGACAGTGCAGTTGGCGAAGCACTGGCTGGATGCACGCCTGCAAAGGCATCGCTGTCAGCAGGCACACCACTGCATTCTGCACTAGCTGCAGTTTCTGGATCAGGTTCAAGGGTAGCCCCACATAGAGCGAGTTATAGTAATCCTGCCTGGAAGTGACCATTGCATGCATCACTGTAGCTAAGTCCTGAGAGGTGAGATAGGAACCAGCTGCCTGATCAGGTGGAGGTGGTAAAAGGCCAATTTGGCAACCACGGTGACCTGGGCCTCCATAGAAAGTGAGGGATCCAGGATCACCCCAAGACTCCTCACCCTCACGCTGGTGCCAGTGATGCCCCACTGAGCACTGGGAGCCAGTTTCCCAATCCCACACCCCCAGGGCTCAGGTATAGGACCTCCATCTTTGTTGGATTTAATTTCAGCCAGCTCTTCTGTAGCCATCCAGCCGCAGCCCCTAACGCCCTGTGCAGAATATCTGGGGTAGCATCCATCCGTCAACTGATAAAGCTGGGTGTCATCAGCACACTGATGGCAACCCAACCCAACCCCCTGGATCAACTAGGTGAGGGGCTGCATATAGATGCTAAACAAATTGGAGAGAGGATCGCCCCCTGCAGCACTCCACATTCAAGCGGGTATTGTGGGGACATCCTTTCCCCTAGTGCCACCCCCTGTCCCTGACCACGAGATGGAGGAAAGCCACTGCAAAGTAGTCCCCCAGATCCCTACATCGGCAAGGCAGTGGGTCAACAGGTCATAGTCGATCACGTTAAACAGTGCTGTCAGATCTAAGAGCAACAGCAGCACCAACCCACCTCGGTTCAAGTCTCTCTGGAGGTCATCCATGAGGGCGACCAGCACGGTCTCCATCCCATGGCCAGGGCGGAAGCTGGACTGGACTGGATCCAGAGCCTGGCCAGAGCCAGAGCCTGAATCCCAAAGGGACCAACAATATTTGCAAGTTTAGTCACTAATGTGTCTCATTGAAGAGAATGTGGTGTTGATCACATGACAGTTCAGATGAGCTGAGCTGCTGAATGTGAATGGAGGTTATCTGACCTGGGAAGAAAGCAGATTGCCTTAGGTGAAATAGCACAATGAAGATTAGCAGAGGGTCACCCAAGGATTTGCTTTCCTGTTTCTGTCTCTCATATATATCTATATACTAATAGACAAGTGCCCCCTGTACGTGCGGACGTCTACATTTGCATGTCAGGGACACTTGGGGGGCACAGAGATTTTCCTGCACACTTGGGGCAATCCCCAGGTATGCAGAAAAATCTGAAAACTTAAAAAAACTATATGAGGGATTCTTAAATCCCCCCCAAAGTAAAACAGTGTTCCCTGCTCATGCGCAGAGAACACTCTGGGAACTGGAGCGGGCCAGCGGCTGGGAGCCACTGAGGCCTCGCCGGTGCCATGGGGGAGATGGGCAGGCCCAGTGGCTGAGAGCCGCTCAGGCCTTGCCACCAGTGCCCCTGGTGGGGGATCTGTGAGCCTGGGCCTCACCGCCAGTGCCTGTGGCGGGGGAGAAGGATTGGCAGGCCTGGGCTTCACCGTCTGTGCCGGGGTGGGGGAGAAGGCTCACCTGTGGGTGCTTCCTCCTCGACGTGGGGCTCCCTCTCCCCCCCCCGCAAGTATCGCGGGTCCCCACTTCTTGTGTGTGTGTGTGTGTGTGTATATATATATATTCCTCTGTTTCTTGCTGCTCCAGGCTCGCAGCCTTCAAGCTGTGTCTAAGCTGGTGAAGCTTTTCAACAACTCCAACCAAGAGGTGCAGCGCCATGCTACTGGTGCCATGCGCAATCTCATCTATGACAACACTGAAAATAAGCTGGCGCTGGTGGAGGAGAATGGCATTTATGAGCTGATGCGCACTTTGCGTGAGCAAGATGATGAGCTACGCAAGAATGTTACAGGTGAGAGAATGTTGCTCAGGGCAATTTGAGGGGCAGAGAGTCTGCAGACAACAAGCTGCCGCTGCAGACAACAAGCTGCCGCTGAGGACACAAGACAGATAGACGGATCTTAAGGCTAAACATGGGCTCACTGTTCTAAGCAGTGTGAAAACACACTGGTTTACCATCTTGGCCCCACCCCAGGTGTGTCTTAACAGTTACAGCTGAGTAACAGGAGTACAGCAAAGGGATAACCAGCCAAGGCCCCGTTGTATTAGCCACAGGCATGGTGCCGAAATCTAGCAAGATGGTCATGGTAGTCTGCTGAGGCAAAAGTAGCTTAGCAGAATTAGAGAACTACTGCTGTTTTGAATGGCTGCTGTCTCTAGCTTGATTACATTTGAAGTAATCATCACGTCTCACCTTGTCCTTCCTGCATTTCATGACCCTTGAACCTGCTGTTTCTTTTTCTAAACATTCTAGATAAAAGCTCTGTCTAGTGAGCATTGCTTCGTTCTGTTTAAAGTGGACTCCAGTCCACCAAAGTTTATGCTAGAATAAACTCCTGATGGTCTTTAAGGTGCCACTGGACTCCTATTTGTGTTTGCCCAAACTAATCCCCCTGTGAAAACCGCTTTGCCAGCACTGTTGTAATATTGCCTAGGAGTGCTTAACTTCGCATGGACCAGGGTCGCCAGATTACAAGTTTTACTTCCTGCACTCTAAGGTATTGCCTACCACTGGCAGGGTCTCCATATCAGGAGTGATCAGGTGTTACTGTGGGAGTGAGGCAATGTCACAGGGAGGCTATCTTGGGTGGTATCTCCATGGTAAATCTCAAGTTGTCTGGCTCTTATCCTCACATCAGCGTTATCAGTGCATGCAAATCAGACTCCAGAGACGTAAGACCCAGGTGAGAATTCTATATTATTGGGGGAGGTCTAAGTAGGAAGAGGATTCTGGCGTGGGGGAGGCCCCCCCAGGTTGCCACGTGACCACCTGGAGAGTCCACCTGTACCATCAGTTGGCTGCTTAACTGGGAGATGAGGTGGCTGTGGCTTCTCCAGATTTCTGCAGTGCAAGCAATATCAGGACAAACAAAACGGGTGGGGGAGGAAAGTGTGCAGGAGAAACTGCAGCTGCCTCATCGACTGAATTCAATGACAAATGGAAAGATACACGGGGCATGTTGAGGTCACAATCTGGCAATCGTACCACCAGAGAAAGTTTGGCTAGCAGCTGCTACTACAATTCACCATTTCTCTGTGTGTTAATCATTGCAGCAGGACTGTTTGAGACACAGGGATAATTTGTGGGAATGTTGTCTGGTGTTTAAGCTGAAGTGTGACAGAAGGCCCTAAACGGAACAAGATGTGGGCAAGAGAAGGGATGGGAATTGGGTACTGAGACAAGTGTAGTAACTTCCCCAAAGCTTCACAGAGGTTGGTGGCAGAACTGAGACTTAGTAATCCACTTCTTTTTGGCAGCTGCCTTACTCACAGTGGCTATTGCCAGTGCCAGGGGTGCCAGCTTCCAGTTACAACTGATCTTCAAAGTACAGAGATCAGTCCCCCTGGAGAAAATGGTTGCTTTGGAGGGTGGACTCTATGGCATTATGCCCTGCTGAAGTCCCTCTCCTCACCAAAATGTGCCCTCCCCAGGCACCAACCCCAAATCTCCAGGAATGTTCCAGCCCCGTGTTGGCAACCCCTAGTTCTATCCAGGGACATTTTTTTCACCACAAGGGCAGCAAGAAGCCCCCATAGTAAACCAGAACATTCAGAGTTCAGCCTATGTTGTACCCAAAGCAGTCATAACTCAACTAGCTCCCAGGGATGGGGTGATGCCATGGAACATGGAGCGTGCCTGAACCGGTATCTCCAACCCTGATCTGTCCCCTCACCCACTCTACGCATCGGCAGACCAAACTATGGGAAAACTGGGAGGACCTAAATTGCAATCCCTAGCCGGCAAAAATAAAATGGTTCATACTTACTTCCCGGCAGAAAACGCAAAAACTAGAGTTGGCCCTGCCGCTAAACAAAATGGTGGCTGGAGTTCTTCCCGCGTCTGCCAAAATCCCTCTGGAAAATTCAGTGTTGCAAATTCTGCAAACATCACTGCAAGCATCCTTTCAGTCCATGGAAAAATCAGTCCTGAACACCCTGACTGAAAAAAGGCAGGTATGCTCCACCCTTTAACCGACAAACTGAATGGAGTACCTGAGACCCTAGCACAAGCGGCGCAGACAGCTGACATGGTGTTCACCCTCGGCCAGACCTTACAAGGAGAAACTCGCTCACTCCAAGGGGAATTTCAGGCTCTAAAAGTTCAGGTCTCACAACTAGAAATGGCTCTACAACAAGGGAACCTCAAATTTCGGGGTCTACCCAAGGGTCTAGAAGGGAACACTGATCTCATATGTTTCATTGATAACTGGATAGCCTCTGAACTGGGGGCAGAGGAAGGTGTTTTTCCTGAAATCCTTAAAGCCTTCAGACAAGGATCACCAAATGCTTCTAACAGAAAATACCCAAGAGATATTGTAGTCACCTTCACTGACCTCCGGGTACATAAATCAATTCTTCATCTCGCTAAACAAAGGGGCCATCTCCCTTTTCAAGATATCAACATCTCTGTTTTACCAGATATTTCCCCTGAGGCACTCCAGATCCAGAGGGTTTTAAAGCCAGTAACTATAAAACTACAAGAAGCCAATTACAAATATACACACTTGATCTTAGCCAAGAAGGCCAAGAAGTGATGGACTGTGCAAGGGCAACTTCTAGTATAACATCAAGGCCATCAACTCCTAGCTCAAGACAAAGACAATGGCTACTACGTTTTACAAGCTCTGCGACTAGAGGACTTTGTAGATCCTGGTAAGAAATCACACAAGATGAAGCTCTCCCCTGCTGAGTCACCAAAGAAGACAACCAAGGTCCAGGTGTGTTCCACATCATAATCCACACTGGCAAGATACGATCGATTTACCTTCACATTGCATTCCTTCATTGATAGAACCGCTGGTCTTATCACACTGACCATGGCCTGAGCACCAGACTTTATAGCGTATAAACTAGTAAGTGGCTGCTCTACCCTAGACTCCTATTCCAATCCACTTTGGGGAGGGGGGCAGAGGGGAGGGTGAACAGGTTTGAGGCTCCCTGTTACTTGAGTTAGTTAATCAGTTTCTTGAAGTTTAACCTCTACAAGGTTAATTCCTTTTGATAACTGTGACTTTTTGTTTTGGTTGTTTGGTTGATTGCTACTCTGTAAGACTTTTCACCTCTTAGAAAGGCAAAGTCTATAGGATTCATATAACTCCTTAAATTACCTCAGTTGCTGAACATTTTAGGTCTTTAAATACACTTCTTTATGATAAATTTAGATTTAGATAGGTTAAGTCTTTAGGATAAATATACTCTTTAGGGTAATTCAAATCACAGAGCAGTTAGGTTTTTAGGTTAAATACAGTTCTCTAGGATAATTCATTCCTAAGGTACACTAGGTCTTTAGGATAAGTATAATTCTTTAGAATAATCCATATTTTAGATAGGCTAGGTTTTTAGGATAAATTTAATTCTTTAGGATAATTCAATCTATACAGTAGTTAGGTCTTTTTAAGATAACCCCAACTTTTTAAGATAACCCCAACTCAAAGTAGGCTAGGTCTTTAGGATAACATAACCCCAACTCAAAGTAGGCTAGGTCTTTAGGATAAATCTACCCTCGGGAACACTTCATACTCCCAGGAAGTTAACATTGCACATTGTTATAGCTTACTGAACAGCTACGCCCTTTGGGCTGGAAATCAATCTTAAATCCCTCGCATCAGCAAACATTAGATCTTTAGGATAAACACACCTTCTTAGATTAGCCTAACTCTATCATAGGCTAGGTCTTTAGGATAAAAATACTATTTTAAATGGTTTTAGTTTGCAAGAAGCTTAGATGGCCAAATCAGCTCCATCATGAGAAATCTTACTATGCTATAGGCCAGAATCGACTCTAAACCTCTGAGACCTAGCTGCGTTAAGGCTTTGGGAGACCTTTGCCCTCTAGGATAACTCTACCCCGATTCAACAAAGCTTATCGAACTGACTCCATCCTTTGGGGTATAGCCTCCATTTATCCTTTTCTTTTATCTGTGTTGTTATTGCACTGTATATCAAACCCTTTGTATAGAAAATACAAAAAAATACATCTGGGCATCTATATCCCGACGGACTTCTCTAAACTTCATGATCAAAACTTTAAACGGATATATGCAGATACCAAAGTGCAAATGTCTAAATGGAACTCCCTACACCTCACTTGGCCAGACAGATTAACTCTCATAAAGAGTTTTATACTTCCCAAATACCTCTTTTTGTTTCAAACAATCCTGATAGAGATATCTTAAAAAGACTTGAAAAGATGGCAGAAGAGTGTAAACCAGTTTATGTGGGCATATAAGAAGCCTAGAATCAACTTCAGCATGCTGCAAAGAACGTCCCAGAGAGGTGGTTTGGAGTTACCTAGACTCAGTAGTTACTATAAGGCCTCTAATCTGGGCACTATGCATTGTGCACTTTCCTTACTCAACTTGAATGGGTGCAAATTGAAAACCACTTTTTACTCCCACATATAGGGCTGCCAAGTACCGGCGACTTACCGGCGGTGGGGAGTTGTTCTCCCCCTCGGGCGCGCGCCACGGCGACATAATGACGTCACCCGGAGGTGACGTCATCACGTTGGGGGCGTTGCCAGGGGGAAGTTGTCCTCACCGGACGACTTCTGGGGCGGGGTTCCCCCCGCCGGCCGAATGCCGGCCGGCGGATTGGGAACCCCTATAGCGGGGGATCCCCCGCCCCCCAGGCTGACTTGGCAGCCCTACCCACATACTCTGCTGGACACTTTCTGGAATCCATTTCTGGCTAAATCTCTAAATCGGCAAGAAAACACATATTTGAAAAACTCCCTCAAAATCCGGTACAAATACAAAGACAGGTGAGCTTCCCCCCCCCCCCCCCAATCTCCATACAATCCTCGTTTTTTAATCAACCCTGCTTCCAGCCTGGATATGACAATGCCCTATATGACTCCTGGTGCAATGCTGGAATCACACATATTGCTGATCTGCTTCATAACAAGAAACTCTTGGAGAAAACACAATTAGAACAAAAACTAGGGAAAAGAATTATGTGGTTCCAGTATTTACAAATTAAACCTATGATAGAGTCACCCCGACTTGCAGAAACACTGAAAAGACCCTGGACGGGCTTCGAACAGCTTCTAAAGAACCCACTCATCGGGCTTATTGTCCAAAATATACAAACTCTTGAGTGCATTAGATGGAAAAAACCCCCCTCTAAAATACCAAAAACTATGGCTTCAAGACTGTGAGAATTGGCTGACAGAAGACGACTGGAAACACATATGGGCTTCTAGCCTCTCCTCTGCAATCTTTAACATCCATTTCCAGACCATCAAAATCCTACTGAGATGGTACATACTACCTGCAACCTTACATCATATTTAAAAAGACATAGATCCCTTTTGCAGGAAAAATTGTGCACAGAAAGCGGACTTTATCCATTGCTGGTGGACGTGCTGGCACATACAATCATTCCGGTCTCAAATATCACATTATATACAGTTGATCACAAACATGTGTCTGCCTTTCCTACCAGAAACACTACTCTTGAACAATTGGTCAGACTCACATGGAAACAAAAGTAAGACAGAACTAATTCATACCTTACTGGCCATAGCTCAGAACACCATAGCTGCTAATTGGCTTGGTAGGTCTCCCCCTACAGTCCAATCCTGGCAAAACCGTATATGGGACCACTTCATTATGTGCAAAATATCGCTCAACACACTCAGCCTTTCCTCAAGTACATTTGAAGAAAAATTCATAGCAACCTGGTGGTGGTGGTTCAGTCGTACGGTCGAGTCCAACTCTTCATGACCCCATGGACCACATCGTGCCAGGCCCTCCCGTCTCATTAACTATATGGCGGAAGCTGATGTAATTCCAGCAAACCCTCTATACAGATTAGGGTTGCCAAGTCTCTTAACCTTACCAGCGGGGGGGAGTCCTCTGCTGGCCGGGAGCTTCCCCGGCGCGCGCACTCCGGGCGACGTCACCGGAAGTGACGTCAGCACGTTGGGGGCGTTGCCAGGGCGATGCTCTGGCAATCGCCCCAAAACTCTATGGTAGAGTTTGGGGGCGATTGCCAGAGCGTCGCCCTGGCAACGCCCCCGACATGATGGCGTCACTTCCGGTGACGTTGCCCGGCGCGGGGGAAGTCGTCCAGGCTGGACGACTTTGGGGGTGGGATTTCCCCCGCCGGCCGAATGCTGGCCGGCAGATCGGGAACCCCTGTAGCGGGGGATCCCCCGCCCCCCGGGCTGACTTGGCAGCCCTAATACAGATCAATTATTTATTTTTGAAGCATGCTCCTAAGACCTGGTTAGATTGAACTCTAGAATAACAACTAGAGATGTTTCCAGAATAATGCTTGAACATTTGTATGTTAAGTTAGGTTATAGTATGTTTTGTATATTGTTACTGACTGCCTATAAGTGTATTGCAGTGTGTTACAAAATGCCTTAGTCTCTTGGAACAATGACACAGCTGAACATACTTTACTATACTTTTCTTTTCAAAATCTGAATAAGCACTAGGAAATCTGAGGGCAGAGAAGCTCAGTAGAAGTCCAAAATGTGTTGGGTGGAGATGGGGATTCAGGAGTCCCATGCCCTTTGTATCATGGGATGCTGAAAAAGGAGATAAATATAGGGGGAGGGGGGGGACTGGCACTAGGCCAACTCCCAGCTGTCTTTGCATGGGAATTGTTGGGGCACTGAACAGAGAGATTCAGCAAACAGGGGAGATTACATTTAGTTCTATTAAAGAATGGCCTTTGAAATCCTGCCCAACAGGCTCAGATTGTCTGATCGAAAACCAGGGCTTAATGGGAAAGTTAGGCCCAGGAGCAATGATGTAATGAGCTTTAACACGTTTTTACAAGCACAGGGGAGTCTGTGAAAGTGGTTTTAGCTGAACATAATTGAAGGACAGAGAGAGTAATCCCCTCCCCCAATCACAGACCAGGACGCACACCTCCTTCAAGGCAAGCCTCTTATGCTGCTGCAGATATGGGTGGAGAAAAAGAGGGCGGGAGTGGCAAGTCAGCTGCCCGCTGTTGGGGGGGGGGGGGGAAGGGGACTGAACTTCCACCTTTTCCCCTCTGCATGACCAAGAGCTAACCTGGCTTGCGTGCACATCTTTGTTTTTGCTGTGGAGCTAAGGTCACACACTGAGGCTCTTCATGTGCAAATCAATAAAACACACAAGTTCCAAAGCAAATATTGCATCACTGCGTTGAGAGTTGAACTTTTTGTCCCAGTGATGCAGCATGAATTGCAATATTGCGCAAGGCTTACTGTTAAATCAGACTGACTGGTTTAGCTTTCACCCAAATGTCCCCTTCTCTTCTCCTGCAAGGATCACAATAGATCTCCTACTAAATCTGTTCTGCTCCTTTAATGTTTGTCTAGGGGATGTGCTACCTGTTCCAGGCCCAAACACTTTCTTTCTCTGAGGACGCAGTCCTGCCCTGTCGTCTTTTATCCTCTCCCACTCCCTTGCTTGCCCAGGCCTTTCATCACAAGAGCTGAGTGGGTACAACTTCTCTCCTCAAGAACCGTAAATATCCTGCTTCAAAAACGCCCCCGTCTAACTTCATGTGTGCAAATAATTCTTGTTTCATGAAGGCATTAATATTGGTGGCTGGAAGTACAAAAAAGTTGTAAACAGACTTATTGGCCCAGATAGAATCCAAAACAAGAAACAAAATCCATGTAATGCCTTTTATTGCAGCCAACCAGAATGACACAGAACATTGTGCAAGCTTTCAAGCTCATCAGAACGCATCAGAGCGATCAGACAGGGAAAGTCAGCCTGTGGCCTGTAGCAACCCATTTGCTACTGGACTTTCCCCAGTGCCTGTTTACTCCACTTCAGCAGTGGAGTAACACAGGTTGTTGCCGGCTGCCGGATGCTTCCCAGATGTTCATGTCGGATTGTGCATTTTTAATCTGCCCGGCATTCGTACCTATGTTGGGGCTAACTGTGCATGTGATCGCAGCCAAAGAAACCTTTATCTGAGTCTACCATATATGCAAACTCTGACAGCCATTCTTTCATTTTTACTATTGTTGCCCTACAGCCACTTCAGATGGCATTATTAAAGACTCTTAAATATGACTGTGTTATGTATTGACCATGCGGTCGCCATGTGCTTCCGTAATGGCGACCGCCATGTGGCCAGAGCACATGGCCAAGAAACTACCTGAGCTTCAGTCAGGTAGAACAAAGGCCAGGTGGATCCAAACTGGCCACCAATCATGTACCTAGGTTTCTTCCAGGGAACCTATGAAATGTAAATAGACTTAAAAGAGCCTATCAGGCCAGTTGGGTGAGGTCAGGGGATTGTCCCTGACCAGCATAAAAGGAGGGCTTGGAGCCCTGGGTTGTATGCTTCATCCGGACCAGCAATAAAGATCTAGCTGTTTCACTGTTCCATGGACTCCCGACTCCAATACTTATCAGACTGCCTTGCTGAACTTTGAAAACTACATGGCAGGGCAATGGACAGAGCTGTGTTCCCAAGAGAAATGCCCTATGCTGGACTATGGAACATACACTATGGCCAAGGGAAGCCTTGTACCTAAGAAGTATGCCGAGCCAGATGTGGACCCGGAACGACAGAAGCGTTCTGCCCCTGCACCTCTGCATCCACCAAGCACCCGGATGCAGACCAGAAGCCCCGACCTCCATGCACACAGAGCCAGCAGCAGATAAGAGAAGAAGCCATGCTCTGACCAAGGACAGATGTTTAACTTATTTATTTGTTTATTTTTACATTTTTATCCCGCCCATCCCGTAAACGGGCTCAGGGCAGGTCACAACATTTCAATAAACATTTCAATAAATGCAATAAGATTTTAAACACCTTAAAATATATAAAATCAACAATCATGCTTGCTGTAGGGAGAATCCGGCCCATTGATGTAACTGATATAGTTGGTTATCAGTGGGTGAGAGCCAGCAACCTCGGGGGGGAAGGTGCATATGTGGATGCCCGCTGCCTCAGCCAAAGCCCTGGTGGAACAGCTCCGTCTTGCAGGCCCTGTGGAATTGAATAAGAAAAAGCCCTGGCCCTGGTTGAGGCTAGGTGGATGTCCTTTGGGCCAGGGATCGCCAGAAGATGTTGATTATCAGAGCATAATGCTCTCCGAGGCGTATATGGGAAGAGGCGGTCCCTTAGGTATGTTGGTCCCAGGCCGTATAAGGCTTTGAAGGTAATTACCAACACTCTGAAGCAGATTCGGTACTCAACTGGCAGCCAATGCAGCTGACAGAGCATATGCCAAATGTGAGCCCACACAGTCAACGTCAGCAGGCGTGCCACCACATTTTGTACCAGCTGTAATTTCTGGATCAGCTTCAAGGGTAAGCCTGCGTAGAGCAAGTTACAGTAATCAAGCCTAGAAGTGACCATTGCATGGGTCACCATAACTATGCCCTGGGGGAAGAGATAGGGCTCCAGTATCCTGATCTGATCTGCTTAAGATGGAAAAATGCAGATCTGGTGACTGCAGCAACCTGGGCCACCATAGATAAGGAGGCAACCAGTGTCACTCCCAGGCTCTTCACTGACTGAGCCGGCACCAGAGGTGCCCCTTCCAGAGTGGGAAGCCTTGTGCCCACCTCCAAACTCCCATGACCCAGGTACAGGATCTCTGTCTTAGACTGATTTAACTTCAGTCGACTCTGCTGCAACCATCTAGCCGCAGCGTCCAAAGCCTCAGACAGATAAAGCTGAGTGTCATCAGCATACAGATGGCAACCGAGCCCATAACTCCAGACTAACTGAGCGAGGGGGCGCATATAGATGTTAAATATCATTGGTGAGAGGATTGCCCCCTGCGGCACTCCACATTCTAGTGGGTACTGCAGGGAGACCTTCTCGCCCAGTGCCACCTTCTGACCCCGACCATGGAGAAAGGAGGAAAACCATTTCAAGGCAATCTCCTGGATCCTACGTTGGAGAGGCAGTGGGTCATAAGATCATAATCAACCATATCAAATGCTGCCATTAAATGTAATACTAACAGCAGCGCTGACCCGCCTCAATCCAGATTTCTATGGAGGTCATCTGTAAGGGGAACCAGAGCCATCTCCATCCCATGGCCAGGGCAGAAGCTGGACTGGAAAGGATCAAGGATGGAAGCATCATCCAGGAAGGCCTGGAGTTGTTTGGCCACCGCTCTCTCAACTACCTTACCCAGATACAGTAAATTCGACACTGAGCGGTAGTTGGCTAGGACTGTTGGGTCCAATAATGGTTTTTTCAAGAGTGGGCAAACTACTGCCTCCTTTAAAGCCTCTGGAAAGGTTCCAGTGAATAGGGACAAGTTGATGATTTCTTCCAGAGGGGCCTGAATGCTCTCCCCGCAAGATTTCATTGGCCAAGAAGGGCATGGGTCAAGGAGGCAAGTAGTAGGCTGCACAGCTGCTAGGTCCTGTCAACTTCCTCCTGGGTGAGTCGATTGAAGTGGTCCAATAGTGGACCAGAAGATGGACAAGGGGCTTCTAGTTCCTTTACTGTCTCAATTGTGGCCGGGAGGTCCTGGCAAAGTGCCACAATCTTATCTGTGAAACAGCTCGCAAATGACTCACAGCCAATAGCCAATTCCCTACTGTTTGGTCTGCCCTGTGGCAGAGTCATAATGGACCGAATAACTAAATAATTGGGCTGGGTGCAAGTTCGCAGACACAATGGTGGCTGCATAGAAATCCTTCTTTACAGCCTTCACTGCCATCTCATAGGCTTTCATAAGTGTCCTATAAGATGTTCGTGACACCTTGTCATGAGCATGCCACTACCTTCGCTCTAGCCGTCTTAGCTCCCGCTTTATCCTTCGCAGCTTCATGGTGTATCATGGTGCTGCTTTGATGCAGAGGCACAGAGGGTGCCGGAGGGCAATCTCGTTGATGGCTTCAGAGAGCTGGTTATCCCAGTCCTCCACCAGCTCATCCAATGAGAAACCAGGGGGCAGAGCCTCCTGACACTGATTAGGGTCCATTTGACTCCGCGGGCGAGCATAAAACCACTCGCTGCCTAAACAGGGCAGGCATGGTATGCTCAGCTAGACCTTCAAGGCGAAGTGGTCAGACCATAGGACTACATCTGTAGTCATCAGATCCACATGTATCACCATCCCAAAATCAAATCCAGTGTGTGGCTCACTTGGTGCGTGGGAGTCGATATAAACTGGGAGAGTCCCAGAGCCTCCATGGACAACACTAGGTCCCTGGCCTGGACAGACGCTGCATAATCGGCACAAACATTGAAATCACCCAGGATCAGGAGCCTGGGATATTCCAATGCCCAGCCTGATACAGCATCTAGCAGGTCAGACGGGGTGTCTGCTGGTGCGTTAGATGGTCAGTACACCAACCAGATAGTCAAACCCTCCTCAACATCATATATCAGACCCATACATTCAGGGCCGAAGATTGTTGGGGTGGGGAGTGACCTGAAGGAACAAAATTCACAGATAAGCAAAGCCACACCTCCCCCACCCCCTGCCCATAGGTCTGCAACTGGTGAAAGACCGAGAACCCAGGTGGGGCAAGCTGGTTCAAGGTGACAGTTTTGCCATCTCTCACCCAGGTCTCGGTCACACAGGCCAGGTCTACCTGTGACTCCATGAGATAATCATGGAGCACATCGATCTTATTATTGATAGACCTGACATTGAATAACACCAATGTCGGAGAAGGGTAGGTTTTTCTAGCCCCGCAACCAATATCCCTTGGGATGGGGCATCGATGGGAAGAAGTCCGAGCTTTCCATATCTCTGATTTCTTCCATTCCAATTAAAGGAAAGCACCTACACTCCCCCGCCCCGCAATCACTGGTATCCCTTACCCTTGCATGGCCCCCCTTCATCAGGGCTATCAATCCCAGCACTCTCCAGCAAGCAGTAAAGGCTATAACTATCCAAAGTATAAGATCTGTCTAGCTCATCACTGACCCTTTGGCTAAACTAAGTGCCCTGTATTGCCTTCTCCAGCTATTTAAACTGCTATCTAATTTATCCACCCTATTGCAGCTAAACCAATTGGGCTGAATGTTCCTGAACAGAAGCCATAAGGGAATCTTTTCTCCATCACACAAGCATTCCCCCCTCCCTTATGTGTTAACTTCACCTGGAGAATCACGCATTCCTCTTCCTCCTGAGCCAGCCTAAATCAAAAGGATGTGCCCAGCTACAAACAATAGCAAGCAATCAAGCCTTCCTGTCACCCGTCAAGATAATACCGCTTTCAAGCATCTGATTGTTTTCCAAAGCACTGGCCCCGCAACATGATTGGTTCTTTTCCTTCTCTCCTTTGTCTCACCCCCTTCCCCAGAGGTGTCACACCCTGCTGACCATTTTAAATTGCTCAGATATTAATCCCTTTATGCCCCATCCACAATTTAAGTTTTTTTTCTAGTACTTCCAAGGGCCACGTGAGCCTTTGCCTCAGGTCACATTTTAGCTATTTAAGCTGAGCTCTCTCTGAGTTTGCTCTCTTGCTTCTTCCTCTCCTAATCCCACCCTACCTTGTTGGTTCCAAATCTAGGCTGGTATGGAATCGGTCCACGTGTGTTGCTGGTCAGCTCACAATCCCTTCCCCCCCATTGTGTTTTATTTTTCGCTGCATGATCTACTTGTCTCGTTGGACAGGTTAAGTATCACCCCTCAACGGCATTTCCTGCTCATGTAAACGTCGCTATCCTTTCAACTTTGTGTTCTTAGCCCTGTACTGTGTGTGTGAATGCTTGATTTTTGTTTGTATGCTTGAAAAACATTTGGTAAAGAAATCATTATTTTAGCCGCACGGTCTCTGTGTCTATTCAAAGGTTCTGGGAATTCTGACTCCTGTATATACAGGTTATGATCCTATATTTTATGCCTGTTGCCATTTAATATTCATAATTCCCCAAGCTTAATAATAAAATAAGGCAATTTGGCTAACACTGTGTTCTGATTATATCCAGTTTTGAATAAAACCTATTCCCCCCCAAACACACATCTCATTTTTATTTTATTTATTTATTTCATTTATATTTACTTTTCTCCCCAGTGGGGACCCAAAGTGGCTTATAACATTCTCCCCTTCTCCATTTTATTTTCACAGCAGCCTTGTGAGGTAGGTTAGGCTGAGAGTTAATTTGAGACACAATCCTGTCAGTGTTACAGTGAAAGGACCACATCCAGAGAAGCTGCACAGGGAAGTTCTGAAATGAGTTTCTGGAAGACAAAAGATTAACATGTGGCAGAACCCGTTGGGCTTTCTTGCTCTGACAAGTTCATATGATTCAATTTCTCCATGCTTTGCCATAAAATATCCCAATAATGCAGAGACATTTAAAGAGTTTGGAGTCGTACAAGTTCCTACATGGCCTTGACAATAACAACCAGTGTCTGCTTCTTTCTCCTACTACCAGAGATACTTATTTGTCAGGGAGCTACTTAGCTTCATCCTATTTTTCAAGCAGAGATGTTAGGTGGTTAACATGTCACTGCTTTATACTCTTGAGTGTTTACACCTTTGGAGGCCCTACTGAGAGTGCACACAAGCCACGTTAGGTTTTGGTCATGCAAAGGGAAAAAGGTGGAAGTTCAGTTCCCCTACTCAACAGTGGACAGCTGGTTTACCACTCTCTTCCCCCTTTCCTCCACTAGTATCAGCAGCAAGAGGCTTGCCTTGGCTACTGAATGAGGAGGTCCCTTGCAAATGCAGATGTTTTGATGAATGGATGTCTGTATTACTCCTTTTTCAGTGTAGATTGCATTTAGCTCATGTTGAAGAGTCATGTTAGGCCCTCACCATGGCTCTGGGTGGAGGTTCGACTTACTACTATGGATCTCTTAAGGAGGCCAACTAGGCCTAGATGAACCACTTGGTACAAGAAAGCTGCAGTCCTTTTCTTACAGTCATGTCCTGCTATACACACAGTGGCCATAGCAATACAGAGTACAGTTCAGTGGCTCAGAGTACAGTTCAGCTACAAGACGGTTCAATTACAAGATGCTCAGAGTTACTCCTGTTTGATACATACCTATTTCTTTTTTGTCCTGGAACCGGTGTAATTTCGGATTTGAGTGTTGAAAATTAACTGGAACAAATATGCCCACAGCTCTGAATATGATGTGAATTTACTTCCCAAAAAATTGCAGATCAGATACACTTCATTATTCCGTCCCTTTGGAATTAGTTAAATGCTTAGCAGGGGTTTAAAGTAGGGGGGGTGGTTTAAGTGGTTGATTGATATTTGCTTCTTCTTTTTTTTACGTTGATTTGCTGGTTCATTTCAGGTGTACTTTAAATAGCATCATGTGGGAGGCTGATTGCTAGTGCCGCAGTTCAGAAACGACTGTGAAAATGTGAACAGCTTCAAGGGAGCATCCTGCATGTAGAGGCCCAAATCTAATGAAGCAGGACCTTGGTGTCATTTATAGAGCCCTAATGAGGTCTGCATAATACAGACAGAGATTCAGTGTGAACTAGTGGATAAAACGTTGAGGCACTTTGGTGTGAACTCAGCCATCAGCTTACTGGGTGGCACTGTGCAAAACACCTTGGGTCTGCCTTAGTCACATGACCAGTATGACAGAGGAAAGACACTCGGATGAGTTACCACTTTTTTTTTTAGTATGAAACACATATTGAAGTGTGAGTTGAGCCCAGGAAGTTACAACCTTGAACCATGTGAGGGCATTTATAGATCTGGCCTCTGTGTAAACAAAAAGGTGGCCTCTTGTGGTTTCTCCACGTAGAAACTGGGCCTCATTTGGTTATCTGTATATTTTAAACAGCTATAACCTCTTTTATATGTTTATTGTGAGGATGTCTCTGAGAAGGATTGTGAAGCAATTTGCACCATTCAAATGTGTAACAGTGATGATGATTAAGAGGAAATGGGAGCCTCTTAGGTAGAGAATAGCTACACCTACTCACAAAGCCCCTCATGGTGGGACTGAACAGTAAATTCTGCAGCTATGATTTTATTTCCTTTTCCCACCATTCTGCAGGCATCCTCTGGAATCTGTCCTCCAGCGATACCCTCAAAGACCGTCTGGCCCGAGACACCTTGGAGCAGCTCACAGACCTAGTTTTGATCCCTCTGTCTAACACAGGCAGCACTGCTGTTATCCATCAAAATGCCTCTGAGGCAGAAATCTTCTACAACTCTACTGGCTTCCTCAGGTACTGAGAAAGTTTCTCTTTACCTCTTCTAACTGAGAGAAAACTGTATTCTGTGATCATTGTATCTTGAAACATCTGTTCAAGAAAGCTATGCATAGTGGAATAATCCTGGGGAGTAGCAGGGCTGTAGAAATGTTGGGACATCTCCCTTTCATATTTTACAAGCTGCTTGGCAGGCCAAAGTAATGCATATTATCAGGTGGCAATGAAGTTTTGAGAGAATCATTCATGTACAGTCCTCTCTAGTTGTCAGTCTAGTATATTTTTACCCTGCTCTTCCTCTGAGGAGCTGAGGGTGGTATACATGGTTCTCACTGATCCATTGTATCCTGATAATCCTGTGAGGATTAGGCTGAAAGTGACTGGCCCAAGATGACCCAGTGAACTTCATGGCAGTGTAGCAATTAGAACGTGGGTGTACCAGATCCTTGTCCAACACACTAACCACTACACCCCACTGGTTGTCCTTAGCACATCACTCATTTCTGTCTAAAGTCAGCAGCCCTGAACTGGAGCACATTTAAAACAGTGATAAGATGATTCAAAAAAATATAGATTTTTGTTAGAGGACTTTATGCAAGACGAAATAGTCAAAAATACTATGATATCTTGGATGCGGGACTTTGGTTATACCATTCAACTTGAGGACTGGTCCAAAATATGGAAGTCCATCAAATTTATGAGGGCTATCTCATATAAGGAAAATATACTGAAGATGTTCCATAGGTGGCAGTGGTCTCCCAACGAAATTGCCAAATGTCATAAGAACGCCTCTAAGTTATGTTGGAAATGCAATGCAAATACCGGTACATTTTTTCATATGTGGTGGAGATGCTTGAAAACTCAAACATATTGGAAAAAGATACAGAAAATTATTCTGGAAATGTTAGCTATAAATCTCGAATTGAAGCCTGAGACATATCTGTTGAATATAATCCCAGATGGTTTTAATCAAAATGAAGGTAGACTATTGGTCTATATGTTAACAGCGGCAAGAATTTTGTTAGCCAAATTGTGGAAATCTGACAAGATTCCCTCGAGAAGAGAAGTAATTTACAAATTTTTAGACCTGGCTGAAAGGGACAGACTTAATATGATATTAAACAGTAAAGATTTGTCTCGTTTTGACAAAAGATGGTCGATGGTGTATAGATAGTTTAGTGTTAACCCTGTGTAGACTCTAACCTATATTCTCTTTGTTTTTTTGACCATACGTGTATGCAATTTCTTTTGTGGAAAACTATAAATAAATTATTTATTTTTTAAAAAATCAGAATCAGGCAGGGAACTGCACAAGTTCATATCAAATCATCAGTTTTTATTAAAAAGAAAAAAACCAAAACAACTGCTCTTAGTCAGGCTGTATGTGAATGGTTCCTGCATTTAAGAAAAAGTCTCTTTGGCTGACAATATCACTCATAGTGTAAAGACATCCTCTTCTCTTTACATGACCCCACTGACAAAGAAAGCCTCACAGTTACTGTAGTCAAGCCGTACCGCCTCCATATTAGACCCCTTGCAGTCCAGCTTCCGACCAGGCCACGGGACAGAGACGGTCCAGGTCGCCCTCACAGATGATCTCTGGAGGTATCTGGATCGAGGCGGTACGGCAGTGTTGATGTTGTTAGACATATCAGCAGCATTTGACACAGTTGACCATCAACTACTGGTCCACCACCTCACCTATACTGGGATTCAGGGGTTGGCCTTACAGTGGCTCTCCTCCTTTTCCAAGATCGAGGACAGAGGGTGGCAGTTGGGGAACAACTGTCCGGAAGACACCCGCTATTGAGCAGAGTGCCTCAGGGTGCAGTGCTTTCCCCAATGCTGTTCAACAACTATATGTGCCTCCTCGCCCAGATTGCCTGGAGACATGGGCTGGGTTGTCATCAATATGTTGACAATACCCAGCTCTATCTGTTGTTGGACAGCCAGTAAGACTCTAGTCTGGGAGATCTGGACCTGGCGTTGAAAGCCATGGCTGGTTGGCTTAGACAGAGCCAACTAAAATTGAATCTGACGAAGATGGAGGTCCTATGCTTGAGTCAGAGTGGTCCAACTTTAGGGATCCTTCTCCCGACCTTTGATGGGGTGCTGTTGGTGCCAGCGCTGGAGGTTAGGAGCTTGGGAGTGCTCTTGGACACCTCCCTAACAATGGAGGCCCAGATAGCAGCCACTGCTAAGTCAACCTTTTATCATCTATGGCTGATTAGGCAGTTGGTTCCCTTCCTTGAATGCAACGTCCTGACTACGGTGATCCATGCATTGGTCACCTCAAGACTGGATTACTGTAATGCTTGCTACATGAGGCTGCCCTTGTCCCAAATCTGGAAGCTGCAGCTGGTACAGAACGCAGCGGCGAGGCTGTTGTTGTGTCTTCCCATGCAGGAACACATCCAGCCCACCCTAAAAACCCTGCACTGGCTGCCTATAGCACACTGGATATGGTTCAAGGTGCTGGTTCTTACCTTTAAAGCCCTATATAGCCAGGGACCTATCTACCTAAGAGACCGCCTTTCCGCATATGTACCCCAGCGAGCACTAAGATCGGGTTCCCAGAACCTCCTGGTTCTTCCAGGGCCTTAGGAGGCCAGATTGGCTACAACGAGGGCCAGGGCCTTCTCCATGGTGGCCACTCATTGGTGGAATGAGCTCCCAGAGGACATCAGGCCCCTGTAGGACTTCCTACAGTTCCACAGGGCCTGTAAAACGGAGCTCTTCCACCAGGCTTTCAAATAGGGTGCCGCCTCGATACTATGGCCCTGACCTGACTACCAACTGTACCAATCAGGACCAACAGTACCACCAACTGAGGCTCATAGGTATGAGGGAGCCTGTTGATGCCATTCAGCTGACAGGGATGTTGAAGATCGCCATCTTTTATTGCATTTTATGTTTATACAGTATGTTTTTATATTGACTGATAGTTTTATTTGGAATTTTAAGGTATATTTATTATGCTGTTAGCTGCCCTGACCCCGCCGAATGGCGGGGAGGGTGGGATAGAAATGCAATTATAAATAAATAAACATTCTCTAAACCACCCCAGAAGCAAGTAGCCTCTTTCGGTCTGAGAAACCTTAGGTGGGTTTACTTGCCTTCCACTTAGTGAAAGGGCATGCAAGCTAGTTTGGCTTGGCTTTAAGGTGTGACAGTAGAGGCTGAGGAATGCTTATTCCTTGTAGGCTAAGGGGAAATTGTTCCTTTTTGTTTCCATTGTAGGAATCTCAGCTCTGCCAGCCAGCAAACCCGACAGAAGATGCGCGAGTGCCACGGGCTAGTGGACTCCATGGTCAATTATATTAACAACTCACTGGAAGTGGGGAAGTCTGAAGATAAGGTGAGTTTTCTCCTTGACACTGAGTACAGTGCTTGACCTGTATGTGGTAGGTGTTAGCAGTGAGGAAATTGGTCTGTAGACTCTGCCCAGTGTTTTGATCTGACTAACTCTGACCCAGAAGTTTTGGTGCCAGTTTTTGTTAGTTTGTTTTTAAACTGAAGGTACTAAAGAGATGGTTTCTGAAAAGTACTGGAGTTGGGAGGCTGGTTGTAGTGAAATCAGCATAGTGGTTTATTGCGGGTCAAGATGGAACATGAGGGAGAGGGATTGGGGAGCCTGCTTATATGTACAGGTAAACTGCACCCTGACCTTGCCTTCCCCCCCCCCCCCCATGGGGGATTGGGTAAACAGGGATTAGCTTTCCACCAAAGGCTATCATAGGACCATTTGAATATCCTGAGCCTCTGATAGGGGGAAAATCAGGATCCTTGGGTCTATTGTTCCCTGGAGACTGAAGCTCAGCTGGTATCGCTTGCCATTACAGGCGAACATGCCCAGGCATGTCGCAGTGTCCATAGCCAATACATAACAGTTTCCTTGAAATATAACATAGGAAAGACAAAATATGCATGAAAAATTAAGATTCTCTGGATGCTACTTTCTGAACAAGCACTGGGAGGGTTGTGGCATGCACACTTTTTTGGAGCGAGATAAAGGACATTTTCCAAAGTCCAAACACAGCAGAACACTTTCCATATTACTTTTCTCAGCACAAGACAAGGGTTGGGAAGCACTCCAAAGAGTGGACACAAAGAGTCACACATTATATAGGGACAAATCCCACTTGGCTGCTGGGTATCTGTTCAACAGGCAGCTACAGCCAAGCATTTGTGTCTACATAGAAAACAAGTGTTTGTTGCCTTCACATTGTACATTTTTAGATGTACATTCAAAAATATTTTTGGTGTGCTTCTAAAATGTCTTATATATGCCCTGACCTGGACAGCCCAGGCAAGGCTGATCTCAGCAGCTAAGCAGGGTTGACTCTGGCAAGTACTTGGAAGGGGGACCTCATTGGAATACCTGCAGTCGGGTGGTGGGGGTAAGCTTTATTCGGCCCCCTCTCTGAATATCCTCCAGGCCCTCAGTAGGGGTCAGTCACCAGAAGTCGCCATGACTTCCAGGTGCACACACACTCGCACACACGCACAAACACAGAGATTTAATAAATACAAAAAGGTACCAAAAAAAGGTCTTATATATGAAGTTACCCTTATTAGCATGCAGATGATCAGGTGAATTTTTATTTAACTATCCAGATATAAATTCAAAATATCTCCAGGAAGCAGCAGGCAGCTGACATGTATATTAAGGAGACTTGCATCACAAATGTCACCGTTACACATCTTTGGTTTGCTCTCTTAGATCTCTCCCAAGAATATGAGAGGGGGCTCTGAGAGTCTGTAACAATGCAGTTTCCAGACAGGACAGTGATGGATGTGTTTTCCTGTGTCTGGGCTGCCCAGGCTCTCTGTGGACTGAGAGATCCTGGGCTGAGTGAGCCATTTAGGACAGCGCCATCAGGGAGTCGGCTTTTTTATCACTTCTAGTTCATCATTTCGTGAATGTCAGGAATGAAGTGTGGATGTCTCCAGGCCATTGAAGCAACCTGAATTTCCCACCTTGAATCTAGTGAGGATTTGTGTGTGTTGCCTTGAGCAAAAAAATTGGAAAGACAAAATAGAAATTATTAACTATATATATTTAAATCATATTTACTTAATATTTAATATTTTGAGTGTTTCCAGATTTTTGTCTGAGGTAGGGCTGCCAAGTCAGCCCGGGGGGCGGGGGATCCCCCGCTATAGGGGAACCCTGCCTCAGAAGTCGTCCGGTGAGGACGACTTCCCCCGTGTAATGACGTCACCCGGAGGTGACGTCATCACGTTGGGGGCGTTGCCAGGGCAACGCTCTGGCAATCGCCCCTTTTTGGGGCGATTGCCAGAGCGTTGCCCTGGCAACACCCCCAATGTGATGACGTCTCCTCTGGGTGACGTCATTATGTTGCCGTGGCGCGCGTGCAAAGCGCACGCACCAGAAGAGCTCCTGGGGGGAGAACAACTCCCCCCCGCCAGTAAGTCGCCGGTACTTGGCAACCCTAGTCTGAGGCAGCCTGCAGCAAAATTCAAATACAAAATAATCATAAAATGCCATTATTAAACTCCCCAAATTATATCTTTTTATAATACAATCCAGGTCATCTATTAAAAATCAGAAGAAAGTCCACAAAGTTTGTCTAAAGGGAAAAAAGGAAATGCTTTGTAGTGAAAAGCACACTGTAAAATGACACTTATTTTTAAATTATGCTTGTTGCTCCTACAGAGTGTAGAAAATGCCGTCTGTGTCTTGCGCAATCTATCCTACCGCCTGTATGACGAGATGCCGCCTTCCTCACTCCAGCGACTAGAAGGCCAAAGGAGGAACGATGGGGCAACCATGACGAGTGAGCTGGTGGGCTGCTTCAGCCCACAGAGCAAGAAGGCCCGAGAGGTAAGAGCAGGACAAATGGCATTATGAGAAGGACTGGCAGGCAGCCATGACACCCATTTTCTAGGAGGGGTAATCCCTGAGAGGAAAAGGCAAAATGAGCCCACAAACAAGGTGATTTAGAAAATTGTGTGGCTTAATTTGTGCCAGGCATCTGTTCCCAACATCATGGCTCAAGCATGGAACATATAAAGAGCCAGACTAAAGTGCTCCTGGCCATATGCAGAGTAGACTTTTCCTCAGCACTAAGTAACTCCATGCAGCAGGCATTTGGGAAAATTCTTGAGCCCAAGAGTTTTCCCCCCTAGAAATAAAGTCCTGGAAACTGTTTATCAGCTGTTAGACTGACCTCCCCAAGAAGACAGACTGTCTTCAGGAGGAGAGGTGTGAGCTTCTCTTGGTGCTTTACCTTGATTGGTGAGAGTTATTATAGGACAGAGGAGACAGTGATTGAGCTGGGTCTGGGGAAAGTAGGAAACAATACTTCAGGGATGGAGCCTCAGAGAATGTTTGTTGTGTGGTAACTCTGGGTTCCCCCCCCCCCTTCTCCAGCTCTACGTGAACTCAGATATTGTGACCTTCACAGAAGTCTCTAAGGATCCCAAGGGGATGGAGTGGCTCTGGAACCCCCAGATTATAGGGGTCTATAATAGGCTGCTGCAGAGATGTGAGTTGAACAAGCATACCACAGAGGCGGCCTCTGGGGCGCTTCAGAACATCACAGCTGGAGACAGAAGGGTAAGTCTGAGCACATGGAACGTGGTGGAAAGGGGCCTAAACTTCTTTTCTGCAGCTCGCCTTGCCTTGATTAGATCTGAGCAGTGGTTGTTGTGAGAGGTTTGCTGCTCACCCTGCAACAAATGTGGAGGAGAAAAGAGGGGTACAAGAGAAAACAGGGGTACAAGAGAAAAGAGGGAACAAAGCAATAAACAGGGAGAAAGTGAGGAAACAGTTGCTTGCACGTGACAGGGCCTCCAAAGCCAAACTTGACAGGGATGGAAAAGAAAAAAGTTGTCTAGGAGGCATGGAGAAGGGAAGAAATGGGTTGAGCCATATGCTGGGTTTTGACTGTAATAAACATTGACTGACTGGATTGAGCCATAGGTTGCAGTGCCCAAATGTCTAAGAAAAGGATCAAAGTGCTACAGCACTTAAAAATGTGGCCAGCTGGCTTATAGAAGTATCTTAAAAGTGGGATGTCTGGTAGACACAAGCTTATGACCTTGGTATAGTAACAACTAGAGCAGGGGTGGGCAAATGGCGGCCCGCGGGCCACATGTGGCTCGCTACAGAGTTTTTTGCGGCCCGCCAAGACATGAAGATTAACAAGAGTAAATATAGATGCTCTTTGACAGACATTAACTTGCAGGCTGTGATGAGAATCTCAACAAGCAATCTCACTCCTGATTTCAAAAAAATTGTAGAAAAGTGTGATAGGGTACATTTGTCTCATTAAACTGATTCTAAAATTAAATGTGCTTGCAGCTATAGATGATATGAAATTAGCACAATAAATAAATTGAACAAAACTACCACTATTTTATTTAATTTATATTTATTGATTTTTATGATACAATTTATACCTTTTCTGAAATGCAAAGTTAACTAATGAATGCAGTCATTTTAAAAGGTGCGGCCCTCCGCTAACCTCCGCTCCCACGAAGTGGCTCCCGAGCCAAAACAATTGCCCACCCTTGAACTAGAGGAATCTCATAAGTTGGACACTCATGTCTTAGTTCCTTTTCCCTCATAATTGCAGTGGGCTGGTGTTCTCAGCAGAGTGGCTTTGGAACAAGAGAGGATCCTGAACCCGGTCCTGGACAGAGTCCGCACAGCTGACCATCACCAGCTACGTTCGCTAACAGGGCTGATTCGCAACCTGTCCCGGAATGCTCGCAACAAGGATGAGATGTGTAAGTTGTATTCCGCTGGGCAAATAACTGCAAAGGCTTCCTCTGCAGATCCTGACATAAAGCTAGGAGGAGACATCTGGGGGAGGAGCTGCTGTCCAGGCCTTTGCACTTCTGCCTACTGAGCCTTCAGAGGGACTCCCTTTCTTGTGTCTTTGCTTGTTGATGACTTGTAGCACTGATCAGTTTTGTTTTTGATTGGCAGCAACCAAGGTGGTGAGCCATTTGATTGAGAAGCTCCCCGGGAGCCTTAGTGACAAGTGGCCCCCAACAGATGTCATTGTCAATATTATCGCAGTGCTAAACAACTTGGTTGTGGAAAGCCCCATCGCCGCACGGGACATTGTCTACTTTGATGGCCTGCGTAAACTTTTCTTCATCAAGAAAAGAAGGGACAGGTATGACTTTCCAGGCATTTCCTTCCCCAGCTCCCATTTTTTGAACACCCCAGTTGAATTTCCATGAGTGTAGGCCTCATTCTTAGGCCTCCTGTCTTCCAAGCCTACTGTATTGGATGTGAGAAATCTGGCCTATGCTCTGCATCCTGAAACGTTTGTGGTTGGGCTTGGACATGATAGAACCATGTAATTGTCAGACCCACTCCTATCAAGGCAGCAAGGTGCAGGGGCCAGATTTGTGGAGGGGGCAAGTTCCCCTTGATGTTCAGATCAAAGTGCAAGCCTAACCTGGAAACTTTGCTGTCAGATCCTATCACAAGACTTATATAAAGGGTTTCTTTCAAACATGACGAAGTTTCTTTGCCGGTGTGCAGTTCTCTTTTGTGGCCAGAGCACACAGACCAATCCCTACCTGATTATCTCTCAGGTTCTAGGCTTCGAACCTGATTTGTTTATCAGATGGTCTTATGCTGTCTGGTTGAATTGTTGCTTGTATTTTGTAATCCACCTTGAGTCTCAGCGAGAAAGGCAGGTGATAAATGAAACAATAAACACAATCCTGACATGGGTGAACATATGGTGAATTCTCTCCAAGATCTCACAGAACATGCCACTCACCTGGAAGACATTACTGTGCAAAGGTATCTAAGACTGCCATTCTGGGAGAGCAGTGAGAGGCATTTTTGGTTTTGCACATCTAATCACATAGCTCTGCTATCACAACCAGCGGATGAGTCGGTCTAGCCGTCTGCCATTATGGAGGCTCCTGCCCCAAGTCATCTTAACAGCAGGAGCGGTGGTTGTGGCTTTGCAAAAATGTTGGAATAGGCTTCTGTGATTCATGATGCTTTGTTAACAGAGAACCTCTTCTTCCTGAGGAACAGCCCAGTCCTATTCCTATTTACTCAGAAGTAATGAGTCAGCTTTTACACCCAAGTAAATGTGCACAGGCTTGCAACTGCACCCTTAGATTTTACTGACAGGGACAGGAGGTATTTGATATCATATCCACTGGACAGGGGAACATGAAGTTAAGGTTTCATTGTTGGCACCTGTGTCTGAAATGTATCTGCCTTTTTTTCTCTAGCTCTGACAGTGAGAAGTCATCCAGAGCTGCTTCCAGCCTCCTGACCAACATGTGGCAGTACAGCAAGCTCCATCGGGACTACAAGACGGTATGTCCCTTCTCTACCCACTCTCTGCTTTCAGTACCCCTCTGTTTCTCACTGAGCTCATAGGCATAACAGGGCTCATTTCGTAGCAGGAGCTCCTTTGCATATTAGGCCACACATATTAGGCTGTCAGACAGCCAATAAAAAAGAATGGCTCAATTAATAGTTTTCCTGGTTCGAATTACAGATTGAAGAAAACAAGCAACATTAAAAGTTATAGAAGCGTTTTGCCCAGAGAGTAGCAACTGGACCTTGACACGCTCAGGAAAACCATGCCATGTAAAAAGGAGGGTGTCCAGAAATTTTTCTTGAGTCGTAGTATAAAAGGGACAATTTAAAGGAACATGGGAAACAGATTTGATAGCATCCTGACTACAGGGGCGTTGTCTAAGTTCATAGGGGATTTTTTGGCATCTTCCAGAGAAGATGGCCGATGGCAGTGCGTTAAATCTGGCTAACATAAATGCCCTTCTTTGTTGGGGATCAGTTAGAGAGTAAAAATAAGTAGCTGTCTGGCCCAGTGTCTGGGATAATCTCAGATGAATTGGTAAACAGGTTTCCGTCAGGCACTGAAACTGGATATTAAAAGCCTGCGTTTAATTTTATAAAATATTGTGCAGGCAGATGATAAGTAAAGTGAGTCTAGAAGCATTCCTTAGGACCTAATTTTTTTTTGGAGTAATTTCAGCCAATTAGGTTCATAATGGTCTGTCAACATTAAAAAGGTAAAGGGATTTGGGTCAGGCTTAAACAGAAGGCTCAGCCAAAATCTGATGGTCATAAAGCCAGGCCCAAGTTTCCAGCAGCATCTGGCCGGTTTTGAGACATATCACAGCAAAAGGGACACAACTGGGGAGTCCAAGGGTTTTCCACCCACACAAAAAAAGGATTGTAAACCCTCTGCTGATTAGTTAATTGCACTCATCCAAATGGGAGCGCCATATAGAAATTGTGAACTAGATTTTGCATTGAAGGCTTTTAAGGCCATTGGGATGTAGCTATTGCCTCAGCACTCTTTCTTGCTATAGTAGTAGCACATTTGTGGTGAGTAGCCCAGCTCCCCTTATAGTAGAAATTGATCCCCAAGTCTTTAAATGATTTGACCTGCTCAATGGGATTTCCCTACATTGTCCATGTGAACTGTTTCCAGGCATTTGCTTTTTCCATAATTCAGAGTTAACCTGTTGTTGTTACAGTAGGTCAAGCATTGGTGTAAAAGACACCTCAGTCCGATCCGAGAACATGGGTGTGTGTAATGCCATCTCCATCTGATTCCAGAGGTGGAAAAGCGTCTTCTAGTGTGATCAACTGCAAAGGGATATCAGAGTTCTTTATAGAAGAGGAAATTCCAGCTGGTGTATTACATAAAATACAAAATAAAGCATGCAGTTGCTGAAAGCTTCTCTTTTACACGTTTGTTAACAGTACTTAAGACCTATCATCCTTAGCATTTGGTCAGGCTAGGGTCAACTTTGCTAAGAGATGCTTCCTGGGCACATGCTGTGCTTGTGGTTTAGCACTACAGCACTAAATAGAAACAAAATGGGTGTGCCCTGTGTATGGTTACAGTAACCCTGATGTTTGCCATGTTGACTATAACCAGGAATGGACCCTAGAGCCTTCTGAGCTAAAATAGCTGAGTGACTTGCAATTCCAGTTCAAGTGTCGTGTTCTGCAACTAGGCTATAAGAAACGTGTACCATTTATTTTAAATGACTCTCCTTATTTTAAATGCTTGGCCTTCATTTCAGAATATTTTGGTCCACTAGAGCATAATGCATGATTTCAGAACGTAGAAATTAGAGTACTATAATTTCACCTGACAGACACGCAGTTATAAGAAAGAAAAGGGCACCTTCTGATACAGACCACATGCCTCTGAAGTATCACAGAGCCAGAACTTCTGTTAGAAGGCCTCTGACCACAGAATTTTTTGCCCTTAGATCTGTGTCACTCTATTGGTCACTTGTGAAATGTTCTGATGAATCTTTTATTCTGTTTTACAGAAGGGCTACCGAAAAGAGGATTTTGTTGGCCTGTAAGGACAATGGCGTCTGATATTTACAGAAAATGGACTGTCTGACCCTAACAGTTCTCCACAAAAATGTTTTTGAAATGCCATTGTAAATGCCCATCATTCTGCTTCATAACGTTCCTTGCCTGCAACTCCAACCTTTTTCATACATCTCAAACCAATTGGACCGATCTTTCTTATGTTTGCATTTGTTATAGTTTCTTCTTCATGCCTGTTGGAAGCTCCTCTTCCCTGCTGGCCACCTGGTTTCATCGAACATTTTGTAAAGTCACAAGTCAGCATCAAGGCAAATTTTCAGGACTTCCTCGTCAATATGGAACCCTCCATTTCATCCCCATTACTTTACTGGGTGGGCTTGGATTCTGAGTGGTTCTCTGGAATTCATGGACACTGATAGGATAGCAGGACTTTCACACTGAGGGATACTGAGGGAATTCTTCCGAGAGGCCTTCTACATTAATGGATACATCATCTGCTCTCACGAATTTCACTCTCTGGAGCCCCGCTAAAATTTTGCTCACCCTGCCCATGATCCCCCCTCCCCAATGATTTGTTTGCTTCTCATTTTAAAGGATTAGGAGACCTTATTTCAAGGTATGAATAGATTTTATTGCAAAATTATACCTAAACAATAGGATTCTAGGGGAAGACCATTTATTTCTGGTGGTATTGGACTCACAGCAAGTGTTAAATCCAAGTTTTGAGATTGCACTGACCAAAAAGTAGGGCAGAGTGCGCTGGAATATAGCTTTGTTGGGAGTTGGGTGGCAGATATTTTTAGTTTCAGTTACTTGATAAGGTCAGGGACATAAGGATCCTAGAGGAGGAAGAGAGAATTTTCTAGCTGGTACACATACTATTACTTGTTGTATTTGTGTGTGGTTGTTAGTTCTATACAGTAAGGTTAGGGAGAAATTATGGACATGTAGGGCTGCCAAGTGCCGGCGACTTACCAGCGGGGGGGAGTTGTTCTCCCCCCGGAAGCTCTTCTGGTGCGTGCGCTTTGCGCGCATGCCACGGCGACGTAATGATGTCACCCAGAGGTGATGTCATCACGTTGGGAGCGTTGCCCTGGACGACTTCTGGGGCGGGGAGGATCAGGAACCCCTATAGCGGGGGATCCCCCGCCCCCCGGGCTGACTTGGCAGCCCTATGGACATGGCACACTAGGCTAAGAGGGGATTCCCCCCTCCATGAAGCATCCTGATGGTGATCCTCATAGTGGTTTGTGCAGAATTATGCTTTCTCTCTATGCTGCCAAGATCATCTTGGTGGATGCAAAATGCCTGGGCCTTAAGTGCTCAACTGGTAGAAAAAGGCTGCAGGTCTCAATCCAGAGCATTTTTCATGTATGCAACAACAGGCTATGCTCCAAAAGATGGTTCTTTCGTCACACAAGATGGTCACTTGCTGGTAGGAGAAATGGAGGAAATGACTTGGATGATGATCAGTTGTGTTAGCTCTCTCATCACTAGTGTTCTCTTAGGGGCAATGCATGCATGACACAGGAGGACCACACATGCATTCTGGCAGCTAGATGTGGGGTACTGTATGTTTTATGAATAAGATGTCATGCAAAGAGTGATCATACTGGTGGAGGATTTTCCTTCAATCCAATCGAAAAGCATTCAGCAATTTAAATGGAACACAGACTGAGAGTGCCATCCTAGGCAGTGTTACACCCTTCTAAGCCCACTGATTTCAGTAGACTGAGAAGGGTATAGCTTGGGTTGCACTATGAATAAGTGGTAGCCTAAAGCAGAGTCAGATCCTCTTTAACTAGTACCCCATCAGACTCAAAGCACTTTCACACATGCTGACTAATGTACTTTCAGTCAACTTTCAATGTACTTTCTGTTTACTGTGTGAAATGGCAAAATGCACTTGCAAATGATTGTTAAAGTGCATTGAAAGGGGACTGAAAGTGCAGTATTTCAGCGTGTGTGAAAGCACCCTCAGCCATGTTTTCTGGACCACAGTAAAGAGTAAGATCTGATATGGACCGAGGTAAGTTAAAATGAACTGTAATGCCTGCAGCAAGTAAGAGTTCCCACATGTGCTAGTATTCTACACAGAATCTTTCATACAGTCCGGTGATGGAGAGATGTTAGAACTATCATAGCAGAATTCTGGCTGCAGGGGAAATTACTTGCCAATCTCCTGCAAACAAGCTCTGAACTACCTGGGAGTTACACTGGCTGTTGCAGAAAGATTGTGGGAGACCAGGCACACTTTCAGTCCCACTATAATACTACGGCCATCTTCTGTCCTCTTAAATATGCCAGTGGGGAAGCTGAAGGTTGTAACATATGATGCCTGCCCAACTACCAGATATCTACACTATGGCTTATTGAAAATGGATTTGGTGAATTTCAGCCCCATCAACAGATTAGTTTTCCTGACTAGCTGAAAGAGACAGTGATAAGATTTCAATACACTGGTAAGAGAAAACTTAACTGTGCTGTTTTTCTGATGAACCAGCAGCAGCTCATACTATCTGTCAACACGGAAGGGATGTACACAGAGATGAACAGTGTATCTTTAATGATTTCTGTCAGGTCAGCACAGACTGGCCTTTGATTGCAGAGTTGAGAAGGGGGAGCTGCTATTTCCTTTCCCCAAAGGGTCCTGCTAGAATTGTTACAATTTTACTCTAGCATGGATAGGAAACCAAACTTTGCCTAGTCGCAATGAGAAGCCCTATGGGCCCAACAGGCAGCAATTAAGGGGTGAATGGATTCTCTTGTATATAGTGTCTATAGGCTTTCTCTCCCCAGCTGCATAGGGGATAGCGGCATTCTCTTTTGGGTAAAAGGCTGCTTTTTCACGTTCCAAGATAGTTTTGCCACCATTACCTGCATGCCTCCTTGGGAATCACAGCTGTGCAAGTGAAAAGCAAAACTCACCTTAAGAACGGAAGAGGATTCTTAAGCAGCTGGCATCTTACTTTTGTGAAATGTTTTCCCCTTGTCTTCCAAACCAGTTGCCTAATTTCCACACCTGATCATCTGTATATAAAATGTGGATGGATGCACAAGTTGCCTTGCCCCCAGCTGAACACCACACATTTTTAAGATAGAATGTTTGAGATCAGTGCCCAGAAATGGAGATCTTACACCTTCATGGAGCAAAGCTGGGGGGATAAGAAATAGGGAGATCCTTCAACTAGTGGCTCAGCCAGTTGATCAAGTGCCTAAGAACGCTCCTCTTCTGCTAATTTACTGTCTCCATTAGTCCTTTGATTCCCACAGGCTCTGCTCTCCCAAATGCAGCCATGTTTTCTTCATCAAATAAAAGTCCTGTTAGCAGACTTGAAGTCTTACAATGAAGTCTGTTTGCTGTAACCCAAGGAGAAAAATTGGTCAAACAACTGATGACATAGAAAACACAGACACATAGCTGTGGCCCATGGCACACTTTGTCTACAAAATGCATATGGTTACAACACAGAACAAAGAATAACCATATCTTTGTGCAGAGATACAAGGCTCTTGTAGGACTGAAAGTGCCTTTGCCTTTTGGAGAAGCCTTGACTGCTAGCCTTAGTAAATTCACTGTTGCAGCATCTTCTACTCACTTTCAGAGGGCATGAATCATTGAATTACATGATAAATAAGCTGATATGTTATATCCAAGACTGTGGATCAACTACAGCAATTCTAATGAGATAGAAATACACTAGCAAGCTGGAAAGGCTCACTGTCCTGAATGGAACCCAGGGGGTGACCAGCCGCAGAGGATACGGATTCTGTATCTTCAGTACTAATGTAGAGAAGGGCTTTCATCCAGTACAGTTTTTCCTATCCCAGTATGAGCAGCTGCATCTATTCAGATTCTGTTCTTCAGTTATAGGAGCCCTGCCTGCCTTTGCATCTGGGATCTTTACTGAGGCACCAGGGTAGACATTTCTCTCACTGAAATCAGGGTATAGTCCATCCCCCAAAGTAACAAGCTGATCAGAAAGCAGATCCTATTTCTGATGATGCCAAGGTTGTTGTCTTCTCCAGCACTCAACTGTGTGTACTTACCTCAGTTCATACTCTCTGAGATTAATTTGTGTCACTACCTAAATAAAGGTCTTGAGTATTGTCTGTTGCTTTTGTTCCCTTTCCCCCCCAGATGTGTAAACACCATGTTTACACATGGTTAGCAATCGCCTTGGCGTCTAGTCATGTCGGCCACATGACCACGGAAACGTGTTCGGACAGCGGTGGCTCTTTGGCTTGGAAACGGAGATGAGCACCGCATCCCTAGAGTCGTATTTGACTGGCTTTCGAGCAAGGGAAACCTTTACCTAGCAATCATTACCTTACCACTAATGATCTGTAGTTAAGGATCTTTACCATAATTCTCAACAAATTCACAAAACTACAATTCCCAGGATTCCTGGGGGAATCCAACTGTGCCAACTGTATATTGCAGCAGCTAGGTCCAAATACTACAGTGTGGGGAGTAGGGAAACACAGCAAGCATACTGGGCAGTTGTCTGTCTGCCCACACCAAGACTAGTGTGGTACACCCCATCCATGCTTGGAATAGGGAAGGGAAAACAATGTTATAACCCTAAAGTAGAGGAAAACCCTTTCTCTCCAGACCAATTGCAAGAAAAATGTCTTCTCAAAACTTCATGCTATTAGGTATCAGTCAGGACCCTGAACTAAATTTTGACTACCTATGAAACACTTTGGTATGGGCCAGGGTCCAGCCTAATTGCTATGGCAGAAATCCCAAGCATTCTATGATCTCATCAAGATGACATCAAGAGAATACACTTTTCCATCTGTGTGCTTATACTGAATTAGAGTTCTAGCATATTTAGTATTAGCTGCTAGTTACCCTCAGCAGTTTGTCACCAAGTCTGGGCTATGATACATGGACTAAAGCCAAAGGCCTTTTTGAAGCACCAATGAAATGATCCGTATAGCACATACTGTTGTCATTGTAGAATCCGATGCAGAGTGCGCTAGTAATCCATTCCTTTCAAAAGTTGAGAGTAGGATAGCTCTGAAGTTTGTTCAGAGCCTCTTCTGAAACAGTCTCAAACTGAATTAGCAGCAGGAGGAATCAAGCTACTATGAAACCACACAGACTCTTAGTCCCCTTTTTCTTGATAATACTAAATGTTTTTAAAATGCATATTGGTATGCATTGCCCAATAAATTCCTCAGGATGGGTACAATTACTGAGGGCACTTTTTATCTATTTTTTTCTTTGGAGCCTCGTAAAATAATCTCATGATGAAAGCACAGTCCATTCCAAAGATCACTTTCGCTGAGCACATTCTTAACTTTATCCCATTTAAATGAACAGAAGTTAAAAGAGCTTTAACTGTGACTGGATTACAGATTCAGGTGGGTAGTTGTGTTGGTCTGAAGCAGCAGAACAACAACTTGAGTCCAGTCTTAAAGGTGCCACCGGACTCAAACTTTGTTCTGTGGCTGGATTACATCTTTCTTACGCAGCTGCCAACCATTTGTTATGTCTTCCCTGAATAGTGCCCTTTTTCTGTGGAGCTATCATACTTTCCAGGCACAGGATATGCAGTATTTCATCCTTGGGGAAATACGATGTTTCCATTGCCTTGTACGTCCATTGCTAGCGCCATCTCTGGCTGTTTGAATGTCCCAGGAGTTGTAGTGTCATCAGGAATGACACCTACCATGCCTGTGTCCAGAGTCTTCTAGAGGTACCAATCCACTGTGCATGCTAAACTAAAAGAAGTCCTAGGAGAACTCTCTCACTGCTCCTCTATTTCCGGAACACTTTTACATTTCTTTAAAATTTTCTTGGTGGTGGTGCATAGGTTTCCTTCGCTTGAAAGCCAGCTGAATTCGACTCTAGGGGGCGGTGCTCATCTCTGTTTCCAAGCCGAAGAGTCAACGCTGTCCGAAGACGTTTCCGTGGTCATGTGGCCGGCACAACTAGATGCCAAGGCACATGGAGCACTGTTACCTTCCCTCTGAAGTGGTACCTGTTTATCTACTTGCAGTTTCTTGCTTTCGAACTTCTAGGTTGGCAGGAGCTGGGGCCAGAGATGGGAGCTCACTCCGTCACGCGGCACTTGGGTCTCGAACTGCTGAACTACCGATCTTCCAGTCTGCAGTTCAGCGTCTTAACCACTCAACCGCTGCACAGGTGGTGCAAACACAGAGTATATAAAGCTAGCACTGGCTTTGTTTACCGAAAAAGTTGGGAAGCAAAATAAAGCTATCTCCCCATCAATTGCATTTTTTTAAAAGACAACATATGTCTGACACTGCGTTAGTGCTACAATCAATACGGGAAAACCTGTATATAAATACTTTAGGAAAGCCCTTTAAACTTGAGAATACCGATTGAAGAGAGTTTGTGGATAGTTTGTGGACCTCAATAGTTTGTGGATGAGCTGGGCTTGTACTGGTTTTCTAGCTGCTATCTCCACTGTAAAAGTGCTGTGGTTCATTATACCTCAGCTCTTAAACTTCTGCTTTGATATAAGACCTTGACTGGCGGAGGAAGAGTTCCCATACAGACATTCACTAGACTTCTCTATTGCTAGTAGAATCCAAGGAACAACTGCAATCAGTTTACTCAGAGGAGGCTCATAACCATGTAAAGATCTAGTCTGGCCTCAGCTAGAACACCTGTTTTGGACTTATACACACCAGAGAGATGCCAACCAGCTAAATAATACTACTGTTTTTGATGGGGAAGAAATCTCGATGTGTGTGAACCTGGTAAAGCCCTGGAATTCTGTCAGCACTAAGCATCAATTCGGACTTCACTGTTTGCAGACACCATTCCCCAAGATAGCCAGCACTATTCTCCTTTCTTGGGACACAGCGCAATCCTGATTGGCAGAAGCCCCAGTTTTTCCAAGTCAGGGTCCTTTGATGCCAGTTCACATGACAACATCAGCTCTACAGGTGAACGACCAATGGCCCATGAATGACCATCTGCTTATGCTAAGAAACGGTTGGCGACAGAGAAGAAAATAGGCCACAGCTAGCTTAAAATGATAAACTTTAATCACATTCATTCTTTTTAAAAAATAGAAAATGGCTGCCCTGTGAACTGATCAGGCAGTGAACAACCAAGGTTAAATACAGCTCAAGAAAAGGTGTGTCGATGTGCTACTCGTCGCCCCTGCAAGGGGCAGCTCTCGGGCCTTACCTGAAGACAGCAAGTTGGCACAAGATCCTGGATGGGCCCTGTGCCAATGTTTTCTAATGTTACCCTTGCAGAGGACACTCTTACTATTATGCTGATTGGGCCACAAAGTAATACTTGACCTTGCACCACAATTTCCGATTTCCCATACCACTGTTTCTCAGGGCCTCTGAGCTGTGTGCCATGCTTTTCTTGAGGCATCAGTAGCCAGTCCCTTCCTCAGCATTCTCCATCCAATGGCGCCAGGAACAATTAAAGCTGCAATCCCAAACCTACTCAGAAACAAAACAGTATGGCACTCACACCCAGACAAACACGATTACAATCAGTCTTAAGGCAAAGCATACCTGCTGAGAGAATCCAGGCTGCTCAAGGGAACTCACATCGATGCTGTTCTTCACTAATATTTTCAATTGCCCTCTCGGGAGCATTGTCCGAAATGTTGCCTCCATGCCATAGGTGTTGCTTGCTATCATATTTAAATCAAAAGCCAGGGTCTTCGCCCTGACAGAGCTCAGTGCTGGCCAGTCATAGGTATCAGTTTTTGTAACTACCGGGCCTTTCCACAGATGCCAGCAATAAAGATGGAGCCTGCCTATCCTGTTGCAAAAATAAATCCCAGCCTGGTGTCCCACTAAGCCAATAACATTTGAGAATTTGCCACGTCATTCAAGACAACCTTTCCTCCCTGAAAATTCACCTTGATTTTTAAACCGTTTTAAAAACACAAGACAGTCATCATATAAATGTTACTGTAAGGCTTTATAGTCTGAAAATAGCCAGATATCCCCCAAGATTAGCTAATACTCCCTTCAGCAATCACGGCAGTGGGAGGGGGAGAGAGATTGGTTTAAAGAAACTAGCCAAGCAGATTATCCTCGTAAAGGAACATCATGCTACTAATGATTGTCAGATGCACAGAAATTAATCCAGAATCTCTTATATGTCATCTTCTGTCACAAGGCAGTAGAAGTCTGTCCTTGCTCCATAGTTGCGAGATCCCAAATCAGAAATGTCTATCTCATTCCTTTGGTTTTCTCCGAGCTGCACTTCTTCCAATGCACCAAATGGAGGATCATCAGAGCCAGTCATTCGAGGAGGTGGAGGACCTTTGAAAATGGGTCCTCGGACACCTGTAGGATGACAAGGAAATGAGAGCAGTAGGGGGCAGTTGAAAGAGGGAATGTTCACATTAGACCTTCAGTCATTTGGATCCCAAGCCATTTAGGATTTTAAAATCAAACCCAGCACCTTAGGTCAAATCTACATTTGACTTTCCTGCTGGAATCATTCTAGGTTTTTTGTTTTTTTTTAAGTCTATACCTGTTTCTAGTTTCAAACCATACTGGTTCTAGTTTAAAAATTACTGTTTACATTCGTTAATTGCCCTCCTGTGGTCAAGATAGCATTTTACTGCTTTAAACAGATCCTGTTGCGTAGTACTCCTCAGACCCAGGGAGTGAAATTTGAAACCAGCGTGAAAGGAGCGTAGGAAAAGACAGCAGTCAAACTACTTCAGAGGGGAGGTGTAAATTGGGCCTTAAACTGAGCCCAGGAGCAAACTAACAGCCAATACAGTTGTAACCTGTTCCAGCTAACAGTCTAGCAGCCAACTTTTGAACCAGCTGTAGTTCATTCCGATGGGGCTTGCACAGAACTCCCAAGCAGATGGGCACCCCCTGTTCCTTAGTGGGGGCAATGGACATTTGGATTTTCTATGCCAAATGGAAAAATGTTTTGGCTATTTCTCCTAACCCCCCTGCTGTTTTCATCAAAGGGCAACGCTTCTGTTCTTTTCCCTCATTCCCCTACTTATCATGTGCAAGACCTCTAACATTCTTAGCTTGTTTCTCCATGGAAACCATTTTATATTCTCCTTTTATGCGCTACTTGTCTTCAGTTCTATCCACATGGGAGCTCATCTGGCTTCCACCCCCACTTCCACAACCAAAGAGAATAAAAAAAACCCCTTTTCTCCAGCTCACAGGAAAAACTGCAGGGTGGGTGGGAGCTGAGCATCCATGTGGACACATCACTTTCAGCCACTACAGGGAGGAGGCAGTGCTAAATTCTGCTTTCAAAATTCCTGCAGTCGATTGCTGCCATGCCCAATTTGCCCTTCCCTTTAAAGTTTCTTTTTTTCATTGCCCTCCTGAGCTGTTCTGTAGGCTTACGGTGCCACTCTTTAGGGAAATGGAAAGTGAGGGCAAAGGGGGACTTCCAGTCTGCAGAAGGGGTCAAAAGCAACCTTGCACCTGTGCTTTTGTGCGGGTAAAATAGAGCAAAGAGGACTAAGAACCCATGGGGCTTTAACAGCCAAGACAAAGAGGAGGATACAGCAGTGCTGAAGAAGCAAGGGAGGTGGTGGTGGTAACCCAGAAGGGGGGAAAGTGAGCAGGGAAAACTGGATTTCCCACACCGTGCGATTCTTGTGGGTTCCCCTTTGGGGGAACGGTAACACAGAAGCCCTCGAACCACATCAGAGAGCCTTACCCCTTGGGTGAATACCCCAGCGTCTCCACTGCCCAAAAATGTCTGATAGAAAAAAGGCCTCATTTTAGCAACACAGACAACCAAGAAGCAACAGGTTTGAAATCCCTACCATGTGGTAAGCGCATTGCCTCATTTTGCTCCGAGCCACTCCTTCCAGTTTAAACAGGAACCATGCCACAGTGAGTATGGAACATTTTATGAAGGATTATTTCTCATGCAAGAGAACAAAGAACCTCAAGCATCCGGGCCTGTCGTTGGAAGGAGCCAGTAGACTAACGAGGAAAGCATCCAGCAAGGTGTGCGGCAGCAACACCATGCAATGAACAAGGCCTATTAATGACAATGAATGCCTGCCCTCAGCAATATAAGCCCAGCGTTGCTGTTCAAACACAAAGAAAACCCCAGCCAAGCCCATTATTTTCGCTTTTCTTCTCTTGACAGTAAAATCACCCCATATAAGCAAGCTGGCCTTTCTGTTGCCAGTTGCTCGTAAATCTTTTATGACCACCAAACTTATTTTGCTCATGTTACTAAAATTAAAACATACTGCTTTGCAAGCTCAGGCTGTGTTAACAAATATCCACGGCCAGGACTTGTTCTCCAGAACTTCTGGGACTAATGCCCATAACTGCACTTTCCTCCCATCGATCCACTGTGCAGCTGTAGGCCTGGGAAGGGAGACACAAGAACTTCCTGTGTTCTCTATAGCCCCAGGCTCTGAGGATGGAAAACTACCTCTGGCATATCGAATTCCTTCCATTTCTGGTCCCTAGTTATATTGGGCAACACGTCCTGTGTGGAAGGTTTCACTCTGTTCCCTGCTCCACAATGCGAACAAGCGGGGCTGCATCCCCTTGAATGGTTTTTCTCTGCCTTGGCTCCCAGAATGCACCAGGAGTTTTTGGGGAACAGAAACATGACATAGTCCTCTAATCATCCACTGTCTAGGCTTTTCCCATCCTCAGCATGTTCTCTCTACTATACTATACTTTAAAAAAATCAATAATTACTATTGTACTATAGCACAACATTGTAATGACCTGGAGCCACGATTTACTCGTTCCTCTGAATTCCCAGCCTTCATTTAAGAAAAAAGTCTCTAACCCCTTTCATGCAATGGAGGGCTAGAGACTGGTTTTTTTAAAAAAGCTGGGAATTCAAAAGAAGCAAACTTTGGAGCATGACAGAAGACAGGAGGGCCTGGCGTGATGTGGTCCATGGGGCTGCGAAGAGTGGGACTCGACTGTGCGACTGAACCACAAAAAGTAGGCTGTGGCAACAGATAATTATAATGTTACTTGCCCGTGTGGTGTAGTGGTAAGCATGTCAGAGTAGGAGATGGGAGACCCAGATTCAAATCCCCACTCATGCCATGGAAGCTTGCTGGGTGATCTTGGTTCAGTTATACATTCTCAGCCTAACCTACCTGACAGGTTTGTTGTGAGGATAAAATGGAGGACAGGACACCAATATAAATCACTTTGGGCCCTCAATGGGTAGAGAGGCAGGATATAAATGAAGAAGTAAAATAATATAAATAAAAATATTGTACTATCAGTGAAATTGCATTTTTTCAAAAGCCCTCCAGTGGTGCTGTGGGAGAAAATGCAGGGAAAATAGGAGCTAAGAGCTTTGACTGTGCTAATGCCTGTGTGTTCATGGTGACTGTGACAGGAAAACCAAGAATTTTCACCATATGGATACAGCTTAGGCTTACAGAAAACATAGTACTGTTGTATGCATGTTTGGATCACCCAATGGTAGTTTCATGAGGACTAAGACCACAAATGTTTGACAGAGGGATAACAATGTGGCCATATTCTTTATTTTGCCTTTCTGAAGGACATTTAAGGAGACTTCCGTTAAACTTGGTCTGAAATGGCCCATGGATTACATCCAGAAGGTTATAAATTTGCAATATACTATTGTATTTGGATACCCATTTGGGGTCTTTTAGGCAAGCTAGGAAGCAGCTGCTTGAAAGGTAGTCTATAGGTGCTCTCTTCAATTTGAGCCAATAGTTACAAAAAGCTTTATGGGCATGTGCCTGTAGAGAGGGAAGGCCCAATTCAGCTCTTAACAATGCTGCTGGGGTGTTTGTTGGTACTGTTAGCAACATTTTCATAAAAAGGTTTTGAATTCTCTCCAGGCTAGGAATGGTGTTCATCAGCTCCATAACTTCCGTGGTACTGGCTTTGACTCTTTGCATGGGACATATACATACACCTCCTCTCAAGGTGCTAGTACAATTGATTATATTCTTGTTTCATCCTTGCTCCTGCCTCATATTCTTCACTTCAATGTTGGAGATAAACCTGAGAGCGAGCATAGTCTACTAAGTCTAACTTTAAATCTAATTGGAAAATCTTTAACCTGCAACCCAAAGAATACAACTGATGGCATTTGCTACGGGGAAAGCAGAATTAGACGGTCCCTACAGCTAAGCCAGAATATTGAGGAGCTTATGGCAAGTGATGCCTTCTGGTCTTTGTGGCAACAAATACTGAATAATGATCCTAACCAGATTAAATCCTACGAAGAGATATCAAAGCTATTTAGACCCCATCTTATATGGAAGAAACCTCAACCCCCCTGCGCAACATCCTCAGTGGGATGTTTGACCAGGAGTGCAGACAATTCAGAAACAGGTTAACTAGATTTCTCCGGCAGACCCATTTCTCAAAAGAAATGAGATCAGCATATAAAGAATTGCTGAAACAAAAGAAGCAGGATTTCTCCAGGTCCTTGTGGAAGGAGCTTGACCTTGCAGCCCAAGACAAAAATGAGCCAAGGTTTTGGAACTTGGTGTCTCTCGGGATGGGCAACGCAATGGCCTTGATTGAAGCCCAGATCAGCATCCAGGACTGGTTTTCCCACTATAGTCTTGACAGTTACACCAAGATGTCTATCACAGTTGAGCCTCCTAGTCACCCTCTCACTCACCCAGATAATCCTCCCTGGCCGCCAGTTTCAACCAAGGTCAAAAATCTTATAAAGTCCCTTAGATATGGCAAGGCCCCAGGGGAAGATATGATGCCTCCGGAAATCAATTTCCTGACTGGTGGGCATCAGTCTTGGCAAAGGTTTTCACTCAAATTAACTCAACTGGGCTTATCCTAGTCGGCTGGAGACAAAGTATAGTAGTCCCAATATTCAAAAAGGGCAACAAAACAGATCCTAATAACTACTGACCAATTAGCCTATTGGATATTGCCTCCAAACTATATGGCAAATTCCTACTAAGAAAGTTGGAAGATTGGGAGGTTAACAACCAAGCCATCCTTCCAGAACAAACAGGATTCAGAAAAGGCCAAGGCACTATTGACCATTGCCAGACATTGTATCGCATAGCTACCAATTGCGTTAAGGGCCCTACTAGACATCTGTTTGCAGCTTTTGTTGACCTAGCAGCAGCCTTTGACTCAATTGATAGAGAACGGTTGTGGTCTAAACTGGCAAATACCAACATTGACAAACACTTGCTGTATCTGATACGGGAACTTCATGATAACCCATCATCAAAAATAAGAGTGGCCATTTCAGGCTCATTGACGGTTCCTTTGTGCACACATGTATGTCATTTTTTCAGAAACAAGGTTTGCACATTTGTCAACAATGCAAAAACCTGTTTAGCTTCTATGAGCAACTTTCTCTCTCTCAAAGCATCTTCAATTTGCTGAAGAATCTATCCTCTGACTCTAGCCTTAGTATGCTTAATCAGTCTGGGAGTCGGATTCTGTACATGTCTGCTCAGAACAGAACTTACTCCGAAGAGGGAGTGCACAAAAGTGCAGTGCAATCTGGTCAAAACTAGACAGCCAGCCATGAAAATACAAAGGAAGGTGTGGCAAGGAGGGCCCTTTACGACTTGCATGAGCTCACCTAAGTACTAGCTAGCCAGTGGTAAGCTGGAACTCTTTAGCAAAGGTTTATTCTTTAATATTCCTGTCTAGGCAATTATATGCTTCACAGATTCAATCACTGAATGCATGTGTTGTGTTAGTGGCTAAAACATATCTTTGCCCATCTGTTAATCTCAATGGTAGAAACATTTTCAGTATTCTAATGCCCCTGAAAATTTTCTTATTTTGACTGTCGTTTTAAAACTTTTTCTGTTTGGGAGAAAGAACCAATTACCCTACACAGTCATACTCAGCCTTCTCCCACATGACCATACACATGGATTATGAGATCCGACTGAGGTTCTGCTGCAGATACCACTGTCTTTGGATGTAAGATTTTTGATGGTGAGAAACAGGGCTTTCTCTGTGGTGGCATACTAATTGCACGATTCCTTGTCCAAACAGGCTCATATGACCAGCTCACAAAAAACCTGGTGAAAATGTTCCTATTTATGAAGAAATTTGGCTGGCTGACTTACTGCTACTGTGGCTTTATTTTGAGCACAGCGCAATGTTGTTGTTTTTTAATCCATTAGTAATTAAAATCTAACAGCAGTACCAGTAAATCCACAGCAGACATTGTATCCTGTTGCTGTGCTATTTAATGATGAAGAGCATACACTCTGATTAGCTAACTTCAGTCTCATTCTTTCAAAAGTATAGTGGCAGAGCTAAGATTAAAAAGTTACCATTACCAGTGTCTCCCTCAGGGTGAGATTCCCCTCGGAAATCCAAGTAGTTGCTGTGGATGACCAACATGGGGTCCTTATCTTCCTGGAGATGGGTTTGGGGGTCTCCTCTGAGGCCTCCACAGGACACTTTCCGTGGCAGGGCAAGGCACAGTTCCTTCCAGAAATCAGATGAAGGTATCTAGCAGCAAGAAGAAAAACACAGGCTTCTATCACATGCATGCTGGATCAGTCGTATGCAATGCCCTCCTGAAGGATATTTGTGGGAAAGTTCCAGCAGCTCTCCCTGAGAGACAGCATTCTCCCAAAGACCCTCTTGGTCTGCAAGGCACAGACACCATGATTGTCCCCCAAATGACAATACCTTATCTCCCTCTGGTTAGATTCCTTCAATAGTATCTCTAGTGAGCTTTGCGTGCCTCTTTGAGCTGAAATACGCTGCAAAATCTATGAGGTATTAAGCAGCATTACTTCAGATGGGAAGCCTTTTTAACCAAATAAACAAAGCAACAGACTTTGCCTTTCCTGTAATTTAGGACTTTAGTGTAAAATTTGTAGTGATAGGATACTAATAGGTTGCCTTTGAGGAACTAACAGGGATGCAAAGCCTGCTAAAGAAGAAACCCAGCACCTGAGAGAAAGTGCAGCAAGGGTGGATGGGTCCTTTGACCCAGATTTAGCAACAGCTGACTCAGTGTCCTGTTCTGTCACTGATTAACAAGGTTTGGGTCATGCCACACACAATCCAACCTGTGACTGTGGCCAAACTACGTGTTATGACAGACAAGGCTGCTGCCAAAAATGACATCCTCATGGTTGCATTCTCCTGTCTAGTTTCCATCTTATCCATGTATTTCCTTGTCCCTCCCATTAGTAATTACATGAAGCAGATGTCAATGTCACATCACAGGCGGAAAGCCCAGACCACGAACTGCCTAAACCCATTGGTGATGGCAAGCAGGGGGACCTCGGGGTGAGACCCAAGGACCCACGATTAGAGCATATGAGGTGGGATGCCTCTGACTGGCTGTTAACCCCCTTCCAAAAGGCCTGGAGGAGACAGCAAGAAGCCAACCAAAGATGGACATCGGGACTGTTCCGCGACAACCCTGACTGGCTGAGGGTGGCCAACCAGTATGGAGAAGAAACTGACCTCGACATGGTCAGGCAAGAGATAAAGGACAAGATGGACAAATTACGGCAGGACACGCTGCCACGCTGGATGATCTTCTAGCTGCCAGCTGCTTGATCCTGCAGCAAGAGCTCTAGGGGCAAGGAGGGGGAGGTGCCCCTGTCCAGCAGGGTGAGGAGGCCCCGCCATCCAGTCCTACACCATAACCCCAGCCAGCACCACAGCCCGGTCCCCTGCCAGCACCTGCTAGACCAAGAGAGGCCCTGGAAGCCACGTTCAACAAGACATCAGAGAGGTTGGCCTTTGTGCTGCAGGTGTGCACGTTCCTGAGAGAGTGGAGCCACACCTTTGCCTCAGACAAGCACCGAGTGGACTATGTGGGATCTCAGCTGCAGGATGTGCAGCAGATTGGTTCGTGGGGCTGTATAATGTGGGAGGCCCGGAGCTTTGAAATGTGGACACCTTCATGAGAGCTCTCCACTGAAAGTTCCCTTTGGAACTGGAGCAAGCCAGGACCCACCTCCGAGGTCTAAAGCAAGGCACCCATACTTTTTGGTGCACATCCGAGAGGGGGAAAAATATAAGATTGCTTTCAATACCCTCCTGGGCCAATTTGAGTATATGGTCATGCCATTTGGGCTTGCGGGAGCTCCCAGAGTATTCATGAACTTGATCAACAAAGTGTTGCACAAATATTTGTTCAAGGGGGTCCTAGTTTATCTAGATGGTATTTTGATTTATACCCCTGATAAGGACTCACACATGCACTTGGTTAGAGACATACTGAAAGCCCTCTACAAAAACCGGTTGTTTGTGAAGCTATCCAAGTGTGAGTTCCATAGGGAGGCAGTAGACTTTCTGGGGTACCGGATTTCTGGGAAAGGGTTGAGCATGGACCTCCACAAAGTCCAGGATGTATTGGGATGGGACCCTCCTCAAACGAGGAGACAGCAACAAGCTTTCTTGGGGTTCACCAATTTCTATTGTACCTTCATCCCCAATTTTGCCCAGGTCTCCTTGCCCCTTACAGACTTGCTGAAAACAAAGGGAAAGGGGCTGGAGCATCAAAAGCCAGGCAGTAAATTACAGTGGACTTCAGAATGTCAGCAGGCTTTTAACAGGCTCAAAGCATTGTTCACCTCTGAGCCCATTTTAAGTCATCTGGACAAAAATAAACCCTTTATGGTCCAGGTAGACACCTCAGATGTGGTCATGGGGGGTGATTCTGAAAAGGGGGGAGGATGGCAACCTGCACCCCCTCACCTATGTGTCGAGAAAGTTTTCATAAATGGAGAGGAACTGGGCAGTTTGGGACAAACAAACTGCCACCATCAAACTAGCCCTCACCACCTGGAGACACTGGTTGGAGGGGATGAGGGTGCCTTTTGAGGTCTGGACAGACCATAAAAACCTAAAGGTGCTACGCGCTCCCCGACATCACAACACCAAACAATTGCGCTGGGCAGAGTTCTTTTCTAAGTTTTGTTTCACCCTCAAGCACCTCCCAGGGAAGTCAAATTTTCTGGCTGATGCCCTCTCACACCTCCCTCAGCATGCCAGCCAGTGGGAGGAAATCATTGACTCTATGTTCAACCCCACCCAATTGGGGAGGGCACCGCTCACACACAGCCATGCTAAGGAATGGGGGTCCCTGAGTCCCAAGCCATGGGTGGAAAAATTTAAAGCGGCCTTTACTGACACTGACAAGGAGAAGTAGACAAGGAAGGCACACTAGTGCAAAGGGAAAACAGAAGCTGGTAAACTGTTTGTGCCACGCTCCCTGCACAACAATAAACTGGCCGGACATGACAGATACTTAAGGACTTTGCACCTCGTACAAAGACAATTCTGGTGGCTACTTATGTGAGGGGATATTATCTCAATATGTGGCCTCATGCCAAGTGTCCCTAGTGGGGAAACAATGGGCTGGGAAATCCCCCAGGCTGTTACAAACTCTAGAAACCCCTGAAATACCATGGACCATCATCTCTATGGACTTCATAACAAACTTGCCCCCCAGCAAGGGGAGGACCATAATTTAGGTGGTGGTAGATCTGTTTTCCAATCAAGCCCATTTTATCCCCTGCAAACAACTGCCCTCTGCCAAGAAACTTGCTCAGTTGTTCATGCACCATGTGGTGAGATTGCACTCGATGCCCCGGAAAATAATCTCAGATTGGGGCCCTTAGTTTGTGGCTGCTTTCTGGAGGGAATTGTTAAAACTTCTGGGGACAGAGCAGGGATTCAGAAGTGTGTATCACTCCAAAATGGATAGCTGAACAGAAAGGACCAATCAAGAGTTGGAACAATTTCTCAGGTGTTTCACTATCAACAAGACAACTGGCTAGACTTACTCCCCTATGCAGAGTACAGTTACAACAACTCTGTGCACAGCTCCACGGGGGCTACCCCCTTTAAGGTGGTACATAGATATGAGGGAGCCCCCCCCTCCTAACCATTGGGATGGAGCATGCTGGGCTGGGGGACTTACAAGCTTGGTGGTTGGAACTGGCGCAGCAATGGACTGGTATTCAACAAACCCTGGCCAAGGCCAAACAGGATTATAAAGCCAGGTGGATAAAGGGTAGGCACCTAAGTGGGACATTAACCCTGGGGACTTGGTTTACCTTTCCACCAAAATCGTAAGAGGGGTACAAGCGAAGGAAAAAGTTTGGTTGGAAACATATTGGATCATTTAAAGTACTGAGAATTATTAACAAGGTGGCTGTGGAACTGGACTTGCTTAAAAACTTATGACACATCCATCCTGTTTTTCTTTTCAGTCTGCTGAAGAAGGAGCCTGGACCCTCAAGATGGAGACCATGACCGCCAGAACCCCCTCCCCTCATGGTGGATGGGGAGCTTCGCCAGAGGTGGAAGAAATCTTAAGACTCTAAAATAAAACATGGCCACCTCTACTATCTCATTAAGTGGCAAGACTTCGACCCCAGTCATAATGAATGGGTCCAGAGGGACCACATCCAACCCCCCCCCCAATTAATTAAGGCCTTTCACAAAGCCCATCCTGATAAACCTGGGGGCTTCTGGCTTCAGGGGGGCAGTATGTCAAACTCGGATCTTGTTTACCATGGTTTTCCTATAATGACTGTGGTGTGCTTATCATCCTGTTCGTCCTGGTTGGGAAGGGGGGTGCATGAGTGTGGGGGTGTGGGGACTGCTTGGCTGAGAATAGAGCTTGCTCATAACTGCATCGACGCGGGGCCTCCCTTTCACTGGGGAAGAATGCTTGCATTGACCTTGGATACTAGACACTGCTTGATAATGTAACATTTTGCTTACAGGTGCTGGAGGGAGGATTAACGGTGCACAGTAGATTTTGGCAGGCTGGATGGGTGGTATGATTGGACGGGTCACCAGGGGGGGTTGTATAAATTGTGTATAATATCAGAACTGTTGCCAAAGGGGTCAGTTCTGACACAGATCATCTTAGCTTGAAACATCTTTATTTCTCAAACAAATCACCACCAAGAGAGTGTTGTTGGGAGTAAGATTGTTCAAGAGTCTGACAGCCTATGCTCTTGGGGGAGAGAGGCAGAACTGGCAGGGAATCTCCCAGGGCTGTCCTGCCTTTTCAGACACAAGGAAGCACAACATTCCTTCTGATTTGCTGCCCAATTTTTGCCTTTATTGTTAATTCAGAGCAGAGCTGGTTTGTTAGTGCATCTCCCTGGAGATAACAGGACAGCTAGCTAGAGAAAGATCTTATTTTTGTTCTGGCCATGGGCCAGAAAAGAAACAGCTCCACAAACATACAGATGTAAATCTGTAAAACAAAACAGCAGCAATGTAAAGAAAAATGAAATTGTAACTAATAAGCTTTCTGAGAAAATGAATTATCATTATACATATCCAAGCTACAGTCATTGCATGGAAAACCAAAACATTTTAACACCTACTGACCAAACAAGCACAAAGATATACGCAGATCTAATTTAAAAAAAAAAATCCTTATTTTAATTGCCAATTGCCTGAAAACCTGGCCAATGAAAAACTCTTTCCAGAGAACCTTACAACAAGCTCCATCAGATATTGCACATAAGTCCCTGAGTACTTCTACAACACACTCCCTACAGTAGAACCGAGAGGCAGAAGGATGTTGCCCACTGACAAAAAGAAATGGCATGAACTTAAAAGGGGCTTTTGGAGTTTATAAACATTGAGGTGGCTTTGTATTGGAAACTCCACCCAACCCTTTCTTGATTCCAGTCTGCTGCTATCTGGATTCTGTTATTGGCTTTTTTGCTGTATTATTATTGATGCTTGTGGGCTCTTAAGTACTTTGTAGCCTTGGGATCCCTTATAGGATGGAAAGCTGAAGTAAAGAGGTTTTAAATAATAAATAAACAAACAAAATGCATTCTGAGCAATGCAAAAGACTTTCTAGCAGGGCTGGGCCATCCATTAGATGCTCCTAAGCAATCACCTAGGGCGTCAGAGTTGGAGGTACACCAAAACTAGCTCTGTTGTTGCCCTGCCTCCCCACTCACAGCATCAGGGTCTGCTGTAACTAGCAGCAGCTCTGGACAGTGCCTCTAGTCCTTGGGAGGAGCCCACAGTGAGCTTGCCCTTTCTTTCCCTCCATAAGGTGGACAGGCCCTGACCTGGCAACCAGCCGGAGACTGGGGAGGCAGGGACATGTGTTGGTGGCCAATGGCATGATGTCACTTCTGGCAAAACCCAGAAATGACATCAGTCCTTTATAGGAATCACCAAAACTATGGCCTTACCATACAGTTTTAGCCAATTCCAAGAGAGGCTTGATGTCACTTCCAGGTTTTCCCAGAAGTGATGTCATACTGCTGCACAAGAATTTTATTTTTCTCACTCCACTGCCCAGCACAGCAACAGGAAATGCCAGCAGGGGGCAGGGCATCCCTGCCCCACTAAGGGGCTAGCAATTTTAGTGATCTTCCTTCTTCCCTTCCTCTCTCGTAGGGGGCGGAGCAGGCAGGGCAGGGAGACACAGTACCATGGCAAGCCCCACCCCAGTAAAGGTAGTATTAGTGGGGGCAGCTTCCCCACAGTGGGGGGAGGAGGAGGAGGGTGGCAGCTTCCCTGTGGTGTAGGGTCACAAGAGAGTAGGTAGCAGCTTCCCTACAGCACAGGGGCAGCAAAGTCATTTGCCTTGGGCACCAAAAATTCCTTGGGGCAGCCCTCTTGCCTAGTAATAAAATTTTGACAGAACCCGCCCTGAGCCTGCTATGCGGCGAGGGCAGGATATAAATCCAGTAAAATAAATAAATAATATAATTCAAGATCACTTATTTGTAACGTGGAATGATTCTGCGGTCTGAAGCTAAACTTCAAACAAGCCTCCAAACAAACTATAAATACATATTTCAAAAGTTTAGATTGGTGGCTCATTGAATGGATTTGGGTACTCACTTGATGGCCAGTCCTTGGTTTTTACAGATGGTGATTGTTTTCTTTTTTTATGATCAAGCATTTGAATTGAGGGAAAATGTCCCTTGACCGTTCAAGGAGACAGATTTTTGGTAGTCCTGCCTCAGATACACTATAGGAGCTTCATCCATGTTCCAAGTCTGTTCCAAGTCTGTTCTCCCCCCTCCCCCCAATCCGCAGCAATTGTAGGATTGATTTAGAATTTAGCAGTTTCAGATCTAGGGGCACTCACAAGAATTTTGAGACAGATTTGTTGTGGTGGGTTAATATGTTGGCTAACATGGCTTTAAACATTTGTGGAATGTGATGGGGATTTTTTTGTTTTGTTTTTTGGACACGGTAAGCTGCTTTAAGTACCCGTTGCGCTGAAAAGCAGACTCGAAGTGCATAAAAGAAATACAAATATAATCTGAGGTAACAGCAGGATTTAGTTTGTTCAAAATAACTGATGTAGACAATTTTTGTTGACCTGGTCTAGAGCCCAAGACAAGGATGTTAATCATTTAGACTTAAACAAGTTCTTGTGCCAAAACACACTTAAAAATGCTAACAATCTGCATAGGAAACATGAGGACCATAGCATCAGCATGGCTCTCCCGTTGACCATAAGTGGAAAGAAATGATTTCCTTTTAATTAAGGCATCACATAACTTTTGAAAAAGAAAGGCATAAATATACAACCTTGGCTGGCATCACCAGACTCCAGAATACAGCTGGACAATAGTCCCAGTACTGGAGGCAATTCTCATAGCTTGCTGTGTTAGTAGTATAACGCTTTTCAAAATCAACAAATGGCAACAGCTGTCAGCGTTAGAAAGTTTCTCTCAGAACGTGCCTCTGTTAACGTAACCAAAAGCAGCTCTAAAGCTATGACAGCTGCAAAGAGCTTCATTTTTTATGTTAAGTCTTACAAACAAAATGGACAACTACGAAATAATTGCCCAGTATCAAATAACCAGCTTTATAGCTGGCGTCTTCTTTCACAACTACACTGTGCAACACAGCCCGTGCTTCAAACTTAAACAGGCAATATTGTGTACATAATTCTGCTGAGACGTCCATCATACTGATTGGTCTATAATTAGCAGGCTCATTTGAGTCTGTTTCTTGACAAGCGAGATCACCACGATCAGACTCCACTCTAATGGAATGCAATCCATTGTACTTATTGAATCAAACAATTTAGTAATGATGACTAGATACAAAGTCTATGTTGCTTTGTTTTGAAAGAGATTGTTCAATGGAGTTTTTAAGGTCTGAGTAAGAAATGGCTGCCCTGACCTGACTGGCCAAGGCTGACCCAATCCTGTCAGATCTTGGAAGCTACGCAGGGTTGGCCATGGTTGGTACTTGGGTGGGAGACCACCAAAGAAGTCCAAGGTTGCTGTGCAGAGGCAGGCAATGGCAAACCACTTCTGTTCATGCCTTGCCTTGAAAACTTTGGGTTCACCACATGTTGGCTACAACTTGATGGCGCTTTACACACACACACACACAAGAAATGGGGGGAATGGTAAAAAACTGTAGCTCAGTACAGAGGGGCTGTGGCTCAGTGGTATAGTATCTGTTTGACATGCAGACGGTCCTCGGTTCAATCCCCAGCATCTCATCTTTTAAAAAATCAGATAACAGGTGCTGTGAAAGACCTTGAGACCTTGGAGAGCTGCTGCCGGTGTGCATGAATAATGCTGGCCTTGATGTGCCAATGGTTTGGTTCAATATATGGCACCTTTATGTGTTCATGTGACATGAAGCTTAGGTACTCTTCTCCAGCAAGTACTATTAAAAGCTTTTAAAATGTCATTCCAATTGTGTTCTAAAAATATAGGTAAATAATCAGTTCACAGATGGTGGTTCACTATTCTTCAGAAGGTAGCAGTATCTTTCCACCTAATGGCACATTAGAGGAGCCGCCACAGATGTCTTTCACCAGAAACAGCTCCTTATAAACTCCTTTCGGGGCAAAGGTTTTTATCACCTGATCTGAAAGCGCAGCTTGAGTCAGCTTTTGAAAGCCTGTTAGGGATTGCTCGCATAGTAGGTCAAACTACACAGCCCCTTTCTCTGTGCCATTTTGAGACTTATTATAAACTAGTAATAAGGCCCGTTGCAAAAATAAATGCAACGGGCTCTAGAAAGAGGGTCTGGAGACTGTGCGGGGAGAGAGAGAGAGAATCAGAGGGAGGGGGACAGAAAGAAATCCCGAGACCCCAGGGCCGAGGGCAGCGGAACGGCCCATCAGTGCCTTTCCTGATGGCCGCCTGCCTCCAGCCAGATCCACCTCCTCTGCTTCCCCCTCAACCTCGCTGCCGCCAGCCCCATCAAAAGTCCCCGGTAGGCACAGCAACTGCTGCTCTTCCTCTGGGGCCAGCGCACGTAGGAATGGGGGGGGGGCAATGCCTCCCTCTGTCCTGGCTTGTCCAAGGCAGAAGCACAGGGCGGTAGGGAAGGAGTTGGCAAGCGAGCCTCTGCAAGGGAAGTGGCGGGCGCTCCGTGGGGCAGAACATGGATGTGGCTGGCCTTGCTGGGGGGGAGGGAGACCAATGGGGCAGAGACCCTCCCCCCTTGGCAGGGTGGCGAGCGCACTGGCTTCCCAGCAAAACTTCTGGTGGGAGAAGCGGAGCTGAGAGCTGCTGGGCGCCCCACAGAGCGGCTGGTGGAACTGGGCAGCAGCAGCAATCTGCTTTGTCAGCCTTCCCCAGAGCCTGGGGCTGAGGGGAACTGCCCATCAGTGCCTGGGCTGGCTGTCCACCACCCTTGGCCACCAGCCACCCGGGCACCTGCAGCGCTTGCCACCTGCCTGGGAATCTGGGCTGGTCTCGGCCAGCGGCGAAGTGCACGTCCCATCCCTCGCCTCACAGCCTATTGAGGCTGGGCGGCAGTTCCATGGGTGATGGGGTGGGACTCCACCCCAGCGTCCTCTAATGGCGGGGCACATTTGCCCTGGTGCTGCCTCTGTGGGCAGCTGCCAGAGACTGCAGCCAGTGGCCAGCGTCTGCGGCATGAGTGGTGGCTCTGTCAGCCTACGGCTGAGGGAGCACATCGAGTGTGGGCCACCCCAAATCTGCTTTATAATATAGAGAGAAGAAATATCAAACTTTGGTCTAAGCTCATCTAATATTTGTCTGAGAACTGCTACTCTAACCGTGTATCTCCATACAACATCTCCATAAAACAACAGGTTATGTCTCTGCTTGCCATCTGGAAGCTGCTATGGGCTCTTGTCAAAGAACTGACAGCTGGGCAAGACAGAGTTGGAAGGGACTGTGAGAGAGAGAGAGAGAGAAAGAGGGGGAGAGAGAGAGAGAGAATGTATGTATGTGTAAGAGAGAGAGAGAAAGAAAAACAAGTAAGAGAGGTGTTCAAAGTTTGCAAAAACTGAAATTCCTATGGAGGGGGGAAAGCGATTGCCAGAGAAAGCCTAGGTTGGATTTTACATATTATTCCAAAGTCAACTCATAGTGAATGCATGTTCACTGCAGTGCAGAATTACAATACCACAATGACATCCTCAACTGTATTTTCCCAGATGATGAGAATCAATGCTTTCTCCCCATATTTATAGCTGTGAATGCAAGTGTAAAGTGTCCTGTATGTAGCACAGAATTTCACTACATATGGTGTCTTGTGAACACATAGAAGCAATAATAACTGTTGTAACCCATCAGACTTTCAGTCACTATCCATGAGCCACTTTGGTGTAGTGGTTAAGAGCAGTGGACTCTAATCTGGGAGAACTGGGTCTGATCCCCTACTCCACCATATGCAGCTGCTGGTGTGACCTTGGGTCAGTCACAGTTCTCTCAGAGCTCTCTCGGCCCAACCTACCTCACAGGGTGCCTGTTGTGGGAAGAGGACGAGAAGGAGACTGTAAACTGCTCTGAGACTTACTGAGTGAAGGGCGGGGTATAAATCCAGCCTTCTTCTTCTTCTTCTCTAGCAACTGACCTGATTTCAATGGTAAATCTCTAACTTACATTATTCTTGCTAACGTAAGACAAATACTGGGGTACAGAAATGAAAAGTTTCCTAAATTATACAAATTAGTAACCTTGTATAACCTGAATACTGGAGGGAAATGGCAGGCAATAGAGGTGAAAAGGACCAGGCTAGGGGAGGTACAAGATGTGAATTTAGACCAGCATCCTGACTACTGAAAGCCTCACACTAACTCAGTTTAATTTATAAGCTTTTAGCAAACAAACTGCCCACATGTTTTCAAAACTGTTCTTCACAACTATGACAGCTGGAGCTTATCTGGACATGGGAGGTTTCATTTGTAAGTGCTGCGGTTCTCTGGAAAAACAGCTGGATATCTGTTGCACAACTTCTCTGCCTGTATCAGTTCCCACGACTGGCTTACCAGTTTTCCCCTCAGTTCTCACAAGACCCGATGTACCTGTGAAAGAGGAAATGCCTTCTTGGTTTTTTTTTACTTTGTGAAATCTTGTAACACCCTTGGGAGATGGGTGGTGGCAGAGTAGGGGTGGTCCAGGAAAGAGAAATATTTAAGTATATTGGAGTGGTAGTTGGGATGCTGGAAGGGAATGGCAGGCGAAGATTTTTATGGGACCAAAGGGCTTCTTAGAGATGCTTTAGGGAAAGAGAAATGATAAAGGTGAACAGTCACCAGTAATCCACATGCAAATCATGCACAGATTTAAGCCAGTGCATGTACTCTTGTGTATAATTACTACATACTGCAAGATCTCATGTGTGCCACTTTCTAATAAAGGACTCATAACAGCTAGAGTTTTGGCTGCGGACACATTCTGGATTATCAACGTGTCAATTTATCAATAATACTAAACTGCATATTTTTATGATGCAAATAAATTCTCTTATACTCTTTTGCTGATCTCTTGCTTTGACAAGCAACTGCAAGCAGTACTGAGAGTCCAAAAGATGTGACCATTTATCACTGATATAGGATAACAAATATAACAGATATAATCAGAAGTGTCTAAACTGCTAGAATGGAAGGAAAAAGCTTTCTGAATCTGTTGTCTCCTGACTTCGTACAGCTCTTGTGCTGAAAGAGCTTTCTGGCTGAAGCTACCAGTTCTCATATCTCAGATGCTGGTGCCTCCCCCATGGCTTGTTTTTGGGTTTTTTTAATCTAGGCCATTACAAGTTTATCTTACTTTCTCCTCCACATTTTCAGCATCAGTCAGAGGCCTGGTTCACACTTGCCAGTGGTTTCCGTGCAACGGCCTCAGGAGCAGCTGTCAACAGGCTCTCAACGAGGCTGAGTTCATAGGAGAAATACCCTTTCCATGTCCCCTAAGACACACACTGACCAGATTTCACATTCAGCATATAAATAACAAAAGTAGCAGCCATGTGATCTCTCTTCTCAGCACTCCAAAGCAAAGCAGAATGTCATCAGTGCGTGCACCACTCGGTCACGGAACTGCAGAGGGCCTTTATCAGAAACCAAGCTGCTCTATAGTTCTATGATTCTTGAACAGCTTCAAATATTACTTTGCTGCTGAGAAAAGGAAGCGAGACAGAGAAGTCACAGGGTTGCTGCTCACAATTTACCATGGAACCAGCGCGCCATGTCAGCAGAGTCAGTGTCTTCTTGTGCTGCTTCAGCATATCCATGGCTGGATGAGCTATTTCCCGGTACTGGCTCTCGAAGGCAACAAAGATTGGCCTCTGGGACAATTCCAGCAGTCTCCACAGACCTTCCCTGGAATTGGGAAAAACCCAGTAGTTTAAAGAGTTATAAGACAATTTACTTCACTCAGGCAGTAGTGGAATTCCTCAGCACCCAACCAAACTGCAGGACAGGCTTCGAATAAGATTCAGGCGCCTCAAGAATTCATTCAAATGCTTCTCTGATTTTAATGACATTCAACCCATTTGGTGAAACTTCAGAAGGTTAAAGAGATTAAAAACTTAAAGGTCGTGATCAGACGAGTCTTTAGATCCGAACCAGGCACGAGTACCTGGTGGATTTAAAGGGAACATCCAGATGGTGACATCTGGAGAAAGTGCTGCTTCCGTGCTCAGCCCGTCAAGCCCCACCAGGGAGCCGTACTTTAAAGATACTGGTGAAAGTCTGGGCTAATGCTTGCCGATGGGCCAATGGTGGACTTTCCCCCGTCTGATCTTTCCAGCGCGCAATCAGCCCGTTGGGATCCTCTGACTCCAGACCATCCCAAATGGATGCCATTTAAAAAAATCTTAGCGATATGCGCATAAACTCATAAACGTGTGACGTCAGCAGAGCTCTGCTCAAACGTTTCATGTTCCTGAATGGCCCATGAAACTTATGAACTTTGTTAACTGAAATGGTACCTAGAGGAAGGTACCACTGGTGGTACTTTTACCACTCAAGTCTGCGCATGTGCGGAAAAACAAACACACGGTGAGGAGCATATGCGCAAACAGAATTTTTTAAAAAAGAAACCTGACTGCATGGCTCCTTCACGTGGACGCTGTCTAGACAATCCACCGTGGAATCCATGCGCAGTAAGGAGATTCACGGGGGGTGGGGTGGGCTATCTGGTCGTGCAACACTGGATAAAAAAGACTGGTATCAAATTAGAGCCGGGATTAGCTGCCTGTCGGAACACACCCATAGACTTCTATACTTCACTTCCAGATATCCATGAAATTTTGGACACTGTGGATAACAACTACACTAGTTTCACTGACAAGATCCTGCAACTATAGTGAAAGCTGTCCAAGAAGATCCAATAAAACAGCAACCAATTGTCTCTCTCGGTGGTTCGCCAGTTACCTGAAATTACTGTTGCACCACTCCTGTTCCAGGTAAGCATTAGAAAGAACGACAATGAGGCGACGGCACCGGCTGACATTCATGATCAGATCTGCAGAAGGCTCTAAGTAAAAGGTAGACAGTTGATTCTCTTTTCGACAAAGGCCCAATGCCAGCCTACTGCTAGTTCCGCAAAAGAAAAAACACCCTTCTGTACTAGAAGGAATTATCAGTGCCAATGTTCCCTCTAAGTTCCACAGTATTGTGAGGAAAAATTCTACCTCTTCAGTGAAAAGACCTAATAGCATTAAAGTTGTGAGTCTACATTTGACTATCACATAAATTCGTTACTTCCATAACCTTGTAAAAATTTCAGAATGAATTTTTTAAACTATATTTTCAGAATAAATTAACAATTTTAAGATAAAACAGAATCAAGTCAAATTTCATTACAGAAAATGTCTTCTTTGGGAGTAGACCAGGCCTCCAGAGAACAGGTCTACCCTCCCCTTTCCACTATATTGGTAGACCTGGCTTCTGGAGAATAGGTCTACCCACTCTTTCCACTATATTGGTAGACCTGGCCTCCAGAGAACAGGTCTACCTGCCCCAGTCCACTATTGGTAGACACATGGTGTTACTATGTTCCATCCCATGGATCTAACTGCAACAAACAGCACTTTTCCCTGTACCACATTGCTAATCTTAATATGATAAAAAAAGGTCAACGCTATATTGGGGGTTATTAGGAAGGGAATTGAAAACAAAGCAGCCAGTATCATAATGCCCCTGTAGAAATCGATGGTGTGACCTCATTTGGAGTACTGTGTACAGTTCTGGTCGCCACACCTCAAAAGGGATATAACATTGGAAGGGGTACAAAGGGGGGCCAACTAGAATGATGGAGGGGTTGGAGCATTTTCCCTATAGGGAAAGGTTGAGGTGCTTGGGGCTCTTTAGCTTGGAGAAATGACAGCTGAGAGGTAACATGATCAAGGTTTATAAGATTATGCATGGGATAGAGCAGACAGAGAAAGAAGTCCTTTTCTCCCTTTCTCACAATATAAGAACTCGTGGGCACTCCATGAAATTGCTGAGCAGTCGGGTTAGAACAGATAAAAGGAAGTACTTCTTCACCCAAAGAGTGATTAACACATGGAATTCACTGCCACAGGAGGTGGTGGCGGCTACAAGCATGGACGGCTTCCAGAGGGAGTTAGATAAACATATGGAGCAGAGGTCCATCAGTGGCTATTATCCACACAGTATAGATAGGAACTCTCAGTCTGGGGCAAGTGATGCTCTGTATTCTTGGTGCTTGGGGGGGGGGGGCAACAGTGGGAGGGTTTCCAGTGTCCTGGTCCCACTGCTGGACCTCCTGTTTTTGGCCATTGTGTGACAGAGTGTTGGACTGGATGGGACACTGGCCTGATCCAACATTGGCTTCTCTTATGTTCTTATGATTGCCACTGCTGTCCCTTCTGCTGCTTTGAGCTACAAACCTCCATCAACCACGGGATCTGATCATGCATTTCATGGTATCTTTCCTAGTTTGCCCCTCAATGTTGAGTTACCACATTACAAATAAATCAAGTTACAAACAACCCCATCTGAGTTAAACTAAGGTGCTCAGCTAACTAATCAATTTCTGACTATCAGCAGAATTCAATAGCAAGGTTGTTTGTCACAGGTAAACATTAAACAAGGTGTTGGACCAGTTCTCTACCTGAGTTGGGCAGAACATCTTTATCATCTAGGAAGAGTTTGTAACCATAACGATTTTCCAGCTGTGGCTTCATTATGAAGTTCACAAACTTTCTATCATCTGCTGAGTTAGCATAAGACACATAGGCATCATAGAGCTTGCCATCTGTGGAAAAAATATAGAGAGGAGATAGGAGAAAATACAGTTCATGACATGAGATCTTTATTTTTTCCCCAGTGCAGACCAACCCTAACACTGAGAGTACACCTTCTGTAGAATTTCACAGATGGGGCAAGATTGACTTTGCAATTTTACCTTGGACTCTCGTTGGAGGTAGATCCCATGCAAGTGAATGACATGCTAGGTAAACTAAACTACAGAGCAATCCTAAGCAAAGTTGCATCCTTCTAAGTTCACTGAGTTCAGTGGATTTAGAAGGGTGTAACTGTTTAGGATTACACTGCTACACTGCCATTAGCACTACAAAAAAGGGGGGGGAGCCTTCCCGCTCCCTCACACTGAATGCTTGGATGTTCAGAAATGGCAGGAAGGCTGTAATTTCACTTTAGTTCTACCATCATACAACTTTCCTTTGAGAGAAGCTATCGTAGACGGTCTTGGTGCTAAGAGTCAAGATTTCATTATGCAAATGCCCTCAACCAGGGGTCCTTTCGTAGAAAAAGAAGTGCAGGAGCTCATTAGCATAACTCATTAGTATACCTCATTAGCATATGCCACGTCCCCTGACATCACCAGAAGTGTGTCAGAAAGGAAATGTCAGTTTCAACCCCATTATACCCTATGGGCCATTGAAATCAATGGCAAAAACTCATAGGGTATATGAGGGGCTGGAGGAAAGGGGGTTTGAGGGAGAGGCTCCAAACTTGCAGGGTAGCTCTATTTCCTCTATTGTTCTCTATGGTGGGAAAAAAATGTTAACTTTTTCCCTCCCATAGAGAACAGTGGAGGGAATGGGGGCAACCTGTTTGGGGGCCCGTAGAATTAGACCCCCTGGTCCAATCTTCTTGAAACTTGGTGGGTATTTCGAGAAGAGGCCCCAGCAGCTACCCTGCAAGTTTGGAGCCTCTCCCTCAAACCCCCTCCCCTCCAGTTGCTTTTAAAGTTGCTGCTGAATTTAGGTGGCAATTTGGCAGCAGGCTGAATCAGATTAGAGAATCTGATTCGGCCCGTGGCTGCCCTAGTGGCCACTCCTGAGCTGGCGGAGCTTCGCTCTGCCTCGCTCTGGCCCCAATGGACCCCTGCCCTCAACCACTTCCTATAGCATAAAACACTCTTTATCAAGGGGGAAAGGGCCAGTAACACCCCACCCCAAGGTTTTACCATTAATCTCCAGATCACCATAACGGTTCCTGTACCACAGCAGCACATTCAGACGACACTTCACGTACGTCACGCTCATTAGCAGCAACAGTGCCAGGATGAGGAAAGCAGCTAGCACAGCACCCAAGTGTCCAGCAGCCTCTTCTGTAAGAGAAAAGGGCACTTCCTTCAATATTCATGACAAGCCGTCAATTACATGATACACGGGAAGTGAGAGAGGAAGAGAAGAGCTTTTTCCATAGCACTGTTCTGTATAAGTCTGCACTGGGGTCGTTGGATGCTCAGCAGGGTTGTGTGGTCTCTAGAAGACAAATGGATCAAGTAATAGAACAATAACAATAACGAGTGGGGGGGGCAACTACATATCAGCAAAGAGATATCAAGTGATTAAAACAGCTACCAGAACAAGCAATTGTAGGTAGTGATGCATAGACACGCAGAAGCTATTCAGAAAACAAATTTATCCTAGCACCATGTTAACTCCAGATTTTATAAGCATCCCTATTCACAAGACATGTTTGCAGAAATAAATCAAATGAGCTGAAATTACAGATTTTTGCTCTGTGCCGGCTGTTTGTCCATGAACTAACTTCTCCATAGCCTTCACGGCTAACTAAATCTCATGTCCGTGTATGTATGTGTGTGTGTGTGTGTGTGTGTGTACCCCTTTCATAGTGACTTCTGGCATAAGAATCTCAAAAGGCGCTGTTTAATTAGGCCATTTGCAGACGAAACCTGATCTAAACACTTATGATGATGTTATTTTAAGAAGAAGAAGAAGAAGAAGAGATTAGATTTATACCCCGCCCTTCACTCACTTGGAGTCTCAGAGCGGCTTACAAACTGCTTTCCCTTCCCCTCCCCACAACAGACACCCTGTGAGGTAGGTGGGGCTGAGAGAGCTCTTTCCCAAGCTGTCCTTGAGGGAACAGCTCTGACAGAACTATGGCTTGCCCAAGGTCATCCAGCCAGGTGCAGGTGGAGGAGTGGGGAATCAAACCCGGTTCTCCCAGATTAGAGTCCGCGCACTTAACCACTACACCAGACTGGCTCCAGTTTGGTGTAAAATAAAACAAGCTTCGATCTTGAAATCGTTTCAGCAATCCAAAGGAACTTCCAGACAGAGGAATTTTAAGTTTCAGGCATGCTAAACAGAAACAGAAAAACATGTTGTCTGGATACATAATTCATTTCAGAGCAGAGTAACTGGAAAAGCAGTGACTAATACCTCAAGAAGGTTTTCACTGTATGCTGGTGCCATCATGTGGTAATTTCTGTCATCAGATTCATCGGTGATATTATCACAAGACTGCTTTGCAAACCGAATCCTTAAAACCAGCACAGGGTCTCAGGCTTGCAACCGGGTTATAGCCGGCACCTGAGGCTGCTTTTACTACAGACAGTTCTGAAAACTGGAAAATCTAGCTTGGGGACCTTTAGCCACCTTATTGCAATTAGAGTATAAGAACCTTTTAAAGCAGGCAGGCATCATCCAAGGAGCAGGTGTGGACTGTGATATGCCAATGCCACCCACAGTGAAGTTAAATAAAATGTTACTTTACTAACAAAAAGCCAACAACAAAAATAAATAAATGCAGTATAAAAGCAAAGAAAAACAGGAGCAAATATTCTGCCTCTACAGCTGAGGAAGTAAGAGCAGTCGCATTTCTATGTAGAGAAGGAAAAGTCTGAGACAGTTTCCAACATTCTTTGAGACACATAACATTTCTGAACACAGTCTTCAAAACGTTCAGTTTCACATCTAAACTGGAGGATGGTTCTTCCGATCATCCACAAGGCATCATAACCAAGCTGTCTACTTCCTGAGGTTTTCCCTGCTTTGATGTCATCTGGGTTGATACTACATTTTTGGATCCTGTGTGCATGGCAAAGTGCCCGTTCTTGAAGTTCCAGCCCACATCAGTGCCAGTTTCTCTTCATCAGTTCCATACAGCCACCACCAGCGGAGAGCTTTTTCAAGCTTTATGGTTTTACCCAGCAGATCACTACAGCCCAACATCCTTTTAAAACGTAAGTCTCTAGCCCTTTTTGCAGCATCGATATTAAGAGCGCACCTTTCCTTTTTGATCTTGCGGTGGAAAGGGCTTACTTTTAAAAAAATGAAAACTGGGAATTCAGAGGAGCTAGCAGGTTGTGGCAATAGAGCCTTATAACATTATTGTACAGTAGCTATGGGGGATGGCAGACGTAGGGCGCTGAAGAGAAGGAAGGGGGGGGGGACTGCCACATTAATGCTCTGTTGTTGCTGCCTCTGCATCTTCAGCAGCAAAGAGTCACACAGAGTATCACCATGTGGATGATATACATTAGGGTTATATTTTGTCCTTACCCAACATTTTAGCAATACTGGTGGGACTTTTACCTAGGCAGAATGCATGGAGCAGCTGGCAGAATCTTTCTTAGTCTTTTAATAAGTCCTTCAAAAAAGAACCAGGCCCATTCCCAATATAATGAAACAATACCTGATTTTTGCAGTGTGAAAACTGCTGTGCTGTTTCTAACCAAGCAGGCAAAAACTCCGTAATTCTCATCAGTAGTCACATTCACATTCAAAGTGCTGGAGATAAATATCTCTGTTGCATTGTCATTAAACCTGATGAATCAAAAAGATTTGAGTTTATACTATTTAAAAGGAAAAAAGACTGGGGGGAAACACCAGGGAATTCCTGTCAAGAGCTTGACTGAAGAGAGGTTTAGTGGAGCTCTGCCCTGTGTCTCCTTATGAAACACTGAATTTTGGACATGGATGGGCCATGAGTGCCATCATTATTCTCATATAATTCAACACTCTAGGAATACAGTCATTATTACATCACAAAGATATCTTATAATAGAAAACTGACTGCCCACAGTCTCTATTCTGCACATGTTCACCTTACTTGGGACTTTCTGGCATTATTTTTCTATGAATGTGCTGGGATTGCTCAGTTCTCGCTGTAGATCCAAATGTCTTATTTCAAATAAGCATTTCCACTGTGCAGTTACAACAGAGAATTGCTTATTGCTAAAAATGTAAAATTTTGCTGATGGGAAAGTATTATTCCTCCCAACCAGCATTTCCATGCCATTATTTAATATTAAATGATGCGTGGAACTTTGCATGAGTTCATGGCCACCTATTGGTAGGTGACCATGACATTCCTGGCGATCACCTCTCTTTAAGATACATATATATCTTTCCTATTATATAAAGCCACTTCCAAGTGGCAGGATTCCATGGGGCGCCAAAATCAGTAGGCAGGACGGACTGTCACTCAAAAGGGGGTCCCTGGCCATTGGCTGCATTCTCTCCCTGCTTTGCCTCAGTCCCGCCCACAGAGCCACCGGCCAGTGTCCCGGCCTCAGTCTGGAGGGAGCCAGTGAAGGGGAAGGACCGACTGGGTGCTGGGTCCACTCTTCTCCTCCGCCCACTGCCAGGTGGGTCTAACTGTCCCTTCAGTGGCCTGCTTCTGTCAGTGAAAAGACAATGGACTATCAGCATACCCCCCTCCACCGCACACTGCCAGCGTGCCCAGAATAAACTGTCAGAATAAACTGTCAGAAACATGGGGCCATTTCACACAGCACCCCGTAGCGCTTCAGGACCAGTACAAAGAACTAAAAAACGCTTGGGAGGAGGTTTCAAGGTAAACCGGCTCAGGAACACTTCCCCAACGGGAGAGGCACCTTTCTGTGTGAAAGGGCCACTATGCTCTGTTAGGAAACCGGTATTAATACGGTTCTGTGTAAAATGCCTGACAGAAACCATTACTGAAGAGTTCCTGAAATGGAACATATTGGCTGTGTGAAATTCCTCAGGCTCTTTCTCCTGCTTAGCACCACCATGGCTGGCTGGCTAATGAGGTGGGCCAGCAACCATCAAACCATTCCCTTCAACCCCCTGCAGTGCGGCTGACTTTCCCCCTAGGGTTGCCAATCTCCAGGTGGGACCTGGAGATCTCCCGCTGTTACAATTGATCTCCAGATGACAGAGATCAGTTCCCCTGGAGAAAAAGGATGCTTTGGAGGGTAGACCTTATGGCATTATAGCTTGCTGAGTCCTTCCATCCCCCTCCAAAAAAATGCTGCCCACCAAAGGATCCACCCCCCAAATCTTCAGGTATTTCCATCATAGGGTTGCCAGGTCTAGGTTGGAAAATCCCTGAATACTTTGGGGGTGGATCCAGGAGAGGGTGGGGTTTGGGGAGGGGAGGGGCCTCAGCATAGTACAATGCCATAGAGTCCACCCTCCAAAGCAGCCATATTCTCCAGGGGAGCTGATCTCTGTCAGCTGGAGATCCATTGTAAAAGCGGGAGATCCCCAGGCCCCACCTGGAGGTTGGGAACCCTATTCCATCATCAGAGCCAGCAACTATCTCCTCAGTGCCCATTGCTAGGCAGCCAAGCTTGCTTCTCTGAAAGCCCCTATCCACACCTACGTTAGCTTTTGGGAGAAAACTCATTGGGGCCAGCTGAACAGAATGCCATAGAGGCCACCCTCCAAAGCAGTCATTTTCTCCAAGGGAGGGGGGAGGATCTGTTGTCTGGAGTTCAATTGTGATACCTGGCGATCTTCAGGCTCCACCTGGAGGTTGGCTACCCTAGGCATTTGTGTGTGTGTGCATTTGTGTGTGTGCATTTGTGTGTGTGTGTGTGGTGAAGAGGCTTGAAAAAAAACGGCAGTCTGAAATGGCAAACCGCTCTGAAGACGGCTCCAAAATGGTAGGGGAAGGGCTGATTGAAACAGCTGTCACTGTACCAGTTTTTTACAAGCCAGTAAGCAGGATCTGCTAGACCCATTTTTGCCAATCTCCAGGGGAGGGATGGAGATCACGCTAAATTACAACTGCTCTTCAGATGGCAGAGATCTTCCCCTGGAGAAAATGGTGGACTCTGTGTCATTATACCCTGCTGAGGTCACCACAGCAAATTGACGCTGAGTGCCCAAGGCTGGGGCACTCTCCCAGAGCCTCTTTCTAGAGCCCGTTGTATTTATTTCCACAACGGGCCTTATTCCTAGTATATATATATATACACACACACAGAGATACACACACACACACACTAAACTTCTTTATGGACTCCGTGCTCCTCTCAGGACTGACCTATTATGCACAGCAGGCACAATGCCTAGGGCCCATAATACACGAAAATGTTGTAATTTCTTTTAAAATCAGAAGAAAAAATGAACTTCTAGGGTCAAAGAAAATGTTTTCTTTTCTCACATCAGAAAATAATAATTTTTTGTGCCCATGAAAATTTATTAAATTTTGCCTAAAGCAGGAAAAAAAATGTTGAAGAATTTAAAGGTATCAAAAATAATTTTAATATTGATATTATTATGGTTGGAGGGGCCCACAAAGGCAAAAGTGCCTAGGGCCCACAAAAGTCATAATGCGGCCCTTGTGGCTCCTCTGCTGTAAAACTAACATGATGGGAGTATTCATGGTTATTCCCCACCACAGCAACATCTCACTGAGATCCAACTTTTCTTCTTTGCACACTCTTGTTCTCCAGCACTGAAGCTAAATAGTTTTTTTTTTAAATATAGCAATCGTATTTTTCAGTCCCCAAACCTAACCTTGCTATTCTTTCCCATTGGTTATATCTGGATTATACACAGACACTGCACAATTGCCCCTTATTCCACAAAGGCTAATTGCTTGCACAAGTCTATTTTTGAAAAATAGCTCTTAATTTTAACACAGGGAAAACATTCAGTTTGCAAAGAGTTCTTGTTAGTCTCTCCCCCCCCCCCCCCCCGGTCTATTGCCTTTGTTTTACACATCCTGTTCATCCGTTGTCTCCATTTTACACAAACTTCATGGAAGTTTTCTTACCATTGAGTGGTATCACCATCTAACTGCCGGTCATCTTTCATCCAGTGGAGGACAAGGTCACAGTTTTTGCTAAAGGGCAGCTGCACAGTGCAGTTCAATGTTAACTGGCGCCCCAAAGCAAGCTCCCAAGTCACATTGTTAGAGGGGTAGAGGAATTTGGGTAGCACACTGCAAAGATCTGTTAGAAAGACAAAAGAACAGCACATTACCAGAGAGATTTTGAATAAGGGTACTCTACTACTAGCTTGCACCCTGCAAATCCTGTGCACAGTATTTAACCCTGTCAAAAAGAAAAGAAGTGACCTTGGATCTTGGAATTATTCCTATTCTGATACAGTAGTTTGGCTGATGAAACCTGACTACTTTCCGCTCTGTTCTGAAAACTAACAGATTTAACAATCTATATTTTTGCATATATCCTCTCCCTCTTGATTCAACACCTTTAATTTGACTCAAGGAAACTCAGCATGGGCTACAGTGAAAAGTCACAGTGACCATCCCTGGGAATCATGAAAAGTGTCCTTATAAAGAGGTGTTCAGAATAAAAGGGGAATACAGAGCTCTGTTATATGCAGCTGAGATCTGGCAGTGACAATTTTTGTTTTTGGAGACGTACTCCTACTGCCCTCTGGATTTCTGTTCAGAGTCCAGCATGATGTTCTTTCCCCTTCACTTCCCACAGTGCCAGTTCATCCATCCATGCAACTTAGGCTAGCCTTTTATAAGCTTATAGAAGTCTTTCCTTTAAAAGAAAAGGTGGGGGGGGGGAGAGACTTGTATCCCTTGTGAAAAATACCTGCTGTGCAGATAGGGAGGTGGACCAGGGGTCTTACAGTGTAGAGGTAGGCCACACTGATGTTCACCACTAAAGGATGTTTTAATCAGCTGTCTCTCACATTCCTTTCTGTTCTACCAGCGCTTTCTTCTCTCAGCCAGAAATCCATAAATGTTTACCCTGCCCTTCCTCCAAAGATTTTGTAGCAACACACAACATTCTCCCTTGCCACATTTTATCCTCACAGGAAGGTTAGGCAGCAAGTATGCAACTGGCCCAGAGTCACCCAACATGTTTCATGGAGTTTTGAACCTGGGTCTACTAGATCCTAGTCTGATACCCTCACAGTTACCTGCTGCTTCAACCAGCTCACAGTTTTTGAAAATGTGAACACTACAAGGTACGTACTGGTGGAGCCTCCCCAATTTTTCTGTGGACCCATATCCAGTCCTTAGCTGAGCCAGGACAACTTTCAAAATCTTTAAAAAAGCATCTCAACAAAACAAAGGTGATTTTTTAAAAAAAGAAACCTCACAATGGACTGCCTCAGACCACTTTAGGCTGATCCATTTAGCTAACACCATAATAAAATGTTCCTTCCCAATTTACAGTCTCACAGTCTGTAGTTTAAATGTGCCGTACAAGATAATAAAGCAGAGGTGACAGCATACTTATCTGTCCCAACTGCTACATTATGCTCCTTTAATACCGAATTGAAAATAAAAGCTATTATCCCTTGTCCTTTTATTTATTTCACTTTTTAAAATCTGACAGCTCACAGCTACGGTTAACGTTATCTGCAAGTAATTTATGAAGTTATAAAAGGAGTGGCATATTTTAAAAAAACAAAACCCAGATCAACATGCACAGTAAATATCAAGCACAGCTATTCTTAATCATGTATTTACATGGAGCAGGGGTGAACGTAGTTCTCTGCAATCTTTTCAGCCGCCTCAGACACCTTTTCTTGCATTTCAAGCCCCACCGCTCACCTTACTACCAATGCTCCCCCTAAGCTGTGGAGTCCTGTGAGCAAAAATTCTGCTTTGTGAGCTACTGGCATTATAGCTGTGAGCGAGCAATTTGGCTACTGCATAAATTAGTTGGCTCTGGAGCCCTCCTCCCTGAGCTGAGACAAAAATGTGTGAGCCGGAGGCTAAAAAACTGTGAGCTAGCTCACACTAACTCAGCTTAGAGGGAACACTGCTTACTACTGAACTCTGAAGCCTTCTTTCACACCTAAGTTGTGCCTCCACAACAGAATCTAGTGTGTGCAGGGGGGCAGGGTCAATTTGCACTGAATTGTAGCAATTTGACTCCATACTGCTTTTACAACTGTATTTGCCATTCTTTTGCATGATATAAGGGGGTTAGACTCAAACCAAATTAGCAGTTTTGGCCAGTTGCCTGCTGCAGATCCCCCTCATAGCATTCCTAAAGGTCCCCTGTTCCCCCAGGAGGAGCATTCTGTAGAGATTAGTGGGCTGCAGTGGGAGAAAGGAGGTAGGGAAAGTTCCATTCTGACATTGTACAATTTAATCAGGACTAAACCCAATATGTGCAATGGGAACAGACACACAAAGAGACCTAAATGGCGACCATTCTCTCATAGGCAGATGGACATCTACTTCCACAATTCGCTCACTGCAGGGTGGAGCGATATGTTACAGCAGACATTACAGAAAAATAAAAGTAACATGATGTCGTTGCTGTGCAAGTTTCTCTAGTCCCAAAGGCAGCAGCCAATGAAATATAGTGGTGGCAGAAAATCACAAAGCACAATGACATCATGTTACATATTTTACCTTGCCGAACCTTCCCAGGTCAGGCAGGAGGAAGTAGTGCAAGAATCAGTTTGCACAACAACTGTGCTAAGTAGTTCTGGCTGCAGACACTATCTGACCAAATACTGGAAAAGCAGCATCTGAACCATATGACTGGATGAACTAGCTCAGATCACCAAGACCCATAATTGTTTGGAACATGTGAGTGAATATTTTACAGAAAGAAAGAAAAAACTTCTCTTCATGGTTAGATATCCCACGGTTTTCTTTGTCTGACCACTAAGCCAGACAAGTCGGAAAAGGACCTGTCTGAAAACACTAGTATCAGAGGAGGCAAAGGTGTGAGGTTTTCACTGCAGAGTTAAATTGGTGGTCAACTTCCCCACTCTTTTTACTCACCTGCCATGACTAGCCGAATAGTGAAGGAGGCGTTTCTCTGTTCATTCAAGTAGAGTGTGCAGGTGTAATTGCCTGAATCCTCTGCCTCCGGGTGCTCGAAGGAGAGATAGGATGCTGTGTTGTGCAGGGTGCTGCGTAGGCGTCCTGAAGCACTGAGGTTAAGTGGTTGACAGTCTTTGCTCCAATCCACATTAAAGGCTGAGGTAGTTTGAAGTAGTTGGAGGCTCTGCTTATCCAGCGGGCAAAACAAATGATTAATCGCCTCTTGCTGGGTCCACACAGTGTGATCGTAAAAGTGATCTGGGTCCACACAGGATATATCAGAGGCTGAAAAGATCAACAGAGAAATAAGTTAGAAATAAAGCACATCAGTTAAACTGCAACTACTACCACCACTCATGATCAAGCTCACACTTCTATAGCAAGCAGAGCACAATCATCTCCCATGCAGTCCATACTCAAATAGGTCACAGGCCTAGCTGAACCTATTCCAGATCTGTATTACAGAAGTCATCAAGTAATAGGTTGTCTAGAAAGAAAAAGGAGAAAGAGATTGTCTCATAGATTTACAAAATATACAAGATTTACACAATGTATTATTGCAGCTATATGGATGGATAACTAGGGAAAGCACAGGTTACAAGCCGTTCTCAAGCAAGTCAAGAAATGAGCCAGCATATCTCAGTTGTAATGAGTAAATTAACCCTGGAGACACATTTCTACTACTCTCCTCCCAACACAGATCACAAACACAGACTCAGAAGAGGCAAACAGCTGAAGCAAACTGTACAGAAAAAGGAGAAAGACCAATGTTCCCAATCAGGCAAACAAATATAACCAGTATTTTTAAAAGCTGCAATTTCACTACTTTATATCCACTGATAATTGTTACATCATTTGTATATTAGGAGGCTTCCCTGAGACAAAATGGTAAAAACCCCACTGTTGGCATATAATGGCCCCGATCACACGCAGAATTAGCCGCACGATAGGCACGAATGCCATGCGGATTTTAAGGGCGTGATCACACCAGAACATCTGGCAAGCATCCCACACTCATCGGCAACCTGTTTCTCTCTGCCAAAGAAGTGGAGTTAAAAGATACTAGGGAAAGTCCGGTATAAAACAGGTTTGCTACGGGCCAACGACGGACTTTCCCTGTGTGATTGCTCCAGCGCACACTCATGGCATCGTGGATAGTCTGATCAGGCCATCCCCATGCCATGCCGTTGTTTTTTCCCCCCTTCTCAGTATGCGCATCATCGCATACTGCCATAGGAAACCCTCAGGGTGGAGATGCGATTCATCAATCCCCTGTTTAAGCGCATCGGGAAAAAAACGGCAAAAACCCCCAACCCCCGACTCACCTGCGACTGTGTCTGATCACGGAGTCAAATTACTCCGGAGCAAATAGCCTCACTTCTCCCCCGGATTATCTCTCTTGTGTGACCGGGACCAATGATCAGCAAACGCAGTGGCCATAAATATGCTATTCTATAACAGTTAACACCACTATTGACAGAATATCAGTGGTAATAAAGTGTGTTCATTGTATATATGTCACTATTCTCCTCCAGCAGTGATCACCATGGCTCATGGTCACACAGGCATGTGTCAAACTGTCCAAAGACTCTGCAGAGTGGAACTAAGTTGCTTCCCATACAACTGAAGCCCACAGAGTCCCCCTCCCAACAACTTTAGTGGACCCTCAGGAGCAGCATAGGAGGTAAAGTTGGAATCTGTAGTGGGAGCAGGAATTGGCAGTTCTTCCATCAGAAGAACTGCATGGTTAGATACATCACTGTCTCACAATTAAAGTTCCATGAATTACTACCGTGGCACTTTGCCTTTAAAAAAGAGTTTGACATCCTTTATGTAACAGCACTGTTGCCATTATTGACAGAGCTATGCATATGAAACCCAGCAGGTGAAAACAAAATGGATGGCCAATTAGCACAAACCAGTTCCTCATAACACCTGTCTGTTGCTACAGGTATTATGTACTTTCTGCTTGGTTTTACATGTCACGTTTAAATGCTTATGCTTTGTTTCAGCTCTGTTACAGATTTCTGCTTGTTTTCACTATGTAATCTGCCTTGAGTTTTATTGAGAAAGTAAATTTTAAAAGGTACCTTAGGTTACACACTAGGGACTGAGTGGCGTGTAGCTTTTAGTGCTTGTTTGCACTGTCATAATCAGAGATATTACACAAGGAATCAACTATAGAGTAGTCCTGCCACATGATTTCATTTCATGCTCTCCCTCTTAGCAAACATGAATTTTTAAAAATCCAATGTACTTCATCATACTTGAGGGAGGGGCTGTGGCTCAATTGTACAGCATCTGTTTTGCTTCAACAAGGTCCCAGGTTCAACACCCAGCATCTCCAGTTAGAAAGATTAGATAGCAGGTGATGTGAAAGACCTCTTCCTGAGACTACCAAGACCTGCTGCTAGTCAGAGTGTATAGTACCAACTGTATGACTTCATGTAGTAATCTTGTTCAAACTCCAAGGGCCACTGCTTTCACTGAACTGGGTCCCTACTAGAGAAGAAGAAGAGAGAAGAGATTGGATTTATATCCCGCTCTTCACTCACTTAAGAGTCTCAGAGCGGCTTACAAACTCCTTTCCCTTCCCCTCCCCACAACAGACACCCTGTGAGGTAGGTGAGGCTAAGAGAGCTCTTTCCCAAGCTGTCCTTGAGAGAACAGCTGGTACAGAGCTATGGCTTGCCCAAGGTCATCCAGCCAGGTGCAAGTGGAGGAGTGGGGAATCAAACCCAGTTCTCCCAGATTAGAGTCCGCGCACTTAACCACTACACCAAACTGGCTCTCAGGTATGTACTAGTATGTAAATATGCTGCCTATTTATTTGCTGACTTAGAACTCTTGTACCTGGCTCCAGGAAGAGGTTACAGGAAGATGTACGTTTTTCCTGCTTACTCAGAAAACTTGCTGAGCACACATCAATCTCTGTTTTAAAAAGAGAGCAAACTGAAGGTCAGAGCACTTCCCTCAGACATGTAAATCCCAGAAACTTGGGCATTAAGCTAAGGAGGACTCTTCTCAAACAAAATTAATTCCCACAGGATTGCTTCTCAAATTTTTCATCTCCCAAAAGCAAAGATTTTGTGTGTGACAGTACTCACTGGCATAGGCGTAAACTACGGGGGGGGGGGGGTTCGAGCCACCCCCGAAATTTCCCGGGGGGGGGGGCTGAGCCCCCCCCCCAGGGAAATGGAGCGCCCAGGCTGGCTGGCTGGCCGGCTGCCACTGCCACCGCCTCTCCCCCTCCTCCGTTCCTCCCTCCCTCCGTCCAGGAACCAGCTGGGCAAATGCCCAGCATGCTGGACGGAGGAACGGAGGCAGGAGCAGGCGGGGGGAGGCGGCGGGGATATGGAGCTTGTGCCTACAGACGCGGGCTGCCGCCTCGTTTGCCCGCCCGCCGGCTGCCGCCGCCACCTCCCCCCCCCCGGGACTGGCCTGGCACACTGGGCAGTTGCCCAGCTGGCCCCACGGAGGCCCCAAGGAGTGGCCAGGCTAGGCCAGTCCGAGGGCGGCGGCGGGGACATGGTCCCCGTGCGCACGTGCGCTTTGCGCGCGCACACAAAAGCCCCCCCGGATTTTAAAAGTCGACGCCTCTGCTCACTGGTACTAAGTACTGGCACCTTAGGATGGGAGTGTTCTTCTAAGCTCTGAGGGTGAAATCAGTGGAAATTACTGCAACCTTATATACAAGTAAAAGCACTTAAAAACAAACAAACAGAAAAAGCACTGACCAAAAGAAAGGTATTCAGATAAACTTCAGCGTTGACTTACTAAAAATCTTTGGGCCATGCATTCCTACTGAATATATTTCTTCTGTTCAACAATTTCTCTTATCAGATGCAATCTGAGCTTCTTTGTGATATAGGTTTTATTGTGACCAGGGCTATTTTGGGGCAGGAACGCACAGGAACGGAGTTCCGGCTGGCTCCTGAGTTGGCCACACCCACAACCAAAACCTCTGGCATGCGTGGCTACAGAGCACGCTGCCCTCCCCAGGTTACACGCAAGAGGGAAAGGCGGCACGTTAAAATGCCCTCTTTCCCTCTGGGGAGCCCCTAGGGATTTCCTTGTCAATTTCACTCCTGATTAGTCAGCTGAGAGTGAAATTGACAAGGAAAAGCCTCTCTCTGCCTTACCTTCTCTAGCTGACATGTGGCAGCTGGAAAAGGGTAGGCAGGGAACCCAGGAACATTGAAAATGGCTTTCTTTCCCTCCCGGATCTGGTGGCAAACATGCCTGCTTACCTTCCTGATCTTAAGAGGGGGTAGGAGACTAGAAAGGTGTTGCTGAAGTACCTGGAAACTTTCAGTTCCCAGGCACTTCAGCAGCACCTTTTCCCGGCTGTCTGGTTCGGGGGGGGGGGGGTAGACTAGAAAGGCACCGCTGATGTGGGGTGGAGAAGCTCGGGGGGGGGGGTAGATGCAAGGTTCCATGCCTGCCCTGTGCTTTTCCAGCCCCCCGCCTAATATGCTAATGAGCTGTGTTGCCAGGGGTGTGGCCTAATATGCTAATGAGTTCTGCTGTTTGGTGTGGCCAATTATGCTAATTAGTTCCTGCTGGGATTTTTCCATAAGAAAAGCCCTGATTGTGACAAAAGTTTGTGCTGGGGCCTTACAGCAGCAACTCTCAACCACTTCTTTCATCGGGCCAGCTCTTTACCCATGCCTGTTGTGGACAGCATCATCCAGGCATTAGGGCTGTGAGAAATGATCTAATCTTGAGATGCATACACTACAGTCATTATCACATAAGCACTGACTTCAGCATAAAGTCACTATGGACATGGTTCCTGGAAAAATGAGACTACAGAAGTTCAAGCAAATGGATGTGTGGCAGGATGCTACTGTACACTACACAGAAGTCTCCTCCAATACGTCCCCAGAAGAACGCTGAGATTGGCGGATCACAACCTGCTGGTGATCCCCGGCCCTAGGTCTGGCTATCCTCAACTAGGGCCAGGGCCTTCTTGGTTCCGGCCCCGACTTGGTGGAACTCTCTGTCAGATAACAGCAGGGCCCTGTGGGATATGATGCAATTTCACAGGGCCTGTAAGGCAGAGATGTCCCATCAGGGTTTTAGTTGAGGGCAGCAATGGTAGGTTGAGACTGGCACCCTCTCTTTCTTTCTATGGCCCCCACGTACTCTCCCCTCCCCTGCCATGCGGGACAGTGGTACGGCCGGCAAAGGAGGAATTGTATTGCCATCTTGGATCGGTTTAATTGACTGTTTCTGTTGGTGTTTTTAATTATGCATTAATTGTATTTTTAAATGTTTTACAAGGTTGTAAATCGCCCAGAGTCTGCTTGCAGGGTGGGCGATTCATAAAACCAATTAAATAAATAAATAAATAAATAATGAGCTCCAGGGCTACAATCCATCACACAGTTTTCTTACGTCTTACTTATTTCAACAGGACTAAAGTCCATTTATTTGTAAGCTATATCAAGTTTGACCCCTTTGCTCTTCTTTCTTCCTTGGCATTTTCTAGTTAGTAGTGTTGTCTTTTGCTCAAACCACTATAATTCATTCAACTTGCCTTTTAGACAGCCGTTAGTATTCCTGCCAGTTTATGTAATCACAGGCATTCCCTCAGTACAACTCCATGTCCTATAGTCAATTTAATCATACATATACTCCAGACGATAGCATTAGTCCACATATTTTATTTATTTTATCCAGGGGTCATTTCGTAGAAAAGGAGGAGCAGGAGCTCATTAGCATAACTCATTAGCATATGCCACGCCCCTTGACATCAGCTTCAGCCCCATTATACCCTATGGGCCATTGAAGTCAATGGCAAAAACTCATAGGGTATATGAGGGGCTGGAAGGGAGGGGGTTTGAGGGAGAGGCTCCAAACTTGCAGGGTAGCTGCTGGGGCCTCTCCCCGAAATACCCACCAAGTTTCAAGAAGACTGATTCCCCTAGAGCCACCCTTTGTCCCCAACCTCAGAGAAAGGCGACAAGCCATTGTAGGGCAGACCCCTTAACTACCATGTCAGCAAGGTGGTGGATCAGTAACTGATGGTCGACCGTGTCGAACGCTGCCGACAGGTCCAACAGCAACAGCACTGCCAAGCCGCCCTGATCCAGATGCCTCCGGAGGTCGTCCGTGAGGGCGACCAGTGCTGTCTCTGTCTCATGGCCCGGGCGAAAACCAGACTGGAAGGGATCTAAGATGGAAGTGTCATCCAAAAAGCTCTGTAGCTGAATTGCCACAGCCCTCTTTATTATTTTGCCCAGATAGGGCAGATTAGAGACCGGCCAGTAATTTGCCAATTTGGCTGGATCCACAGATGGTTTTTTCAAGAGCGGGAGGACCACTGCTTTTTTAAGTGCCCTAGGGAGCAGTCCCTCTGTGATGGACTTGTTAATGATCTCACTTAGAGTACCTCAAAACTCATCACGGCCAGCTTTAATTAGCCATGACAGGCATGGATCTAGACAGCATGTGGTTTGGTGAACAGCTGAGAGCAGTTTGTCAACTTCCTCTAGGCTGAGCGGACTGAGATGATCCATAATCTGACTTGAAGACATGCATGGAGCCTCGAGTTCGGTCCACAGGGTAAATATACTCTTCCACAAGAGCTGTAGTAGACTGTCAATTAATTTTTAAACATATTTACTTAGAAACAAGTCCATGAAATTTCAAAAAAGCTTACCTCCAACCCAATGTATTTAGGATCAGAGCCCTAGGCATGCAATTACAAAAAAGATGAGAAATGAAGACATTATGTTAGGAGATGCAGTTAATCCAGATGGATTTTTTGTTTGTGCAGAGACTAAAAAAGCAGGTTTTGTAAAAGCCCTCACTTGCCCTGGGCAATGACAAGTAACATAAAGAGATCCTTTTCTCTCTGGACCCTAACCATCAACCTGTTCCCTCTATAATAAAATATACAGAAGGCAAACAACTGAACGTGTGTTGCCGCGAGACTGTGGAAAACTGGTTTCACAACATCATTAAAGGGCAAAAAGGGCCTAGAAGGGAGAATCAGTTATTTCTTCCATTATTTAACTGCTGCAATAAACTTAGATTAGTAATTGTTACGTAAAAGGCTTCATTGCAAAATTCTTCAGTGTGCTAGTGTTTGAACCAATATTAAAACACAGTACCAGTGGCCCTGCAGACTTTTCATTCATTGTCCCACACCAATTGTGTAACTTGGAAGGCACCCTCACTTAAAAGACATTTGCTTGCTCCAGGCCAACGCCCAGATAGACCAACCACAAACTAAAATAATTAAATGTTTTATGTGATTCATGCCGATACGTACTTCCCTGCTGATGAACTTAATAGTATAAAGTAAAGCAAAACTGAGTCAAGTTTCTGCTTATAGTTTTGTGCACGTTGCCAAATCCCAACCATGCTTAGCTAGGGTTACCATATTTTGAAAAGCAAAAAAGAGGACATATTTCCCAACTGATTACTTCAAACAACTGATCTCTATGACAAATCCCATTTTAAATCCCCCCACTATTTAAGCTGAAGCTTGCCTCCACTGGGGACTATAGGTCAGAACAGGCTCAGCCTCCCAACCCGAAAAGAGGGCATTTTCATCCGTTTTTGTTTTTTTTAAAGAGCCGCAAAGAGGACAGACACCAAAAAAGAGGACATGACCTCTAAAAAGAGAGCGTCTGGTAACCCTAGCTTAGCAGAAGGAAAAGGAAACACCCCCAACAACCTGTATGCAAAGACACCCGAGAGAGAACTGACAAAATAGCAGAGATCTATACGTGCATCAAACTATACTTGCCAAATTATTAGGAATTTTCCAGGTGATGGATAGCTAGTAAAATATTTATTTTACAGTTACACTTATTCCTTTCTTGAGAAATGTATGCAATAAAGGGGCTCTACCTCAAGGTAGCACTTCTGTTCACGGGAACAAACTCTCCCAGCATTCAAACACTAATATCTTGTCAAGGAGAAAAGGTCATTCTTCCTGCCACTGACACAACCACTGCTGCTGCGAGTGCTACGTGGAATTTGCCTGTGGGAGTGCCACGGATTCCTACTGTGCCTAAGACTTCACTAATGACAAGCATTAAATACATACAAAGAGAAGCTGCACACACTTTCAATCATTTATGAGTGAAGGGCTTCAACTGAGTGCAATACATATTGTTTTCCTTATTCTAGAGAGAAGAAGAAGAGATTGGATTTATACCCCGCCCTCCACTCCCCAAGGGAGTCTCAGAGCGGTTCACAAACTCCTTTTCCCTTCCCCTCCCCACAACAGACACCCTGTGAGGTGGGTGGGGCTGAGAGAGCTCTATTCCCAAGCTGTCCTTGAGGGAACAGCTGGTACAGAGCTATGGCTTGCCCAAGGTCATCCAGCCAGGTGCAGGTAGAGGAGTGGGGAATCAAACCCGGTTCTCCCAGATTAGAGTCCGCGCACTTAACCACTACACCAGACTGGCTCTAGCTGAAGGATTCTCTAATAGATCTTGAAGTATAGGATCTCCCCCTTTCCTGTCCGTGATCACACTGTTTGTGAACTTTTATTTTTGAATGGCCATCATGGCTTCGCAGCCTCCTACCATGCTACTGTAGTGCTATACCATTTACTGTTAATTTTAAAAAGCCTCCCTGTTTTCCTTCCTGGCTGAGCACTTTCCCACTGTGCTGAGCCTATGCTGGAGCATTCATCGAGAACAGTGTTCAAAAGTGAATGTCAGCATAGCTATCCCTTTCCCTCCCTCCATGGGAGCGTGGCGTTCATTACATCACTGACACTGTATAAAGGTTAGCGTTAATGTGACATTGTGGATAGAGTCTGAGCGATCTGTGGAGACAGAGACTGTATATCAGTGCCATCTTACTCTGCAAGGATCAGGGACCTTCTTGTGCAAATGCAGAAATGCAATAATAAAAAATGGATTTCACTGAAGAATTAGCTTATTAGTAGTCCAACAAATCAGTATTTTCTCTTCCTCCCCTTCCTCCCATATATACACTCTGAAGCCCAGACAGCTTCTTTTCAAGGTATGGTTCACTCATACAAAAACGGTATCTATAAAATGTGGGTTAGTTTCGTCTGTTGCAACAGTGAAAACGGAACAAGGCTATTTAGTGTAAAATTCAAGGATTACAATCCCATTTATCAGTCCAGCAGACAGGAACACTATTGTATTGGCACTGTCAGTACTTTTCCCATGGCCACAGCCAACGTATGTAAACCTTGTGTACCAAGGAAGGGCAGAGAGAGATAAGGTTTATCTTAACGTCCAACCAACCTATAACTTTGATGTTTGGGACATATACTGCTTTGGCACTGTAGCTTGGTGTGCGTAACACACTAGGTCTCAGTCATTACAGAAGCAAGAGCCTCAAGAAACTTCAAGAAGCCTGAGTGGAAAATTACATTTCCCCAGAGGAGTAGTTTTTACTGACGCAAACTCAGGAGGTCAGACTCAGATGATATCAGGTCATTTTCTTTTGGGGACAACGTGCAAAGTTGCTGCATATCTCAGCATGGACGACCAGGCCTAGCTATTTAAAGAAACCACCTATACATCAGAAAAACTAGAGCTATAAAATTTTTCAAATGTAGCATTCTACAGTCTTGCATATCAGGTGTTCATAGATTAAATTAATAATATGCACTCAACCACTGAAATATGCTAAATGAACAACTGCTTATATGGACTGAATTTACACCACTGCGTTCAGTAGAGGAATAACGTGGAATCATGGGAGAAGGGGGGAAACAGAGAAAATTTCTCTCCGTCCTCCTTTATAGCTCAGGTTTCTGATCATCGCTGAACCCAAGTAGAGCAACACAGGAAGAGGGGTATGTTTATTTGCTTTCCTCATGCTGTATGAAAAATTCCTTGTTGAAACTGGAGTTTGGACATGTATACCTGATGGCATGCATGTCCCACCTCAATCCCCCCATGAAACCTTTAACCTGTAAGAGAGGTTGCCCTTTAGGGTCCTTCAGGGTGGGTTAATTAAGATTAAAGAAAGCACTTTCCCATCAATTTTAATCATTTATTCCCAAAGGACTATTTAAACTGCAACGGTGGCCAGTTTAAAGAATCCTGGAGGAAAATTTCGCTTTGTTATTCATGACATACATACATCCTGCCCTCCATCAAGCTATGGCTGCTGGGAAGCAAGAGGTAAGCAAGCTGCTTCTCTTCAGCTTAATGGCCACGCTGCACGGTGAGGGCTTACATCTGTACTCTGTGTTCAAGGTTACCACACATTTGCAATCTTCTGTCTCCCTATATTTGCCCATTTTTGCAGTAAAGGAGATAACCAATTATTTGTGCATGTTTGTGTGTTCCCCTAAGAATGCAGAACAGAAGTTACTTCTTGTTTGTGTGTGGCCTCTTTTTGCTACCTTATTGACTATCAAAGCCTGGAGCCACCCACCTTTACTATTAGAATGATTTAGCATAATAAGTTGCTGTTCTGGCTTAAGAATGAGGAAGGTGAAAAAACATATGGCCTCTTCAGAAAGCTCTGAGTGTTCCCAATGGCCAGCAGTGAAGCACTCCCTTCTGTGCTCACCCTTCAAAAGTCTTGCAAGGAGCTGGAATGGGTTCAGTAATAAAGTACATGCATCTCTTCCAGCCACACACTTTCACCTATGCTTTCTTGCCCGTATTTTCAAAACTGTTAATGTATAACACATTCTAGCAACAATAATCTAATAAGGACACAGTCATGATATTTTGCACTGACAAGAACTATTTCTTCCCGTCTCTCATAATAATTGAACTTTCGGGTGGCAAGATTCCATGCACTCCCAAATCAGTTGGCTGCCTCCACTGCCACTTAGAGATGGGTCCCTGGCGACTGGCTGCGTTGCCTTGCTCCGTTGGCTCAGTCCCACCCACACAGCCAGCGGCCAGCCTCTTGCCCTCAGTATGTAGGGAGCGGTTGCCATCAGCCCCAGCCGACTGCAGGTAGCCACCCGCCCAGCGACCGGCCAGGGGCCAGTGTGCCACCCAGGCAGGGAGCCAGTGCCAGGGCGTTCCCTTGACCCTGGTGTCTGGGGAGAAGGGAGAAAGTGGGGGACCAGGTCTTGCTGTGCTCCAGGGCAACAGCCAGCCCAGGACGTTCAGCTGCCGTGAGGTCAGTCCTGCTGCTACCATCACCACCGCTTTGGGCCACTGAGGCCAGATACATGTTGGTGCCCAGCCTGCGAGTGGGCAGGGACTGGTGCACCACCAGGGCGGAAAGCCGTGGAGGCGCCCCATAGGCCACCGGATGCAGTCAGACAGGAAGCCAGTCATGGGGCATTCTGTTGCCTTGCGACCCCAGGGGCTGGGGAGGGGCAGAAGGCAGGGGGCCTCAGTGTCCTCTGAGGTGACGCCCAGCCTGGCCCCTTCACTGGCCACGGGGGCATCAGGCTGAGCCCGAACCTGGCGCCACCGCCACTGTTGTCAGCCACCCAGCCTGAGAGCGGGCAGGGGCTATTGTGCCACCAAGGTGGAGAGTTGCGGAGGCAGCCTGGAGACAGCTGGATGCAGCCAGTCAGGAAGCCTGTTGCCACCCCGCCACCCCGGGGTCTGGTGAGGGGGGGAGAAAGCATGAGACGGGGGGGGGCTCCTGTCTTTCTAGAGCCAGTTGTGTTGTCCCTACAACGGGCTTTGCTTCTAGTATAACTTAACTCAGAAGGACAGATTATGTAAGAACATAAAAGCCCTGCTAGATCAGACAAGCAATCTATCTAGTCCAGCAACCTTTTTCACATAGGAGAGCCAACCAGTTACCCTGAAGGCCCACACACTGTACAGAGGACAGTGCTGCCTCCTAGTGCTGGTAGTCAGAGGTCCGCGAAATCTGAATATGGGGGTTCCATTTCGTTGCTATGGCAAGTAGCCACTGATGGACCTATCCTCCATAAATTTGTCTAAGCCCTTTTAAACCATCCATGCTCGTGGTCATCACTACAACAGCTGGCAGTGAATTCCTTGCTGAGTAAAGAAGTTGTCCATTCTGAATTTACTGCCCATCCATTGCGTGCCTTTAAGTTCCAGTGTTATAGGAGAGGGAGCAAAACCTCCCTCTGCTTACTTCCTTCACTCCATGCATAATGTTATACACCTCTATAATGTTCTCCTTTCAGTTGTCTTTTTTCTAAACTGAAAACTCTTAGACTCTTTGGCTTTTCCTCACAAGAAAGGTGCTCCTCTTGATCATCTTGTTGGATTCTTTTCTGTACTTTATTCAGCTCTGCGGTTACAAGCAGCCACCATGACACCTGACTGGACTGAGAACATAAAGGCCAGTTCTACCACCAGGTTCTCAGAATGACTGACTGACTAGATGAGATTTGCGACCTTTGTCCGGGATCAAGTTATAGCACACAGCAACAGAAAGAAACAACAAAATGAGAAGCAGCAAGTTTCCTTCCTCTCTGTTCGTTGTGGGAACAGGACATCAGATTGTAGGTGTCAGATTACGGTTTTAATGAGAATCATCATGCTAGGAAGCTAGAGAACAGTCGGACCTCATGTTAAGCCAGGAAAAAGTTCTGTCGTTGACTCCTCTCTGTGTTCAAGGATCTATAGTTAAATTATTTTTAAAGCTCAAGAATGTCAGGTCCCCAACAGCCTTTACAATGTAAAAGGCTCTATTTTCCCAAGCAATGTTTTACAGCACTCACAACTCTCCATTAACAAAACCTGCAGGATGTTCACCTTTCTGTCATTCCCAGGGAACAGAGCAAGGCAACAGCTTTGCATTATGAGGTCCAAACAACTGAGATAATGTCAAACATCTTTAAGGAATGTATGTTAAACTTTGCATTACGAATTGTTATGAAAGAATAATTCCTTCCTATCCCATCAAAGCCATATATCCCATATTTGGGGACAGTAAACTGGGTATGGAAAGCTTTCTTCACTTAGACCAGGGGTGGGCAAATTGCAGCCCGGGGGCCACATGCGGCCCGCCACAGAGTTTTTTGCAGCCCGCCAAGAAGATTTCAGGACTTCAAGAAAATTGAGCCTAAATTCAATTTGCTCCCTTATCCCATCACTGCTGATATTGATACAGCACCTGAGGAGCTGCAGCTTGAACTTATTGACATGCAGTCAGATCACACTGTGAAAGAAATGTTTAATGCTGTGACATTAGTTGACTTTTATTGATTTTTATGATACAATTTATACCTTTTCTGAAATGCAAAGTTAACTAAAGAATGCAATCATTTTAAAAGGTGCGGCCCTCCGCTAACCTCCGCTCCCACAAAGTGGCCCCCGAGCCAAAACAATTGCCCACCCCTGACTTAGACAAATGAAAACATAAGCAGACATATGGCACAACTAGAATTGCCAGCCTTAGGGTGGGGCCTGGGGATCTCCCGCTTTTGCAACTGATCTCCAGCTGACAGAGATCAGCTCCCCTGGAGAAGATGGCTGCTTTGAAGGGTGGACTCTATGGCATTGTACCACGCTGAGGCCCCTCCCCTCCCCAAACCCAACCCTCTCCCGGATCCACCCCCAAAGTCTCCAGGTATTTTCCAACACAGACCTAGCAATCCTAGGCACAACAAACAGCCAGCAGGTGGTCTGCTTGCTTCCTAGATTTATAGCTCAGCCACTTCTTTCTACTCTCATTTGACAGAGTTCTTGAAAACTCAAGAGAGGGGTATAATTCAAGGTGTTGGTAATTACCTTCAAAGCCTTATATGGCCTGGGACCAACAGACCTAAGGGACCGCCTTTCCCCATATACGCCTCAGAGAGTGTTATGCTCTGATAATCAACATCCCCTGGTGATCCCTGGCCCAAAGGACGTCCACCTCACCTCAACCAGGGCCAGGGCTTTTTCTGCCCTGGCCCCCACCTGGTGGAACATGCTCCCTGTTGAGATCAGGGCCCTGTGGGATCTTATTCAATTCCACAGGGCCAGCAAGACGGAGTTGTTCCTTTGGCTGAGGCAGCGGGCATCCACATACGCCCCCCCCCTGGCCGAGGTTGGGGTCTCTCATCCACTGATAACCGGCCATACCTAGTTATATCAATGGGCCGGCTTCTCCCTACGGCAAGCATGACTATTGATTCTATATGTTATAACGTGTTTTAAATTTTATTGTATTCACTGAAATGTTGTGACCTGCCCTGAGCCAGTTTATGGGATAAGCGGGATATAAATGCCGAAAAATAAAAATAAAATAAAATAAAATAAATAAATAAATGTGCCAATTCCGTGGGCAACTGCATATTTAATTTAATGCATCAGTAATCAATGTCTGTAAGGCACAAGCATCACAAGTGGCACAGAGACAGTGTTTGTGGTATATCTAAACTGTAGCATGAGAGCCCCTAACCCATAGTAGAATTAGACCAGCTGATGTGCCTCTTCAGTATTACACTGCTGCTTGCTCGTGAGCCCAACAGACTAGAGGCAAAGTCACCCCAATACATAGGAGGCCACGCACTAAAACAGCAGCATCTAGGGCTGCCAAGTCAGCCCGGGGGGCGGGGGATCCCCCGCTATAGGGGTTCCCGCTATAGGGGTTCCCTGGATGGCTTCCCCAGCGTAGTGACGTCACCCGGAAGTGACGTCACCACGTTGGAGACGTTACCAGGGCAACGCCCACAACGTGGTGACGTCACTTCCGGGTGATGTCACCGGGCGCGCGCCAGGGAAGCTCCCGGGCGGCTCCCGGGCAGCGAAGAACTCCCCCCCGCCAAAACGTAAGTTTGACTTGGCAGCCCTAGCAGCATCTCATATTTTGGACTGAGTACATGGCACGCTCATCAAAAGGATTGGCTACCACTAATTTAGTGGCAAATTGCTGCACTATTCCTTGCACTGGTGAGCTGCCCTTTAGAAAGCAACTGCCTGGAACCTTCCTGCTTTGTGAGATCCCATCTCCAGACCTACACTGCAAGGGCCCTGTGTGCATGGGCAGAAGCTACAAACAAGGCTGAAGTTCAGAAGAACATTGGATGCAATTTGTGCTCCAGTTATGTCCTGGACGCAATTCCTGTACACTTGTATGATTCTTGGAGATGACCAAACATGTAACGGTGCCGGCCATGCGGTCTGACCGCATGGCCTGGAAAAGAAACAAGCTTGAGGTAAAAGAACAATAGCACCCAGGTTCCTAAAGATCCACCTATCAGGGGCTTAGCATATTCAAATGAACCAATGTAATCTCTGGTGGGAAGATTAATTTACCCCACAGTGTGGGTGTGGACAGGGGCGAGGCTTTTCTGTGCATATAAGATGACCCCTGGGCCACCTCAGGCATGCTTGTTCCTGACCTCTAATAAACTCCACTATGCTGAAACTCACTCCACCGGCCTCCAGACTCCAGTACTTTTCAGCTGTCTTAATTTATACACCCCTAGATTATACTTAATGGAGGAGACAAGGAGAACAGAGGTCTTCCTGGACAGATACAGACTGACTCCTGTAAGACCTCTGTCTGAGAAAAGCCAGTCCAGTCAAGCAACTAGAAACTCATATGGAAGCAGGGAGAGGCCAGCAACATCTGTCAAAAGAGGGCAGAATTAAGGAAGGTGTCAAGAACAACTGGAAAAGATGTGACTGTGGGTAAATACTGAGGGAATTTACCCAATCAAAATCTCACTGGCTGATCAGAGCACAGAAACGGGGCCGGGGTGTGTGGGGAGATGTGACATTAGGAAGCGAGGCCATCTGTGCAAAACTGTTGGGAACAAGGATGGCCTTTCAAAACTAAGTTTCAAATCTAAGTTTCAAATATGCCCTCAAAATACTGACACCAATGCTCCCACTAAGCTGTAGAGTCCTGCGAGCAAAAACTCTACTTTGTGAGCTACTAGCATTAAAATTGTGAGCGAGCAACTTGGCCACTGCATAAACTAGTTTGCTCTGAAGCCATCCTTTGTGAGCTAAGACAAAAATGTGGAAGCCGGAGGCTAAAGAACGGTGAGCTAGCTGACACTGACTCAGTGTAGAGGGAACACTGATTGATACTATCTTAGAATGAAGGCCCCCCCTTCCAAAAAGAGATGTTCACCTCTCCACAGAGGAGACAGTTTACTGGTTCAAGCAATAACAACTGCTATGGCAAGTGATTTGTTAAGGTCAGGCAACAAGGACAAAGAAAAGGGGAAACAGAGCATGAAACCATGGGTCTTTATTGACAAATCCACTAGCTCTGTGCCTGCTGCAAAAATGACCACCACAAAGACACGCAAAATGTCACCTCTCTCTCCTCTAGTCTCACCTTGTAAGGCTGCTGTCCTTTTCTGCTCACTCCCTGGGGCAAGAGCCGAGAGCACAGATGCCACAAAAAGAAGAAAGGGCAGCTTCACAGTCATTTTGGCTTGTCCACAAATAGCAGTCTGCAAACTGGGGGGGAAAAATACAAGGGAAAGCATTACCTTTCTGGAGTCCCCTCTTCCAGATTCAGGGAGAAACCTTCAGATCTTTAAACTTCTTGTACTTCCTTCCTGTGGGCTCCCTGAGCTTAGCCATGTTAATCACATGACTATCCAAAAGACTGGCGTTGCCTGTTTAATATCCCTTTCCCTCCCTTACTGTTCAATCCTCTGTCCTCCTTTAATGGCTTGTTCCATTTCCACCCCAATCACAGCCTTCCAGGCCTGCACTAGAGCGAGCTGGTGCCTCCCACCTGCTATCATTGCTCCTCCTATCTTTCCACCTGCATGCAACAAGAAGGAAACCAGCACACTTAAATAAATAAATAGAACCCGCCCAACCTGTTGGCAGCAAAGCAAGCGACCAGGAGTTTGCTCAGTACAGAGCTGGAAGGCAGGTTGCTCAAGAGCTGTGCAGCTGTGAGACTTGCCACTCTGCGGCACCAAGCCAATCATCCCAAAATCCTGCTGCAAACCTGCTACTACAGGGGCAAAAACAGGTAAACGTACCTAGCCTTGCTGGGGGGATGCTTTTCCCTGGGGGTAAAAGCTGAGGCTGCAAGGTAAGCTATATCATGCCAATGAGGAATATTACCAAATCCAATGACAACACTAAAAGACTCTAAAATATGTATATTTGCAACACATGCAGAAGAAAAATACACATTCAGAAAAAGGCTATCATAGGCAATCCTGCTAATGCAGTAGTGCTGAGGAGAAGCCCACTCAGGGATGATTTTAAGGAAAAGCAGAACTCTGCTTCCCTGTCTGGAATAACTCATTTGTCCCCCTGGGTCCTACATTCAAAATCAGTGCCTAATTAATGAATTGCTGCCTTATATTAACATGCATTTATTTAGTACACGATCCTAAATGATATTGGCTGTGTGAGCCACATCTTCATGGATACTTCACCTATTTTATGCAATCTTGAACATGCATTCCCACAAAGCCAAAAAAAGGACCCACGGCATTCGAGTGTGCCAAGACAAGAAAATCCAAATGATGTCCCACATGGAGGTAAACAAAGAAAAAAAGCAGGCATAGAACTTTCAACATGCAAAATGCTTTACTGGAATTATGTCACTTAATTAAAATATACACTTGAGGCCACAATGTTGCAAAAACGTGCAACCATTTTGCCAAGGTGGGGGATCTCTGGCTCTGTGGATAGGAGGAGGATTATACAGCATTGCCACATTCCTTTGCCCTGGCCACATCTGCCTTGTGCAAGACCTCACACTGTGCTGCTAAACTGTACTGAGTTCACACTAGTGCAGTATTATGAGCAGGGCTTTTTTTGTAGAAAAAGCCCAGCAGGAACTAATTAGCATAATAGGCCACACCCAACAACAGAAACATATTGGCATATTAGGCCACACCCCTGACAGCACAGCTCATTAACATATCACGCAGGGGGGCTAGGAAAGCACAGGGCAGCTTGCCTCTCCCCCCCCCCCCGAGCTTCTCCACCCCACTTCAGCATCACCTTTCTAGTCCCCCCCCCCCCAAACCAGACAACGAAGGAAAGGCACTGCTGAAGTAGCTCGTATCTGAAAGATCCAGGTCAGGGAGGGAAAGAAAGGCATTTTCAATGTACCTGGGTTCCCTGCCTGACCTTTTCCAGCTGTGACATGTCAGCTAGAGAAGGGAAGGCAGAGAGAGACTTTTCCTTGTCAATTTCACTCTCAGCTGACTGGGGGGGGGGGTGAAATTGACAAGGAAATCCCAAAGGGCTCCACAGAGGGAAAGAGGGCATCTTAACATGCCGCCTTTCCCTCTTGTGGGTAGCATGGGGAGGGCAGTGTGCTCTGTAGCCACGCATGCCAGAGGTTTTGGTTGTAGGCGTGGCCAACTCAGGAGCCAGCCATAACTCCATTCCTGTGCATTCCTGCCCAAAAATAGCCCTGATTATGAGTGTTCTGCTGTAACACATGTATTTATAATTTCCTTACATATGTTTTTTTTCAGACTGACAGTTATAGAGACAACTTAATCTTCTCTTTTTTTCCTTACCCTTTCAGGTCCACACAGTATTTGACAATTGTTTATTTTTAGGTCCGTTCTGTACATAATGAGTTTTAAATATATTGATGTGTAACTCATAAAGTGCTCAGCATAGATTACCAGTGAGGAAGGCTTTTTAGCTGAAACATGCTTGGTTCTTGTATTTGCACACATTTTGTACCTTTTAGCTATATTTATATATTTTTACATTTGTACCTGTATACAGAACCTTAGATATGTGGTTTTTATTATGCTTTTAATATTTCCTATGCATAATTAAAGTACAGTGTATCTTTATATTAGCACTGCATGTTTAGCTATATTTGATTATTGTTTTTGCACTAATCTTGGTTGCTTTCCAGTATTGGGTTGCCCCCCCCCCCCCCGCTCTTTTGGACTTGTCTGCTGTAATATACACCAGAGATCAAAATGTTGCTCCAACACCGCATTCCTTTGCTTCCTGCTTGCTTTTTGCCTTAACAAGAGGCCACAGGAACAGGCTACTCCTCTTAATATCTTGTTTCTCAGTCAGGATAATAAGAGCTACTCAGTAAGAATAATAGATTCCAAAACGTTACACAGAAGCCTGTAATTGCCTTTCAACCGTTATCATATAGATGAGCAGTCCAATTTATCATAGCTGGGATTCTGCTGCATACAATGGCATAGAAATTTTCAGGTTGTTAATCTGTTGTACGCACAGAACAGTCTATCTTCCTGTTTTGACTGTAATGTAAGATACCGGTGATCTCCAAGAAGCTGCTCTTGGCAAATCAGGGTGATCATATCGTCTGTTCAATATATAATATATCGTCTTTCATGAATGCACTCATTCTACTGAGTAATCTAAATAAGCAATTGGGGAGGGGGTACAGGTAATTACTTGTCAACATTAATCAAGAAGACACTGATTAAAGATGGATGACACAGCTCACTTGCATTTACCAGTTATCACACCGGCAACTTTGTGGTTAGTTCTGGCAGCATTTTAAACTGGAGGGTCAGATATGTCACACCTGGCAGGTTTTCAGTTTGCAGCTTACACTGTATTCAATTTTTCTATCCTTTTCCCCCACTGAGAGGAATGCAAAGCAAGGACTGTTTCTGTATTCCTTCTTTCCAATAAAACATCCAAGACAGTTTGCAAAAGTAACATCATTATATAAACAGAAGTAAAACAATAATCAAAATCAATTAAGAACTTCTGCAAAAGAATCAAAATCAGAGAACTGGCAGCAATAATAATCAAAGTAAACCAAGATTAAGGAGAGCACCAAAATAAATCAGCTTGATTTATTTAGAAAACATCTCTGCCACCTCTAGGGTTGCCAACCTCCAGGTGATAGCTGGAGAGCGCCTGTAATTACCACTGATCTCCACGTGATCGAAATTAGTTCACCAGGAGAAAATGGCCACCAGCACTCTATGGTATGACGCCCCGCTGAGGTCCCTCCCCTCCCCAAACCCCACCGTCCTCAGGCTCCACCCCCCAAATCTCCAAATATTTTCAAACACAGAGTTGGCAACGCTGGCCACCTCTTCAGAAAACTTGTTTGAGGCCACTTACAAAATAAAACATAATAAAAACAACTAAAACCCCAACCACAGCATAAAACAACATAAGCCCTGAGCAGTTTAAAGTGAGTCTCATAAAACAGTTCTTGGGTTGAAAGCAGACTATAAGAATTACGTTATGAGCAACACCTTAATTAAAAGCAGGGGTAAAATCAATGTTTTATCCTGGCACGTAAGGGCCAAATAAGATGTGACAAGCGAGGATCCACAAAAAAACCCTGAAGTGTGAATTGAGGCCAGTTAGTTGCAGTTGTGGTGAACCATACTGGCTTTGGCCAGTCATGAATACTATACTTCCATTCTATGAAATTTTCACATTTAAAGAAATAAAACTTCTGAAGAAACAGGATGCCTTATAATTGTGAGGTTTTGTTTTTCCCCACTTAGAGGTGATAGGAATAACTTTCAATGGGGTTCCACCTCCCCTGGGTTTAGACATATACCCTGAACTAATTTCATTAAACCCACAGCTTCAGAAGTCATAAAAATATTTCTGTGTATACTGCCCATCAGTACAGCATCTAACTATTATGGGCACTACCTACCCCCCAGGAACTCAAAAGGACACTTTTCAGGCAATTTCAAGATATAGTTTATTCACTGGTATAATTTTAACTCAAATTCTTGACAAATTCAGTTTTTGTTTGGAAAGTTCACAGCACTCAAAAAAAACTAGGCAGAATCTTCCCAAAAGATTACAGACTTTTCCTTTACTCATGGATTCATTCATTCATTTATTCATTCAGTACAGCTACCAGATGACCCTGCTATCCTAGAAACCAGACCACACAATTTCAGCTCTGCAATTTCCAAAGGGATCAGTACTTTTCAAAATATGTCAATTTCCTGCCAATTATTCATGTTGTACCTAATAAATTGAAATCCAGTTTTACAAGTAATCACATTCTATTTCACACATTTTTAGAACTCAGAAGCAGCAGTATAGTTTTGTAACAAATTTGGGCCATTTCACACAGCCAATATGTTCCGTTTCAGGAACTCTTCAGTAACAGTTTCTGTCAGGCATTTCACACAGAACCATATTAGTACCAGTTCAGTAACAGAACATATTGGCCATTTCAGACAGAAGCGTTAGGGAAGCATTCCTGAGCCAGTTTACCTTGAAACCTCCTCCCAAGCGTTTTTCAGTTCTTGTACTGGTTCTGAAGCGCTACAGAGGGTGCTGTGTGAAATGCCCCTGAAGCGCTTCCTTTGATGACGAGTGTTTGGGCAATCTCTGTGATTTTTTTTAAAGAGGCTGAGTCTTAAAACGCTGTGTGTGTGTGTGTGTGTGTTTGTGCGTGTGTTTATATGTGTGTGTGTTTATATGTGTGTGTGTTTATATGTGTGTGAGAGAGAGAGAGAGATCCAGGCTGAGTCTTAAAATGTGGGGGGGGAGAGAGATCAAGGTCCAGGCTGAGTCTTAAAACGCCATGTGTTGGGGGGGGGGGTGAGTGGGTGTGGTGAAAAGAGGCTTGAAAAGAAACCGGCAGTCTGAAATGCCAAACTGCTTCGAAGACGGCTCCAAAACAGTAAGGGAAGGGCTGTCTGAAACTGACTTCACTGTACTGGTTTTTTCCAAGCCAGTTCAGTAACGTTTTTAAAGGTGTAGTGTGAAATTCCCCATGAGTAATAACTAAATATACAGCCAAAATGCAGCTAACACATTCGAGGCCCCTTCATTTAAATGGGAAATCAGCAGTATGTACAGTGCAGTTTTAAATATGGTTACTTATGCTGAAACAATTCTACATTCAAAAATATTTATTTTCTAGTACTGTTTATGAGATTGAACATTAAAAGTGCATAGCTTTGGCTGGATTGTCCTTATTTTCCCGTTAAAGTAATAAAACTGAACCTAAAGCTGTAATCCTACAAAATTCCACATAAGTAGCACTAACCTTAATTGATGTTATCCATTCAAAATAGGAGTGTATGTCCGATTCTTATTGAATCCAGAAGGAAAGAATGGCTATAATTTAATATCCACTTACTTGGAAGTAAGCCCCTTTGAGTTAAGTGGGACTGACTTCCGAGTAAGCCTGTATCGGATCCAGTTAGTTTTTAACATCGACCCCCCCAAACAAGTCTACTCAGAATTCTGCTCCGGTCTGTACAGTAAGGGCTTAATCCCAATGAAGAGTTTTTAGGGTTTCACAACTAGTTAAGAGAAGCTATACTTTATGAAGGAATCCTCCTGTAACCAAATAACATTACAGTTTTAGGATTATTCTCATCATACTATCCTGAACTGTGACAAACTTCTGTTCCGCACAAAATAATGTTCTTCTATTGTTAGGGGGTACAGAAAAACATATTAGTGGTTGTGTCCTGGACCACAGAGCCCGCGTGCGGCCGCCTACCTCCATTCAAAGAAGTCATATCTCAACTGGCCAGAAGTAACCTGTTGCCCGAAGCCAACACTTTGGCTACCGAGTAAACAAAGAGGAGCCTTAATTTCCTTCTTATTTGTTTCCATAGCAACCCATAGATTGCGCTCAGGTAGGACAAAGGGCGGTTCCTTACACTTTCTTTTGTAGAGAGAGCGTTCTGGGTAATGTAGTGCGGGAGCTTTCCAAGCCAGAGCTCGCTTGCAGTGCAAAGACTACATTTCCCAGCATCCCTCGAGCTGCTTTGTTTTTAGGGCAAACACACCTGAACAGGGTGTGGTTCGTGTTTGTTTTTCTGCAACGCAGATAGAAGAAGGAAACAGACGGTATGTGTAATACAGCTAGTCACAGGCAGCGGCTTATTAGAAGGGGAGGCTTGGAAGTAATTGCCTTACGGCAGGCAGTTAGGGAGACTCTAGCTATACATTGTTTTCTTTCCAAACGGTGTGACGAACAAGGTTATTATTTGGCGTGAGTCCCAGAAATGTAGACACTAGAGAAGTTTTTGATGTTGTTGTTTTTTAACTTTAGTAAGGTGTGAATGTATGTTACCTATATTTCAGCGCTGAATTATTATATTTCATTTTGCAGATTCAATGACTGTGCCAAGTTTAGATGCCTATATAAAATCCAGAGCAAACAAGAAAGTGAATTATGTACATGGCCTGAAGTATTCAGTGGCGTTACCCTCAAATTATTGGTTCATCAGCCTTAACTAAGGACATGGCAGAAAATGGCTAGATCAGACATTCTACAATGTAATAAAATACCCTGGCTTTTCTTTTATGTTTTTGGGCTAAGCTTAGATAGCCCTTGTTTTCTTTCTGCTCAAAGTGAAGCAGAAAAGGGGCTTTCCTTCAGCTTCTTCTAAAGATGGGAAAAGGTAAAAATTAGTCTCACCAGCCAGATATACTAAGCTTATTATTCTTTTAATCTGTTTAAAACATCTTCATTATTCTGTATGCTAATTTACTACCCACCCTCTATATGTATGACTGTTATTCTATTTCCATTTCATTGTATCTGAAGAAGTGTGCGTGCACATGAAAACTCATACCTTGGGGGGGGGGAAATTGGTCTTAAAGGTACCACTGAACACAATCTTTATTTCACTGAACCCTTGTAAGAGAGCAGTCAGTATATCAACTTAGTTTTCAGCTGCATGAAACAAAGTATAAGTTCGTTATTTATAAAAGAAGAATCCTAGTTCCACAGCCTCCCAATTCAACAATATTAAAAAAGCAAGTACTACAGCTGTGGTACCCCCTTTTTTTTGGGGGGGGAATAGGGGAGTTTAACCACTGGACAGACTGGTTTACTTCCCTTTCCTGCTGCCTATTAAGGTCTGTACCAGTATTTCATTTTTACATTGGTACTAACAGTGAGTGTTGGGGTGGGGGAAGGTACCAGGACTCATATACACTTGTGCTGATTTTCACCAATTCCCTCCTTAGGACTTGGGAGAACCCCCGTAAAGTACTGGCACTGAGTACTGGGGAGTACCATCACAAAAAGTACTAGTGCAAACTGTGTCTTCTAGTTTGTTTTTTTTAGTCTGACACTTTATGATAAACAATAGGGACATGACCAGTGTACCTGATCCATACTCCTGTGATGGACTAAACCTGTCTGCCAGGGTAGACACAAGAGCCAGCGTGTCAAGGAGAGCTGGAAGTGAGCTGCGAGCTTCCTTTCTGGCTTGGCTGTTATATCCTGCTCTGTATGGAAAGTTTAAATTCAGCAGATGAAGCTTATTTCTTCACTGTAATTATATATTGTGAAGAGCTTCATTAGCTTTTGTTGTACAGCTCTACATGGCCAGGACCCCTGCTGGAAACAACATTGGCAACCCTAGCTGGAGTGGACAGTTGGGACATAAGAACATAAGAGAAGCCAATGTTGGATCAGGCCAATGGCCCATCCAGTCCAACACTCTGTCACACAGTGGCCAAAAATGCCAGGTGCCATCAGGAGGTCTAGCAGTGGGGCCAGGACACTAGGAGCTCTCCCACTGTTGCATCCCCCAAGCACCAAGAATACAGAGCATCACTTGCCCCAAACTGAGGGATCCTAGCTGTACCTTGGGGCTAATAGCCACTGATGAACCTCTGCTCCATATGTTTATCCAATTCCTTCTTGTAGCTGTCCATGCTTGTAGCTGCCGCCACCTCCTGTGGCAGTGAATTCCATGTATTAATCACTCTTTGGGTGAAGCAGTACTTCCTTTTATCCATTCTAACCCGACTGCTCAGCAATTTCATTGAGTGCTCATGAGTTCTTGTATTGTGAAAAAGGGAGAAAAGTACTTCTTTCTCTACCTGCTCTATCCCATGCGTAATCTTATAAATCTCTTCATGTCACCCCTCAGTTGTCATTTCTCCAAACTGAAGAGCCCCAAGAGTTTTAACCTTTTTTCATAGGGAAAGTGTTCCAACCCTCTTATCATTCTAGTTTGCCCTTTTCTGCACTTTTTCCAGTGCTCTAATATCCTATCTGAGGTGTGGTGACCAGAATTGCGCACAGTATTCCAAATGAGGTTGCACCATCGATTTATACAAGGGCATTATGATACTGGCTGATTTGTTTTCAATTCCCTTCCTAATAATCCCCAGCATAGTGTTGGCCTTTTTTATTGCAGTTGCACAGTGTTTCGACATTTTTTTAATAAACATTTTTATTAAAAAGAGATTAAATACAAATATTTCCATGAGAACATATAGCTTTTTCAGTATACAGTTGGTTTGAGAAACAAAAGAGTTACAGTTTGTAAATATATAATATAACTTGTTTCAGTATTACAGTTGTAATAGGTCTATAGGGTAAACATTTTTCCACACTTTCTTGTTTGCTGTCATGTACTCTACTAATGGGTACCAAATTGCTGGAAACTGAGCTTTTTGTTTTACATTACAATTCAAAACATTTTTATGTGCTATCTTTTCCATTACATAAAACTGCCAGATCTTGTCGTACCATAGTTTGATTGTTGGTGGAAGGTTAATTTTCCATTTAATGGCAATGCAAGCTCTGGCTGCTGCTAGTAGGTAAGCAATTAGTATTTTTTTCGTATTCAGAAGGTCACAGTTTTCCCATAGAGGTGATAGCAGTAGTTCTGGTTTGTTTAGAATTAGATGATTTGTTATTTTATTGATATCTTCAATGACCTTGTCCCAAAATTGAGCTATGCTTGGGCATGACCACCAGCAGTGGATGAAGCAGGCTGTTGTTCCACATCTTTTCCAGCATAAAGAGCTTGTAGGTGGATAGATGTAATGTAGTTTTTGAGGTGTTAAATATCATCTTGTTAAGATCTTGAAATATTGCCTTTTGATGTTAATAGATTGTGATTGTAGGGTTGAAGACCTCCAAATAGATTGTCATTGTTGTATCAATATGGCTCTGTTGCAATCCTGTTCCCAGCTATTCTGGTATGCAAATGGTTTTTTGAAGTTTGTCTGTCCCAGTATGCTATATATTATAGATACCAAACCCTTTCATAGATGTAGTTTCAGATTTTATGAGGATTTCAAATGGGGTGAGAGGCTTTGTTCCAATATTTTTGAATTGCATTGTGTCAAATAGATGTTGAAGTTGCAGGGTAATGAAATTCCTGCCTTTTGTTCTAATTTGATTTTGTTCATTAGTTTTCCCTTTTGTGTAATATCTAGTAGTCTTGTTAATTTGACTTCTTTCCATTTTGAAAAGGTAGTTGAATTTATTGTCGGAGGAAACCACCTCTGGCCTTTAATGGAGAGAGCAGAGATAGATTTGAGACTAATTTTAAATGTTTTGCATCCCATATTTTAAAAGATGAAAGTAGAAATTCTGCTTTGTTTGTGCTTGCGGGTCTATGTTATTTTTTTTAGCCCATATTACTTCTTGTAGAGATAGAGGTATAAAGTGACTTTGTTCTAACTGCTTCCAGTCAGTATTGACTGCGGGAGATAATGTTATTATCAGTTGTGATAGTTGTGCTGCCTTGTAGTGTCTCGACATTTTCAGTGAGTTATCTACTACAACTCCAAGATCTCTCTCTTGGCCAGTCTCTGCCAGTTCAGACCCCATCAATGTGTAGTTACAGTTAGGATTTTTGGCCTCAGTGTGCATCACTTTGCACTTGGCCACATTGAACTCCACTGGCTACACTGATGCCCACTCGCCCATCCTCGACAGATCCCTTCGGAGTGCCTCACAACCATCCCTGGTTCTCACTACCCTGAACAATTTAGTGTCATCTACAAATTTAGCCACTTCACTGCTTACTCCCAACTCTAAGTCATCAATGAACAAGGTAAAAAGCATTGGACCCAGTACTGAGCCCTGTGACAACCCACTGCTTACCTCCCTCCATTTTGAAAATTGTCCATTTATACTCTCTGTTTCCTACCAATTAGCCTGTTTTTGATCCACAAAGGATCCTTTTATCCCATGACAATTGAACTTACTTAGGAGCCTTTGATAAGGAACTTTATCAAAAGCTTTCTGGAAGTCAAAGCAAACAACATCTATTGGGTTTCCCTTGTTCAGATGTTTGTTCGTCCCCTCAAAGAACACTAACAGGTTAGTGAGACAAGATCTTCCCTTACAGAACCCATGCTGAGTCTTCCTCAGTAGTTTTTGTTCATCAGTATGCCTACTAATTCTCTCCTTAATAACGGTTTCCACCAACTTACCCGGTATCGACATCAGACTGACTGGCCTGTAATTTCCCGGATCTCCTCTGGAACCCTTTTTAAAGATGGGGGTGACATTCGCTACCTTCCAGTCCTCATGAATGGAGGCAGATTTTAATGAAAGATTACACACTTTTTGTCAGGAGGTCCACAAGTTCACATTTGAATTCTTTCAGAACTCTTGGACGTATGCCATCCAGGCTTGATGATTTATCATTTTTCATGTTGTCTATCAGTCGTAGGACCTCCTCTCTCGTCACCTCAATCTTACTCTTTCAACACCCCTCCTGAAATCAGCGGTTCTGGAGTGGGCAAGCATTTCTCATGATCCACAGTGAAGACGGAGGCAAAAAATGCATTCAGCTTCTCAGCTATAAGGGTAACCCAAGCTTGATAGTGCTTGAATTATCATCTCTCCCTACAGCATTGGCTGTGATGGGAGAGAAAATACGGAACAGTTATTAAAGTAGGAAATGAAGCAATAGCAGACATTAGACAAGCTTTTGAATCAGTATTAATGATGTGTGTAATTTCACTATCCTGCTGTACTCTTGAGCATACATAACTGACTGGAACTTACAATAATGAGCCCATCAAATTAATCCTGTGTATGAGAATTTACTGCAACACTAAGAGCCTTGTCTTCCAAAATAAACCCCTTTTATCATGTGAAACTACCAGCACCATAAAAAGCATTATGAGGCACAAAGTAGTGAGTGTCTCTCCATGGCAATTCAGAGCAGGTGCCAGGATGTTCCCTCTTCTGAATATCCTTCAAATAAAACTCTGTCTGTATTAGATGGGTCTTTTAATAGGATTTGCTACATTAACCTGAGGATGAAAAACCATTCATTCCATACAAACTGAATTTCTAACTGTGGATATTCACAATGTTTGGTGTCAGGGTCTCTCCATTCAGTAGCTGTGCCACTGTAAAAACAAGTGGTATGAAGGCCAAAATCACTAAGATTTATAGCATCTATTCTGGACAGATAAGGGTACACTTAAATGATGTTTTACAGCAAATCTTAAGCAATCCTCTTGAAGTACCTCTGCTAAAATGTGGGTGCAAGTTCAATCACGTTTTAATTAACATGAAATTGCATGTAATGATTCCGTCTTACTAGACACATTATTCATTAAAACATCACTTCATTTTCCCTTAAAATTCTGGCAGTTCCTGTTCCTAAGGGCACAGTTCTTCTAGTTCCAGCTCTCATTGCTTACAAATAGGGAACCTGGGATAATCAATCCAGCATATAATGCTTGAGTGTCAATTTAATAACATTTTGGATTAGGAAGGTGATTTGGGCTGTAGACACAGTTGCTCCAAACCACCCCTTAGGAGAGTCTGAAACTGAGCTTGGGTCAGAAGGGAGCATCTATTGGAGAGCCAATTTGGTGTAGTGGTTAAGTGCGCGGACTCTAATCTGGGAGAACCGGGTTTGATTCCCCATTCCTCCACTTGCACCTGGCTGGATGACCTTGGGCAAGCCATAGCTCTGTACCAGCTGTTCCCTCAAGGAAAGAGCTCTCTCAGCCCCACCTACCTCACAGGGTGTCTGTTGTGGGGAGGGGAAGGGAAAAGGAGTTTGTAAGCCGCTCTGAGACTCCCTTGGGGAGTGGAGGGCGGGGTATAAATCCAATCTCTTCTTCTTCTTCTATTTTGAAATACCTATCTTTGTTGGAGGATACTTGGCTTGGAATTTCCCAACATGTTGCAACTGACCCCACCTACCATGGCAGCCCTTTTGTGACTGATTTCCTCTTTGTGGTAGCTTTTTGTGGTGCACCTGTGCTCAAAATTTCAAAAATTCCTATAGGCTCAACACGATTGACAAGTCAAAGTTTCCCAAATAATACTGCTACTGGTAACAACACTAGAAAATATGGGTGTTGGGAGGAAATGTAAATAATAAAACACAATCTCTTAGCCACACATACAAGAAGAACAGACAGTTGTTTATCAGGGTGTCGTTCCTCCATTCAATAGCACTATAGGCACTGAACAGTCTTCTTCTAATAGGGTCTCTCCAAGCCTATGACATCTGCCAACGATATGCAAAACCAAAATAAAACCAAGCTACTCTTTTTATTTAAAAGGTATAGCTTTTATTTTTTAACAATGCTTATTGTATAAAATTTCAGTTAATAAAATTTACAGTTATTGCACAGCATTTCAGAATAATTGTGGTTTGTTTGTTTTTAAATACAAGGCACAATCCGAAAACAAATAATCTGAGAAATTCTAAGTAGAATTAAGCCCCCCTCCCCCTTCGATATGCAAGGATTTTTTTTTTGTTCAAGTAATCCACAGAGTCAAAAACTCTGAACTTTATACTATAGTAACATACAGTTAAAAGATGATTCTCTAAGCAAACTGCTTTTAAGATTGAGGCACTGACAGATTCTCGGGCAAATCTATCTAGAATCAAATTTTATGGTGTTTCAAGGAATAAGTTTGGGATTGTTCCCTAAGTATCACTAATTTTCGGTGAAATTTTGACCTGGGAGCTTAATTTCTATGGAAAGTACATGTATACTAAGCATCTAAAAGTCATTTTTCTTTTTGAACCCATACTCTTTTGTGTCAGAACTCCCAATTGCACAGATTACTTTAGGCCCATGGAAATCAACAACTAAATTCCTTGCAACATCAAGATTCCTCCCTACAGTAAAAGTAATACAGAAACATCCTCTGGCAGAAGCTGCACCATTATATTCTCAGCGTTATGACATAGTTCTACAGCAAGTAGTTTAGTATGTACACAGTGTAAAATTTGAAAGCAATGAAAAATGGAAGAATCGAGAAGTCTACTTTTTGCTGTTTTAAAAAAGAATGAACTATAACATTTATTCAAATGTTCTTACTCAGTCCACACAAGAAAAGATGAATGACACAAGTATTTGGGCCACATCTAAAAGGTAACCTGAAGCCTTACCTTTTGCTGCTTTTCTTTGTAATCTGTTTTAATTTGCAAAACTGATACCACTCAGTTGCAAGGAAGGCACATGAGGTATGAAACACAGAACTGTTTCTGTAGCGTAACCAAGTCCCCAAAAGCACAGGGTCTCTGAGTCTTTAACGGTGGGGCAGAAGAGTGCATTTAAACAGCTGTAGCTTTACTTACCCATGTAGCATAGTGATATGACAAGTTGCACCAACCAACCTTGCCCGCTTTGACCTCCCCCTCAACCTGCCCATGAGACAGAAGAACAACTCAGAGCATGTTCTTAAGTTAAATTACAAATGCCATCTGGAGATTGAGTAATTAAGATGAACTGATTGTCCATTTTAATTTGTATTTTGTATGTTTTTAACCTGTTGTAAATCGCCCAGAGCCCTGTGTATTCAGAGATGGGGCGATTCAGAAATCTAATACATAATAATAGTATTACACGTACCAAAGCTCTACAAAATTTTCCCATGTTGTCTTCATGTAAGCAGACTGTTTGATAATCAGTGGTCCTATCTGGGACGATACAATTGATTTTATTAAGCTGTGTTATCTTTGTAAACGTGTGTACACTTCCCTGGTTGGTTGGTCAGAAATATAGTTCATTTCTTAAAGCACCTTGAATGAAGAATCCAAAAGGAGCATGCCTGCACTGGGAATAGGAATATAGATTCCACTTATAAAGGGAAAGAAAATTAGGTGAGGTGAAGGATGTCTGTCTCACACACACAAACTGCAACTTTTGAAGCTTGAATGACAGCATCTACTCTAAGGGCTCATTGGACTAAGAATCAGAAAACATTTACTATATAGAGAAGGCCTTAAAAGTGATTTTTAGATCTGAATTAAGCATCACCTGTGTGAGGTAGATGGAAATGATCCAAAAGGTGCATGTGTTACTTTGAAGAGTTTCCTCCCCTTCCTCTTAGTGAATTTTCCTTCCAGGATTGTTTACACCCAATCATTCTAGCTACCTTAGGAATTAATGAGAGTTTTCAAAAACTGCTGTGGGGTTTTGTTGGGATTTTTCTGCCAATAAAGACATTGTGCATATGTGCCTTTGGATTTTACCTAAAGAATCCAGACTCCAAAACTAATATATTTCGATCTAAACCAAGGAACAATAGCAAAATCAGGAGAACAAAATAGAGCATAGGTACACACCATGAATGGAGACTGAGATTTTGGCTTGGCTTATGACCAGTGCTTACGAGGCATAGAGCTGTGTGTAAATTTCATTAGAAATGCCAAATGTGTTGTGGGATGATCTTGCCTGCCTCTCATGGTAGAAGTAAATGGAAATCCTGGTAAACCAAAATGCTTCCAAGCCCTTCAACAAATTATTGTTTTATTGACAAACACTGCCATTTAATTCTGTCTCACTCTCTTTATATATAGCTGTATTCCTGCCGTACACTTTCACTTCTTCGAGGAATGCTGAAATATTCAAAACTGCCTTGCCATATAAAGCTCTTTTTGCATTTTGGTGAAGAGACAAAATCTAACAGCAGTCTATGTAAGAGAATGACAAGGCTTGCAGAGTTCATCTGGCATCTTCAAAGCCTGTAGCACCATTCTGCAAGGCACTGGCTCCAAATTCCTTCTCAATACCCTCCTTGGCATTTCACTATACTTCTGTGGAGTCGTCCATTTCACTAAACAATAGAAAAACAGCTTTCATGATTTCACAGTTGTGCCTTAGAGCACTTTAACAGAACCTTGTAAGCAATGGCAAAAGTAAGGAGATAAGCAACTGGTCGCTGCTTGGAGACCCTTGTAAACCCCTCTCAGAATGTTAAAGACAAATGGAATATGTATATTTAAAATCAAGATAGAATGGAGTCATTTGAATTTGGAAGTTCAAGACAGAATTTACTGACCAGTTGATGTATGGTCATCACATTGCAGAACATTTACTTGTTAATCAGCCCCAAAAATGTCACAGGTCGCTCCCACAAAACAATTGTAGTCTAGGTGTGGTTTATACCATGTTTTTCAAACACAGGAACCACTGAGTGGCCAACTAGCAAGTAGATATGGACGTAAATTCCTTGTGTAGCTTCTACATCCCCACGCCCCCAAACAGGAAGTGTGCCTGCACACAAAAGCTCATACCTTGATTTAAACTTCGTTGGTCTTAAAGGTGCCACTGGACTCAAACTTTGCTCTGCTGCTTCAGACCAACCATCACCCACTTGAATGTGTTTTCATAGTGTTTGCTTTATTTACAAATATAGCACAGGTAGCGGCAAAGAGGCAAACCTTCAGGGCAGCAGATCGGCGACCAACATCAGATTCCCCAAAGAGACAGAGATCCTGTGCATCCAATGTACTTCAGGCAACTCTGAGCACAGTCTGTCTGTTTCTCCCTCTCAGCCTCTTCCAACATCAAAACTGTGCATTCTCTCTCCCCCTCCCCTACTCTGTGCAGCTCATCTCTCCCAAGCCCTAATGGACTACTTGAACAACCAATTTTCTAACAATTACGGCCAACTGAGAAGGGTCCTTAACACATATTACCATTCAATTGTCATATAGGATAAATCAGAACGCAAACTAATGGCATTCTGTATTAAGTCCAGTATAACTGGCTCCTTTTAAAGGAAATAGACCAGAACATGATATTAGATCTTCTGTTCAAGACATTCAAGCAGTGGAGATAAACAAAGGTTCCAGCATCAAATTATATAGTTGTTACGTCTTTGTTCAGCATGCTCAAAAGCACCAGCCTACCCAGAAATGGTTGGGTCCCATATCACTGAAGAGCAAAGCATTAGTGGAAGAGGAAAAACTAGTCCCAAGGGCATCTCTAAGCCAAGAAGATCACAGTTTTCCTGAAAGTCAACTTGCAGTCTAAACTCCTGTCTCCTTTGTCTCTTACGGCTAAACTAGACTTTGCATTTTACAGCAGTTTGCCACAGGGACTTGCAGCCATACTGCAGCTATGAGTTCCTGCTATAAATTCCATTTAGAAGTGCTGCAGTGACTCAGTTCGGGCCAGGACCATAGTGCAAGGGCAGAGGGGCTTTTTCCCCCTTGCACCATTTTTCAGAGCTGAAATGGCCCCAGGAGAGTGTTATTTGCCCTATTGGAGGATGCCTCCCTTGGTCATGTTGAAGTGGGGGGGGGGGGGAACAGAAACCCTGCCTTCCCCCATGCCATCACCCCAGTCTGAATTGGGCCCCTGCAGCACTTCTAAATGGAGTTGCCACCAGCCCCTATGGTGAACTTTTATAAAACGTAAGGCTAGTTTGGCCCTGAGGAGAATCATGCCTAAGACAATAAGTACCTACCTTAGTTGTCTCCGTAGCCTGTTACATTTGTCTTTCAGGTGCAGATTCTTAATCTTTCTGGGGACATCGGGTACAAACCATGCTGCAGTCAGTTTGATGCACAAGGCCACATGCTGCAAAGAGGCAACGGCGAGATCAGATTTTGTTCCTTGCAAGAAATTAGCTGCAGTCAACATCTAGGCAGTGACCAACAGTAGCCAAGGCAGTCATTTGCTTAAACAAACAGGACTGAGGAGGAATCACAGGTAAAAAACAGGAATAACTCACCAGAGACAAGTGATTTATTTGTGCTCATTAGCTTAACAATGGCTTTTTTGGGTAATCAATTGTTTCATTGCCACAACATGAAATTCAGCGATGTAGATCCAAATCAAGCTCTTACTACATTTAATATAGACCCTTCCATTGACTGTGAAGGAACGGGTCTCGGAGGCTTTTAGACCCACCAGTGTGCCAACAATGGGACGTCCCAACAGTAATTCAATATGGGCCTCCTCCTCCTGGAAGCCAAGACTGCCATTCTCTTGCGGACTGGCAAAAAGCTGGGCCCAGATAATAGACTGAAAGAAGCTGAGCCACTGTCCTCTGTTAAATTAGGGCAGGACAGCGATGCTACAAATAATAAATGAACAGCTCCATGTAAGGGAATTCGGGGCAGGCTGGTTTCTCTAACCATGACACTGGGTCCAGTTGTGCAGTGCAAGTTTCTACACCCTACAGATTGATATAGTCTGGCTGCTATGGAGCTCTTAAAAGGAGCAGTAGATGTGTTTCTTCTCTTGTAAGCCAAGTATCAGTTAAACATGTATCTCGTCCTACTGAAGCCCAGGACTTCAATTGAAGAAGAAGAAGAAGAGGAAGAAGAGATTGGATTTATACCCTGCCCTTCACTCACTTGGAGTCTCAGAGCGGCTTACAAACTCCTTTCCCTTCCCCTCCCCACAACAGACACCCTGTGAGGTAGGTGGGGCTGAGACAACTGTCCTTGAGAGAACAGCTGGTACAGAGCTATGGCTTGCCCAACGTCATCCAGGCAGGTGCAAGTGGAGGAGTGGGGAATCAAACCCGGTTCTCCCAGATTAGAGTCCGCGCATTTAACCACTACACCAAACTGGCTACACCAAATTGAGTGTAGCTGGTGCACCTAGATGATTTTTTTTCAGTGCCTTTCTCATCAATAATTGGTTAGCATAGCTGCTGGTCAAAAAGACCAGTTCACAGCAGAAGCACCTGAGGTCATAATGCGCCTAAAGCAGCACCCTTAAGCAGATGCAGTGCTCCCGCTCCCCAAAACCTGCGGGACTCTGCCAGAGACTGCCTTCCACAGCTTTCTACCTAGAACACTTACTTCAAACAAGATAAGGAAGGCCAGGCGTGCTGCAAAAACATGCCAGAACTTGACAGTGTAACTGTAGTCATCGCTGTTCCGGTAATCTCTGTATCTGCAGAAGGGGTATAGTAAATCATAAATGCTGCACTGTGCACTGCCTCACCCAGCCTTCTATTTCCATACTTTTTTTTTTTCAGAGGCAGCTAACAGAGCTGGAAAAAATAATGATCAGTACTCTTTACTCATAATTTAGTAACAAAAGAGTACTGTTCTCAGCTGGGCTCCCAAGTCCAGGCAGCATTTAAGTTCTTACCTGTACATTCATACACCTTTTATCAGAGAACACAAGCTCTGCCTCCTTGTTCCTCCCTCTTCCTTGAAAGTTCTACTGTTGCTTTGCTATCCAGAAAGGGTGGGTGGAACAATTATACATCAGTAGACCTCTGGATGGGCAGCGCTCCAGCAGGCCACTTGCAGTGGAGCCCTTCCTAGCCAGCATGATGAAGGGCAGCTGTAGACCAACTGGTTGGGAAGGACTCCATTTCAAGAAACTGGCTGAAGCTCTTCCAACTCATTAGGAGACCTGGTGGCAGGAAGTCCATCCCAACAAACAGACCCAGTGTCCCTGCTGTGTCTGTTCATAGAATTGCAAGGGGCATGAAAGAAAGTGATGTTCTTTCAAAAGAAACTTACTTCCCAACTATGAAAACTGGAACTGGAATCAGCGTTTCCAGATATTTCTTGGCATAAACATTTTTTTACCATTTTGTATCCTAATAAAACATGATATAAATAGGCATTTTAGATGAACTATGCCAAATTCTCTGCCTCCATTGGTATCAAATTACACAAAGCCACCAAGATCAAAGAAATTCTATCGTTTTTTCCGCACTCAAGTCTAAGGCACTGACTTTACAAAAAGAGGAGGTTGCTCTCTGCCAGCTAATCGTCATCCTAATCCATATGCAGTGTAATTGGGATGGAATGAAAGCCATCTCCAGAGCAGCCCAGTATAATACTGGTTTTCCATTCATTGGGCTGTTGCAGGAAGATGAGGCAAGGTTAGTTACATGCAGGGCTTTTTTGGTAGAAAAAGCCAAGCAGGAACCTATTTGCATAATAGGCCACACCCAACAGCATACATTCATTAGCATATTAGGCCACACCCCTGACAGCGCAGCTCCCTCCCAGGATCGGCTTCCCCAGGTGTCCCGCAGCTTGCAGGGCACATGGGGAACCCGAGGGAAGGAAGGCAGTTTCTGGATCGGCTTCCCCACCTGGGAAACCTGAGGAGGGGGAAGGCAGTTAAAACAGCCTTCCCTTCCTGGATCAGCTTGGCTTTCCCAGGTGCCCCGCGGCTTGCAAGGCACCTGGGGAACTCAAGGAGGGGGAGGCTGTAGGCATGGCCAACTCAGAAGCCAGCCGGAACTCCGTTCCTGTGCGTTCCTGCCCCAAAAATAACCCTGGTTACATGTACATTTCATGTGGGCAGGGCTCATTTCGTAGCAGGAGCTCCTTTGCCACACACCCCTGATGTAGCCAATCCTCCAAGAGCTTACCGTAGCCCCTGTAAGAAGAGCTCTGTAAGCTCTTGGAGGATTGGCTACATTAGGGGGGTATGGCCTAATATGCAGAGGAGCTCCTGCTAAGAAATGAGCCCTGCATGGGGGGAAAGAAGTAGCCACACCATTACAGGGCTGTATTGATAATGTGAAAGAAAATGAGGCTTATGCACATATTCTGCTTAATGGACTGGGCTGTCAGGCTTCCATTGTGAAGCTCAGAATATGGCAGGAAAAGCACGCTGTTGTCAGTACCTGCAGTGTGTTATTTCATTCCCCATGGAATCTTTAAGATCTGTCAGGTCATTGCGATTCTTTAAGTCCTGGATGGAGAATACTGAAAGACTGTGGTGCACATAACCTGTCAAACAGCTACAAGCAGGCCGAAAAGAAAAGAAAAGAAGGAACATTACCTGGGGTGCAAGAGTGTTCTAGGCAAATTATGCAGGTTACAGAACCCTGGCAGAGCTTAGAAAAGAAAAGTGTTCAGCAAGGCTCTGATTTGTTTTGATCTTATATATTTTATTTGTATACATTTTCTCAAAACAAATGCGTTACACTTGGCACTGTTGATGTGTTGACTAGTCCGTCGTTTTATTTTCAGTCTTAAAGTGATGAAATAAATTGAGCCATTTCCGCATTTTGCATAAAGCACAATGTACATCCTTTCCTGATTTGTATTTAAAAGATTCCTAACTACTTGGGAAAATATCTAGCCTGAGCTTGCTTTTACTTGAAGACTCTTCCTTGATGTCATTGTTGGGGGGGGGGGGGAGAGATTTGTTATGTATCTATTCAGGGCTCATTTTGTAGCAAGAGCTCCTCTGCATATTAGGCCACACCCCTGATGTAGCCAATCCTCCAAGAGCTTACAGTAGCCCCTATAAGAAGAGCTCTGTAAGCTCTTGGAGGATTGGCTACATCAGGGGTGTGTGGCCTAATATGCAAAGGGGCTCCTGCTACGAAATGAGCCCTGTATCTATTTCCATTAAGTTACAAAGCATTTTAAAATAGGGTCGATCCGTGCAGTTTAGTAGGTAGAGGGTTAGATTAGGACAAGAGTGACCCTGGTTCGAAACCCGACTCCACCATGGAGCTCACTGGGTGACCTCGGGCTCTCTCAACCTAACCGACCTCACAGGACGGTGGTTGCGAGAATAAAAGGGAGGAGGGTGAATAACATTGAGGAAACTAGTGGGATATAAACAGATTTTTAATCAGTCCTCTGCACTGGATTTTTTTTCAGCTAGAATGAGATTCTCTTTTTTTAAAAAAACACCTTGCTTAAATAACATTAGGAAAACAGCTCTGTCGTCATATAGCAAACTAGCTCATGTTACAGACTGAAACTAGGGGCCATGGATGGGCAAGTCACTCCAGTGTCAACCACTCATCCATCTGGATGACCTTTTAATCCTATTTTATGCCTAGTAACAACCTGATCGGCATTTTACATCCCTGTCTCATGGAGAACATTGTTCCCCCCGCAGTTCTTACCAGCCCTTGCTTTTGGTTGATATCGTTTAATTTTGTGCAGAAGGGTTATACGACAAGGCAGGGCAGGGCAGCTACATGGCCAAGGAGAGGAGGCAGAAGACACACTGGGAAGAAGAAGCACTGCCTTCTAGAGCGGAGTCTAACCCACATTTGGCCTCAAAACCCGCCATGGTGGCCGGATGCAAATCAGAGCCTGTCTATCAAGATACGGTGCATCATTTTGTGTCCGCAGCACATCCCTGAAATGCAAAAGTTTCTTTCTGTGAGGTAAGGCTGTTTTGCATGTTCTTCTTATCAATGGAACATACCTTGTGCTGGAGAAACACACCAGGCATGCTGTTTCCAGTGGAATGGAACCAGGCTAACTTTTAAAACGTCTCACTTTCCCTTGCCACACTTTGCCCACTTTAAATAGTTACTAACTTCTTCCTTTGTCACACATTTCAAGATCTTCTGATCACCCTCCTACTTCACAGATGATCTTTCTCACACACGGTTCTTTGGCAACAGGGGAGGAGCTTCAGCTCTAAGCAAATCACCACAATGATTATCGCATTCTGCATCCCCAGTGCTGCTTGTCTGCTCTTGCATGGCACTCACTCTATGCCAGTGTAGTTCTCCTGTACACATGGGCCGAGTGTGTATTTATACACTTGCATGGGGATGAAGTCTGAGGTGATGGAAATCACAAGGCCATTGGCAATGACAGCCAAAATACCAATCGCTTCCAGGATCGGCAGCCAGATACCTGCAAAGGGGGGGGGGGAGAGAGATTCCCTTGGTCAGCTTCATGCTGAGAACATTCCCCCCCCCCCCCCAGCTTTCAGCTCTGGATAAAGAATTTGCTTACTGGTGTCATGGCCAAGGCAATTATAACAGTGAAAGGAAACAAGCAAATCCATTTCCTCCTTTCATTCTCCCACCAGTTTCTAACTGAGTTCTTATATAAGGTGTCAGTGCCAAATTCAGACCTGGAGAGGCCCCCTAAGGTCAGTGGCTTTCAGCAAGAAAAGCTGGAGCCTGGTGCACAGCTAGCACAATATGTTGCCCTGTTGGCCAAGCAAAGGCAGGAGGGCCGGTTCCTAGTATCCAGTCCAGGTTTAGCCATTTTAAGCCAGGCTTAGACTTCATTTGCCAGCCAGTCACAACAGATGTGGCACACTGCCTCTGAGGCTTGAGCACCAGCAGTTAAGGCTAGTTCTCCAGGCTACGCCCAAGTCTCAGATGCTAATGATTCCTTCTCTGCTTGGCTCATTCCCTTCCTAATGCTGAAGCCTTCATAGCTTGTTTAAACTGTTTCCCCAGGCTTTTTCTTGGGGGGGGCGTGGACCCCAACAGCCTTTGAAATTATGTGTCCTCACAGTATCCGGCATAAGAGTATACCCAAATAGCAGAGTATCAGTAAATGCAATTCTCAAGGCTCCCCCCCCCAGTTTATATAAGACTTGTGTCATAGGCGTCAACTATGGGGGGGCTCGAGGGCTTGAGCCACCCCCCAAAATTCCCGGGGGGGACTGAGCCCCCCCCCGGGAAAACAGTGCGCCCTCCACCGTGCCTCCTCGGGCCCTTCCTAGGGCTGCCGCCGCTGTCTCCCCCCCCCCCCGGCCTGGCCACTCCGTCCCTCCCTCTGTCCGTCCAGGGGCCAGCTAAGCAAATGCCCAGCTGGCCCCTGGACAGACAGAGGGAGGGACGAAAGCAGGAGACGTCAGGCTGGGGGAGGGAGGCGGCGGTGGCAGGAACATGGTCCCAGCAGGCGCGTGCGCACGGAAGAGCTCCCGCCCCCCCCGCCCCCGGGAATTTGAAAACTTGACACCCCTGACTTGTGTCCATACTATTCCTCTTTGCCTAAATAAATGTTTAACTCAGCCTTGGCCTACATCAGCTGCCACTTTGTACACGAGTCCAGACTCCAGTATCATCACAGTAAAAATCCTGGGGGGGGGGGGGGGTAATACAGAAGTGTGTCCTGAATGATCTGATGAGGGGGTTTTCCTCCCTGATCATCCCCTTACCAATATCCTTGGCTTTCCTGGGCACCATACGCCTCTGCAGTTTCACCATCTTGACAGCATCGTACCGAATTTCAATGAGGTTGTTGAAAAAGGCCAGCAATGGGGCAAGAGGGAAGGAAGCCACAAAAATGGTGGTGAAGCTGTATTGGATTGCTGAGGATTTAGAACACAATACACTGAAGAGAAGTATTAAGTGACAGAGAACATTCTAGCATGCATTATGCTTCCTGGCCCTCCAGGGATGCTCCATAGGCCAATAACGGTACACCATAAGCGGACTGGTACAAACCTAAGGACTATTCCTATCTTTAGCTGTTTTTATGAGAGTCCAAGATTGGAGTGTTTCAAACCCAAGAATTAAATTATTTTTCCAGTGGTTTTTGTACCAAGGAAGAAGAAAACAACACCAGATGTTGCCAAGGCTGTGTGTCTCTCACAATTCTGAGACTGCATTTCACATGCAGAATTGGTTCCAGACACAGAATTTGGTATCCTCAGAATTTCAGCTTTCATGTTTTAAGCAAACATAATATTCCTTAAGGATGCAAAGAGGATCTCAAAACTGCGTGGCAATTCATTTGAATTCTGAGATGCTAAAATGGAGAGGAAGTGAGTAAGCTTTCCAGTAGTGGAGTGGCAGATTTTACTGCCCTGTACAGATTTTAGTGCCTCTCCCCACATCAAGTAAAAACAGAATAAAATTATGCAAAATGCTTATTTCAAATGTGTATTCTAAAATTGTTATTTAAAGTGTGTATCTCTTTATCTGAAAAGCAGCTTATGATAGGGGTTTTTTTCGGGGGGGGGGGTTGCCATCAAGTTGCAACCCACTAACGGTGACCCCATAGAGTTTTCAAGGCAAGAGACTATCTGAGATGGTTTGCCATTGCCTGCCTCTGCATAGCAACTCTGGAATTCCTTGGTGGTCTCCCATTCGGATACTAATCAGGGCCAGCCCTGCTTAACTTCTGAAACCTGACGCGATCAGACTATCCTGGGCTATCCAGCTCAGGGCTATGATAGTAATAGGGGGACATAAATGATAAAATCTTCACAAAATTCACAATAGTAATCAGCTGTAACTAACAACACTAAATAAAATCATGGGCCACTATAGAAGACATCAATCAAAATATAAAATAAGCCTTTGTAAACGCCTGTAGAACTCAGCACTGGTTAGACATTTTCTTTTGCTTTATCAAATATTTAATACTGTACTCTTAGTCAAATTTAAACTTTCGTGGCAGCCTACAAGTTAACATTAACATGACAAAGCACATAAAAACAAAAAACCCTGGAATACTGTATCAAATTACTAAAAATTATTTTTAAAATAAACAGCACAACAGGGTATTAAAATAACAAAAAGAGCCGTGAAAATAAAAAATAGCACAATAGCAGCAGAGAGCCTTAAAACAGGTATTCCCATAAAAAAATGACCAGAAACCACACAAATAACAAAAATAGCATTAAAACATAAGGATCATCAAATAGAGGAGGTTTGTCAGACAAGGAAAAAAAATCTCAAGGTCCAGGGCACCAAACATTTATTTACTTGGTGCCAAAAATGCCACAGGGACAGGGCCACGAGCACACAGTTCCACAGTGAGGTGCCAGAACAGAAATGGCATGGCTGTAGTGGCTACCCAAACAACTTCAGATGGCAGGGGCACAGCCTCTGACAATAATCTTAATGGACAGGCAAGCTGATATGGCAGCAGGCAGTCCTTTAGATAACCTGGATCCAGGTAAGTGCCACCATCCCAAAGGCCCAAAAAAATATTTTTCTTTTTGTCAGAACTTTGACCTCTAGTATAAACAAGTATGGGGAAGTGGCCCTGACTGGGATAGCCCAGGCTAGCCTGATCTTATAATATCTCAAAAGCTAAGGTAGGTCAGGCTTGGTCAGTATTTGAATGGGAAACCAACAAGGAATACCAGGGTTGCTATGCAGAGGCAGGCAATGGCAAACCACCTCTTAACGTGTCTTGCCTTGAAAACCCCACAGAGTCACCATAAGTGACTTGATAGCAAAAAAATTTTTTAAAAAATTGGGAAGTGTCACACAGGGCCATGACGCTCCCTGCACTCTAGGTCTGAAGGTATCCCAAATATCCAGTTATCCCAGAATATCACAAAGTTAATAGCTAATATTTTCTTACAGCAGTGAGTTACAAAGCATTACAACTTAACAGAGATTGATAAATCCTTAAGAAAGAAGATGCCTATGATCGCCTAATAGGGTTGCCAGGTCTTACCATTCCTGGTGTGGGGGGGGTCCATTCCTGCTCTGAGAGTCTTCTTGCACGTGTGCGCTGCAATGACATCACCCAGGGGTGATGTAATTGTGCTGGGCACGTCGGGCAGGATGCTCTAGCATTTGGGCAAAAAACTCTATGCTCACTCTAGAGTTTTTGCCCAAATGATAGAGCATCCCCCATGTGATGTGCCCAGCGTGATGACGTCACCTCCAGGTGACATCATTGCGCCGGGCATGTCAGGTGGGACAGGACTCTTCGGGGGCGGTGCTCCCCCACCAACCAGCTGGTCAGCGGCTGATTGGGGCCTCCGAAACTGGAGAAAACCCCACCCCCATCAGGAGGATGGCAACCCTATCACCTAATATGAGGGAATGCTTTATATTTTCCTTATAATTATTTTCAAACTACCTAAGGAATTAATATCTAAATTTCAAAAGTGACCTTTCAGTAAAAGAACAAGGTGCCTAATTTAACACAGAAGATTATTAATTTAATACAGAAGATTAAAGCATATTTTATTCTGGCTTCAACAGGAGCAAAGCTGATTATAACATAGTTTGCCGGCTGCATTTCTTTACTTGGTGAGTCCCTATCATACATGGACTAGCCAGTGTTTTTGACCCTCCTTTCATTGGCAAAACCACCCACCTAGGGTTGCCAAGTGTTGAAAACTCACCGGCGGGGGGGGAGTCCTCCTCTCGCCGGGAGTTTCTTCGTGCGCGCGCCCATCGACGTCACCGGAAGTGACGCAGCACGTTGGGGGCTTTGCCAGGGCGACGCTGTGGCAATCGCCCCAAAACTCTATGATACCATAGAGTTTTGGGGCGAGTGCCAGAGCATCGCCCTGGCAAAGCCCCCAACGTGCTGCGTCACTTCCGGTGACGTCATTACATTGTCCTCGCTGGATGACGTAGGGGGTGGGGTTCCCCCCGCCGGCCAAATGCTGGCCGGCGGATCGGGAACCGCTTTAGCGGGGGATCCCCCGCCCCCCGGGCTGACTTGGCAGCCCTACACCCACCAGATGTTTGAGAGTTGACCAAAATTGCCAGACTAAGGTGAATCATCTTATTTCTCAGACCACTTCACAGTATTATCAGCTAACATTTCTAACTGTGTCAGGACCAAACTAGGTGAAATGCGAGACATACAAGACCAGATCTTCAAAAGTCTTTCCTTTCGGAGTAGCTGCTCCCTACCACCTCACTCTATCCAGAATAGAAGTCGCACATCTTTCTGCAAGGGGCTATTAGCCCCAGTGCAGAGAAAAAAAAGATGTCACCTGTTTTCCCTACTGGGACTACTACTGGTTCAAGGATATGGTTGGTTGTATCCACTCTGCTTTTTCCCTTAACCTCACCTAATTCCCCTCCTTCCTACAGAGCCTTCTCACATGCTTTTTATCCATGCAGGCCCCATGATCTCCTGTACAAACTTCTTGGTGGTCAGAGGGGATATCCTCCTCTTTCACCAGGGGAAAAGCTGGTTGGATCCAATCCATCATGATGAGAACGAGTCCCTCAGCACTGCAGCCCTAATCCATATGGGGAGGGATGCACCTGCTATAAAGAGAATTTACAGGGTTGGGAGTTCTGATCTCCATTTATACGAATGCTGTGCTTATTCTTCCCTAAGCATGAAATCACCACATCTCTGGCATTCCATTTGGAACCTACTCAAGTAGCTATTTATTCTTCAAAAAAGCTAGCCTAAGAGAGGTGGACAGAACTGCCCAAGTTAGCAGGAGATGAGCCAATTAGCTAACTTGCATAAATTCGAGTCCAGGAGAACCTTAGAGGCCAACAAAATTTTCACGGTATAAATCTTGCCAGTCTCTAGGGTGCTTCTTTTGTTTTCCTTTTTAAAAAAGTTAAATACACCGTTGGGCAAATTACATCATGTAGACAACAACTACATTATAAAATTCAAAACAGTATTAACATTATTTTTTAAAAATAAGAACTTTAAAAACTATGGGCGAAGACTATGACATGCTTAGTATAGATAACCCATCACTTTTAGTAAAATTGCATAAATTCGAAATATTTACTATTTTTAAAGGCGCTAACTACTCTGAGTAGTTTGGTCTAATTTCTCTGTTATGGGTGACCATTTTGTTATAGATTTAAGATAATCCTGATATGGATCTGCTTGGAAGATACTCTCTAGGGTGCTGCTGAACACAAATTTAGCTATTCTACTGCCAACCAACACATTTCTTACAGTAAAATGTGTGGTTTATATTCCAGAGAGTATACCTAAGCCCGGTCACGGTTCCAAAGTTCTCAGCATAATCTAAAGCTGGTGACGGATCACACATTTCCAGCGAATGGAAGGTTATGTATAGAAGTTTCATGTACTACACACATATCGCCCTCCCCCCATTCTCTGCTGACACGATTTTTTGCCCTAACACTTCAAAAAGACAATTGTGGGGCAAAAGAAAGTAAAATGTACACATTATAGTTAAAGCTCCTGTTCTATTACTTGAGCCATACCCCCTTCCTTAATCAGCTGGCCAGAGGCCAGAACCTAATGGGATGCCAGTGGCAGAATGTTGAGTTGTGCCCATTTGTTCTTGTTATTCACCCTCCCCCTAGCCACCCCCCTAACTTCACTTACTCATCTCCAGGAACTCATTGAACAAACTGAACATGTTGACTTCATTCAGCTGGTAATTCCACAACCAGTCCTCCTTGCATTGGTCCTGGGCACTCTCCTCCACGTGAATTCTGCTGTGGTGTTTGGGCTTGGCACAAAGCTTTCTGCACTGATACTTTATCCAGCTATGGGAGAAAAATTAAACAAGGCTGGAAAAGTGTCAAAGTACTGGACCCATTAACTGCCAAAGATGTCCACAAATAGCTACATGTAAGTTGGCAACGAAAGCCAAAGTCCTCTGTGGGATTTCCTAATTACAGCGAATTGTCTGTTTTCTGATGAAAGTCTGGGATATTCCTTGTCTGAACACTGCCTAGAATCAACTAAGAAGGTTTCCAAATATCCATGCTTTTGCAAAGTGAACTATTTCTCTTAGGCCTGGCTCCATTTCATGGGAAGGATGGGGGGACTCTGGTGGACTTGTGAGGCGGGTACCAAGAAACTCCTTTCCCTAGAAAGTGAGGTTGATGTCGTCTCTGTGGGCCTTCGGAAACCCTTTTCCGTTCTGGAACGCCTGTGAATAACTGGCAGAGTGATGGGCTGGTGCTGGTTATCGCACTCTTAAGACATTTTTTCAGCTGGATTCAAGTTATTTTAAATTTGATATTTTATTATAAGTTTCTAACATTTAATTCTTCTTTATAAGCCACCTTGAGGTAGAAAGGCAGCATAAAGCTGAAACAGATAAATATATTAATTGCGCAGCAGCAGCAGCAGTTTAAGTAACCTGGTAGCCTAAACGAAAGATTGCCACAATTGTACAAATCACATAGCCCCTACATGAAGATACCAGTTCACACAAAAATTATCTTCATAGGTGGAGTCCACAGACACCCTTGAATACTCTGAAAGTGATCAAGTGAGAGGGCCACTATATACATATGAATTGGCTGAAAGTCACAAGCAGAAATGTCCAGAAGATCATTAAATCACAACCCCCACCTCAAGACTTGTACTCTTTCATACATCGGCTCCTCAACCGACTGTACCCCATACAAATGCAGAGTAGAACGTGGCACAGCAAGAGCAAAACCTGAGCAAAGCACACAACAGGAAGGTGCTCTTGTCTAAGAACAAGAGATCTTGAGAAAGTGAGCCTAGCCCCATGCTACAAGCAAAGAAAGTCCCCGACCCCAGTCCAAACCACTGCCCAACCTAGTCTGAAGGAACATAATGTACATCCTGCCCCCAATTCAGCTAGTTCTCTTCCAAAGACAAAGTATAATTCACCAAATATTTCCTACCAAAGAAATGTGACTGGGGCACACACACACAATCCCCACACAGTTCCTTTTTTCTAACTGGGGAAGTCGTCTACCCAGAGTAAAGAGGGACCTGGTTCCAATCATATCAGTTATGCTTACTTACGGTAACAAGTATTCCTCAAGGTTGCTCAGGGTTTGCTTTAACGTCATGATTATAGCCATCTGGAGAAAGAGATCTAAAAGGCAACCACTAGGATGGCACTAGAAAGCAAGAAAAAAAAGAGAAACGTTTTTATTTAAAGCAGGGATGTCAAACATACGGCCCAGGTGCCAAAACCAGCCATCCAGGGCTTTTATCCGGGCCACAAGCAACTGGTGCAAGGGAGGGAAGGCAGGAGGCTGCTTGGGGGAGGCAGTGGGCAGATGCATTGAGGTGTGTGTGGTCAAAGCTGTCCAGAAATAGAAAGGAAATGGCTAGGGGGCAGGGCTAAGAGGCCAAGTTAAAACAGTGTGGGGGAAATGGCAGAGAAGGCAGAGAAAGAGGAGGCAGGGTGTTTCCCCACCACCTCCTCCTCCAACTGCAGGTCAGTGAGGATTGGCAAAGCCACTACATTGAAGGGGGGGCTGGAGCCAAGCAGCTGGCACTGCCACCACCGCACCAACCAGCTTCATGTTTTTTCAACTGGCGAATGTGAGGGGGGTTGGCGAGAGAGGGCATGCGGAGCGGTGGTTTGCCAATGAAGATATGGGGATGGCGGGGGAGAGGAGGAGGAGGGCCAGGGCATGGATTGAGAGGCAGCTAGGCTGTCTTGTGTATGCTGCTCTGAGGGGAAAGACATCCTGGCTTTGGAAGCGAATGGAGGAGCGAAGAGAAAGAGAGTGCCACTGTTGCTGCTGCACATCTGAACAGCCACAGAGCCTGGAGGCAGAGTGAGTGTCAGGGAGGATGGTGACCTCCTGTCTCGCCCCTACACCTGGGGGAGATCTGGGAGAGCCAGGTTCAGACCCCCCTCCCCCTCCTGATCCAGGACCCTGTTGTCTGGGTCACCTGGGGCTGGTCGCTCAGCCTGGCCCACCTCACAGGGTTGGTGGTGGTGGGAATGGGGTGGTGGAGGGGGGAGTCCGGTATGCCCCCTCAAGATCCGAGAGGTATGTTGGCAGAAGAGAGGAAACAAGAGAGAGACGGATTGTGGCTATGCTTGGCTGCTGACTCTGGGCTTTTTGGGGAAGAGGGTGCTGAAAAACTACTGTATTTACTTACAAGGAAGATGACTCATCTCCTAAAAGTGCTATATATTAAAAAAATAACTAATTTGTACAGAAATATAAGATACCTCCTCCTTTTTTATGGTATCCCTTGGGGGGAAATCTAGTCTTACATATTAAGAAGAAGAAGAAGAAGAAGAGATTGGATTTATACCCCGACCTTCACTCACTTGGAGTCTCAGAGCGGCTTACAAATTCCTTTCCCTTTCCCTCCCCACAACAGACACCCTGTGAGGTAGGTGGGGCTGAGAGAGCTCTGAGACAACTGTCCTTGAGAGAACAGCTGGTACAGAGCTATGGCTTGCCCAAGGTCATCCAGCCAGGTGCAAGTGGAGGAGCGGAGAATCAAACCCGGTTCTCCCAGATTAGAGTGCACTTAACCACTACACCAAACTGGCTCCCCAGTTTGTATTAACTACATTTATTGGGGCCTTTGTGGGTTCTCCAGTAAATCAATCGCGTCCACTGCTTGTATTCAACTGCTTTTGTTTGTATTTTGAGTAAAAAATAATAGCATTAATTGGGTTTGCCTGTGTCCTTTATAAAGTTTATATTTCTGGCACCTGGCATTACATTTTATGGCATGCATGGCCCAGCCCAACAAAGTAACGTATGTCAGATCCAGCCCTTGTAATTAATGAGTTCGACACCCCTAATCTAAAGATGGCACTAAAGACCGCTTACTGCGACTCATGCTCTTTAAAAAGTTCAAAGAAAAAAACGGAGAGAGGGTCTTCTCGGTCCTGGAGCTAAATTTATGGAACCCTCTCTCTCAGGATATTTGTTTATTCCCCTCTATCACTGTCTTCTGCCAGCAGGAGAATATTTTTTTGTTTTGTCTGGTATTCCCTCAATGCTCCCTCCTTCCTATGTTTTAATCTGCTGTTTTATGTTTTACATATGTATTTCAGCTCCGTTGTTTAAATAATTTTAAGGTGTATTTTTATGTTTGTTTTAATTGTTCACCACCTTAAGGGTCCCGATTGGGTAGAAAGGCGGGAAATAAATGTTGTAAATAAATAAATGTCCAGAAAAATCCACACATATAAGAGCACCATTTGTTCAGTATAATCAAATGTGCCTTGAATGGAAGGCGAGCCAGTGTGCCAAAGAAAAAGAAACATACTTCTTCCAGTCTCCACTTGCCGGCAACACGTACATAGTTTCCAGGACGGCCATTAATCCTAAAAAGGAAATAAAAATAAACAGTTCTTTTTGTCATCAGCCCTTTCTCTTACGAACACACACACACACAGTTCAGAAGCTTCAACAGGAGTCCAGTAACACTTTATAAAGGCTAACAACGTTTATTCCAGCATCAGGTTTTGTGTGTCACAGCTCACTTCATCAGATTCAGGTTTGGAAGGTAACAGCAAGATGTACAATGATTATGAAGATGTGGAAGGATTACAAAGCAGATCTCCAGATAGGGTAAACTAAAGCAGGTGCCAGCTCGACCAAGAGCAAGACCAAGAATGAGAAATGAGAAAACCATCAACCCCATGTGAGAAGTATTGGGGTCGGGAGTCCATGGAACAGTGAAACAGCTAGATCTTTATTGCTGGTCCGGATGAAGCATACAACCCAGGGCTCGGAGCCCTCCTTTTATGCTGGTCAGGGATAATCCCCTGACCTCGCCCAACTGGCCTGATAGGCTATTATCAGTCTATTTACATCTCATAGGTTCCCTGGGAGGAACCTAGGTGCATGATTGGTGGCCGGTTAGAATCCACCTGGCCTTTGTTCTACCTGGCTGAAGCTCAGGTAGTTTCTTGGCCATGTGCTCTGGCCACATGGCGGTCGCCATTACTGGAGCACATGGCGACCGCATGGTCAATACATAACACCATGTTTTCTGAATACAACAGCCCCAGTGTTGTCAAAGACACACCAGGTTTAATCCATTACACCCCCAACAATATCAATTCTCTAGCACAAATGGTCATTTATCAATGTAAAGCATTATCTAAAATTTGCAAAGTGTTTCACAGTGCGTGGATTTGTTCTCACAACATCCACAAGAGGAAAGTGATCGCTCTTCCTGTTTTACAGATGTCAACTTGAAGCAGAGAGAAAAAACAGCAGGAACTGAGTATCTGAGAAACTTGTGTTGAATACTCTTAACTAACGGACAACACTGTCACTTGCTTCTTTACCTCCCAAGGAAGAAAGCAACGTAAATTAGAGAAGAGAAATGGGTGACGAACTGGAGGGTGAAGATTTTGACTGTGAAGTTGTTCTCACGTTCAGACCATGTCCTTGGCTTCTCTGGAAACAAGAACGCAGGCACACAAGTTAGTAGCAGCACCTGGCAAGCCCATCCTTATTCTGATATGCCTCCAAGTGAGCCTGCTCCAAGACCATTATGACTGTATCTGAGATCATGCTCATAGGCAGGGGTCATTTCGTAGAAAAAGAGGTGCAGGAGCTCATTAGCATAACTCTCATTTGCTTATGCCACACCCCCTAACATACTGGAAGTGTGTCAGAAGGCAACACCCACCCCTCAGGCTCCACTCCACAGGTGAGTGAAACTGACCTGCTCTTCCTCCATTCCCTTCCCCATCCAATACTTTGTGCAATAAAAATAAGCGTAAAGAACACACCCTCATTCTCTTCCTGCTCCTTTGAAACCACCAGGTTTCAAGTAGACTTGAGATACCCAGGACATGTGCACCACCCATCCCTTTCCCTTCCCCTCCCTACAACAAGACACCCTGTGAAGTAGGTGGGGCTGAGAGAGGTCTTTTGAAAACTGCTCATGAGAGAACAGCTCTGAGAGAACTTGTGACTGGCCCAAGGTCACACCAGCAGCTGCATCTGGAGGAGTGGGGAATCAAACCTGGTTCTCCCAGATTAGAGTACAACTCCTGACCACTACACCAAACTGATGGGGTGGAAGCTGCTGAAGGGTTGGTGAAATTTCTCCAGTACTTATGTGCCATGTGCCCAGATAAAAAATGGTATACTTAGAAAATTTATATGCCACCTTGAGCAAGTCTCTGGAAAAGCAGCACACAGTCATAAAAGGAACAATGATAAAATTATCAATATTAAAACAAAACATTAAAAACAATAAAGATCCTAGCAGGGCTTTCCCTGGGGTGCTGCGCCTCTGCACTGCTTGGGGAAGCTGAGGAGAGGGCGGGGCTTGGTCATGTGCCCGCCCCCTGGGCTCCTCACTCTCAGAGCTGTGCTCCTGCTCCAACGGACCCCTGCTCATAGGCAACTCTTTTCCCCACTTACCCTTATACTTTATTTATCCCTGATACTCAGTCCAAATAGATGTCAAGCAGATGCACTTACGTACATAGCATGAAACTTCTCTTACCCAGATCACAGAGGAACACAGCTACATGCCTGTTCACCTACAAGAGGCAAACAAAGGCCGTAAGAGGCATGTCATGAAGAATAACTGTACGACAGATAGGTGGGAGATATCCCACTGTGCAACACTCTATACCTTGCTCATAGTGATGATGGACAAGTAATGCAACACAGCCCCTGTTATTACTGCCGTAGTAGTGGCTCGCTCTTGAAAGAATTCAGAGTTGGACTGAGCAAATAGGACTGTCACCACGACCCGATAGACAACGATCGCTTGGGCAATACCAATCAGAATGCAGATCTACAAGGCAAAAATCCATCGGTAATTCTGGAAGAAATAAATGCAGGAATCCAGAGGGACAACAACGGGTAGTAGTCATGTACCATTTGAACTCCAGATTTATGGGACATTTTTGTGACACAAATGTATATTAATTTCAGGGCTATTTTTGGGCAGGAACGCACAGGAACGGAGTTCCGGCTGACACTCACAGGGCTATTTTGGGACAGGAACGCACAGGAACGAAGTTCCGGCTGGCTCCTGAGTTGACCACACCTACAACCAAAACCTCTGGCATGCATGGCTACGGAGCATGCTGCCCTCCCCACATTACACACAAGAGGGAAAGGCAGCATGTTAAAATGCCCTCTTTCCCTCTGGGGAGCCCATGGGGATTTCCTTGTCAATTTCACTCCCAGCCAGTCAGCTGAGAGTGAAATTGACAAGGAAAAGCCTCTCTCTGCCTTCCCTTCTCTACCTGACAGGAGGGCAGCTGGAAAAGGGCAGGCAGGGAACCCAGGCATGTTAAAAATGCCTTTCTTTCCCTCCCTGATCAGCAGTGCCTTTCCCCGCTTTCTGGTTGGGGAAAGGACACTAGAAAGGCAGTGCTGAAGTGGGGCGTAGAAGCTCAGAGGGGGAAAGAGGCAAGCTTCCATGCCTGCCCTGTGCTTTCCCAGCCACCCACCTAATATGCTAATGAGCTGCACTGTTGGGGGTGTGGCCTAATATACTTATGAGTTTCTACTGTTGGGTGTGGCCTATTATGCTAATGAGTTCCTGCTGGGCTTTTTCTACAAAAAAAAGCCCTGATTAATTTTATTTCGCTTTAACTTTGACAGAGCCTTCCCCCCAAATCTTGACAACTGTACACTGATGAAGATGCTAAGAATGGTTACAAATCTGCAACCCTCCTTACAAAACTATAGGTTTCCAGGGTTTCCTGGGGAAGTAGAAGGACTACTAAACCATTTCAGTCTGTACTGTTCATATGTTCACTGAACACAAATGGCAGGTTTAATGTGTACTCTATTCCAGCTGGTGGTCATTTCCAGACATGACGGTATTTGTGCAGACGGCAGCAATGGTTCAAAAATGAATTTCTGAGGCTTTCAGCTGAGAGTAATGCTGTTAATTGTCCCTCTTCAATGGCACAGCTGGGTCTTATATTCCCATTCATTTTCTGTTTAATTGGCTCATTCTGGAGGTATCTGTCAAAATCTTATTGCCAGGTCTTGTGAAAGGCAAGGAATGAGCAAATGTGATGTTTGGAGGTTTAAATGTGTACCAGGAGGGGAATCACATACCATAAGTCCAAATAAGATGAGCACAATGGTAGTGCGCACATAAGAGTGTTGGTACTTCCGGATCTCGCGGTCTGGATTACTAATGAGCTCCATGGCCACATTATCCTGAACGCAGAGAGTAGAAACACAAGTCACATTGATGGTTCCTTATGGACTAGCTGATGGACCAATAAGCTCCACCAACAGAATGCTAACTCCAGTTATGAGTTGCTTGTGCATCCTGACCTGGAAGGAAAACTATACGAACCATACTGTCCTTAGCACCTACTGCTGGTAGCTTGGTTCCCCCCCCCCAAAAAAAATATTCTAAACACTTGGATTATTTGTTCCTACAGAACTGAGACACACACGAAGAAGTCAACCTTGATATTCTAACTGCACAATTATTGTGGAATTAGTTGATAGCCCTGTAACCAGAACAGAGAGGCATTCCCCAAAGAAGTTCCTTTATAAAAATCAGTGGCATGCTGTTCCAGTAGCCCAATGGACAAGGCATATTACCACATGAAGCTGCCTTACATCCTCAGACTATTAGTCCATCTAGCTCAGTATCAACTATTCTTAGCAGGATCTCCATGATCTGCAGCAAAAGTCTTTCCTAGCTCTGCTTTCTGAGGTACTGTTAACTGGAGTTGGCAAGGATAGATCCTGGGACCTTCTAAAGACAAATAATGTGCTCTGCCACGAAGCTAATGGCCTTATGAGTCAAGAATTGTGAGTGTGAGACCCATCTGTGGTGGAAATGCTCTTTTGTTAAGCACGGAGAGAATACACAAGCCTGCCCCTGTGAAGAGCTGCAGAATGAACTCTCCTGAAACAGGGACAAACATGATAAAGACAGAGGGCTCTGGTCAGCATCAAACTTCATTGGAAGGTCGTGTTGAAGAGAGGACAGAGGCTGGTGGCCCACAGTCCAAGGTCTACAGATGGTACTCCTTCCATACACTGTCTTACAGTGGCAACTTGGAACAGAGGGTACCTCTCAAGAGTCCATATTTTTCCCCAGGGGTAACTAACTGAAAAGCCCTATCTGTCTCAATGCAGGACTGGAACAGAACATTCCGGAAGCCCCTACCAACATCTTTAAGCAGCATATTGACTAGTATAGGGCAAAGTCAACAGTGTGAGTTCCCCCACTCTTTCTGCAATGCCAAACAGCACACCAGCACTAGCACACTGACAACAGGATATCCACAAACACCAGTGTAACTGTGTTTTTCCAATTAGACCAATGGAACAGTGGTCAAAGAAAAAAAAATACAGGACTAGGTGAGTCATTCTTACCTTCTCTTCATCCCACAAATATAGGTTCCATTCACTAACCACTTTAGCTCTCTGCCTCTTCCAGAGTTCCAAGTACACTGTGGCTGTAATATAAAGACCCAACATAGTACAGATAACTATATGTGCAGCACAGACCAAAAAGTCTTCCTGTTCAACCCCTCTTTTAGAGATCCTCCAGCCAACGATACTAAATATGTTAGTCGATTTTGTAGCATGGAAGAAGCAGAGGGAGCTCCATTCATCTGCTACAAACTAAGCAGTCTTCAAGCCGAGTTCATCAATGCTGTGGGATTGAGAGATACAGGGCACGGAAATCTTCATCATCTAGCGAACTGATTTCCTGTCCAGCATCTACAGATAGCATCTCACCTGTCCTTTTTATACCCATTCTTACACTCTTTTCATAAACATATATCATTCTCTGATGTGGAGGCAGAGGTCCAGAGTTTCTAAATCAGCAAGAATGTCAAGTTTCCCTATCAGATTATTTAGATTTTGCAAAGGGAGTACAAGATTCCAGGGGGAGGGGGAGAAAAACTCCCTGGGTAGAAGTGAGGGGCTGTCCCATCAAATCCAAAACAAACTATAGAAGAAGAAGAAGAAGAAGAGGAGGAGGAGGAGGAGGAGGAGGAGGAGGAGGAGGAGGAGGCGGAGGCGGAGATTGGATTTATATCCTGCCCTTTGCTCACTTGGAGTCTCAAAGCGGCTTACAAACTCCTTTCCCTTCCCCTCCCCACAACAGACACCCTGTGAGGTAGGTGGGGCTGAGAGAGCTCTGACAGAAACTGCTCTTTTTCGAGAACATCTGTGCCAGAGCTATGGCTTGCCCACGGTCATCCAGCAGGTGCAAGTGGAGGAGTGGGGAATCAAACCCGGTTCTCCCAGATTAGAGTCCGTGCACTTAACCACTACACCAAACTGGCTCTCCCATGCAGAAACTTACCCCAAAGAGCCATGAATATTGCGAAGAGTACTGTCCCTTCATTGTCAAACAAATGGGTGAACTAATTGGGAAGGGAAGAAGAAGAAAAAACCCCAAGTCAGTTGAACTGTCTCACAGCAGCAAAGGGGTCTCTAATAGCAAAAAGGACGTCACAAGTAATGCCACATAAGACAGTTTGCAAACAACTTTCCGCTGAAACTTAGAACGTGATGAAAGGGGCAATAAAAAGACAAAAAAAGCGGAATGTGGAAATTCCCTGCACTGGCAGAGGACATGATACCTCTGCTGCATTTGCTTGAATTGATAACAATTCATTTTAATTTCTACAATGTAATCATAATGAGAAATGAACATTTTGTTTCCCTCGGGGTGGACTGTGTTGGAGTCATAACAGCACTCCGTTCATGTTGGGCACTCTTACCTTGGCATAAGTGCAAGTGTCTGACAGGGGCCAAAATGGGCACTTCTGATCACAGAGTGGACACATGATAGTTGTGTTGGCTGCACAGATCTCTTGGCTAGAGAAAGGAGGACAGCAAAATGCACCAAGATTGTTATGCGAGCCCTGAACAATCCCTAACCTCATTACCAGCCCCATTCAACCAGCTCAACACAGTCCCACACAAGCAAGGCAAAGCGGAGCTCACAGAGGCTCCATCCTGCCCATGGTACTCACAGTCGTAAGCAGATGCTGGCATATATCCAACCCCCCCATTCCAAAGACTAAATATCCCTTCAGTTATGGAAAGAAGGAGCAGTGACTTTACCTCCCTTGTGGTGTTCCGGAAGGTCTGCTGACCTCCCCCCGCACCAGTAAGTGATGCTACATTCTTCGATATTGGGCCAAGTCATTTATACAGCAACATGACATGACCCAGTATCCAAGAACGTGGCATCCCTTATTATGACTGCCAGTCCGCATTAAAGTTTCATTGGGGGAAGACCGGGGCAGCGGACCTTCAGGTCAACTATCGCCAGTTCAAGTAGGGACTGCGATCAGACGTTGGTTTGGCAGAACAGTCCTGCCACAGTGTTACAAGCAGAACCTCCAATCCTGCAAATAATCTGTATACAGAAACGTTAAAAGGATTCCATGCAAAGACAGATCATGTCGAAGAAGCAAAGCAAACTGGCTATCTAGAACAGTGGTTCTTAACCTGGGTTCGATCGAACCCTAGGGGTTTGGCGAGTCAGTCTCAGGGGTTCGGTGGGGCCTCCAAGTTAGTACTGTTACTAAGTACTAAGAATTATTTTTCACTAAAGAAGGGTTCGGTGAATGCGCATATGAAACTGGTGGGGTTCGGTACCTCCAACAAGGTTAAGAACCACTGATCTAGAGGGATATGGCATGTCTGAATATACTGGTGATGACTTACACAAAACTGACTAGCTTTCATAATCAAAGATTATCTTTTTTCAGGTTTACTCACCTAACCGGACTGGAATTGAATGATATGAATCCATATATGACAAGAATAATGCCTGGCACTGCAGCGACAAGTAAGACATGGGTGTACCAGTGGAGCCAGGCAAAATACAGAGCAACTTTCTCTCCAAAATACATCCTGAAAGGCAAACACAGAAACTTATGCCCCATAGATCATCCTTGAAACCGGTCCTAACATTTCAGCTGTAGAGCTGGAAACCATACTATGTCATGTTATTTCACCACTACCTGTTGATTCACCAACTTCCAAAGCAATATAATAGCCTGGATGGACCACTGGTTTGATCCAACTGGGTAACTCCTAATCACGCAAATACATTTTGAGATGCAGCTATTCAGCTTTATCTTACTGCATTTTATGGTAAGCTTGTGACTTCTAATCATGTGCTTCATCCAGAGCAAAAAACAAAAAACTTTATTGAAGCATACAGAAGATATCCTTTATACCCATCTAAATTTAAATACATGAATATGAGTTCAATGAAAATGATGAGAACCTTCCCGCAATAGTTTGTGCAATTCGAGAGAGCTTCACTATCATGAGTTCCTTGGAAACCCCGGTCCTTTACCTGAGTTCTTCAATAAGAGCTTTACAACGGATGCTTCTCCAATTTATCTTCAGGAATGTATCCAGCTTTTCTTTCTGGATATAACAACATGATTACATACCTTAAGACACTTGACACACTGTACATTCCATAGGCCATTTCTCTAGGCCAGACCACCAAGTATATTGAACAAAAATCTATCAAGTAATACTGCTCCTTCAGTAACCTCATCCCCCTATCCCAAATGTATTTTCACATGCATTTAATAGAGATTCTCACCTGCCTAAGGCTTCGGCCACCCAGTATTCTTATGTTAGTTCACTTATTGACCTGGACAACAGCTGACTGCATGACTACAATCCCATCACAAATTGTGAGATTTGGTTTCAGACACTGAATCACTGCAAACATTGAACCTCGGAAAAGATAAAAAGATAGCACCCATCTTTTTTTCTTCTAAGACTAATAGGGGGCAGTTTTAATAAATGGAACTATGCAGGAGTAGAAAGATAAAAACCCCTCTCCTCTCCCCTTGGAATCACAATCCAAGCTGGGACCTCAGCAGCTGAAATATAGATTTTAAAAAAAAGTTTTCCAGTGCCTCATTTGCTTTCATCTGATGCTAATGTTCACAACCAGAAGTCCTGAAAATATCTCTGTGTGTGTGTGTGTGTGCATGCGCGTGTGTGTGTAGGATTCCCCCCCCCCCAACCAGGGACACGTAGATAGTAAGAAGCCTGCCATGTAGACTGTGCAGCTTGTGCAGGATATGAACATAGGCTGATGCCATTGAAAGAACCTGACCCTTGAAACAGGTCAGCTCCTCTGCATCAGGATAAAATGAGGCCCAGCTTACTTCTCTTGTGAGTTTTCAAATATTAGTGAGACCGTCAATGACCTGCCTGCACATTCATGGGAACAGCCCATGGGAGATGCCATACAGAAAACTCTTCCTCATCAGTCTGGGCATTCAAGGAAATCTGAAACTGTGCACATTGCATTTGAACACTTTTAGATCCATATAAAGTTGATTTGTATAGCCTCTTTTGTTCTATATTTTTGTTCCCTGAGGCTGAGACACAAAAAACTACCAGGATGTCAGTATACACCCAGATTCTCTTACCTCATGGAGTGGAAATGCTGTTTCAAAGACATTCTCCTTCATCAAGTCTTGAAAATTCTCTAATATTAGAATGGGGGGGGGGGGGATAAAGACAAAAAGCCTAGTGTAAGACCCCAGTGTAAACTGTGGCCGTGGTCACACTGCCCTTTAAATCCGGGAGCCCTCCCGGATTTAAAGGGGCCGGGTTTTTTAATTTTGGGTTGGGATGTCCCAACCCCAGTGGCGGCGGCAGAGGAGGAGGCGGTGGCAGGCGGCGGTGGAGAAGGCGTGTAGCAGCAAAGGGCAGCAGCAGAGGCGGCAGGCAGCGGTGACAGAGGAGGAGGCAGCAGTGGAAGAGGCATGCGACGGCAGCCAGTGGAGGAGGCGGCAGCTGGCAGCGGCTGGCGACAGCAGCAGCCAGGGGAGGCACCCTTCCCTGAGCCCTGCCAGCCACCTGGTAAGTTTGGAGGTCCCCCCCCCCTTTTGCACTTGGGCGCTCGCCGCCAGCCACCTCCTCCTCCACTGGCCGCCGCCGCACACCTCTTCTGCCGCTGCCTCCTCCTCTGTTATCGCTGCCTGCCGCCACCGCCCGCCTCCTCCACTGCCACCTGCCACCTCCTCCTCCTTCGTTACCACTGCCGCCGACGGGGTTGGGATGTGTAAACATCCCAACCCAAAATTAAAAACCCCGGCCCCTTTAAATCTGGGAGGGCTCCCAGATTTAAAAGGCAGTGTGACCACAGCCTTAGAGAACAAAAAGTAGACACTTAAGTCTTCTTGGCTACCCTAACATGAAACAGTAAAAACTACGCCTCTCAGAAGCCCTGTTCAGTTATTACCAGGGCTCATTTCATAGCAGGAGCTCCTTTGCATATTAGGCCACACACCCCTAATGTAGCCAATCCTCCAGGAACTTACAGAGCTCTTCTTACAGGGGCTACTGTAAGCTCTTGGAGGATTGGCTACATCAGTGGTGTGTGGCCTAATATGCAGAGGAACTCCTGCTTCGAAATGAGCCCTGGTCCATTTGGGGGTGTGCAACCACGTATGGTGGTAACATGTGGTACCCATAATCCCTCTGATATGCACTGTCACCATTTTCCCAGAATGGGGGATTGCATGTTCACATTGCACTTTATTCAGATTAGAGGCATACTGGCCATTTAATGTATATGGAATGAGCATGACTGCGCCAACCTCAACCCAATTTATGGAGAAATGTCTTTCATAGTTTGGGCCCAAGATCCTTCTTTCCCAAAACGTTGATTGTGTTCATTAGAGTTTGATTCTAAAGCTGTATTCCTAGGTACACTTGGGAGTAAGTGTCAGTGAAATCAATCTTCTGTGCAAAGATGCTAAAAGATGCTGGTTAAAGTACTAGAGCATCTGTTCATCTCTGCCAACTCATCAGCCTCAGGGAAAACACTGAGGTATTACATTAACACCCCCAAAGGTGTATGACATGCTGAAGCTCTGCCAGCCCCACATATAAAAAACTTAGAATCTGGATACTTCTGTACAAGGCTAATATGAAGGCTAGTTCATATGAACCTTTTATTCTGGTGATACGTAGTCTAATCATTTATTATTATTTGTTTCATACCTCTGGATATTACCCTTCTTCCAAAGAATTCAGAAGCATTTTAACATCCCAATCATCCCACAAAGAGACAGTGACTTGACGAAGAGCATTCAATGAACTTCACAGCCAAGGGTCAATTCATGTTTTTTTTTTATTTTTTGAAGCTGTATATAGATGTCCATGCTTTTTTTGCAGGAAACAAGAAGGGAAATTCAGGACAGGATCAGGCACCTATTACTATGTGAGTGAACTGAAAAGAAGTCTGGCCACTGATATTCACAAGTCACTGTGCCATGCATATATTTCTTGCCATTTAAATGCAAGTACTTTAAAACCTGGAAATTACACATCTCTGACACCACCTAGACAAACCTTTGCAGATCTGTGATCAGGTTTCCTGTCTCTTTAAAAGCAGCACTGGGGAGCCAAGCTTCATTAGGACCTGGGTAAGGGGCAGCAGCATTGCCCCCACCCCATTCTCCTAATATAAGTTGACACAGCAGCCAATTGCTTCAGTAGGAGAACATGGAATTTTCCTATTGGAACAAATAACAGCTCGAGAGGGGGGTATTTAAAACAAGAAAACAGTACAGGTGGAAGAATCAATACCCGCCCCACACTAGGGCTGTGGTCACACACACTAAATAATCCACTTTCAGTATACTTTCCAATTGGATTTTACTGTGAGAACTGGCAAAAGCCAGTTGGAAAGTGGACTGAAAGTGGATTATTTAGTGTGTGTGACTGCTGCCTATGATTACCATCTAGGTGGGACTAGTTATACACCCTATCGATAGAAATTTTAAAAGATCAGAGTTCCAGTCACAGATCTTTACCATCGTACATAGTTTGGCCCTGAGTAGAAATCAGAACCTGGCTTCTCAAGTCTCACACTAGCACATACTGGCTGGAAGGGACAGGTGCACTGATAGCATTGTAGAAACAACAACAAAGAAAAATAATTGTTCCATACGCTTTGACGATATCTCTGTGGTCTGCAGGATAAAGTTGACAATGCGTATCCTAAAAATACACAAGAATCAAAAGTTAGTTGGCAATGGGAGAGTAAAAACTGGAAGGACCCTATAATTCAGACTTGAGCTCTCCACCACCTTTCCCAGAGACCAAAATTAACAGGTGCACCTTTCCCTATGTATCCGGGGGGGGGGGGATTCTCTCTGGTACATAGCCTTTGAGGATGTACAGCCTCTGTCCATGCAACACATAATGGTGCAGAAGAAAAGAAAAAAGGATTCTCACCCATGTATACAACTAGTAAGACTGAGAGGATGGCAGATGTGGACATAAATTTGTATTAAAACCTATCATTCAGATAGGACAAGCCATTGTCCGACAGATCCACTCCACAGAACCAGCCCAGAAATATACCATGGCCAATGGTGTCAGAAATCACTGAGGGGTTCCAAAGCACCAACAGGTAAGCGCTCTTCCTGTCAGCTGCCCAACAGAGGTAACCAAGGGTTGCTGAGCAGGGCAACCAAGGCTGTTTCACAGTCTTGTAGTCAGTCTGAAAACCAGACTGGAAAAGGTCTCGCCAGGGGTCATTTCGAGCAGGAGCTCAGGGGAGCTCAGCTCTGGGAGCTGGTGCCAGCCCCCCCAAGCAAGGGTATGCTTGCTTGTGTCATGGCTGCAGCAAAATGACCCCGTCCTCTGGAAAGGTCCTTGTTCCTCCGACCAGCCTTCTGAGGGCATCAGCCACCACTGAAGCTATCCTCCTAGAATAGTGGTATTTCTGAGGCTTGGATTAGTAGCAGTCCCCTCCCTCCCTCCCTCCCTCCCTCCCTCCCTCCCTTCCTTTCTCTTTCTTTCTTTCTTTCTCTTTCTTTCTTTCTTTCTTTCTTTCTTTCTTTCTTTCTCTCTCTCTCTCTCTCTCTCTCTCTCTCTCTCTCTTCTTTCTTTCTTTCTTGCCTCCTGACATACTTCTAGTGATATGAGGTGGTGTAGCATATGCTAATGAGTTATGCTAATGAGCTCCTGCACCTCTTTTTCCACAAAATGACCCCTGGGTCTCGCTAATCAGTTTCACCCAGAAAACCCTGGAGTTGCTCTGTCAGTGCTCTCCTGAGCACCTTGCCCAGGAAAGTAACGTTTGACACGAAGTGGGAACAATTTAGATCTTGAACCAGAAGGCTTTAAAAAATAATAAGTATAATAACTGCCTCCCTTAAAACTTTTGGAAACAATCCTGTTTGCAATGAAAGACTGATTAACCAATCACTGATTCAAGCCCTCCCTGGTAGATTTAAGTAGCCATGACAGCTGAGCGTTGAGGACAAAAGTCGTGGCTGTCCTTTGTCCAAGGATCCTGTCCACATGTTCAGGCTGCACAAGCCGAAAAATATTCATAAAAACAGGATGAATGGAAACCTCAGGAATGTCCACAACATCTATTCTTAATGTGCAATCAAAATTAGAGCAAATATAAGTGATTTTATCCACAAAACAGACAGTATGCCAAAAGATTCCCCAGTCTGTCTCATGATCCCATGCCAGGCTCACAAGGACTGATGGATAGGTCACCTGGTAAAAGAGATGGTATCCCTGTAGATTCTTTGCCCTCAACAACCAGTGCAAACCATTTTATTTGTAACACTGGCTGAGGACAGACTAGCAAAATGAAGTGCAAGGAAAGCGGGGCAAAAAGACCCGGGCTGAGTTGTTGCGGGGCTTTCCATTTGCACTGCGTAGACTGATGCGGGACCATACTAGGGAGGAGGTGGAACACAGCATTTGCACTGTGGGGCGGCCCCTGGCAGCACTACCGCACAGCTTTGGTCCATTTTGCTGACCTGCGCATAGGCGCAGCAGCCAGATCAGCGGGTTCACATTACCGGCGCCACTTGATGCGTGGCTTATTTGCATCCACACTGCCAAAAAGTGGGACGAATGCACACCCAGATGGCTAGACACCGGTTTCACCAGGTACCTTTTAAAAGCGGAATGAAAGCACTTCAGGACGGGGTGAGTGCGGCACGGCAACACCAGGCAGCTGTGGCTGTGTGAACGGGCTCTCTTAATCCGCTTGCAAAGCGGGCCTATATCGGGCCAAACTGCCAGTCTGAACTCGGCCACTTTTGCTGCAGGCCCTTTTTCCCCTCCAACATTTGCAATGGTGTGGAGAAAACTGGCCCATCTATGTGGTAAATTCCTCCTTCGCAACAGTAAATGAAGTTATCTGCCATATGGGCTAATCTAGAATGGCTTCTGCATAGTGAGAGACAAATGTAGACCAGCCCTGAGAGCATGAAACAGTTTGCGTTTTTAAAATGTTATTACCTTGTACAAGTCATTTCCTGCTGTTGCTCTTCCGGCTGTACACTCAGACCCTCCAATTCATAGTCAGGATTACTCATGAGGAACTTATATTTTCGGATAACTGCACTTGGGGCACAGATCCCATGAAATAGCTTTTTGTCCTTAATTGTCTAAGAATGAGAAAGAATAAGCAGAACAAAATAAAGAAAATAGTCCTGTATGGGTTGAGAGTAGGGTTGCCAGCCTACAGGTGGGGCCTGGGGATCTCCCGCTTTTACAACTGATCCCCATCTGGCAGAGATCAGCTCCCCTGGAGGAAACGGTTGCTTTGGAGGGTGGTCTCCTATAGCACTGTACCATGCTGAGGCCCTCCCCTCCCCAAACCCCGCCCTCTCCTGGCTCCACCCCCAAAGTCCCCAGGTGTTTTCCAACCTGGACTTGGCAACCCTAGTTGAGAGTGAGGCCGGACAGGCCTTTTAAGGTTTCTGCCCTCTCTGTGCAAGACTTAGCAACATATGTTATTATTTATCCAAAGTCTTTCTCTCTCCCATTCCAGGTAAGTTGCTGAAAGCAATATAAAATTAACAAAATGAATAAATAAATATAAAATTAACAAAATAAAATGCCAACCACAGCGAACCGTCAAACTGTTAAATTCCTACCACACAAACACAAGACACAGTAAGAAGGAAATCAGCAACCAGAACAAAAAATTATTTGCCTGGCCCCTAAACACCAATAAGAAATAGTGTCAGGAAAACCTCATAGAGGCTTGTTTTTAAGATTGTGACATGATTTTAATTGTAAGCTGCCTTGAGCAGGACTCTGAAGATACAGCACAGAAATATCCTAAACAAAGATACGATAGCGAAAGGTTCCAAAGACAGGGCACCATGCCTGAAAAAGGACAGCTGCCAATCACCACCCACTTCACTTCAAATGGTGAAGGAAGCCAAAAAAGGAAGACCGTCATGATTTGGGTCCACAAACATACTGGAAGCCAATGCAAATCTTGCAGTACACGATAACATAACTTCAATGTATCCCTGTCAGATAGGGTTGCCAGGTCTTGGATGGGAAATACCTGGAGACTTTGGGGGTGGATCCAGGAGAGGGCAGGGTTTGGGGAAGGGAGGGGCCTCAGCAGGGTACAATGCCATAGAGTCCACCCTTCAAAGCAGCCATTTTCTCCAGGGGAGCTGGTCTCTGTCAGTTGGAGATCAGTTGTAAAAGTGGGAGATCCCCAGGCCCCACCTGGAGGCTAGCAAACCCTACTGTCAGCCACTGTTGGAGCTATTAGATCAGCTGAAGTAGTCACCTAATCCTGAAGGAACCAGAGCACGGATAACCCTAAGGAAATTCCTTTTCTACAAAAGATATAGTTGGATGTGATTGCATCGTTAGGGATCCAAGATAAGACGGGATCTGAAAACACTCCCAACCTGTGGACCTGGACTTTTTGAAGGGAACATAACTTTACCCAGAATAGGCCCCAGCACCACCACCCAGGTCTGGAGAACATTACCACCTCCAGACACCTGTTCACCACATTCACCACACCATCAATGAAATGGCGAAGTAGGACTGAATATCATCAGCATACTGAAGACCACTCAGCCAGATCCCTGGATTACATTAGAAAGCACTTTCATGTAGATCAGGGGTGGCCAAACTGTGGCTCGGGAGCCGCATGCGGCTCTTTCACACATGTTGTGCGGCTCCTGGCAGGGTGGCTGGGGAAGTGAACGAGAGGCAGTCTTCCCTTCTCCAGCCAGTGTTCCCCTCCCTGGGTAGGCTTGTGGTGGGCGGAGAGCAGAGAAAGAAAGCAACTTTAACTTTAAATGTGTTCTCCAAGCCCCCACCCCCCTGGCCGGCTTGGAGAAAGCATTTCTCTCTCTAAATACCATTATCAATACCTATTTTTACCCCTTTTGTTTTTATTTCTGGCTGTCTAATTTCATGCTAATGTTAATAAAAAGCAAATTTGCTTTATTTTCCAATAAAAATGTGTGTACATTTTTGTTCATGTTTTGCGGCTCTCAGACATCTGATGTTACTTCTATGTGGCTCTTACGTTAAAGAAGTTTGGCCACCCCTGATGTAGATGTTAAACAGCATGGGAACAAGACAGAGCCTAGAGGTGACCGTTTGCAGCTCTGTCCTATTTGCTGCTCTGTCCATGCTAAGAGAGGTCCATTGCCTGGACACAGTGCTACACTGTGTCCAGGAAATCAGCCTCTCCGCTATGAAAACAAGCCATTCTCATCAACTCCTTTGCTAAGCAGCACGGCTGTACATCTCTTGATTCAAATACCTGGTTCTGCAGGTGTTTATTTATTTAGTTCCAGAGGCGTAGCTGTGTTAGTGTGTCAATGCAAAATAAAATAGAAGTCCACTGTACCTTAAAAACTAAGGTTGCAATCACACGCACAATTAACCTTGAAATAGGCGCGAATGCTGGGTAGATTTAACATGCGCGATCAGACCTGAACATCTGAGAAGTGTCCCACAGCCAGCAGCAACCCATGTTGCTCTGCCACAGAAGCGGAGTAAACAGGCACCGGGGAAAGTCTGGTAGCAAACAGGTTGCTATGGGCCGTGGGCAGACTTTCCCCTGTCTGATCACTCCAGCACACTCTCATGACATCAGGATGGTCTGATCAGTCCATCCCAACTCCATGCTGTTGTTTTTTCCCTCTTCTCAGTATACGCATCATCACACATTCCATAGGGAGCTCTCGGGGCTGAGGTATAAATCATTAATCCCTCCTTTAAGTGCATCAGGAACAAACGGCAAAAAAAAACCCCTTGACTCACCCGCAGTTGCATCTGATCACGCAGTGGCGGGCTGGGCCTGCAGCTTCAAAAGACTGTGATCGCGCAACTGCGGGTCATATTCCAGCGGAGGAAATAGCCTCTCCCCAACCCCGGGCTTCATCTTGCGCATGTAACCACAACCTAACAATATTTATTCCAACATAAGCTTTCATGAGTCGGTGCTCACTGTTAGATGCGTGGAATACATGTCCACAGAAGATATATTAATACTTAAAGTTACAAGCTATTGTATTTATGTCATTTGTTAGCTACTGTTCCATAAAATATGCTCTAAATGAAAATCAGTGCACACACTCAAATACTCTAAAACATTTTTAAAAAGCAATAATACAAAAAAAAAAAGCAATCTAAATATACAAATTAATCAGGGAGTTAAAAGGATAATAAAGCAGCTTTTGCCAACAGCTGTTCAAAAGCACAATACAAACAGAAAGGTAATATTGTCATCTGGCACCTAAAATGTAAAAGGTTAGGTATGAGGTGAATCTATGTGAAGCCATTCCACTACCAAAAAACCACTGCTGAGAGAGCTGTAACTGCTATAGCCAAGAACCTGTGCCAACTATAAAGTGTTACCATGGCTTTTTTTGTAGAAAAAGCCAAGGAACTCATTAGCATAATAGGCCACACCCAACAGTAGAAACTCATAAGTATATTAGGCCACACCCCCGACAGTGCAGCTCATTAGCATAGTAGGCAGGGGGCTGGGAAAGCACAGGGCAAGCATGGAAGCTTGCCTCTTTCCCCCCCTGAGCTTCTACGCCTCACTTCAGCACTGCCTTTCTAGTGTCCCCTCCCCAACCAGAAAGCAGGGAAAGGCACTGCTGATCAGGGAGGGAAAGAAAGGCATTTTCAACATGCCTGGGTTCCCTGCCTGCCCTTTTCCAGCTGCCCTCCTGTCAGGTAGAGAAGGGAAGGCAGAGAGAGGTTTTTCCTTGTCAACTTCACTCTCAGCTGACTGTCTGGGAGTGAAATTGACAAGGAAATCCCCATGGGCTCCCCAGAGGGAAAGAGGGCATTTTAACATGCCCTCTTTCCCTCTTGTGTGTAACGTGGGGAGGGCAGCGTGCTCTGTAGCCACGCATGCTCAGAAGTCTGGGTTGTAGGCGTGGCCAACTCAGGAGCCAGCCGGAACTCTGTTCCTGTGCATTCCTGCCCAAAAATAGCCCTGAGTGTTACCAATACAGCTGTTGTTTTATATGATTTTAAAGCTTTATTGTAAGCCAACTCAAGCATTTTAAATGGAGAGGTGGGATACAAACATGTTCAAGCAATTTAAAAAACTTAGAGAAATACCCATCTCACCTTGATAATGAATCCTTTCTTGCGCAGTTCTTCCAAAAACTCTTCTTTCTTGCTCCTCTTTATACTGAAGGATTTGTGATCGTCACATACTAGGACAAAATCCCATTTGTTCGGCATCTGGCCAAAGAAAACAACCAAATGAATCAAAGTGTCGCAATAAGAATCTTTTTTTTCCACACAACTTTAAAGATTCTTTCCATTTCTAGCCATGCTGATTTCCTTCTTTAGTATGCTTGTCAGGTGAAACGTAAACAACAGCTCTCCTGTCTCAGACTCAGCTTGCAACCATTCTGTGTCATACATTTTACTCTACCGTGGGCAAAAGCTGGAACTCCCCATTCTGTCCATGATAGGCCTGCACACAATATGCATGCAGTGATCTAGAGATGAGAAGCATAAACAGGCTTGGTGCAGATCTGCTTGAGCAAAATCTTGTACAACACTTAGTGCTTTCCTCCCTGCATGTTATAGTGCCCAGAAATTGGTTGCATAAAATCTTGTAAAAACAGAAACACAAGTGGGGATACGATAAGTCTTACTTAGCGCAAGTGGCCAATGCAATCTTTTTCTTACATTTCCCCTTGAGCAAGACCGCTACCACAAGTGGAAATTTTGCACTGGATCCAAACCTGTGGTTACTTCTGTGCAACAGCAAACCTTTGTTTGCCACCAACCGAGCCCATCCTTGACTGTGGGTTGTGGCCAGTCCCAGTTCCTAGACAAGTCTATATATTTAACATATGTGAAAGCATGCATTTGTTGCAAATACATGTTGCCATTTTTATGTGTACATGTAAGCTGTTTTATAGATACACTTTAAAAATTAACTCTAGAAGCAGTTGTGGAGAGAAAAAGATAGAAAGAAGGAGAATAGCGTCGACATTTATTTATTTATTTATTTATTTATTCTATTTATATCCCGCCTTGCCAGCAAACCGGCTCAAGGCGGCTCGTGGGGAGGGCAGGGTATAAATCTGAAATAAATAAATTAAATAACCTAATCTAAGGCTGTGGTCACACGGCAAGGAAACTTGCAATTTAGTCCCGCTATGCTACACTCAGGGTTTTATTCTCTGGGTTGGGGATGGTCACACTTCCCCCCCCCCCCGAACCGCAACCATTGCGGAATGAGGCTCTGTATCCTTCAGTCTTTCTGGAAGCTATCTGACTAGTGATGGCGCTTCCTGAGGGTTAATTTGCTGCTGGTGATTTCTTGTTGATAACTCTTGGTTTTGCTTTTAAATTTGTATATGTTATTAGATGTTGTAGGTCACCCTAAGTTTGCAGAGAAGCAGTTCTTTTAAACAAATGAACAGATGGCTTGGGGAGTTGTATACACTTGAAAGCTGAAGTTAGCCCCAAGAAATTGTCCAAGAATGGGATCCGTGTTCTCTCATTCCTGCCCCCCCCCCGCCCCCCAGAGAGATAAAAAATCATCTCCATTTTTCATGGGACCAGTTTTTTAAAAATCTACCAGCCACCCCAGCCATAGTTGCTGTTGACTACACACTCCTGATGGTTTTTCCCTTGCAAGACAGGAGCCTCACAGAACAGTCCAAACAGGTCATACTATAGACAATCCACACAATTATTGAATAGGATCAGAAACTGCGTTCTGAAAGGTAGTCAGATAAATGGGGTGGCCAGTTCTCTGGGCATGCCTTTGACAGCTGCACTGACAGACTGCAGAATCACAGGTAGAGCTGCCCCTAACATTGCATACCCATAATCGGTACCACTATGGTGGTCCATCAGTTGTATATTGTGCAACTTACAACAGTGCAGTAGACAGGCTAGAACAAGAGAGTTGGCAACCACACTGCAGAGCAGCTAGATGCATGCTGGTCCGTGCATAGAACAGTCCAAACAGGTCATATTGTAGACTGTGTTCCAATGTAGCTCCCCATAAGGAAACCCCCAAGGGAAAAGGAAGAAGTATAGGACCTGGAAGAGCACCTTGTACAAAGGCAAGGATAGTCCATTTAGAGTGCAGTGCCAACAACCTACTCTTGCTCAATACTTGCAACCTACTCTACCTGTGATTCTGCAGTCTGTCAGTGCAGCTGTCAAAGGCATGCCAAGAGAACTGGCCACCCCATTTATCTGACTACCTTTCAGAATGCAGTTTCTGATACTATTCAATAAATGTGTGGATTGTTTTGCACCTGTGCCTGTTTCAATGGCGCTGAGTCGATATGGATTGATTTCTGGTCCCTGCTTCTTACTAACTTCACCTGTCTTCAGTATGGGAGATCACCAAAAGGGTCATCTACTATCCTGCTCTAGTAAGTCCTTTGAGGTTTACCATCCCCATTATAAATACTGTTACAAAACTCCAAGTGGCCCTGGAGACCCCGCAGCATTACAACTGGTCTCCAGATGACAGAGCGCAATTCCCCTGGATAAAATGGCTGCTTTGGAGGGTGGACTCTCTGGTATTGCACCCTGCTCAAGTAACACCCCCAAACTCCGCCCTCCCCAGGTTCTACCCCTCAGATCTCCAGTAGTTTCCCAACCCTGAGTTGGAAACTCAAGTTATAAGCCATGGAAGCTATGGGGTGAGGGAAGATGGAGAAGAAGTGTGGTGTGAGGTCATGGAGGATTACTAGATTACTAAAGCTAAACAGGTCAACTTGGTCAGTACTTGAATGACAGACTAACCTGGAATCACCTTAACTTTAGAAGAAGACAGAGACGTGTGTAATAAATAATATTAACATTTTACAAAACTGACACTGTAATCCTAAATGAATTGACACAGAAATACTTTATATTAAATAGCTGGGTGTTTCTTGCTAGTAAATGTGCTCATGGTGAAGATATATGCTAAATGATATCTGTATTAACAGATCTCACACCTACTTTTTGCTTCCAGACTCCTACAAGTCTCATAGCTGCCTAGTTTGCTGCTTCAGCTTGGAAGAAGGTGACCATCACCAGCTGAAGCCTAGTAGACAAAGCAACAGAATGTGGTGGTGGAACCGACAGTACCACTTCAGGCTGCAGGCAGGGGTGTGACATTCATGTCTATGCATAAAAATCAACCTTACTGGAAGTAAACAAAAGAAACAAAGGGAAAATAGCCTGGAGAAAGGTTCTGTTCTGGGCTGTTCCCTTCAGTGTTCATTTTCAACATGCAAGATTGAACCACTTTTGCATAATAAAAAAAAAACAATCAATGTGATCCCCACCTGTAGCCAAAATTAGTACAATCCATTCTACCCCTGAAGATTCTGCCTCTTCATTTGGCCAGATCTGTAAGTGTGCTTGTTGGAACTCCTTGTTGGGAAATTCCTGGTGATTTAGGAGTGGAGTGTGTGGAGGGCAAAGTTTAGGGTGAGGAGGGAACTCAGTGGGGATCGGATGCCGTAGAGTCTGTCCTCTGAAGCTGCCAGCCAGGGTAGTAATCCATTATTAGTGTAAGTACTGGGAAACAAATTATGGAGCCCTAAATATACATGGTTTAGGGCATAGCAGTGTTGGAACCCTGGGTCTGGTTCTCCATTTTACTGTCATCTTAGATTACAGCAGTCTTTCCCTAGGTATTAAAGAACTCCAATTTAGGATGGATGTAACTTACGGGGATCAGAGCATCAGTGTCTTCTGAAGGACGGTCTCGCAAAGTCAAGGCAATCGTATTCTAAAGAGAGAGAGAGAAATGGGGGGGGGGGGATGAAGAGATTTAAAATGTGACATTTCTTCTGCAACAGCGAAACATAACTACACATATGAAATCAGTTCTAGCAGAGTTTCCAAGCAGAGTTGCCAACTTCTTTTGCAGAGCCTGCTTCTGAACCTTAAATTGCTGGGTCAGGCGCGACTAAGCAGGTGGATCTTTCTCCATCACTTTCTCTCCATGCTAGAACATTTCACCAGCTAAACTTGTGCATAGCAGCAGCAGCTGCCGCCACAAAATAAATAAATAAATAAATAAAATTAGCCCCTCCCCCCAGCTTGCAAGTGAATTGTGTTGGAGCAGTGTATATTTTTCAACAACTTGAAGGCAGTTTGAAAAGGGGATTGCTGTGGGTGGTATGTCTACTCATCCTGCTTTTAATTTTTTTTTTAAAAAAACAAACTGTTTGCACAGCAGGAACAAAAGAAATATGTGTATGCATCACAGGAATGAAGCCAGTATTCACTTTTAACCTTTCTAAAACCTATTGTCTGGCTATAGTCTCAGAAGTTGCCTTCGTGAAGTTAAAGGCCTTTTCCACATGGGTTATTTGCCCCAGGATCTATGCTATTGAGAACCGGGGGGTTTTCCTGCTTCTCATCACATCATGGTGTGGTGCATTTATGCACCTCCTGGAGTATCCCCAGCTTTTCTCCAGTCTTTCTCAAATCTGCTTTGCTGTGACGCGTGGAAAGTTTGCAGAAAAGGAGGCTTCCACACTGGAAGAGGCTTGTGTGGTTTCTCTGTTGCCAATGTGGACCCCAGTACAGCACAATGGCAACAGGGCTTCCACGTGGCTGGTTTCCCTGCCCCAGTCTCACAGCTCAGTTTCCCTAGTTCTCTATGGTGGAAGTCATTGTTATCATAGAGTTTTTGCCCAAATACCAGAGCACCCCTGCATCTCCAGTGACATGACATGTGACGTAGGTCTAGGCCTAATTTTCTTGTCTGTACGTCCTCTATTGGCCAACTGACCAGCATCATTAAGTGTCTGAAACATCAGTCAGTATAAGGGATATTCTATATTTAGGGAAACTTTAGAAGAGCAGACCAGTGCTGTCCCACCAACAGACAAAAGCTTTCATCTCAAAAGCAACAATAAAAATGTGGAGGGGGGATGCCAAATCAGAACAAAAATACCCATAACAAAAAAATGGTGGATAACATTAGTCCAAGGGTCTCCATGCCCAGGCACCCATCAACAACTTCCTTGGCACCTACCAAATGGGGTTTTTTTTTAAGTGGGTGGGGTCAGGTATTCCTCTTGCCCAGGAAGGCATCTGGTTGCCATTTTGTGATTGCAGCTGCCATTTTGTGGTTGTACCCACCACCCTGTGTCAAAATCCCAAAGGTGCCAACAGGCTCAAAAAGTTTGGGGACCCCTACACTAGTCTGTGACGAAATATATTTACTAATATATTTTGGAGAGCCTCTGCCAGTCTAAATGGATAATACTGACTTTGACATACGAATGGTCTGTTCATGTGGATTTGTAGGATTAAATACCATTATTTCCTCATGAAACTAGTGCTAATTGTGCATTAGCCAGCAAGGTACTTTATATTCATATTTCTGGGGAAATGTTTTGTCTCAGGATGGATTTGGCTTCAGATAAACAGCTAAGGTTCTGGGAGGGGTTGTAAAGCCACCAGAAGGTGAGGTGTTTTTTAATTTGATTAATTTCATTGTCAACATATCTTAGAAAGGAGGCAAAACTGTAGCTCGCCATCTCAATGAAAATATTTTCCTGCCTCAGCTCTTTATGTGAGTCTACCATTGGAATCTCCTCCTGTAATTGAACTCTGGCTTTTCCAGAATTGCTCATGTTTTATTGTTGTTTGGGAGAATATGGGGTGGTTGGTTAGCTTCTTCCTTTATCAGCTTCCTTGTCTTCAGTTTATTGTCACTAAAATAAAGAGCTTTTATTGGGTTTTAAGTGTTGGGTGGTGCTTCTACTCCAGCCTCACACTTTGCACACACTTTTTCTTTTGTTTTCTGTTCCCCATTTTTTGCTCTTACTAATGTTAACGAATTTGCTTCCTTTCATTCTCTTAGCTCATCTGGAAAATGCTTAGGGAACATCATGGCAGGACTGAGCCATGCTTCTGTTTAAGCGATACTTTCTTTCTTTCTCCTTATAATTAGGATTTCCAGTCTCCATGCAGGGGTTAAACACAATCCTCCCTGGATGTGCTGGAGTCTATATTGATGGTGCCCCACCCCTTGGGACGATCCCTCTTTTCCTGCACTTTTTGGCCTTGTGACAGCTGGGAACTGTAGGCTTGCAGATAAGGAAGCCCCATTCAACCCAGTGAGTGATACCCCTGCAGGCCCCTCTCTGGAACTACAGCTCAATTGAACCTTATGGAGGAACATTTTAAACAAACCACAGACAGCAGCCATCTTATAAACACAGGTAACTGCCATTTCATTACACCTACCAACAGCCACTGCGATACCTGCATGCCATTGGCTGGGTGCTAGGTCTGCTCCGCCTCCCCGCCCACTCCTTCAGCCTCTGTGTCCTGTTAGAATTACTGGCAGATGGCTTTCTCTCTTGATGGAAGATGCTCCTCCTGCTTCCCTCCTGTGTGGGACCAACTGTTGATTTATGCACTGTTGGTTCATAGTGTGTGCTTACTCCTACAGTTGTGCCTTATTCATTTTGTGTGTGTGCGTGCTCCATAGCTGTGTAAAATAGTAAAATAAATTCTTCTATTTGGACTAATAACCTGCGTTGTGCTCTGACCCCATAGTTTCCCCTGCTCTGCACAATACCAAAGGGAGGGGATAGCCCAGGGAAGCAAGGAAAGGCCAGACCCTTGGGTTGCCAGCTTTCCAGGGATCCCCCAAAGATTGGGGATTCTATCTCCAAATAGGGAGATTTGGCCACAGGGGTCTCACTGACCCTCTAAAATGGCAGTGACAATTCAGTGACTACTGGCAGGGAACTTAAGGAGTGAGACATGCCCACAGGATGAGGGTGAGAGGCGAACAGCTGAGTTGTAAACTGGAGCCTGTTTCGCCACAGTAGGCAACCAAACTTGGTTCAGCCAAAGGAAGTTAACCCTTCACAGGCCTTCGTGAGGAATTCATTGGAGGCAGTCCTGACTAGGGTTGCCAGCTCCAGGTAGGGAGATTCCTGGAGATTTTCTGGTATAGTCTATGGAAGCCAGGGTTTGGGGAGGGGAGAGGCCTCAGCTGAAAAGAATGCCATAAAGCCCACCTTCCAAGGCAGTTATTTTCTTCGGGCAGGAGAGATCTGTTGTCTGGAGTTCAATTGTGATACCCAGCGATCTTCAGGCTCCACCGGGAGGTTGGCTACCCTAGGTGTGGCAATCAGTGCTTCAGAGCAGGATCTGCTACATCTAGGCTCTTGCTGTAGAAGCTGAGTGGGGTGATTTTGAATCAGTCTCAGCCTAACCTACCTCACAGGATTGTTGTGAAAGTCAAAAGGGGGAGAGGAGAATGATGTAAGCTGCTTTGGTCCCCACTGCAGAGAAAGACTACTTTTCCTCCTGGGAAATTTATTTATTTATATTTCCATCCTGCCGTCCCGGCCAAGGAAACCATTGTTGCCAATCTCCAGGTGAGGGCTGGAGATCACTCAGAATTACAACTGCTCTCCAGATGGCAGAGATCAGTTCCCCTGGAGAAAATGGTGGACTCTGTGTCCTTATACCCTGCTGAGAACCCCCCCCCCCATAACAGCCAATGTGATGTGGCAGGGCTTCAGAGCATGGTAGAGGCTGCGGGGGGAGGGATGGAAAGCTGAACAGTGAGGGGAAAATAAAGGTAGGTTGTTGATTGGCTGGGAGGAAGATCATGGCAGGTTGATGCTTGGCTAAGAAGGAGATAGGGTTGTCAACTTCAGGTTGGGAAATTCCTGGAGATTTGAGGGGTGGAGCCTGGAAAGGGTAGGTTTGAGGAGGGGTAGGACCTCAGACAGGTACAGTGACATAGACTCCACCCTCTAAACCTGCCATTTTATCCTGGGGAATCATTGTTGCCAATCTTCAGGTGAGGGGTGGAGATCACTTAGAATTACAACAGATCTCCAGGAGGGAGGACAAAAGTCAGCTGCAGTCAGAGGAGCAGATAATGGTAGGTTGATGGTTAGCTGGGAAGGACATGAGGTTGCCAACTCCAGGCTGGGAAATTTCTGGGGATTTGAGGGGTGGAGCCTGGAGAGGGTGGGGTTTGAGGAGGGGTTGGACCTCAAACAGGTACAATGCCATAGACTCTACCCTCCAAACCAGCCATTTCCTCCTGGGGGACCATTGTTGCCAATCTCCAGGTGAGGGCTGGATATCACTCAAAATTACAACTGCTCTTCAGGTAGCAGAGATCAGTTCCTCTGGAGAAAATAGCAGACTCTGTGTCATTATACCCTGCTGAGGTCGCCACAGCAAATTGACATTGAGTGCCCAAGGCCAGGGCACTCTCCCAGAGCCTTTTTCTAGAGCCTGTTGTATTTATTTCCACAACGGGCCTTATTCCTAGTTAACTATAAAGAACTACACTGTCAGCCCTACTTAGGACATTACATTAATTTTGAAAATGTTTGATTTGCAGAAATATATGAACAAACTTTCATGGAATCAGTTTTCATTGCATAGTAGGGAAAAATACAAAAGCCCTTATAACATTGTAACCATTTTATAAATTTTTAAATATGATTTTAAAATGTGTATGTGTATATATCCTTTTCAAGCGGAGACAACTCATTTGTGTTATATGTTAAAGATCATGGTAACCAGCACCTAAGTGGTTCAGTCAAGCAGGAGACTGAACCAGAGATAAGATGGTAGAACGCTGAGGTGGTAGAATGAGAGGTGCAGAGGTGCAATTATCATATTTTTGGTATGTCCCTTATGTTAAAGCTCCCTGCAAATAGAAGACCAGCATTGTAAGTGCGGTGTGTGTGTGTGTGTGTGTGTGTACAAGAGCAGTTTTGCAGGCTGTGCTACGGTTTGTATTTGCATGAGTGAAAAAGCATTCAGAACTGGAATCCATCACTTGCATTCTAGCGACTCGAGGTCTGCCACCTCACTGACACCTGAAACTGCCTATGTACCACACGTCGGAAGTGTATGGAGATTTGGAAACCCTTCAGATTCATTGTTGCATTCGGTATATCAGTCAGATCTTGTCCTTTCTCAAAGACTGCCCATACCCCCTCTTCAAAGTGTATAGAAAACTTAGCCAGGTCGCGGGGTGACTGCACCGGTTTCTCCAGTCCAATCACATTTGTGTGCTGGGGAAAGGCAAGGCGAGTTCGGGGAAGATCATACGACCATAACGCGGGTGTGTGAAAAAAACCTCCAATCTATGAGCAAAGTACAGGCTGTTCAGAAAGCTTGGCGCGTGAAATCTACGAAGAGCGTATTTGTCTTACCTGCATGGTGCGGAAAGAAACCAGAGCTGATCCCTCTTCCTTTCCTTCCTTCTCCTGCGCCAAGCCTAGGAAAAGACCCGTGCTGCTTAACTCTATCCTGCAACCCTCGCCCCCTAGAGGAACAATCTGAGAGCGTCCCCTCGGTTGGCACCTCTGCATGCCTCCCCTTATCCTCAGTTTCCGTCTACTTCAGATAGATCGAAAGGAGAGGACTTCCGCATGTGGCGGTTGTGCCTCTCCTTTCTTTGGAGCCGCCCGTCGCTCTTGTTATCGATGGAGAGGGCGCTGCCCTTTCCGCCCCCAGTGTCTTACCAGTGTGGAACAACGAGTCTGGGCACTCGTGTTGATTGTCTTTAGCGGCTGATTCAGCCAAGAAGCTTTCCTTCTCGGGAGGGTCTCGGGGAGGGGGAGATGATTAGGAGACGTCCAAGAGTAACCATTCTGGGGGGCTGCTGTCGGCGCCCTTCGCCATTTGAAGCCGTGGCAGCTGCGGTGGATAGCGGCATTGACTTTGATTTACATTGCCACATGAAGAGCCCCAGTGGACCAGCCTCAAAGGCCCGTTTAGTCTATCCCCTTGACAATGCCTAAGCAGATGCCTCCAGAAAGCTGCTCCTGAAAGGTGGGTTTTAAAACTGGGGCTTAAAGGATGATGGGGGCGGTGGTTGCCAAGAAAGTGTTGTGGGAATGAGTTCTGGCCACTACGGGAGAAGGTGCAGAATCTTTCAATCTCTCTCTCTCTCACACACACACAGAATCCCCCCAAGTGATTGTGTAGGGAAGTTTCAATGGGAGGGGAAGGGAGCCTATCATGGGAGGTTTTCATAGAGCCAGCTGTTTCTCTAGCTGTGTGGCTGAAAGGCTATTTTTTGTTTTAAAAAGCCAAGGATGGCACAGCTCACATCCTGTAAATGAGCTCTTTAGTGCATAAAAATATTCTTCAAGGAGGCACACCTGTTATGTAGCTTAGATTTTTAAAATGGCTAAAGAGGTGCTGTTGTAGGGATCGATACAACTTTAAACAGAATGTGAAAAGTGAATAGAAATATTCATCCCCAGCTCATAATATTAGAATCTCAGATCACCCAGTTAAATTTGACTATGAGACATTCCCCAGGAGATTAGAACTCAAGGTCACCAAATTAAATGGATTAGTAGCGAGGTCTGAACTGTCTACATTTCGATGGTAAGCTCCTTGGGGCAGGGAACTCTTATTTGTTTTAATTGATGTAGCTCTGTGAAGGGCATTCTATGTCAGTTGTACAATTTAAATTATAATACTTCAGAAGGCATATAATTAATTTGTGGAATTCATTACCACAAGGTATGGTGAGGGCTACTACTTTAGAGATAACTCCTTATACAGCACATAATTAATTTGTGGAATTCGTTAGATTACTACAAGTGATAGTGATGGCAGTAACCGTAGATAGCTTTCAAAGAGCAGTACTAGATATATTCATGGGAAATAGGTGGTTTTATATGTAGGACCTATATATTCTGTGTAAATAGCGGAAGGGCATTGTTTATGATATTAGATCTGTTTTTTTATAGTTTTATATTAGATCTGGCTTAACATTGCCTGTATAGATATAGGGACAGAGCTGACACTGGGGTGTGTTGCAGGGCCTAGTACATGACTCTGGAGCAGTCTGTTGTTGCTGGTGAATAGCCATTTTAGCTAGAAGGGTGTATGTAGGATGGAATGCAACTTCTTTAATAATTAAAAAGTGCTTCTGGTTGATTGGACAGCAAACTATAAATATGTTTCATTTGATGGCTTTCCAATATGGAATGTTTCTGTTCTTCATCCAAAAGATCCCCATATCAAATTGTGAACAGAGATTTCAAATCATCTTGATTTTGTAAGGAATCTAATTACAAAAAAACTCTTATGTATCATTCAACACACCAAGTACAGAAAATGTCTAGGAAGACATGTCGTAGTTCAGATTTTCCTGACCTCTTGCTCCATATATAGCTTTAAATTTTTCTGACTGAAAATTTCTTGAAACAGTTTATAAATAGAAACATTGGTCTTGAGTAGTAGTTAGTGAATAGGCAGAAAGTTGGCAGGAATAGCCTTCTCAGTTTACTTACTGACTTGCTTGAGTGACTGTTCACTCAACCAACGTCTTGAACGGGAAACACAACTAAAACACTAATGGAGTTTAGAGGTCCAACAAGCTATCATTACTATCAAATATTTTGCGACCTGCAATGTCATTTATTGTTCTTTGTCACTTAGCAACTGTGAAACATTGCCCTCCGCAGAACAAAGTTCTTTCCAATCAAAGTAAATATCAACTCATTTCTAACATATAAAAACCAAAGGCGTCCAAGAAGAATATGATCAATAGTATCAGTTTTCTCTAATCCAGAGGCACATAGTCTATCAAAAAACAATATTCCAAAATACCTACCTGTCATAATAACTGTCATAATAACTGCTGAAGGAAAGGCATTCAGAAGGGCCAGCATAAAAGCCCTTCTATATCTTGCAAAGTATGAAAATACTTTGGGATCTTCAGCGGGGGACATATTCCAGTAGCAAGGGATGAACAAACCCTACAAGATTTTACAATAGTACTCAGGGCTTTTTTTGTAGAAAAAGCCCAGCAGGAACTCGTTAGCATTATAGGCCATACCCAATAGCAGAAACTCATTAGCATATTAGGCCACACCACTGATAGCGCCACTTATTAGCATATTAGGCCACACCCCATGTTACCAGAAGAGTGGTCATCCAGCCACACCCACCTTTTGCTTCTTATTCTGTTTACCTTGTTTGTTGTCAAAACCCAGGGCTTTTTTTGTAGCCGGAATTAATTTGCATGTTAGGCCACATACCCTTAATGTAGCCAATCCTAATGAGTTTCTGCTGTTGGGTGTGGCCTATTATGCTAATGAGTTCCTGCTGGGTGTGGCCAACTCAGGAGCCAGCCGGAACTCCGTTCCTGTGCGTTCCTGCCCAAAAATAGCCCTGATAGTACTACTATAATCTAGATCTTTCAGATGCCTTTTAATCAGGCAATATAAGTCCCAACACCAGTGACATGTGTAACACACCAGCAGTAACATTTAGACATATCAGTTTATCTCCCAGTAGCCCATAGCCGTAAACTACAGGGGAGCTCAGGGGCCCAGGCCTCCCCCGAATTTTTCCGGGGGGGACTTGAGCCTCCCTCGGCCAACCAGTGCCTGGCAATACTGAGTTTAAAACTTTCCTTTGGACTCACTTTCTTTTCTTCCAGGCTCATTTTCTTACAAAATGAGCAGCAGGATAGACAATGGGATTGTTAAACATCCCCCTACTCTTCTCCCAGCACAGAGGTGTTAAATACTAGTCTTTAGGAAGACTGATCTCTGCCTTTACCTCAGTAGGGGAAAAGATTTAATAACATTCTTTGCCACAGGAAGACAAGGTCTCTTGCAGCTGGATCCATCAGGAGAGACGGACCTCTGATCTGAGCTCTAGGGAAGGTGGCCACTTTTTCTATCCAGCTGGCATAGAAAGCTGAAGGGCACTTGATATTGTAAACAGTAAGATCTGTAAGGGTTTTCATTTGTATCTTGCGCTCTCTAGATTAATAACTAAGGTTTTTGATATCCAGAACATATCAATCCTTGAATATGTTTGGTGTCTGTTGGAAAAGAAAGTATACTCCTTTACCCTGGCTGGCTCCACCCACTTTCAATGTAGCAGCAGTCAGACTGCAAAGCTTCTGTTGGGCCCAACATAATTGCTTGGCTTCAACTTACATTTTGGGGGAAAGTGTTCTGTATTTTATTTTATTTCGGTCTATATGTCGATTGAGAACAGGTTTTTTTATAGTAGTGAAGGGGAGGACTGCTCTTCTTCAATTTCCATTTCATTTTTAAATTGTAAGCCCATCTGCATGAACAAGATTGGGGGGAAGCATGCAGATCAGAGGTCTTTTAAAATTTCCTTTTGCCCTGTGTGCAGCCCAGAGAGAACATTGACAAGGAATGTGCACTCTGTACATGTTTACCCTCTTCATTTTGCTGGTACTTAAAATGGTGTGGTACAGTTTCAAAGGGGCAATCAAAAGGGATGTACTAAAAGGAATGACAGGATTGCTCATTGGAAACAATGGGAGAGGCTTGAAGGCCCATTGGAGGTAATGGGAGCCAGGAATGCCAATTGACTTGCATGGGCTCCACTGAAATACACTACTGCACAAAAAAAGTTGCAAAGAAAATGCAGAATGGGTTTTCCATTTAGGTCTTTGGGCCCAGACAGCCTACTCTGGGACTGGAATGACAGCCCCCCAGAGTGGAAAGACAGTCCCTAGGAATAGAATCTCTGCTCTGGAACTAGAATGACACCCCCCCCCCCGCCGCCAGTGGAATGATAGTCCCTAGGAAGAGAATCTGTGCTCTGGGACTAGAATGACAGGTCACAGATTGGAATGACAGCCCCTGGAGGTAGCAGAAGCATTCTGGTAATGGAATAACAGCTCCCCAAAGTGGAATGATGATCTCTAGCAATGGAATCTGTGCTCTGGGAGTGGAATGACAGCCCCTGGGAATAGGCTTAGTGCTCTGGGACTGGAATGAGATCCCCTGGGAGTAACAAAGGTGTTCTGGGACTGGAATGCAGCCCTAAGAGTACAATGATAGTCCCAGAATGCTTCTGCAAGTCCCAGGGGTTGTTATTCCAGTCACAGAACACTTCTGCTGTGCCCAAGGACTATTATTCCACACTGGGGGCTGTCATTCCTGTCCCAGAGCACTGAGAAGATTGCTACTATTCCGAACTCTGTACATTGCTCAGAAATTGAGTACACAGCAACTGTTTTGTATTCTGCCCTGGCTCAAAGACTCTAGCCATGCATATACCAAATAAAGGCATCTGTGATGCCACGATTTAGTAAATTTCAGTACAAATTCACCCTTATGAATAAGGCAGAAACAAGACTCCTGTAAATGAATGTCCAGGAAATTTTTTAAAATGTTCCTCTACAGGCTTTTCTGTGTTGCCTCACTTACTGTCAAATTTGTGACCATTAGTTCTTCTGATGCACATGGTATGTATATTTGCAGATCTTAAAGTGACTATTCTAAAAGTGAATTTCAAAAACAGGACACAGCAGGAGACTGCTGAGATACCACTATAACCACGGACCAACTCCCACCTTTTCCTGGGTTTAGCCCAGCTCAGGGGCATTGCTAGGGGGGTTCCCAGGCCCCCCTAAATTTCTGGGGAGCCCCTCCCTAAATCCCACATGGCTCCACCTACATAGATAGTGACAATGGCCTGTGAAATCACTGGCTCTTCCCTATGATGTCACTGGACCCCAGTTCTTTTAAGGACCTAGCATAGCAATGCCTTTGGTCCAGCCCCAGCCCCCCCCCCCCCCCCCCGGGGAAATGGAAAGTCTATACCTCTGCAGTAGCCTATTCCAGTCAGATTTAAAATAACCACTCTTACCTACACTGTGTAATACCATGCTGGCAATGCATTTTGGTGCACCCTAAATACTATGAAGAAGGTATAAAAGTGGGCAATCTATACTATCAGTCACCACTGCATATAACAGCTGGTCAGATACTTTTGCATTAAACACCCATCTTTGACTGCAAATGATATAATCAATATGATTTCAGTGTTGCCCATCTGGTGATGTCCATGTGTAGAGTCGCCTCTTAGGTTGTTGGAAGAGGGTGTTCACTATGACCAGTGTGTTCTCTTGACAAAACTCTGTTAGCCTTTGCCCAGCTTCATTTTGTTTTCCAAGACCAAACTTGTTCGTAATTCTGGTTACCTTTTGGCTTCCTACTTTAGCATTCCAGTCCTCTATGATGAGGAGGACATCTTTTTGTCTGTGTTAGTTTTAGGAGGTGTTGTAGGTCTTCATAGAACTGGTTCACTTCAGCCTCTTCTGTGTCAGTAGTTAGGGCATAGACTTGGATTACTGTGATGTTGAATGGTTTGCCTTGGATTCGGACTGTGATCATTCAGTCATTTCTGAGACTGTATCCCATTACTGCCTTTCGCACTCTCTTGTTGACTATAAAGGCCACACCATTTTTTTCTACAGGATTTGTGGCCACAGTAGTCAATATAATGGTCTTCTGAGTTAAATTCGCCTGTTCCTGTCCACTTCATTGATTCACAAGATGTCGATGTTCAGTCTTGCCATTTCATTTTTGACCACATCAAGCTTACCTTGATTCATAGATCTTACATTCCAGGTTCCTATGCAGTATTGTTCTTTGCAGCATTGGACTTTCCTTTCACCATCAGACACATCCACAACTGAGCGTTCTTTCGGCTTTGGCCCAGCCGCTTCACTCTTTCTGGGGTTACTTGTACTTGTCCTCTGCTCTTCCCCATGGGGTTTTCTTGGCAAAGATACTGGAGTGGGTTGCTATTTCCTTCTCCATTGGATTGCGTGTTTCCCAAGTTCTCCACTGTGGCCTGTCCATCCCAGGTGGCCCTCCACGGCATAGCCCACAGCCTCATTGAACCACGCAAGCCCCCCTGACACGTCAAGGCAGTAATCTACACACACACAGTGAGAGAGAGAGAGAGAAAAGAGAAAAACAGTAAGGGAAACAACAACAACACCACCAACAATAATAATATATTCATATATCCATATTTGAACTATCTTTTTTGTCTTTTTCTATCTGTTGATAGGCAGGAATGGGAGGGGGGATGGGCTTTTCTCTGTTTCTTTCCTACTTCAGTAGTGCACCCAAACATAGGGAAGGATGTTATCCTCCACTACCACCATGACTTTCAGTCATGGATTTGTAATGCATTCAATTTTGGTTAGTTCTGTTTATTTTTGGGGTTTACGGTTTGGAAAAAATTTTGTTTGTGATACTGGGAAATTAAGAACATGCAAGGTCTTTGAGTTTTTCTAACAAGCCGCTCCTGGTCTTAAACTTGAGGACCACTAGTAATTTTGTCTTATTGATTATGACTTGAATAGTAGCCAGAGAGGCTATGAAACCCCTTCATTATTTTAATTTAAAAAGACGACTAATGCTATAAAAATACTGTCCCTCAATTGTAGGGGCATAAATAAAATCAAATTTAAAAGAGTGTCCTCTAATCTAGTCAAACTGCAATCTGATATAACTTTTCTTCAAGAAACACACTTAAAAGCTCACCCATCAAATCAGTTTAAATCTCAATGGTTTCAACAACAATATTTCGCTTCTGGATCATCCAAAGCAAGAGGTGTCACTATTCTTTTTTCTAAGAACATCAGATTTACACTACAAGATTCAGAAACCGAATCCAATGGTCAGTATGTATTCTTGAAAGGTATCTTAAATGACAAGAAAGTCAGATTAGGTTCTATATCTGCTCCCAATAGCAATCAAATTATGTTTATTGAAGAAATCTGCACAAAATGGGAGATATTTAAGGATGGATAGGTTATTTTGGAAGGAAACCTTAACTTTATTGTTGATAACAATATGGGCAGATCACAAACTGGAATTAAGATTGCCGGGAAAAACATCAACAACCTCACATATGCAGACAATATCACTCTAATGGCAGAAAGTGAAGAGGACCTCAAGAGTCTCTTGCTAAGGATGAAAGAGGAGAGTACAAAAGTTGGCTTGAAATTCAACATCAAAAGAACTAAGATCATGGCATCCGGCCCCATCACTCCTTGGCAAATAGAAGGGGAAGTCGTGGAAGCGGTGACAGACTTCACCTTCCTGGGATCCAAGATCATTGCAGATGGTGACTGCAGCCATGAAATTAAAAGATGCCTGCTTCTTGGGAGGAAAGCAATGGCAAACCTAAACAGCATAATAAAAAGTAGAGACATCACCCTGCCAACAAAAATCTGTATGGTCAAAGTAATTGTATTCCCAGTAGTAATGTATGGCTGCAAGAGCTGGACTATAAGAAAGGCCAAGCACTGAAGAATAGATGCATTTGAATTATGGTGCTGGAGAAGACTCTTGAGAGTCTCTTGGACTGCAAGGAGATCAAATCAGTCAATCCTAAAGGAAATCAACCCTGGCTGTTCCCTGGAAGGCCAGATACTGAAGCTGAAGCTCAAATACTTTAGCCACCACATGAGAAGGGAGCACTCATTGGAGAGGACCCTGATGCTGGGATAGATTGAAAGTCAAAGAAGAAGGGGACGGCAAAGGATGAGGTGGTTAGCAGGGCTCATTTCGTAGCAAGAGCTCCTCTGCATATTAGGCCACACTCCCCTGATGTAGCCAATCCTCCAAGAGCTTACAGTAGCCCTTGTAAGAAGAGCTCCGTAAGCTCTTGGAGGATTGGCTACATTAGGGGTGTGTGGCCTAATATGCAAAGGAGCTCCTGCTATGAAATGAGCCCTGATGGTTAGACAGTGTAATCGATGCAACAGTCATGAAATTAAGCAAACTCCGGAGCATGATGGAAGACAGGAGGGCCTGGTGTGATGTGGTCTATGGGGTTGTGAAGAATCGGAGTCGACTGTCCGGCTGAACAACAAATGTCAAGACATAGAAAAAGCAATTCAAAACTATTTTAATAGAAATATGAATGAGGAAACTTTATTACCCACAGTTTGGGATGCAAAAAAATTATAGCAATTTCTTCATATTCTAAAAAATAAAGGAATATTCTTAGGAATTAAACTTTATTAAAGATTCATGAGCTAGAAGACAAACCCAAGAAAACAGGCAGTGATTTTTTTATAAAGCTTTATTAGCAGAACATAAAATTCTTGAGTCATTGGAAACACACCAAATTAATAAAAAATATTAATTGCAAAACAAAAATATTGCCATTCCTCTTCACGCACTTTAAAGTTTCTCTCATGGAAAATCAATCAAAAATCTTCCTCTAGTCATATAAACATGTTGAGAGATGCTCACTGAAATCTACAAATGAATTCAAAATATATATTAAATAGATTTGTAGAGTTCTACAGACAATTGTATCAAATAAATAACCCAGAAAAGATCAAATAACAGATTACATAAATTCTAATACTTTTGGTCACCTGAAATTATCTGAAAAACATAAATCAGAGGTGGAACAGTCAGTAACCCCCGAAGAAATCAAAGAAGTCATAAAAACTTTAAAGCCAAACAAAAGCCTTGGGAGAGATGGCTTCCCCTCAGAATATTATAAAAAAATTTCCACAGATATTAGCATCTCCATTAGCAGAAGTTTGTAATAATGTTTTAACTCATGGAGTTATGCCTCAAACATGGAAGGAAGCAGCTATTATAGTTATCCCTAAAAAAGAAAAAGACCCAACCAATTCTGGGTGACATAGACCAATCTTCCTATTAAATCAGGATATGAAAATTTTTATTGTTCTTCTATCCAAAAGAATGAATAAATTTATTACCCATTATGTTCATCCTGACCAAACAAGTTTCATGCCCTCAAGGAACTTGTCTGACAACATTTGGAAAACCTTAAATATTATCTTACATTCCAAAATTCACAAGACTGAGGCTACTATACTTTGTATCGACACTGAGAACACTTTTGTCAGCCTTGAACCAGCATTTTTAATACAAATACTGAACTCTTTAGGATTTGGAGATAAATTTTGTAGGGCAATTGACACCCTTTATGACAATCCTAAAGCTCATCTCAAATGATTTTACTTTGTCACTCTAGAGCAGGGGTGTTGAACTTATTTGTTATGAGGGCCAGATCTGACATAAATGAGACCTTGCTGGGCTGGGCCATGTGTGTCATAAAATGAAATGTTAGGTAGCAGAGATATAAACTTTATAAAGGACACAGACAAACACAATTAAAGATTTTTTAAACTTTAAATAAAACATGCTTAAAACATTAGCACTCTTGCAATATTTTGTCTATTTAACAGTCTCTGATAACTGACTCTGAATTATTGTACCAAAATGTCTGTGCTGTAGCAATCTTGAGTATGATATTCAGGTGTGTATCTGTAAGCTGCAAACCTACTTTTGATTTATTGACATTCATTACAGAAATCTCATGCTCAGTGTCCTGAGCCTAGGACCCAGGGGAAAACATGAAATGGCTGGGCATTGCAACCTTTTGTACATAAGTTGCTTCATGTGCTGGTCAAGAACACGAGAAGGCATTCTGGGACAGACTGACAGCCATGTGTTTGTCTACAAAACTATAGTCTTCCCCAGAGAAATAACTACAACTTCCTTCAAAGGAAATGTGCTGGGTGAACTTGATCTGGACACACACTCTCATCCTAACCCCCCCCCCCGGCTTATTGTTATTCCTTCTCTAAAAATAGTTCACATTGCTTTCTTACTGAGAAAAACTGGATCATGAGGGCAGGAATACAGTGAAAAGGGGGAGGAAACCCAGTTGCACCCAGGTGAGCCCTGGCATAAAGAGCCTAACAAAACACACATACACTGTAGCAAGGCACACAAAAGCTCATACCTTGAAAAAAACTTTGTTGGACTTAAAGGTTCTTGGTATTTCTCCTGTGTAATTGAGGCAGCCCAGCAAACCAAGCTCTCACTTGTTCACTTCATCCCATCAGGGAGGAGCCTCAGCCAATGGAAGGAAAGAAATGCTTCCCTTTGTCTCCTGCAGCCTGGCCAGGAAGCAAACTCTGGCTGTTCCCTCCCTTCCCCTGGGAGGAGGAGTGGGAGGAGCCTCAGCCAGTTCTTTACCAGATTCTCTTAATCATACAGGAGAGGCTTGCCTATCTAGCTCTCCTGTGTGACTGAGAGAGACTGGCAAAGCAAGCTGTGATGTGGTGGCAGCAGCAGAACTGGAAAAGGACACAGAAAACAGCCAGGTCCTTGGGGGCTGGATTGGGACCCACCGAGGGCCACATGTTTGACACCCTTGCTCTAGAGGAACACAGTAGGGGTGCCCATTATCCCCTTTGCTCTTTGCTATGCCCATAGAGCCTTTAGCTTCAACGATTAGAGCAAATCCACAAATTTCAGGCATAAAAGTAAATAATGTGAATTTAAAACCTCTTTGTTTGCAGAGGACATGACTCTTTATTTATCAAACCATAATATCTCTTTACAGGAAGTGGAAAAAAACATCAATTGAATTTGGCAAGGTTTCTGGCCTTCAAGTTAATCTAAATAAAACAGAATTATACCCAGTAAAATTACTCCAATTACAAAAAAATTATAACTGATACCTTTGCTTACAAATGAGTTACAAACACTTGGCAACTACTCAGGATTCAAATCCCTTTAAATCTCAATAACTTTAGGAAAGTGAATCACATAGCTCTTCATAAAGAAATCTCCTTTCTCCTTCGAAGATGGAACAAGCTTTTGTTGTCTTGGGCTGACAGAATTAATCCAATTAAAGCTTTTGTTTCCCCTAGATATCTGTTTTATTTTAGAACTCTACCAATACAAATCCCAGAATTATATTTAAACAAGGGGGGGCCCGCGATATTCACCGGGGGGGGGGGGAGAAGCTGACAGCTGCTCCTCCTTCCTCCGCCCCTTTCCCCCCTTCTCTGCCCCCTCCCCCCCAGAGACTCCCGGTGGGCCTCGGCAGCTCTCGCCAGGCCCGCCGCTTGCCCCCTTCCCCCCCCAGAGACTCCCGGTGGGCCTCGGCGCCTCTCGCCAGGCCCGCTGCTCACCCCCTTCCCCCTCCTCCGCGGGCTGTCGGCTGGCCTCGGCGACTCTCACTGGGTCACTGCCGTTCCAAGAGTGTTCCCCGCACATGCACAGAGGACGCTCTTTTACTTTTCGGGAGATTTAAAGATCCCCCGAAAAGTTTTTGATAGATTTCGGATTTTTCTGCAAGCGGGGGGGGGGGGGGTTTACCTCCCACCTGCAGAACCCCCCCTCTGCCCTCCAAGTGCCCCCCGCACGGATTTAAGTATCCGCATGCGGGGGGGCACTTGGGAATTAGATATATAGATAAATGGCAATCATTATTAAACAAATTCTTATGGAGTTTCCACAAACCACAAATCAGATTTAATATTCTCAAAAGACCTATCAAGTTTGGAGGTCTGGGATACCTAGATCTAAGAAAGTACTATTATGGAGCACAAGTATCAAATATTGTTATGATGTTATCTCCTACAATTATAAAAGATTGGATATTGCTAGAACAATGCTATACCAACCCACATTCTCTCCAAGATGTTATATGGAATAAACCTTCACATAGACCCCCTAATATAAAAAAGAACAAATATTTACTTACCTCCTTAAAAGTATGGGGATATGTATGATTCCAATTTAACCTCGCCTTCATTATTATCATCTTTTACAGGCCAGCATTTGATTCCGCATCCTTTAAATTAAGGAGAGATGCTAAATTAATGAGACTCTTTGATGTCACCAAAAAGGTCATATTTTTTGGGGGGGACTACTTTACATCAACTGTCTGGTACTATCTTATCATGGTATCAGTATCTCCAACTACAATATCTATTAGAATCTAGCCCATTCAAAAATATCAGTATAAAACCACTCACAGCCTTCGAAAACCTTCTTACTCATAAAGGTTTAATATTCATTATTTACAACTTTCTAAATTAAAGTGAAAAATCTGGACCATTCATGTATCAAAAAAGACAGGAGTAAGACTGCAAAATTGAATTCACAATCAATCAAAGGCAGAATATTTGGAACTCCTCTTCCCTTCAAATAAAATCTGTAAACATTAAAATGCAGTCATTCAAGATCCTCATACGTTGCTACTGGTTGCCCTTGCAGCTATACTACATCAACCCAACTTTAAACCCCAAATGTTGGAAACACAACGATGAACCAGTTTCCTTCTTTCACTGTTGGTGGGCATGCAAATATATTGAACAATTTTGGGATTTGGGTTATAGAACAAATCTTTAAAATAACAGGGACACCTCTCCCAAAGCGACCAGAACTCTTATTATTATCACTATGGCCCATAGGCGTCAACTACGGGGGGGGCTCGAGCCACCCCGAAATTTCCCGGGGGGGGGTGCGCCCTCCGCTGCACCTCCCTCTGCCCTTCCTAGGGCCGCCGCTGCCTCTCCCCCCCACCTGGCCGCTCCAACCCTCCCTCCGTCCATCCAGGGGCCAGCTAAGCAAATGCCCAGCTGGCCCCTGGACGGATGGCGGGATGGAAGCAGGAATGGTCAGGCAGGGGGGAGGCGGTGGCGGCAGCAGGGACATGGTCCCAGCGGGTGCACGCGCTTTGCGCGCGTGCACAGAAGAGCCCCCTCCGGAGTTTTAAAACTCTACGCCCCTGCTATGGCCTAAGGGTGATATCCCTCAGTCGACCAAAACTTTAATAGAATTCCTATTAGCAACCACTAGCGCTTGTTATGGCTCAATAACATATGAGGGTTTTATGTTATGGAAAAGATATCTTACCATAATCAACAGAATGATACATTGGACTTTAATTTTAATTTCTCAGCAGTTTGGCTGCCAATGTTAACTTACATGTTATCAATAGAAGAAGTTCCAAGTCATGTATATCCCATTGATCTGTTACAATTGTAATTTGTTTATTAAGTTCATGTTATATATAGAATGTTTTTAATGTTACTGTTCGATGGCCTAATGTTTCCCAGTTTCATTTTGTTACGTTCTTGTTCTACTACTGCAGTTTTGATATTTAATGTTGGAATTTGTTATTAATCAAATTTTGTTGTACACAATAAAAGTTTATTAATAAAAAAGGAAGTACCTGGAGAATAGTTTAACTATTGGTTGAATAGAGAGATTATTATGCTGTTCACAAGCTTTGCAAGAGACTGTCAGAATTAAAAGTACAGATTTTGCAAGTATATATTGAACTTTCATATAACACTGGCCCCAGCTTTTAGTGCCCACTCAACTTGTAGAAAAGAAAGCAAGGACCAAGGGGACATAGTGGGTGTAGAGAACCCAAGGTGCTAATGACACAGGAACTTTAACTTACAGTTCCCTTCCATGCTTTTAGGTGTATGAGTGAATTTGTAAAACCAAGAGGGACCTAGACTCTTTCATGTACATGAGTTGCTACCCAGGAAATGGAACAAATGTGTTTATATTGCAGAGGCTGGCTGTAGCCAATAGATCACATAGTGTGGTGGTAGACCAAAGCAAAAAGCATGTCATCCTACAGGGGTAACAATGTTGCAGAGTTACACCCTTCTAAGTCTAGTGAAGTAACTGGACTTAGAAAGGTATATCTCTGTTCAGGATTGCACTGTTGATTTGTTGCAGGAAAAGTAAGTGAGAATTTGGGGGCACCTTAAAGACTAACAGATTTTGATTCTAGCATAAGCGGTCATGGTTGAGAGCCGCCTTTGTCTGATGATACAATGTTTCCTAGTGTTTTAAGTTGCCACAAGACTCCTCTTCAGTTAAATAAGTATGTGTGGGCAGCCAGACTCTTTCAGGTATAAGTTGCTGTTTTGTATGAACAGCTCAATGAACTTTCTGGACTAGATTGGTCCATAATGTTGGGGTGAAAATAGCTTGGAACTGAATTGTCTTTCAGCACCATCTGCTGGGTTTTTGGCAACATTGCAGCTATTAATCTAGACTGCTTCTTAGGTGCTCCCATATGGAAACCAGAAACCAATATCTCTTTAGGATTTCTTCTTTACCTGGATTATGTGGATAAGAAAACTGCTGCTTAAATGTATAATTTTTGATAAGGTTTGGCAACAAATGATGGTCATGGATCTTGTATGTAAGGTGATGTGCATATTTTGTGTAACTAGCAAGTGTTCTGTTAATATGTCAATCCATGTGAGCTTTCTTCTTTTATAAAATCTGTTTGCCTTTTCTGCTTGCCACAACTCTCTTGCTGACATTGATTCACCTGCTCTGGCATCACAACAGGTTTGTACAAAGCTTTTCGTGGCATCAGAGGATCTGATGCAGCCCAGATTCTGCCTCTTCTGGCTGCCTTTGGCTCAGCTGCATTGGTGTTAAAGCTTCAGTTTTTATCATGACATAGAGGGAGGCGGGAGGTCTTGTAAGGCTTGGACAAGATGACTGAATGCTTAGGGCAATGGGGAAACCTTTGATTTTGAAGTTCACAAACAATGGGCAAATGTAATAGCTTTAGAGTATATTTGTAACTTAGATTTTCAAGTGACACTTTCCACAGAGCAACATCTGGACATGAATTGGAAACCACTAGCCTGCTGGTGTTTAGAAGGTGGATAGATCATGATGGCCCATGCTATCCTGATTTCATCAGATCTCAGAAGCTAATTAGGGTCACCCTTGGTTAGTATTTGAGTGGGAGACTACCAAGGAAGTCCAGACTTGCTTTGCAGAGGCAGGCAATGGCAAACTACCTCTGAACATCTCTTGTCTTGAAACCCCCGTGGGGGTCACCGTAAGTCAGCTGCAACTTGACAGCACTTTCTACCAGCAGACCATGACAAGATGACAAGCTAAGTCATATTCCAGGGCTTCATATCTGTTTCTAATTTCCCAGCATTCATATACAAACATGGACACAGACCCATTAATATGGTCTTGTGCAATACAAAGAATTCTGCAGCTTGTGCCAGGCAGGCTCCCAGTTTCCCCCTCTATAGCTAGCTTCTCTCTTGCGATAATAGCACTCATGTTCTCAACTGTTGGGAAATTTTAAAGGATTGCAAGATGAATATGCTCTTCTTACTGGAAAGTTTCCCAATTAGTTAGAGTAATACAAGAACCCTCATTTGGCAGAAGTTTACTCTGCAGAGTGCTCAGCAGAATGATTAATTCAACCCTGTTATTGACTGTGCATAAAAGTGTACTCATATTTTGGATTGCAGTGCATTTAAAGACCAGTTCAGAAAAATCCAGTTAAAGCTGGTGTGTGTGTGTGGGGGGGGGGGGGGGGGGATTTCTGATTTCAACATTCCATGGATAACCTTGCTGAGGGAGAGATGGGTGAAAAAAGCATAGGAAACCTTGTTTTACCTGGAGACTTGTACATGGGTATGAAGTAACCATCAGGCATTAAAAGAACATATCAAGAAGCCAAGGAGGGTACTGCCAATCCAACTGTATGTTCAAGCTATTGTATGTTATTTCCTGCATGCTTAATTTATTTACATTCGACTTTTCTCATAGAAACTCAAGGTGGATTACAGGACATAAAATAATGCAATCAGCATAGGATAACCTGTGAATGATGCAATAGGAGTGTGATTACAGAATTAGAGAACAATGTGAATAACACACTACAAACTATCTAAAGCAAGGTATATTGTAAACAATACAGATAAGTATAAAACTTGGTGGACCAAAAAATATGAGAATTGGCCCACAATGCATCCAGCAATTGTGTAGCTGTAGGAAAGCCCATGTGGTAGACTTAAGAGCTCTACTGTGGAACAGAAATCTGTTATTTGTCTCAGTAGCCCTTGTTTTCCACATTATATGGAGATTTCTACAAAATCTCTCTGGCTGTGCTGAAAGATCTGGATGGGTGACTGCACACCAAAAGTTGTTACCTTATGGATGGGCTAGTAGCCAATTTGATTTGAACTGACATCAAATACACTATAAAAACTGCAACATAATAGAAACGCAGACATATTTCCCCTTCAGTAGCACGAAGATTAATGAATGGGAAGAAAGACTAGAATGTAACTGATGTTTTTTTGCTCATTTCTTATTCCTTAAAATGCCTGGATATTCTTAGCAACAGGGGTCGTTTCGAGCAGGAGCTCGGGGGAGCTCAGCTCCGGGAGTTGGTGCCAGGCCCCTGTCCCCGGCGGGGGAATGCCTGCTTGTGTCATGGCTGCAGCAAAATGACCCCGTCCCCTGGAAAGGTCCTTGTTCCTCCGACCAGCCTTCTGAAGGCTTCAGCCACCACTGAAGCTATCCTCCCAGAATAGTGGTATTTCTGAGGCTTGGATTAGTAGCGGTCCCCCCCCCCCCTCTTTCTTTCTTTCTTTCCTTCCTTCCTTCCTTCCTTCTGACATACTTCCAGTGATGTCAGGTGGTGTAGCATATGCAAACAAGTTATGCTAATGAGTTATGCTAGTGACCTCCTGCACCTCTTTTCCTACGAAATGACCCCTGCTTAGTAATAATGATTACCTGTCAAAATCGGTAGCCCCATTCATCAGCCTTGGTTCAGTCTTGGCAGATGATGTTAGAGAGCAAAGTGAGCAAATTTCAAAGTGCATTTATCAAAGAGTACCATTAATCTGACAGTGATCAGGTAGGTTGTAGTCTTCAGTATGCACGTGGCTCTTATTCTCAAGGAGGAGGTGGAAAGTTCCCAAGCATTGGGGGTGGGGAGGCTGGCATCTGACAAAAGTTTTGGCTTGTAAAGTAGGAAGAAATCCATCAGAGAAGTAAGACTTTCTAAATCCTAAACTGTGGAAGGTTCTAAAAGACCTGAGAGTTGGTATAGCCTAATTGCTAAGAGAGTGAGCTACAAATCAGGAGGTGCCTGGTTCAAATCTTACCTCTGCCATAAACTAGCCATTCTCTCTATGCCTCAGCACCCCCAGAAATAATAAGAAAAAAAATTATGACCTACTTTACAAACTGTTGCAAGGATTACAAGATAACAAAATATATGGTGCACTTTAAATATTCAAAAATTCATTATAAATACTGCGATGTCTAACATCCCCTTCAATAGAAAAAGGAATTGAAACAGCCATGATCTCTGAGCATGAGGATTTATTTTCACCATTAAGACTAGTATCCATTGATGGAAACTATCCTAAACAAATTGGTTTAATCTTTTCTTGAAAGCCAGCTAAACAAGCAGCCATTGCTCCTTCTCACGGCAATGAATCGCTCAAATTCAGTCAAATTAATTATATAATTAGCAGACATCTGTGAACTCACAGACCACCTAATTGCTGCAGCCATGGAGGGAATTACAAGCAGAAGCAGCCGGTGAACATAAGGTGCTCTGGGATTCTAAAGCCACTGATGCCAGATCTCAGAGGCATGGGCCAGCTCTCAGGTGAAAAGGGGTTATGGGAGATCAGGATGGAAGCTACGCCTTTCTCCCTTTGGTGCCACCTTCCCCAGATGTATGCTCAATATTTGTAGCTGTGAACATCCTCAAGATGCAGAGTAGGTGAAAAGGCCTGAGAGTTGGCAAGCAGGGATGCTTAGTCCAGAACATTAGGAGGTTCCCCCTACATATTTCAGAATTAAAGAATTTCACCATGCATGTTTTCCTCATAAGGTTCTCTGCAAGTGGATTAGTACATACTGCGGTCCTAAACTGAAAAAAGAGGGTAAATTATTTATTTATTCCATTGCATGTGTTCCTCATCATAGTGTGAGGCTCTAAACTGTAGCTGACATGACTTGTGCTGCGCATAAATCCAACACGGGTTCTCTGCCAGGTCTGCAGTGTTTCCCCCCTTGCGGCAGGTTATCTTCCGGTGCTTTTAATAGCCCACGCCTTTTTTTCGTGCTAGTAAACATTTTCAAGCCGCTAAATGCTGAAAAGAAGAAACCTCAAAAAAAAAAAAAACCCTTCTCTGGGAAACAGCAAAGAACTTCCCTACTAGAACACGTAGCCCATTTCTATGCTGCTTCTTTACTCAAAAAGTGACTGCCGGTTTCTTCCCCAAGTCTGTTGAGGTCCAGGACTTCATTCTTAAGGACGCAATGCTAATGCACGCCCATCTGCCTAACCGACGCAACATTGGGACGGTCGGCTGCAACTTTAAAGGGTACGAAGAGAGCGCTCTGCTCCCACGAGTTCAGGTGCCTCTGTGCCCCGCCCCTTGGTCAGCCTGTACGGCGCCGGCGCGCCGCCTCCGCAGCGAATCAGGTCTTTTCTGAGCGTAGCTCCGCCTTTCTACCCTGGCCTACGTGGGGTCAAGGGGTGGGGAGGGGAGCCGTAGACTCTCCTGGCGTCGCCGTCTCGCTGATGGGGCTGGCGGAGGGGCCCGTGCGGTGCGCGCCCGGGGTCGACTGAGCGCCCTGCGTTTCTCCTCTCGCTCTCGCCATGAGGCGCAGTGATCGGAGGAGTCACGGAGGGGGCCCCGGCAAGGCGGCGCTGGAGGAGCAGCAGCCCAACGGCGGCGCGCTTCCCGTGACAGCGGGGGCTCCCGGGTTCCGTGGAGACTCGCTGGTCGCCAGCCCTGCAGCCGCCCATGGGGCACGGCGCAGCACCGAGTCTGAGGTGTACGACGACGGGACCAACACTTTCTTTTGGTGAGAGATGCAGAACCGGCCCTCCGCCTTGCTTGCTTGCTTGCTTTGCTTGCTCACTCACTCGCCCCCCCCCCCCCCATCATCTCCGCTTCTTTTCCTTATCAGCAGAGCGATATAATGGGCGGCCTCGGGATCGCTGTTTCTACTAGTTTGTTATTCGGACTGTAGCTGGACGCTGTGTGCAATACAAAAACGCAGTTCCTGTACTCAGGCTTATAATGTGGTTTGTGGACACGACAGGAAAAAGGGTATTTTGGGGGGAGACGGTCAGAACTGCAATGTTTCCCTCTAAGCGGTGGAGTCTTGTGAGCAAAACTCCTACTTTGGGAGCTCCTGGCATTAAAAGTTGTGAGCGAGCGATTTGGCTGCGGCGTAAATGAGTTTGCTCTGGAGCCCTCCTTCCTGAGCGAAGACAAAAATGGGTGAGCTGGAGGCTACAGAACTGTGAGCTAGCTCACGCTAACTCGGCTTAGAGGGAACACTGGTCAGACGGGAAGTTGGAGAACGCCAAAATTTTTAGCCGGCAATATAATGATAAGGTTACCTTAAGTCGGAGGCGCATTAGCGGCGTTTAACACACACACACACACACACACACACAATCTAGTTACGGCCAGGTGGATCTTCCCTGGTTGATGTTCTTCCTGTCGAGGGGTGGGGGTGGGATGAACTTCTCGGCATCCACCCCAAACTGGTCTCTTTCCTAAATTATTGTTAGCGCTGTACAGGTTGTGGCCAGTGGTCTGTTACCCCGCATTCCCTGACACGAATTTCGAGTTGCCTTGGAGCGGGAGAAGTTTAGGTCCACAGCTTTGAGAAAGAGAGGCAGGTACTACATGCCACTCCCCATCTGGCTGCTTTAAACCCGAGTAGGGAAAAAAAACAACAGGTGCCCAGGCCGGTAGCCAGGATTTTTTAATTTGGGGGGGGCTTTTAAAAAGTCGAGGGACACTGAAATGAAAATAACAATAAACAAAACTCACCTAGCCTGGCTGGCCCCTGCCCCAGCTGGTCTTCCCATGTGGTGGCTGGAGAGAAGGGCAAGGCCTGGCTTCTACTCCTACGGCGCTGCCAGTGAGCTCGAGGGCCGGCTAGGCTGCCCATGCCGCAATATCTGCCGCTGCTTCAGCTGAGTGGGATCAGGAAAGCCACGGCTTGGCTTAAGGCTCTTTGCCCTTCGGCCAGCTGGCCCTGGCTGGGGGAGAAAAGAGGCATGTGTGTGGCGGGCTTGAGTGCCTTCTTTCTCCATTGTGCCAGGGCCCCACGACTCCCTATTCACCCCCGCCCCCCCCCCCCCCCGACTCGCTGGAGCTGGTGGTGGCGTGGGGATCCTGAGTGGAAGACAGAGGCAGGACTCTCCTTCCTAGGGGAGAAGCCAGTGAGCAGTTCCCTTCACTGGGGGGGATATCCTTTGCAGGTGCATGCTCTTTCCTTTCCCAGCTGACACTACCTGCCTGCAGCGGCGTTGAGGGACTTTCTGGAGGCACTCGCCACCCTCCTTCCTTGGCTGCTTGCGGCCCGAGACAGGGTGGCTCCTTGCTCGCTCTCTTGAGTCCCTTCTTTGTCCTGCTCTTGCCTGTCCCTGCCCAGGGACAGAGAGGGGCCTCAGCCAGAGGAGCATCTGTCAACCAGCCACCTCCCTTCCAGGAAAGGGCACAGGGCTGCCGAGGGGAGCCCACCCCCCCGGGCCTGGAGGAGTCCCAGCCAACGCCCAGAGCAGAGCCCAGAGAAGGCAGGCTGGTGGTTCCCCTCTCTTTGTCCTCTGGGGGAGAGGAGAGCTGACAGAGAGTGAGCAAGGAGCCAAGGAAGGAGGGTGGCAAGTGCCTCCAGAAAGTCCCTCAACGCTGCTGCAGGCAGGCAGGCAGGCGGCATCAGCCCGCCCAGTGCCTCACCTCAACGTGTGTGGGGTGCAGAGGTGGAGGAAGGAAAGAGTGCACGCCTGCAAAGAATATTGCCCTCCCCCGTGAAAGGATCCGCTCACTGGCTTCTCCCCTAGGAAGGAGAGTCCTGCTTCTGTCTTCCGCTCGGGAGGCCTGCGCCACCACCAGATCTAGCGAGTTGGGGGGGGGGCTGGGGTGGACAGAGAGTTGTGGGGCCTTGGGAGGAAGTCAGGGGGGCACACCCCAGGAGGCCCCACCATAGCTACAGGCCTGCAGGTGCCTGTACTGTACTTGCCCCCCGGAAGAACTTTAAAAATAATCCTCCCCTGCCCTGCAGCAGCCTCTAAGCAGGAGCCAACCTGAGGTGATTGAAAGGCATCTTTCAGAGCACTGAGGGAATCCTTGTCCTACTCTGGAGGGAGGTGCTTCACGTCCAGGTTTTTTTCCTACTCTGACCTAAGACTCAGTTTGTGCCCTTCGTCTGTATTAATTATTTGTATCTTGGCATCGTTGTGGGAGATATGAGCCTGTTTGCAGTCGATCAGGCACAACAAAAATGGTGGTAGGATATTACTAGATTGTTATCTTCAGGAAAAAGGATTAATTGAGACCTTAGCTTAATTTTCTGCGTTCACGTTGGCTTCTACTAGGGCTGCATCACTTATGGGTGTTTTGCTGTTTACCGGTTTAATATGATTTCTCAGATGAGTCTTACAGTACCGCGAACCACGAATTGTTCGCAACTGACACTTTGTTCCGATGCGCGGTTGGAAGGCAAAGCCATCGTTGTCTCTTCCAGTGTGAAAATAAATCTAACATTTGTAAAGGAGAGATGGATACTGATTTTTTTTGTCTGTGTGCCACAATATACTGAATGCAACATGGCAAGTGTGTCTTGAATGAATCTGTTACTCCCTGCCCCCCTAATTTGCTCTTATTTTTAGCTTATTATATTGTGAGAGAGATTACTGTGGTAATGTGCAAAGCACTTTTGTGAGACTCCTCCCTCTCTGGCTCTGCCCTCCCACCTTCGGCTGTGTTGTCCTGCATCAGGGGAAGCTCCTCCAGGCCCCAGAGCAGGGGAGAGAGTAAGCTGCGGTTCACTCTCTTCCTTGGACAGCGGTCTCCCTTCCAGCAGGCAGCCCTGGCCACACTTTTTCTCCCCTGCCTGCCGCTGGAGCCTCTCTTATGAAGAGTGCCTGCTCTGCCCCTCCTTATCCCAGGGTTCAAGCACAGCCCTGCTTTGTCAGGTTCTGGTACCTGTCCTGGTCGATCCAGAGCTATAGGTGGGGCATTCGCCCACCCCTTCCTCACTATTGCCTGTTCCTCGGTCCCTCCCTCCAACCTCTGGGCTTCTTTCTTGCCTCCTTCCTGGGTGTTGCCAGGCCAGTCCTGGCCAATGTGATTGCCGTAGTCAGGATGAACCCAGCCCAACTCCCACCCTTGGCAGCCACTGGTCCGTCCGGGCTCAACTCTCTCTCTGGCAGCTGAGCTGGCAGTGCTCCTCCTGGCCTTAGGTCTGATTTGAGCCCAGCCACTGCAGTGCCCTGGATGGTCCTGCTGCAGCTGGCAGGAGTCTGGGCTTTTCTGGGCCAGATGTCAGCTCTGGACAACTTTGACCACTGACAACATCATATAATGGCCACGTATTGTATGGGAATGGGTCATAGCTGAGTCTCTTCAAAACTTTGTTTTTTAATACTCTACCTTATTACGTATAAACCTTTCTTAATAGCTTTAATTCATATCATATCTGTCACCCTGTGGTGTGGACTGTGCTCAGAATAAAAAATGCATAGAAAGTGTTACTTTAGCATTCTTGGACTGTAACTCTCTGCAAGGAGTTTACATTTTAACAAACCAAATTTAGATCAGTCCTAAAGAAAGCATTGGTTAAATGTATCCCTGCAGCACTTAAGGTGATGTGGGCAAAACTGCTTTAACAGCTCTCAATAATACTTTCCTCGTAGTTTTTCTTCAAGTGAGAGGCCACCCTTCTCTACAGCCATAGTGTCTGGTATACTTAGCATTGAAAGTGTCATATCTAAGACATTTTAATACTTCGTTGTTGTTTTCTGAACTTGGTCACTGGCAATGTTGGAAAATATTTCCAGTTCCTAGGAGGTGGCACTGCACAACTGAAATTGCCCTTCTGTTAGGAAGAACTGGTTTGGGAAACTACTTAAGGTCCCCAACTTGTAAAGAAAATACAGATATAGTATGGCATATCCTATATATATAAAAGCCCAATGTATTGGCACTTTTTGGCTCTCCCGTTGGCTGTGCTGTGTGCTCCATCAGCTATTGATTCAACTGCCACTCAAGAATACTCGCTGGGTGCTGCGTCCTCTCCTCTCCCCCACCCACTGCTGGCTTGGCCACTGCTGCATCAGAATAAACTGCCAAAACGGCTGTCTCTCCTGACGAAGACTCTTCTCCTGCTTGGCTCCTCTGTTGCTGGCTGGATACTGAGGTGGGCCAGTGGCCGTCAAACCATTCTCCTCCTCCTGCTGTACAACTCACTTTCCATTCAGTGGCTGTTGCTAGGCAATCAAGCTAGGTTCTGTCAGTAAAAAGGTGGTGGAAGGAGGCCCTTTCCAGGCCTACTTTGGCCTTTGTAGGGAACTCATTGGGGCCAGCCCTGACTATGGTTGCCAGCTTCAGGCTGGGAAAATCCTGGAGATTTTGTGGTAGAGTCTATGGAAACCAGAGTTTGGGGAGGGGAGAGGCCTTGGCTGAATAGAATGGCATAGAGTCTACCCTTCAAAGCAGTTGTTTTCTCCAGGGTGAGAGAGAGATCTGTTGTCTGGAGTTCAGTTGTGATACCAGGTGATACCACAGCCAGTGTGATGTAGCAGTTAGCACTTCAGAGCAGGGTCTGCCAGACCCACATTCTTGCTGTGGACATTGAGTGGGTGATTTTGGACCAGTCACAGACTTTCAGCCTAATCTCAGGGTTGTTGTGCAGATCAAAAGGGGGAGAGGAGAATGATGTAAGCTGCTTTGGTCTCCACTGCAGAGAAAGACTGTACTTTTCCTCCTGGGGAACAATTGTTGCCAAGGCTAAGATCACTCAGAATTACAACTGCTCTTCAGGTGGCAGAGATCAGTTCCCCTGGAGAAAACGGTGGACTCTGTGTCATTATACCCTGCTGAGGTCACCACAGCACCCGCCAGAGCCTCTTTGTAGCGCCTGTTGTATTTATTTTCACAACATGCCTTATTCCCAGTTACATATATAGCTCATTTCATTCTCATCAGTGCTGTGGGGCAGAATGTTTTCTGCAGTGTTTTCCAAAACAGAGATTTTCAGATGTTATATTTTTCTTGGAAAAATTTCCACCCAATTTGTGTAAATTGTGTAAACATCTCTATGTTTAGATGTCCAGGCTGTTGTATTATAAATCAGTCATGTTAGATGGTCTAAATGTAGGATGTGAAGCATGGATATACTCGGGTCATTTCATAGAAAAAGAGCTTCAGGAGCTCATTAGCATATGCCATGCCCCTTGACATCACTGGAAGTGATGTCGGGGGGGGGGAAGCATCTTCAAAAGCCTCCCCTCCTCTTCCCCAGCCGGCCTGCCAAGGCCTCCTCTCCCCTCCCCTTCCCCCAGCAAGGCCGGCTCCCTGCACTTAAAGGGAGCTCCCTTTAAGTGCAGGGAGCAGAGGAAAAGGAAGGCAACCCCTCTGCACTTTTCATTGGACATCTGTAAAAATTCTCCCTGTTTGATCATCAAACAATAGTAAGGTATACTTTTTTGGTGTTGTGGGACACTTGGTAAAGAGAGGAAAAGTCTGGGATGTTGAGGTGGATCTAATCTGATCTGACTTGACTTGAGCTTGGCTTTAGCTCCTCTGACCTTGGCAGTTGTAAGAATAGGAATGAGCTGATCACAATGGAGCTATTGATATTTGGTGACTCGTACTATGCAAGCTTAGAGCACAGGTAGTAAGGCAGTGTGTACAGGTCAGGCTATTTCATTCCAGTTTAGTATCTAGAAACTTACTTAAAGCAGCAATATCCAAGCTATTTAAGAAATGTCACTTTTCCTGGGAGTTCAGGAACTGACCGAACACACTGGGTACTAGCCATGCATTGGTAGAAATAGTGACCATGTAACTCAATCTAAGTATGCTTTCGGCATAGTGTCACTCTTAAATGGAGAACTTGACTTTCTTTAGTGGTGGTTAGTTTAAAGTCTGCCCAATTGACTGCTGATTATGTTTTTTGATTGGTAATTGCTTTTCAGTATTCTGTGCCTATAGGTATGTGCTGTGTTGTCTTCAGATAAAGTGTTTCATTTCTGTGATGTGGCTATTGCTTGATCTTTTTCTGTTTTTGTTTGATAGGTCTGTTTACAGTAAATTATTTCTGTATGTTTCTGAGGATGTTTCAGTAGGCCATAATCTTTCATGGATTTCTTAGGGGAAAAACTTTGATCTGGTGGCAGTGTTCCTTCTAAGCTGAGTTAGTGTGAGCTAGCTCACAGTTTTTCAGCCTCTGGCTCACACATTATTGTCTTGGCTCAGGAAGGATGGCTCCAGAGCAAACTAACTTATGCAGTAGCCAAATTGCTCACTCACAGCTTTATTGCAGTAGTTCACAAAGTAGAATTTCTGCTCACAAGACTTCCACAGCTTAGAGGGAACATTGGCAGTGTGTATTTCAGTGTGTTTCCCCCCAGCAGTTAGAGTTTCCTTAATCACCATAGAGGCCACAAGCACAAATTCAGGCTGCAGTCACACACAGTAAATAATCCACTTTCAAGCCACTTTCCAACTGGATTTTGACAGTTCACACAGTAAAATCCAGTTGCAAAGTGCACTGGAAGTGGATTGGAAGTGGATTATTTAGTGTGTATGACCACAGCCTCAGTTTAAGCCTTGCTAATGGTGAATGGTAGCTCATTAGTATAATAAATCACTGAAGATAAGCTTTAAAGCATCTGTGTAAGTGTTGTCATTGAAAACTACCGAAGTGCCTTGACAGCTTTTCTGTAAATGTTATGGATGTTGCAGACCACAAATGTATAGAATTCACTTTGGAAAATACTGAGGGGTCCAATAAATCACCCATATTTGGTATTTGTTCTTGTCTACATTAAGTGACATCAGTTGGGTGAATATTGCCCTGTTATCTGTCATTCTGAAGGCGCTAGCAGTCTAGCCTTCGGTTACGTTTAAAACTTAGAGAGTCAGTTTGGTGCAGTGGTTAAGTGTGTGGACTCTAATCTGGGAGAACCGGGTTTGATTCCCCACTCCTCCACAGCTGCTGGTGTGACCTTGGGTTAGTCATAAGTTCTTTCAGAGCTGTTCTTTCAAGGACAGTTCTCGAGAGAGCTCTCTCAGCCCCACCTACCTCACAAGGTGGCTGTTGTGGGGAGGGGAAGGGAAAGGGATTATAAAATGCTCTGAGACTCCTTCAGATAGTGAAGGGTGGGGTATAAATCCAATCTCTTCTTCTTAGTACTGTATTGTAGATTGTTTTAGATACCGTAACAAAAAATTAGTTTAATTGTCTGGGTAGACTTCCTATAAATGTAGCTTTCTTTACCTTAGCGTTTACAACAATACTATTTTCCTTTCCTTCGGCTCTTGTTAGCATGGTGATTAACTTTGCAGGAAGGACCAGAGTATCTTTGGCATTGAAGTGATAAGCTGCCTCCGAAGACGGATCTGAGTCCTGTTCTATGGTGACTTTGCAACAGAACTTGTTCTGAGGACTTACCATTTAAGAAGCTGCAGCTTCCCTTTTAAGAATTGCTAGCTTTCCTTCGTACTCAAATGTTTTATTGCCAATTGTTTTGTCATTGGATGATTTCTGCTATGCATACATCCTGTAAGTTTGAAGGGTTTTTTTTTACTTAATTAAATGAAACAGTTTTTAAGAATATTTTGGCTGTGTGCTGGGAGTTTTTGTCTGCTGTTGAGCTGTTAATTTGCCTACTGAAATGAATCCCAAGGCCAGTCAGAAGAACATAAGAGAAGCCAATGTTGGATCAGGCCAGTGGCCCATCCAGTCCAACATGCTGTCATACAGTGGCCAAAAACAGCGGGTGCCATCGGAAGGTCCAGCAGTGGGGCCAGGACACTAGAAGCCCTCCCACTGTTGCCCCCCCAAGCACCAAGAATACAACGCATCACTTGCCCCACCCTGAGAGTTCCTATCTATACCTTGTTGCTAATAGCCACTGATGGACCTCTGCTCCATATCTATACACTAATTCCCAGAGGTTTTTTTTCCTGTGTGGATCTGCCCAAAGAGAGCTCACTCTCCCCCAACAGCTTTTCCTACATATTTAGGGGCCTTCCTCAGTCTGCAGAAAAATCCAGAAAGTTAAAAAAAAACTTCAGGGACCGTTGAATTCCCCCCAAAACCTTTTGAAATGGCATCAACTCCAGTCATCAACTGTGAGAGATTAGAATGTTCGAGGGAGGGGGAGGCTTCTAACTGTTTCTGTCAGTAAAAGGCAGGGTTTTTACTGGCAGGAATCTAGAGTTGCCAAGTACCCCCCCTGGCCACCGGCAGTGGATTCAGGCTGGGAAACTCCAGGAGATTTGGGGGTGGAGCCTGGGGAGGACAGGGACCTCAGTGAAGTACAATGCCATAAACTCCACCCTTCAAAGCATCCATTTTCTCCATGGAAAGTTATCTCTGTAGCCAGTAGATGAGCAGTAATTCCAGGGGATCCCCAGGTCCCACCTGGAGGCTGGCATCCCTAGGTAGCACCCTGTGAGACTTAATACCACCTGATTTGCATGACTTAATTAGGCCCAGCTGCTTTGCTACTGTTCATCAGCAGCCACCCTATGAAAGTCATTGTGATATAACAGTTAGTTAGAGCTTCAGATTGGGATCTGCGAGACCCAGGTTCAGATCCCCATCTTGCGGTGGAAGCTGACCGGGGAGATTTTGGACCAATCAGCCAATCCTCCAAGAGCTTACGGAGCTCTTCTTACAGGGGCTACTGTAAGCTCTTGGATGATTGGCTACATCAAGGGTGTGTGGCCTAATATGCAAAGGAGCTCCTGCTACAAAATGAGCCCTGGTTATTGTGCAGATAACGAGGAAATAATAATGTATGCTGCTTTAGTCCACACTGTGGAGAAAGACTGCAGTTTTCCTAGGCAGAGGCTATAGGAGAGGGGGGTGGAGATGGAAAGCTGAAAACATATAAAGGTAGCTTGGCTGTTGGGTGGGAAGGAAATAGGGTTGCCAACTCCAGGTTGTGAAATTCCTGGACATTTGAGGGGTGAAGCCTGGGGAGGGTGGGATTTGAGGAGGGACTACAAACCAGTATAATGCCATGGACCCTCCAAACCAGCCATTTCCTTGATGAGAACTACTATTGCCAGCCTCCAGGTGAGGGTTGGAGAGCACCCAGAATCATGTACTGTGTTTTAAAGTATTTTAAAGTCTGTATTGTATTTTATATTATATTTTATAGGAATTATGTTGTTAGCCACCCTGAGCCCACCAAGAGGTGGGGAGGGTGGGATAATAATTTAAATAATAAATAAATAATACCTTCCTGGGAACCCAAGGAGACTAGGACCCTGGCGTTCTGGTTCTTCCTTGGCTTCTCACAGAGCCCCTAGTCTAAGAGCCACAGGCCAAGAGCCCTTTGGTTCTTGTGCTTTGGCTTGTGCCAGAGGCTCATGCCTCTGGCCAGGTGCTGCCTTAAATAGAGCCTCTCCCCAGCAGACAGCATGGCTAGCAGCTATTGAAATTCACCCAGGCACTCAATTACAATCAAACAGTGACCCTTTCTCACCCTATCTCAAGTAGCCAGCAGTCTGCAGCAACTCAAAACTCACTCACACACTCCCAAACACAGTCCCCACACACAGTACCCTCAGCTAAATCACCTCAGCTGAAAGCAAATAAAAAACACTCACCCCTCTTGCAGGGGTGCACCCCTCACCTATCTCTGGCTGCCTCTCAGAGCTCAGCTGGGTCAGCACTGACCAGGTGCTGCCTTAAATAGAGCCTTCCCCCAGCAGACCTGATATGGTTTTAAAACTGTTTAAAACAGTTTAAAATAGTTTTAAAACTGATCCTGAATAGTAAACTAAATAAACTGGAGTGGGGCAAAAGGGTAAAACAGAGTTTATCCTGTGGGAACACAGTTCTGTAGCCGTCTTTTTTTTAAAAAAAGCAGCCTTTTTTGTATTTTTTATATGTGTTTGTATGTGTGTACGTGCGAGTGTGTGCGCGCACCTGAAGTCATGGCAATCTCTGGTGACTGTCCTCTACTGGGGTTTTGGAGGATATTCAGAGAGGTGGCTGAATAAATGCTGTCCCTGGCTCCTGCCTCTGGTATTTCAAAGAGGTCTGGCATTCTAGGTACTTGCCAGAGTCAACGGTGCTCAGTTTCCGATATCTGACGAAATCGGGCTTGATTTTCTTGATCTTCTTTTAAGGGTAACGATTACTTCGTTGTCTTTTTTGGTTTCTCTGAAACGAATTGTTTTAAACCAAATTCCAGTGGGTTAGCTATGTTTGTTAAAGCAAAAGAGAAAAAAGTGTGGTACTAGAAAGTACAAACAACCTTAATGAAGTACTGACAACCAAATGAAGGCTATTTGAAAGGTCCTGAATGATATAGATGGAGTATTTTGCACCTGGTGATGTATTGATAATTATGCTTACTGTATGCCTCTCGCAACACAACAAATTTTCTTGTTTGGATGAAGTCCTCGTGGGATGAAACAAGTGTAGATATTCTGGAAAACCTCGTCAAGGAAAACTTTTGGAAGTCTGTGGAAACTTTAAAAAATGTACTGTATTTTGTATCACAGCCTTATTTATTGAAATATTTATTATTATTACACAGTAGCGTTTTCACAACCTTTGATTCCGTGTTCTGTTCCAGCTCTGCAGGGTTATGGTTTTCTTAGTTGCTTATTTATTTTCTCCGGCATGCAAACAGACCAAAATTGATGACTCTTTAACCGCATGTTTACCTACACCAACCATTGTTATTCCAACGTCAAATCGCTTCTTCCGTCTTGCAACTCTTAATGATGATAACAACTATGAAGTGGAGAACGGTGATGCATTATCTCAGTTTTTAAAAGCCGAGAAAGCAGCTGAGTCTGTTAATTACAGTGCTGCTGAAAACTTGCCCAGGTGATTTCATTCAGCGAATAGCTAGAACTGTGAAATTCATTGCGGAAAGTTTAAAGCTCATTGAAGGTAAAATTGAGCAACTTATAAAACAGCACACAAACGACACCAAAGACTCTGCAGAACCCAAGGGGTCTTTTTTCCAGAAAACCTCCTTCCTCAACTCAGAAAGGGCGTGCAACAAAGGGCAAGGCATAGCAGCCACTAACAAACACAGGCCAATTTCAATTAAAGCTACAGCCCTGCAAAGTGTGTTTGACTGTCTGCAGATACAAAGGTCAGAGGATACTTTGGAATTCATTACAGCAGGCCACCCTCCACCTAGGAGCCCTGCTAAGCGAGAAACTGCTCCCAGTCGACCTCACTTCAGTTGAGTCTATTAGCAACTCAGGCACAAAGAATTGTACTTATTTTTGGAAGCAACAGGTTTCCTAGCGTACTATGAAGACAGAAAACTTCTGCACAGTAAAGGAATCTTTCCAGCTAGAGTTTTTGTTAATACAATTCAAAACTCTTTGCTACCATGCTGGCAAAAAGATCTTTCTGTGATGGAAGTTGACCATCCCATTAAAGTAGCCTCAACAGAGGTGACTCAATGCGACTTGGCTTGGAGCCCTAATCATATTGCTCTTGTGAATCTGGCTACGGAGACTTTATCCCCTGAGAACTATTGAAGAGGACCTACTGTGCTCATTTTCAGCTTTACCTCCAACAGAACAATCTGCAATCACCTCTAGATTAGATAGGCTAAGAGATAAGCTTCAGAGAACCAAAGCAGTCTCCATACAACAAGAACTAAGGCAGCCGGTGCCAGCAGAAGGGTTTGAGGGATTTCCAGTTCCAACTTCTCTTCCATCTCCTTTTATTCCTCTGGTGGCAGACTCGAGAAAGACAAGGGAGCCAGACAACACTTCCCCAGCAAGAGAATCCTGAAAATAAAACTTCCTCAGGTATTTAAAGGGATGAGTGGAAAGACCCAGATGGAGACCCTTCAGTCAAGAATGGGTGTGTCTTTGTAGGCACCAATGGCGACCTAAGCAAGATCGTGCCGGTAGACTGACAATAAAGTTCCTATCATGTAATTTGGGGGGTTGGTACAATAAGTTGCATGATTCAGATTTTTTATCATTTTTGCATGGTTATAACATAACTTTGCTTACAGGAAACTTGGATACAGAGCTCTGTCTTCCCTGTTATCCAGGGCTTCAGGGCTTTCTCCATCCCAGTGACTAAAACACACTCAAAGGGGTGGGGAAGTGAAGGATTGGTTACTTTGGTCTCTGTGGATCTGAAGGTTGACATTCAAGTTTTAGAAAATAACTGCCCCCCAAATGTTCAGATTTTACTTATCAGGGGAGCTCATTTTAAAAGTGTTTTATGTGTTAATGTATACATTCCTCCAAGGGGCTCATTAGGGCAGGAAAGGGGGCACATCTGGGATCTTTTAACACACGCTAGATTCGCTAATGTCCCAGTTTCCTAAGGCTCATGTTCTTCTATACAGAGACTTTAATGCCAGGACAGGATCAGGAAATTTAGAGGCAAGAGATGGCTTGAATGTGCAGATTGCCATGCATGTCCACTCTTTAGAGTGCTCCTCGAGGGATCAGGTTGTAAATAAGTTTGGCCTAAAATTCTTGCAATTGCTTTCAGTGACAAACCTGTACATTTTCCACGGTACCACCTTTGACCAAACTGGAGGAATCTTTACTTATGTGGCATCTTCAGGAACTAGAACAATCGATTACATAGCAATCTCGCCAGTTCTCTTGAACTCTGTCTCTAAATTTGAGGTTTTAGATTCCACCCTAAGTGACCATTGCCCTTTGTCTTTGTCTGTTATAGTACATACAGATGCGTTAATGAAAACATGCTCAGACTTTGAAGAGGCTGTAACACCTAATTACAGGAGACTCAAGTGGTCAGAAAAATTACAGGGCACTTTAGCTTACACCTTATCAAATTCAGAACTGAGCAATTTGAGATCTTCTCTTCTACATCATGATTCGGATGCCATTAAAATCTTTGAGGAGATCAAATCTCAAATTAAGCCTCTGCTAATAAACAATAGGCCTCTGAAACCGATATTTCTTGCCCATAATGCCTGGTTCAGTCTCGAATATAAGGCCTTAAAAAAAGATTTGCTCCGACTTATGAAACCTACCAGGCGTAATTGGGATGGGGGCGCGGTCATTGGCTCTTCTAAAACTTAGGTCACAGTATAAATCCTTAATTAAGTAAAAGAAGCTAGAGCATGCAAAATTTCTCTGGAGAGAATTAGACAGAGCTGTTTCCAAGAAAAACTATTCTTGTTTAGGGAATTGGTTGCAAATAAAAACAGTCTATATTGCCAGATTGATGCACATATTCCAGGCCATGTCTGGCTCACCTACTTCAGCAGTGTGTTTGGAAATAATTGTCTTCAGTTTGAGGGCCAAAAAAAAATCTATCAGGCCACACCCCTAGATTTCACAGGTCTATCGGAATGGTCACCAGTCTCAGAACTTGAAGTCAGAGGTCTAATTGCCACATTATCTACTGGAAAAAAGATGTGTTACCACCTGATTTGTACAAAGCTTTCCCTGAGTGGTGGGCCCCCTTGCTGGCTAGAGTTTTCACACAGATTAATGGGTCTGGAGTGATTCCTTCTGGTTGGAAACTGAGCATAGTGGTGCCCATTCACAAAAAAGGGGACATCGTGGACCCCCACAATTACAGACCAATAAGCTTACTAGATACTGTGGCAAAACTATACAGTAAACATTTGCTGTCAAAACGGGAAGACTGGATGGTTGAGGAACAAATTCTCCATCCAGCTCAAGCAGGTTTTTGAAAGGGCCTTGGAACAATCTATCACTGCCAAACCCTTTACCCACTGGCGAGTTCTGGTGTTAATGGACCAACAAAGGCTCCTTATGTAGCATTTGTGGACCTGGTTGCCACATTTGATGAGGTGACCTGGCTGCCTCTGGTCAAAGTTAGCTCAAATGAACGTGGAGAGGTGGTTATTACTGCTCCTTTGAGAGCTGAACAGAGATACTTTTGCCCAAATTAGAGTGGGAACTTCTGGCTCTTTATCCAGTAGAATTCCTGCTAATAAAGGTGTGAAATAGGGTTGTGTGCTGGCCCCATCACTATTTAATTTGTACATTAATGATATAACAGAGTATCTCTCAGGGCTGCAATTTTTCCCTTCAGCACTTGGTCATCAAAAAATCTCAATTCTTTATGCAGATGATATGGTTCTAATATCCCTAACTGAAATTGGTCTGAGAAGATTACTACACCAGTTAGGGAAATACTGTAGCGAGGAAGCACTCAATATAAATTACGCAAAGACCAAAGTTATGGTCTTTAGGAGAAAGCCCAAAATCTCTTGGTGGACTATTCTTGGCAACCCTATCAAACAATGCAAAGTATTTAAATATCTAGGAGTAATCTTTAAGGAAACTCTGAATTGGAAAAATCATCTTGCATCTGTAAAATCTTCAGCATTAAGAATGGTAGGATCAATTCTATATTTTTTTCCACACAAAGGGCAGTCATCTGATAGACCCAGCATTGAAATTATTTGTTAGCCAGGTCATCCCTCACCTCTTATATGGGTTTGGGGTTGGAAGGAGGATATTGTTTGGGGTTGGAAGGAGGATATTGTGGCTAATCTGGAGGTTATCCAAAACCAATTTATTAGGCGAATCTTAGACCTGCCCAGAGGCACCCCCTCATCTTTTATGAGAGCTGAACTGGGACCTCCCCTCTCTTAAGGCCCGGGCACACCTGGCTGTTTTAAAATAGTGGAAAAAAATACACCTTTGAGAGCTAACTCTGTAAGCCATCAATCAGACAACCTCCATTTTGTTAAAGATCCTATTTCTTCTAAGTTTCTCAACACCATTATCCAAAGATTCATCATCCCAGATGACCTTCTTAGGCCCTCAGCTGAATTTTCTCAACTCAGGAACTAGATATATGACGCTGATGCACTGATCGACCATTCTCTAATTCTGAATTCCAAAGTGGCGCCTTGGTATAAATATTGTAAATTAGACCATCGTAGGTCAAGTTACCTAGTCAACATCTCTAACTACCATCTTAGAGTGCCTTTTACAGGCTTGCGCTTTCAGACCATGCAAACAGCTCTTTTGGCTGCTCGTTATTTGCACACTCCAAAAGAGCAATGTTTCTGCATTTGTGGTTTGCCAGAGGTGGAGAACCTTCCTCACTACATGCTCTATTGTCCACTATATAGCACTCCAAGAGAGAAATGTTTAGCAGGATTTCTATCGGTTACGCAAGCATCCTCAGAAGCTGAAAAGATTGCGTTCTTGCTTTCAGATAATCCTACAGAGTCTCCTTGTTTGCATTAGCAGCATCTAAGATTAGATCCAAGGGCCAGGTTACCTGAAGGTGCTCAAACCAGTACTTTTTTATTATTGATTGGTTGTCAATTTTTAACCGGATTGTATTAGCGCTTTTTAACATTTTATTAGCATTTTGTGGTATTCTGTATTTTGTAATGGTTAATGGCTTTATACAATAAACCTACCTACCTACCACTAGGCTATTTTTTCCCATGTTTAGAGATACTAGCAGTTGGCCAGCGAGAGAAGTTTTTTTCCTGTGCTGCTGTGCTTATTCCATCTGTTGTAGGCCTAGCTGGCAAATAGCCCTCCTGTCCTTGCCAGTGAATGACACCATAATTAGGGATGGGCACCAGCTGAACCACAAACCGTTATGAATTTTGCCCTGTTTGTAGTTCACAAACCAAAGTTTGTGATATGATCACAAACGTCCAGGAACTTTTAAATCAGTTTTTGGAGTTTTGTGGGTAGAGCAGAAAGCAGAGGCTTAAAGGGATTCTGAGTCCCTTTAAACCTCTGCTTTTGGTTCCCAGTGAAAGCCGCAAAAACAGCTGAACAGTGGGGAGGCACTCCCCTTTACTCAGCTGTTTCAGGCTGTCTTCTACAGTCCCTTTATACTGACTGCAGAAAACAGTCCAAAAAATAGCTGAGTGGCAGGGAGGCGCTTCCCACTGCTCAGTTGTTTTTTGGGCTTTCTGCAAACTCCGTTTAAGGGGACTGTGGTTCCTTTCAATGGGGTTTGCGGGGCTTGTGAATGAATCTCCAGGTTTGGTTTGTGGTTCAGCCACAAACCGTAAACTGACACAAGCCACATTTTCCTGGTTCATGCCCATGCCTAACCATAATGATTAAAAAACCAAACCCTGGTAACTGTACTGTGGGTTTTCAAGGTTGACTTGATGGGAGAGAGGTCTGCTTTGAATTGTTAGATTTTGGCTGGTGGTTTTTGTTTGCATTTCTGTGCAAGCCACCTGGAGCTTAGGAAAGACAGTATATAATAATAAGTTTCAACCTGGAAAAATACTGAGCCATCTGTTAATAGAACTAAAATATTTTGTTGACTTTCTGTTTTTCTGTCTAACAGGCAAGCACACACCTTAACAGTCCTGTTTATCCTTACCTGTACCCTGGGATATGTGACCTTACTTGAAGAAACCCCACAGGATACAGCCTACAACACAAAAAGGTAACTTTCTTAACACCGTGCAGGAAAAACTTTGTATTGCCAACTGTTTAATTAGCTATTAATATTTATACACATCACTTGTCGTTTTAGTGTTCTTTTACAATAATTTCCTGGTCCTATTTGTGAAAGTATTACAAATAATGTAAAAGAGTGGATTAATTTTAGTTACCAGGTGGGAAAAGCCAATTTAAATCAAAGATTTCCATATATTTGGATACTTCCTAACTAAAAATGTATATGAAATTTGCTGCCAACATGAAATCAATTTAAAACTGAGGCTTTATATACTCTGGGCTAGAAATGTGAAAGCCCAGGGAAAAAACTGGGGGGGAAAAAACACAACGGGTTTTTCCATTTTTTTTCTGAAGCCATTTTTGTTTTTTTCTGAAAAATTGGGAAAATTGAAAAAAGAAAATAAAAGAAAAAAATTATTTATAGAATGTTTTATTTTAGCATGATGAATAAAATATTTTAAGACAAGGTGTTCAAATATTTTCCAAATCATTTCTAAAAAATATGTATGGTATCAGATTAATTTCTGTGCACTGAGGACAGGCAAGTCCTAGGCAAACCTTCAGTTTTTTAGAGGTCCATAATAACTGTGATAATGACAGACACAACAGAGTAGCTGCAGAAGCAGAGACTGAAACTGATACTGATAATTACAGCTCAGAAAATGATTCTGATTAAATTTCATGCCCATTCATTGCAACTTAGTCCCACGCTCCCTTCTATACACTTCTCTCCCTCTTCAATTCTTTTTATGAGACTGGGTTTTTTATTTTATTTAATACTGTGGAGAGGAAATATGAATAATTGTTACTTTTAGATTTTTAAAAATTGTTTTGTGGAGGTTTTTTTTGTCTGTTCCACATAAACTAGTAAACAGTTCAGGAGATTGTTACTCCATTTGTTACAATTACCAATAAATATAATAAAAAGTAAATTCTGTTTGTAATAATTGTTTGGATACACTGTATTTTTAATATGCTAGTTGTGATCATTTCATGCCAAGTAAAATTGTCCATAGTCATAAAGTAACAGAATGACTTTCAATCTGGAAAATTAAAAAAAAGTGCTAATGTAACATTTTTTTTCAATTTTCCCGAAAATTTCTATTTTTTCCCAACCCCCCCCCCCCCCCCAGAAAATATGGTTTTTTTTTCTGAGCTTCAAAATTTCCAGAAATTTTAGATCTCTACTGTGGGAGGAGCTGAATCTGTGCAAAAGAGTTGGGCTCCACTTGAACAAAAATGGAACCAGATTGCTGGTGGTTAAAATAAAAAAATAATAAAAACTGGTAAAACAACTTTTCAAAGTGCTGATCTCTTAAGAATAATAAACTACTTCTTAATAAAACTGGCCTCTCTAACAAAGTATTGGAGGGTAACAAATTTATATGCTTATTTTTAAAAAGTAATCTGGGGCAATTGGAAAATTGCATGCCAGTTATCATAAAATTTATTATAGGTAAATAGGTGGAAATTGTTATTTAAATATAGAATTACAGCAAAAGCTTTGTTAACTAGCATCCATAGGGAACAGGAGTTGTTGGTTAACCAAATACTCTGATTAACAAAGCTTTTACCCAGCACCAAGAGGAAAGAAGCATCAACCTGACCAGCACTCACAGCTTGCTCCAGTGCCACCTCCTTGGTACCGCCACCCTCTCTTGACCTCCCACCATCCAAGTAATTCATAGGCATGCCAGGAGCCCCACCCTGACAGCAGCAAGAGACCACCAGTGCTGAGTGGGTGGTGGGTGGGCTCCTGGGTATGTGGATCACAGTGCTAAGTAAATAGAAAAACAGGGTCTCCTGAAAAAGAATCAGCACATTAGTTGCAAAAGGAGGTAAGAACATAAGAGAAGCCAATATTGGATGAGGCCAGTGGCCCATCCAGTCCAACACTCTGTCACATAGTGGCCAAAAATAGCAGGTGCCATCAGGAGGTCCACCAGCGGGGCTAGGACACTAGAAGCCCTCCCACTGTTGCTCCCCCAAAATCACCAAGAATACCGTGCCCCAGAGAGCTCCTATCGATACCTTGTGGCTAATAGCCACTGATGGATCTCTGCTCCATATGTTTATCCAATTCCCTCTTGAAGCTTCCGTGCTTGTAGCCACCGCCACTTCCTGTGGCAGGTCTTCCCTCGCCTAAACTTGTGGAATCTAGAACTAGTTACTTATTTTATTTATAGTACATTAACAAGGACATTAATAAGGGTGATTCAGAAGATGTTATGTATTTCTAGAAAGCTTTTGAAAATTTTTCACTAAATGCTTCTGAATAGTATGCGTTTTATGTATTAATAATTGGTTAAACAGGGTGCAAAGGGTAAAATACATGACCAGTTCTTGCAGTGGAGGGAAGTAAGCAGTGGGGTCTTAAGGGGATGAGTAGTAAAGTGGTCACATTTCTGGATGATATCAAATTGTTAATGACAGTAAAAGCTGAAGTTGATTGTGGAAGAGTTCCAAAGGATTTCTCCAAATTGGGTGAGTAGGAAACAGTATGGCAAATAAATATAAGTGTTAAGTGATGCATATTGGGATGACAAACACTGGTAGGGCCTAAACTGGCAATGAATAACCAAGAAAGAGACCTCTGCCTCAGGGATAGTTCATCAAAAATATCTGTTCTGTTCTGTGGACAAAGTCTGTGTTAGTGTAATTATTGGGGAAATGGCTGAAAATAAAGCAACTGATATTCTAATTCCAGTGGGGTAGCCGTTTTAGCCTATTGTAGTAAAAGAAAACAGGAGACCAAACATCTAGTCCACTATGAGCTTTCGTGAGACAAAGCTCACGTCTTCCAATACCATGGAAGAAGTGAATCCCATAGTTTCAGTTTTACTGAAAGGGAGGGCCACTTGGGTAGTTTAATGGAGCACAGGCGAGGTTAGAGGCCACATAGAGAATCTCACCTGATTTATTATATTAGGCCTTTCTTTGCTCAGCTCCTCCCTTTTTGTAATTTTCTGCAAAATACAGAAGTGAGCTGTGTCTCACAATAGCTTATACTGGGATAAATGTTGTTTGTTTTTAAGGTGCTACTGGACTTTTGTTTGGTTTTGATATTGTAATCCCCTGGAAATACCTGTGGTGCAACTGCATTTGGGATACTTTGTATAGTTCTGGTCACCCAATCTCAAAAAGGATGTTATAGAGCTTGAAAAGGTGCAGAAAAGGGCAAGCAAAGTGATCTGAGGTTTGAGCACTTCCTCTACAGGGAAAATCTAAACAAATAATAGCTGGTTAAAGTGATAGAGACTTATAATTTGTTTTTCATCTCCCCAAATGCTAAAACTTGGAACCACTCACTGATAATTATGAGTGATAGATTTAAGACGTTTAAGACAGACAAAAGAAAGTACTTCATGCAGTGCGCAGTTCATGTGTGGAACGTGGTGTCACAGGTTGTGGAGAAGATGTAGCTTAGATTGCTATAAAAAGGGTATTTAGACAAATTCATGGAGGATAGGTCCATCATTGAGTATTTGTTGTGGTGGCCAACCTCTGTCATTGAAGGCAGTATGCATTTGAATACCAGTTGCTGGGGGGCGAGGCAGCAGAAGGCCTTTGTGACATCTGTCCTCTGCTATGGGTCTTCAAGGGTATTTGATCAAAAACTGTGTAAAATAAAGTGCTGGACTAGATGGACCATTTATCTGATCTAGCATAGATGTACTTGTATCCTTACGTTCTTGCACTGCTTTGTTTTAAATGCACTTATGATTACAAATAGAGTGTCTCTAATGACCTGCAGCAGCCACAACACGTTCTTAAAGGTGTCAGTTGGAATCAACACTAAAAAGTACAGCTTCTGTCTAGTGCTTCTCTTGAATAAATAGAATTGTCAGTGTATCTCCAGTTAAATTTACAAGTTCTCTAGGTCTTGACCAAGTCTTGAAACCATCCTTACTGAGTGGGTTCAGAGGACTGATCTAATTTTGATAGTGGGCTTATTAATGTTTTATTTAACTTTCAAAATGTATTAGTTGCATCATTTTATGATGTAAACTTTTGGATTTGAAATGTGTGCATGCACTTAATGCAAGGGTGTAGACTTTCCAATTTCCCGGGGGAGGGGGGGCTGGGCCAGAGGGGGGAAGGAAAAAGAGAGAGAGAGAGAGTGTGTGTGTAGGGTTGCCAAGTCTTAACCGTTTAAACAGGAGTTGCTTGCGCGCGTGTGCGCCAGGATGATGTCACCACCTCTGCCACCGCAAGAGCCGCTCCCCCCCGCCTGGCTCCCCCGCACCCCTCTCCCCACCCATTCCTCCCTCCCCCTCTCTCTCTCCGGGGGCGATCCGGGCGACTGCCCAGCGTGATGCCAAGCGTTTTGCCATAGAGTTTTCAGGGCGATTGCTAGAGCGTCGCCCCGGCAACGGGCCCAGCGTGATGACATCACTTCCAGGTGACGTCATCATGCCGGGCAGTCACCCAGATCGCCCCCAGAGAGAGGGAGGGAGGGAGGAGTGGGTGCAGGGGAGCCGGGCGCGGGGAGGAGAGGCTCTTGTGGTGGCGGCTTCTTGGGAGCCCTAGCAGCAGACGGCGGCCGGGGGCCTGGAGGGTGGGGAGGCATGGCAGTGGGCAGGTGCTCCGTTTCACCCAGGGGGGCTCAGTCCCCCTGGAAAATTTCAGGGGTGGCCTCCGCCCCCAAGCCCCCACGTAGTTAATGCCTATGACTTATTGTATTTTACTGAATGTCTGTATTAGGCCTAACCTGAGAAAGTCACACCAAGGCATTGTGCTTTATGGCCTATTTTATTGAGAATGAACTGGAGCAAGTTCCTTGGGGTGAGGTGAGGGACTAAAACTCAGTAGCAAAAAAAGAAGTGGATTGCATATATTCCTTCCTAAGAAGAGTTTGAACCCTTCCAGGATCAGTAAAGTCAGCAGGTGTAGGAGGGTATAACTTTGCTTTGGATTTGCACTGTTTGGCTATCAGGATCCTAAGCACCATTTCCAGTTAAATTATGAGCTCCATGTGCCATTGATTCAAAGCATTTCTGCTAGTTTACCTCTGGGTCTCATTTTGCTTATCTCATTTGTCATGCATTCATTAACTACTTTTATTCCTAAAATATAAAGTAAAAATAATTACATCAACCTGAATTCTTAATTAGTCTGAGGTCAGATTTAAACTTACCACATTAACATGTTTCATTCCTAGCTGTAATCATTTAGTGCTGTTGATGCTGAAGAGCTAAAAATAACAGCTTACTCACTCTTAAAATTTCATGTTGGAAAACCTCTGTTTTCTTACTAATGAAAGAGTGTAGAGAGACAAACTTCAAACTGTGACCTAAATAAAGATGGCATCTTGAAATATTTAGTGAGTCTCGCCAGCTGTACCTATTTGCGGGCAGGGAATGGTTGAGTATTAAGTTTTTGAAGAACAACGTCTCTCTTAAGAGCTCAAACCCATCATCAGAAGTCCAGATGTAAAGAGGAGTGAAAGAGAGCCTGTTAATAACCACTCCAATGGTCATCTCTTCCAAGTCCTATATAAGTTAGTGAAATGGTGAGACTAACACACACGCATTTTTAGACCACTTGAGGGAAAACTGTTAATGGTAGGGCATTGCAAAAGTTGAAGGTATGCTTAAAGTGTTCTGTCTCCTTTGAAAGAGTTACATGTTTGTAGATGTGGTATTTGTGCAAGTTAAATGTTTTATAGTTCCAAACCAGCTCAAACTACTCTGAGCATTTTGCGTCTGTGTGACATTTGTTACAAGCACTACCCATTATGTGTGCAACAGTCAGGCACAAATGAAGGACTTGCACACGGGACAAGTGAGTTTGAAGGGGCAAACTCAAGTCCACTCTCTGGCAGTGAACAGTTTATTTTAAACATACACAGACTTACACGCCACGCCCTTAGGGTGCTGCGTCAGCGTTCAGTAGACAATAGGGTCAACATGGAATCAGCATGAGGGATGTCGCCCTCAAATCAATTTGCAGAACTATCTGACTAGTGAAGTAGCAGTGTTTTGCATTTGGAGGTATTAGTTTTGCCTGTGCGGGCTTGTGCCTTCATCTTTGGTCCAAGCATGTTCAGCTAGTCCTCTCCCAATCCTCCTGCTGGTTTGGCTGCTGCAGGTAATGTGGCTGCTCTTTCTGCTCCCCCCAGGTGCTGATATTTGAAGGGGAGCTTTCCTAGACCATGTCGTTGACTGCCACTTCTCCTTCAGTGGGGAAAGGCATCCAAACTGGTTAGGTCACGCCTCCACTCACTCCAAGTAGAGCTATGTAAATTTTTGTATGCCTTCCTTGGATCCAAGAGGGCACCTCTGCAGTTTGAATAGCCCTGCCACTCCAGGAGGAAGCTAAACCAAGCTCTCTCCTATTCTAAAATGTTAAGAAAAATTCAGAAAACCGAAGAAAGAAAACAAAATTCCTTTAATCACATTTCCTGTAAGGAACGATCCTGGAATGGCTAATTTGAGCCACAAAAGGTTCAAGGCTCTGGACCTGTGGAACAGAGGGACAGGAAACATGAGAAGTCCTTCCCACCCGAGGCAACAGGCAAAGTGGAAGGGCTGCTATCTGCCACCTTGGTCCCTTCTGCTGAAGAAAGGAGAGTGGGCACATCAGAGCCCACAGAGCTCGGATTCACAGCAGCGTCCTCGGAGGCTCCGGCAATGAAAGGGCGAGGGCAGCAGGAAGCTGAAGGCTGCCCAATTTCAGCAGTGCAGGGTTGCTTCAGTGGCAAGGATTCAGCCATGACTGGCACTGGTTCCAGATTCACTACAGGCCCTCTGGACACACAGAGGGGTGAGTGGAAAGTTTATATTCCCCAGAAACCCCATTCCCTGCACTGGCCAGGACTATAGCCAGGGGAACGCTATGATGAGGCCTGCTTCCTATCCAACACTTCTGGCAGCCATTTCGGGGATTGCAGCCAGAACTAGCGTGCAGAACATGGCGGTCCCACATCCTTTTCTCACACCTTTTAGACAGCTTCCCCTTGATTGGGCTATGCAGAGCTGGAACCCATGGCTTCCATACTACCAACAGACTTTCATAGCCCCACCTGAAGCCTCAGAAGGTTCAGAGCATTCCAGACAGAGAGATCCAAGCCCACATTCTTCTTCATTATGTGCTACCGGAGGAAACTGTGCAGGATTTAAAAGTCCCTCTAGTAGATGCTCCACTGGTTGCCTTACATTCAGGAGCTATTTTATTGAAAGATGGGGACAATGCTCTGTAGATAAAAAGAATGAATCTCTATTAAAGAAATCCCGTGAGGCCACCTCTCTAGCCATCAGATTATCAGCAGTACTCTCCAACTTCACAAGAGCCATTGTGATATGGGCAGACTATCTTATGCAGCAAAGGGGATCCAGACCCACTTACATGGAAAAGAACCCTGCTAAAAATCCAGCGGGCTGGCCATTTTGCTGTGGACACTTCACAGGACAGTATGCTGCAAGAGTTCAGGCAGCTAAGGTAGTAATAAGGTATAATCTCTGGATCAACTGAAAAATTTTCTGGGAGGCTCCTATTTGGGGAAGGAGCTCTCAAAAAGGTCTTAGTGGAGACAAAAGAGAAGAAGATAGCTATGCCTTTCACAGCTCAACTCAAAGACAGAGATTATGGAAAAAAGAACTTTTAGCCCTTTCAATCCTTTCGTCCTTCCAACAGGGGCAGGGATCACAAAGTCTCCAGAGGAGGACATCATTTTCGATGCCAAGCCACTGTCAGTTCCCCTAACAAAGGCAAAAGGAAACAAACAACCAAGGTAAGAAGCAGTCAGCATGTCACCAGGATAGGGGGGCGGCTGTCAGGCTTCTTACAGCAGTGGCAGAAAACCATATCAGACAGCTGGATACTATCCATAATAGAAAAAGGCTACAAAATACAGTTCAAGGACATCCCTTTTCGCCGTTTCCTTTCGTCATCAGTCCCTGCAGACACCAAGAAGGCACTACTCCTTCAAGAAGCTATACAACACCTAGTGGAAATTAGCACCATAGAGACTGTGCCCATACATCGACATTTCCGGGGAGTGTACTCAACCTTATTCCTTGTACCCAAGAAAATGGGACTGGCAAGCAATACTGAACCTCAAAGACCTCAATCTGTGGAAAACTCATCAAAAATTCCATATGGAGTCCCTACGCTCCATTTTATAAAACATACATCAGGGGGACTGTCTGTCTTCCCTGAACCTCAAGGAGGCATATCTACATATCCCTATTCACCTAAAATCCAGATGTTTCCTCAGGTTTGTTTTCTTTTTTTTTGTAAAGAAATTTTTATTTTTCAAAAAAAACCCATCAAAAATAATACATTTACCTTATACAAATCCCTTTTTCCATATTATATAACATTTTGTTCTATTTGTACATTCTATTTTTATCTTGTTTTGGTGGTTTCCCACCACCTCTGAAGCATAACACATTTTCCATTTTATTCAAAATAGTAATACTATATCTATGTTTCATTTCTGGTAACGGTTATATATCTTTAAAATACTTATACACCAATTCTTATTTTCTATATTCTTATATATTTCTAAATAAAAACAGCTTCATTGTCTAATTTTAACTAAAACCTTCATATAATATATTTCTATTCCTTTATGCTATTATAACCATGTATAAATGTAGTTTTTCATATCCCAGTATTTTTCAACATATTCTTTCAAATCTTTCCAGTCTTCTAGAAAGGTCTCTGAGTAGAGATTATTCAATTTTCTAGTCCATTTATCCATTTCAGCCATATATAACAGTTTTTTCAACCATTCCCACACCTCTGGTATTTTTTCGTTTTTCCAATTTTGTGCATACACCATTCTTGCTGTTGTAATCATATACCATATTATTGTCCTTTTCTTTACATTTATCTCTTCTAGTTTAAGTCCTAGCAATAACATTTCAGGCAACTTCTTAAATGTACATTTCAAGATTTTTTCCATTTCTGCATGTATTTTGGACCAATAAATCTTTGCTTTATCACAAGTCCACCACATATGATAAAAAGAACCTTCTTTCTTTTTACACTTCCAACATTTGTTAGACATATTCTGACCAATATTTGCAATTTTTTTTGGTGTCATATACCATCTATACATCATTTTAAAACAATTTTCTTTTAAGTTATAACACGTAGATATACTCATAGCATTTTTCCATAAAAATTCCCAAGATTCCATTTCAATGTCTTTGTTAAAGTTTATCGCCCATTTTACCATTCGTTCTTTTACCATTTCATCTGCATTAAACCATTTTAGCAAGACTTTATACATTTTAGAAATCATTTTTTTCCGCCTTCCTCCCAAACTTGTTCTATTTCATTATTTTTTCCCCTGAAACCGTGTTTTTTATCACTTCTATACAAATCATATATTTGTCTATATCTTAACCAACCATAATCAAAGTCAATCTGATGCTGCTCCTTCAGTTTGAAATCTTTACCATGTCTTATTAATAAGTCTCTATACTTCAGCCAATCTTGTCCTTTATATCTTGATGTTGGATGTAAGACTTCTGCGGGTACAATCCACATGGGTATCTCTTCTGAAAAAAAGTTTTTATATCTTGTCCACGTATCCATTAGTGTTCTTCTCAAATAGTGATGTTTAAACATATTGTCCATTTTTGTTTTGCCATAATACAAATATGCATGCCACCCAAATCTACAATCATGACCTTCCAGGGACAATAACATTCTATCTTGTAACATAGTCCATGTCCCTACCCAGGTCAAACATATTGCATCATGGTATAACCTTAGATTTGGTAGTTGAAACCCTCCTCTCTTTGGCATCACACATTATTTTCATCTTAATTCTTGGTTTTTTCCCTCCCCACACAAATTTAGACAGCTCCTTCTGCCAACATTTGAATGTTTTTACATCTTTCACAATTGGAATAGTTTGAAACAAAAACATTAATCATGGTAACACATTCATCTTGACCACCGCAATTCTACCCAGCAATGACAAATTCAATACATTCCACTTTTTAATATCCTGCATAATTTGCAACCATAATTTTTCATAATTATTTTTATAAAGATCAATATTTTTCATAGTTAGGTTTACACCCAGATATTTTGTCTTTTTCACCACCTCACATTCTGTAAGTTTTTGTCACTCGTTTTGTTTCTTATTTGACATATTTTTGCACATTACTTTCGATTTGTTCTTATTTACATAAAATCCTGCTAAGTCACCAAACTCTTTTACTCTCTGTAACAAATGTGGTAATGTGGATAAGGGGTCTTCCACTATAAACTTCACATCATCTGCAACGGCCCTATATTTGAAAGAAAAACCTTTAGTTGTTAAGCCTTTAATATCTTTGTCTTCCTTCACATTTAACAGTAGAACTTCTAAAATCCAAATAAATAGCAGCGGCGAAAGTGGGCATCCTTGTCTTGTTCCTTTTTCAACTTTAAAATCGCCTGTCTTTTCGGTATTAATTATTAATGAGGATTTCTGTTCTTTTATATATTGCTTTAATGAAGTTAAGCATATATTCACCAATCTCAAGATGTTCTAAAACTTCAAACATAAAATCCCAGTTTAAATTATCAAACGCTTTCTCCGCATCTAAAAAGAAAAAGCCCACTTCTTTTTCAGGATGTTTGTCATAGTATTCTATAGCATCCACTACTACTCTTAGATTGTCCCTTATTTGTCGATTAGGTAAGAACCTTGCTTGTTCTGTTTGTATAGTCTCTTTAAGGTGCTCTTTTAGTCTATCCGCTATAATCTTAGCAAAAATCTTATAATCATTATTCAGTAAAGAAATCGGTCTATAATTCTTAACATTGGTCAAATCTTGATTTTCTTTCGGGATCAGTGAGATGGATGCATCTTTCCAGGTTTCTGGTACCTCTCCAGTAACTCTTATATCGTTCATCAATAGCAGTAACACCGGTGAAACTGACTCCTGTAACGTTTTGTAGAACTTCGCTGTAAATCCATCCGGTCCAGGTGCTTTACCTAATTTTGAGTCATTTATTGCATTTTTGATCTCTTGTAATGATACTGGATTATTAAATAGTTCTTTAATTTTCTCTGTTGGTTTTGGTAACTTTAATGTTTGCAGGTATTCTTTAATCTTTCTTCTGTCTTTGTTTTCCTTCTTAAAAAGTTTTGCATAGTATTTAAAAAATTCTCTTTTTATTCCTTTGTTATCTATTATCTCAATATTATCTCTTATCACTTTAGTGATAAATTTATTTTCACGTTTTTTCTTTAATTGCCATGCTAAGTATTTTCCGGGTTTATTTGCACCTTCAAATGCTTTTTGTTGAAGTTTTTTTAAGTTCCAGTACATCTCTTGGTTCAAAATGGCTTTTGCTTGGTCTTGTAGCATCCAAATTTCCTTTTGCAGTTTCTTTTTCCCTGGTTTTTTCTTCAGTTCTTCTTCCTTTGTTTTAATGGCTTGTAGAATATTTTCATATTGCTCTTTTTTCTTTTTATCTGCTTGAGCCGCTATATTATTCATTTTAACATTTACCTCTCCTATAGCGTCTAACATTTTCTTTTCCATTGCTTCCATAACGGCTAGTAGCTCTTTTTCTTTTTTTGCTGCCATTGTAGGAGAGGACCATGTAGCTGCTCTCGATCTTAGTCCGCGGTCCGTTTTGCCTCTTTAAAAAAGATCGATTTTATCTTGTTTTCCAAATCAAACACCAATTAGTGCATTCAAACAAGCTAATCTTGCCAAGTCAAATTATGTTGGTTTCAGCCTTCTAAGTTATATAATCTTTGAGATATTGCAGTTTAAAAATTTTATAAATCCAAAATGGCGGGCGCGACTTCTCTATGGTTAATGTCAAAGGTTATAGTCTTTTTACCTTGCTTCTGGCTTGCCGTAGTTTCCTTTTGTCCCTTCCTTTTATTTACTTGTCTGCTCTCTGCACGTCACTTCCTGTTATGGTCTTTCTGGTCCGGCAGTATTTAGAGTCCCCTTTCTGGTCCGGCAGTATTTAGAATCCCCTTTACCTTCTTCCAGTTCTTCTCCTTTTCCCTTCTTGTCTGCTCTGCTAGCCGTCACTTCCTGGTTCAGTCCTCACGTCTTAATCTCGCGATGCTTGGTTCCCTTCTCCCTCTTTGTCTCGCGATGCTTGGCTTCCCCTCCCGACTCTTCTTAACTGCAGGAATGTTAAACAACTTGTTTTTTTGGCTTTTTAAGTTCAAATTCGGTTTTTTAGCGCTTCAAAACTGCTCTCATCCAATCAACAACAGTCTATTGCTTCACCCGATCTGCTTTTCGTCTTTCAAAACGCGGCGGTGGTAAGGCAAAAAACTTTTTTCCGTTACCTTTTGTTGTTACTTCACTTCAGATGTGGTCCCAATGTTTAAACTTTGTCTTCTTTGTTAAGGAATCAGGGGAATTGGAGGTTTTATGCTGAATTTTTCAGCTCAGCTCAGCTCCTTAGAGATACTCGCAAGAATCCTCTTCGGCTGCAGTGCTCAAGGTGTCGGAAAAGTCTCCTCCGAGACTTTCCCTTCACCGAGGTTGCTCAAACCTGGATTATATTGCTTGCTGGTCCTCACACTACCTGTGTGAGGTTGCGTCAGGTGGATTAATCCACCCAAGCTGTCAGGAAGAGCCGCTGTCCGCCTTGCGCATTTGCAAAGCGTGTCAGACCTCCATTCCTCCGGCCGGAAACCTCAGGTTTGTTTTCAAGGGCCAACACTTCCAATACAGGGCACTACCTTTCGGCCTGTCATCAACCCCTTGGGTGTCTATGAAGGTTCTAATTGCCGTGATAGCAGCAGTCAGACAGAAGGGAATACATGTTTATCCCTATTTCGATGATGTTCTGATCAGAGCTCAAAGCAGAGCTCAAAACAATCAGAGCATGAGGACACCCAAGTGGTGGTACAAACTTTACAGAGACATGGCTTCCAGATCAACATACCCAAGAGCCAGCTGTCTCTGTCATAGAACTTGATACATCTGGGTGCCCAAATAAACACCAGACAGACAATGGTGTATTTATTTGCAAAATGGCAAGCAAAAATTCCAAGAGTTAACGTGGAACATTCTAAAGCACCCTCAGACAGAGGTGATGAAACTAGCTCAACTACTAGGACTTTTCATTGCAATCATAGAGATGGTTTCATGGGCCAGACTACATACCACGACTCCACAATGGACACTGTTGCCACATCAGAGACCGATCAGGGGAAAAAAATACAAATTGATTTATATTCAGGCAAAATTGAGGAGGTCCCTACGGTGGTGGACACACAAGAGGAATCTCAATCAAGGAGTTCCTCTGGTTCAACCTACCCAAGTAGTAGTAGCAACAGATGTGAGCCTCAGAGGCTGGGAAACTCACTGCCTAGGCAAGGGGGTTCAACAGAGGTGTTCCCTGGAAGAAGTCCAACATAGCATAAAACTTGCCCTTAGGGCTTTCCAAGATCTGTTGCAAAATAAGGCGGTTCTGATCCTCACAGACAACATCATGACCAAAGCATGCATAAACCAACGGGGGCACGAAAGCACTGCGGCTACATCAGGAGTCATTACAAATTCTCAGCTGGGCAGAAAGACACCTGCAAAGCATCAGAGCACAACATCTCAGTTTAATGTAGTGGTTAAGTGCGCAGACTCTAATCTGGGAGAACCGGCTGGATGACCTTGGGCAAGCCATAGTTCTGGCACAGCTGTTCTTGAAAAAGAGCAGTTTCTGTCAGAGCTCTCTCAGCCCCACCTACCTCACAAGGTGTCTGTTGTGGGGAGGGGGAGGGAAAGGAGTTTGTAAGCCACTCTGAGACTCCTTTGGGTAGTGAAGGGCGGGGTATAAATCCAATCTCCTCTTCTTCTTCAAAGGAGTATTAAATCTTCAAGTAGATTGGCTAAGCTGGCAAGACATCAACCAAGTGGAATGGTCGCTGAACGATCAGGTCTTCTGGGAAATAATGAGGAGATTTAGAATGCCAGTTCTCGACCTCTTTGCGACACAGAAGAACAGGAAGGTACAAAGTTTCCTGTCATGTTTCTACGACAAAGAAGCGGAGGGCGTGGATGCCCTGCAACGTCCCTTGCTGAAGGGACTGCTTTACACTTTCCTCCCTGACATCAGTTCTCAGCAGGGTACTGTGGAAAATCAGGAGGGAACGAACAGATGTCATCCTAGTGGCTCCATACTGGCCAAGGACATCTCGGTTATCTGAACTGATACAACTGTTGGTCATGGAAGCCTGGAGACTGCTGGAAACAGAGAATCTCCTGACCCAGGGTCCCATAGGGGTCTGCATAAGGAACTATTTGTGTGCTGCATTCTCTGTCCCACATTGTGTGAGCTTGGACACCAGTTATTGTGTAACATAAGGTACGCGAGACTTTACTTCCACATTTGTGCCTTTCTATTACATACTGCTAATATGTCCTTAACCTGCTTCCAGCCTGTGCGTTCGTTACACATCACATCTTTCTAGAGCCCACTGTATTTATTTCCACAACGGGCCTTATTCCTAGTATATTATAAATCAGAATGCATGGTGAAATGATCTGAGGCTTGTTTTGTTCACAATGAGCAGACTGCCTTGTGTGAATAGAACCTTTTTTGGATCCTTTGCACAGTGAATGGGGCCTTACAAATAGGACTTTTTAGTACAGAATGATAATTCTTTAAAGGCTATAAGTATAAATTTTATTTATTTTAACAAAGTGTTACTACTATTGATAGACTAGCCCCTTTGTCATGATTAAAAAACTGGTGTTTCTTTACTGGAAAAACAAAGAAATTGTCCTGTTTTATAAAAGCTATTTGAAGTTTTGCGTTTCAGTTCGTTGCATAGTAAAGCATGTTAACAATCTGGTTTTCCTCCTAGATTAGTATCCCTTCTCATATTAATATTCAAAACAAGTTGTGTGGAATCTACTGGGACAACATTCAGATAGCTCTGTTTTTCAGACTATGTACTCTTGAGCAATTTGGGGTATATAGATAGAGGGGACTGCGTCACAGTGTCAGCTGTGGATTCTAGTCCAGCCTGTTATTTCTGGATGCCTTGAGCTCTTTTCTGTGTTTCATTAACTGCCTTGAGTCTTGGCCAGCTGTTTCCATCTGTCATGGTGGCGTTGGGACACTGCTCTGTGATGGAGTTGCAGTGGATTCTGGCGCAGTTGTTCTGCCCTTTGAACCCTGGTAAAAAAAAAAATTCTTTGTCTGTCCCCTCAGCTCAGTGAATATAGGCTACTGACTCAGAATGACAGTGCTACACTGGTTATGATCTGGGTTCTTAGGATGGGACTGTGCAACAGCTGCTGCATGCTGTTTTTATCAGATAATGCCTGTTCTCCGGGGGGGGGGGGGGGGCTCATTCAGGAAGTGGTTAGGTCACGCCTCTGCTCGCTCAGATAGGCTATGCAAATTTCTTTTATTGCGTGGCTCCTATTGGAGGGACCTAGGCTCAGAGGTTAAGATGCTGAGCTACAGACTGGAAGGTCGATAGCTCAGCAGTTTGAGACCCGAGTGTCGGAGTGAGCTTCTGTCTCTGGCCCCAGCTCCTGACAACCTAGCAGTTCGAAAGCAAGAAATTGCAAATAGATAAATAGGTACCGCTTTGGTGAGCAGGTAACAGCGTTCCGTGTGCCTCGGCGTTTAGTCATGTCAGCCACATGACCACGGAAAAAGTCTTCAGACAGCGCTGGCTCTTCAGCTTGAAATAGAGATGAGCGTCGCCCCCTAGAGTTGGATTCGACTGGCTTTCAGCAAGAGAAACCTTTACCTTTAGGCTAACCTCTCCAGTTTCTGCATAAACCTGCACTCGGTAGGTCGTCTGGAGCTCCAGCTCTGAGCCAAAAAACTTATAGAAAATATTTTTTAAAAAAAAGCAATGACCAGTAAGGAGCTTTCCCTCCATTACCACCAACAAGGGAAGGAAAGAGACCTCCGGTCTAGAAAATGCCCCGGGAGACCGCGGGAACAAAGAAGAAGAAAAGGCCCCCTCCCCCATCTGAGGCTTCCGATGGAGGAGTGAAGGCAGGAGCGGCAGAGGCCTCCCCAGAGCAGGAACCCTCTACCTCAAAACACTGGAAGTCAGAAACGTTGCCCAATTTGGAGGAGATTAAGCATAAACTAATGGATTTAGCAGAAATGGACAGATTGAGCGCATTAATTCATGGAAAGGATAAAGGTTTTTTTTCAAATATTTGGTCAAGATTTTATGTTTGGATTAATAAAGTTTAAGAAGTTGGACTCAAAAGTATGTAAAGAGGCAATATATAGTGTTGTCTGTATTGTTAAAAACTGCAAATAAAGCATTAAAAAAAAATCTTGGAACCAAACCATGGTATTAGTCTCATGGTATTGATCTCCCCATTTCCCCAACTCGAATTGGCTCTGGGGAACCTCTCTTTTTCCTGTTAGGGAACTAGGTGTCCTTCAGGACACATTTCCCTGGCAAGACAAATAATGGCCCCTCAGTTCTGCAGGAACACCATATGATGTAATGGGCTCTGGGGCTCTGTCCTATTTCATTGTATTTCTTCATGGTTTGGAAAGGTGAATGGGTGACTAGAGATGTTTCAGGCCATGTAGAGTTCATTTTTACTGGCTGCATATGACCAGGAAAGCAGGTATTTACAAGTCTCTTGTAGGCTGGCCAACAACAACTTTTCTAGTCATGCAATTAATGCTTCTTTCGTTGTCTCCAAGCTACCTTAAACAATTTTAGCTTTTTTTTGGGGGGGGGGGGGCTCTTTGCTGTATCAAATTGCTACTTCTACTCTTCAGCCTAACAAGCCAAAGATGTCCAGCAGAATTCTGTGGAAAAGAGGTTCCGATGCCAAATCATTTGACATTCAGGAAACATCTTTTAGCTATACCTTATAGGTCACTTACAAAGTTGTCTCACTTCTGTGAGGCCACAGGGAGGGGCTATAGGAATTTAATGGTGAATGGGAGGAAAATTCGCTCTGATCAATGGGCTTTGAGGCCCCTTATTCAACTCAGCCTAGGAATAAGCTTTTGATAAGCCTTTCTCTCCCTTCCCCTGCTAACCTTTTTAAGAGTCAGTGTTGTGTACCTGCATTTTAGAAGAATCTGAGCATTGCTTTTTATGAACACACAGGCAAATTTTTCTTCCTTACTGCATGTTCTTGTATGCTGAAACATACCAAAGAGGCTGGTTGTTAATTAGTATAAACTAGAGTTGTTCATTATTCATGTTATTAATAAGGCAGCTCCTTGAAACTAACAGTCTTTTTAATTTAGATGTTGGATGAACATTCAGAAAGTACTTAACAAATACCAAGTGACTTCATCTTGTGAGGTCAGATGTACACTGAAGAGTGTTTTGTTCTTGATTTTTTTTCAGAGGTATTGTTGCCAGCATTTTAGTCTTTTTGTGTTTTGGAGTCACTCAGGCTAAAGATGGGCCATTTTCAAGACCTCATCCAGGTAATCTAAGCTGCTATTAACATAAAAATATATTCAAAACATTTCTACTACCATAATCTTAAGATTTGTATAACTATTAGGAGATTCTGTTTAACAACATAGGCCCTTCAAGTTCAGTGTTATTTCATTAATTTACACTATTAACCAGGCATAATTTGGAAAGCCCTCACTTGTATGAGTACCTAGATTTCACTTTCCAGACTAGCAGAGCCATGAACTTCAGTGGATTTAGAAAGGTGTAACTGCTTAGGCTGGCTCTGCAAACTTTCTGTTTACTATTTATGTCCTGTATGGTAACTTGGGGGTATTAACTGACACCATTGTGTCCAATATCTTCCTCTACATGCGGCTGAGTGGCAGTTTAGCCAAACACTTACTTAAGTGATATGGGCCTGCCACTCTTAAGGTTAATGAAACATGTTCTCAGAATGTATTTCCTGGGTTTTGATATACCTGAGAGGGTCTCCCCCCCCCCCAAAAAATTGTTAGTCTGGGGGTGAAAGTGCCATGATGCTACCAATGCATGTATTGACTGTTCTTCTCCTTAGATCTCTGTGGCAGGTTTCACAAAATAATAATCCCTGCTAAGTATGCTTTGTGTAAGAAGGTGAGAATATTCAGCTATTCACAAAATTCAGCCTGCTCACTTTTGTGGCTTTAGATTAATTTTGCTATTGTACACTTAGGTAATATTCTAGCCTTAGTTACCAAGCATAAACTTGATTGTGTGTACCATTTGGCAATGATATACTGAGTACTTAGAACCCGCATAGGTTTTGAAGACAAAAGCAGTGGACAACAGTTTAGGAAATGCAAGTTTATTCTGACCTTTACTTGAGGAATTTGACCTTTTCTGTACATGCCTTCTGGGCAAGAGAACAAAAGAAACTGACTGGGAGCAATGAAGATGCTTTTGTAATTCTGAATGACTAAGCCATCAGAACATGCTGAAAGGAACAAGCAGTCCATTTTTACTTAGCCGGAATTGCATGATTTTCTATAAACGCAAACATCTTGACAGTTGCATAAACATGATTTCCAAAACTATTTGAAAAGCACAAAATACTGCTTTTCAGAATTCAAAGTGATTGCAAAAGGAATGTTTTAGTAATGCCATCATTCTAGTGCATGTACAGTGCAATCCTAAAAAGTTACATCAAGTCAGATGAAGTTAGTGGGCTAACAAAGCTGTTACTCTGTTTAGGATAGCACTGTTAAAGTAGTAAAGAAACTTCCATCATGAGAGTAGAACAAGGGAGCCAACTGTCATTGTGGAGAAGAAGGTTTTTAGTGAGTAACTAGAAGGTTTTTAGTGAGTAACTAGAGAATATTTATCCTGGAAGATCTCTTTATGAGGTCCTCATAAAATGAGGGGTTTTGAAATGTGCAGCATACATAATTAGGTGTGATCTTAATGAAGATAATACCCTGGTCTGAGAACATCTAGATACATCTGAGGTACACTTTCCTTCTACAGCAGCCTGTGCTGCCATCTGCTTCCTTTTATGAGAAACTAGTGAAACTCTGTAATCCTACCATCAGAATTAATGCCTTGTCAATTTAAAGTGAGCCACCTGACTCTTGTCCAGGCTAGTAAGTTATTCCCGAGTGGGAAACCGGATCAGCCTGATTTAGCGGCCTTACTCAAGGTGCTTTTTTAAAGTATTTCAAGGAAGTGATAACTACAGCTTCTGTTAGATTAGTTAAATCTTTTTCTTGTCTAAAAATCTTTTAATCAAAAAAAGCAGGTCCTTGTCTAAAGAAAATACTGGCAAAACACGAGTCCTGAGATTCTGAGAAGTTGGATTTCCCCTGTGAAAATGTAGCGTTCACTAAAATGCTAACCATATCAAAAGACGGTGATCAGTTAATTCCCTTTAAACTTGTCAGTGTTCTCCGAATTCCCTTTTACAAATGCCGTATTTTTCGCTCCACAAGATGCACCTGACCATAAGACGCACCTAGTTCTGCTCGGTGCCGTGGCTTGGGAAAGGTGAGGGGGGTTTAAGATGCACACGCTTTCCCCCCCACTTTTTTTGGGAGAAAAAGTGAGTCTTATGGAGCAAAAAATACGGTATATTCGCTACTGCTTCCCTCACCTGGCCATTTGTTGATTATAACTCTGTTAATATTGAACTTGTAGCTATGCCATGGCTTCGTGCAGCATGGGAAGAGGTATGCAGTAAATCACGTCACAACGAGTAGCCTGACTATTTAGTCTGTAAAATTCACACTTTATTGATTTTTTTAAATTGAAATATGTATACCCCACCTTTCCTCTTGGCTCAGAGCGTCTTTGTGCCAAATGTTCCGCACTACCAGCAATGAGACTTCCTGAGAGGGAGTTTTTATCGTGCATGTGTGCAGTAGCTCATTGTTTCTGACAGAGCTCTTTTAAGTGTTTGTCATGATGTTAACTACCCTGGCTTTTCAGGGTACTTTTTATGGTTGCGCTGGAATCAGTAACTAAATGGTGCCTATACGTTTTGTTGTTGAATTTTTTACAGCAGACATTACTGCAGTATGGAGTCTTCCAGATGTATTAGTCTAGGGGTGTCCAAACTTGCTTAACGTAAGAGCCGCATAGAATAAATGTCAGATGTTTGAGAGCCACAAGACATGAACAAATATTACATACACCCTTTTACTGAAAAATATACACATTTGCTTTTTATTAACATTAAATGAGACTGCCAGAAATAATAACAAAAGCGGTAAAAGCAGATATTGATAATGATATTTATTTGTCCAATGATATTTGTTTGCTAATATTTAGCTTCCCCAGCTGCACAATATGTGCGAAAGAGCCGCATGCGGCTCCTGAGCCACAGTTTGGCCACCCCTGTATTAGTCCAATTGCAGTGTGTTACTTCTCTTTTAATCATCTTTTTTTTTTTTTTTTTACTATTTGCTAATGTTGTAGAACATTCTCTTTCCTGAGGTATTTGAAGTTATTTGATCTTGAAAGCTGAAGTGTTTAGTTCCTGAACTTGCAGACCAGGCTTTGTGGAGTACTTATTTACAGCACGTGGGCCTGTTAGACAAAATTCATTTCTGAGGTTTTGTATTGTGAACCAGCTGTCCATTTTTCATGTAGGAAAAAATGAAAGGTATTAAGTTCTGTATGAGGAAGCTGCCCCCCCCCCCCCCATACAGCTTGAAGTCAAGGAACCTGGAGAAAAGAATAGCAAGCTGTTTCGTGTGGCCTGGAAAGTGCTGAGGAGGGAAGGAGAGCAATAGCAGCTGTTCAGTTGTGCAGACCGCATGTAGAACCTGCGCATCTTGCTTTCTGCATAAGAGCTATTATCCTGAACTAAACAAATAATTGAAAAAGTGTTTAAATTCCATATATCTTATGTCAGTGGTTCTTAACCTGGGTTCGATCGAACCCTAGGGGTTCGGTGAGTCAGTCTCAGGGGTTCAGTGGGGCCTCCAACTTAGTACTATTACTAAGTACTAAGAATTATTTTTCACTAAAGAAGGGTTCGGTGAATGCGCATATGAAACTGGTGGGGTTCGGTACCTCCAACAAGGTTAAGAACCACTGTCTTATGTATTTTTGTCCCAGCCTTGCAGGGGGGCACTTGCCTGGGCATAATTTGTTTTTCAAGAATTAAATGCATCTGTGGACTGTCTCAGAGGTGTAAGATTAGTGTACTATTTTGCAAACACAATTCTTGGCGAGCGGTACTAATTGACCAAATAGTCTTGGGCAAAGAGTTCACTTCACTGGAACTGTGTATGGCCTCCTAGAAACATGTTGTCTACTCTTTCCTCTTGAAGCTATGAGCATTCCATGATTTGCATTAAATGGTTTCTGCTTAAAAAAAGTCAGTTAAACCAGTCTGTGTATACATGGGTGTTCTGATTTTCTTCTTTGTTCCTCTAGCTTACTGGAGGTTCTGGCTGTGTGTCAGTGTTGTGTATGAGCTTTTCCTCATCTTCATACTCTTTCAGGTAAGGAATTAAAAATTGTCTTTTGACACAGCTTTCTTAAATGTAAAATATAGAGATCATATCGGTCTATACTCCCCTTATCGGTTAGTGCTGTGACCACATTGCTCTGAGATTAATACATACATACATTCTTTATTTACGATCCAGAGCTCGAACAAGAGATTAATGGACTTTACATGTTTTCCTCCTTTTTGGCCTCTATGTTATCCTGTTGGAGGAGGAAGAGGAGGTTGTCATGCTTCTTCCAGCCACACTGCTTCTCTTGTTTACAAGGCAAGGAGCAGGACTGTTGCCCTCCCACTCTGTTCCTTCTTGAATTTATGTAAACAGCAGCATTGGGCAGCTTCTGACAGAACCTTTTATTTTCTCGCAAGTTAGAATGGTTCTCCCTTCATAGTTGACAGCATTTTTATGTGGTATTCTTGTACTGGGAGTCCCATAATTGATCCTGTGACCTGTCAGATCTGTATTGGTGCATTATGGCTGAGAGAGAAATCTTCTTACACTACTGGGAGGGCACTGGAGCCATCATTTGTGTCTCAGCCATGGAAGCTCTTCTTGGCAGCTCCTAGGTTGTACAGACCGTGTTCTTTACCACTGTGTAAATGAGCCTTGGGCAGCCAGATTTTATTCCTTGTTGGAATACCATCAAATTCTAATATCGCTTCTATGATAATGGACCAGAAATCCTGCAGGCCTGTAAGAAATGTGCTGTCGTGGCATAAGAATCTGACTGCACTAGACAAAAGTGGCCTGCTACCAGAAACTTTGCAACTAGCTGTCTATCTCCAATAAAGCCTTCCTTCACACCTTGTTGAACAGAGCTGTTACAAAGGTTACTTATAAGATAAAGCTTTCTTCTTTTCCACCTGGGAGCCTGTAACTGTAAGTATCCAGAAGTGTCTTTAGCTCAGATTCTATACTGCAACTGTTCGTTCATGCTGGGACTGCTGGACAGAACAATGTTTGCTTTTACACTGCACTGTACTAGACCATAGACCCTTATGACCAGGTGCCAGCTCATCCTCCTGGAGAAGATTTCACAGATAGCAGGCCTCTTGTCTTTGAGCAGAACCAGCATGTAGTTTGAGTAGTGCATCCATGTCCTTTGAGGCAAGATGGTGGTGAAAAGAAATAAGTTAGGGTTGGGGTATTCCTACTCTTCGGATTGGGACACGATCAAATATATGCACAGTTGGATACAATAATTAAACTGGATACATAATTAAACACTGTATGAACATCTGATCTCACTCAGTCTTTGAGTCAACAGTCTGATTGTGTTAGTTTTGCCATCTCTGTTTAAGAGATGAACTGTCTATCTGAATTGACAGTTTAACACATGTAAAAATCACTGTGTACTAGGAGTATTTTGATCCTGTCAAATTTTAGAACCTTCTCAGTGTTTTCCCCCCTAATGTTTCTGCAGACAGTACAAGATGGAAGACAGTTCATGAAATTCATCGACCCAAATTTAGGAGTTCCCTTGCCAGAAAGAGACTATGGTGGAAATTGCCTTATATATGACCCAGGCAACGAGACTGATCCATTTCATAATATCTGGGTGAGAAACAGAAATTAGAGATATTGCTCAATTATTAACCTTTTGTATTTTTATTGTATGTGTCTAGTAGTATTTAATCCAGTATCAACCATCTTGATTTAGTCTTGTAACCAAAATGGCTATGGCTGTGTACTGTAATTCAGTGGATGGCTTAGTGGCTTCACTTTAAAATAAAGGAAAAGCAAGTTTCTGGGTCTTCCATTTCCAGTGTGGGATTGAAAATGTGTGGGCCATGTCTGATTAAATATATAAAAGATAGCTGAATAAAGCTTCCATCAATCAGACAAGAGGCTTCAGTGCCATGTGCTCTTTGCCCTTCTTGGCTAGCAAAAGCAGCATATCATAAATAATACAAACTTTTTAATTTATGCAGGCTGTTGAATCTGCCTTTTTTGATGCATAGTTTTGATTTTTCTTTAATGTACTGCTTATTCAACTATCTTCTGCACTGGGCTTTGCGATTGACCAGATCATGTTATCCCTTCCACTGTGACCAAACAACCTTCTTTCAGAGTTGGGGGTTAAATTATTTAACTGCTGTGTGCTTTCAAAATAGTCAAATGTAAATCTACTAAAAGCTGAGCATTTTGTAGTCCCACTTCAGTGGGAAGGATATTTAAGTATGGGTGGTTAACTCACATTGAAATCAAAGGGACTTCAAAGTGTTCACTGCTGGCTGGACCATGCCTGCTTTGTGGAGAATAGTAGAAGCTATTTAAAAGTTAGGAATTCCATCCACAAATTTAGTATGAGAAAATAATATACCGGAGGATACTATTGGCTTAAGACTGGGGTGGGCAAATTGCGGCCCGCGGGCCACATGCGGCCCGCCACAGAGTTTTTTGTGGCCCGCCAAGACAGTCGGCCACGTGGTTTCAGTCAGAGAAGCGGTGCTCTGGGAGTGAAGTGTCCAGGGGGCGGGCACATTACCAAGCCCCACCCCCTGCTCCCAGCAGCCCTGTTGGGCGACAAGGAGGCAGAAGAAGGAAGGTAAGTTACCTTCCCTCCCCCATCCTCCTCTTCCTGGGGCCACAGCGCTCCAGGGAAGCCCTGCCCGCCCCCACCCTCGCCTTCCCCGGGCCGCGCCAATGCAGAGTTAATTAATGAATGCAATCATTTAAAAAGGTGCGGCCCTCTGCTAACCTCTGCTCCCATTAAGTGGCCCCCGAGCCAAAACAATTGCCCACCCCTGGCTTAAGAGATCTGAAAGCTTGTCTTATTTATCGTTGCTAACTATCTTCATGATTTACCGGACTTTTTTTGTATATAGTAGATAAGCAATTCAAAAGTTTTATTATTCTTAAATGATATTGATTATTTTTGGCACCTTGTAACTACTACTACAAATATTCCACACTTGCCACTGTACTGGTCCCTGTTTTTGTAGCTCTCTTAAATTAAGATTTATTTTACTTGAGGAAATAGGGACTAATCTGTGTAACCGAATTTCTCTGCTTGTATTATAGGACAAACTGGATGGCTTTGTTCCTGCTCATTTCCTTGGCTGGTATCTAAAGGTAAAAATTGGTCCTTTCTGTGTTCAGCTATAGTTGATTTTGAAAGCCTGTCTCTTTTTCAATGTTGCCGATGTTCAAAATCAATTATGTAAGGCAGTCATCTGTAAAAGAATTAAATTGTATTTCTCCAATTTAAACTCTTTCTCACGATACTTGGATCATTTTGTTAACTTGTCTGTTCTCACAGTTAATGTGTTCTCACCTCTGATGCATAGAATTTAAAATAGTTGGGCACCTTATATCTATTCCCAGTTGCATAGTTAAAATACTTTAGTATGTGTGCAATTAAATTGTTTTAGACAAGACAAATGAAACACCTTGCTTCTAAGCTGTTATGACACTAACTCAACATACATGAGCGACAAATAGAGTTGGATGCAGGGACTGTAAATGTCCTTTTTATCACCAGCGTTGATAGATATTGATCCATCATATTATGGCCGACTTTATCAAACACTGATGAAAATCTAATGATAGTAGCAGTAATGAAATGCCCTTATTCAGCTATTATTGGAGATCAACCCAAACCAATAGGGCTGTTTCAGTCCTGCAGCCAACTTCAAATGGGTGAAGAGCCGTTGTTTCATCCAAAAATAACTACAGTTGTTCCACTACAGCTTGCTCAGTCACCATTCTCCAAAAGAGGAGACTGGGCACAGGTTGTTAATTGCCCATATTCTTCTTATCCTGAAATGACTAAGGAGTCTAATCACAGCTTCTTTCAGCTGTGAAGGAAACATCCCTTGTATATTAATATTAATATTAATAATCTGCACCGAAAGAGGCACCACTTTCTCCCAGCGTGAATTTAATAGGCGGGATGGGCAAGGATCCAGTTTGGAGGTCTTCACAACCCCAAACATTCTGTCAAATCTGTAATGTAGCTCAACCTGAAACAATTCACAGAACTATGACAGACGTTTGCCGGTGAATGGAGCCAGTACAGGAACTACCCTCAAACTGGCATCTAAATTGGACCAGACGAGAGAGACTTCCTAGGCCTTTACATCTCTAAGTGACACACATTTCCAGATATAGAGTTATAGTGTAGCTTCTGAAGCTAAAATGTTGCATATAGTTATGGAAAACTACTTTTTCCTGTCAGCAATTGGAAACCCACATTCTAGTTTAGTCTTCATTGCAGCTTTGGGAACCATTGTTTAATGTGAGGGAACTTCAGTTTTGTATTCTTTTGCTGTTGATTCTTTGGTAGTGTTGAAATAGACTCTGGTGCATTAGCACAGTGCCTTGCTATATTTTAGTGTAGTCATCATGGATACTTAGCATTTCCCTCCCGCGTAAGATGTTCAGTGTGCTGCTTGATACTTCACGAAGCAGCCTAGTGGTTAGCCTGTTGCTGCTGGGTGAAAATCAAGCCTTCCAGATGATTCACTTATTAGACCTACTGCACACAAACACGCACACAAACAGACTGGGCATTCCCCCCTGCTTTGTGGAACATTAATTAATGTGGAGTTTATCCTAATAGACGAGCACAACCTGTGCATGAGTTGTGCGCTCAGATTTAGACGCTTAAGATCTAGTTTTCTGAATAGGGAAAGGACCTAAACCTGCATCCTGCAGTTTATGACTCTGTCAGCAGTTTCAGGTCTTCCATTTTGGATGTCTGGGGTCGTTCATATTCAGAGGAACAAATTCGGTGTACAGTTCAAATAGTCATGTAATCAAGCATGGCTGCAAGGTTCTAGCATCAACTTTCTAAGTCCAGTGAGAATTTTCTGGACTCTTAGTACATCGTCTGGTGTCTACTTCTTGTGTTTTTAGTGGGTTTAAATAACCAAATTTTGAAATAATCAGCAGGATTAATTGAGTTCTTTTTATGTTCAGACACTTATGATTCGTGACTGGTGGATGTGTATGATCATCAGTGTAATGTTTGAATTTCTGGAGTACAGTCTAGAACATCAGCTTCCAAACTTCAGTGAATGTTGGTGGGACCATGTGAGTACTATCTCTGTAAAGAAACAAGAAGTTCAAGATGGCGTTGTGGGGTGGATTTTTACAGAGCAGTTCTGCAAATGGGAAAGGGTGTGTGTGTGTGTGTGTGTTGGGGGGGGGGTGATTTTTGCTAATATCCCCCTTCCAGCTCTACACCTTAAGCTGCCATCATGTTTCTGGGTAATTCCTTGTCCTGCAGGAACAACATTTTGCAGATCAGTTGGTTTGCAATGGAAAGGTGGAGGTAGGGAAGCAGTGCTGTAGACAAAAATCCTTTCCATCTGCAGACATTCCTGCTGGATCCCCAGTGGTTCAAATTGCTCCATTGGCAACCTGCTACAGGGCGTTCAGTTGCTAATTCAGTCTGAGTAGCTTGGTGAGAGAGGGAGTTAATTATTTAACCCTTACAATCTAAAGAGCAGTTGCAATAGCTTTCACTACCGAAAGTTTTTGTAATTTGGCAGACTTAAATGTGCTGGAAGTATGGAGGCAGAAAGACACTCGAATTTGCTAGTTAATAGGGTTGCTAACAGGCCTGGAGAAAAATGTCCTGTCACTTTAATAGAGGCATAATTAATGCTGTTTACCAGGTGATACTTGCTTCCATACCCTGAAAGGCTTCTCAGCTGCCTGTTTCCACCCACTAAACCTCTCTTAATACAGGACATTTTTTTCCCCAGGCCTGTTAGCAACCTTAGAAGTTTGCCATACATGGGGGGAGAACCACTTGGTTATTTATGGGTTCTTCATAAGAGTTATATTTATTCTTACAGGGTAAATGATGGGTTACCTGTTATATGAGAAATCTGGCAACATTTAATGCTATTATTTACTTTTTAAAATGATGCATTTTTCTGCTGAAGAATTAAAAAAGAGGAAGCAATGCCAAAATTGCTGAAGCAAAAGTTGCAAGCCAGGGGAAAGAACAGCGTTTATTCAGCAGTGACTGGAGAGGTGGTAGACCCAGTATGAGAAACTGGAACATTTTAGAGGGAAGCGTCAGTGAGGTGGTTACAAGTCCACAAATTTAAGATTTTATACAAGTACTGTAGCGAGTTAATGTAGGACATGAGATACTGACCGTCAAATAAATTCCTTAACTGTTGCAGTACAAAATAAACTAAACTGATGCCAGAGGATTTAACTGATAAGAGGGTGGGTAGACAGGTTTTGTGAAACAGTCTTGGTTTTGGAGGGTTTAGTAGTTTCAGTACCGAATCTCAGTGTTCAACAGATTCTTTTCTGTATATGGATGAATATAAAGAATCTTTTCCTTATATCCAAGGACTGGTGTGAAGTGATTTTTGAAGTTACTTGTAATGTTATATGCACATCCCAGTACTGTGCAATCGGCTCTGGAGCATATACAAGTAAATCCACAGTGCTGCTGTTGTTGCGGTAATTGTTGTGGTAATTAATTGTATTTGTGGTAATTAATTGTATTTCCTTTTTTTCTTCCAGTGGATTATGGATGTACTCTTATGCAATGGACTTGGCATTTACTGTGGAATGAAGACTTTAGGGTGGCTTTCCTTGAAAACATATAAATGGCAAGGGCTTTGGAACATTCCCACTTATAAGTACGTTAAATAATAATAATCATAAAGTGTAAGAGTTTTGAAGTCCTGATATGCTAATATATTTCCCCCCAGTTTGATTTAGGTTACAACCAATTACTTTTCATGCATACTAGGTAGATGTGTGACTTGCAGTTACAAATTTGCCCATTACAGTAGGTAATGAAATAAAAATAATTAGCATGTGCTACGCATATCAAATCACAAGACTTCATTATAGGATATTTGGTTTGTTTTTCCTCACAGAGGTAAAATGAAGAGAATTGCCTTCCAGTTCACACCATACAGTTGGGTTAAATTTGAGTGGAAGCCAGCATCCAGCCTTCGCAGATGGCTAGCAGTCTGTGGTATTATGTTTGTAGTAAGGACCCTTTACTTTCTTATAACTGCAACAAATTAATGTAACTACTCCAAAACTATATTTTGCCTTTTTAATAACAGAAATATGGGTTTTCAGTTTTCCGTAGCAAACAACTTTAGCTCATAAAAACAACTTCTGAGCCTAAATTTAGATACAGGAAAAGACACGGTTTATTTGGAACCATTCCTTCCTTCATCCCAAAAGCAAGCCAGTCAAATAAATAAAATGGGAAGGGGTCTTAGGAGTCCATTTCCTGATGATATAGACCTTGGAAACCAAAAAACATCCTGCCTTCCCAAATTTGTTTGTTTCATGTGTGAGTGTGGCAACTCAAAGGGAACATAAGCACAACTTGATTTGTAATGGGGTTCTGGGAAAGGTGGATGTTTTGACATTCTGCATCTAATAAATTATAAGCATTTACATTTGGTAGAAGGGTCTAGGAGAAACCTGTGCCTCCCCTGCCACTGGGCTCCATACTTGTGAACACGATCTAAAGTGTGTCTTTTAAAATGCTGCCTTAATCACTTGAATAAAGTAGTTTAAGTGGAATATATTACTTTGGAATTCTGAAATATTTTGAATGGCCAAACAGGTTTGAACAAATAGATCAGTGGCTCCAGTAGGACATTATGGCTTGGATTCCACTTAGAATTTCTCTGGATACAAGGTGGCATGCAATTTTTGTGATTTCTCCTTCCCATAGCACCTGAATCCTTGAGAATGCCCCCCATCAAGAATAGCTTAGGGGGATAGTTTCCTGGAGGAGGGGAGAAATCCATAAAATTGTCCCTCCTGCACTTGTGAAAATTCTGGGTGAGGTCCAAGCCCACATATTCCTTATGGATTTAAGTTCACAAACAATGGTGGACTATGAAAAAGGGACAATTTCCATCATTTGTATAAAATGTCACTAGATATTGCTAGGGGTGCCTTTCATAGTTCGGGGGTTCTGTTAAGAAACACTCCAGCCAGTAATTTGATGGTGGTAGGGAATGTAAGTTCAATGCCTTCACACTGGTGACAACACTTTAGAAGGGTGCTAGGGATACAGATTAGGAAACGGTGAAAATGGAACTTTGCAGAATGCAAAACAACTGAACCAGTGTTTTGCAAGGCATTTTTGTTCATGTTGCAAGAATAGTCCTAATTTCTATGCTTTCCAAAATTATGGTGAATTAAATTTGAATGATTGAAAGTCTCCTGAAGTTAAATAATTCAGTTCTATGTCTGTCAGTTTTTATTGGCAGAGCTGAACACTTTTTACTTGAAGTTTGTCCTCTGGATGCCTCCAGAACACTACTTGGTCCTGCTGCGACTTGTCTTTTTTGTGAATGTGGGCGGTGTAGCCATGAGAGAAATCTATGACTTCATGGATGACCCGTAAGCCAGTCCTCTTGTTCAAGTAGAGTAATTGCTTTATTTTGTTTTATTTTTGGAACTGCTGGGGGCTGTTGCAACTTTGTGTGTGTGTGTATATCAAGGGATAGCTAGCGCAATGACGAGTGCTGCTGCAGCAAAGAAATCTGTAGCCTTTTTGTTTTCAAACATAGAACAGATTGTGTCTGACCACATGGAAAGTGGGAGTGTGGGGCTAGCTAAACCTTGTGCACATGTGTACACACACACACACACACACACACACCGCAAATCACTGTACACCATTGCTTGAACCATTTTTCTCCTGGCCCTGTTGTCTTCTAGTATTGCAGTAGTCCTGGATGCAAATACTTCTAGTAATGTGCCAGAGTAAGATGGAGGAAATAGCAGGGTTTACATCTCCCAAGCACATTCATCCTCACTTCATATGTTAGTTAATACTCCTATGGCATCTGGCTTAGCCGTGAGGTTTGCAGAGTTCTGAAAAGGCTACTTAGTTTCTTTTTTCAAGGTATATTTATGGCTATATAGATTCTTTTTTTATTGTGTACATTCCATAATAGCTTAATACTAAGGTAAAAAAAGAAGGTGATTACAACAGTTTATTGAAAGCAAAAGGAGATGTTTTATCTCGTAACATTTTTATTCCAGTACATAGTAAAAACTGCCCAGTGTTTGTAAAACTTATTTGTACATTTTGAATGATTTCTCTTCTCTGGTAATATGTTAATTTAGTTAATAAGGATACATTCAAGATACAATCAAAGCAATCTTTATAAAAAGATTCTATACAGAATCCTAAAAACCCCTGAATTGATATTTTGAAGCTAGATCCTAATATTGTGTTCTGTGGTCTAAGAAACAGCCAGATGCAAGCCAGATTGGGCTGTCTTGATTCTCAGTAGACTCCCATTTACTTCTGTAGGACCCCAAATAAGGGCTCTGTGATCTGAAACACAGTATGGACTAGATGACGTGTATGTACAGTGAAAACTAAGGACCACTGGAGCCAATTGGCTGGCTTATTTTGCACTATAGTGGTGTCTCTTGCTTTTATTCACTTTGAAGGGGAATAAATACAGTGCTACACGTAGCTTGCCCATGAACTGGCATTCACAGCTGCAGCAATCCAGGACATCAAGATTTTGCCATTCACTCCTGAAAATACTTCCAATGTTGTAGTGAGGATATGAGAAGTATGTCCTACCAGGATCCATGTTTTAGAGGGAGGAAGGGAGAAAGCTCCCCCTCTCTCAACCTTATCAACCATGGCTGAGGGTAAAGAAAAGATTCCTTTTCTCCTTAAGTTACGAAGGTGGTGTTTGGTTTAGAAAACAGGCTTGGCCCTGCCTTGAAAGAATGGCAGACATGGATGTGAAAAGGGCAAATAGATGCAGGATAGAAATAGCTATCCCTCCTCACTGACAAGCATTTAGCAAGCGAGTAGAATGAATAAGAGCTGAGATGAAGCTCCCTTGGTCAGACTGCTAGTGACCATTGTTTCCCAATGCCCCTTTTTGTAAGGTTGTCCAGGAAGTGTTATTTAAGACAATAAAGCAATATTGAATGTGTACTTCTATTTCCCATTGTAGAAACACATATTCAGTTCAGTGCTTATTTTCAATTGTTCAAATTTCACCAGCAGTTTTGTGCTGTTGAGTGATGCGGTACTGCTTCATTTAACGCTAAGGAGAAATTGCATACAAAGAATGTTTGCATATGGATAGGTGAGCCATACCAAGTTACTCCTTTTTCCCATTTCGTTTGTTAGAGTTACAAAGGCAGTGTAGTGTGTTGGACGAGTCTGGTTCATTAGACTGCCATGCTTATATGGAATCTGGTCTCATTAATGGAAGTGTGAATGTTATTTCTAACTATTGTTTACATCACATGGGCATACATGTCATGAAAGGCTGGAGGTCATATGGCATCCATAGAAAAACAGAAATTAGAAACCAGAGATCCCAAGAACACACCTGAGCGCAATTATACAGTGGTACTTACCTTATTTTTTTTCACAGCTCCTTATCCTGAACTGAAGGATACTTAAGAACATAAGAGATCAGTGGATGATCTCTTCTAGTCCAGCATGCTGATTCACATAGTAGTCACCCAGTTGCCCTGGAGGGCTGACAAACAGAACAGAAAGGCCAAAGCCTTCCCCCTGGTGTTGCTGTCTGGCACTAGTATTATTAACTCTATGGTAGCATACCTGCCTTCAGGTGCTCTTAAAACTGCACAGCATGAATGCTAGTTCCCTGAAATAATCTTTTGGATTTCCACCAAGGTAAAGAAACGCGTTTTGATAACATGGGTCGTGTAATGGTAGACATTTCCCAAAAGAGAAGTTTAGTTTTTACCTGCACAGTTTTTAGAATACTGCATAGGTTGTTTTTGCTTTGTAAAGACAGCTTTGAATAATGAACTTGCTGTGCCTGTATGCTAAAGCTGTTGTTTTATTGCAGGAAGTTCCATAAGAAGTTGGGTCAGCAGGCTTGGCTGGTTGCTGCTATCACAGTCACAGAACTCCTTATTGTCATAAAATATGATCCATACACCTTAACGTTGTCACTTCCTTTCTACATTACTCAGTGCTGGATCCTTGGAATCATGCTTGTACTCATATGGACAGCATGGCGCTTCTTCATTCGGTAAGCAAGAGCAAAAAATCTGTGTGCTCATGCGTTTATTTTGTATGATCTTCTTCAGGGTCTCTGTACAGTCCCACACATGGGTTGGGCACTGACACACGACTTCAGACAGAGAATATTCCAGAGCTGTGCCTCAGAAATCTTTTGGCGGGCTCTCTTCCCGCCCTGGGGAGCAGACACGCACTACACATGCCTGGAGTGGGGGAGAGAGCCGCTTCCCACTCAGTTCTTCTTCGACCGCCCTCGCATTCATACCTCTCCAGCATTCACGCCATTGCCTCAGCTGAGTTTCTTCTTTCGTCTTCCTATTTTCTTTCTTCATTGTTCCTGTTCTTTTGCTATTTCTTCTTCTTACTATCTAAAATAAAATAAAATAATTATTTCTTCATCTTTTTTCACTCCATTTCCTCCCCCCACCCCGGTTGGGAAGGTGTTTATATGGGCTGTACTTTATTTTTTAAGAGTTGTCACCGATGCCCTGCTAAACTCCCCTCTAACGATGGCCAGAACCTTTGTCTAATTTGTCTGGGGGAATTTCACTGAGTTGATTTGTGCTTGCATTGTGCCAAGTTCACCAGGCAAGCCCGTTGTAACAGAGTGGCTCGTCTCAGGACTGTACTTTTAGAGGCTTCTGCAGCTTCCCATTCGTCTTCCATCCCTCAAAAGTCTGTGGCTCAGGGAGATCCTGGAAAGCCCGTCAAAAAACAGCATAAATCCAAAAAGCAGGATGATACGAACTCTTCAGCTGTGAAATCGAAACCACTGACATCGATTTCGACTTTGAAGCTTGATCCTGTTGTGATCTCGGGCCTATCGACATCAACGCCCATGGTTGCTTTGGCCCCTACTTCAACTAAATCTAAGGCTCATTCTCTGGTTTTGACACCAAACCTGTCGACTCCGGCAGATCCCCTCACTCCAGCACAACATGCTAAGTCTCCATTATTGAAGCCTTTGGGATCTCACCATGACTCTCCTTGAGTTGATAAACGCCATTCTGTGTCTCATGATTCCCAACCGCCTAGCCACCTTTTGGATGACAGGGAACACTTTATGAGAAGTTGATCTCGTTCACCTCGATCACGCTATGATCGTAGGGGTTATGACTACTGTAGATCGCTCTCCTGATCTCAGTCTCGATCAGATTACAGATCCTGGTTTCCAGATCCCAGACACCGTAGATCAGGGGTGGGCAAATGGCGGCCCGCAGGCCACATGCGACCCACCACAGAGTTTTTTGCGGCCCGCCAAGACATGAAGATTAACAAGAGTAAATATAGATGCTCTTTGACAGATATTAACTTGCAGGCTGTGATGAGAATCTCAACAAGCAATCTCACTCCTGATTTCAAAAAAATTGTAGAAAAGTGTGATAGGGTACATTTGTCTCATTAAACTGATTCTAAAATTAAATGTGCTTGCAGCTATAGATGATATGAAATTAGCACAATAAATAAATTGAATAAAACTACCACTATTTTATTTAATTTATATTTATTGATTTTTATGGTACAATTTATACCTTTTCTGAAATGCAAAGTTAAGTAATGAATGCAATCATTTTAAAAGGTGCGGCCCTCCGCTCCCCTCCCCTCCCACAAAGTGGCCCCTGAGCCAAAACAATTGCCCACCCCTGCCGTAGATCATATCGCCTCTATTCTTATGGTCTCCGACACCCCTTCATAACCGCTACTCTGATAGACGTGACAGCAACCTTGGTAGGCATCACTCTGCTATGTCTCACAGTAGACATTCTCTGTTCAACACTTCAGTGCATTCTCTAGGGCATGAACAGCCCGCTGATACATTGGCTTCAATAGGCCCATCAAAATGTTCTCCATCAGAACCTCGATATCAGCCTGCTCCAGATGTCAAGGTGCTCTTAGATGTATCACAGTATGCTCAGTCACCATCTCCAGAGTCGGTTTCTGAGCACTCCGTCTCTGGTGACATCAATCCTGATATAATCTTGATTCAAGAGGATTGCCCTTGTTCAGGCTCGCTCTTGCCTACAGAAGGTCCAAAAGTTTATTTGGAGCTTATAACCAGGATGGCAACTACTCTTCAAGTGCAGGGCACGACCGATACCTCTGTGGTCACAGATGTTGTGCACAAGCTGGTCCAGGCTGACCTGTCTCCGTCTACTATTTTACTGCTGCACCCAGTACATCTATCTGCTCTTAAAGAGTCATGGGATAGACCTGCTTCAGTGCCTCCATTATCGAAATGTTATGATGCCATTTACAAGATACAAGAGTCAACTGCAAAGTTTTTATTTAATCATCCTTTGCTGAATTCGATGATTATCCATTCTTCTTCCAAATCGAAGCAGCCCCAACAGTTGCTCCCTCCAGACCGTGATGGCCGTAAGATCGATAACATAGCTAAGAAAACCTATGCTGTGGCTGCCATGAACATAAGGATCGACACCTACCTTTCCTTTTTATCAGTGTATGCCTTTAATGTTGCAAGTGCTGTTCGCCCAGTCCTTGACATCGTTCCAGAAGAGGGCAGAGGGCAGAACTACACTTTTCACAGCTTTATCAGAAATTTGCCCCATTTCCAAACTACAAATTAATTCTATCTGACATGCAGTCACCTGTTCATCTAAGGTGCTGGCATCATCTATTGCCCTTCATCAACATGCATGGCTGTGAAATACCTCCCTCCAACGGGATGTAAAATTTAAAATTGAGGATCTGCCTTTCGATGGCGAAGGTCTTTTTCATTCCAGTAGAGATGAGACCTTGAAGGCTGTGGATGACAGCAAGAAGAAGGCTAGGAACCTAGGATTATCCATCTCAACACCACAACACCATCAGTATTGGCAGTGGAAACCACACTACAAGCGCCAGCCTTCCCCTGCTACCACCTCTCGGTGGAGACATAAACTTGCTGATTTTCGTATACTCACCCAAAGGTCCAAGACTTTTGCATCTAGGAGACCTCAACATTCCAAGCAGTCTGTTTGACCGTCTTGCTCGTCTACCACCTCCCCCTTCCTTTACCCCCCCCCCCAAGTATGGACCCGTCTCTTCCCCTTCCTTCCACATGGGAGGCCATTACAACAGACAGTTGGGTCCTGACCATCGTATGGGTGAGGGTACACCATAGAGTTCATTTTGCCCCTGACATAAGAACATAAGAGAAGCCAGTGTTGGATCAGGCCAATGACCCATCTAGTCCAACACTCTGTCACACAGTGGCCAAAAATACCAAGTGCCATCAGGAGGTCCACTAGTGGGGCCAGGACACTAGAAGCCCTCCCACTGTCCCCCCCCCCCGCCCAAGCACCAAGAATACAGAGCATCACTTGCCCCAGACTGAGAGTTCCTATCTATACCTTGTGGCTAATAGCCACTGATGGACCTCTGCTCCATATGTTTATCTAATTCCCTCTTGAAGCTGTCCATGCTTGTAGCCGCCACCACTTCCTGTGGCAGTGAATTCCATGTGTTAATCTTTCTTTGGGTGAAGAAGTACTTCCTTCCATCACTTTGTTGTCACAGCTCCTACTCCACCTCTTTGTCTCAAGGTCAACACAGTCCCCGAGAAAGGGGCCATTGAAGTCATGCCAGAGGCACAACGAACTCTAGGCTTCTACTCTGAGTATTTCGCAATCCCCAAGAAGGACGGTGGTGTCTGGGCGATCATGGACCTTTGAGATTTCAACTGATTTGTAGACTGCAGAAGGTTCCAAATGGTCACTCTCCAATCTATCCTCCCTCTCATTACAAAGAAAGGCTGGCTGGTGTTCATAGATCTTCAGCCTATTTTCATGTTACCATTCACCCACAACATCGCCAATTTCTTCATTTCGATGGATGGGGACCCTGTTTTATTTTTTCCCTCTGTTTTCTTTGATTTCGAGGATTCTACACAAGATTATGGTGGACACCACATCCTGCATTCTAATCACTCTGTGGTGGCCTCGTCAGTCATGGTGCCCTCACCTTCTGTATCTTTCGAAGGGTCAGTTTCTCCATCTGCTTCCCAAGCCCCATCTCCTGTCTCCAGATTGAGGCAAGATCCTCCATCATGATCCCGCTTTTTTCAAGCTCACGGCATAGAGGATTCTTCAATGAATTTCTCCCCAGCAGTTTTAGACGTGCTGTTAAATGCTTGGAAGCCATCCACTAGCCACACTTCTGGGGAAAAGTGGTTGAGATTTGCAGCCTATGCTGTACAACATTCTTTGGATCCTTACAAAGCATCTCTGTCTGATATTTTTACATATTTAGTCTCCCTAAAGGACTCTGTTCTGGCCTATTCCTCCATGAAAGGCCACGTGGCTATTTCAGGGCAGCCCCCCCGATAGAGGGTGCCACAGTTTTTTCACACCGTCTCACCAAGTCCTTCTTTAAAAGCCTCCTTCATCTTTGTCCACCTCGAAAGCCTATGGTTCCTTTGTGGGGTCTTTCACTGGTCCTTGCATTTGCAGACAAAATCCTGCTGCTCCACCGTGACCTCCCGGCCACACTTGAGACAGTTAGTGAACTTGAGGCTCCATGCATGTTTTCTAGTTCCATTCTGGATTATTTCGGTCTACTCAGTCTGGAGGAAGTCAACAGGTTGCTCTCTACTGTATGCTCAACCTCATGCAGCCTTGATCTGTGCCCTTCGTGGCTTATAAAAGCTGGCTGCGAGGGGCTGCAAGGTACCCTCAGGGATATTATCAACAAGTCCTTTGAGGAGGGACTGTTCCCGGGGGCACTCAAGGAAGCGATGGTCCGCCCCCTCCTGAAAAAACCATCACTGGATCCGGCCGAATTGGCCAGCTGTCGGCCGGTTTCCAACTTGCCCTATTTGGGCAAGATTTTGGAGAGGGCGGCAGCGATTCAGTTGCAGGGCTTTCTGGATGACACTTCCACGCTGGACCCGTTTCAGTCCGGCTTCCGGCCAGGTCATGGGACGGAGACGGCTCTGGTCGCCCTCACAGACGGCCTCCGACAGCATCTGGATCGGGGTGGAACGATGGTGCTGGTGTTGTTAGATCTGTCGGCCACGTTCGACACAGTTGACCACCAGTTACTGATCCACCGCCTCACCGACACAGGGGTTCAGGGGCTTGCCTTGCAATGGCTCGCCTCGTTCCTCCAAGGTCGGGGACAGAGGGTGGCGCTGGGGGAGCAGATGTCCCAGAGGCACCCGCTGTTGTGCAGAGTGCCACAAGGGGGAGTGCTATCCCCAGTGCTCTTTAACATCTATATGCGCTCTCTTGCACAGAGGCATGGGCTGGGCTGTCACCAGTACGCTGATGACACCCAGCAGTATCTGTTGTTGGGCGGCCAGTCCAGTGCCACCCCAGATGACCTGGAGCGGGCACTTCAGGACGTGGCGGGCTGGCTCAGGCTGAGCCGACTGAAATTGAATCCAACAAAGACGGAGATCCTGTGCCTGAGTCGGAGCGGCCCGGGGATAGGGATCCCATTGCTGGCCTTCGGGGGGGCGTCATTGGTGCCAGCACCGAGGGTCTGGAGTTTGGGAGTGCTCCTGGATGCCTCCTTAACCATGGAGGCCCAGGTAGCAGCCACTGCCAAGGCAGCCTTTTACCACCTAAGGCTGATTAGGCAGTTGGTTCCCTTCCTCGAACACAATGACCTCGCGACAGTGATCCATGCAATGGTCACCTTGAGGCTGGACTACTGTAACGCTCTGTACATGGGGCTGCTCTTGTCTCAGCTCCGGAGGCTGCAGCTAGTGCAGAATGCCGTGGCCAGGCTATTGATGGGCCTCTCAGTGCGAGACCACATCCAGCCTGTGCTGAGGACACTGCACTGGCTGCCTATAGTGTACTGGATCTGGTTCAAGGTGCTGGTTTTAACCTTTAAAGTCGTATATAGTCAGGGGCCTGCCTACCTAAGTGACCGCCTTTCCCCGTATATACCCCAGAGAGCGCTGCGGTCAGGCACCCAACATCGCCTGACCCTCCCCGGCCCTAGAGAGGCCAGATTGGTGATCACCAGGACCAGGGCCTTCTCAGTGGCAGTTCCTCACTGGTGGAACGAGCTCCCGGATGACATCAGAGCCCTGCGGGACCTTATGCAGTTCTGCAGGGCTTGCAAAGTGGAGCTCTTCCGCCAGGCCTTTAATTAGGAGCCGCCACTGGGGGGGGAAAGGGGTCCCTGGAAAGTGATGAGGGAAGCTTGGCCTGGGAAACCAACTGGTGAAGCCTTCTGACCTGGGTTTTCCTAGGCTCTGCGCTCAGCACTGGATTTACTGTGGGCTGCTGTCTCTTTGTGGTTTTCTGCTGTTTTTATAATTTTATGCTGAATTTTTGTATACTGTGGTTTTTAATTGCTGTGAGCCGCCTTGAATCAGTATCCCGGCTAGGCGGGATATAAATCTAAATAAATACATACATACATACACTGTTTTTCACAAGGACAAAGTCATTCCCCGGCCTGATCCCACCTTCTTTCCTAAGGTAGCCACTGCTTTTCACCTGTCGGAGTCTTCTATCTTTCCTACCTTTCTTCTGAACCCTTCTGATACATCTCAATGGGCTCTACACTCCCTAGATGTTCGCAGAGCCCTCTCTTTCTACCTACACTGCACCCAACCTTTCAGAAAGTCTCAAAAGCTTTCTGTTGCCTATGCCTCCCCACCTAAGAGTGATGCTAGCTCATCCCAGAGACTGTCCAAATGGGTGACCTCAACCATAGCCCTTGGCTATGAGCTGGCAAATCAACCCATAGCTACCTGCATTACTGCCCATTCCACCAGGGCAGGGGTGACTTTGACGGCTTTCCTGGCTGGCATCCCGCTGGAGGATGTTTGCGCTGCTGCCACATGGTTTTCAGCTTCGACCTTCGTGTCCCACTATGCACTGGATCTTCGAGCTCGACGGGATGCTGCTTTCAGCCAGGCGGTGCTTCGATCTCTATTCACCTGAGTATTCTACTTCCTCAGGTAGGACCTGTTCATGGAAATAATTGTGATAGGTTTGTTGTTTGTTGTTCTTTCTGTTGCCAGCTCCCTCCTCCATCTGGTTCAGTTCATTAATCACCCACGTGTGGGACTGCACAGAGACCACGAAGAAGATAAACAGGTTGCTTACCTGTAACTGATGATCTTCAAGTGGTCATCTGGGCAGTACCATAATCCCCCCCCCCCCGGCCTTCCCCCCTACTGGCATCTCCTACTCACTTATCTTTTTTGATGGGACTTACTGGTAGCGGTCAAAGGAACTGAGTGGGAGGCGGCTCTCTCTCTTCCACTCCAGGCATGCACAGTGCGTGTCTGCTCCCCACCAAAAGACTTCTGAGGCAAAGCTCTGAAAAATTCTCCATTTGAGGTCGTACGCAGGCGCCCAACCCATGTGTGGTACTGAACAGATGACCACTCGAAGATCATCAGTTACAGGTGAGCAGCCTGTTTTTTTTCCTGGTATAGCCTTGAAATCACAACATAAGAAATCTTCTGCTGGATCAGACCAAGTGTTCAGTCCTTTACAAGGGTCCATCTTGTCCAGCATGCTGATTCAAAAAGTGGCCAGGCAGATGCTTCTAGGAAGCCCAGGGTAGAGTGGGAATGGCTGTCATTAGGACCATACTTCAGAGAAACAGTGCAGAGCTAACACATAGCTTCTTTATGATCTCCAGTAGAGGTGATAATGTGTAATGGCTCTTTCCCTGTGTTCTGGGGTGGGGGAGACTCAGGAAGTGAGCTGTCTGCCACCCCTAGGTTATTTGCTGTGTCTGTGGTTATCCTCTTTAGAATGAGGAAATTTTTAGTGTCTGTGTGTAGAATCAGTGTACATTGCCTTGTTCAGGGAAATAAAAGTGCAGTGCTTACTTAAAAGCGCAGTAGACATTTCTTGTTGCAAACTAAAAATCGAACGACTTAAAACCTCTCCCACTAAAATGTTTTGTTTACTTTCTAGTGACATCACCTTGCGGTACAAAGAGATAAGAAGGCAAAAACAAGAACACAGATACAGGAAGGACAAGTGTCTGAGCAATGGTGATGGACTTTCTGCTCTGGCCGATGAGCACAGTGGGAATAAACTGAGAGAGAAGAAACTTTGAACTTGAGTAACAAATTAAGGGCTAAGTGGATTATTTTACTGGAGTCAATGTAACTTGGCTGGCAAGTCTAATCCTACCTAATTTTGTAAGTTTCAGTGTTTTCTCATGTGTGAGACTCCAGTTGGGAAAGATGTCATCTGCTCTTGTTTGCAGAAGATGTTTACAGCTGGCATTAGAAACGATGTTCCCCCGCCCCCCCAGCAAAAGGGGTCTCCATCTGAGTGTGCGTTTAAATTGTTTGTGTCATCCTGCGAAAAAGGAAGATTGGGAAGGCTTGGATAGGTGCAAAGGGAATCCAATGGCCCCAATTCTGGAATACTGTTACTGCTTTGGGGCATCAGGAACACATTTTATGGAGTTATGTGCACTGTGAAGAACAGTTGAGTATTTCCTGCTGAAACAACTGCCATGAACTGTGGCGCAATACTCATGTCCTTTTGATTCATTCGCTTATTAGGGGCACTATTAGCAAGATAAATGGAGGGATGTGGTTGAAGCAATTGAACAAACTGCATAACTTGCACAGCCTACTATTATGACAGTCCCAGAGGTCTCCTGATTCTGGCTGCCTATTTCTCAAAGCAAAGGTGCGTTACCTTGAAACAACCTGCTGTTTTATACAGCATAATAAATACCTCTTAGTCCATCTCTATCCTGATCATCTCCTCAGGCCAGCAAGTTTAACTTTGCTGTCTATCAGCTGAACAAAGCAAGTGGAAAGCTAATACTGGGAAAAGAGTTAATCCACCAAAGTTGTGTGTTCTTTGCCTTATTCCTCCATAAAGTCGTTTTCTGCTCTTTCCAAGGCTGTGAGTGCTTCAGTCATGATCCCCTATTATACAAGGCAGAGTGTGTCATTTGATCCTCCGGAGTAGCTCAAGTGCACTAAATACTGTCGGGATGGGGATAAGCAATTGCAACATACACAGGCATCCTTTGAATGATTGGAGGCCACAGCTGACATTACCTCCAATCCGAGGGTGCTGGCTAGCTTGTGTTTATCCCGCCTCCCGGAACAAAGCTTGGGCGCATGGTGTCCTTTTCTATGATGACAGTTGTTATCATAGAAATTTGTTGCACATTCCTAAAACAGCTATGCGGGTTTTTCTTTGTGTGTAACACTGATTTAAATTTGATCTCATCAGTCCGAAATCTGTTGAAACTTTTAGACATTTATTTTGAAGTGAGTATAAGCTAAGCATTCTAAGCCTCATCTTGCCTCCATCCACATAAAATCTCTAAAAATGCTGCTGCTTAAAGCACAATGCACAGACCTTGGCTCGCTTTCAGTTGATACTTGAATGGTAAAAGTCTGCCTTCCCTTGTTTCTACAGTGACACTAATATCGTTTTCTTTTAAACAGTGGACAATTGTCAGCAGGGCAAAATCAGAACATTTTCATTAAAATGAATTTTTCAAAGTTTAGCCAATGAAGCACTCTTTAGCACAGTACAGGAGTGAAGGAACTCATCTTCATGATTGGTATGAGGAAGATCACATGAAGGTTATTGATTTGTGCGTAATGTAATGTTAAGACTTTGAGTGGCTGGTATTTAAAATTAGAATTTCTCTGCTGTTCAGTAATATACTGAGGGCTGTAACTAGACATTAACAGACTTCTCTTAAGGGCATATGCTGAGTTGAACTAATAGAAGACTTTCCTACGTATGGATGCAGTACGTTTTTGAAACTGCGGGTCCATTTTTACTTGTCTTGTAAACTGACTAGAGGTAGTACTTGTGCTGGTGTGACCCCAGTTTTACGAGGCTTGCATAGGCATATAGTCTGTTCTTGTACTAGTGAACTCTGCCCTCCTTGTAATTTTGTGTTGTAACGTCCTCCATGTAATTCTGGTGGTAACAAGTGCAATGGGGCAAACTTGATAGTTTTTTTTAAACATTTATTTTGTTAGGAACCAATTGTATAAAATTTCAAGGCTAAGAGGCGGGAGAACTGTTTCCTATGTTGAAGTCGATCTACTCTCAGACTTACTTTTATACTGATCATCTTTGTTCATTGAAATATTGAGTTTTACAGTTAGTCTGTATAACTGGACAAGTGTAATAAAAGGATGTTTGCTGATGTACCCCAGTGTTGCGAACTGGTGGGGGGGGGGGTGGGGTAGGGTGTCTCACTTGATATCATAGTTGTAATTTTATAAGAGCAATGGAAAATCGGTGCGCAATCAAGAGTTTTGACGGGGAAGGTGCTGAAAGTAAGTGTTGTGTGGCTCTAAAATGATCCAAATTGATCTGAGTTTGATACCTATCATCGGAGGACAGTAGGATGCTGTCCAGAAGAAGTTAGGCACAACTTGTCTTGTTGATTTTAGAGATATTTGGACAGTCTGAGCAGAATTGTGCCCAGCACTTCAGATCTGTCTTCTTAAATTCCCTAGTTTTCTATGGTAATAAAATCGGTTTTACACTGAATTAAAAGCTGTAGTATCCTCAAACCAGTGAGCAGTGTGTAGTTCTCAACATAGCCAAAACCTGTTGATGTTGGAATTGTTCTGCACAGTTGCTTCATGAAGCCGTTTGGGGCAAGACATAATCCTCCTGCTTGGGTTGACAGCTCTTAAGTTTTCACACACACACATGCACACACACACACACACGCCAATAGTTTGTAGTATACTGCTGGTGGGTCTGTTGCAAAACTTATAACCCAGCTGGCCAGCAAGTCTAGGAATGGATCATAACTGTCTGTCTTATTCTGTGACAAATCAACCCATGCATCCAGACTGTGATCTCTGATTTATGGATGTTTGACTGAATCCTCCCTCGGGTAAAAGACTGGGCAGCATCACTTTCTAGTCTTTTACTTTTGTGTTCGATGATGGTAAAAATACATAAGCATGACAGAAAAGGGGAAACTTTCCCACAATGTAAACTGTTCAAACTTCATGCTCAATTTCATTTTCCTTTAATTTGGTAGTCAAGGATAAGCAACAACTGAGGATTGAGTAGTTAGTAGGTGGGATGGTGGCTGAGCCGAAGGACATCCCCTTGAGTTGTCATATGAATAACTTTAATTGTGCTCACATTAACAAAGTGGAGTGCCAGTATCTGCTTGTTCACAGAACTGGGGCTAATAAGCTGGAGAGACCCAGTCATGCAGGCTTGTACTAAGCTGGCCTTGAGGTTTGCCTTGCATCTAAATTTAGTCCCATTCGCAAGACCCTGACCCTAGCCATAAGACTAGCATGACATAAAGTGCTGGAAGCCGGTGTTCTCATTGCCGGAATATCAATTCCTTAGCCTGTGCTTAAGACAACTAGCTCTCTTGACTTCTCTGTGATTCCCAGGGTTAAGGTTCAGCAGGAGCTTGTGTTGCAATATTTTAATAGGTGTCAAGGGGTACAAAATGAGCAGCAGCTGTGTTATGAATGACTGACCATGGATATTAATTTAGACACTGCTGTAAGCAAGAAGTGTTAGCTTCCCTATCTTGTAGTCCCGTATCTTCCAATTTCCTCGTCTAGCTTCCTAGCTTAAGAAGTAATTTTAATGAACCTTATAGTGGTTACTGATTTAGACTCCCTAAGATTCATTTACATGGACCAGAGTGGAAGAAGTTATTGAAGGGGGGTTGGAACATGGGAGGGCAGGATCAGTGACTCACGAGCAGAATTCTGTCTGGAGCCTTGCCTTTTTGGAATTCACCGTTGGCATATCAGTCATCAGCAGTATGCTGATAGTATATGCTAAGCATATCTTTACAGTCACTGTGGAAGAGTGGGTAAGCTGAGACAGCCGTATGTGGTGCCAGAGTAGAAGTGCTGCACTTCCTGCGTGGCTAGAAATCCAATACTACATTACAAGATGCTTCATCATGATCCCTTCTGTGCTGGCACTTCTCTTCTGATTAACTTGAGCTCAGAAATGTTTGGTTTGGAATTGCTACTTATTTTTCATTTACAGTACCATGTATCTGGATTTCAACCTGCCTTCCTCAGAAAGGAGTGTATCTCCTAAAGAACAAGATGTGTGAGAGACTATGAGCAGATAAACAGTTGTTGGTGCTGGCTTCAAAATGAACCTTTTGTGGGGTCTTCGGTAAAAAGACGTTTAGAAAAGAGAAAACTAGGCGATTTCTCTTTCAGTCATTCACATTGCTGCATCTCTTCTGCTGATGTCAGATCTTCTGACTCAAAAGCCAGTCAGAAGTCCTGTTATAACAGTTGTTTAGGCCAGTTGAGCCACCTCTTCTAGCACAATATCATTTCTTCTAGCTTGAGAGTTTTGTACCAAATCTAACTATGCTTGCTTTTAGTGGGTTAGATCCATAGTGGCTTTTAGTGGGTTAGATCCAGATTAAGGAAGGGAAGGTGTAATTCCCGTCAGTCCCCTGTCCCTGCTGCAAGCCCTTGATTTTTCATTCATGCGTGGTCATGTCTCCCAGGAGCGTTACTTTTTTCCCACCACAGAGACCAATGGAGGGAATGGGGGCAGCCTGTTTGGAGGCCCATAGAATTGGACCCCCTGGTCCAATCGTCTTGAAACTTGGTGGGTATTTGCGCGAGAGGCCCCAGCAGCTACCCTGCAAGTTTGGGGCCTCTCCATCAAACCCCCTTCCCTCCAGCCGCTTTTTAAGCCGCCACCGAATTTCGGCAGCAATTAGGCAGCGGGCCGAATTAGATCAGAGAATCTGATTTGGCCCGTGGCTGCCCTAGTGCCCACTCCTGGGCTGGAGCTCCGCCTTACTCTGGCCCCAAATGACCCCTGGTTATACCCATGAGTTAAGAGAAGCCTTGTCGTAGCCCGTGCTGTTTTAAACATTTTGCTGATGGGGGAGAAGAACTTGCTTGCATGATGTTGCAGGCGCCCAGCCACCAGGCATGCATTCTTTGCATGGCAGAGAGTTGTAACCCCTCTGGGCATTTCACAGATATAGGGGGGTTGCTTGAGAAGTGCCCCAGACTAAACAAGTTACTTAGTATATGCAGACTCACATGGGGTAAGTTCTGTCTGCTGAGGTCACACCTCAATCAAGCTTGAGGCTGGAGTAGTGATGTGTAAAGCCATCAGTGCAGGGTACCAGAGGGGAAGGATCAGCCCTCGCTTAAAGGAAAGGAACAAAGACGGCTGTTAGCTTTGGATTTTTTTTAACAAGCTCTTGTGGAAAAATAAATAATGAGATAAACAAGCTTTGAGCAAAAAATCCTTTCTTAGTCATGTAAGCTCTTTGAGAAGGTTCTGGATCTTGACAGGAATTCATGGAATGGAGGTGAAATGCAGTTGTAAGCTAGGGAGCGTGAAGAGAACCAGCGCTTTCCATGTGTACAAAATACTCTATAATTGGTGATACTTGACATGCTAAGTGATGTGGAGAAAGTATGCCTGTCACGGTACTCAAATTAAAGCTATAGGAAACAATATTCGCACAGACAACAGCATTCTGAAACCAATTAGGCAGGACTGCCTGCAACTAGAATCTAAATGTTATTTTCATGTGCTAGCACTTTACAAGCTGCTCAGTTGCTTAAAGCAACACAGAATGACTTTACTCTCAGACACTGAAGAAGATACATAAGGTGCCACTGGATTCCTATTTTATTTTGGAAAAGATACAATGCTCAGAGTCTCCTTAAATGTGTAGCCTGTTCTGTCTCAGCTGAGTTGACAAATGTACACATCTCAAATTTAATTTGAATCTAATTGAAATGGCTAAAAATGTAACAGCCCGGTAAAGGTAGATTACCAGTAGTATCTCCAGATTGCAGATGTGTGTGTTAATGCTGAGAAGAACAGCATGTATAAGCCTGCCTGGTGAATTCATACTAGAAATTACATTCTGTCCTGGAAGTATCTGATTCATGGCTCAGACTCTCAACCACTGTTAACAGCAGTATGTGTCTTAAATGATCATGTGCTAAGTTATAAAATATTTCTATTATGTCCGTCCCGTCCCCCCCCCCCCCCCCAATTGGGTTCTTAATTTAAGGAATTGTATTCTTCTGGTTGTGGTGAGCTTGGAGGCCAAATTGTAACATGGGGGACTGTGCAACTAATTTCACGCAATCAGCTAACAGGCTTAGATTGCTAAACCTCATCAAATGCTTGCTTGTTTTCCAGCTGACCCAGAACTGCAGCAGTTCCATTCTGTGTCTGAAGATGAGCACAACTGACGCTTCCTTTGTAGCAAATGTTAACTCCAAAACTGCAGCACTTCTTCAAACCCACTATCTACAATGTAATTCATTCTGTAAAGAAAATTTACTGAGTTTGTTAGTATTGTACAGGTGTGTGAAAACAGGTCTAAAACTTGCTGATCTAAGAGGTTCATTTTTTTGTAATAAACTGACCTGATCAAGGCTTCCCTGTCACGAGTTTTCCAAAGCTTCTAGATTTGGATGTTTAGATCTGATACACAAATCTGTGCCTGCCTGACCCCTTGGCCGAACTGGAGTCACACAGTCTGAGTCCAACGAGTTAGGTGAATATCTGTTTAATGAATTCATAACGGGGGAATAGAGAGCTGATGAGTGCCTTAGCACCCCAGCAACTCCAAAGCTGTATTCTGCCATAACCAGGAAGGGCAGAAGGTCTTCTACCCCAAGTGACATCACATATAGTTTACACATTAAAGGGTCTCTAATAAGTACCAGGCAGTTACCATCATGCAAGCATCATTTGACTCGGTGCATCTCTCAATGGTGTCTGTCATTTCACATGTTTATAGAACACTTGGGTTACTTCCTGGGCTCGCATATGGAGAGCTAGTAATAAGATGCGGGCTTGCAACTTCCAAGTAGCCTTCCATTCCTATTGCATCCTAATCCCATCTACAGAGGCTTTTAATAATACTTTTGCTTAATATGGCTTCTTTATACAAAAAATGCAATTACAAAATATATATGTTCTGCTGTAAGTTTCTCTAATCAGAAACTTCTCGGTTACATACCAGGATCTGGACCTGTTATGATTAAACTTTTGAAGGCACAGTGACAGCTGTCAATATATATCTATCAAGAAGAAAGTGTCAGAAATCACATTCTTTTTCCCTTGTCTTACAGTTCTGAACACTTAAGATGATTGAAATGTCAAACCTTTTTAACTAGGTTCATAACCTAGTTCTTGAAGTGTCATAGAAGGTCCATTCTCCACATGGTTCAAAGGTCAGTCCTTTCAGGCTGCTTTGATGGCCAAGTTGAAGCTACACTAAAGCCATGGCTAGTAGATAGGATGTCAGGGTCTATGTATCTACAGTACTGGTTATGATGATAAACATTCCAGCTGGGGAGCATGTGTGAACTTGATTCTTTATGGCCACAATTAGCTATCAAGAAAACAAGCATCAAGGCCAGATTAGCTGCTAGAAGAACAATGTTGTTTTTAAATGAGAATTTCCTGATGTGATTGCAAGTGTAGCCATTAGAAATCTTAAAGATGTAAGTATGCTGAACTGCCACAAGGGGGTACTAGTGTACAGGTATTCAAGGAGTCCAAGTAAGTTTTTTAACTAAGAAAACAGGAAGAGTGACATGAGGGCAACCTAATTTTACAGACCAAGTGTAGCGAAAGTAATACTGGCAGTGAGTAGTTGCCTTATGGCTTCTGAACATGTAATTTCTATAAACGGAGCTGATAAACTTAAAGAGACTGAACGATGAAGTCACTGGTTTCAATGATGACTTTACCGTGAATCCGTTAGGTAGCCTTCAGCAAGCCACTCTCGCCCCCCCCCCCCATCATCTTAAACACAGGCTACCATACAGGGCTGCTTTGTGTGCTGGGCCCTCTAAAATGCTGCTGTAATAGTATATAGCAAGGCATACAGAACTATTAAAATCTTGCATGTTTCCCAGACAACCCTAAACCCTCTCCCCTTCCTTTTCTAGTAGATATTCATGCTGGCCTCTGGTTCTGCTGTGCCTTTAAAATGCCAACCAGATGCCATACAAGGAGGTCAAAATGGGCCTTCCTGCAGTGTTAAGAAGCTACCCGTAGGAGGTTCACAAGGCCAAGTCTGAGCTGAACTTCTCTTCAGCATGGCTACTCTGTTGTGGAGCCTGATAGGCAAGATGGGGCAGAGGAGGAACCCATCTGCTCTAGGCTCAGGCACACCTGCCCCCGTGGGCTGCAGCCATTGTCACCACTTCATCCTGGCCACTCCCAGCTTCTGTATGCCATATCTGGCCGTTTCTGTTTTGATTTGGTCTTTTGTGGGGGAGGCTGCCCCACAATAAGTATATAATTTTAGAAAGTTCCCCCTGGCAAACCTGGAGTTTACAGAATGCTAACTCACAGTTGTGGCTGACAGCATTGTGTAGATTTGTCTTTCTGCATAGCCTCTGCTATTAGATTTAGTAACTTGTTACATTTTTATCCTGCCATCCTCCAAGGAGCTAGCTTAGGTAATACAAACTTTTGTAGAAACCAGGCCTTGTTATCAGATGCATTGAGCAAGAGGTGGCATTGTTCAGGTGTTAGAGCATTCTGCCTGGTATGCATAAGATCCCAGGTTTGACCCCTGCAGTCTCCCGTTTAAAAGGATCAAGGTAAGGAGGTGATGTGAAAGATCTCTGTCCAAGACCTGGAGAGACGCTACCAATCTTCAGTAGACCATATCGATCTCGATAGACCAGTGGCTTCATTCAGTATAAGGCGGTTTTGTGTGAGCAAGTATGCTAAATACTGAGGTTAGATATGTAATGTCCCTAGCTTCACAAACCAACAGACTAAACCATTCCTTCCTTGTTGGTAGCTCCAACTATGTAATAAATATGTATGTTCTGTCCAAAAATACTGCCTGCAGATATGAGTCATTTGCACAAATGATGGGTGTCTCTAGTAGCCAAGTGATGTAGTGTGTTTCCTCAGTTTGCATATTCTTTAAGAAATTTGGCAAGCCCTTCCAATCGTTTTATCAAGTAATTTGTAGTACCACGGAATTGTCTTGCTGTAACAGATGAAAGGTCTCTTTAGTCCAGCATTCTGTTTTCTTCTACAGCCAAACAGCTGCCTCTGGAAACAGCATTTCCCATGTTGTCTCTACATGGAGGTGATATTTTGACTAGTTTTTCAAGTCCTTTCAGTATTTAAAAAGATGCAGAAATGGGGGGTTTAGATCATGTGTCAATTGGCTACAGACCTGATCCTTGAATGACAGACTTGCTGTCAAAGTATTGCAGCTCATGAGTCTTGCTCTTTGCCCTTCACATGTATTCATCTCTAAGATTTCTCCAACCCTTTTTATAAAGGGGGGGGGGACTTGCAGGAGTCCTCCTGTGTTTTGAAAAGGTACTTGTGGAGTAAAGAAAACCCTAAAGTTCTTCTGGTTCATCTTCCCAAAAGTGGTATCATCCACCACTAGTCTGTCTTATCCCAATGACCCTGCCATACATGGAGAGCAGGCACGTGGAAGGTCGGTCTCTGAAGGGCCAATAGCTCAGCAATGGTTTGAGCAAGGCTGTGGAGAAGGAGAAGGATTTGGGGTAGCAAGTCTTAGGAAATATCTTTCTTTGCCTGAGACCCTGGAGAGCTGTTGAGGAAGGGATAGTTTTCAGAAGATCCTCCTGGGTTCAACTCCTGGCATTCCCAGTGAAATGATCTCAGGTAGCAGTTATTGAGCTAGGCTTCTCTCTGAACTTCTGGCCCCCAGAGCAGGTAATAACTGCACTAGAATGACTGGTTGTCTTGTTATTGAGTTGCTCCCACCTGTCTGTTACTTTACTTACATTACTTAAAACAGGCACATGGAAGCCAAAAGACTGGTTTGAAGCAATGTATTAACCACTAAACCATGAGGCTGTGTGAAGAACCATCAGTTTTTCCAGCAATCATTCAGTCCAAGTACCGGATTCATGACTGGAAAGAGGGCAGATGTTGGTTTACTCCAGGTCTTGGTGAAAACCTTGTTTCCCAGCCCATGATCACTCAATGGCTGTCTTCTAAGAATTTCAAAATCACTCTAGTTACTCTTTAACACATTAAATGAATCAGGTTCACAATCATACAGGAAGCACTAGCTTATGTAAATGATACTATAAATAGAAGGCATATATGTCATTCCTTCTATGTAGCTTGCACTTAAGGATAAAATGGAATTTCTAAAATTCTTACCAAGCCTTTTCAGAAAAGGGTAAGTCTCACTGCAATCCAGATTTGGAGTTTTTAGGGTGTAGCTATCTTATATAGACACAATTGCATGTGCCAGACAGGACTTTCTTAAATCATCTAATTTGTTTTCTCCCAAAGCATGATGTTGTACACTTCTGAGACTTTCACTGCAAACTTTGTTCCATTTGTTCTGGGATTTATTCCGGACACAAAGCTGGAATAAGGTTATCTTTTTCAAGGCTGAAGCTGTAGGTTTTGGTGGAAGATTTACACAAATACCTGAAAGCAAACTCTCCAGCCTGCTGTGTCAAAGCATCCTAAACAGTGATTTAAAGTTAACATCCACAACAGTCTTTTGGCATATGGCATTTCCATATATTCAGCTGAGAAAGTCACTCCCTGGCTTAAATTAAGTCCCAAGAGCTCTTGGTCTTGGAGGCCAGAGGAGACAGTGAATACCTTCAGCTGCCTTGTTTGAGGCCCCATTCAGATGGTTGATTTGTGCAAGTATTTCCAGTTTTGCACAGCTCTGACTGTGGTTTCTTCTGCCAAAGACAAAACTTTGTATATTGGTTCAGTGGCAGGTCTCATCTCGCTTTGGGGATTTCATCAGCTATATCAATTGACCATCATTGTGTTGAAAAATCTAAACAGACAATTCTGCTTAATGGCTTTCCATTTTCCATTAAGATTTCCATTAATCATATTTTCCATTAAAACATGTTGATTGTATTTTATTTATTAGCTGTATTTCACTGTTAAAGTGCTGGAGAAGAGTTTAATGGATACTGTGCACCACCAAAAAGGCAAATAAGTGGGTCTAGGCCAAATCAAGCCTGAACTCTCCCTAGAAGCTAAAATGACACTAACCTGTTGTACTTTGGTCACATTATGAGACACCAAGAGTCACTAAAAAAGACAATCATGCCAGAAAAAGTTGAAGGCAGCAAGAAAAGAAGAAGACCCAGCGTGAGATGGATTGACTCAGTCAAAGAAGCCATGGTCCCCAGTTTGCAAGATCTGAACAAGGCTGTTAATGATAGCATGTTTTGGAGGTCATTAATTCATAGGGTTGCCGTAACTTAGAATTGACTTAACAGCACTTAAGACACACACACATTATGCTGTTTGCAAAAATGCTCCAATGCAGTCCCATGGCTTATTAGTTTTAGATAAGTATCTTCCAGTTAGAAGATTCTGTGGGCCATCAGGTGTGCTGTTTAAGCGCATCCTAGGTCCACGAGTGTAGAGTGTGGATCGCATAGCCCAAACAAGAGAATGCTCAGGTGCTGTTGAATAAAACCCTATACAACTTCCAGTCTTTCCCCCCTGGACACAAAATTTCTTTGCTCCTGATGTAGTACTGAATTACGTAACCACTACCAGAGTATGAGATTTCCGTACACTTTCCTGTCATCTGTCACTGAATCAGACAAAAACCTTCTCTTGATTAGTGGAGGACAAACTTTCCTTGGCTCAATCTGGAATCTGTTTGGTACTTTGCGAGCATCCTGAGCAAACATTTGGAAAAGGCTCAACTATTTATGAGTTCTCGCCTGGCTTGCCATGCTCGTGCTGATGACGTTGTACACATGCAGCTTATTGTATTACCTTCTGGAAATGACAGTTCTCAGCCCTAGTCATGGCAGAGAGACTCGCCAGTTCACCACTCCCCAACATGCCAACGCAAATGTAGCCAGGAATTGGAAAGAATTTTAGATGGGGGGGGGGGGGTCTGGATGCACTGGACAACCAATCACACAAAATGTCTGCAAAACAAAAAACGTATTTTAAAAGGGAGGGTATTTGCCAAATGGAAAGCTAACTGGTCATATGATCTGGTCACATAGTTAAATGACAGTGACAACTTCATAGAGCGTAAGGTGCTAAACACTTTTTGTGCATCTACCACCACCACAACAGCTGACTTTGTGGTCCATGCACTTTCACAGAGTGATCGGTAATAATAGCCAATCTCTCCTTATATATAACTAGGAGTAAGGCGTGTTGTGGGAAGAAATACAACGGGCTCTAGAAGGAAGCTCCAGGTGAGTGTCCTGGCTGTGGCTGGTGGGGCGGCAGAGGGAAGGGGAAAATAGAGGGAGGCGAGCCATGTTTCTTTCCTTCTGCTTAGCTATGAGGCAGGGCTGTCTCAAGTCCTTTTGCTGCCCCAAGTGGGTAGTATGGGAGGACACCTCATGTTAACAGGTATGGTTTCCTCCACCCCTAACTTATGTTGATTTGGGGTTATGCAGTGGCAGCTAAGGTAGAAAAGCACCTCCTCCTTCTTCTGGGTTCCAAGGGTCTGGAAAGCAGTTCCATAGCCAGTTACAGGGGTGCCTGAAGAAGATTGGGAAAGGAAGCAGGCTTGTTTGCCTGGCTGCCCAGGGTCTCCCTAGCCAGCCCGCCAAGGCGCGCAGGCTGGGGAGACCGAGGGCAGCCAGGCAAACATGCCCCGTTCCTTCCCTGAGCCTCTCCACTTTTGTGGAGGGACTCTGGGAAGTGCGGAGGGCATGGTTAAATGTCTTTCTCTGCCTCCCCCCAGACTGGAGAGTGAAAGAAAGGCATTTCCAATGTGCCTGGGTTCCTTGCCTGCCCTTTCCCAGCTAGGATATGTCAGCTAGAGAAGGAAAGGCAGAGAGAGGCTTTTCCTTGTCAATTTCACTCTCAGCTGACTGGCAGGGAGTGAAATTGACAAGGAAATCCCCACAAAGGGGGCATTTTAACATGCCGCCTTTCCCTCGTGTGTAACATGGGGAAGTCAGTGTGCTCTGTAGCTACGCATGCCCAGAGGTTTTGGCTGTAGGCATGGCCAACTCAGAAGCCAGCCAGAACGTTGTTCTGGTGCGTTCCTGCCCAAAAATAGCCCTGCACCACCTGTATAAAACAAAACAAGCTGCACAACATTTTTGCAGGAAACATCCAGCTCAGTCATACGTACAGTTGCCTCACATTTATTGCTGGGCAACTGTTAAGGATGACACAAATGAGCCTAGCCCCAGAGGCCCTGTTCATGAGCTTGTAGCCTCATGAATTATGATTGCATGAACCAGAAAGGAACAGTACTGCCATAAATGCCACCAAATGGTAGGATTTTCCCTTCAGGGTGCACCCTTGACACATGAGCTTACGTGGTTCAGGGACAGCTGGAGTCAAAGGAGGTGCAGAGCGCCTGAGGAAGGAAAGCAAGCACCAGCACAGAAGTAGCAAGAGATCTCAGTGGCTCTGCACGGAGGTGGGTGAAGGCCACATCTCCCCTTTGACCACCAGGCTGGATGGGTAAACAACAATAGCACAGGGCCCAGGAGATGGGAACCTCAGTAAATACTCCCATGCAGCCATGCCGTGGCATACCTAGCCTATTTGGTGCCTGGGTTGGATAATTTTTAACACCCCCTTCTTATGATTATGATTATGATTATTTGCCATCAAATCACAGCTGACTTATGGCAACCTTGTAGGGTTTTCAAGGCAAGAGACATTTGGAGGTGGTTTGCCATTGCCTGCCTCCACATCAGCCCTGCGCAGCTTCTGCGATCTGATGAGACCAGGCTAGGCTGGGGCTATCCAGGTCAGGGGCCCTCCTCTACACGACAAAATTATTTTCAGTAATAACCGTGAAATAAAACAAACAATAATAATGGCTAGAAAAGAAATCCAGACAGTGAACATTTGCTTTTATTTAATGTTGTATATATAATCATGCCAGTTTTTAAAAAAATCAAATTCCACACACGATTGCATCATGAGAGCCAGGGTGGTGCAGGGGTTAAAGTGTCATGCTAGGATCTGGGAAACCCAGGGTCAAATCCCCACTCGTGCCATGGAAGCTTGCTGGGTGACCTTGGGCCAGTCACATTACTCTCAACCTAGCCCTGAGGTGGATAGCTCCAGGATAGCCTGATCTTGTCAGATCACAGAAGTTAAGCAGGGCCCGATATGGAGGCAGGCAATGACAAACCACCTCTGAACGTCTCTTGCCTTGAAAACCCGACAGGGCCGCCATAAGTCAGCTGTGACTTGACTGGGGTGGTAGTGGGGAATTCCATCATACCACTTGCTTTCTGAGCAGGCACTTGGAAGGGCTTTTGCTCTCCATTTTGAAGACCAAGAAGTGACCATCCCAGACATCTACAAGGCATTCTTGAGGGCTAGGAGTTTGCCTTTGTACTAATTAACTAATTAATAATTAATTAATTGTACTAATTAACTAATTTTACTTATTAACATCAGCTAAAGCATCATAAAATAGTGATTGCAAGCTTCATGAGACTGGATGTTAAGAAACACACTACCCCCCCCCCAAAGAAGGTGCCCCCATCCTTGGGGGATGTATATAAAGTTGACACTTCATTTCTTTATAGGCTGGCACATTTGGCTTGGATTACACTTAGGCAGTAGGCTATATTGTTTCCAGTTTCCTTAGATGTCCGTAAGTTCACTCAACACCTTCATATGTACACTGTCCTTTCGTGTTTAGTGGTTAGCCTTTTGGCTTTGGCTTCCTGGCCCTGTTTTCTTGAGTCCCAACTGGCCACCAACCAGCTGTCCAGACTCTGCCAGACCTTTCCTCGGCCCTCATTTAACCACCTATCCCAGGTTCTTCAGGAGTGATGTATTTTGTGTTTGTGACCGCTTATGTGCTCTACTTTCACTAGTCTGTTCATTGTTCCCTGAACCAGATTATCCAGCCCCCAGTTATCTGCTTCAACTGGTTTTTTAGGCTGCTCACACAGAGCTACAGAGGACTGTTCCCTCCACAGACTCTCACTCTCCACTGTCAGCCCCAAACTTGTGCCCGTTAAGTGTCAGTCACTGAGTGTTCCGAGCCAAATGGCCCCCTCCTCACTCAGTCATGTGGCTCAGCAGTGTTCCTGTTAACATCCTGCTGGTCCCAGATCTTTAATTCTGACACCCCAGTGAATGATACCCCTGTAGGCCCCTCTCTGGAACTACAGCTCAATTGAACCTTATGAGGGAACATTTTAAACAAACCACAGACAGCAGCCATCTTATAAACACATGTGACTGCCATTTTGTTACACCTACCAACAGCCACTGAGGGAACAGTTAGTCCCACACAGAAGGCAAGCAGGAGAAGCGTCTTTGCCAAGAGAGAAAGCCATTTGCCAGAAATTCTGACAGGGCACAGTGGCTGAAGGAGAGGGCAGGGAAGAGGAGCAGACTCAGCCCCCAGCCAATGGCACATAAGTACTCAGAGCCAGTGGATAGGGACAGGGCAGGGAACCAAAGGCTGTGGGAGCATGTGGAATGTTGAGGAAAGAGTCACACGAAAACTCTTTTATATAATAAGGAGAGATGTTCAATGCCAGTAGCTGTTCTGTGTATTATATAGACCTCCACTGTTTCTGACATACAATTTGAAAACAAGCGCCAGGAGAAGGGGAGGAGCAGTCAAATGGCAAATTGCTACTCCCCCAGTGGTGCACAAGTACAGTAAGCTGTTCCCATAGTAATCTGATGCTGGGTCTTGGGAGACACAGGCATCCCATGAGGCTTAGGCTTAGAACAACAATGCAGGGAAGGGAACTGGGAGCCCTTGTTCTCTCAGCAAGTAGTTCTTTAAAAGGCCAGGTTGTGGCAGTGGTTGAACCAAAAGAGGAAGAGAAAAGCCTCTCTGAGGGTTGGGGAAGCCAGATGGGTGGTACCTGCCAGGCAGAAGCCTTGAACGGCTGCTGGTGCCCAGACGCCTGTGAGAGCAAGACAGAATAGAACCTGCAGATCAGTGAGGCTGTTCCTCCACATGACAATGGAGGGGATGGGTGAGACCTTTTCCAGGGCTGATTTGGACTCTCAGTTCACTACTGCTCTCCAAACAGGCTTTGCTTTACAGAAACCAAGGCTTGGAAGGCTTGGCAATATTGTTATGGTTGCCTAGGAACACCCAACAGCAATTGCATTTTTTCTCTTTAAAGTTGCAGGTATTGTTTGTTATTTGGGGAGGGGTTAATCCCATGATGCCTTTTTTAAGAGTTCACATTTTTTTCTGCAACTGTGGGACATCCTTCATGTTTGTAGTTAAATCCTCCCAGTCTGTCCCCAGCTCCATTTGATGGCTCTATTAATCACATCCCCTATGGCGTGGTTGGGAAATAGATTCTAAGCTGCTTCCCAGAATTATGTTATGAGGTGGCATAGAAATATTTTAAGTACATTTAAGTAAATCTATAGAGAAGTAGGTCCCACTGGAGGCTCATGGGCTAAGAGGCCTAGTTGGTTAAATTAGGACATTTCTGTTTTGAAGCACCAGAGTGGTATTTGGAACGGTTTTATTATTTTGCCTGCAGTGCTGAAATGCCCTGGATTCTGTTCAAGCCAGTCACTGAAAATAATTTAGTTGGATCCAGCTTGGAAGACATGAGCAAGAGATGAAATGGAACCAATGATAGAGATGTTAGAGTCACTGAGCTACTGAGCCATAAACAAAGATTGGATGGTGGGGTTAGATCCAAATTAATCATGTAGCTAGCACTTGGAAGGCCTCTCTCTTCTATGCCGAGCTCTTCTCCTCATTTCACCTTGCTTAGGAGCAATGGAAAGTGACAGTTCAAAACCACAATAGCCAACATCACGTTTCCTTTTATTTAAAAGAAAAGCTTGTGGTGAGAAAGTAGAGGAAATGGTTTAAGCCAGGTGCTGGTATCTTTTCAGGAACAAACATTGCTTATTAGGTGGTCACCCTTGGTCAGTGTCCTTCCTCTCAGTCTGCTCTAATAGTTTCACGCTGCTAGAGAAATCTTGGTATACAGGTCATTACATTGTGAGGTTTTCAGATGTGTAGCATGATGGCAGAAAAGACTGTTACCCTATACTCAAGCCTTGGACATTTGATAGGAAGATATTGAGGAGCTTTAAAGTCTACTTAAGTTGGCACATTTTTGTATCAGAATTAGCTTGGTAAAAGTGGGGGACCCACAAGAACGTATAAAGAGTATTTCATTTTTCTTCCCCTTTAGCTTCCCTAAAAGTTCTCATAGTCTCTTCCCTTTTCCTGCTTCCTTCTCGCTCAACAGCCATCCTAACTATCTGCCCCCTTGTCTTCAGGTTTCCCTCCTTCCTTCCCTCTGGTAGCTTCTGCCTGGGAAACCTATGGACTTGTTGTGTGGCACCAGCCACCATCTCAGGCCCAAATGCATGATGGGCAGTATCTAATTTTCCAGTTATCTCCCTCCCCACACTATTTCCTCTTTCCCTCTTCCTGACAACCTCCATATCCTCTCCTTGCCCTTTCTCTCCCTCCCACCCACCCACCTACCCACCCACCCACCTACCTTTTATCTGCCCCCTCCAGCTTTAGCTACATTTACAATTTATTTACTTTATTTTTACCCCACCTTTCTCCACAATGGGTACCTAAAGCAGCTTACATCTTTCTTGTTCCCTGAATTCTATCCTTGCAACAATCTGGTGAGGGAGGTTAGGCTGATAATGCATGACGAGCCCAAAGTCACCCAGTGAGGATTTGAACCTGCATGTCTCAGGTCCTAGTCTGAAACTCTAATTACTACACCACACTGCCTTTTGTGGAGTTGCTGATGTTGAATAGTAGCAAACAGCCAGTCCAGTGTGAGGCATGCAAGTTGCCTAGTGGTTGCTGGCACGCCTGGCCCCAATGAGTCCTCCCTCAAAGTCAAAAACATCCTGAAATCCCCCCGCCCCACTTTTTACTGAAAGCAAGGCTTGAAGGTTGGCAATAGCTGTGGTTGCCTTTACAACTGTCACTGAGAAGACATTTGTTCCTTAAAGCTACAGGTGCTGTTTCTATTATTTGGAAACCTCACATTATATATTTTTTTAAAATTTCAGATTATTCTGCGAACATGGACTTTTAAAGTTTTGTAGAAAGGTCTGTCTTGGCTGTTCATGCTCCAGTCTCTGGACTTAAGTATCCAATAACTGCTTTAATGGTAAAAAAACTTCCAGATGTAGCTATCCCTCCCCTGTACTGGGATGACATTCTTAGGAATTGTATCCTTCATCTAAGGGGTTTGTTCTCTAAAAATTTGCCCCTGTAGAGCAGGTACTGCTTCAGATCACATAACAGCTCATGAAACTCGAGGGCTCATCTTTCCTATATAATAAACCTGTTTTCAAGTGGCAAGATTCCATGGGGTGCCAAAATCAGTTGGCTGGAAGGACTGCCACTCAAAAGGGGGTCGTTGGCCACTGGCTGCATTCTCTCCTTGCTTTGCCTCAGTCCCGCCCACAGAGCCAATGGCCAGCGTCTCGGCCTCAGTGTGGAGGAAGCCAGCGAAGGGGAAGGACCGACTGGGTGCTGCTGGGTCCACTCTTCTCCTCCACCCACTGCCAGGTGGGTCTAACTGTCCCCTCAGTGGCCTGCTTCTGTCAGTGAAAACACAATGGACTTTCCGCATAACCCCCCTCCACTATCCACTGACTTGCCTATCAGAATAAACTGTCAGAAAATGGCTCTCTCTTCTTCTAAGCTCCACCATGGCTGGCTGGCTAATGAGGTGGGCCAGCAACCATCAAACCATTCCCTTCAATCCCCTGCCATGCAGCTGACTTTCTCCCTAGGATTGCCAATCTCCAGGTGGGACCTAGAGATCTCCCGCTGTTACAATTGATCTCCAGATGACAGAGATCAGTTCCCCTGGAGAAAATGGCTGCTTTGGAGGGTAGACCCTATGGCATTATACCCTTCTCCTGCTTCCCTCCTGTGTGTGACTTACCTCGGTGGCTGTTGGAAGGTGTAAAGAAAGGGCAGTTACCTGTGTTTATGGCACTGATCAGTTCCCATGGAGAAAATGGTGGACTCTGTGACCTTGTACCCTTCTGAGGTTGCCACAGCAAATTGACGTTGAGTGCCCAAGGCCTTGGCACTCTCTCAGAGCCTCTTTCTAGAGCCCGTTGTATTTATTTCCACAACGGGCCTTATTCTAATTAATACTAATACTGTCTGTATTCATTTTATAGTTTTAATGTTTTTACCATGTTGTATATCGCCCAGAGCCCTACAATAATAGGGAGTGGGCAATTCATAAATATAATAAATAAATAATTCTCACAGCTAGTGATATGGTGTAATGATTGATGTGCACAGTTGGGATGATCCTGTTTAGACTGGCTAACTATTTGGCAGGAAGACTTGTCTGTTGTCCTTGTCAGGTACATATCAGTTGAGTCACTCTTTCCCCTTGTTCCTGTTCACACTTCCCTATGCCCATGACAACAAAACTAGACAGCTATGTGCCAGGATAACTACCAAACTGGAAGGCTTCCAAGTGTTCCCTCATGCCCAACACAGCACATGGTTTAGGCTGGATTTTCACAAGTAAATCCGCCTTAGAACTATAGACATGAGGATGCCTCCCCGCCTCCCACAAACATGCGGATCTATCCTACAGGGAGCAGCAGGGGTCATTTTGTAGAAAAAGAGGTGCAGGAGCTCATTAGCATAATTTACTTGCATATGCTGGCAGAGAGGGGACAGCTACTAATCCAAGCCTCAGAAATACCACTATTCTGGGAGGATAGCTTCAGTGGTGGCTGAAGCCTTCAGCAGGCTGGTCGGAGGAACAAGGACCTTTCCAGGGGATGGGGTCATTTTGCTGCAGCCATGACACAAGCAGGCATTCCCTTGGGGGGGGGCTGGCACCAACTCCTGGAGCTGAGCTCCCCCGAGCTCCTGCTCGAAATGACTCCTGGGGAGCAGTATGGGGATAGTCAAAATCCTGATATCTTGCAAGGCCTGTGGCTGTGTGAGTAGCCTGGAACAGAAGTAGAAGAAGAAGAAGAGAAGAGATTGGATTTATACCCCACCCTTCACTTGGAGTCTCAGAGTGGTTTACAGACTCCTTTCCCTTCCCCTCCCCACAACAGACACCCTGTGAGGTAAGTGGGGCTGCAAGAGCTCTGACAGAAACTGCTCTTTTTCAAGAACAGCTGTGCCAGAACTATGGCTTGCCTAAGGTCATCCAGCAAATACAAACGGAGGAGTTGGGACTCAAACCCAGTTCTCCCCGATTAGAGACCGCGCACTTAACCACTACACCAAACTGGCTGTTAATAACTTACTGTTAGTAAGGCTGCATTGCAGAAAGAAATGTGGTCTATTTGACTGTTAGGAAATGGACTGTGAAGTACAAGGAAAAGGCTGGGACCTTGCTCCTGAGGTTCAGCTCTATTTCATTCCTAATCAGCTTTTATTAAGAAGGACTGGTCCTGCATAGTAGGAGCCACTAACACATTATTTTTCCTAATGTCAATTAAAAGCCTCATGTTCAAGCTACCCGCTTCTGGGAGGGAGACCCCAGAAATAGGCTGCTGGAAGCAGACCAAATAAATTACTTTGAGCCATGGGAGAAGCTGACACCTGGATATATCCCTCTGATATTGTAATAAGAGTTAGCATTCCAACAACGCTTTGGAGAGTTCAAGATGCTCTACAACAGAGGTGTCAAACTCATTTGTTACATGGCCGGATCTGACATAAATATCACTTTGTTGGGCCAGGCCATGTGTGTCATAAAATGTAACGCCAGGTACCGGAGATGTAAACTTTATAAAGGACACAGGTAAACCCAATTAACAATACCCTTATTCACTCAAAATATAAACAAAAGCAATTGATTCGTAGCTGTGAATTTATTGGAGAACCCGCAAAAGCCCCAATAAATGTATTTAATCATATGCAAGACTAGTTTTCCCCCGAGGGATGCCATGAAAGGGGACGCACCTGACATTTCCATACATACCAGTTGCTTGCAGGCCGGGTGAGAGCCCTGGCCAGGCTGGTTCTGGCCCCCAGGCCTTATGTTTGACACCCCTGCACTACAGCCCAATATCTCAGGAATCCTGACAACCACCCTGTAAGGCAGTGTTTAAGGATGCAATCTGTTAATAGCCCCAATCTGACACCTTTTTCATGTGGCAGAAAATAGCAACTACAGAGTAGACATTTGATTTTACAAAAAACAACACTGGGGGCCATTCCGCACCAGGCCTTCTCCGACGTTACCACTCAATATATTTTGGCGCAAGCAAGCGTTTCCGCATAGTTTGCATCGGAATTAGTTAAAACCCGATTTTTCTGTGGAAATTCCCCGCGTTTTCCCGATCCTTGATTTTCAGGTTCAGGAAAACGCGGGGAATTTCCACAGAAAAATCGGGTTTTAACTAATTCCGATGCAAACTATGTGGAAACGCTTGCTTGCGCCGAAATATATTGAGTGGTAACGTCGGAGAAGGCGCTGGTGCGGAATCGCCCAGGGAGGTAACATCACCCCTGCCCCCCAGCTACGACTCACCATTTAGGAAGCAGAGAAGATCCATGAATAAATCTCCTATCATTCATTGGCTTTTGTACTGCAGGCAGGCTAGACAAAATCTGTAATGGGGCCTTCCCAGCTCCTACCATTGTGCTACATTTGAAACTATCTGGGAAGTCCACAGAGCGAAACAATGCGGAAGTCGCACTGTGAGGGCTTGGATTTGTGTCTGACTGGAGATGGCTCCAGTTAGGAGGCCATTCCGTTCTTAACATCCGGAAGAGAAGGTGGGCTAGAATGGGCAGGGGCAGGGCCTTGCTAAGCATGGCGCTGACACATTTCTCTCACGTCCAAAGTGGGAAGATTCTGCTACTCCATTAAAAGGGCCTTCTCGAGCCTGGCACCAGTTGAGTTTGTCGGAGGCACCCAGGAGGCTTGAGCCCTCTTTCGCAAGGCAGGAAGGTCCCAAAAGAGAGGAGAGGCTTCGTACGTTTCCTAGTTCTGTAGATGGAGGAGTTGCGCGAGAAGCTCTGTCAGCCCAGACCCCCCCCCCCCCTCTTCCACACAAATGCCCCGTATAGGAGCCCCGCCCGCCCTTGCTTCCGATCCGCGCGAATTTCGAGGCCTGACCTTGGAACTGAACACTTTGGGGAGTCCGCCTGGGACCGGCAGGAAGGTGGATGAGCTGGATCGCGGAGCCCGGTCACGGCCCCGCCCGCCTCTCCCTTTGCAACGGGTTTCCAAAGTACCGGTGCCCAGGGGAGGCCGGGGCCGGAGCCCCGGAGGACGCTCAGCGTGCCCTTCCTGCTTGCCGGGTCAGCCTGTGCCGAACCCCCCCCCCCCCCCCCCCCCAGCAGGGCCGTCGTTCGCTGCGCGCCCCCTCCAGCTAGCTGCCTTCCTCGGATTCTCCCCCCGCCCCGCTTTGACCTCGCGGCTCTGGCCCAGGCGCCCCTCCAGAGGGCGAAGGAGCGGGCGCGCGCGCGCGGGGCGCTCTCTCCAGGCATTGCAGGGGTGCATGGCGCGCCTGCAGTCAGGCAAGGGGGTGGGCTGGCACAAATCCCGCCGCCGGCTCGAGCGCCACATCTCGGAGCTGCGCGGCGCGGAGAAGGAGCGGCGGGAGTCCCCTCGACTTTCCCGGCTGGGTCGCCAGCCCTCGCCTCGGTCTCCGGGGAAGGAGGCGGCGGCTTCCCTTCCAGCTGGAAAGAGAGCGGGGGTGACTCAGGCGGCTGCTCCTCCGTGGGAGGAGCTCCCCGCGAAGCATCCCTTCCCTCGCGTCTGCTCAGGCCGCTCAGGCAGCAAAAAGCACGCTGCTGCTGCTGCTGCTGCTGCTGCCGCCGCGGAGGTGCTGCCGAGAAGCCCGGACCGAGCTGCAGAGTTTGCAGGTCATTAGTGCTGCACCAAACTCCCAGAAAGAGGTAAGCGGCGCCACGGCGGCGGCGGCTGCACACAACGCGGTCGCCCGCGAGGGTGGGGGGGACTCAGCCCGTGCGAGGTCCGGTCGGGAGAGCATCGCCAAGGCGGCCGGGCAGGCGATTCCCCCCGGAGGGTCCTGGCGCTTTTAGTGGGCTGTGCAGTGCACGGAGGGTCCCTAGAAAAGATGCCCTCTCGCCCGCTCTTCACGCTCAGGAGGCTTCGCAATGCCACGCTGCATGCCGCTCTCTTCCCGACGGCCTACGTATCCGCGTGGTGCGATCCCGAAGCCGATAAGGAGGAAAGTCTTTCCCCGAGCGGCAAAAGCTCCTTGCAAAGTTTGCGCCTCCGTGGGTGGTGGTCGCGGCGGCGGCGGCGGCGGCGGGGGGGGGGGGGGCTGTTGTGGGAACCTTCCGCGGGATTGCCTTGCAAAGTCCCGCTGGCCCAGCCATCGGACGTTTGCCGGCGGGGCATCAAGCTTAGGTCGGCTACGGAGGCAGGTATTCCTCTGGGTTTTGAGCACAAGGGCTGGAGAAACGCCGGCCTGGCGGCGGAGGAGATCGGCTGGCCCAGGGAGCTCAGGATGGGCTTGCACAGCGCGTCCCGGGGCTGAGCTCTTGAGATTCAAGCAACCCGAGCGTGGGAGGGAAAGGCATCAAAGGGCAAAGCGAGCCCCACTGAGAACAATGCAACTCTGATTCAAAGAATGGCCGAGGAGGAGGAGGAGGAGAACCCTGAAGGCACGCCCGGGATCGGCCGCAGCCCTGCTCGTCTCTCTCCCGTCCCAGGGACTGTCCAGCTCCGTTTGGTGGAGGGGGGCGGGGCACGGTGGACCCCGCTGGAGGGATTTCAGCGATACGGATCCTTCGCTGCAAAAGCTGTTGTCCGGGAAGGATTCTCCTTCTGCCCAGCACCGCCATGGTGCAACCTTTCAAGGGTGGGTTGGTATCTAGGCCAGGGTGAGCTGCCCCTGCCAGTGATTCAAACAGGGCTTCCCCGCCCCTGCCTCCTCTGACCAAGCCGGGGGAGCGGGGGGGGGGGAACGCTGATCCGACGATCTGCCTGGGCGGGTGGACAAGAAGGCGAGGCTGGCGGCAAACGGGTAACGCCAGGTAAGGAGGAGAGCTCTGGCCCCGTTTCTGCCTTGGAAGCCGCTTGCTTCAAGACTGCCTGTCGGAGGGGGCGGGGCTTGAGGGGCTTTGAGCCCCCCCCCCCCCCCGGTCATTACTATTGCTGCTGTCAGTTCGGATTGCTTCCCCCCTAGCCTTGCGGTCCTTCCCCTCTATAGATATCTGGGATGCTTCCGTTTTATCTTTCCCTTCCCGAGGAAACCGGCGGCCCTGGGGGAAATAGGATGTGTAATAATGCATGAATAATGAATCACCTTGTGCAGGGAGTACATTTCTCACCTGTAAATCAAGACTCTTGGCTAGTGGCATTTTCAGAAAACCTGTTCAGGAGGAAGAGGATAGTCTTTACTGGAGAGAAACAGTCTCTTTGAACAAAAACCCATTGTCCATTCGGACTGTGGTGAATTAATCAGCTTTATACAATTGAAGACCATTGCTATCTCAGACAAGCATTCCATTGATCCTGAATGCTTTTCCTCTGGCTGTGGCATCTCTCCCCCTTCTTCCAAAAATGACCCATACCAGATAAAATTCTTCTTATAGTTCAGCATACCCTAAACTGAATGGTAGTACTCTCAGCCTTTCTGTAACGAGTCTCTCTATATTAGCCGAAAACATTTTGAGCAGTTATCTTTCTAAGCACCTATGTGATACTAAGTTAGCCCAGGATAGGCTGACCTATAAGCGTGGTCAGCCCTGGTTAATGTTTGGATGGGAGACCACCAAGGAATCCCAGGATCACTACGCAGGCAATGGCGAACCTACGCTGAACGGCTCTTGCCTTGAAAATCTTATGGGGTCGCCAATAAGTTGGTTTGTGACTTGATGGCAAAAAAAGGGTGATGCAGCACCTGGCGCTCTCTTGATGCTACATGGCAGCCTTAAAAAAAGCCCACAAAAGCAGCCCATAAAATTTGTTGCTAGCAAACTTTCTGAAACACCTATGTAAGTAATTTTGCCACATGAACAACCCGGAAGGGGGTGGGGGAGAATACACACACACACAGAGCAACTCCCTTCCAGTTAAATCAGCAATTCTCTTGGGATATCCTGAAGGCATGTCTTAACTTGCCACAGGCAGTAGGAGGTTCCTTACAACCTGCTGTATGGATTATTAACAACAACAGTGTTAGTAATAGCACTTGTCTTCTGAGAGAAAGAGAAACCTCTTACAGTGCAGTCCTAAGCAGAGTCGTGGCCTTCTTATGTCCATTAAAGTCAGTGATCTTAGAAGGGTGTAATTCTGTGTAGGACTGCACCACATTTCTTTAGTGAAGCCTATCTCTCATGACCAAAGAGGCTGTGGTGACTTGCTTACCTCCCTACATTTCACTCAGTTTAATCCATAAATGAGGCAGCAGTTTGTACTGGTTAAAAATGGTACATTTTTAACACTTCGGTAGCTTCTAGTGTGTGCTGATTATCCTGTATAGAATAGGTTTGTCCCAGTATTTTGGTATCGGCGTGCAAAATCAGATGCCAAAGGTAGGACTGAATTCTGCCCACTAGCCCGCCGCAGCTCAGCTGATGTATTTGCTACTGACTGCTTTCCTGCTGTTGCATTCAAGGCAGTTTACAGTATGAAATTGCCTTTGCTTTTGATGTTGTTAACATAACCCCAAATGAATAAAGGAGACAGGAAGAGAAGAAGAAAGCTCTGATAAAAACTCCTTGATAACTTATGTAATGGTTGCACAGTGGCCCAGTTGACTGGCCGTGGAGAAGACAGTGCTGGGAGGGGAGGAGCCCAATGACAGTCGCTCCCGGGAGGGGTCTCACTATCCCTCATCTCTCCCCTTCTTACACTGTCTGTCTGATAGTGCGCCACAAACAGAAAGCAAACGAGCTTCAGGAAGGTGATTCCTGGTGACAAGAGACCCACGTCACAGACTACCATATATCTTGTCTACACCTCTCATATGACTTTACTTTGATCTGCTGCGTCTGCTTATTTTAGAAGACAAAACGTATACATTGCATCGTGTTCAAAAAGTACATCATGGTGTCGTGGTTAAAGTGTCGGACTAGGATGTGGGAAACCCAGGCTCAAATCCTCACTCTGCCGTGAAAACTTGCTGGTTGACCTTGGGCTGGTTACACACTCTCAACCTAACCTACTTCACAGGGTCTTTGTGAGGGTAAAAGAAAGGACAGGGGAATGATGTAAGCCACTTGGGATCCCCACTGGGGAGAAAGGTGGGATGTAAATAAAGTAAATTTAAGAGTACCATTAAACAAAATATTAATAAATGGAAGAAATAGATATTTAATGGAAAGCAGTGATGGCCATGTCCCAGACTGTAAGTTTTTCTCATTACTTTGGGTCAAGGTTTTGTACCATGTAGTAGAGGCATGTTTATATGTTGGGTATAACTTCAGAAACCCTCTCTTGGATTCATCCTCTTGGCTGTAATATTGAGCTTTAGCCAAAGAATGTAGGTAAGCTCTGTTGGCCTACAGAAAAATGCCAAAAAAGAAAAGTCATGCAATACCCTTTTTTAAAAAAATCACAAAACAGTGTTCCAAGCTTGAGTTCCACAGAATTCTTTATCAGGATAGTATGTTCCAGAGGGAAAAGGTGTTTCAGGGTATAGCTGGGCAGTCTGTACTCTGCGGTGTGTATTGGCTCAAAACGAAATGCAGGATGTGTTGCAGACTCAATTGGATTCCATGATGCAGGGTGCAAAAATGATTTCAGGATGTTCCAAATGCTGTTGGAATAGAGAAGTAATAAACGGCCACACTGCCTTTGAGAAAACAAAAGGTAGTCATTAACTGCAGGCTTTTATATTCTGAAAGGGAGTCTGGCTGTGGTTTTGTGTTTGTTTTTTTGCTGGTGCTTTAGCTAGGGCTATGATCATACACACAATTAGTTCCGACATTGGTGTGAATGCTGGGTGGATTTAAAGGGTGCAATCAGACAACAACATCTGGGAAGCGCCCCACAGCTGTCAGCAATCTGTTCTGCTCTGCCGCAGAAGCGGAGTTAAAAGACACCAGGGAAAATCCAGTAGTAAATGGGTCGTGATGGGCCACTGATGGACTTTCCCATGTCTGATCACTCCAGTGCACTCTCATGGCATCAGGATGGTCTGATCAGGCCATCCCGACTCCGTGCCATTGTTTTTCCCCCTTTGCAGTATGTGCATCATCACACTTTCCATAGGGAGCCCTCAGTGCGGAGGAAATTCCTGAGCCAATAATATACCCTTTTTGGGTTGTTCTATGCATTTATGGAATGAAGAACAGAACTGTGGAACTTTATGTTGTCATGAAGAAGCACAAAACATCAGGTAGAATAGGGGATCTTTCCAGGGTCTGGAATAGGTTGTGTTCAGAGCAAACAGCACCAGGTTTTCAGGAAACCAAGTCCCCTAAAGACGCCTCCCCCCATGATGGACTGTGTTTTAAAAGCTCATAACATGTGACAGACTGTGTAGGGTTAATGCCTCATAGAGCCAGAGAGCCATTGAGTGACAGGCTGCTCAAGCGGATTTTCATTGGATAGTGTCAGTTGAGAAGAAAGAGTTGGGAACTGACTGCTGAAGAGAATTCAGTTTAGCACTGACTGATGACTGGGAAGGTTGGCAGGGAAGAGTGGGCGGATCACTGAAGACCCCCAGGAAAAGGGACAGAGCTTCTAGTTGAGACAAGTAATTCCCTCCCCAGTTGAAAAGGGAGATAGCTCAAAGAGAAGAGTGATCCCTGGGTTGTTTCGACAAGGATTTGGGGTACTTGGTAGTGTATCCTGGCCTTCTGAAGAGTCAGTTAAACTTAAGAACTTATACTGGAGTGTCTAGCAGACACTGAAACCAAAGCCTCTCATTTCAAAGATTCTAAGGGTTTGTGAAAAGCTTAAAACTCTCACTTGCTGGAAACATATTAACTGGAATTTTTGAAATTACTAAATTACCTCAGAGTTATTATTGATTCACCTCAGACATTTTACCCCTGATTTCACCTGACCTTTCCCCCTCTTGAATACAATATTTTGTTTATTTTTGGAACTTTCAAAAGCCTCTTCTGTGCCGTTTTCAGAAGTATAAGTTAATGAGGTGATCTTGTCTCTTCCCTCAAGCCAGCATCAAAATATACTAACGTGACAGGGTGGGACAGGCATACACCTTCAGATTAGAAGAAAATAGACAATGAGGCTGCTCAGTCAGAAAGGGAAAGAAGAAAAATGGAGGGAAAATTCTGTGTGTAAGGGAGGAAAGAGGGTGAGGTCACCATACTGCCGTTTGAAGGATATCGGACAAAAAAATCCACCTTTAAGGACCCCAAACATCCCGGTATCATTGTTTTTTATGGAGAAAAATGCCATGCTTAAAACCTTCAGTTTAATCTATCAAAGCAAAGAGGAGCCTCAATCCCTTGGCCGTTGCCTCGGGAGAGGCACCCCTCACGCCCCAGGCTAGAAGCCCCCTACAAGGGCTCCAAGGGGCCCCCGGAATTGTCTAGCACCCCTCCCATTCACCAGGCTACAGGCCGCCCCAGTCAGAGCACCGAAGGAGTGCGCCCACCATTCGAGTTGCCAAAACCGGAACTGGATTTATGGAACTTAAATATTGTAGCAAAGCACAAGTATCAGTCTAGCGGGGAGGGCGGGATATAAATCTCAAAATAAATAAATAAATAAAAATACAATGGAAACCAGAATGGCTGAGGACACCTTGTTCAGTCCCCTTAAATTTAAAGGAACTTCAGGAGAGGAGAAAGACTTGTGATTCATGTGTTATTCCAATCTTAGCTATATTTATTGCTCAGTTACTTATGCATCTTGACTCTAATCAGCTCTTCCTAGCAACTAAGAAGAAGAGAAGAAGAGTTTGGATTTATATCCTGCCCTTCACTATCCTAAGGAATCTCAGAGCGGCTTACAAACTCCTTTCCCTTCCCCTCCCCACAACAGACACCCTGTGAGGTAGGTGGGGCTGAGAGAGCTCTGAGACAACTGTCCTTGAGAGAACAGCTGGTACAGAGTTATGACTTGCCCAAGGTCATCCAGCCAGATGCAAGTGGAGGAGTGGGGAATCAAACCCGGTTCTCCCAGATTAGAGTCCGCGCACTTAACCACTACACCACTTAACTTGGATAGTGAAGGGCAGGGTATAAATCCAATCTCTTCTTCTTCTATATGTTAAGAAGCCTTAGCTGATGCTGATGTGGGTTAAGCTGCAATAAGTAGAGAGCTGGGGCAAGAAAATGCACTACAGCAGACAAGGAGCACTCCAGTCACTTGGCGCCTTCTTTTACTTAGCACGTTTGCTTTCTGTAGAGATCAGGAGTTAGAGTCCTAAAGTAAACAGAGCTATAGGGCAATATAACTGAATAAAGAGCCTCTATCTAACATTTTATAGTCACTGTAAAATGCTAACTGGAATGTCTCTAAAAAGATATCAAGCTCCAATAATTATTACAAGGGATATCAGCGTCCAGAAAGATAATAACTATTGATTGCTACACAGTGTGATGTCGTGCTGCTTAAAAATATGGCAAACATATGTGAATAGGTGCGATCGTAATTCATTGGTGTGTAATAACGATGCAGAAGGAGAACCATAAACATTCGCAGCAGGAGGAGAAAATGGACCTGATGCTACTGTACCTAGGGTAACTGGGGTGTGCTTTGGTGTTTTCCTAACCAATAATTATTTGGAAAACTTTTTACATCTTTATATAGCTTTAAAATGAATTTGAAGATAAATCTGAAATTAAGCATAATCCCAAAGCATTTTCGTAGTGAAAGTAGGCAAGTATATGTGTGTCCCCATGCTTACTCTGTTTTTTCACAGATTGAAAAATGTTAAAAGGATAGTATGAGATTGCAGTATTAATAGTCAGACTCACAAATCATCAATTTGTTACCAGTTTTGGTAACTGGTAGAGTACTGGTAGAGTATGGAACTGGAATGGAATGGAACCGGTAGAGTATTTGAGTGCATAGTATACAACTTTTTCAAACAGTAATGTGTCCACAACTGAAATGTAAGTACAGATATCAGAACCATCCAATAAAACAGGAGTCCAGTGGCTTTTTCTTTTTGCTGCCAAGTCACAGCTGACTGATGGCAACCCCACGGGGTTTTCAAGGCAAGAGATGTCCAGAAATGGTTTGCCATTGCCTACCTTCACATCATGACCCTGGTATTCCTTGGTGGTCCCTCTTCCAAATACTGACCTGGACTGACACTGCTTCACTTCCAAGATCTGAAGAGATCGGGCTAGCCTGGGCTATTTAGGTCATTGCCACCCCAGCCCAAATAACGAGACAGACAACAATTGGAATTAAACAAGGGCCACTTTATTAACTATTTAACAGAACATTGCAGCAACGGGCAAAACTAAGCAAGCCACAGGAACAGGCAAGGCAGGCGTCACTCCCTGACACAACCTCCTTGCCCTTGATATGGGCGGGACACCTAGCTCCGGTCTTGAGCCAGCCCCAAGTCTGGCTCTTAACCGGCAGCCCAGCATACTGGTTGCCCTGCAGGAGCGCCTACCCCTGAGACCATACGGACCTTCAGGGAGGAGCCTAGCCGGAGAGGTTCCCAGAGGGGGCCACCATTCTCCGCCCCGAACCATAGAGCCCGGGAGCAGTATCCTGGCATTTTAGAGACTGACAATTTATTCCATCAGAACAAATTTAGTGCATACAAAAGCTCATACCTTGAATAAACCTTTGTTGGTCTTAAAGGTGCCACTGGACTCTAAATCTTTTTCTACTGCTTCAGACCAACACGGCTGACCACCTGGAACTAAATTTATTCCTGCATAAACTTTTGGAAATTAGAACTCACTTTTTCAGATACACTGCAGAATCTAATGCTGGAACTAAATGGCATTGCTTTTCTGGTTTAGATGGGACTACTATATTGTAACGTGGTAAGGATCTGGCTGTTTGCAGTCTGCATAATGAATAACAGTTGTGGGGTATTGTTCCTCTACAAGGCAGTAGGAAGCCTGTCTATAGTAATCTATCAAGAACTGTCAAACTTAGTACTTCATTTGCCATATGTCTGATGTGGGGCGGGGGAAGAAGCATGTGTGAGGAATGTGTGAGAATGCTTTGCTTTGCCTTGCTTTGCTTAGTAACTGTCTGTGATGGAAAACACCACCCGCCTGGGAACAGCAAGTGACCTTGGACACTGTCTCTGCTAGGCCTAACCGTAATAGATAACCGCATGAATGAATTATAGGTGTGGGGGGGAGGTAGGAAGGTTACATTCTGGTGGGCTGGATGCCTGGGCTGATTGGTTAGGACCTATAGAGGGGCTTGCTTGAATTATGTAATATCTACGGGATTTGCACCTTGATCTCTAGTTCTGCCACAGAGAGTGTCCTGACTGGAACTTACTAATGCCTCCATAAACATATCACTGTTAAAGAGAGTGTTGTTGAGAGCAAGTTTGTCCAGGAGTCTGACAGAGTGTCAGAACTAAAGATCAAGGCGAGGGTAACCTTTCCCTCGATCCATTGCACCATGATCGTGATGAGCGAGGGTAACAGTAACACCATGTCCGGGGATGGGACTGCACCTGAACCCCAGACCACTGAATCGATCATCCGTACAAGTGAGGGGAAAGACCCTGACCCGGGAGCGAGACCAAGAGACTCATAGCCTACCTTCTTGAGTTGGGCCAGACCCAGCTGGCTACTGACCCCTGGACCCTGACAGGTGGTTTTGGACAGAGACAGACCAACAGCGGGTCTCCCACTCCTTCCAGGATGACCCGATGTGGATAGTGGAGGAGAGCAAGTTTGCCCTGATCCGCCAAGAGTTATGGAATGAGATGGAATGAGATGGCCCAGAACTTCAGGATGTGAATGCATTTATGTGGGCCCTGAGACAACTCTATGAAGACCCTCTGGAGCTGGAGCAAGCGTGTACCCAACTGCGGGCCTGCATCGGGGGGGGGGGGGGCTGCTCAGTGCATGAATACTCTGTTGAGTTTAAAATGCATGCTGCCAAGCTCCAAGGGTGGCCTGAAGAGGTACTCATTGAATTTTACTGGTCCGGGCATCAGCTTTCACAAGCTGTCTGAGAAGAAAGTAAGATTAGATTCATTCAGCAAATTTAGACGCCTCTTCAAATGGACAGGTTAAATGGGGTTGTGAATTTAAATGGATTAGTTAAGCCATATTAAACCTCCATGCAGACACAGGGTGCAGTCACACGGCACCGGATTCCCAGATAAAATCCCGCTGGGATTTTATCCGGGTTTTTTAATTTTGGGTTGGGATGTTCATACATCTCAACCCCCGCGGCAGTGGTGGGGGGTGGCACCCTTCTTGCTCACAGGAGAGTGCTCAACACTCCCCTCCGCCGCTGCCAGCCGCCGCCGCCAGCGGACCTGTCCTGGCTGCCTGGCTTGCTCCGTGCTCCGTTCTGGGCCCCGGGCCCCGCCAGTCACCACCTGGTAAATTTTTGGGTTAGAGAATGCGAGGGGGGGCTAGGCAGCAGTGGCCGGCGGGGTTCGGGGCTGGGAGCAGAGCGCGGGGCAGTTCCCCCCATTTTTGCACTTTTGTGCTTGAGTGCCCAAGCATCCAAGTGCAAAAATGGGGGGGGGGGGGGAACCAGGGAGGGATGATCTGAACAGCCCTTCCTCACAATCATTGTGAGAGAGGGCTGTCCAGATTGGCTCAATTGCGCATTTCTTGAGCTAACACCTGGAAAATACTTGTCTTTCCAGGGGTCCTTAAATGCGGGAGAAAAGCGGAAGGGTTGCGCGAGTGAGTGAGCTTTGGAGTGCGATCCGTATGAACAGGAGATTAAAAAGTGAGCGGAAACAGCAATAATTCCTGCAGTAAAGTCCTGTGTGACCGCGGCCACATACTATTTGGCTAAAGAATGTCTCACTTTTTAGTTTGGTTTACTTCAATTAAGAATGGAATAAATTCAGACTGGGCAAGAACAAAATGTTTGCCCACAAAGCAGCATAATATAGTTTAATTTATCAGATTTAAACAAACTAGATAGATGCTTTGTATAAACAAGTCCTGAGCTCTTAGACATAATAAGAAACCATGTGAAATGCATGAAACTGCCACATACTGAATCAGACCTTTGGTCCATCAGAGTCAATATTGTCTACTTCAGGGGTGTAAAACCTAAGGCCCACGGGCCAAGGGCTTTAATCAGGCCGGTGGATCTCTTCTCCACCCCCCCTTCCCTGCGTGTCCTCACCCTTCTGAGGGAGATCAGGGCTGCCGAACTTTCCAGCTGGCTGGGCTTGTCTTCACCAGTTTCTCCTCCAGCAGGAAGCTCCTCTGGGCTAAAGCACAAAAAAAGTTGCAAAGAAAATGTGGAATGGACTTTCCTTTAAGGTCTCTGGGCCCAGATAGACTACTCTGGGACTGGAATGACGGTCCCTGGGATTAGCAGCTGTGTTCTGGGAACGGAATTCTGCTCTGAGTAGTCTATCTGGGCCCAGAAACCTTAGTGGAAAATCCATTCTACATTTTCTTTGCAACTTTTTTTTTGAGCTGCAATGCATTTCAATGGAGTGGCGTTTCAGTTTCTGGTGTTTGTATGCCAGTTGAAGTTGTCTGTTGGATATTTTGAGTCAGCTTGTCTCTGGTGCACGAACCTGAGAATAAGTGCCTGAGTGAGTACTCTAACCTGGGAACCCACAGCCAAAGGGGGACATTACACGGGAGAGCCACTGCCACTCTGAATAGACGGGGGGGGGGGGGGGGGAGGGAGCTTGCAATGCCCAGCCATTTCATGTTTTCCTAGGCTCAGAACATTTTATATTTTTAGTTTTTAGTTTTAGTTTCTGCTGTGATCCTTGTGCTTTTTCTTGAAGTTGTATTTAAAAAATTGCATTGCCAAATCCCACTATGCCCCCACCTTTCCATTTTAGGTAGGCATCTTTTAAGGGGGGGGGGGAGGTTTGGGAGGTATCGGTTATCAAAGACTGCTAAATAAAATATGGCAAAAGTGTTACTGTTTTAAGCCTGTTTGTATTTTAAGTTTTAAAAAACCTTTAATTGTGTTTGTCAGTGTCCTTTATAAAGTTTATGTCTCTGCTGCCTGGCGTTACATTTTATGACACACGTGGCCTGGCCCAACAAAGTCCCATTTATGTCAGATCTGGCCCTTGTAAGAAATGAGTTTGACATCCCTAGTCTACTCAGAGTGGCAGCGGCTCTCCCAGGTCTCAGGCAGAGGTCTTTCACATCACCTGCTGCCAGATCTTTTAACTGGAGATACTGGGAATTGAACCTTGGACCTTCTGCACACCAAGCAGATGCTCTACCACTGAGCCACAATCCCGCCCAGCCACAGTCCCTCCCTCACAATCACAATATTTGTGATTCCTGAGATCAAATTATTTTGGATCAGCACAGGAACTGCTTTGAGTTGCAAAGTCCCCAAAATCAAACCAGAGCCTTGGAGTCCACTAGGGGCTATCTGTGCCACTACAAGAGTCTATACCCAGTTGACTTTGGAGATCTACAAACTGGTAGGGATTACCCAAGCCTATGATCAGTTCAATAGCCTTTCCATTTCAGTGTATGTTAACATCCAGTTGCTAATTTAGGGCATCAGGCTCTTCTAAGGCATGACTGGAAACAATTTTAGGCAGTTTGTGCGCAGTTGCTTGAATTTCGAGGTAAAACACTTTACAGATGCCTGTATTTAAAAGAGGAAAGCAATATAGTATTTTGTCCGGACAGTAAAGTGTTTAAAAATATGCTCTGTATGTATTATTCTGTCATCCTGGAGCTGCTATATAAGGCCAGAATATTTTAAATCAGTTGCAGAATAATAGAAGTAATCTTTCCCTCTTGAAGGAAAACCCTACAGTTCCCTTTTCTATTCCCAGGGTACTACTGTACAGCAGTCAGACTATTTGTCCCTCATTTTGTCCTTCCAGTGGTCTGACTCACTGAAAGTGGGATTTTCATATGAACGTGAATATGAAATTGTTGCCCACCGCCCCCCTTCAGCTTGGCCAGTGGGGTTGATATCTTTGCATGAATGAGCAGCCAAACTCATGCATAAGAGTTCATTTGCAGTCTGTGATCTTTAAAAGATAAGGACGTATTTATTAACTGGTACACAGCTTATACAAGCCTAGAGCACAGAAGCATAGCATATTAGAACAGTACAGGTGCTACAGTAAAGCAGGAAATAAAATGTGAAAGGAATGCTGTCTAAGTTACACTGGTTGTTGTTTTGTCTTGAGAAATGGACACGTCAGCAAGGATGCTAAACCAAAGGATGCTCTGAGGCACTGATGCAGACTTCAGTGCTCTTACTTCCTATCTACCTGGTCTTGGTGTGTTTTCACTGAGTGAGCTGAACATTTAACTCTTCCTTTCCCACCTGGGAGTAATTTCCTGGGGCTAATCCTGTAGGGGGGGGGGGCAAGTTACCCACTTCCCTCTAAGCCAGCATTTACCTACCCAAACATGTCATGTTGTACACTGCTGGTTTTTTAGGACTTCAGGCTATAACGTTAAAGGTAATCCATCTTCCCCTTTGCAGATGGGACCTTCTCTTCCGCCCGCTTGTGGCTGTAAATGTGTTTCCTTCTCTGAGTAAAACATGAGGAATTTATGGCAGCGTCCACAGCTGAGTGTATGTTTTCCTTAAGACAGACAATTCCTTACACAACGTATCTATTACTGTGCCAGAGCCGCTTCATGCTATTAAAGGTTATGAGAAAATACTTACTCTTGTCTTGCCCCTCCCTGTAACACCTTGCCATGGTAAGGTTCCATTACTCCAATACAAAATATGCCTGCAGTGCGTAGGTTATGTAGGAAACATGGATACATGATCAACTGTTTTTCCATTTAAAATGCTTGCAAGTATGGACCTGCTCATGACTTCCAAGGTATTTAAAGGGAAATCTGGGAATTGTACACATACTTACCTCCATAAGTTGGGACACAAGTACAAAGTGTATCATATGAACACCAGGGTGAGCCACTGCTTGGGTCTTGTGGCTGTTTTTACATGCCCCAGGGTAATACAGATCATCACTTGGGGTCAGGAGGGAATTTCCCTTCAGACCAAATTGGCTAGGGATCTTGGAGGTTTTTTGCCTTCCTCTGGGCATAGAACAGGGGTCATTGGGGGCAATGGGGTGGGGTGGGAGGTGGTTGTGAATTCCCTGCATTGTGTAGGGTGCTGAACTAGATGACCCTTGAGGCCTCTTCCAACTCTCTGTTTCTCCCTTGTTCTGAATAAGACCACCGAACCATCTGACAGGCAGCTGGTGTCCCTTGCCTTTCCAAGCCTTGCTGTTTGAGTCCCTTTTAATGGGAGTTGCCACAGGTTGAACCTGGGACTTATTCCAGACTTTTTGCCATTAAAAGGAATCCGGAACTTCTATTTACTTGCCTCATCCCTTGCACTGGTTTATCACTGAAGGTCCCGTGTCTGAACAAACATTCCTTTTCAAATGTGACATTTCCAGAGAGGAAACAGGGATTTAGGTATAAGCATTATGTTATGACTATCTCAGAGATTACTAGTTTATAACACACATAGTAAATGTACGCTCTCTACATGGGGCTGCCCTTGACCCAGCTCCGGAGGCTGCAGCTAGTGCAGAATGCCGCAGCCAGGCTGCTGATGGGCCTCTCAGTGAGGGACCACGTCCGGCCTGTGCTGAGGGCGCTGCACTGGCTGCCTATAGTGTACCGGGTCCGGTTCAAGGTGCTGGTTTTAACTTTTAAAGCCCTATATGGCCTGGGGCCTGCCTACCTAAGGGATCGCCTGTCCCCGTATACACCCCAAAGAGCACTGCGGTCAGGCACTCAACATCGCCTGACCCTTCCGGGCCTGAAGGAGGCTAGGTTGACAACCACCAGAAACAGGGCCTTCTCGGTGGCGACTCCCTACTGGTGGAACGAGCTCCCAGAGAACATCAGGGCCCTGCGGGACCTTTTGCAGTTCCGCAGGGCCTGCAAAGCGGAGCTCTTCCGCCAGGCTTTTGGGGCCGCCACCGGGGGGAATGGCCCTTAGTAGATGGCGTGTCGAACCATCTTCAGAACATCTACGATGGAAGCCTCCTGGCTGGGCATAAGCTAGTGGCTAGTATTTGGTGCTGGTATGTTGCTGCCATTTGTGATGATTGTCTGTTGTATTTTAAAATGAGTCAATTTTATGCTGTGTTTTAACTTTGTATTTGAGTGATTTTATGTTGTTAGCCGCCTAGAGCCGGTCCGCTGGCTAGGCGGGATATAAATCGAAATAATAAAATAAATAAATAAATAAATGCCTTTGGAGGCAATGAACTAGACATTTGAGGAAACAAGGTAACAGATGTAGCATTACTGAAGTCTTATAATGACTGGCATTATAGCAGAGGAGTCCAAGAGGCTATTATAAAAAAGCATAGCTTCCTCATTTTAAAATACGTATATACTGTATGTGTGTCCTAGGAACTGCTTTGGTTCCGGAAGCTGGATGCGATTTCAAAGGGGCGGAGAAGCTGATTCAGGAGGTTGGAGGAATTGTTGAATGATTTGTGTGTGGTTTTCATCATCCCCATACAACAAAGCAAACAAAAAACAAATACTGTGTCTGCCCTATATGCCACTCGATTGGTTGAACGAATGGCTTTAAGATTTTAGACTACTTAAAAATAGTCAAATAAATACTAAAAGAACAAGTGGTTAGGCTGTCTACAAGTTGCATATTATCAGTTGATCTGGATGACTGTATAAAATCTATGATCATATCATGAGAACATCACTCTAATTGCTTGTTTGAGAATATTGAAAGAAAAACGAGGTAACTTAACATGTAATCAACAAAAGCAGACATGCATTGTTGGAAGAAAAGACAATCTTTTACGTGCATTAACTACTATAAAATAGTTACTCTGCTTGTACACTCTCTCCCATTCAGTATAATCACAAGAAGCAGTTATCAACAGTTTACATTACAGTCTGTACTCTGTACAAAATATAACAACAACAGCACATAAGCTTCAAAGACAAAACAAATCCAAATTTAGAACCTCTCTTACATGGAAGTGATGTTCAGAAAGTGAAAGTACATTCCAGCTAAATCCAGTATCATTTTCCTCTTCTGCCTTCTTTCTTCTGCCTTCTTTTATAGCAAACAGTACAATCTCTTTATCTTTACTTATTTATATTCCAAATAAAGAGTAAAATAGAGTTATAATCCAACTGTATATCTTCCCTAAAATCCAAATTATAATCCCAAAGGTAATAAAATCAAAGCTTCTCCAAACTTTTTAATATTACAATCCACAGCTCCAAAATAGGTCACATGATAGTTATTCTTTCTTCTGTTTCTTCTATTATAATAAACAGTGTAAGAAGGGGGAAATGAAACTGTAATCCAATCGTATTTCTTCACCAGAGTTCAAACTGTAATCCAAAAAGTGTTAAAATCAGAGCATCTCCAAATTTTTAAATATTGCAATCCACTAAACCAGGGTAAATCAAATAATAATGATGAGGGTAGAGTCTTAAATCAGAAGGATAATCCCAGACCTTCACAGTTTCCCCATTTTAGCCCTTTAAAAAATGCTCCAAGTGCCCCTTCCAATCTTTGGGCAGTTGCTTCGGGCTGGGGGACCCTTTTCCCTGTCCAATCTTTTTTTTAATGCTCTTTAAAAGGGCTATAAAATTACAGTACTTTCCAGTTACTGTCCTTTTCAGGGTACTCATGGTGCAGAGAGTTTGTTGAGGCTACAGATGGGGTCAGGAACGCTGCTTCCCTCTGTCCCAGTGTTCACGGCTCTGCAGCTATTCTCAATAACAGTTACTGCGCCCCCTAGTGTTGTTTGTATGTGTTTTTAATTAAATTATTTTATAATTTTATTTTTAATTGTTCAAATGTTTTAATATTTTTATGTTTGCTGCCTTGTGGACCCTGATTGGGTGGAAAGATGGCATAAAAATGTTTAAAATAGAAAAATCGCAGTAGGGTACTTTAAGAATACTACTTCCTAAGTAGGAAACCTACTATAATTACATACTGCACGGAAATAATTCATAGCTAAACATAGCAGAATTTAGAGCACATCATTTGCATTTGTGTACAATGGGAGAACTTTCCTTTAGGCTATAGCAATAATAAACAGTTTTCATTGTAGATGTCTACTTGCTGGTTCTGACATAATCCATCTATTTTGCAGTGACCTCTGAATAAAGCCAACACTATATTAAATGACTAGGATGTCTATTATCCAAAACAAACCATTTGTACACAGAAAATGAGGCAAGTGATTGGGAAATAATAACAGCATGTAAAAGAACAAGGCTGTTGTAGAATTTGAATTAATGGGGGAAAGGAGCCCAATCTAAAGAGGTGTCAAAATCAGGTTTCCTATATTTGAGGAGGGGGTTGATTGGCTAGGAATTATGTAGGAAGAGATCTGACATACTAAAAATGTGCCCCCTAACTTGTGTATATTTTTTCATTCCAGAAACTCAGATTACACTTTATCTATATACTATTTCCCAGAGGGTTTTTTGGTGCAGATACTTATTTCTGCCAACAGAGGGCTCACTCTCCCCAACAGCTTTTCCTACATAGTCAGGGGCCTTCCTGGGTTTGCAGAAAAATCTAAAAAGTAAAAAAAAAAAAACCCTTCAGGGATCATTGAATTTTCCCCCAACACCTTTTGAAATGGCCTCTGCAGGGATCTAACTCCAGGCATCAACAGTGAGAGATTAGAATGTTCAGGGGTAGGGGGGAGGCTTAACTGGCTCTGACAGTAAAAGGGAGGGGGAAGGCCCTTTCCTGGCCTATTGACCTTTGAGGGAGGGAGCTTTGGGGCCAGGCTTGACAAGGGTTGCCAGTGCCAGGCTGGGGAATTCCTAGAGATTTTGTGGTGGAGTCTGAGGAGAAGAAGAAAAAGAAGATATTGGAGGGCTGGGTTTGGGGAAGGGAGAGGCCTCAGCTGGGTATAATGCCAGAGTCCACCCTCCAGAGCAGCCATTTTCTCCAGGGAGACAGATCTCTGCTGTCTAGAATTCAGTTGTAATTATGGGGGGGGGTATCTCAAGGCCCCACTTGGAGGTTGGCAACCCTAGGCCTGGCAGCAGTCTAGGGTTGCCAGGTCCCCCCCGGCCACTGGCAGGGGGATGGAGGAGTAAGGTTTCCAGATTCAGGATGGGAAACTCCTGGAGATTTGGGGGTGGAGCCAGGGGAAGACAGGGACCTCAGTGAGGTACAATGTCATAGAGTCCACCCTCCAAAGCATTCATTTTCTCCATGGGAAGTTATCTCTGTAGTATGGAGATGAGCAGTAATTCCAAGGGATCCCCAGGTCCCACCTGGAGCCTGGCACCCCTAGGCAGCATCCTCTGGGTTACTTGATACCACCTGACTTGCATGACTTTTCCTCCACGAGAACTACCATTGCCAGCCTCCAGGTGACAGAGATCAGTTCCCCTTGACAAAATGGCTGCTTTGGAGGGTGGAGTCTATGGCATTATACCTTGCTGAGACTGCTTGCCTCCACAAGCCTCACTGTCTCAAGGCTCCATCCCCAAATCTCCAGGGATTTCCCAACCTGGAGCTGGCAGCCCTAAGGTGAATTGATTTCTGTAGCTGGGAGATCTGCTGTGATTCCCAGAGCCCTGCCACTGCTGCTGTGGGGGGAGAGGAGGCAGGTGGGTGGCTGGGAGTAGAATCACCACCACTGCTGCTGTTGTGCAGGGTGGGGGAGAAAGCAGGCAGGAGGCTGGGAGAGTGATGGGGGCAGAAAGAGAGAGAAAGGGATGAGGTGGGGAGGCAGAAAAACAAAGAGAATGATGACGGGTCAGAAAGAGGACGTAACATGCATAGAGGAGAGAGAGTAAAAAAAGGAACAAAAGAAAAAAATGTGAGAGAGTTAGGGGGAGTGGAGACGAAGCAAAGGTGAGGAATAAGATAACCATTCCACAAGTTTCTTGTGGGTCTCTACTTGTTAAAACTAATTCTAAAAATGCTGCTTACTTGGAAAAAGTGTTTCCTCCCATTAGTACATATTATATTATCCTATTCCCCAAACACTGAAATTAATTCACCGAGGAGGTTTGCTGTCATGAACACAGTAGCCTAGCACAAGCTTCTCTGAAGTTGCACCCCAGTGTGTGGGCTGCAGATATCTAGTTGCTGCTCTGAAAATCTCCCAGCCTAAACATTTGGAAGATCTCAGCAGCATGCCCTTCCTCTGCGCCTGCATGATTGACACAGACTCTTCATTCTCATTATGTGGAGCAGGTTGCTGATGTGAACTGAATCTGTGTGGCAGAATTTGCTTGTCAACTCTTTGTAATATCTTCGGTTGGCTCAGTGTTTTCCATCTCACTTGGTAACGGGATCCCGGTATGTAATGTCATTTGAACGTTTGAAAACATTGTTTCGGGAATGAGATGTTCAGTGACAAAAATATAGACAGTTATGATTTCTAAATATAGATATGTGCACTTTTTGCACCTAATATTTTTAAAAGTTGTGGGCAAAGGCATACCACTAACTGCCCCTCAGTTACCTCATGGAATGTTAGTGATTTTAGGACCAGCTTTACAACAGAAAGATAAATATGGTAGGTAGCCAGCTATCTTAGTCCATTCGGAGGGGAAAACCCCCAAACAGTGATGTTTTACGACTGCAAGAACCATGCCCTGAAACGTGTTGTCTCTCTACTGCTGAACATCCAGTCTCAGGAAGAGTTCTGGAGCATTTGAAAACTATCTCAGTACTGATTTTTTTTGCTTGGTCCTGAAAAACAGGCATTATGCTGTTGTTTTGAGAATACAGTAGAAGCGATATGGATACATTTGGTACAGTCCAACCAAAGTCTGGTACTTTCTTCCATCCTTGGGATTTAAGAATGTTTAATTCTAGCTGGATTGTGCACCTCCTATTTAAAGTATTCCTTTGAAGGATGTTCCAAGTTTATGTCTTGGAAAAGAAAATTAAGAAACAAGAATTAACCAATTAGCTATTTTTGTGATGACTTTGAGCAGGCGCAATTGCTGTTGGTTTTCTTTGGGTCTGTGTAGAGCTATGAAGTCCTGGAGGGGGTACATTAAGGGTAGGGACATTTCCCCACCAAATTCTTCTTTTGAATTTTCCAGCAGAAAAGCTAAATATTTTGGGGGAGCAATGGGAAAAAAATCACTCCTCCTATGATTTTTTTTTTTTGTGGAATCAGTGAGATGCTTTTGAAGATAAGGTTTTATTCACTCAAACTGAGCAGTATGAAGATTTTTTGTAAGACAGTCTGCTGCATTAAAGAATAATGCTGTGCACATGATACATTTACTGTTGAAGCATTACAAATTTTATCCATGAAAAGTGTGCTATAATGTATGCAGGTAATACACACTATGGAAGAGTTCATTGCTTACAGTGTTATAATGTTTAACTTCAGGGGTCATTTCGTAGAAAAAGAGGTGCAGGAGCTCATTAGCATAACTCATTAGCATAACTTATTTGCATATGCTAAACCACCTGACATCACTGGAAGTATGTCAGAAGGCAAGAAAGAGAGAGAGCTGGCAGAGAGGGGACAGCTACTAATCCAAGCCTCAGAAATACCACTATTCTGGGAGGATAGCTTCAGTGGTGGCTGAAGCCTTCAGAAGGCTGGTCGGAGGAACAAGGACCTTTCCAGGGGACGGGGTCATTTTGCTGCAGCCATGACACAAGCAGGCATTCCCCCGCGGCGGGGCGGGGGGGGGGCTGGCACCAATTCCCGGAGCTGCGCTCCCCGAGCTCCTGCTCGAAATGACCCCTGTTTAACTTTATCCAAATACGCAGCCAGTCATTTCGTAAATGTTTAGCTGTATCTGAGGAAGTGGGCAGTGACTCACGAAAGCTCATACCCTGCCACAAATTTTGTGAGTCTTTAAGGCACTACTGGACTCTTACTCTTTTCTACTGCTACAGACAGACTAACATGGCTACCCATCTTGATCTGTCCAAATAATACACTTTCTTTGTTAGCTACAATATGTGTGTATTCTCTTTTACATTTTATTTTTCTTCTCAGCGGACCAAAAATAAGTTCTCAGCGGACCAAAAATAAGTTTGCAGTTTGTACCTGTGTGTGTGTCTGACGCTTTCTCTACCCCCCCCCCCCCCAATACAACCCTGTGAGGCAGACTAGGGTGAGACAAAGTGTTACCCAGTGAACTTCATACCAGAGTGGGCATTTGAACCTGGGGCTTTCAAGTCCTTGTCCAAACATTAGGCCACACTGGTTCTCAGTGTGAATCTTCCTCTTCTGCCTCTCAGTCCAAATCGAGCCTTTATAGAAGAAACTGTATGAACCTGAGACAGAGAGGAGTCCTCGGTTTTTAGAACAGCCTAGTGATGAGAAATTTTGGTGGAAATTCTTGATGAAAAAGCCTGGGTTCACTAACTGCTCTGAAGGATGGAGGCTAAGCAACGAAGTCTCTGGCAAATCCTCACAGAGTCGTTGATCACCTTAATCAAGAAATTGAATAGTGTGGTAGTTCTTTGCCAACGAGCCCAGAAATCAGATTCAGGAACGAAAGCTAAATCAGGCCTCCCCCCAGTGGCAGATTATACTGTTCCAAGCAATCAGTGACCTCTAATCCTGGACACCATACCCAAGAAGCAAGTTTTAATAAAGCATATCTACAAAACAGCCTGCACTGGTGAGTCATGCAGTGCCAAAGACAGGGAGGGCTCTCTCTTCACAGATACTCCCAAGACACTAGCTGAGGACTTCAATGTCTTTCCCCTGTCATCTCAGCAATAGGCTGCCAGCTGCAGGAAATGTGTTTAAATGCAGACTCTCAATTCGTTTCTTACATGATTCACAATGGCCCCTCTGTGTGGTTTTTGCAGCTGACATCAGGGACGATCCAGAACATGTCCCAGCTCCATCCATCAAAGCATTAAAATTAAACTTGAAAAAAATATATATACACATACACAAAAGTCTTCCTGACTTTTTTATTATTATTATTTTTTAAAAAAACTTGGCATATACCAGCCCAGGGAAAGTTAATATTCTCATTTCCATGTTGCAGATCTGATTCTGACTATTCCTTGGAACCTTGTTCCCAATAATGAGAGGTTTCACTGGTGTGGTGAGAATCAGCAGGAACTGCATTGGCACCACTTCACCCGGGGCTAACTGCAGAGTAAAAACATGTGGGTGTTTCTAAAACAACCCCCTTTTGTTTCATTCATCTGAGTAATGTAACTGAATTGGAAAAGCATATGTTGTTTGTTCAAGCATTGTGTTGCTCTAGAACTTCCCTTCCCCTTCCTCCTCCACCTTTGCCTCCTCGGCCACTTCTCCCCTGCCCTGCCTGCCGCCTGCCTACCTGGCTACAGCGGCGCCACGATCAGCAATAGCCTGAGATCACAGTCCAGTATCTGGAGGTGAACAAAAGAGAGGAAGAGGCTTTGTCAGCTCCAGTGGGCATCAAAATACATGAATGCAATAATAAACAAAATGGCAAAGAACAAAACGTTTGAAACTAATGTTGAAAATGTGTATGTGGAATGAAATGTCTCTATATCTGTGGAAAGAGATGTAGGGGCCTGCTGTTAATTCTTTACTGAGGAGCTCAGAATACAAGCCTGTTGTCTTGGAAGATCCTGTGAGTTGGTCTTGTGTCCATGCAGAGCCCTGGTGTACCACAGCATTGTCCTAGCATCAGCCAATTATTTCACTCTCACTGTTTCGTCACTCTCTCTCTCTCTTTTAGGCCATTGGTCTAGCCCAGGATAGCAGCCATGGACAGTAGCACTGCTGAACACCAACTCAGTGGTGAGTAATCTGAAACACTGATGAAATTGTTAGGACATTCTTTGTGGAGATTCTGACTGTACAAGGCAGCTTTTTTTGCTCACATACTTTCCTGCTCTTAATGCAGACCTTTCCTCGTGGCTCACTGATTGCTCTGGGTTGGTATATGTCCTAGTTAACTTCCAGCCCCTTTTGGCTTAAAAACCACTGAGGAATGTTCTCTTACTTTTGAGAAGACCAGCATCAGTGCTATAGGCAGCTCTGAGGAAATCATTTTCTTAAAAATATGCTATCTGGGGGCCACTGCTAAGACTTCTTTTTTAGAAGGATACATCCCATCTCAGCATGCAGGGACAGTGAGGGCCATAGAGCCATCCATTTCCCAGTAGTAAGCTATACCTTCCCACAGGTTTCTAGAGGTTTTTCAAATTGGGATCTCTTGAGTGAGAAGTGAACAGAATGCAGTGTACACTTACCTGCTTCTGAGTCTTTTGGAAAGTGTCACGGGGGAAATGCACCCCCCCCCCAGTACAAATGTGGTTTTAAAAATTTGTTTGAGCAGTTCTCTCATTGTTGTCCTTTTGTAAGTCATTGTAGCCATAGACAGTATTGTGCTTACTTCAGAGATGTATATCATTAGTAAGCAGGAGCAATTTCCTGTGCAGGTACAATATTCATGTAGCATGAAGTTGAAATCTTGGCCATAAATCTTTGTTGAAGAGATGATTGCAGTGCAAAGACTGATGAAAAGAATGACTTCGGTAAATATGGAAACACAATATGTGCAAAGTAGACTGCCAAAATGTGAAAGATTATTTTGTAAAACCATAGAGAAAAGAAATGTATTTTGATAATCATCAAGATGAAAAATAGATGCATTCTAAAAGCCATGAAAATCCAAGGTGAAGATGCAAAAAGATTCCATAGAAATACCTAATGTTGAGCAGGGACTGAATAACACACAATGATTTAACAAAAGTTTGTGTTAAAAGAAAATATACACTGAGTATAAAAATAAAATACCTGCACTTCCTTGTGTTTGAAGTTTCTTCTGTCTTTCTAATTAAAAATCCATCCATTTTTTAAAAAAAAATCATACAGAGATGCTACATTTCAGTTTTGACAATTAAAATGTGTTTACAGTTCTGGCAGATTCAGTCAAGAAATGCTGTATATCTGTGGAATAAACATTAAAAATAATCTGTGCTAGGTATTTCAACTTCTTTCTCTCATTGGCATTATTGACTCTTTTTAGAAAAATACCATATAGAAAGCCATTCAGAAATGTTTCTATGAGGTTTAAATATGCTGTACATGTATGTCTGGTTACATACTTCTCTCATATGACTGTTTTCTTGCAGTCATAAAGAGTCCACCTGGATGGGAAATAGGCATCTATATTACTGGTGCACTTGCTCTGCTGGGAATAATTGGAGTAAACCTGTGGAAAATGTGGAAATCTGGCAGCTACCCTGCACCATCCCCATTTCCAAATTATGACTACAGATACCTGGAGCAAAAGTATGGGACTACATATTCTCAGATCAAGCAAAAGGTAAAGAGCAGCTGACTGTGAAGTTGTTGAGGAAGCCATGTTACCCCATCTATCCATCCATCCATCCATCCATTCATCCTCTCTGTTGTGATATCCACATTTGACCAAGAGCTCTCTCTTGAGCTCAGGACCTGCATTTCAGGTTAATGCAATGCGAACATTCAAAGATGGAAATATTTTTTGTGGATACCTCACAAGTACAGAATTCTGATCTGAGGAAAACTCTTAAATTATAACAACCTAATTGGCCAGCGGCCACCAAAGAGAGGAAACCATGACTCCTGGTCTTCCAAATGCATGTGGGGTTCTGGCATATGGCCTCTCACACAATTTTCTAGGTGGACACCCACTACTGAACCTATGTTTTCTGATGTGAAAACTAGCACAACGTTTCCTTGTGTCTTTAAAGGGAGAGTGGGTACAGAATCTTGATCACACACTCAGAATTTCTGTTTTTCAGCTGGGAGGGGTACCTACTCCTCAGTCCAGAGACAAACTAATGAACTCTAGGGAGCTTCTCACTCCAATAAATTTCCTTCCACCAGTGGGAGCAACCTATGGGGTCTCTAAATAGGAGCCTTCTCTGTCTTAAAGAAATGGCATAATGGCCTGCCACCAGCGGCTGCATAGGGATTCCTACAGGGAGAGTTTTATCCTGACCATGGGGTGCTGGGCTTCATTTACAGGACTTCCCCATCCCACCCCAGATTGGGGGGAAAGGATATTAACTACAAGGGATTTTATATGTGCCCTACGTGTATGTAGATGTGGTGTTCCCTAGCTGAAAACCCTGGCCTTGGATCCCAACCAAATATTCCAAAAATAAAAACAAGGAATCTCCTAGCGAGATGTGGTTCCCAGGACTTCACCATATCACCCCCTTGCGTTCTAGACAAAGCTCAGGCCCATTTCCGGGAATACCTGGCCTGCTAGGTGCAGCTGAATAATGTGGCTGAAGGAGGTGAAAGGGGAGCAGACCACCCACAAAAAATCTCTGCTCTCTAGAGCCAAACACACAAGAACTTCACTCACATTTTTCACTTGCACTCTCAAATTGGAGTTTAGGGCTGAAACCATTCCTCTACATATGCATTAATGAAACCATGTGTGGGCACTCACATGCTTCAGATGTGCAGGGTGTGCCCACATTCAATCCACCATTAAACTGTTTCCCCCAATGGCCTGCCTTGTTGTTTGGGGAAGTTAGCTATATAGCAGGATAGGCCAGAGGGGTACAGGAATTGCACACCACTTGTATACCAAGGTTTCGTATGCATACTTCTTCTGGGTGGTGGTAGTGGGGAAGACTGGAGGTTTGCTCTAAGGCTGTCACCTGAAAATGGAGACCCAGTTGCCTCTCATTCTCTCCGGAATTTCCCCTCCCAGTTTCCTCCGGAGTATTTTCTTCATTTTCCCACTTGGAACCTCAGCTCTTTTGATATAGCATGATGAAGGGTTTTCTCCCCCAAAAAATTAGAAACTCCCACAATGGGGCGGCCCTGATGAAAGGCGGGTGAGTGGGCATGTTTTCATTTTGGGTTCTCCCCCAGAGCAAACAGGACTTCTTTGGAAATTGGTGATAATCCTTCTATTGACTTCAGTCAAGTATAGCTGTTTGTCTTCTGTGGGTAGATTGTATCCATCTTCTGGGAATCAATACATGAGCATGTTAATACTTCATTTTCAAAACAAGTTGATATAGGCAATTACTGACCTTGGTAAAATTTGTTGCATATCAAAACCATCAAAAAATATATTTGAAAATTAAATGAACTTTGGTGTCCTCTGATAATGTACATAACAAATGAATTACTGTTTAGCTGAATTTAATGTACAAATTAAGATGTATTTTATTATTCTAATCATTATTCTATTTAACATATATCTTCAACTGTAGTAACAGATGAATGTTTTAGTGTTTACATGCCTGATTGGTTTGTTTTAATATTCTATACTTGATTTAACAAATAACATGTTTTAGACTTCCTTTGAACTTAATACAGCGTTAAATTTTTCTCTCACAGTCTGGTTATTTGCCTCATAAATAGGAATAACTGGCATGTTTTGACTCCTGTATCCCCTCCAGAGACAGACAGAACACTGGCAGGAGAAGATGGGCTGGGGAATAGAATTGGATACAGTTCTAAAGCCTTCACTAGGGCTATTAACACCGGCAAACGGGAAAACTCCAGGCTGCATAAATTGAGTTATTGATTCTCAGTCAGAGCTAATATATTCCAATAGAGGATGAGGACTTAATGGCTTGAAGCCATAGTTATAGTCACCTTGTTAGAAACAGTCTAGATTACTAACATAAAAGACAGTCATGTTTATTCTTGTTTACGATATAAAACCTGTTGAAGTCAATGGCAGACTTTCTTATGATTTTGGAGGATCAAGTTTTCTGATTAACAAAATCAAGAAATACATGCTTAGTGGTATCAGCTCTTCATTTCATCTGCAGAATGCACATTTGGACACAAAGGAACCACTAGGCTAAGCTGACCCAAGCCTCATCCAGAGTTAATAAAGAATTGCACACAGGTTATTTTCAGTTCACACCGATATTCTGAAGACATTTTTGTTGTAATTCAACTGAGTCCTATTCATGCTTGTCCCCCAGTGCCCCCACCCACCCACAGCTCAATGTACTGTGTAAATTCAGGAGTTATTTCTAGAAATACTATTATTACTCTAATCATTATTAGATTTAATAACTGAATAAAAATATCTAGATTGGACAGCCATTAACTACATTTTGTAGAACAACAGAAGGGAAAGAAATGAAACACGTGTCTAAATTATAAAGTAAGAAAGACATGAAGGCAACTGAAAAATGTTAAGTATATTAATGTTAAGTATATTGATGGTAAAAACTCTGAGAAAGTGTGCATGCACACAAAAGCTCACCTTGAATAAAACTTTGTTGGTCTTAAGGGTACTACTGGACTCAAACTGTGTTCTAATGGTAAAAACTGGAAGGATTGTTTAAAAGATACACACTTCTAGAAAAGTAGCAATTTTAGTCTTGCACCAGATGCATGATTGTAATTGGACTCCTTTTTTCTGTGAATACAGATGTTTTCTGACAGAAGTCTCCTAATACCACTAAGAATCTTGTGCTTCCTCAAAAATGAACAAATTGTGGTAGGAGCTTTCATGAGCCAGAGCTACTTCGTTATGTGCATGAAGCGTTTCATTCAGTTCTTCAGTGTAGCTGAACTTGGCTGAATTTGGTATGCCATGAGTTCTGTTAAAATGTATATTCATAAAAAAGATGAATCTGATTATAATAACAAATAGTTTAAAAACAATTTGCCATGAGAAGTTCTTTGACATCTCCATGTAACCAGGGTCACCAAATTATGGGCAACATTCAAATTAAAAGCCCCCATGTGGAAGTTGCCCTGTGCAGCAAGTGTTACTAGCAGCTTCTGGGTAGCAGCCATAACACAAGATCCAGAGTAGTGCAGTATAGTGGTTAAAGTGTGAGGTTAGGACCTGTGAAACCTGGATTCAAATCCCCACTCAGCCACAAAGCGCACTGGGTTGTCTTGGGCCAGTCATGCTCTTCTGTTTTAAAGTACCTCACAGAATAGTCATGACAGTGAAAGGTGTGGGGGAGACACATACACTGCCTTGAGCTCCTTGGAGAAGAGGCAAAATAAAGTGGATAAATAGGTAACATTTATTGTCTTAAAGTATTCCTAATATAGCAATATGTCTGCATGCACAATTTTCAATTTGATTTTCATATCCTTCTGTTTCCCCTTCCAGTTGTTGTTGTTCAGTCGCACAGTCAAGTCTGACTCCAGTAGGAAAATACTTTCCCGCAATGGAAATAATTCCTTTGAAGGGGGCAGAGGAGGAAGCTGCTTTTCTAAAGTTCAAACATCTTTTTGTACAATGAATCTCAAGAATGCCATTTTTAATTTTTTAATTTTATTTGAGGACATAAAACCTTTTTTCATTCACTTTGCTTTGAATATTTTCATAGTGCTAGTTGTATAAAAGGGGCCGCGGTGGCTCAGAGGTTAAGACACTGAGCTGCAGACTGGAAGGCCTGTAGCTTGGCAGTTCGAGACCCTAGTGCCCCAGCTCCTGCCAACCTAGCAGTTCAAAAGAAAGAAACTGCAAAGTGGATGAATAGGTACCACTTTGGTGGGAAGGTAACAGCATTCCATGCACCTCAGCATTTAATCATGCTGGCCACATGACCACGGAAAAGTCTTCGGACAGCACTGGCTCTCCAGCTTGGAAACGGAGATGAGCACCACCCCCTAGAGTCGGATTCAACTGGCTTTCGAGCAAGGGAAACTTTTACCTTTCAGTTGTATAAGCTTTGGGCTCACACACAGTATTTATACACACTAGTAAACCATTCAAAGGCATTTATCAGTAAACTCACTCGTTGTGCTGTTTTCTCTTCTGGCCTGTAGAGATGTATGAACAATTTCCGAAAGGCTGGAGAAAGGACGTCTCCTCTTCGCAAGCCGAGTTTGAAAATGGATGATACCTTTGAAAACATTAATGAGTTGGGCACCCTGGAGCTGATGAACAGAGACCTTGAATTAGCACCATATGGACCCTTGAAAAAATCCATCTCAACTGACTCTCTCAGCTCCATCTCCTCCATTGGAAACAATTTTGGCCAAGAGTTCACAGTGGGACAAGTAGAAGTCAACATGGAATACGATGTAAACTCCAACACCTTGCATGTCACCCTGCTGCAAGGGAAAGATCTCCTGGAGAAGGAAGACGTCAACTTTGAGTCCTGCTTTGTACGCATCAGTTTGCTTCCTGATGAACAAATTGTTGGCATTTCTAGGGTAAGCTTTTTCACCATCCTCTCTTGTACTTGGGGGTGCATTACAAAGACTGGCAGTAGCTTAGGTTCTGCCCATGGCTATAGCAAGTGGTGGTTGTTTGTTTTCTGATCCTGTAGATAAGTATTACTCAAGTGAACATATCTGGATGCATTATGCTGTATTGTTATTTAGTGGTAAAGTTGTTTTGGGCAGTGGGATCTGGGCTCAGGTTCTATATCGGTAAACTCTTGAGAGAACTGGTCTTGAGAGAATGGCTCTGAGAGAACTTGTGTCTGACCCAAGGTCATGCCAGAAGCTGCATGTGAAGGAGTGGGGAATCAAACCTGGTTCTCCCAGATTAGAGTCCCTGCTGCTAACCACTACACCAAACTGAGTGTACCCTGTTGATGCAGGTCAGTTGTGTGGCATGGTAACTTTCTTTCTGGGAAGGGATAGGCTTCCTTAGTTTACTTATGTGACAGGCTAGGGCAACTTATACACCACCACCTGTTTTTTCCCCTCCTTTGGAAGACTCCAGTCATTCCCTGTAGTTCAGCAGAAGTATAGTGAGGATATGCTTTGCACAGTGTAGCAGTGATGCGTTTGCTGAGTAGGCATAGGTTGTCAGAAGCAGTGTGATCACAGAATCAGAGAACTGTCAAGCTGGCCTTGACCTTAATGCTCACCTAGTCAGTCTCCTCTTCACCCTTCTCCTAGGCAGATCCATCACACTGTGCTGTCAAATATTCATGTACCCTGTTGCTTGCAATTACAGTCAAATACTACACAAAAGCAGTACAGCCTGTGGTGAAGCTGAATTATTGTATATCACAAGCAGAAATCTGGAAGGGCAGATACGCATTAATGCATTTTGTCAATACATTTGCAATTGTAGTACATTGGCTGAAGATGGATTTTCTGGTACTTTTGTCATGACAGGCTGGAGAAAGGCTGGAGGGATAATGTGCTTAGGAGGATAGTTGTACAAACTAGTCTAGCCTGTTGGAGATGAAGATCTGGGAGTTTTAATTGGCAGGGGGCATACTAGTTAGCAGGTACTGCCACCAGATACTTGAGATGTGTGTGGTGATTTACCATACAAATTGAAAAAAATATGGGTTATACAGTCTCATTCAAACCTGTAGGTAGAGCAACCTCTGCAGAGGTACAGGGAAAGAATTATTAAGAAAAATTATTGCATTCTGGTTAAGTTAGAGAAAGGCCCGTGTTCAAGGAACCTATGCGTGCGGCTGTTCCTCTGGAGTCAGAAACCCTGTGTGCTCACAGGATGCAAATGCCCATGTACATTGTAGCACGTGGCATCTGTTGCAGCTCCAGTTTATGGTATTAGGGTCAGGGTGATGTGATACAATACATATTTCCATCTGTATTTGCAAGACTAATGAAAAAGTGTACTCCTAGTGTACTCTTTCAGGTGCATTTACATTGTTGTATGTGAACATACCTGGTCTGGGGCCGTAGTATTCTGAAGTACATTAGAAAAGAATGATCCTGACACTGGATAACCCTTAGAAGTCCTTTAAATATTACAACAGCAACATGAAAGCGTCGTAGCCATAAGCTCAGATTCAGCCATCACAAAACTCCATTTAGATTTTCGAACAAGAAGAGCACAGTGTCTGCTTCCATGTGGGAATTTCTCTCTGCATGGGCAGCAAGAAGCTACAGCAGTAAAGGGTGAGTATCTATATGACACGGTACTAAATCTGTGCACGACTTGTCTGACTCCAGTTTTTCCCCTTTTCATTTTCTCCCGTTTCAAGAGGGAAACTATGGGGGTGGCTTCAGGAGGAATGTCCATTTGAATATTCTCCAAAGCCATGGTGGGGGTGGGGTAGACCTAATGTACTGCCTTCAAAACGACAGAGCTAAGCTCCACCTTTCCCATCACCACCGTATAAAGGGCTTCCCCCATTTCTTTTGTGAGCCTCAATGTAATGCTGCAGCATGGGAGGGGGGAAATAAAGGGAAAGAGCTTTCAAGGGCCTTAAATGGAGTGCTGCAGGCTGTGGTGGGGCACCAGTGCAGGTGTGTCATGGAGGAGCTGGGTAAGGAGTAGCAGCAGAGCAAGTGTGGAGCAGGTGGGTGCCGCCCCCATCCATTTCCACTCTGCTTGTTGCTGTTGCTGCCACGGCTGTGGTGTGTAGGCTTGGTGCACTTGGTTCACACAAGCGTCTGACCAAGGGAAAGCAAGAACATGCAAAGAACTCATGCAAAAGGAATCATTTGGAGTGTGTTGGAAAGCTCTTTCACTGAATATGGCTTTGTAATGCAAACAAAGAGAATATGGGAAAGGAAGTTTTATCTTTCCCCTTAGGTTTGCCAGGTCTGGGTTGGAAAATACCTGGAGACTTTGGGAATGGATCCAGCAGAGGGCAGGTTTGGGGGAGGGGAGGGGAAGGGCCTCCCCATGGTCCAATGCCATAGAGCCCACCCTCCAAAGCAGCCATTTTCTCCAGGGGAGCTGATCTCTGTCAGCTGGAGATCAGTTGTAAAAGCGGGGGATCCCCAGGCCATACCTAGAGGCTGGCATCCCTATTTCCCCTCCACTCCAGCAGAAGAAACTCCTTGCAGTGGAGGAAAGTTGCCACTGTTAGTTGAGTGGAGTAGTAAGCTACATATGGGAAATAAACCCATATGGGTAAAATGTGTGAATTCATCATAAAATCATAGAAATAAGAAAAAGCTGAAGGTCAATGAGTGGTTCAATTTATTCTCCACTTCTGTCTGACCCATAGCCCACTGGTGGCTTCAGACAACATTCTGGGTTCTGGGACTGACTGAAAGAGTGGCTCTTAGACCAGCCATCATCTGCTTTCTTTCCACCTGCTCTTCGACTCCTGGGGCTTGCTGTTGCCTCTGGCGGAGAATTACAGTCTGAAAAGTGTTGTGTAAATGTCATATGGGGACAAGCTGATGCAGGCTTGGCAAAAGAAGGGAATGTTTGGGATTCCGGCTATGAAACACAGAAGGAAAACTGCCGGCCTTGAAAAACATGTGTTCGTTGTTTTAGAAAGGATTGTTTTCCCTGCTACTGATTATCCTGGGTCACAGGAGGTGACTTTTCTTTCTGTACAGTCAAGCGACATATTACAAATCATATTTACATTTGCTGTTCCCCCTAGGTAATCAGCCTCGGTGTCTTGTTATTTATTTAGCCATAGTGACAAAGTGGGTAACCTACAACTCAATGAGCAAGCGATTAAAAGCAGCCTTGCCTATTGGATGAAAACTGCTGTATTCAAATGATTCAGGAGCCTGCGCTTCGTGGGTGTCATGCATTGGTCCTGTAAAAGTCTGTTTCTGCCACTAGGTGGTGGTTTCTGCTCCAGGCTCTGCTGCCCAACCATATTCCCTCTTTGAACCCGAGGTATAGCTCTTCACTGTCAGTACAAATAAGAGGACTGAAACTGATATAAAAATATCCAGGAAAAGAAGACAGCAGGGTAGGTAACAAGGCTGCTTCCTTCAGTCATTCTCTTCAGGGCAAACTACACTGGAATTATTTGTCCCTGAAAAGCAACTGGGGGGCAGGACTGGAACCACAGCACTGGGGAAAGGGGTTAACTGCCCCCCCTGCTATTTCTCCAATCAGTAATTCCTCCCCCCCCCCCCCCGAGCTGCATTTGTTCCCAGTTGTATGGAAAAGACAATTTCCAATATTGATCTGTCTTTTGTTCCTCTATTGGGGCCTCAAGTAGCCTGAAGGAAGGCATTTTTAAATCAGGGAAACAGTGCAGGTTGGAAGAGTCAAGCCCCCCCTTCTTTGCCAGTACCAGAGTTTTGACTCTGTGGCTGCTTTTGAAGACAAAATTTCACATATGGAGTTGTGATAGCAGAACTCCAACATCACATGTTTACATCAAATGTTGAGTCCTTAGAGAAGGTTTCAGAGAAGAGCACATCACAGCAGCTTTGTTTTAAATATGCTTATAGGCTGGAGAACAATGTAAGTTTTTTGAGAATTGAAAGTAATATAGTAGGGCCCTCATTGCTTGTGGGGCATACACTTTTTCTGTTCCCCTGATGTTGATGCCGATCGTTTTCTTTTAAAGGCAAAAAGTATGAATTATCCCTAGTATTATCCCTCCTACCACCATCTTGTACCACTTTTATTTCTTTGCTCCTCAGTTTCCAAATTTGTAATAGCTTGAGTCGAGCAACTAAAAATTTTGGTCCCCAGCCCGAGAGGCATCTGGCTGTCCTCAACCAGGGCCAGGGCATTTTCTGGAGCTGGAGCTTTATTTCTTTTTTTGCCTTTTGATACCTTCAACCACATCACACATAGTAATTGGTTCATTTAGGACTTCCCTCTGCTCCTCTGTAAAAATCTTTGCTTTTACTTTCTCATTAAAGTAGCACCTAATTTTATCTTCTTTCTCTTCTCCTTGCTTATACAAGTTATTAAAATAGTCTACCACATGTTTCTACTCTTGAATACTGGCAATTGTTTTTCTCAAAACAAGGATTTCCATCTTTTAGGTCAGGGGTCCCCAGTAGGGTGTCATTAGAATCATGGTACCCCCCAGCACTTTTCCTGGTGCCCACCAAGTGTTTTTAGAAAGTGGGTGGGACCAGGAAAGGCTTTTCCCTGGTAGGGCTTCTGATTAGCCACTGGAGATCTGATTGGCTGTACAGATTAGAAGGCATCCTGTTAAACAAAGGTTCTGCCTGAAATGTTAAAGAGTTACTATTAGCGTTATACATAATCTTGCTCCCTGACATTTTGTGGTCAGATCCACCTCCTGTGGCAACCAATTTGTGTTCGGCTCTATCTCCTGTGGCAGCCATTTTGTTGTTGTACCCACCTCCTTGTGTCAGAATTAGAGATGGACACAAACCAGAAAAATGCAGCTTGGTTTGTGCAGTTTGTCGACCTGCAAACCCTGTTAAAAGGGACCGCAGTCCCTTTAAAAGGGATTGCAGAAAGCCTGAAAAACAGCAGAGAGGCGGGGAGCAGCTGGGTTGTCTTGTGCGGTCCTTTTAAAGTTTAAAGGGACTGCACAAGACAACCTGAAACAGCTGTTTTTGTTGCTGTCATGGGGGGCAGAAAGGGGTTTAAAGTGACTCTGAGTCCCTTTAAACCCCTGCTTTCTGCTCCATCCATGAACCATCACGAACTGCTCTAAAACTTTAAAGGGACTGCACAAGACAGCCCAAGACAGCGGAGTGGCAGGGAGAAAGCTGTTCCCTGCCACTCTGCTGTTTTTCGGGCTTTCTGCAAACCCCGTTGAAAGGGACTGTGGTTCCTTTTAATGGGATTTGCAGGTCTACAAACTGCACGAAGCAAACTGCATTTTACCAGTTCATTGTCCATCTCTAATTCTGACACTTTCACTGTCCTCAAGCAAATGCCTAGCGGAATATCTCTGCCTTGCAGGCCCTGTGGAACTGCATAAAGTCCCACAGGGCACAGATGTTGTTTGGCAGAGAGCTCCATCATCATGAACTTCTGTTTGTGAACCACGAACAGGGCAAAATTAATCATGAATTTTGCTTTGTGGCTCAGTTCATACCCATCCCTAGTCAGAATTCCAAAGGTGCCCGCAAACTCAAAAAGGTTGGGGATCCCTGCTTTCTGTAGTCAGTTTTATCAGGCCTTTGTGGATGTATGTTACCTACAGAAAATTAGAAGCAAAATAATACCTTCACTAAACTGGAGTGTCCAGCCCGGGTTTTCAGGAGGCCCCAATTATGTACAGGACTTGTACAGAACATTGTCTGAGAAAAATCTTGGCAATAGCTTTGGTTAAAAGAATATCCTCAGCAAATAAGGACCGATTTATATTTATGCCCCACTGTTATTTATCATTTATCTCTGCTACTTACAGTTCACTGCTGCTGTTTATTGTCTCTTCAGTGTCCTGAGACTAGTAATAAAGACACAACAGTTTCTTTAATGTTCTCCAGTCTTTTTGGAAAATTAGTAACATTTGTAGAGCATCTTTCATCTACAGACCGTACAGCTTTATGCAGAGATCAGTCCACCCGCAACTGATAAAAGCCACAGGAGGAGAGGTTCTGAGGGGACACTGGGCAGTAAGGTATCGCATTCTCTTTTGCACTGACTTAATCTAGACCCGGAGCACATACAGCGGTGATGGGCAGTACCTTTATTTATTTATTTACTTAAAACATTTCTGTGCCCCTCTCCACCCAAATAGGGTTTTTAAGGAGGCAAACATTAAAACATTTAAAATAACATCTAAAATGTGGTATACAAGTGGAGACCTGCAAGAAACTTGCAGGATAGTTATCCCATTCCTCACACCTTTGCTTCCTCCCTTCTCCCCCTACCTCTCTCACACTCTTTCTCCCTTCTGCCCCCCTTTCTTACTCTCTCACTCTCCTCCATGTATGTTACTTCCTCTCTCTTTCTGACCTGTCATCATTCCCTTTGTTTTTCTGCCTCCCCGCCTCATCACTCTTTCTCTCTCTTTCTGCCTCCCACCTCAAATCCCACCCTCCCCAGGCTCCACCTCTCAAATGTCTGGGAATTTCCCAACCTGGAGTTGGCAGCCCTATTTCCTTCCCACCCAACAGCCAACCTACCTTTATCTGTCTTCAGCTTTCCATCTCCACCCCCCCTCCCCTGCAGCCTCTACCTAGGAAAATTACAGTCTTTCTCCACAATGGGGACTAAAGCAGCTTACATTATTATTTCCTCTTTGTTATCTGCACAACAACCCTGTGAGGTTGGTTAGGCTGAAAGTATGTGACTGGTCCAAAATCTCCCAGTCAGCTTCCACTTCAAGATGGGGATCTGAACCTGGGTCTCGCAGATCCCAGTCTGAAGCTCAAACTGTTGCACCACAATGGCTTTCATATGGTGGCTGCTGATGAACTGTAGCAAAACAGCTGGGCCTAATTAAGTCATGCAAATCAGGTGGTATCAAGTCACACAGAGGGTGCTGCCTAGGGATGCCAGCCTCCAGATGGGACCTGGGGATCCCCTGGAGTTACTGCTCATCTCCAGACTACAGAGATAACTTTCCATGGAGAAAATGGATGCTTTGGAGGGGGGAGTTTATGGCATTGTACCTCACTGAGGTCCCTGTCCTCCCCAGGCTCCACCCCCAAATCTCCAGGAGTTTCCCAGCCTGGATCTGGATCTGCTGCTGGTGGCCAGAGGGGATACTTGGCAACCCTAGACTGCTGCCAGTAAAAACCCTGCTTTTTACTGACAAAAACAGTTAGAGCTTCCCCCCCTCCCCCGAACATTCTAATCTCCTCACAGTTGATGTCTGGAGTTGGTGCCATTTCAAAAGGTATTTTGGGGGATTCTACGGTCACTGAAGTTTTTTTTTAACTTTTCGGATTTTTCTGCACACAGGGGGAGTGCCCCCCATGTGTAGGAAAACCTCCCTGCCTCCCAGGTGCCCCCCCTGCACGGATTTAGGTATCCTCACACAGGGGGCGCCTTCGGAATTAGATATATAGATATAAAACATTTAAACAATTCAATGAAAACATAGAACTACAAACACAATACAACCAGGGAGGAGGGCCAATAAGAATTTCTGGGGATACACCAGGCGAAACAACAAAGTCTTCACCCACTGGCGGGATACGGACAAATCTCCCTGGGGAGGGAGTTCCAGAGTTTTGGCACCACAACTGAGAAGGCCCTTTTTCAGGTTGTCACCTGCCTCGTCTCAGATGGTGGGGGCACCCTAAGCAGGGTCTCAAAAGATGAATGGACTCATGGTTACCCACAGAAAACATCTCTTCCTATTCTGTGCTTCATGAAGGGCTAATAATCTAAATCCACAACATACAGAGTAGTGATGGGGAGCTTGCAACAGTTTCATGTGGTCCATGCATCTTTCTCTTGCCAGTATCAACAGTGCAGTGCAGTGGTAAATCTGAACTAGTCCTAACCAGAGTTAGCTTGAAACAGGCTTTTCAAACTAAAACTTTAGCTAAAATGCTAACTTAGTTAGCATTCTTTAATTTATTTAGGTGTTTATACTACACTTTTCTCCGTAGAGGGGACCCAAAGTGGCTTACAACATCATTTTCTTCTTACAACAACAACCCTGTGTCTGTGTGCTACATTAGGGTAATTATTATTATTGTGTGGCATTGTTATTGTTAAATAGTGGGTTCCATGGATGAACAGACCCCAAGTCTAGTGATCAGCTCTACTGTATTAGTGATTTCAGCAAGGATCAGAAAGACAAAAATCCCAGGCAGAAGCCTGGTTCTTTAAGCATGCACAAATCACACCCCGAACACACCCCATTCCCAATGATAGGCTATTTACATAACATTGTTTCTCTATTGGTCCATTCTAGGATCCTAGCCAACTATTGTTTGTGGACACAAGCTCAACCCGACCCAGGGCTAGTTTAGGGTTGACTCATCCTTAGTACACAACAGTTATTATAATTATTGTGCGGCATATCTGGGCAGAATAATAGAGAGGGCCGTGGCAATCCAGCTATAGAGTTTTTTAGATGACGCTTCCATTCTAGATCCCTTCCAGTTTAGTTTTTACCTGGGACATGGGACGGAGACAGCACTGGTCGCCCTCACAGACAATATCTGGAGGCATTTGGATCAGGGTGGTTTGGTGGTACTGCTGCTGTTGGACCTGTTGGCAGCATTTGACATGGTTGACCACCAGTTACTGATCCACCGCCTTGCAGATATAGGAGTTCAGGGGCTTGCCTTGCAATGGTTTGTCTTCTTTCTCCATAGTCGGGGACAGAGGGTGGCGTCAGGGGAACAGCTCTCCCAGAGGCACCCACTAGAGTGTAGAGTGCTCCAAGGGGCGGTGCTATCCCCAATGTTATTCAACATCTACATGCATCCCCTTGCCCAGATTGCCTGGAGCTATGAGCTGGGATGTCATCAGTATGCAGATGACACCCAGCTCTATCTGTTGTTGGGCATTCAGTCTGGCTCTAGACAGGAAGATCTGGACTGGGCGTTACAAGCCATGGCTGGTTGGCTTAGACTGAGCCGAATGAAAGTGAATCTGACGAAGATGGAGGTCCTGTGCTTGAGTAAAGGCGGTTCAGGGGTAGGGATCCCACTCCTGACCTTCGATGGGGCGTCGTTGGTGCCAGCGCCAGAGGTTAGGAGCTTGGGATTGCTCTTGGATGCCTCCTTAACAATGGAGACCCAGATAGAAGCCATGCCAAATCGGCCTTTTACCATCTTCAGCTAATTAGGCAGTTGGTTCCCTTCCTCGAACACAACAACTTAGCAACAGTGATCCATGTGATGGTCACCACGAGATTAGACTACTGTAATATTCTCTGTATGGGGCTGCCCCTGTCACAAATCTGGAAGCTGCAGCTAGTGCAAAATGCAGTGGCCAGGCTTCTGATGGGTCACCCCCATGAGGGAGCACATCCAGCCTGTCCTAAAGGCATTGCACTGGCTGCCAATAGCAAACCAGATTTGCTTCAAGGTGCTGGTCCTTACCTTTAAAGCACTTTATGGCCAGGGTCCGACATAGCTGAGGGACCACCTTTCCCCATATATACCCCAGAGAGCACTTCAGTCAGGGTCACAAAATCGTTTGGCCCTCCCAGGTCCCAAGGACGCCAGGCTGACTGCAACCAGGACAAGGGCTTTCTCGGTGGTGGCTCTGCAGTGGTGGAATGAACTCCCAGAAGAGATCAGGGTCCTGAGTGACCTTTTACAGTTCCTCAGGTCCTGCAAGATGGAGCTCTTCCACCAGGCATTCAATTAGGAGTTGCCGCCGCCGCCACCGCCACCACTATTACCACCGCTATTATCACCATCATTTCAATAGTAACAGAAATTTGTAGAGAGCTGGTGCCTGGTCTGTTACTAAAGCCTGTGCCTGCCGTTCAGAAACAAGAAGATCAATGAGCTGAACATTCAGACAATCTATACAATGTATAAGGCCATCTATATGATAGCAGGACACTATTGCTAGCACTTTATATTGTTATAATATGGTTTTATTGAATTGTTTTAGAAGTTTTATGAAATTTGAATGTTATGTTTTATTGTGTAAGCTGCCTTGAGCCTGCCTAGGTGGGGAGGGCGGGGTACAGATTTGAATAAATAAATAAATTGTGTGTAGTATAGCCAGGGCATTTGTGGGCATTTGCTAGTTTTCCAAATGGCTTTTACTTAATCTACCTTCCCATTGCTAATGTGACCTGCTACTTGTCTGGTCTTATAAGATACAGTCAAAATTTTCTGAGAGCCAGTTTGGTGCCGTGGTTAAGTGTGCAGACTCTTATCTGGGAGAACTGGGTTTGAGTCCCCACTCCTCCACTTGCACCTGGCTGGATGACCTTGGGCAAGCCATAGCTCTGTACCAGCTGTTCTCTCAAGGACAGTTGTCTCAGAGCTCTCTCAGCCCCACCTACCTCACAGGGTGTCTGATGTAGGGAGGGGAAGGGAAAGGAGTTTGTAAGCCACTCTGAGACTCCAAGTGAAGGGTGGGGTATAAATCCAATCATCCCCTCCTCCTCCTTCTTTCAACAAACCCAGTTCTTTTCAGTTTTTCTCATCTGAGCTACCTTTTGAAATTTGCAGTGCCCTGATATCTTTTACTCTGAACCACTTCAGCTAGTCAGCATCCTTCTTTAATGGTGATGTTCAGAATACTGCATTCCAGATGAGTTTTATCATTGTTTAATAGAATGCTGTTGTTCAAATTTGGGATACATCTTAAAAAACTAAAATTCTGGTTGATCACCTTGTCGGTCTTCCTAGTACATTTTTAATGATAGGAGACGTGGTTTATGTTTCACTTTCTTTGGTGGGCTTTCAATGGTCAGCTCCATCGTAGATCCTTTGAAACAATATTTCAGGTAACACAGCACATGATGCTTAGCAGGGGTTATACCATGATAAGTGACAAAGATCTGGTGTCTGTTCCATAGCTGGCAGTTCTTCCCTTTCAGAGTCCTCTGCCTGCATGCTACTAAACATGAAAAATGTTTTAAGAATTGAAAGATGTATTATGAACTTGGATAGTTCCATTAATGTTGCTTCCACTAGGGCGTGATTGCGATCTGAACAGTTAATCTGCTTTGCTGATTTGAGTGGAATCTGATCTAAATGCCCTCGGGTATGGCATACTGTGTCAGCATCGAGAACTTCAGTGCCATGGCACATTGGTTCTTTTGCTTTGCATGCCACTAATAGCATATCCAAGTTTCCTGCTGCAATGCAGCCTGCCTGTTTGGCAAGTTCCAGTATACCTGGTATCTTGGGAAGCCTGTCAAGGATTTCAGAGAGTACAGAAACTGTGTGACCTGCAGCACGTTTGTTTAGTGCCACAGCTGAGCAATACGAACATTGATTTCGAGATGGAACAGCCACCTAACCATTCCCTTGCTGTGCTGCATAATATAAAGTTGAAGGCTAATCCTTTGACAGAGTTGAGGATTTACACAAATCATGGTTGCTGGGGAAACCAGAGGTTTTAGGTTTCCGAATGATATATGTGAGAGCTCCTTCATAGTTTAATTTACTGTTGTTTGGAATGGGATTGTACAGCACTGTTGGGAGAGGCTCCAAAAAGGTCAATTTCTGTTGCTCCTTTTCCTTGTTTTGCAAAATGATGGGCATCTCAGATCGTTTAAGAATTAAAGCTTTCTAAATCCAAGTTAATGGGGTTGGAAGGAAGTAACTGTGCTCAGAAGTGCTTTACGTTCTAATGTGTTGAAACAAGGCCCATCAGAAGTTCCAGTGTGGGCATACTTATAGGGTCAGTACACACATGCATTATTTGATGTAAGATGTGACTGAATGATCCCCTTGTTCTCTTTCACCGCCAACATAGTGACTTCACTGGAATCAGTTCATGGTTCCAGCTGCAAGCTGACAAGGAATCTAGCTGTAAACATATTTATGAACCAGTCTTTAGAATCCTTAAATGCCATTGAAAAGGGGAACCCATAATATTTACTAGGGTTGTATCAAAATTGTATTAAAATGTACAGTGATATGGCATTAATCTCAATGCTTTAGCAGTTTTAAAACAACTCTTTCCCCCACATATTTTAAAACCAGGCCCATGTCTGTGAAAGATAGCAGGGTTTTTTGCCAAGATAGGACATCTTTGCTAAGCAATCTGATTCCACTTAATGCTGAAATGAATGGCTGAAGCTTGGTGACACATGTGTCGCACAGAGGACTGAATTAATCTGAAAGGGATGTTGTTCATAACCATAAAAAGTCCAAGCAGTTTACTGAGGAAACTATATAGGAAACTGGTGGAGAGACAGGATGTCTCCCAGAGGAAGGGAGCCAGATTGAGAGGTTAAGCCAAATATAACTCTGGTTTTGGAAAGGGGCAGTGGCTCAGCAACAAATATCATACTCAATCCCTGGCTTCTCCAGTTAAAGATCTTAATACGAAAGACCTTATGCTGCCTAAGACTCTGGAGAGCCTCTGCCAGTTGGACTAGGGAATATTAAACTACAGAGCAGTAGTCTGACTTGATAATAAAGCAGCTTCATATGTCCATATGTGTTCCTTCAGTATATTAGGAGGGGGGGGGGCATTCCTTGTTTTTATAGTTGTAACCTACCCTACTTTCAAGAAGTTCAATTTTCAGCTCACCTGATCCCTGTGAGATTGATCCAGCTGAGATAGGGTTGCCAAGTATCGGCGACTTACCGGCAGGGGGGAGTTGTTCTCCCCCCGGGAGCTCTTCTGGTGCGTGCGCGCCACGGCGACGTAATGACGTCACTCGGAGGTGATGTCATCACGTTGGGGACGTTGCCAGGGCAACGCCCCCAACGTGATGACTTCACCTCCGGGTGACGTCATTACACGGGGGAAGTCGTCCTCACCGGACAACTTCTGGGGCAGGGTTCCCCCCGCCGGCTGAATGCCGGCCGGCGGATCGGGAACCCCTATAGCGGGGGATCCCCCGCCACCCGGGCTGACTTGGCAGCCCTAAGCTGAGAGCAAGCCTGCATCAATATGTCACTGGATATCATTCTATTGTTGGTTTATCATTAGCACTCACTTCCTAGATTATCTTGCCCACACAGAAACATCCAGTTGTGAATGACTACAGTATCCAACGATGGGTAGACACACTTTAAGTGATTTAGAATCCAGGGTACCATGGCTCAGTGCCATTCAGTGCCCAGTCTTCATATATTTTGTACATAGCCAGGGAGACTTATGAAGCCATGTCTAAGAGGCATGAATAAAAGGCTGATTCACAGAAAGCCTGCTGCTGCCTCTCCAGCCTGCAGAACTGGCAGGTAAATAATCATGTGGGCTTCTGCACAGATTTACTTCATATTACCATTAGAAGAAAAGGGGCATGGTTAGGGTATCAGCATGGCCCCTGCAAAATAAGAGGTCCATTTCTTTGTCCTGCAAATTATTATCCAGCCTGTTTTTTTTAAGATCCTAAAATGCTCTTTCTGTATTTTAAGGGTCCATCTCTGTGTCAGAAGGATTAACATAGCTTTGCTATTTGGTCAGGATATTGATGACGATAAATCAGGACCAGTTCATAGGTTCATCGTGGGGGTACGGGGGCTGATTTGGAGTGCTCAGATCGCTAGTAACATCTGTACAGTAATCACATGGTTCGGGAGGTTCACAGGATGGATCAGGACAGGTTTGCCTGGGAAGGAAGTGCATTGTTCATAGACTCCTGTATACAAAAATTACTGGTATAATACAAGACAAGACAACCCCATTCCTGGGATGCAGCAGAAAAGGCGGAGAGATTTTAAAATGCAAAGTGGCTATATACTGTGTGCCCAATATACGATCTCTGTGTTCTAGCTGTGTTTCAGATGTTTGCAAACATTTCTCTCAAATGGCCTTTAGAAATGTGAAAAATGAGTTATATTCTCAGAGTACAGATTTGGCAGACAGACGGTAAACACTGCTACTGGGCTGGCTATGAATTGCGCACATAAGCAGTCTATGCTAAAGCTGTCTCTTCCTTTTCTCATTCTCGTCCTTTCTCCCTGGTTTGGCTCACTTGTTTGTTTTATCTACTTACCTGCCTGTATGAACTTCATAAAGACAGGTGCTTGTACTAGGAATGGGGGGGGGGAGGGACCCAGCTAATCAGTTCCCTAATATTCCAGTTGCTCAAATAACCACTTGCATTTTAAGGGGTGTTTGCTCACACGCAGTCCTTCAGTTATGTAGATTCCAGGATTCCTTTGAATGTTTTCACTGGGAAGGTCAGCAGAATTTGACAAGCTTCCCTGATGCTTGCCTACCGCTTCCAGTCTCCCCTGCAATGTGCAGCTACAGGAAAAAACGTTACTTTTCCCCCACCATAGAGAACAATGGAGGGAATGGGGGCAACCTGTTTGAGGGCCCATAGAATTGGACCCCCTGGTCCAAACTTCTTGAAACATGGTGGGTATTTGAGGGAGAGGCTCCAGCAGCTTATAGCAAACCTGTAAGTTTGGGGCCTCTCCCTCAGACTGCTTCCCCTCCAGCCGCTTTTAAAGCTGCTGCCGAATTTTGGCGGCAATTCAGCAGCGGCCCGAATCAGATCAGAGAATCTGATTCGGTCCGTAGCTGCCCTAGTGCCCACTCTTGGGCTGGCAGAGTGCTGCTCCACCTCGCTCCAGCCCCAAATGACCACTGGATAGGTTGACCAATGATCTCTCTCCATATGAGGTTCCTGTAGCACTGACAGACAAATCCATTGGGAAAGAGTTCCCTAAAGGTTGGAAGTTTGAAAACTTCTGTTTCATTTCCTTAATTTCAGCTTCCTTAACTGCAAATCTACCATTGCCTATACAGGCTCCACTGTCCACCCAGGCCAAGCACTCTGTATTACCACCATATTATATTTTAAAGTTACTGTCGCCCTGTCAGTTGCTCCATTGCTTTCTTGTGGTTGGCTTGGGGTGGATCATGCTTCCAGCTCTCAGAAATTTAGAAATATGTCTTTTAAACAATGTTTCGGGGTGGGTTTTTAATAAAAATTTTTAGTCATGCTTATTCATACTTTTGTGTATTTCTTGTGATAGTTAGAGCCAATAATAAAAATTGTTTAACATCCATTTAAAAACAACACACAAGTTGTGGTTTGTATAAAGTGCATGACTCCAAGAGCTGATGGCTTTAGGAAAATGTTTAAGCAGTCACCATTTTGCACCATCCATTTCACCTTGCCACTGGGATAGCAGTCCACTTAGCATCAAAGTTGTTCCTATGCCTGCAGTGGCCTCTTTCTTCATCAGACTTTTAGACATTTGTACAGTCTTATCTTAAAGCAGAGAGAATCATCATGATAACTAGTCAACATCATTGTTGCAAGTAGTATGACTTCTCCTTGTTCTGGGAGCCTGTTGAGGAAATATATATTGATATTTCTGAGTGTATGAGTGTCTTCAGTTGTAATCCAAAATAAATTTGTGTCCTTGATATCAAAAGTTTGGGAAATTGACAGTGGGTGTAACAATATAACTACATCCTAGTTGCTGTTTTCTGCTTGGGAGTGTTCTCATTCCAGAAACTATTTTACATTATCAGGTAATTAACACCCACAGGGCGAATAGATACTGTGCCAGAAAGCTCTGTCATTAAGATGCTGTTGAGAGGTTCCTTGAGTATAAAGTGTAATAATGGACAAAACATGAGACTGTTATAGAGAAAAAGGATGTTTAGCTATTAGGATGCAGAGAAGGGGGAATATGTGGATTCCAGTAGGACGAAAAGAGAACTAGAATGTTGGCGTTGAAGTTGAAAAGCCCTGGTGTAAAATATTCACGAAAGGATCATGGCTGTGGAAGAGAGAATGATTTGGGCCAAGGCGTTCCTTGGGGATGAAATTCACACTTTCAGATTCCAGAACCCTTCAAAGAATGTTAATATGTTCCTTTACTAATATGCATACTATTCTGTTCTAAAACCTGTCATTTTCTTTGAAGGCATTCAGAGCAGAAATTAATGACATCTTTGAAATTTGGTGGCGTTATCACACTGGGTGGGATACAGTTCTGCCAAGATATAAAGCAAAAGTTAATCCAAGGTGACAGTCTCCGATCTCTGTGGAGCCTCCATTCAGTCATTGTGAATAAAATTTAAAATATCTCTGTGCTTCTGAATGATTATAGATGACTGTTTTATCACATATTGGCACCTGCTGAGTGGTAACATTTTCCATAAGATACCACTTGGCAGGATAATGGGCAATAATGGAGTGAGATAGCTCTCCCTGAATTGGTTTGGTCATATGTGTAAGTTCTGAGACTTAGCCAGACCTGAATGATGTACACAAGCCAAAAGACTGTATTTATTCCTTCTGAACATCTTTTCTTCTTCTGAGGTATTAGAGAAGGCCACAGCTGCTAATGGCATGTTTGGACATGTTAAAAATTTGGGAATGGGGCCTTATGGGACAATTTTTCTTTCAAGTTTAAAGTCATCTTATTTTTGGACTGGGAGGGAATTTTCCCTCATATTTAATTGTGACAATGTATGCCCTGGAGCACTTAATCACAAGTAGTGTTTATTAAACATGGTCAGATAAATTCGTCCTGTATTCTGTAATACCACCACCACCCATTTCTAGACGATCCCTCAGGTCTGTGGTACAGAACATCAGTTTTAAAAGCCCCAAAACCCACAGAAAAATTAAAATGCCCTGTTACATTTAAATTTCCCACAGCTGCAGCTACTTAGTTTGGGCTGTTGAATGTCAACCCTTAAGGATTATTCAAATTTTTAAAAAAGGTTTTGGAGTGTGTTGCCTTGGTTTGTAGTTTTCCATTTCAAATGATATGTCAGTGTTTGAGAACACCTGTCTGGCCATATAAGTATTATTGAATCTGGGGGTGTTTGGGAATTTTGAGAAAAGGCAATAAGTACCATCACAAAATGGCTGCCCTGGGAATAGGGGAAATCACTAAGTGACTTCTGTGAGGCAGTGTCTGTTGAAAAATGGGAAGGTTCACAAGCAAAACATCCTACAGTGGAGGCCCATGCTACTGAATGGACAGAAATAAAGGCAATGAATTGTGAACTGTGGTAAAACACCTTTTGTACCAGGAAAGTGGAAAAAAGCTTGGTTTCAGTTTCCAAAGAGAGCTTGGTCTCTGCATGGCCATAGGGAGAGGTTTCCAATCCCAGAAATCTAAAAAAGTTGAAATGTATGGCCAAGCTAACAACACACGGCTGTCCACAATGAGTTCAGCACTTCTCTAGTCAGTCAACTGGTAGAGAGGGACCTGACACTCCCTCTTTTTTTAATTGTTAGATTTAAACCTCTTTGGATTGTATCTCCGAGAGTCAAGAAGCAAACAGGTACCAGGAAATACGTCTGTGGGACTAGTGGTCTAGCAGAATAATTGTATGAGAGAGGCTAATGTATTAGGTATTCTAGGTTATATTTATTTTAGGCTCTTATGTAAATGCACAAGGATGTACCAGATGTCTTCAGGTACTTTTTACCCTCCCCCATCATTATATGATTCCAGCAACCTTGACCAAAAATATTTACTTGAAAACTTGTGTCATGGATTTCAGCAGAACGTGCTTACAAGTAATATTGTTGAGAATCTGTGAGTGCAAGTTATTTTTTTTCTTGCCTTTTGAAACTCTTCCAGACAGAGCTGAGATTCGGTTGGCTTTTCCTGCATTTGTGACAATCAAGTTGGGCACACAATGCAAACATTTTCAGGCTGCCTCTGCCTCATGCTGTGTTACTGAGAAATGATGAAAGTTTAATGTCTGCTTGATTGCTGTGTTCTTGGGGCTAATTTGGTCCTTTCCAAGCACCAGAGGGGTTTGTGTCAGATGGTCAGAGATGCTGGAGGAGGCAGAATGGAAGAAACACAACTGCAACTTGGAGAAAAGCCTGAGCCCTGAAGGCTTCTTTTTCAGAGAGGTGCTCCATAGGAAGAAGTAGACCCAGAGACAAGCAGAAGGGCACTTTCAAATATCACAGCGTGTCAAAGCAAACATTATGAAATAGAAAGAATAGCAAAAAGAGGTCAGGAACTACTGCAAGACACAATGACACAGGTCCATGCTAGCTCACCTAAGAAACATTGAAAAGAGATGAAAAGATACTATCAGCTTGTAAACAATTCCACAAAAAGTAATTCGCCTTTATAACATGTACAAACTTGCTCAAATATACATGTGTTAGTCATTTGTTAACCTGGAAAAAAGAAAAAAAAAGAACCAAGTTCTGCAAAGCTTTTCTGCTCGATCGCCTAGAGATGGATTTATTTATTTATTTAACATATGGCAGAATTACATATAGGAAGCATAGAATACATAACCAAGTTGATATAACGGGTATGCAGACTGATTAGGCAGTCCCCGTAAATACTAATATCTAAATTTTCAATCCACTCAATTGCAGCTGGGGAGAGTTCAAAGCGCTCTGTCACATCACCCTGGAAAGCATGATGGAAAACAGTTTGGCAGGCAGCATCACAATCGCATTCTGGTCCTGGTATTTTGCCCCATATAAACAGCAGGCCTGCACAACTACCAAAGCCTGTTCATATTCTATTAGCTGTCTTCCATACTTTACATAGCAAGTCAGATCCTTCGGGCCTCTCATTGGTGTTTATCAGGTTATGGATATTGGGTGGAACCAGGGGTCATTTCAAGCAGGAGCTCGGGGGAGCGCAGCTCCGGGAGTTGGTGCCAGCCACCCCCCCCCCCCCCCCGTGGGGGAATGCCTGCTTGTGTCATGGCTGCAGCAAAATGTCCCCGTTCTCTGGAAAAGTCCTTGTTCCTCTGACCAGCCTTCTGAAGGCTTCAGCCACCACTGAAGCTGTCCTCCCAGAATAGTGGTATTTCTGAGGCTTGCATTGGTAGCTGTCCCCTCTCTACCAGCTTTCTTTCTTTCTTTCTCTCTCTCTCTCTCTCTCTCTCTCTCTCTTTCTTTCTTGCCTTCTGACATACTTCCGGTGATGTTAGGTGGTGTAGCACATGCAAATAAGTTATGCTAATGAGCTATGCTAATAAGCTCCGGCACCTCTTTTTCTATGAAAGGACCCCTGGGTGGAACTGATAGCATCCATGTTTGCAACGATTCATTCCCTAGATCGAAATTTTGTGATTGCAGGATTTGTGCATATCTTATTGCTAAGTGTCGAAATCTGAGTCTGGATAGGTCCGCATCAGCCATGTCTTTGTGGATGGGCAACTCACTGTTTTCAGTGATCTTTTTATATTCACAAAGAAGAGCATCTTGTCTTCGGAGATGCAGGGGACGGCTTCAAGAGGATATTCGATAAACATATGGAGCAGAGGTCCATCAGTGGCTATTAGCCACAAGGTATAGATAGGGGTGCTCAGTCTGGGGCTTTTTTAGCAGGTGGTACCAAGAGAGACTCATTAATATCTCTTAATTCTAAATGTCCTTATAAATCTCTCAGGTTCACCATCGGCAATGTGGTGTAAGTTTGGTTTGCTTGAACCCAAGATGGTCTTCAAATTGTGCAGACACCAAAAATGCGGGGGGGCGGGGTATTTTCACTTTTCCTGTCATTGCTGCATCCTTGGGTACTGTGAACATAAAAAAAATATTATACAGTGAGGGTGTGATGCTTACTGAAGCCAAAACAAGCTGGTATATCCAGGCCCATAACTTTGAACTGTCAGTCTTGGTACAGTTTTTTCCCCTCTTCCGCTCAAGTTTGATTTACCCTACCCCATTTATTTACAACCCATTAGAGAGATACAAATGGGGGCTCCATGAAACTCGGGGGGGGGGGGCGGGATCCCATTCCCCATCACTGTCTGGCACAGTGGAGGAGCCACAGCGGGATGGTGTCTGGGTGGAGCAGATCTGAGCCTGTGCTGCAAAATGGAAGAAGTTTGCTTTGAGTTTAGTCTGAGAGACGGACTGACCAAAATACAGTGTTTTCACTGCAGGCTTGTGGCTTAAATCACTCTGGAGTGCTAGTGGTAATCAGGAAGGGTTCCACAATAAAAACTATATCTACAGAAACCCTGTTATATCGTTGTCTGCTTGAACAACACATACACGCTGCTAACACTCTTCCACATTCAATGTCTTATCATGACCAATATAGGAAGCAATTCTGCAAGACAAAACAGCCTCAATAAGTATTTTTTGTGATGATTGATGGAACCAGTGTAAACATTTTCTGGTTGCATCTACCCCCAACAAAATGGCCTTTTCTTAACCCTTATCACTTTTAGGAGGACTGCTTTGCATTCAGTGCATCGCAGTCTGAAATGTAGCCATCAAACCCTCTAGCAGCATTGTTTTCAAGCATCAAATCCACAAGCATTTTAGGGGAATGTGCCAGCACTTGCAGAGGTTCCCAAACTTATTTGGCCTACTGCACCCTTTTCAGAAAAAAAAATTACTCAGCACCCCCCTGGAGATCTACCTTCAACAAGTGGACAAAAAGATGCAGCTTGTGGATCTGCACCTGGATCTTTCCAGCCCACCTGGATTGTTCCAGCACCCCCGAGGGGGCGGTATTGCCCACTTTGGGAACCAGTGCGTCTAGAGAGACTAGTGCTTCACCAGTATCGCTGCTCTGCTAATGCTGTTGTCTAAACCTGGGGTGATTTTCTTCTGTATTGCATTCCTGTGATTTCCCTGGCACTTATAGCTTTCTGCCATCTGCCCTTCTGCCTCTTTGCAAGCATGCAAAAGTGCCTGAAAACATGTCTCTGCTCCTTTAACTTTGGATCCATGCCTCTCAGTAATTTAGGTAATTATTCATTTTATATTTTCATATCCCAAGGCAGCTTGTTCATTAAAAACAGTTTGAAAAGTAAAAATAAAAACGAGTGTAAAATCAACACAAGTGGCAATAAAACAATAAAAAGGACCGATAAAAATGAAATGATAGAAGCAGCAGCACTCGCCTTTAAAATTATCAATAAATGACAGTAATAGCCAGTTTAATCAAATACAAATATTTGTCTTCTTTTCCTCACATCCCTTCTTCCAACTATTTTACATGTTGTTCTTGCTGTTGTTTTATTGTGACCTTGTGGGCAGGGTTTCTTCATTTCTGGCTTAGTACAGTGCCCAGTGCTGAAGAACTTGTTAAATAATAAATATTATCATGGTTTAAGCAGCCATGTAAGCGGTAATAGCTGAACTTGACATCTGTATTTCTGGGACTCCATGAATGCACTGCAGCATTGTACCGAATAGTAAGTTTATTCAGTGCTCTGATTATTCATATACTACAGATCCAAGTGAAGGATCGATAAGAACACAGCTGTAAAAAATGGTGGCTGGTTTCTGCCTTCCAGCAATCTGATGCACAAGTCTTGTTTCCTGCTGTTCTTAAGAATAATGAAAAGTGTCAAGAAAGGTAAAATGTTGCTGGACTGTTCAGGAAAGCAGTGCCCAACAAAAGGGCTGCGGGCGGGAACTGGCCCATCCAGGGCCCTTGTTCAGCCCGTGAGCAACTGGTCACGATCTTTGTTGCCAGATGACAGACTATGCATATCTCTGTATACTGTCCCAGGGCTTATGAGTAATGAGTAATGAGCAGTGGAAGTGGGAAGGTGAGCATCAGGGAGATGCTATAAGGAAGTACCGTAAGAGTGTTAATGTTTTAAGCATGTTTGTATTTTGAGTAAAAAATAATATCATTAAATGGGTTCGCCTGTGTCCTTTACAAAGTTTGTATATCGAATACCTGGCATTACATTTTATGGCACCCATGGCCTGGCCTGTCAAAGTGACATATATGTCCGATCTAGCCCTTGTAACACATGAGTTTGACACTGCTGCTCTGGACGTTTCCCATCCAAATACTAGGCAGGGCCAACCCTGTTTAGCTTCTGAGATCTGACGAGATCAGGTTAGGCTGGGCTATCCAGGTCAGGGCAGTAGCACCTTAGAGACCAACAAGATTTCCAGGGTAAAAGCTTTCAAGAGTCATCAGATTTGATGCTCAAAAGCTTATATCCCAGAAATCATGTAGGTCTGCAAGGAGCTACTGGACTCAAATCTAGCTGTTACTGCAGACCAACCTGGCCACCCTCTGAAACTATCTTCTAGGTTTCTGGTTTGTGTGTATGAAAGCTGTACATGCATGGAAAATCCAGTTCACATGAAACGGTGACTACACATATCAAGTGCATCCCAAGGACTTCCTGCTCCCAACCCACACAGTTCCGGTTTGCATGGACATAGCATCTGAAGAGGCCTACACTATGGCCGAGGACAGACTGGCAGTCTGGGCCGCTCTGCCTTCGCTTTGAAAGCGGAGGCAGAGCGGCAGTCCAGACTGCCACATCTGCCTGGAGGAGGCGAGCTGGACGCAACGTGTCTGGCGCCATGCTCCTCCCGCAGCAGCCGGGCACCACTTAAAAGTGGTGTCCCGGCTGCTGCAGCGTGTGTTCCACCTGCTTCCGCGTGGCTCCCCTGCACCAGCCAGGGGAGCCACGCGGCGTTCGCACGCCACCGCAGGAAGCCGCCCGCAGTCTGGACGCTGCAGGCAGTTTCCGGCAGCATGTGAACGCTGCGCGGCGGGGCCAATCCCCCCCCCCCCCCGCCTTGTTCTGCCACGCCACGGAGGCGCGGCAGAACTCAAGTCTGTCCTCAGCCTTTGTCAAGGAAATGAAGAGGTTATGGGTTAGTCGGAGAGCCAGAATTTTGCATGCAGAAGTCCTCAAGTTTGGTCCTGGAATATTCAGCTTAACTGGTCCTCAAGAAAGCTAAGAGGCATAAAGCTTCTTTGTGAGAGACAGATTACTGAAACCCTGTCCTGCTTTGCAGCTGGCGAACATGCTTCCCACAAGAGATTGGGGACTGAGGTCTTTGATTCAAATTCATAAAAGTCTATCAGAGCTTGTCGCAAAAGCCCGATGTCTCCTCATAGCTCCTTCCTACAACAGGTTCCTGTATTTCTGGCTGTGCTTTAAATGAAGAGCATGGAAAACTGAGTGGCCAGATGCATACCAAGAACCAGTACAGTTTATTGGTTTGATTGAGATCAAGGAGATTGTGAGGGAGGGATCATGTCTCAGTGGTCAAGTATCTGCTTTGTACGCAAAAGTTGGCCAATTAGATCCCTGATACCACTAGATTTAAAGGAGCAGGTGATGTGGAAGACCTCTGCCTCAGACCCTGGAGAGCCCCTCCCAGTCACAGTAGACAACTCTGACGTTAATAGACAAATGGTCAGATTCAGTCTTCATGAGATCCAAGTCCTACTCTGGGATCAGATCTCCATACTTTCATGGCACTCAGAGGGTGTTCTTGTCCCACCCCTTTCTCTCAGCCTAACCTATTTTACAGGGCTTTAAGAACAAGATAGTGGGGTGCAGGAACCATGTATTCTTCCCTGAAATCATTGAAAGATTTCGTTAAGAGAAGGATATTACTCTTACATCTTTTAGTGGGTGTATAAACTGTCAACAGTATGTTTGAGAGCAGTCAAGGGTGTAACTATGTGAATACTCAAGAAACTGCCTTATACTGAATCAGACCATTGGTCCATCACAGTCAGTATTGTCTACTCAGTATTGTCTACTCAGCATCTCCGGCACTCTTTCTCACTGCCTGCAGCCTGGTCCTTTTAACTGAAGATGCCACAGATTAACCCTGGTGCCACGCAGATGCTCTGCTACTGAGCCAAGTCCCCTCCCCATGGAGAAAATGGATCTCTGTTCCAGGAACATACAGGGGTGGGGGTGATGATAGGGGGTGGGCGGGGGTGATGATGAATGTGTAGACTGAAATAGGATTTTGTCCAGTATTGCCCACCAAGTGTAATACTGGGAACATGTTGGTACAAAATATGGAACTCGAGGGAGCCCTGTGGCTGTCTTACATTCCTGTCACACTGACAGCCCTGCTGTAAAACAGCTACAAAGAACATTTTCAGTCAGATTTTTTGCCAGACATTGGAGCTTTTCCTTCAGCAAAGCGGAAGCTGATGACAAAGGGGGAAGATGAAGAAGGGAGTGTGGGGGAGGGTTGTGTTGGGAACAGACCTTGTTAAAATATTTTCTTCCATATACCAAAGCCTTGGCCTCTTTGACTTCGCACTGCAGGCTTGATCATTTATTTAGAAAACCTCCCACACACCCTGGGAATTGGAGACAGAATCAGGCAAGGAAGGGAGGGGAGGCGAGGAGGTTCACTTCATAAATTTACGTTCTCAGAGGCAGGCCAAGAAATATCTTCTAATTTGTATCTAAACGCTTCCCTCTATGTGATGTGTCTCTTCATGCTAATTGCAGTTTGCAGTGAGTAATAGGAGGAAAGTGTTTATTTCCTGCTGCCGAGCCCAAGAAACGTGAGGGGGCAGAGAGAGTGAAAGCTGCATCCCAGCCATGGTGCCCTTCCCCTGAGATATATGACAATGTTATGTAGTTGGGGCAATAGATTTCATGGACCCGAGACATTTCATAGGGCATAGCACCACACAGCAGCTCTGAGATTGCGTGTCCTCCAACTATGATCCATGTTGCTTATTCTCCTGTTACACATTTCATATTCCTTGACATTTGTAAAGAGTAATGTAGGATGCAGCCCTGAAAGACAAAGCACCACTCCAAGGATGCACAATAAATTCTTGGGTGGCCTGACCTCTAAAGGTGCTATCTCCCAGGTAGCCTCAGCCACCTGTGGGCTGATTTACATAAAAGGGCTTTTGTATTTTCTCTAGGCAGCCGTGCATGGAAGTATTATACTCTGCTGAGAAGCCTGAGAGCCAGCCACTTGCAGGGGAAGGGCTACAGCTGTTTTCGCAGCGAGTCAAGCTGGTGGGATCATAAAAATGGCTGCCCTCATATAAGTAACAGCTTTAGAGTAATGTGCCTTTGCACACTGCAAGACTTACTATGTGAGGAGGTCTTTCCAAGGAGTCCCAGTCCTAATGCAAGCTTTTTAGCATTTCTTCATTTCTGTGGAAGGTGGTATTTGAGTGGCAACTGATGACATGTAAATAGGCATTGCCTCATGGAAAACTCTCCCTGTCCGTTTCATGGTAGAAGAAGAAGAGATTGGATTTGTACCCCGCCCTTCACTTGTAGTTTCAGAGTAGCTTACAATCTCCTTTCCCTTCCCTTCCCCTCCCCAAGAGACCCTGCGAGGTAGGTGGGGCTGAGAGAGCTCTTTCAAGGACTGCTCTTGAGAGAACAGCTGTGAAAGAACTTGTGACTGACCCAAGGTCACCCAGCAGCTGCATGTGGAGGAGTGGGGAATCAAACCCGGTTCTCCGAGACTAGAGTCCGCACTTCTAACCACTACACCAAACTTGTCCTCCCTGACAAGTCCTCAAATGGCAGCCTTCAGATGGAAACAGAAAGTGAGGGCTTTGTGTTGTCTTTTTTCTCCTTTTTTGTTTTCTCCCCCTGCTCCCTTCGGGGGGGGGGGGACTGGCTGTCATGGACATAGGGGGCAGCTTAAGTTCCTACAGTGTCTGGGGAGAGAGAATTGCCCCCAATCTGTACTCTCTACTCTACTGGACAGAGGAGGTAAGCAAGCATTCTGGTCACTGCATCCTTGCATGTTGTGATGGGAGTGGGTGAAGTAAGGGAATTCACTTAATCAGTTCCCACCAGCCTTGAGAGACTTGAAGTACAGCAGTCGAGTGTGGTTGGGAGGTGGCAGTGCTGGGAGGGAAGTAAATCCACTGATTGACTTATTTCGGCCAGGTCACACAGAAGAACCCACTAGAAAAAGCAATTATGCTTGGATTGGTTAGTAGCAAAAGGAAACCAGGCCACCAAAGAACACGGTAGCTAGACACCATAAAAGTCAAATTCAACACCAGCCTGAGCATGGAACAACTCAAAGAAACAGTATAAGATTGGAAAGCATGGAGAGACCTGGCCCACAGAATCTCCAAGAGTTGAACACGACTGAATGGCTAACAACAAACAAAAAAATCCACTGAGCTGGTCCAAGACACTGTCTAGATTGTGACAGCTGTAATGGCCTCCTGTAGTGTATGACTGCCTGTAGATGGCTACTGGGACTGGCATAAATTTACAGATTTTGGAAGCTATTGTTACTTAAGTAGCTAAATCATGAATTGGTCAGTGCAAATGCTATGGTGGGTAAGCACAAAGAAGATGCCCTAATCAGCAAAGTGCACCAAGAGCATTATTCCCAGGGTAACCATAGACAGGAGAAAAGGTTATAGATTTTGCACAGGGGGTGTCTCTGGTGAATACAGCAGTGGTGTCTGGCAGCCAGTAGAAAAAGCAAATCTTGGCAGTGGTAAAAGGGGACATGTGGCCTCAGAAATCAGGGGACTTGTAACCAGTTAAGAATTAGATAAAGAGGGAATAGGAAACCCTGAGAGACAGAAATGCAGAAGGTGCCATAGGGTTCAGACCCTTGCTGAAGGGTTCAGACCCTTAGATGGCATCAATTGACATGGGCACAAAACTGCTGCTTGCTGCTTCTTTTTTTTAGCTCGTCTTCTGGGATATAATCGTTAATGCAATTTTTTTCCAAAAGTGGAGAAAGAAAAACCAAACTCTATAAGCTGGATAAACTTAAGAACATTTGCATATTGTTGCTTTCATTTGTAGTATTCATTCTGCTTCTATTAGATGTGGAGAAAAATGTGCCTCTGGTTTCTGAGATTACACTGAGCACCGCCAAAGCTAACCCATAAGGACTAGAAACAAGATGGGTTATCTGGCTTATTAATTCTGACCCAAATAGCAGATTTGATCCTGTTCTTGCATGGTGCAATCACAGCTTTGTTTAATGCATGAATTCCTAACTGCAGTGTCCTCTTCCATTTGCTGAAACTTGAACCAATGAGCCCTCACATGAGCCGGTTCAAGTGTGGGGGTGTTTCTAGGAGCAGAGATTTTTCAAGAATGGATGTTGCTAGCCTCCCTGTAGCGGCCACACCATCTTGCACATATAGCAGCAGCTGGCACCAAGCCTGAGTGCAGGTCACATGCTTTTGTTTCACCCCTTTGCAAGAGGGCTGGCTCAGCATTCTCTGCCCTCCACTCCTGTTTAACCACTCCCTGGAGCGTTCTCCCTGAGCTGAGCTTCAAAGCATCAGCACAACTGCAAGTTTAGCATTTGCTGTAAAATAGCATTGTGATTTCCCTCTGTCCCTGTTTAATCTTCTTACATTCCAGGGATTTTCCAAAGACTGTTGTGAGGATAGAACCTCCTCATTAGCTGAAGAACTTAAAGAGGCATGCAGAGTATTTGTTGATAGATTTCCCAGCACTTTTGGCTGCAGGGAATCTCAACCACGGCCAGAGGGATAAGGAGGGCTGGATAGGATTTCTCCAAAGAGCTCATTTTCATAATTACATCTTTTGTTGCATTAAACATATCCTATACTGGGTAAAGTTACAGAGATGCTAGGAAAAAAGTTAGCAACCTACTTTCCCCTTGCTTGTGTATATGGCTGCTGAGGATTTCAACCTTTAGGTGTTAATATCCCAACTGGGGGATTCTCCTGTTAAATGAAGGGAAGAGAGGCAAAGAATACTTAAGGAATCCAAAGTGATGGTTTGCTGATCTGGATCTGCCTTACCTTGAACCAGGGGTTGGCAATTGTTTTGGCTTGGGGGCCACTTTGTGGGAGTGGAGGTTAGCAGAGGGCCGCACCTTTTAAAATGATTGCACTCATTAGTTAACTTTGCATTTCAGTTAACTTTGCATTTTACTTAACTTTGCGGCCCTGGGAAGAGGAGGATGGGGGAGGGAAGGTAACTTCCTTCTTCTGCCTCCTCATCACCCAATAGGGCTGCTGGGAGCAGGGGGTGGGGCTTGGTAATGTGCCCGCCCCCAGACACTTCACTCCCAGAGTGCAGATGCCGCTTCTCTGCGCTCTGGGCCCAACAGAGGCCTGACTGAAACCATGTGGCCGACTGTCTTGCCGGCCGTAAAAAACTCTGTGGCGGGCCGCATGTGGCCCGCGGGCTGCAATTTGCCCACCCCTGAATTAGGCCATTCTCCATTTAGCTTAGAACTTTCTGGTGCCACTGGACAGCAGCTCTCCAACGCCTTAATCAGAGGAGGGCCTTTCCCAGCACCTGATATATGAGATCTTTTTAACCAGATTAACTCTTCTTGTCTAGACTTTCCAATCTACCAAGTTGCTGCCTTTTTGGTATGAATGTTTTTCAGATTTTCCTAGGATCCACCAACTGAAGTCTCACTTGAAATTTTGAGCTTTCCTTTCCTACCTTTTCCTCTCTGTGTAGATCCAAAGAAGCGCCTACTCTGTCTTCTTCGATGAGAGGTTTTCAATCCCTTTGGATCCTGCTGCCCTGGAGGAAAACCGCTTGAGATTTTCTGTCTTTGGCATTGATGAGGATGAGAGAAACATCAGCACCGGTGTAGCTGAGCTAAAGTTGTCAGACTTGGATCTCTCTATCCGGCCTTTCAATGCATGGCTGTATCTGCAGGATATGAATAAGGTAAAATGTCTGTCTTGGTACATCCTTTCTATTGCTATCAGCTTTGTTCCTGACAATGAATTTAATAGGTTACAGAAGAGATGGATGTTAAAGAATCGCTGAGTGTTCTCTCCACCCATACAACTCCATGTTGACACAACAGATCCTGGGAAGACTGTTACCGTATTTTTTGCTCCATAAGACTGACTTTTTCTCCCCAAAAAAGTGGGGGGGAAAGTGTGTGCGTCTTAAACCCCCCTCACCTTTCCCGAGCCACGGCACCGAGCGGAGCTAGGTGCGTCTTATGGTCAGGTGCGTCTCATGGACCGAAAAATACGGTAACTTCATTATGTTGCAGAATGGCTGGGGGGGAAAGGAATAGAGCACTAAAGAATGGACACGATCAGGGGTTCAGAAAGGCATTTACGTCCCTCTGGTGCTGATGAAACCCTTGGCAGCTTCCCAGATCATTTGAATGTTGATATTAGCCCTGAGATGTTACCTTAATGATTTTCTAATGATCACGATTGTCAGGAGACAAGTGATTTCTCATTAATCAGCAGATCTACTTGAGCAGAAAAAACTGCAGTAATTGCAGCGGTCATTAATGGATATGAATCTTTGAGCTTGCTGGGTTGTCCTAACAGAAATGCCACTTCAGTGAAACACTTCTGTTGTGATGGACACTGTCACAAAGATTTGGGCCTTAAAGGTTTTGATTTCATGAAATGGCCACCCTCCTTCTGAAATCATCCACATCTGTCGGTGACATCAGTGGAGCAACACCAAGATATGCCAGCGGAGGAGAGCCAATGGGATGGAGTATTTAACATAGGAGAGAGGAGAGCTGGGTTCAAATCCGCCCATGCCGTGAACTTTACATGGGCTAGTCACTCTCAGTCTAATCTCCCTCACAGGGTTATTATGAAGTTAAAATAGAAAAGGTGAGAATCATAACTGCTGCCCTGAGTTCCTTGAGGGGACGTTAGGTTAAAGATGTGAAAGGTGGTTGAGAAAGTGTCCCTTTGCCTTTGGTTAGGTGATTGTCTTTGTACATGAGTAGCCTAGTCAGCAGGGAAGATGAAGTCATCAGGATTAGTGCTTCAGCTGACAATAAAAGAGACACTGGTGGTTTCCACACGAGGATGGGTTTTTGTAGTTTCCTTGTTTCTGGTAAGGCTGCTGATAAAGTGCAGCAGCAGTGGGGATTCCCATCGCAGGTTTGTTTGTTTGTTTATTATTTCTATTTATATCCCGCCTTGCCGGACGAACTGGCTCAAGGCGGCATACAGGCATTAAAAAGAAATAAAACAATAAATACAAGTAAAATCACAGATACAACATAAAGTGCTGATACGAGCCATATGGCTACAAATAATGGCGGCATTCAGTGTACAGTCGGGGATGAAAGCAATATCCAGCAGTATGTCATAAGGGCCATAAGGTGTGATGCATTTGATGGTCAGGTAAGTCATAAGGGCCATAAGGTGTTCCTTATGACACCTTTGTCAGTGGCAGCTCCTAATCAAAAGCCTGGTGGAAGAGCTCCATTTTACAGGCCCTGCGGAACTGCAAAAGGTCCTGCAGGGCCCTTATGTCCTCTGGGAGCTCATTCCACCAGCATGGAGCCACCGCTGAAAAGGCCCTGGCTCTAGTGGTGGCCAGCCTGACATCTCTTGGGCCAGGAAGAGTCAGGCGGTGTTGCGATCCTGACCTCAGTGCTCTCTCGGGCACATATGGGGAAAGGCGGTCCTTCAGGTAGGCAGGCCCCTGACTATCCTGGCAGTTTCCCTTCCCCAGTCCCCCAGAAGTGGCCATATCCTCTCCTGGGTCACCAGGACTTTTGCAATTTTTTTTTAAATGGCACTAAATAGGATATTATTATAGTGATATACCATTGCAGCAATAAATGTAACAGGTTCTGTGAATTCCCAGATTTCTTTTTTAAAACAGAGCAAGTCTCTAGCACTTCTGTTGTAAAATCTGCAAGGGAATAGGCTAGATACTTGCTCTTTTTATCAAAGCTGAGAATTTGGGGAGTCATGGTGGCTCAGTGGTTAAGACACTGAACTGCAGACCAGAAGGTCAGTAGTTCGGCAGTTTGAGACCCGAGTACTGCCTGACGGAGTGAGCTCCCATCTCTGGTCCCAGCTCCTGCCAACCTAGCAGTTCGAAAGCAAGAAATTGCAAGTAGATAAATAGGTACCGCTTCGGTGGGAAGGTAACAGCGTTCTGTGCCCCTTGGTGTCTAGTCATGCTAGCCACATGACCACAGAGATGTCTTCAGACAGCACTGGCTCTTCAGCTTGGAAATGGAGACGAGCACCGCAACCCTAGAGTCAGATTTGACTGGCTTTCGAGCAAGGGAAACCTTTACCTTTACCTTACAATGGTATATCAATATAATTATATTCTACTAAAAGCCCCCCAGTGGTGGGGGGAGGAAATGGCTGCTATGGGAACAGGGTCAGGGAAACTGGCTACCATGTGGGTGGGAAAACCTGAATTTACCTGCCACACATCAAGACTTTAACTGCAGTATTTTCTAAAACTTTGGAGCAAAGCAGGTTTGAAAAAGATCAAAAAATTCCCCAGAGATGTACGATTGCACCAAATGCTGTGGGGAAGCAGGGGTGGGGGGAAGCCTGCTTCTCAACAGCACTGACCTTGGAGCAAATCACCCACGTGGAAGTGGCATCCCAGGCCCAAGGAATGTATTGGGCTTTGGTTTCTTGCACCATTATGCACTTCCTGTATTGATTTCCCATTACCCCTTTTCCGTAAAGGTCAAGTACTTAGTACTAGGATGGTAGTAATCATTGTGTTGGGAAATGTGGGGTTTGACGTCATTGATGGGAGAATGGAGGAAATAAAGACCCTGCAGCAGAAGATCTTGTGAACTCAGGATACACCACAGGAGCGGACTGTGTGTTTTGGTTCCTGCTGGACAAAGACTGGCAGCCGTGGCTCAGCGGTAGCAATGATTAACAGCCTTAGAAGAGTGGAGTTTGGTTTAGAATTGCACTATAAGAATTCTACTGCTGCTTATAAATAGTAACTATTATACTGGATGAAGTAAATTCATAGCAATATACCTATTGCAAGAGTAATGAGAAATGAATGGTTCCTTCCGTTTCCCTGTAGGCAACTGATTCAGTGGGTGAAATCTTGCTTTCGCTTAGCTATCTACCAACAGCAGAGCGATTAACGGTCGTTGTGGTTAAGGCCAAGAATCTGGTGTGGACCAATGGCAAAATGACTGCAGGTCAGTAATGAGTCTTGAAATGTACCAGTGCAGCCCAACCCCTGCAATGCAGCTGTGGCTGGTTAAATACGGAGAATGCCACCTTAAATTTTAGTGGGTAGATTAGAAATGTTTGTTTTATAATTTACATGCATTGCTGTGCACAGACTCATCATGTGCATCTGAAGAGATGTAATGAGCATCCCTGCATTTCGGTTCCCAAGTCAAAGCCTCTTCCAGTCTGAACTAAATAGCATTTAACATGCTTTGTGCAAAGAAGCATTTTGTCTGGGCTTTATATATTTTTAGTAGCTGCTAGTCCGTAGCATTATGGTTGAATCTTAAGGCTGTTTTTTGCCAGCCGAGGTGGGCTATTTTTGCTAATTCACTCCTCCCACTGCAAGCCCTCATATCCCTTTGCTAGACAGTGAAAAGTTCAAAACCTCCATTAAAATAAGAATGGTTACAGTATGTATAGGAAATAATGCATCTTGTTAAGCTGATGTCTTATCAACGGTTTCTAGCAGAACAAACATTAAGAGGATAGAGTCCAGTAATAGTCCTTTTGAATGGCTGGACTTTTATCTCATAGCTGAGAAGTCAGAAAAATGATGTAGTACATTTATGGGCCAGTGATTATTCATAACCAAGTTCTTCTCAGTAAATCACTGGAATATTCTTACTTTTATTCTATTGTGCTACGATGATTTAATAAATGTTTAAAACGTGAAGAAGCTATTGATTTGGAATTGATTGCAGCTGGAGTAACACATGCATCAGCAGCGCTGAAATGAGGAGTGCTTTGTCTTTTTCTCCCTTATTGTAGCCATTAAGGGAGAGTTTTCTGGTTCCCGGTGTGGTTCCTGGCTAGCCATATATGCTACTAGTGAGATATTAGAACAGCACAATTAGAACAGTCTGAGGGTACAATGAACTAATCATGCCCACAGCCTAATTTCTAAATCATAAACAATAAAATACTTATTTTTAAAAGTGTGATAATGGGAAACACTTTGGGAAAAATTATTGGATGTAATCGTTAACACTAGTAAACTGTATAGCTACTGGTTTTTACACTGGCTTTACACCTTCTCACGGTGCTAGTGTAAGACGCAGACCAGTGCATCTGGAAAAGAGGAAAACCCTTTCACCTCTTTTACTGCTCACCCTCTACCTATATGCAGGGCTTTTTTTGTAGAAAAAGCCCAGCAGGAGATCATTAGCATAATAGGCCACACCCAACAGCAGGAACTCATTAGCCTATTAGGCCACACCCCTGACAGTTCAGTTCCCTCTCAGGATTGGCTTCCCCAGTTGCCCTGTGACTTGTGAGACGCATGGGGAACCCGAGGGAAGGAAGGCAGTTTCTGGATCGGCTTCCTGATCGGCTTCTGGATCGGTTTAAACCGCCTTCCCTCCCTGGATCGGTTTGGCTTCCCCAGGTGCCCCACAGCTTGCGAGGCGCCTGGGGAACCCGGCGGGGGGAGGCTGTAGGCGTGGCCAACTCAGAAGCCAGCCGGAACTCCGTTCCTGTGCATTCCTGCCCCAAAATAGCCCTGCCTATATATGTATGGACTGGAAATTTGCAATTTTGTTTCGGTCTCTGTCTTGACTCTAATTGGCCCTTCCCTCTCTCTTTCTATATGTAATGATCGAGGAAATTCTGTTTCATTGTATCTGAAGAAGTGTGCTTGCACAGGAAGGCTTCTACCTTGAATAAAACTTTGTTGGTCTTAAAGGTGCCACTGGACTGCCAAGCATCCTCTTTGGGCCGGAGATGATTCTCTTTGAAGATGCTAAAAAATGATCAATTAGTTTCCCATTTCAGTTAACTGGATTTCTCTTGGTTGTTATAAGAGAGTGCATCTAATTTATTTATATGTGTAGATTCATTATCCCTCTCTGTCCCAAAGGCTGCAGGTGGAATAGCGGTTTAAATTAGACAGCTAAAGAAAAGTCTTAAAATATCATTTTATCAGATAGTCCTAAAGTGTACCACACCCCTGTTTACGTAGTTCAAACTGGCAGGATGTGTGCAGCTTCCAAATATACAGTGGCACATTAGCCATATCCAGACTGAGGTATTTCAGAGCTTCAAAGATAGTCTGCATACAGAAGGCAGTTTTCCTGAAACAATGACCCAATTAAGATGATCTGCTTCTTACCATCCAATCAGATCCTTTTGTGAAAGTGTACTTGCTGCAAGATGGGAGGAAGATCAGCAAGAAAAAGACCGCAACAAAAAGAGATGATACAAACCCGGTATTTAATGAAGCCATGATTTTCTCAGTGCCAGCAATTGTACTACAGGTAAGAGTCCCTCTGGTCCAAAGTGAGGACCATTTGATGTTTCTGTGCTGAGGCTGCAGCCTGTAGCATCCGGCATACAGGTCAAAGCAGTAGCACAAATCCACTGATGTAGAGATCCAACCCCAGCAGAATTTGCCTCTGCTGTGTCCGTATTTTCCCCATGAGTAACATAATGGATAGGAATGCTGTGAACTTTGCCATAAATGAGGTTGTCAGCGTAACATATTCACTGGGAACAATCATGGTGAGCCAATCCCAGAATTAGTTTGCTGGCACAGCAAGCATCCCAAACTCCTTATGAACTGCTTGGCTGCTCATTTGTTATTTCTAGATCTGGAAGGCAGAGTATGTGGAGTGGAGCACTGAAGTACCATGAGTATCCAAGTCCAGGTTTTTGGCTGTATTCAGTAGTACTGGCAAGGCAGCACGGTGGGCTGTTCCTAGTCTACTGCTTTCCAGCTGTTCATTGTCAAAAGGATGAAATGGTCATTGTCACCATAGAGTTACATGCTAAAGCCTTGCATACTTTGGCATTAATAGCACTGGTTACCTAGGAGCTATTCTCTTATTCCCCATTCACCTTGAGTATAGTGGTGTGGTATACTAGTCTGACACAATCTGGTGGTCTTCATGCCTTGCATAGCATTTCTCCAGTTATAAATTCCATGCCCAGCTGTGGTGACGCTCTAACTGTTTCTCCAAGCCCTTGGGGGCCATTAGGAGGATGGTAAATTTCCCCCATCCTGCTCATATCTGTGTTAAAAAACCAGATTCCCCCTCCCCCCAAATTCACTGCAGCATTGTCTGTGGGAGGTATGGTTCCCAAAAGGGAGGGAGGCAAGTTCAGTGTTTGTCCTACCGTGTATTTGTTTGTTTTGGTTAACGGTACTTCTTTGTCTAGTTTCTTTTCTTTGATATCTGCTCAGTAGTCTACTTGGCCTGCTTGGTGATTTGTCTTGTCTTTGTGCTTTTGCCATTCCCTATTGCAATGCATACATACACTGTTATTGTACTAGAGTACAAGCCAATACAATACAAGAGTAACAGCCAGTTTAAAGGTGTATGTGGTATGAGTGACTGGTGGTGGTGATAGAGAAAGATGCTATTGCTAACTACTGACATGGGTGGTTCCCCTGATCCTTTGCAGAACTGCACATGCACTATGCCACATACATGCTCAAAGAAGAAGAAGAGGTTGGATTTATACCCCGCCCGTCACTCACTTAAGAGTCTCAGAGCGGCTTACAAACTCCTTTCCCTTCCCCTCCCCACAACAGACACCCTGTGAGGTAGGTGGGGCTGAGAGAGCTCTTTCCCAAGCTGTCCTTGAGGGAACAGCTGGTACAGAGCTATGGCTTGCCCAAGGTCATCCAGCCAGGTGCAAGTGAAGGAGTGGGGAATCAAACCCGGTTCTCCCAGATTAGAGTCTGCGCACTTAACCACTACACCAAACTGTATGCTGTTGAGCTAGATAGGCAGCTGCTTGTGAAATCCAATGAATCGCTCATTGATGAATTGAGATATTTCTAATGGCAACTGTGAGATGGTCTGAACCTCCAGGAGTTTGGGCATCTCTAACAACAAACCAGTGGAGGATGCTTTTTCAGGACCAGAGCGAGGTTCTGTTGCTACATACCTGTAATTAACTACAGCCTACCTAATGTCCAATCAATTCTAGATCGACTGCATCTGAGTGCTAATTCTTATGACTTTAGCATAAATGCAAACCTATTTTATGCAGAGTCAGACTCTTGGTCTATACTGTATGAACTGTGGTTTACTTCTTGTTTATTTTTAACAGTTCAGTTATTCAAAGAGAATGTTCAAAAAGCCCATTGGCTATTGGGCTCTCAAAATGTACAGAAGACTATAAAATGATGTTAACATTTATGTATTTAATATTTAATGTATTTAGTATTTTAAAGTGCCTCTATATTGAAGGCTGTTTTTGTTGGCTTGTTTTAACTTGTTCCCTTTGGTGGAGCTTTATTAAGGGTTTGCAGGGATCCCATGAGCAGAGACAATGCATACGTGGAGCTCACTTCTCTTGTAAGTTGTATGCTAAACTCAGAGTTTCCCAGCTAGTTTTTTCTGTTCTGGCAATCTATCCTTACTGTTCTGTAGTCTACCATTTTTTAAACATTCTTTCAGGTAATGACAGAAAGATTAGAGAAGCTATTACTGAATACATTTCAGCAGTTCTGGTTATTTGTACCATAGCATTGTTGTGTCTAGAATAGATTGCAATTTAATTTTTATATTTTTAACTGGGGGTGCCAGGATTTGAACCATGGTCTCTGCTCTCAAGTTATGTCCTTCCCCGCTCACATCCATTTCAACTTGTGCTGAGCCAGTCATGTGCCAGCACTGTCAGGGGCTAGATTCTTGGCCCACTGCTACAAGTCAGCTCTGTATGTTGGCGTGTTATTGACCAAGATGGGCTAGCGCTGGGTCTAGGATCAGCATCCTAAGAGCTGTTGATCGACTTTGGGGCTAGAAATAATGGCAAACTGGGTAGACCAGGACACCTCTGCCCTAGTTTGGAGAGTTAGGATATGTTTTAAAGTATTGTCTGCACTGCAGCAGCCAAAACCAGGATCAGGCTGCCCAGCTGAGCTTTTAAAATATACCAGCCGTGCTGAGGCGGTTTGTGAAACTCAGTCTGTTTTTTGGTTTAAAACTAAAATGTTACTTGAAACGTCTATTTTGGGGATGGCTTCAGAAGTAGTTTTATGTTGGGGCCATTTCACTTGGCCATTTCTGTGCCGGGTAGCTGCAATTCAGTCTCTTGAACAAAGTTACCCTCAAAAACACTCCTTGAGATTTTCAGCCTTGAGATTTTCAGCTACCACTACCCGTACCAAGCCAGTTGCATATACCCACTACTGCTGTTTGAATGTCATTTTTTGCCATGCCTTCTCAAACTTTCACTGTGTGTAGGTTGTGAAATGACTGAGTGAATGCAACCTTCAGATGAATCCATGCAAAAGCATTAGAAGACAACAACATTCAGCTAAATTAGGAGAGGAATACAGTATTCATTTCTCTTTACTCCTTCTGACATCTGTAGTTTTTAATCTTTCTGAGTTCATGGGTCTTTTCTTGATGGGAAATAGGTTTCTGCCGACAAGGTATTGGTGTGCCAGGCAGAGACAGTTGAATTAAACCCTGGAAAAGGAGAAAGCCCTACAGGATTTTGGGGAGGAGGAGAAACAGAATCCCTGCATCACTTGGGGTGGGGGGAGCAAATATTATTTCGTTTGCATTCAAAGTCTCCTATGCTGGAAGCTAATGTATCTTAAAGAGTAATCTTCAAAGCAGCAATAATAAGGAGGGCTTTTTACTCAGCAACAGCATGAGGATAAGAAATGTGATGAGTAACCATAACGACCAAGCAAAGACCTACCACTGTGGATTTTTCCTTTCTTTCTTGGGGGAATTGTAGTGATTAGGACAGTGGCTCAGAAAATATGATAGTAGTGAAGAGATGGGAGACTGAGGAACAAATTCTGAAGTGCATAAATCTGCAGAGGGGCTTTCTTTGCAAGCAGGAAAGAAACTACACCTTGAATAAGAATGCAGTTGTGGATGGCTTAAGGGCTTGACAGTGCAATCCTAACAGTTTTACACCCTTCTAAGCTCCCTGACTTCAGTGGATTTAGAAAGATGTAACTTTAGCCCCTTAATCTTCCTTGGAATCCTGAGTAAAGTTCCACAAATGATTGGCCTGGAAAAAACAATTTGACACCCTGGCAGGTCAGTTAGAGAGGTATAGCAGATTAGGAGGTTACAGAATGGGGGTGCTGATGCATACCTTTTCTGTCTTTCCTCCTGAAGTCCCCAAGCCCACTCTAGTCCTGGCTGTATACCTATTTCTAATACTCTTCCCCACAGGAGGTTTCCTTCCTTCCATTCCCCATCGCCTCCCTTCCTCTCCCTAGTAAGCAGGAAGATATCTGAGCTTCCCCCAAACAAGGTTATGGTTGACAGACTGCATTTAAATAGAATGAGGGACGGAACAGAAACAGCTGTGTGCCAGCCATTGAGGCACTGATAGAAAGAGGTGTTGCAGTCAAACTTTTAGAATGTTAAAAAAGTGGCAAAATATGTTAGCTCTTAATGCCGAAAAAATACAGTGGCTGGTGTTAAGCTGATCTTAAGAACAGAAGAGAAGCCATGTTGGATCAGGCCAATGGCCCATCCAGTCCAACACTCTGTCATACAATGGCAAAAAATATCAGGTGCCATCAGGAAGTCCACCAGTGAGGCCAGGACACTAGAAGCCTGTAGGGAAGATCTGAGACTGGGATGCTAGCCAGGTCAAAGTCCATGCTTCTCCCCCCTCCCTGCTACACAATGAGCATTGTATAAACCCTTCTGCAAATAGTATACTCTCAAGACAGATGTCTCCCATTCATGTGGATTCCACCCTCCCTGCTACACAATGAGCGTTGCCCCATTAAAGCTGACAATCACTTCTGCAAACAGCAGGCTCCTGAGACAGTTGTCTCATTCTCTCCTCATCCCTCATGTTGATTCCATGTTGACCCTATTGTCTACTGAACGCTGACGCAGCAACCTAAGGGCGTGGCGTGTAAGTCTGTGTATGTTTAAAAATAAACTGCTCACTGCCAGAGAGCAGACTTGAATTTTCCCCTTCAAACTCACTTGTCTTGTGTGCAAGTCCTTCACAAGCCCTCCCACTGTTGCCCCCCCCCCCAAGCACACAGAGTATCACTTGCCCCAGACAGAGAGTTCCTACCTAAACGTTGTGGCTAATGATGAACCAGTGATGAACCTCTGCTCCATATGTTTATCAAATTCCCTCTTGAAGCCGTCCATGCTTGTAGGCCCCCCCCCCAAACCCTGCGGCAGTAAATTCCATGTATTAATTACTCTTTGGGTAAAGAAGTACTTATCTGTTCTAAGCCTACTGCTCAGCAATTACATTGAGTGCCCACGAGTTCTTGTATTGTGAGAAAGGGAGAAAAGTACTTCTTTCTCTGCCTTCTCTGTACCATGCATAATTTTGTAAACCTCTGTCATGTTGCCTTCAGTAAACATTTCCCCAAGCTAAAGAGCCCTAACCTCTTTAATTTTTCTTTATAGGGAAGGTGTTCCATCCCCATCATCATTTTTGTTCCCCTTTGCTGCACCTTTCCAATACTATAATATCTCTTTTGAGGTACGGTGACCAAAACTGTACACAATATTCCAAACGAGGCCGTACCGTAGATTTATACAGGGGCATCATGATACTGGCTGATTTGCTTTCAGTACCCTGCCTAATAATTCCCAGCATAGCATTTGCCTTTTTGTTGCAGTCGCACACTGTGTCAACATCTTCATAGAGTTATCTACTATGACTCCAAGATCTCTCTCCTGGTCAGTTATTACCAGTTCGGACCCCATCAACATATATTTGTAGTTAGGATTTTTGGCTCCAATGTACATTACTTTGCACTTGTTCACACTGAAACTCATTTGCTGTGTTGACACCCACTCGCCCAGCCTTGAGAGATCCCTCTGGAGTGCCTCACAGTCCTCCCTGGTTCTCACTTCCATGAACAACTTAGTGCCATCCACAAACTTAGCCACTTCACTGCTTACTCCCGCCAAATCATTAATGAACAAGTTAAAAAGTACCAGACCTAGCAACAAGCTCTCCATTACCCGACTACTCGCCATCTTCCACTTTGAAAACTGCCCATTTATACTCACTCTCTGTTTGCTGTTAATTAACCAGTTTTTAATCCACACAAGGACTTGTCCTCTTATTCTATGACTGCTGAGTTTACTTAGGAGCCTTTGATGATGAACTTTATCAAAAGCATTCTGGAAGTCTAGCTAAACAACATCTACTGGGCTACCCTTGTCTGCATGTTTGTTCACCTCCTCAAAGAACTCTAAAAGGTTAGTGAGATCAGATCTTCCCTTACAGAATCCATGCTGATTCTTCCTCAGTAGCTTTTGTTCATCAGTGTCCCTGTCACGGGCTGGGGTGCCAGTCAAAGGAAGTCCAGAAAAGCCAAGGTCAGGAGCCAAGAAGGCACTGCAGCGTCAAAAGCCAAGCTGAGGTCAGGAGCCAGAAACACAGAGCCAAGTCCGAAACCACTAACCAGAAGCGTAGTCCAAAGCCGAGCCGGGGTCAGGAACCAGGAACACAGAGCCAAGTCCAAAATCAGGGGGGTCTGAAGGTCTAGGTGCAAGAGCCGAGGTGATGCAAGCAGCATGACGCTGACTTGTTGCTCCCACAAATAATACTGCCCAGAGTGTGGAGTTAAATGCTGTTGCCAATTAGCCAGCTGCACGATCACCCAGGCTCCTATTAAAACTCTGGGCTAGCTGAGTGCCCCCCCTTGTAGCCTGGCCTCTCTTCATTTGGTTGCTAAGTTTTGCTGGAGTTGCTCCCTTAAAGGAGTCACACGTGGGGGCGAGTCAGGAGGACTTTCAGCTTGCAGTCCATCCTTCTTATCTGAGCCAGGTGTGAATACTGCTGTTACAGGCACTTGCCAGCTATCCTTCTCCGCTGCTTCAGAGGGGCCAGCTGTGGTTTCTCGAGGCTCAGTCAGCTCATCCTCATCCATGCCCATGACAGTGCCTACTAATTCTGTCTTTAATAATGGATTCCACCAACTTACTCAGTATTGACGTTAGATTGACCAGCCTGTAATTTCCTGGATCTCATCTGCAAGCTTTTTTTAAAGATGGGGGTTATATTAGCTATCTTCCAGTCCTTAGGAATGGAGGCACATTTTAGTGAAAGAGTGCATATTTTTGTCAGGAGATCCACAAGTTCACATATGAGTTCTTTCAGATCTCTTGGATGTATGCCATCCTGACCTAGAGATCTGTCAGTTTTTAATTTGGCCATCAGTCATAGAACCTCCTCTCTTGTCATCTCAGTCCAGCTCAGGTCTTTCGACACCCCTCCTGAAATCGATGGTTCAGGAGTGGGCAAGCACCTCCCATCTTCCTCAGTGAAGACAGAGGCAGAAAATGCATTTAGCTTCTCTGCCATTTCCCTATCATCCTTTAATAATCCTTTTACCCCTTGGCCATCCAAGGGCCTCACTGCATCTCTGAAGGGTTTTCTGCTTCCAGTGTATTTGAAGAAATTCTTATTGTTGGTCTTTATGGTTTTTTGCAATATCTTCCTCATAGTCCCTTTTTGCCTGTCTGATCACCGACTTACATTTCATTTGCCAAAGCCTGTGCTCCTTTTTATTTACTAGCCTTCCACCGCTTAAAGGAATCCTTACTTTTTATTGCTTCCATTACTTTGTTTGTTAACTATGCAGGCCTTTTTAAATACCTGACAAAAATATGTAATCATTAAAGATGAAAAAACTTTCATTAAAATCTGCCTCCATTCCTGAGGACTGGAAGGTAGCAAATGTCACTCCCATCTTTAAAAAGGGTTCCAGAGGAGATCTGGGAAATTACAGGCCAGTCAGTCTGACGTCGATCCTGGGTAAGTGTCATGCCTGCCCCTGACTTAGCCTTAGACCCAGTGCCTGACAGCCATGGACAGGAGGACTTGGCTCAGTTAACTGCAGAAGACGTAAGTCCTGCAGAGGATCCACAGCCAAGTCCTCAACCAAACCCACCTGGGGCTGACAATTCTCCACCAGACTCACCTCCACCTGTCAGCAGGCTCCGTGAAAGGAGAAGGCAAGAGCTGACTAGGCGACGCAAGGAGGCACGCAGGCAGGGGCGAAGATCATTAAGTCCTGAGTACTAACAGGAGCCAGGACTTAGCACAGCAGTGCTAAGTGGTTAATGAGCCAGCACACTATTTAACAAAGCTGATGGCAGATAACACTCTGTGCTGGCAACATCGTTGTCAGGGCCCTTCGTTCCTGTATACCTTGCCTCTGATCCTGATTGATTCCCTGGCTTTCGACCCGGCTTGCTTCTTGGACTTCTGCTCTCTGCTCCCTGATCCTGGACCCCGGCTTTTGACCCTTGGCATTCCTTGACTCCGGCTTCAGCTCTGCTCCTGACTGACCTCGGCTTGATTTATGGACTCTGACCTCTGGTACGTTCTGACTGTGCCTCTGCCTTGAGATTGGGACTTGCTGCCACGCTCTGCTGACTGTCTCAAGCCAAGTCACACCCAGGGCGTGCTTGCCAGCCTGTCTGCCCAGCCAGGCTCCCGGGCTCTGCCGTGACAGATTGCCAGCACCCACCCACTCGTCCTCACCATGGCAGACGAAGCAGCAGGAGGGGTTGACCAGCTTGCAGGGCTGTTAAATCAGGTACAGCACTTGACTCAAATTGTGTTGACACTGCAACAGCAAGCAGCTGCAAATGCTGTTGCTCTCACAGCGGCTGCTGTGCCTCCCCCACGCTGTCCTCTGAACCCTCCTGACAGATTTAATGGAAATGTGGACGAGTTTCCTGCTTTTCTGGCTCAATGTGAACTCTATATAGAATTACGCAGCTGGGATTTTCCTACAGACAAAACCAAGGTCTGTTTTATCTTAAGCCTTCTTAAAGGGCAAGCTGCCAAATGGGCTACTCCCTTACTGGTGGGGGCTTCTCCCCTCTTAACGAACTATGCTACCTTCAAAGCCCACTTCACTGCTGCCTATGCCAACCCAGTTAAAACAGAGATGGCTAATTGTAAAATCCGGGCTCTCAGTCAGCGCAGAACATCAGTTGCGCAGTACACCACGGAATTCCAGCTGATAGCTCAAGACTTGGCCTGGAATGAGGCAGCCCTCATGGATCAATATACCGAAGGGCTGTCTGATGAAATCCTGGACGAGCTAGCCCGCAGTGACCGCCCAGAAACGCTTCAGAAGCTCATCCACTTGTGCCTCCGCATAGATGGCCGACTGCAAAGTCGCCGCCAAAGCAAGAAACGGACTAACACTCCCTCCCGGACTCCTCAAGCATTTCAACAGGCCACGCCTCCAGGCCCTCCCAGGCCTCTGCAGGACACTGAACCGATGCAACTAGGCGGTGCGCGCCCACACCTCACCCCTGAGGAAAAGACGAGACGGCGCACCCAAAATTTGTGTCTCTACTGTGGGGAGGCGGGGCACTTCTCCTCCGGGTGCCCCGCTAAACAAAGACGTCCACCCGCTCCAGCTGCGCCAGTAAAAGAGCAGCCCCCAAGCCTGACCGGACCCCCCGGTTTGGGGCATATCCTGGGGTCTTCCGGTTCGTCCTTCCCTCCTCAAGCCCCCTTCTTGTTGCCGGTGCGTTTACAGCTCCCGGATGGCAGATGGCTATTTATCCATGCCATGCTAGACTCGGGAGCCGCCTGCTGCTTTATGGACGTTCTCTTTGCCAAGGAACATGACGTTCCCGTCCAAGAAAAGAAAACCCCTGCTCTAGTGGAAGCTATTGATGGACGTTTACTCCGCTCGGGACCCGTGGTTCACGAAACTCAACCCCTCACCTTATGGGTCCACCAGCATCAGGAGCAGCTCACCTTTGATCTGGTGAGGATGCCTCGATTCCCCGTCATCCTTGGGCTGTCCTGGCTTCGCACCCATAACCCACGTATCGACTGGGTTCACCAGGACCTTCAATTTGCAACGGTCTCTCCTCCAAAGACGCCCTTGCACAGCACCACCAAGCCCCCGTCTCCCGTCCTTTCGCCAGACTCGTTGCCCTCGGCTTTGCTGCTAGGAGCGGCTACCTTACTGCCTGCTCCCTATCAATCCTTTGCAGATGTGTTCAATGAAAAAGAGGCAGACCAGCTGCCCCCTCATCGGCCGTACGACTGCGCCATCGACCTGATCCCGGGCGCTCCTTTGCCTACTGGCCGCCTGTATCCCATGGCAGAACCGGAACTGGTCGCGTTACGGGACTACCTAGAGAAGAATTTGGCCCGAGGATTCATTAGGCCTTCCACTTCTCCATTGTCTTCACCGGTTCTCTTTGTCAAAAAAAAAACTGGGGACCTTCGACTCTGCAACGACTACCGGGCGTTGAACAAAATCACTCTCCGCGATCGCTACCCCCTGCCATTAATCCCCGAACTCCTGGACCGTCTGCGAGGGGCACAGATCTTCACCAAGCTAGACCTCCGGGGAGCGTATAACCTGGTTCGCATTAAACCAGGGGATGAATGGAAAACAGCCTTCGGTACCCGATACGGCCAGTACGAACATTTGGTCATGCCATTTGGGTTAACTAACGCCCCAGCAGTTTTTCAGCGCCTGATGAATGACATCTTCCGTGACCTCCTGGACCGGTTTGTGATTATTTATCTGGACGACATCCTGGTCTACTCCACCTCCCTGCCATTACACATCGAGCATGTGCAACAAGTACTCCAACGACTCCGCACCCATCACCTTTATGCCAAGTTGGAGAAATGTGAATTCCACCAGAAATCAGTCAACTTCCTCGGCCATGTCATCTCACCTCAAGGAACCCGGATGGACCCCCAAAAAGTTGAAGCCATTCTCCAATGGCAAGCCCCGTGGAACCGGAAGGAGGTCCAACGTCTTCTTGGCTTTGCCAATTACTACCGCCAGTTCATACCTGCCTACGCGGACCTGACAAAACCCCTGACCCGTCTTCTTCGGCCCAAGGAACCTTTCCAGTGGACCCCTGAGGCTGAACACGCCTTTGCTACCCTGAAACAACGCTTTGCTTCGGGCCCACTCCTTCGCCACCCCGATCCTAGACTCCCTTTCACTGTGGAGTCCGATGCCTCCAGTGTCGCCATAGGGGCTGTGCTCTCCCAGCGAGATGACCCCACCCAACCGCTCCAACCCTGCGCATACTACTCCAGGCAACTCTCCCCGGCAGAACAGAACTACACCATCTGGGAGCGGGAGTTGTTAGCCATTAAAACCGCCTTCGAAGTATGGCGCCATCACCTCGAAGGAGCCCGCCACCCGGTCCAAGTGCTCACCGACCACCGGAACCTGGAGCACCTCCAGACCACCCGCCGGCTAAACCAGCGTCAAATCCGCTGGTCACTCTTCTTTTCTCGCTTCGATTTCAAGATTTCATACATCCCGCACTCACAGAACCAAAAAGCCGATGCCTTGTCCCGCAAGCCCGAATACACACTCGTCCAAGAGGCTCCGGAAGCTCCCATTCTGCAGCCAACGGTCTTTGCCGCCGCCACCGACACCCCGTCCCTCTCCGAGGACATCAGGGCTAGTCAAGCTACGGACCCCTGGGCCCAACAACGCCTCCAGGAACTGCAGAACGGTGGCTCCAGGGACCTGGCCACTCGAGATGGGTTGCTCTTCCATCGTGACCAGCTCTATGTTCCTCCAGGGCCACTCCGAACCCAAGTCCTGCGCCTCACCCATGATGCCCTTCCTGCTGGGCATTTTGGACAGCATAAAACCGCCCACCTTCTGACTCGTGACTTTTGGTGGCCACGGGTTCGAGCAGACATTGACCGTTACGTCAGCACGTGTGACGTCTGCCGCCGTGCCAAGGATGTGCCCGCCAAGCCATCTGGCCTCCTGCGTCCCCTACCTGTGCCATCTGGCCCTTGGGATATAATCTCCATGGACTTTATTGTCGACCTTCCCCGATCCCAAGGGCACACCTGTATTCTTGTGGTCATCGATCTATTCACCAAGATGGCCCACTTCATCCCCTGCAGCAAGATCCCGACTGGACCTGAAACTGCCCAGTTGTACCTGCATCAGGTCTTCCGATTGCACGGCGTTCCGACGCGCATCATTTCCGACCGGGGCCCCCAGTTCTCTTCCCGATTCTGGCAGGCTCTGCATCGTGGCTTGGGGACTGAAAGCCACATGTCCTCAGCATACCACCCGCAAACCGACGGCCAGACCGAGAGAACTAATGCCACTCTGGAGCAATACCTGCGCTGTTATACCACCTACCAGCAGGACAATTGGTACTCCCTGTTACCCCTAGCTGAGTTTGCTTACAACAACGCAGTACATACGTCCACCCAAACCACACCGTTTTCAGCCAACTATGGCTATCACCCTCGCTTCTTCGCCCCTCTCGGCCCTTTATCGGCTGTACCCGCTGCGGAGGACAGGCTCCAGGAACTCCATGCCATCCATGCCTTACTCCGAGATCAGCTACAACGAGCCAAGGAGGCCTACAAACTGGCAGCTGATAGACACCGCCAGGAGGGCCCACCTCTTAAAATCGGCGACTCCGTGTGGCTGTCCACCCGATACCTCCGGTCCCCTGGGCGTTCGCGCAAGTTAGAGGCCCGCTTCATCGGCCCCTACAAGATTGTTGCCCAGATCAACCCTGTCGCCTTTCGTCTGCTCCTGCCCGACCATCTCCGGATCCACCCCGTGTTTCATCGCTCTCTCCTCCAGTTGGCAGCCACCCCAGATCCCAACCGTGATGCGCCTCCAGCTCCACCGCCTCCGGTCTTGGTGGATGATGAAGAAGAGTACGAGGTCCAGCAGGTACTCGATTCCCGGGTGCACCGAGGTGCCCTACAGTACCTGATAGATTGGAAGGGCTATGGACCTGATGACCGCTCCTGGGAACCTGCCTCGCAGGTGCACGCTCCAGACCTGGTCCATCATTTTCATGATGTCTACCCCGACAAACCAGGCCCTTCGGATGAGGGGGGGTCTGAGGGGGGGGATGGTGTCATGCCTGCCCCTGACTTAGCCTTAGACCCAGTGCCTGACAGCCATGGACAGGAGGACTTGGCTCAGTTAACTGCAGAAGACGTAAGTCCTGCAGAGGATCCACAGCCAAGTCCTCAACCAAACCCACCTGGGGCTGACAATTCTCCACCAGACTCGCCTCCACCTGTCAGCAGGCTCCGTGAAAGGAGAAGGCAAGAGCTGACTAGGCGACGCAAGGAGGCACGCAGGCAGGGGCGAAGATCATTAAGTCCTGAGTACTAACAGGAGCCAGGACTTAGCACAGCAGTGCTAAGTGGTTAATGAGCCAGCACACTATTTAACAAAGCTGATGGCAGATAACACTCTGTGCTGGCAACATCGTTGTCAGGGCCCTTCGTTCCTGTATACCTTGCCTCTGATCCTGATTGATTCCCTGGCTTTCGACCCGGCTTGCTTCTTGGACTTCTGCTCTCTGCTCCCTGATCCTGGACCCCGGCTTTTGACCCTTGGCATTCCTTGACTCCGGCTTCAGCTCTGCTCCTGACTGACCTCGGCTTGATTTATGGACTCTGACCTCTGGTACGTTCTGACTATGCCTCTGCCTTGAGATTGGGACTTGCTGCCACGCTCTGCTGACTGTCTCAAGCCAAGTCACACCCAGGGCGTGCTTGCCAGCCTGTCTGCCCAGCCAGGCTCCCGGGCTCTGCCGTGACAGTAAGTTGGTGGAAACTGTTACTAAGGAAAGAATTAGTAGGCACACTGATGAACAAAATCTATTGAGGAAGACTCAGCATGGGTTCTGTAAGGGAAGATCTTGTCTCACTAACCTGTTAGTGTCCTTTGAGGGAGGAAACAAACATGTGGACAAGGGGGACCCAATAGATATTGTTTACCTTGACTTCCAGAAAGCTTTTGATAATGTTCCTCATCAAAGGCTCCTAAGTAAGCTCAATAGTCACGGGATAAAAGGACAGGTCCTTTTGTGGATCAAAAACTAGCTAATCAAAAGGAAATAGAGAGTGAGTATAAAAGGGCAGTATTCTCAGTGGAGGGTGGTACACAGTGGGGTACCGCAGGGATCAGTACTCAGTCCGATGCTTTTTAACTTGTTTATTAATGATTTGGAGTTGGAATAAGTACTGAAGTAGCTAAATTTGCAGATGACACGAAGTTGTTCACGGCGGTGAGAACCAGGGAGCATTGTGAGGCACTCCAAAGGGATCTGTCAAGGATGGGTGAGTGGGCATCAATGTGGCAAATGGGTTCATTGGGGCCAAGTGCAAAGTGATGCACATTGGAGCCAAAAATCCTATAAATACATGTTGATGGGGTCCAAACTGGCAGAGACTGACCAAGAGAGAGATCTTGGAGTTGTAGTAGATAACTCAATGAAAATGTCAAGACATTGTGAGACTGCAATAAAAAAGCCCAATACTATGCTGGGGATTATTAGGAAGGGAATTGAAAACAAATCAGCCAGTATCATAATGCCCCTGTGTAAATCAATGGTGTGACCTCATTTGGAGTACTGTGTACAGTTCTGGTCACCACACCTCATGAAAGGTATTAAAGCATCAGGAAAAGTGCAGAGGAGGGAAACTAGAATGATAAAAGGGTTGGAACACTTTCCCTACGAAGAAAGGTTAAAGCGCTTGGGGCTCTTTAGCTTGGAGAAATGACGGCTGTGGCATGATAGAGGTTTATAAGATTATACATGGGATAGGGCAGGTAGAGAAAGAAGTACTTTTCTCCCTTTCTCACAACACAAGAACTTGTGGGCGCTCCATGAAATTGCTGAGCTTTCAGGTTGGAACAGATAAAAGGAGATACTTCTTCACCCAAAGAGTGATTAACACATGGAATTCACTACCACAGTAGGTGATGGCAGATACAAGCATGAACAGCTTCAAGAGGGAATTAGATAAACATATGGAGCAGAGGTCCATCAGTGGCTATTAGCCACAAGGTATAGCTAGAAACTCTCAGTCTGGGGCAAGTGATGCTCTGTATTCTTGGTGTTGGGGCGGGGGGCGACAGTAGGAGGGCTTCTAATGTCCTGCCCCCACTGGTGGACCTCCTGATGGCACTGGTATTTTTGGCCACTGTGTGACACAGAGTGTTGGACTGGATGGGCCATTGGCCTGATCCAACATTGGTTTCTCTTATGTTCTTTAGTCCGTGCACACAAAAGCTCATACACTGAATAAAACTTCGTTGGTCTTAAAGGTGCCACTGGACTCAAACTTTGTTCTACTGCTTCAGACCAGCATGGCTGCCCACCTGGATCTATCTTCATTTCTTGGCGTTTTGTGTAGTTAAACAAGTTCTCAAGGCACACAATTAAGCCAGCATAGGGTAGAGCACTTTTAATGCTAACACAATAGAAAGTTTTTCTTTTCTGTCTGATTGAGGTGGCAGGGGTTGTTCCACTTCCTCCCTTCTCCAAGGGGGAGTGGTCAGAAGTATGTGTGTAAAAGCTGGATTAGTAGAAAGCAAGGAAATGGTGTGCAGGGGAAAGTGTAGGATGGGTGGGAAAGAGAGACTGAACCCTCTTCACCCATACCCCATCACCCTCATGAAACACCAGCTGACTTCTTCCAGTGGGGCTGTGAGACTGGAAGCAAGCCTCAATGGAAGAGAACCAGTTATAGTGGCTGGGGGGGGGGCTTCTCCCTCCTGTCACTCCCTTGCTTTGATCAGTTTTTGTTACTGTGTCCCCACATGATTATATATGGAATTTATTATATTCACCACCACCCCACACCCACACACACTATGGTAAATGGCACCAGCTGCCTCACTTCTTATGAGGGAGCCCATAATATAAAGCTAAGAGGATTGAAGATAAACCCCCTCTAGTGATGGCTGTGCCATTTTTAAAAAATCCATGCAGGGATAAAACCAGTGTCGGACTTTACCAGTTAACTGCAGGCACTATACAGTTTCCCTGCTTAGGGCACCAGATCGCAACATGTTGCTGGAGTATACTAAATTTTAAAAATTCTGGGGAAATGAATATTTTTTTTTGAGACTCACATTTATGGTACATTAAGCTGAACATTTGAAGTGTAAAATTGCCTTCTGGATAGCAGCGGAATATATATTGTGACTGTTTCAATGTTTCTTTGATGAAGTACAGCTGGAGAGATTGTTAGAAGTGACTCATTCATTTGCTTTGCTCTGTAATGCTTTGTTTACTTGGTCCCCAGTTCAAAAATAGTTATGTGCTGCAAAGTATTGTTTTTAAGGAAGGTAAAATGTGGCTGTATGGGTAAATAATAAAGCATCTCAGATAGGAGGGTGTGCACTGTATCACAAAATGCATAAGCTGGCATATCCCATCCCCATAATGTTGTGCTGATAAATATAATATCAGATACTCATCCACACTCCCTCAGAGGACTCTACCTTCCAATCCAACAGAACCTGCACATCTAGTCCTATTTGGGATATGTAGATATCCAGCCAAGGGATGCTATTTCTATACAGAGCCCTATTCAACACAGAAATTTTGATCCAGTAAGGGGAATGCATGTGTGGATGGCTGCTACCAGGTATACCATCTAAGTATGTCCCTTGCTGGATCTGGGTTGCTTGGTTATTTTTAATTTTTCCACTTTTGGATCCAAAACAAATCTTAAAGCAGTGTACAGTGATCTGTGTTTTTAAAACTAACGAATATATACCACCATCTGATATTACAGGCTCTATCTGGGCATAATGGACCACATCAACAAAAAATCTGAGTTTGAATTGCACCCCCAGTGCCTCCCTGATATGCATGGTGATGATGTCCCTTCCAAAATATTGTGTAGCAACATCACTGTCTCTGCTTTGTGTTTTTTTTCTGGCAGAATGCTGGCCATGGATCTTCGTCTCAGTGCTTAATAGATTTCTGGGATGCAAGATCATGTATGGTATACTTGCCTTTGCAGTTTGATTTGCACTGCTTGCTTGTTTGTCTTTCAAAATAATTTAAATCATGGAAGCAAGGCTGGGTCCTATCAGCATACTGAAATAACCCCCATTGTTTATGCAGATTTGCATGAAGCTTGCTGTACTCTTCAGCTCAGGCAGGAAAGAAATCTCTCTCTATATAATGGTTAATAAAACTGATTCTTGATTTACACCCTTCACTACTACTACAGAGAGCCAGTCTGGTGTAGTGGTTAAGTGTGCGGACTCTAATCTGGGAGAACCGGGTTTGATTCCCCACTCCTCAACTTGCATCTGGCTGGATGACCTTGGGCAAGCCATAGCTCTGTACCAGCTGTTCTCTCAAGGACAGCTTGGGAAAGAGTTCTCTCAGCCCCACCTACCTCACAGGGTGTCTGTTGTGGGGAGGGGAGGGGAAAGGAGTTTGTAAGCCGCTCTGAGACTCTTAAGTGAGTGAAGGGCAGGATATAAATCCAATCTCTTCTTCTTCTACTACTACTACTACTACTTATTATTATTATTATTATTATTATTATTATTATTATTATTATTATTATTTCTACCTCACTCTCCCAGCCAAGGGTGGCTTAGGGCAGCTGACATAAAATCAACACATAATCCTGTCCTTATATATAATTTTGTTTTCGAGTGGCAACATTCCATATGCTCCCAAATCAGTTGGCTGCTTGACTTGCCAATCAGAAGGTGTCCTTAGGCACTGGCTGCATTGCCTGAGTCCTGCCCAGCCGCCACTCAAGAGTACTCGTGTGCCATTGGCTGGGTGCTGGGTTTGCTCCTCTTCCCTGCCCACTCCTTCAGCCACTGTGCCCTGTCAGAATTTCCGGCAAACGGCTTTCTCTCTTGATGAAGATGCTTCTCCTGCTTGCATCCTGTGTGGGACTAACTGTTCCCTCAGTGGCTGTTGGTAGATGTAACAAAATGGCAGTTACCTGTGTTTGTAAGATGGCTGCTGTCTATGGTTGTTTGTTTAAAATGTTCCCCCATAAGGTTCAATTGAGCTGTAGTTCCAGAGATGGTCCTGCAGGGGTATCACTCACTGGGTTGAATGGGGCTTCCTCATCTGCTGGCCTACAGTTCCCAACTGCCCCAAGGCCAAAATGTGCAGGAAAAGAGGGACCGTCTCAAAGGGTGGGGCACCATCAATATAGGGAGGATTGCGTTTAACCCCTGTTGATTTATGTCCTGTTCATAGTGTATGCTTACTCCTGCAGTTGTGCCTTATTCATTTAGTGTGTGTGTGCTCTATAATACCTGAGGGACTGTCTTTCCCCATATATGCCACGGAGAGCACTGTGTTCAGGGACCCAGAATCGACTGGCTTCCCTAGTATCAAGGAGGCCAGATTGGCAACAACTAGGGCCAGGGCCTTTTAGGTGGTGGCTCTGTTCTGGTGGAATGAGCTCCCAGAGGAGACCAGGGCCCTGCAGGACTTCTTACAGTTCTGCAGGGCCTGCAAAATGGAGCTCTTCTGCCAGGCCTTTGGAGCCACCGCTACAACCTGATAATTATGGTGGAAGCCCTGAGCCGCTGGTCCCTGCGACTACTGCCTGTCCTAGTCCCCCCTTAACTGAAGCAGACCAATAGAACTAAAGTAAAAACTGGAATTGCTAGCACTTTAATAGTATGTTGATTTTAACAGTGTTTTATAGTATTGTATGATTATTTATTAGGAATTATATTATGTAATGAATTGTCTTTTATGTACTATGTGAATTTTATTCTGTTGTAAGCCTCCCTGAGCCAGCCTAGGCCGGAAGGGCAGGATAAAAATAAATAAATATAAATAAATAAATAAATAAATAATAGTGTAAATAGTTAAATAAATTATTTTATTTGGGCTAATAATCTGTGTTGTGCTCTAACCACATAGTCTCCCCCGCTCTGTATAATACCAAAGAGAGGGGGTAGTGTAGGGAAGCAAGGAAAGGCCAGACCCTTCAGTTGCCAACTTTCCAGGGATCCCCCAAAGATAGGGGATTCCATCTCCAAATAGGGAGATTCGACCACAGGGGTCTCACTTTCTCTCTAAAAAGGCAGTGTCAGAAACCAGCACTGGACAAAGCTTTCAGAAGCAGTTTCCGGGGGGGGGGGCACCTGGCTTGGGGGTCTGCTACGCAGATCCCCTACACCTGACAGGGATGTGACTTGTGGGGCATGTGGAGACCCTCCGGGGGGGCTTTTTTTGCATCCGAACTGGTTCGCAAACCAGCCGCAATTCAGTTTGAGAACCGGTCCAGGAACTGGGCCGGTTCAGTTCAGTTCAGTTCGGTCCGGTTCAACTTCAGGAAAGTGCCCATCCCTAATATTTATCAAGGAAGTAGGTAAAATGGTTCCCAATGTTTTTTAACTATTAATGTATTGTTAATTTTTCATCATTTGGGGGACATGATGTTTTGTGCTTGAACCTTTATGAGCTGCATCACTCCCCTTCTGTAGGTTTGTGCTTTGTTTCATAGAGATGTAATACAGAATCTAGCTTTGTCAATTAGATCCTTTAGTGTCTCACAGACTTGACAGTAGTATAGCTAATGATGGGCAGAAAGAAATGAGAGATTTTCTCTAATGCTATCTGTAGATACTTTTTCAGCTCTCTCTTTATCTTGACCCATATAGGGTTGCACTTAATTGAACTGAACGCAGTTCAAACAGACATATCTTATGGTTGAACCTGGTACCAGTCATACAGCTGTGTTTGGCGCTGCTGTCCTAGTTCTCCCCCCATTTTGCCCTACACTAGTCTTTTTACAGGATAGCCCTGGAGCACAAAGGGCTTTATGGATGCACAATATCCCTTGCGTTAACACCTAATACTTCATTTTGGGTGCAGGAAGAACTATAGATGCCATGCATAGCTGTACCAACCAAAATTAATATAAGATTGTTAGGATGTGAAGTAGATATCTGTAGAGTCATCTTGTATCTCAAGTATAAGAATGAATTTCACCTCAAGTTACCAAGTGCTCCACTCTTAACATTTACTGTCCTACATGGCCTTCCCATAAAGGTTTTCTGCCCTGGTGAACCTGGTTTCCCCAACCTGGTGAAACCCCCTGCCAAATAACATCTGACCTCTGTGGGATCTAATGCAATTCTACAGGGCCTGTAAGGCAGAGATGTTCCGCCAAGCGTTTGGTTGAGGACAGTGATGGTTTCCATCTGTCTGGCACGCTTGTCTCCATCCCCCCACAAGGCAGTTTAACGCCATTCTATCAGGTTGTTTACAGTATTTTTATTATATTTTTACTGTTTTAAAATGTTCAACTAATATGTAATTGTTTTCTATTGATATACACCATGCTGAGCCCTGCCTTGCCGGGGGAGTGGTTTAAAAATCTATTTAATAAATAAATACACGATTTGGATGTTGGTAAAAAAATCAAAGTAGCAGAATTCTAAGATTTGAGTATGTTTGGAGTGTTATTAATATCCATTTATCTCCTCACAGGAGTTATCTCTGCGGGTGACTGTGGCAGAATGTTGTGAAGATGGGAGAGCTGAAAACATTGGCCATGTTGTCATAGGTCCAGCAGCAGGTGGCATGGGCATCACACATTGGAACCAGATGTTGGCCACATTGAGGAAGCCAGTGTCCATGTGGCACCCGCTTCGACAAAGCTAAAGACATACTTGCACTTTGAGTGTGAATAATCTGGCATGGTGCCTAAACTCTTCCAGTAGGCAGAAGCTGTTGGCAAATGGAGTTTACAACACCTAGGAGCAAAAACTATTTCCCCAATTATTCACAAAAATAAGTAACAACAACAGAACAAAATACTGATTGCTGAATGGGACCAGAGGAACCTTGCGAAAACGTTGGAGAGTTCAAGCGAAGAAGAGGAAGCTACTGGAATAGACAATAGCTTGCAATAGCTTGTTGCTGCGATAGCTTGTTGACAAATCGAGTGGACCGTGGCTCCACCATTCTAAACATCACCAGCTTGGGCAAACCCACCGGGGCTCCCAAACACAGATAAATTAATTTTATACTGAATATTAAAGTGCCATGCAGTCTTTTCACCAACTGGGATATGGGTATGGGGGAGTGTATACCCACTTGGCTTCACCCACTGAGTTCAATGGATCTTACTTCCAAAGAGATATACTTGGGATCCTAGATGTAGTTAGGATCCTAGCTGTGTAACTCAGTCTTTGTCACATTTATGGGAAGGCAAGACCCATTCACTGCAAAGGAACTTCAATTTTAAGAGAACAGGCTTCCAAGTAAATGTGTTCAACTTCACAGACCCATGGTAGCATAATCACATGCATCTTCAGCTGGTGCATATTCCAGAAGAGTAGCCATATCAGTTCATTGTAGGAAAGACCAAGAGGCTAACTTAAGAATTCTATTCTAGTGTGAGCTTTTGTAGGAAAAGACTTTCATATTCATGACATGTACATACTTCATGCATATGAGGAAATAGACTTCCCTAGAAAAGCTCATGCTATTACAAATTGGTCCTGAGGGTGCCATTGGCTTCTCTCCCCCCACTTTGCAACAATAGTATTTGCCCACAAGGTGTTTTGCATGATCACGAAGACCTCATGTGACCATCCCAGAACTCTCTAGACTAAAATGTAATTGTGATTACACATGGTATTTCAGCACTGGCATCACTTAGAAGTTTCCTTTCTGCCCACAGAAGCTGCTTGGTTCCAGGGTTGGGTTGCCAATTCTGTGTTGTAAAATGCCTGGATATTTGGGGGCAGAATGTGGGGAGCACAGGACTGGGACTGCAGCGGAGTATAAAGTCATAGAATCCACCCTCCAAAGCAGCCATTTTCTCCAGGGAACTGATCACTATAGTCTGGAGACCAGTTGTACTTCTGGAAGATCTCCAGGTCCTACCTGGAGGTTGGCAACCCTGAGTTGTGGTCACATGGTACCTGTAGATATTGGATGCTTTTCTTGGCCAAGTTTGTGCCTGCTTTGAGAGCAAAAGCATTCAGAGAAAATACAGGGCAAAAGAGCAAGTATGTGATGTGGATGTTAGTGCATGCTGGCAGGATTCCTCCTGACAGGGATGAATTGGGTGACCTTCATGTCCACACCAGTCACAGGATTCTAAGTATTTGCATCCAGTATCTAAAGGTGTGGCTTCCCAAAGAGAAAAGAGAGGTTTCCCAGTTCAAACAAGGTCATATATACCATTACATGCTTTGTTTCCTTTGGCTTACTTTGTGCACAAGTCTTTGTCATTAGCAGAATCAATGAGAAAGCTGACCATCACACATCAACTCTACATCTGTGAATCTGCACAGCTGGTGAAAAGGGTCACCATTTTGATACATGGTAAAACAGATTTTTTTTTTTAATGACCAAGAATTGTGAGAACTCAGTTTAGCCTGCTACTGAACTGGTTAAAGTCCTATGAATATGTCATTTCAATAGAATTGCAAGAGAAGAAATGTCAATAAAACGGATACCCCAACACACTTTTCTCCCAACCAGTTCTGCCAGTCATCTTGTCTCATGTGAGCTTGGCTTCGAAGGATCTTTTGGACTTGCAGCATGTCTTGCTTTGGCTGACTTGAACAGGAGCTATGTACAGCCATGGGGATAAAATCATGCCTCGGTGATCTGAAAAACACCACTGATCACTTTGGCCTCAAGTGTTAACTTTTGTCCCAAGTATTCTCTTAATGTGTTGGAATTGATTGACATCAGCCATGCAAGAGCAAAACCATGGTTGCTAAAGTATATATTGGACATATATCTGTACAATTTTGGGGATTCATCAAGGAAGCACTTTCCTTTTTGGTCTTTTGAACCTTGGTTTTTTTCCCCCTCACGTCAACATGTATTGCTTCACTGAGGCCCAAGCAAGTGTGTGCTGATGTGATAGATTTTGTGTAGACTGGAGGAGAAAGTATTCCCCACCACATTTAATAAAGCTAACCAGTTGTTTAATTCTCCTTCTGTGCAAGTAAAGACCTCAGCAGGGCTAGCTTTAGCATCTGGACAGAATCATCAAATGGAAGGACATCTAGGTTTGCTAATCTCATGGGTCCCAGCATGATTTATTTGGGGGGGAAATTGTTTTTGCATTGTACGAGTGTGTTCCTACTAAGCAGACACAGGGCTGTATTTGGTGTGTGGAGGTGGGGGTGGACTTTCTTATGGACATGTATTAATTCCCCAGTATCTTGTTGCCAAGCATCAAAAGCAAATATATTAGTCGCCATGCCTTACTCCAGTTCGTTGTACTCTGGGTGAAATTCTATGAACTGCAATCATCCATCTGAACCCCATGAAGTTTTTCCTTGTTCCTGCATAAGGATTTGGACATAACACATTCAGATAGCTTCAGTTTCTGAGAGACCCATTTGCTTATCCTTCCTTTCTAGGTTGGAGACTTCAGTTTTCTTTAATGCCATATTGGTCTGGGGAGTTAACTTGTAACAAAGTAGTGAAAAGCCAAGGGCAAACTGTGGCTGGGCCAAGAATACCTGCCAGTAGCACCATCTGACCAGAGTCATAATGGGATCTTTTAAATGCCCAATGTAATGCCAGTGGCCAAAACAACCAAAAGGTACCAATCAATGAAAGCCATGCTGAGCCTTAACGTGCAGGCAAAATAGTGCCAGTTGCTGTTGCAAACAGGCAGCAAGAACAAACAAGACACAGAACTGGCTGGTTGCAGAAGCACAGTCACATCATCATGGCAACAGAGACTCGCCGCCCTGGATGTATTGCATGAAGCGAAGAGGTAGGGACCATTACAAAAGGCCAGGCAGAACAAAGCTAGGGAGGACTCTTTCATAGCTCTGACAAGAGAGGGCAGAGCAGGTCATGGGGAAGAAACATTGCGATTGTTCCTCTTATTTCCCCCCCGCACCCTCATGAGTTGAGGTGAGGAAGCATCTCTCTGTACAGTGGAAATATTTCTTCTACACAGAGAGCCCAGCAGGCTTACATTTCCCAGAACTGTTGGATAATGTGGGTGGGCAGGATGTTGCTGGTGTTCCAGTAAAATGCCAAACTCTGCATGACTCATTTCAGCAAGTGGCTGACCAAACACCGGGACAAATTACTGTGTGTCTTGGCAAAGCCGCTGATGGAGGCCCAGTCCAGGATGATGCAGAAATCATTGAAAAAATCTGACAAGCAGCCATTGCGTTTCTCTAGTGACCAGACCAGAAGAATTTATTGTATATAGCCAAAACTTCATGGGGTTCAGATGGATGATTGCCGTTCATGGAATTTCACCCAGAATACAACAAACTATACAGAATTAGGATAATAAAAAGAAAATAATTATCATCATACATGGATAAAACAGCAAAGTTTCTCTAGTGGATTGCCCAGTGAGCCCCAAGAGAGGAGTTGCTACCTCACATTTTACAGCATATAACATCCAAAGACGGGCAAATGGCTCCAAACCCCAGTGGAGAACACTCTTGGTGTGTTACTTGTCTGAGCCTGTTAGCATGAGAAGCAGCTGACCTCAAGAAAAACAACAAAACAGTTCTGTCCACAAGGTTGACTATCTGTAAGCTGTAGCAAACAAACTAAAAGAGACAGCTCTGAAGTGACAGACCTTTGGCTGAAGAAGAGGTACCATTGATGAGGAAAAGGGTCCTGTAAGAACTTGTCTAAATTGGATGGATCCAGGCATAGGTTTGGATATTGTGAAGTAAACCACTCATGTTGAAGGGAACAACATGGAGAAGTTTGTTGCCACACAGAGACTACCAGGACCAGCTATGAGCCATTGTAAGAATGCCTAGTGGCAGTAGGCATGCACAGCCTGAAGCCCCCTGTCTAGTTAGAACATATTTAATCTGTGGTCTGCTCAGCCTCCTTTGACTGGAACCCACAAGCACAAGGAACACCAGCTCCCTCAAACATCCCTTTGGAAAACTATTTCCTCGTTTCTGGGAATAACATCAAAGAAGACATGCATGGAAGAGAGAGGGGTGAGGTCAACAAGATTAAGGTGCCTCCACCAGGCAGGACTGACTATTCTAGGAAGCCAGATTGAAAGTGATCCCAGAGTTTACCTAATCTTGGCAGGTGTCCATCATCATGAACCTTGTGCTAGAAAACAGGCAATGAATGATTATTTTACTGGCATCTGGGAGAGCACTTTCTATTATTTGATCCTTCTTGGTACAGTTGATAGCACCAGTCCTCCAGATCATCTCCATTATCTGTGTTCACAAGCACATGTTCCTTTCTCTGGTGGTCCTGGGAGAGGGGCAGTCCTTACTCTTGGGAAGAGGCTTCTCCTCTGGAACAGGGACGGTTTCCTCTCAGACCGATCCAGGAAGGGGAGGGGCCTGTCCCCATGGAACATCCCAGTCTCACTGTCCCTGCTGCTTGAACAGGACATGTTTCACAGGTGCTCTGTAGAGCGCAACAATCCAGGAATGAGAAGAGAGGGAGAAGGAAGAGACACCCCCCCCTGTTATTTTCAAGCCGCAGTTGGTGGCAGATTGCAAAGGCAGCCAACAGCGCCAGGAGATCCCCAGCAGCCATGGTTATGTATGCAGACTCCCACCAAGCCCAGCCTGTGGCGGGAGGTTGCCTCCCCAACCAATGCAATGGTGGCCTTTGTAGCACATCTGAGACTTCAGGGAGTGTTGCTGTCAGCATCTCTAGATGACATCCTGGTCAAGGCACCTTCTTACCAGCAGAGCGGGGAAGTATCAGAGATGGTGGTGAAATTTTTGAGGGACCATGGCTGCATGGTCAACATGGAGAAGAGCAATCTAAAAGCCTCTGGGGGTGCAGATAGGCACAGTGAAGAAAGGTTTCTCTATCTCTCTGGAGAGACAACACAAAATACAACTTCTGACCATAGACAGGCTGGAAAAATGCAAGATACAGGGGATAGTACTGGCCAGGCATCTGAGCATGATGGAGTCATGCCATGAAGGGCTTCAGTGATCAGTGGTTCCACACCTGACCTCTACAGACATTTTCTCTTACCTTACAGGGGCCCCGCTTGGGACTGGCCTGGTAGCACACCCTCCCTCTTTGATACGTCATCTGTGGCTCTTCTGAGGACTATTCTCCAAAGTGGCACCTGCCCCATTGTTCAGGAGAGTGGGCTAGGCCCTTGCCCAGTGAGGCTCGTGGTTGGCAGGGGGTTCTCACATTGGAACAAGTGCCACTGGAGGAACAGATAAGCTGAGAACCTCCCTGAATTGCAGAACTCGTGCCAGGGATGGAAGTAAATGTGGCTGCTTTGGTTGATGGTAACTGCAAATGTAGCGCTTGCCAAGCAGCTGTGTGAGTACCACTAACTTAGACATAATAAAAAGCATTGCACTTCTGCTGCTTCTAGCATTTTCGTTGCTTATAATTTCCACCACTAAGGAAGCGTTCATAAGAGCACGCTCTTATTCCAAGTGAAAGAATATGGAGTAAAAGATCAAGGCCTAGTTTTCTCATTTCCAGTTTGTCACTGAATTACAACTCAGAGCAGGTTCTGCTCACTTAACATGTATTATTGAGCCTAAATTTGCTCTAACTACCTTTTTGTTTTTACAGTCAGACTGTTATTTTGCCTCTCACCTCACTCTTTAGATTGTCTGCGTAGCAAGCTACTCTGTTTCTAATAAGTGAAAAACCATTCATTCTTAAACGATGCCCCTGCAAAGCATTTATATAGAACCACTTTGCTTAGTGGTTGTGTTTTTCTTCACCATTGACCTGGGCCTCCTCCCCATAGCAAGTAAGGAGGAATTTGCACCCACAAAATCACAGTGCTCTTTGTATCTCCCTGCCCAGTCTTAACCATTTAGATGTTTTCTCAAATCCATGAGTCAAGCTTATTTTGACAAGAGAAAAAAATCCCTTTGTCAGTGGTGGAGAGAAAGGAGAAGGCTACTCCTGTCTTGAATGCCACAGTAGTGAGAAGGTTTAGCTGTAGTGGTACAATCTAAAGCACTCCCTTTTTCCTGTAGGGGAGGTGGACCAGTATTTTTATTTATTTATTGGATGTAATCCCGCCCTCCCCGCAAGCGGGCTCAGGGCCGGTAACAAGAGAATTTATAGAACCATTAAACAAATGATCACAATAAATAGCTTAGACCCATTTAAAAGATGGCAAATTATACATAAATGTATAAGGTTCCAGCAGTGCTAATTAGATGACAGAACAAAGAGTCACAACAGAAACAGTGGTAACGTCTCTTTACATGGGCAAATGTAATAGGGCGGTTTTCAGCAAGGGATGCCAGATGATCAGGCATCCACTGCCTCAACCAAAGTCCTGGCAGAACAGCTCCATTTTACAGGTCATGCGAAACTGTAATAAGTCCCACAGGGCTCTAATTTCAAGTGGGAGCATGTTCCACCAGTTGGGGGCCAGGGTGGAAAAGGCCCTGGTCCTGGTCAAGGCTAAGCGGACGTCCTTTGGACTGGGAACAACCAGCAGATGTTGGTCATCAGAGTGCAAGGCTCTCCAAAGGACATATGGGGACAGACAGTCCCTTAGATATGTTGGTCCCAGGCTGCATAGGGCTTTAAGGGTTAATACCATCACCTGGTATTCAATTGGTAGCCAGTACAATTGGCATAGCACCAGCTGAATGCACGCCCACACAGACGTCACAGTCATCAGGTACACTGCCACATTTTGCACTAGCCGGAATTTCCAGATCAGATTCAAGGATAAGCCCACACAAAGCAAGTTACAGTAATCTAACCTGAGAGTGACCATTGCATGTGTCACTGTAGCCAAGTCCCAGGGGGAGAGGTAAGGAACTGGTTGCCTAATCTGCCAAAGATGATAAAAGGCAGACCTAGCAACAGGGGTGACCTGGGCCCCCATAGAGAGTGAGGCACCCAGGATCACCTCTAGGCTCCCCCCCACCCTCAGTGCTGGCACCAACAGTGCCCTGTCCAGGGTCGGGAGCCTGATTCCCAAGCCTACCCCTCCACCCAAGGGCATTCTCCGTGAATAAACAGTAGCCTGTTTAGGAGTGATCCTGGTCTCCATGTTAGGGCTCACAAAATCCAATTTACAGCAGTTGAAACCACATCGAAAGAGAGGGGGGTTTGAACAATGAACCAATAATGAAATTATACAGCTCCAGAATTTTTTTTAAAATCTGCTGTACAAATAAGCCTCCCATCCCATTAAAGATGAAAAGCCAGTTTGAAAGGAAATATTTTGCTAGACCCATGGAACCCGGAAAAGAGGCAGTTTTCTTACCTCCTTGCACAAAGTGGGCAGAAGCACTGAGGTGGTTCTGTTTCCCCCCATCATAAATTTAATGCAGTGGTGAGAAAGCACTCCCGAGCAATGCCTACTGATGAGATCTCAACAGGGGTGTGACACACATGGAGAGAAGCTGGCCTTTAGATACGTGGATATTCTTTTGTCTCATACAGACAATGGTAGGACTACTAGGAAAGGAGCAACTGTAAAAGCTCTTGCAGTGCTAAAAGAGAAGAAGAAGAAGAGATTGGATTTATACCCCGCCGTCCACTCCCCAAGGGAGTCTCAGAGCGGCTTACAAACTCCTTTTCCCTTCCCCTCCCCACAACAGACACCCTGTGAGTTAGGTGGGGCTGAGAGAGCTCTTTCCCAAGCTGTTCTTGAGGGAACAGCTGGTACAGAGCTATGGCTTGCCCAAGGTCATCCAGCCAGGTGCAGGTAGAGGAGTGGGGAATCAAACCCGGTTCTCCCAGATTAGAGTCCGTGCACTTAACCACTACACCAAACTGGCAACGATTAGCTTTTCTTCCTCCTTTGCAAGTGTAGAATTTTGTGACACCTTAAGCAGTAAGGATGGGCCACTCACAAAACCAAACTTCCCTGCTTTCCCCTCTGCACCCCACTGAGCCACATGAAATGCTGCCCTTTGTGATCAAGACCCCCCAAGATGCAATATGGGCATCTGCAGTGGAAGGTGGAATCCTCCACCAGTGGATACACTGGGGGCACAATGGGCACAAACTGGCTCATGAAGTTCATCACTAATTTTCACCAGTTCATGGTTTGCAAAGTGATGTTTGTGGAAGGGTGCCACGCACAAACATTCAACAAACTTTGGTGCTGTTTGTAGTGGTTTGTGGTGGTTCAGGAATGGATACATTTCCAGACAGACTGTCTCTGCTCAATTAAACTGTATACAAAACTCCAAGGCAATGGGGGCGGAATTCTCCAGCCTTGGAAACACCAATAGGAGTCCTGCAAAGCTTAACAGGAACTGCTGGCTGCCAATAACACAATTCCCATTCTGCTCTATGGGATCAAAATTCTATATATACACTCTGCTCAGCTCCAAACCCTTTCCTCTGTTGGGCTGCTCACAATTATAGAGAGGCAGGGGACTTGTTAGAAGCTGACTAACAGAGCACATTCATTGATTCCCTCCTGACTGTGAACTCCTCTTCCCTGACAGGGTTTGGAAGTTAGGTGGACTCAGGGCTCTGAACCACCCCATCTCTCTGCTCACACCAAGCGGTGGGGCTTAGCTATTGGGTGCCTTGGCTGAGCAGAGGTGCTGGGCTGCGGCTCCTCCACCTCCCCAGCCCCTTCCACCTCTTCCATAAATGTGGCTTCCATGTCCCCAGGCCCAAAAAAGAACAACACGCATGAAGTGCCAGTGAGGAGGAAAAGTTCTTAATATTTATTGCAACAAATAGGGGAAACAGTGCTGAGCAGCAAAGTGCCCGCCAAAAACAACTGCTTCCTGATTTTAACAAGGAAGAACATAAGGTTTTATACCCAAAATGACATAAGCAAAATCATAACATACAGAAATCTCCATTGGTTACAGGTAAGAAAGCATCATTTTAGTAATCATACATTCATTGGTCAATTACAGTAAGAGGTGTGGTTATATTATATCTCAGTTGTTTACTTGACAAAGAACAAAAAGGCCTTCTTCACCTTTAGCCAAGGACCCTTCATACCCAAGCAAAAAGTATCATTCTTAGATAAGAGGCAAGAGTCACCTGCTACCCAGACCCTTTGGAACCTGGTATCAAAACATACGTAAGGCATATGAACTTCCATTGCAAGAGCTCTGCATTCACGAGAGCAATGCTGCCTTTTTTCTGGAAGTCAAAGTCTATACAAGCCAGCTTGTACTCCCATTTATTGCAGAGAGGATGCAACCTGGAGGAAATGCCCACATGCAACCTCTCTGCCAAGGCCCTGACCTGTGGGAGAACAGCCAGCTCCAGGGCTCAGTGCAGCTTCACAGATGCAATGGAGCATAGGCGTCAACTACGGGGGGGGGGGCTCGAGGGCTTGGGCCACCCCTGAAATTTTCCAGGGGGGACTGAGCCCCCCCCCGGTGAAAAGGAGTGCCCACCCGCCCACTGCCGCGCCTCCCCACCTTCCAGGGCCCCTTCCTAGGCCCGCCCGCCGCCGCAAGAGCCTCTCCCCCCCCCAGCTCTCCTGCACCCTCTCTCCCTCCCTCCGGGCTCCCCTCCCTGGATCCTGGCGAGTTCCTGGGGAGCTGTTTCAACAGGGCGGGCAGGCTCCGCGGATCCCAAGCACAGCGGAGAGGCTTTGCAAAGAATCCCCCCGGGAGCGAGGGGGTGAGGCTGCAGCTCAGCTGCCAGAGAGGGGGGCGCCCAGGAGCCTCGGGAGGGCAGGCAGGGCTTCCTCTTCCCCCCCAGGGAGGGCGTGGGGCGGTGCCTCCCGAGGGCTGCTGGGACTTGGAGCATGCCCACGGGAGCCAGGTAGGCACCCAGCTCGGATCTTGCCTGCTTTGCCCTGCCCAGGTCTTTGGAGCGCAGGAGAGGCCCACCGGCGCCGGCAGCTCCCTGCTCTCCTTGCCCGGCTTCTGACGGGAGGGGGGTGACCCAGGCCACACTCCTCCAGCCCTCCGGCACTGCCTTCTTCCCCCGGGGGCTCTGGGGGTGGCCCTCCCCAGGGCTCGGGCTGCGTGGTTGGCCTGCTCATGCGGGAGATGGTGGAGAGACAGTGGAGGAGCAGCTGGGTGCATTGCAGCGGCAACATTGTCCTGGCGCGCGCTTTGCACGCGCACAAGAGTCCCCCCCAGGAAATTAAAAAGTCTACGCCCCTGCAATGGAGGCCACATAGAATTCTATCAGTGGCCTTCACTTCCATCTCATAGACCTTCTATAAAATGTTCTCATCGCTCCATCACAAGTACACCACCACACTCAATCTAGCCATCTCAGCTCTTGTTTCTTCCTCCGCAGCTCTAGGTTATACCATACAGCTGCTTTGGCATGAGAGCGGAGAGGGTGCTGGGGTGAGGCAATATCATCAATGGCTTCAGAGAGCCAGGAATGCCAGTCCTTCACCAGCTCATCCCATAAATCACCAGGGGGCATCAGATCCCACAGAGCATCCTGAAGCTGCTCACATTCCGTTTAGCTCTGTGGGCGAGCATAAAGGTGCTCACCGCCTAAATGGAGGATTCGGTGTGCTCAGCTTCAGGGGGAAGTGGTCTGACCATCTACAGCCATCAGATCCACATTTATCCTCATTCCAAAAATCCGGTCCAGCATGTAGCCTGCTTGATGTTTGGGCACCAATACAAATTGGGAGAGTCCCGGGGGGCTCCATGAATGACACCAGTTCCTTGGCCTGAGAAGATGCTGCATCATCAACATGGACATTGCAATCCCCCAGGACTAGTAGCCTAGGGTACTCCATCGCCCAGCCAGATACAGCATCGAACAGGACAGGCAGGGTATCTGCTGGTGTGTTAGACAGACAGTACACCAGCCAGATAGCCAAACTCTCCTCAGCAGCCTATGCCAGGCAGTCACATTCAATGCCGGCGACTTTTGGTGGAGGGAGAATCCTGAAGTAAAAAGAACCTTCTTTGAGGGGCTGTAACTTGGACCCCATAAATCCGGATTGTCACCAAACTTGGAGGGCAGGCAGAGGAAAGTCAGCCAGAGATCCTCTGTGAGGTAGGTGTTGCTAGCATGCTGGGGGGGGGGGGGCATTCTACTGCATCACAAACCTCATGAACCAAACCAGTTCATCTAGCATCAAAAAGCATGTGATGGTTTGTGGTTTGCAAACCACGCAAGCCACAAACCAAACAGAACTGCATTTTCCTGGTTTGTGCCCATCCCTCTTTGTGCTCTCATTAGTTACCTGTCCTGGCTTCTTTTTTTTTTATGAATGAATGAAGCATTTATTACAACAAGAAGCCAGAAAAAGGGATAGATCTTTTAGTAGAGATGTGATTCCCTGACCAATTGGAAAGGGAGATAGCTCAAAGAGTGGAGTGATCCCTGGTGTGTTTAGAGAAGGAATTTGGGTACTTGGTAGTGTATTCCTGCCTTCTGAAACCTGAAGAGTCAGTTAAACTAAAAAAAAAGTGGAGTGTTTAAGAAACACTGAAACCAAAGCCTCTCATAATTAAGGTTTTTGATTATCTTCTAAACCCAGCCTGGGGGGATTTTTCTTCCTCTCCACAAGGTTCCATTTAGCTGCCATAGCATGTTTCCACATACATATCTAGGGGAGATCCCTGTTTGCCTGAAGGGAAACCAAGCTATTCCTTAAGGGGTTACTAAATTAATTTCATAGATCTAGGCTATAGGCATTTTCTCAGGAGAGGGGTTCATGGAATTTTACTGCACTGTATATGGTTTTAATGTGAAATGCTAAGCTGCCTTGAGAAGCAAAGAATAGACAGGGTATAAATATTTTAATTAATGACCCTAACAAATGTATTTGTGGCATAAATTGTGGGCCACAGTCCACTTCATCAGATGCAGTCTGGCCTGTGAAAGCTTATCCTATAGTATCAATTTGTTGATCTTCAAGGTGCCACAAGGCTCTTGTTGCTTTGGTTTCAATAAATTTGACATTGCTAACTTCTGGGGAGGGGTTTAAAACACTGATGGTTTTAAATTTAATGTGTTTTCTGTACATTTAGGTAAATGGTAGAAATAATTAAATTCTATTACATCTCTAATCTACTGTATCCCACACAGTGGGTAATATTTTAAACTTCCTCTTGAATGCCAAGGAAACAGAGAATGCTGAAAACTTTTTTAAAAATCATGTATCCATAACTTAGAAAGTGAAAGTTATTTGGAAGCTCTTTGCATTTGTATTTGCTCACATTCATTTGCTCCTGTTAACGTCATACTCACATTGTGTGCACGCACATGCATAGATGGTTTCTACAGATCTGTTCTACTAATGGAAGAGCCTCTTGCATCAGTGGAAGGCCCCTTGTGCCAGAGGAAAGCATTATTCTTAGCAGAACATTCACTGGATCCATCCATCCCATGCTGAGTTTTCCATTCTCCCTACCATCTTGTTGCTTTTCTTTTGTTTTAATGGATGTCTTGCCTTTGAAGTTCTGTCACAGCTGAGCTTGTCAACAGCTAATTTACCTGTTGGCCCTTTGTGACTATAAATTGTTGTCAGGTGGCCAGATGGAGATGGGTTTGTAAATGAGAAAGGGATGTTTTATTTGTTCTTACAGACTATCCATACGCTACAGATGACTAATGGAGGTTGGTGTGGACAGGTGAGTTTCTCAACCCGCTTGTGGGTTAGTGACATCTGTGGATATGTTTGCAAGGCTTGATTATGGCAGGAATTGCTTTGCCTGTTGAGTTAGTTATGCCATGCCTGCTGTCTGTATTTTTGTCAGTCTCTTTCTCCTGCCTGCTTTCCAATATAACCTGCTCCCCTTGGTGACCGTCTACCCACCTCTGAATTTCACTTGTCATGGACTGGTATTTGAGGGTTCACCACACTCTTTCCATAAATCTAAAATGACACGTCCTCTTTTTTCCTTTGTCTTGTTTGAACAGATGGTCATGAATAATAAGGGATGTTTTTGGAAGCAGCTTTTCATCTTCCATGGGGCTCCCAATCTTATGGAAAAGGAAGGTTACCCTTGTTCAGTCAGATCTTCTTCTCCAAATGAGCAAATGTGTATACTTCCTCGAGTTGCGAAGGTGCATTTAGCTGTAAGTTCACACAAAAAGTTCTTCAGAGACTTGGGACCTTAAAGGTGTTAGGACTTTTGTCCAATAATCAAGAAAAATTCAGAGTAATGAATCTTGCTTTTCTGGAAAGAAGAGATTGCTTCTTTTAGTTTAAAAGAAGTTTATTACTAAAGGGAAAAGGTAAACGGGATTAGCTACAAATAAACAAAACATGCTTTCTAAGGAGCATTCTGCTGCGTCTGCACACTAAGACATACTGATAGAGAGTGAGAGATTGCAATGGAGGATCTCTCCTTCTTCTTGACCCCTGAAAGGAAACACCTGATATCATTGACCAATTAGCAAGACAGTACACCTTTAGTTTTCCCGGGTTTACAGATAATTGGCCAGCTGCCAGGTATCACTTCCAGGCTAAACCTAGGTAAACAAACAAGTTGCATAGTTAACCCTATAATGACTGAATTTCTCAGGCCTTGCATTACATGCTCATTTCTCCAACAAAAGGAAACATATAACCAATATTCTCCAGAAAGCCTTTGGAGTGTTGTGGTTAGAGAAGTGCTACTCACTAGTTCAGGAGTAACATGTGGCTCTTTGGCATGCCACCTGTGACTCTTCTGGACACTGTTCCCCGTTGTGGTACCTATCCCATGTTCCAAGAAAGTCAGAAAAATGAGTAAGGTGAGAACGGCAGTCCTCATGCCAGGGATGGAAGCAAAAGGCTAATCTTTTCCAACAACACCCACTCTTTCCCAGAGCATATTCACTTTCATCTCTGCACCCCAGTGGATGTTGGGAGGACAGCAAGATGGCCACAGAGAAGAGAGAGTGAAACCACCATAACTTCCACCCAGGAAGCTGGTTACAGGATGTGTAGGGGAGATTTTACTTCCCTTTCTCCACAGCCAGCTTGCTGGCCTCTGGGTACCTTGACAAACTCACTGTCTTGCCTGAGCTGCTGTGTCTTGTACTGAGGAGAGAGAGAGAAGGCAGAGAAGGAAGCCCTTCCCCTCATCCCAGATACACTCCAGATGAGATTAAAATGTGGTAAGGAAATGAAGGGTTTATTTCACAGTGAAAGTTCAGAGAGTGTGGGTCATGTTTTATTGGTGTAAAACATTGCATGTTAATGGGGTTCATATCAAAGTGCCAATTATGTGCGATGCAGATTTATTTTTACAAGAGGATCTATGGCACAAAAATAGCTTTCTGGGTCTGGGTCTCCCTTATGTGTAAATGTCAAGACGATTGAACATTGCATTAAATAAAATCTCTGAGAAAGCACACTTTGAAGTAGGAACACTTGTCATTGGGGCCCCTGAGAACAATGTTTTGTTGAAGGCATTGCATTGATTTGAACCGATATGTTCTGCTACAGGCACTGGCTTGTAGTTTACTCCTTTGCTTGCTTCTTAAGAAAACTCTGTATCAAGGATTCTGAAATTCTCCACCAAGAAAACTCAAGTTTCTTTTCCTAGAAGGAATTACACAAGTTGCCTCAGAACTTGCTAATATGCTTATTTTGCATAAATGCTTCCAATTAGCTTGTTTTGTATCAGATCTTAAACACATTTACTCTGAAGAAAGTCCAGTTGATATTATGGCACTTGGTCTTTTGATTGCAAAATCAGCCTGTAAAAAATGGATTAAGAAAAAATCTGTATCTATTTTACAAGAAGTGCTGAGGTGGCCAGAGGAAAGTAAGCTTGCCGCCTGTTCCTTATTTCAGAGGATGGTCCCCTGTTTATTTCAGAAATATTCATGGAAAAGATGTACTAAAATGACAAAAAACAACTTTAAAAGGCTAACATGCTCTAATAAAGTACTAGTGACATTCTGACGCACACAAGATGTCAATTTCTTATGGTCTCACAATGTGTTCCTTCTTCAAAAGCTCTCCAAGTGGCAACCCAAGAATAGAGCTATATAAAAGGGATAATAGAGGTATATGGAGCTGGAAATCATAATGGAGGGGCATGCAATTATGCAGTGCACAGAAGTATCAGCCCCAGAATATTGGCATTTCTATAGAACTGCATGTTTACAAACATTTTCACAGTTACAGGGAGTAAATCTGCTAATCTTCCAAAGTTCCTTCTACAAAAGTACGAGGTCAGTAGCTTGAGAATCCCAAGTGTTCCCAAATATTTCTGGAATGTTTTCAGGAGCCAATTACCATTATTCTGAGAATCCAAATATTCTCAGGATACCTGAATAATACCAATCAGGTATTTTTTATATATATACTTGGACCAGAAATATCCAAATGCACGTATCGAGATGTAACTTTGCTTTTGGTTGGCAGTGTTAGTCTCTCCTCTGTGCAGTGGAATAGCCATGTCTATTTTAGTCTCTAGGCTGAATCCCACTTAAATTTTATGCATGGAAGAGTAACTTCCCCACCTCCCTCCTCCTGCCACAGCCTGAAATACCCTCAGAATGCTGCTCCTAGGAGAGAGGGGGCCCATAGGAGCAATATAAGGGGGGGGGGGAGTTGAAGGGTTGCCATTGCAGGGGAAAACTGATGAAAATCATGCCTTGTGCATGCGGATCTTTTCCACAGGATCCAACCCTCTGTATTCAGGGTGGTTCCACTAATTATTCTACTAACAGAGATTAATGGCATAAAATGTACAAAGAAATCTATTCCAATGCACACAATTTATCGCAGCTGCAAAATGAGGTAGACATTAGTGGAGAACTCCAAAACCTTTTCCTGTATCAATTATATTTCTGCCTCTTTTCTGTTAGGAGAAGGAAAATAAATTAAATGGAAGTCTCAAGCGACATCAAGCTCCCACCACACCTTTTTGGAAATTCAAGGGCATTATAATCGCATTCGAATTCATCCTTTGACCCTCCAAGCTCACTCACTGGCTCGGCAATCCTCTATCTAGCTGTGCTCAATTGAATCCTGAATCCTGTGCATTCGTGAACATGGGAGTAGCTGGACTTGGATGCTTTCTTTTATCACACATATTTCAACATGAATACTGAAGATTGATTGCTATTTCCTAAGAGTGCTGAGACTGGTGGTTTGCAGTGCAACCTACTATAGGTAACGGCATAAGGAGGCAGTGCAGTTTACACCACTTCCTATCATTTATCATTCCACCGTTTTCTTTCCATCTCAACTAACCCCCTCCTTACTATATCATCCTCCCCCGTGCCTTCTGTCCATGTGGGTCCCATGATCCCCAGCATAGCCCTTTTGGTGATAAAAGAGAAACTCTAACCCTATGCAGTGGTGGGAAAGCTTTTTGGATCCAAGCCATAGTGCCACATTTTCTCTTATCTTATAATTGTTGATGGCAGGAAATTCTATTCGATAACAGATTCTTTAAAGAATCGTGCTGTTCTTGGTGTTACTTTGTACTGAGACGTAGAGGAGTAGGAAGCAGGAGCAGTAGAAACCAATTGTGAAGAGGAACTGAGAGGGAAGCATGAGCAAGGGATGAGGGGGTGGAAGCTGGTAGCTGAAAGAGGGATACTGAATCATTTATCAATTTATATAGTACACATTTAGCTTGGAGTAAGCCCCATTGTAATATTTTGGAGGTAGAAGAAGAAAACTAATGAGAGAGGAAAGCAAGTTATATTTGGGACGCACACCACACACACAACACTGTACTTATCCAATAACTATCCCCAAACCATCAATGTAACAACATTTAAGATTATCTGCTTGATATTTATTATCTCAGTTGTACTCATTTCCCATTACAGGATTTTGGGCTTTCTCTTGAGCAACTGCCTATGCTTATGTGGAACTGTGCTAAGTTGTTGTAGAAACATGTAAACTATTCTTTGGTAAATACCTTTTCTGTATTAGACATTGTGGCTTGACCCTTTCCTGTCAAACTATTCTGATTGCAACTTCCATAGGGAAGGTCAAATATTTTGGTGTAAAACACTGGAGGGTGGGAGTCTTTTCCCCTATGGAAATTCATGGAACTAAAGCAATTTGATGCCACTAATCCAGTATAACTGGATTGGGTTTATAAAATGGTTGACTGGCTGCAGGGGGCAGCCAGGCTATCCTGCCTTTGAAAGTTAATGTGGCAGTAAAAGAGTTCCATGTGCCTTTGCTAATATGTGTAAAGAATACTGAAAGGATTCCAAGAGTGTCAAGTATACAGTCTTTCCAGGCTGAAATTCAAAACGTTGATTCTTTCCCCCTGTTTCAAAATGAGCTACATTTCACAACAGCACCAAGAATATTTAGACTCCCCAATAACTGCTACCGAACTGAAGGCAGTCATCAAGGCTTTAAAAACAAAAAAAATCCCCAGGTCCAGATGGATTCATTTCCGAATACTATAAACTCTCCGCAGAAGACATAATAGAACCTATGACAGAAATATACACTAATGCAATGACCCAAGGAGTCATACCCACAACATGGAAACAAGCAAACATCATCCTGATTCCAAAAAAAGATAGAGATGCCTCAGACCCTAAATCCTATAGACCAATCTCATTGCTAAACATCGACTACAAGATCTCAAGACAACAATTAAGATGTGGCTTCAAAACAAATCCAAGTTAACTTCAGCTGACTCCTTGCTACATGTTTTTACGTCACCCTGCTAAGGAACCCACCTCATTTAGTGTCTGGAAGAAGGCTGGAATAAATAGAGTGATCGACGTCATAGTAGCAGGCCAAATGGCGACAAAAGCAGAGCTGGAAAACAAATTCAAAGTCAAGTTAAAATGGTTCGAATACCTGCAAACTCAAAGCCTTTTGACCCGAACAACAATCAAAAGAAATTTCAAATGGCCTCTCAAACCTTTTGAGCAGCTGCTATACAACGCAACACCAAAAAAAGGCCTTATAGCCTCCATATACTGCATACTGGTAGATATCAACATGGCTCCCTTACAGCACTACCAGAAAGCCTGGCACCATGACCTAAATATGACACTTTCAGAAGAGCAGTGGCAAGAGATATGGAAGACTCAGTTCAAATGCACCAAGTCACTTGCCATTCAGGAAGTCCTCACCAAAACTCTACTTCGCTGGTATGTCACTCCGATAAAGCTATCCTACTTCAACACCAAAAACTCTCCACAATGCTGGAAAAGATGCGGTCACAAGGCGACCTATCTACATAATTGGTGGACCTGCGCAGCAGTGTCAAACTTTTGGAAAGAAGTCTTGTCACAAATTAAGATAATAACAGGACTAGAGATCCCGGAAGATCCCAAAACGATACTCCTACATCTATGGCAGGATGAACCAATTTCCAACATGACCAAAGACTTAATTACAATACTTATAGCAGCTGCAAAATAGACAATAGCCAGAAACTGGAAAAACGACAACCCCCCCTCCATATATCAATGGTAGAACAAGGTTTGGGATTATTTTATAGAAGAAAGATGTTTAGTATACTTCAACCCAGTAGCAGGAGAGAGAGAACTCAAAAACCCACTTGATAAATGGTACTCTTTCGCAGTAAAGTTTTATACGTAAGTTAATCTGTTTAAGTTCGAGATCAGTTAGGCAAATAGGGTTAATGACCCCAGTAAATTAGTTGTGTTTAACCAACATCCCCTTTAGCTACAGACAAAGTAAGGATTAACAGCCACGGAAATGAGGTTTTGATGATATGTACCTTGCTTGAAGCTTTTACCTGTAATATACAATATAAAACCTAATGAACAGAGTTAAAAAAAATGAGCTACATTTAACAAAACATGGTTTAATTTAATAAACTTGTCATCACACTGAAGGAAAGAGGTCTCTGAAGGTCTCTTTTGTTTATGCAGTCTTGACCTAAATTTATGTAATGATCAAATGGGGAATGCCTAAACTAGATTAGGTTGTACTCCATAAAAATATCCCAAGACCTGTGCATACTATAGCTCTTGAATGGACAACCAGAAACATGGCACTACTAGATGCGTGTGTAGTAAGGGTATATGGTAGATCTTCCTAACCTTGTTGAACCTAGAGGTCTCTTGGAATTTTGGGAAGTGGTAGTGGATGCCACCACAAAATAGCTGGCACAGAAGCAGGGCCAATACATAAATGGCTACCATCAGGCCAATCACAAAATGTTGGGAGGTTCCACAAAACGTTATGGTATTCCAAACCATACCTAGCTGATTCTAAATGGGCATACCTTGCTGACACAAAAGCAGTGCTTTCTAAACTCTTTGGAACCTCTTCTGTGCCAAGGATTTAAAGGAAAGTTGAAAATGTCTCTTTTGTCAAGAAGATACCATTTAGTTTCAGTTGTCAACGTAAGAGGTTTGCTTCATGTGGGTTTCCAATCCCAGAGACTTAGCAAGTTTTTGTTTATGGCCAAAAGGTGTAGAACAGGGGTGGCCAACGTTGCTTAACGTAAGAGCCACACAGAATAAACGTAAGAGCCACATAGAGATGTCTGAGAGCCGCAAGACAGGAACAAATATCACACACACGTTTTTATTTTTAAAAATATGCAAATTTGCTTTTTATTAACGTTAAATGGGACTGCCAAAAATAAAAACAAACGAGGAAAACCGGTTATAAGAAAGAGAGAGAGAGAAACTAGGAAAGCAAATAGATGGGAGGGAGGAGGGAAGGAAGGAAGGAAGGAAGGAAGGAAGGAAGGAAGGAAGGAAGGAAGGAAGGAAGGAAGGAAGGAAGGAAGGAAGGAAGGAAGGAAGGGAGAAAGAGAGAAAAAGCATGCCTCCCCTTTGCTTCCCCAGCCGCCCTGCCAGGAGCCGCACAGAATGTGTGAAAGAGCTGCATGTGGCTCCCGAGCCACAGGTTGGCCACCCCTGGTGTAGAAACATAGAGTTGGAAGGGACCTCCAGGGTCATCTCGTCCAACCCCCTGCACAATGCAGGAAATTCACAAATACCCCCACCCCCCCAGTAATTGCTGTTCCACGCCCAGAAGATGACAAAAAAAAAAACCCTTCAGGATCTCCAGCCTAAGTGGCCTGGAGAAAAATTGCTTCCTGTCCCCAAAGTGGTGATCAGCATTTCCCTGGGTGTGTAAGAAAGGGCCACAAGAACTAAGCACTGATGCAACCCTTCTCATGATCCTTCTCATGTAATCCTTCTCATGTAATCCTTCTCATGATCTGCATAAGTTCACAGAATCAGCATTGCTGTCAGATGGCCATCTAGCCTCTGTTTGAAAACCTCCAAAGGAAAGTTCACCACCTCCCGAGGAAGCCTGTTCCACTGAGGAACTGCTCAAACGGTTAGGAAGTTCTTCCTAATGTTTAGCCAAAAACTCTTCTGATTTAATTTCAACCCTGTGTAGTTGTGATGTGCTTGTCTAGGAGGAGCTCAGTGCTTTGCAACTAATTCCATTAGTAGAGCGTGACTGAAGCTCCCTATTATTTTCAGTTCCATTCAAGACCCTTCAGTTGTGCTCCCAAGAGATGAGAAGCAAGGAGGCACCAAGAAAGATATTGGTGAACATCATGGCACATCTGGGCAACACATTGGGGATCACTGGATTTTGCCATTCCTGAGCAAGTACACAAAGGCAAATGTGCTAACTGTTGCATGAAGTTATTCTTATCTCACCTGTGCTATGCAGCTTTCTGCCCCAGGCTCGACAGAAGCAAAACTACATAATGGCATGCATGTGCTTATGTACTATAATGAGTGTGAGAATGGCATGATAAGAACATAAGAACATAAGAGAAACCAATGTTGGATCAGGCCAATGGCCCATCCAGTCCAACACTCTGTCACACAGTGGCCAAAAATACCAGGTGCCCTCAGGAGGTCCAGCAGTGGGGCCAGTGCACTAGAAGCCCTCCCACTGTTGTCCCCCTCAAGCACCAAGAATACAGAGCATCACTTGCCCCAGACTGAGAGTTCCTTTCTATACTTTGTGGCTAATAGCCACTGTTGGACCTCTGCTCCATATGTTTATCTAATTCCCTCTTGAAGCCATCCATGCTTGGAGCCGCCACCACCTCCTGTGGCAGTGAATTCCACATGTTAATCACTCTTTGGGTGAAGAAGTACTTCCTTTTATCTGTTCTAACCTGACTGTGCAGCAATTTCATGGAGTGCCCATGAGTTCTTGTATTGTGAGAAAGGGAGAAAATAACTTCTTTCTCTACCTGCTCTATCCCATGCATAATCTTATAAACCTCGATCATGTCACCCCCTCAGCCGTCGTTTCTCCAAGCTAAAGAGCCCAAAGCACTTCAACCTCTCTTCATCAGGAAAGTGTTCCAACCCTTTTATCATGCTAGTTGCCCTTTTCTGCACTTTTTCCAATGCTATATCTTTTTTGAGGTGTGGCAACTAGAACTGTACACAGTACTCCAAATGAGGTCACACCATTGATTTACACAGGGGCATTATGATACTGGCTGATTTGTTTTCAATTCCCTTCCTAATAACCCCCAGCATAGCATTGGCCTTTTTCACTGCAGTTGCACACTGTCTCAACATTTTCATTGAGTTATCTACTACGACTCCAAGATCTCTCTCTTGGTCAGTTTCTGCCAGTTCAGACCCCATCAACGTGTATTTATAGTTAGGATTTTTGGCTCCAATGTGCATCACTTTGCACTTGGCCACAATGAACCCCATTTGACACATTGATGCCCACTCGCCCATCCTTGACAGATCCCTTTGGAGTGCCTCACAATCTTCCCTGGTTCTCACCACCCTGAACAACTTCATGTCATCTGCAAATTTAGCCACTTCACTGCTTACTCCCAACTCCAAATCATTAATAAACAAGTTAAAAAGCATCGGACCGAGTACTGATCCCTGCGGTACCCCACTGCTTACCTCCCTCCACTGAGAAAATTGCCCATTTACACTCACTCTCTGTTTCCTTTTAATTAGCCAGTTTTTGATCCACAAAATGACTTGTCCTTTTATCCTGTGACTATTGAGCTTACTTAAGAGCCTTTGATGAGGAACTTTATCAAAAGATTTCTGGAAGTCACGGTAAACAACATCTATTGGGTCCCCTTTGTCCACATGTTTGTTTCCTCCCTCAAAGAACACTAACAGGTTAGTGAGACAAAATCTTCCCTTACAGAACCCATGTTGGGTCTTCCTCAATAGATTTTGTTCATCAATGTGCCTACTAATTTTTTCCTTAATAACAGTTTCCACCAACTTACCCGGTATTGACGTCAGACTGACTGGCCTGTAATTTCCCAGATCTCCTCTGGAACCCTTTTTAAAGATGGGAGTGACATTTGCTACCTTCCAGTCCTCAGGAATGGAGGCAGATTTTAATGAAAGATTACATATTTTTGTCAGGAGATCCACAAATTCACATTTGAGTTCTTTCAGAACTCTTGGATGTATGCCATCTGGGCCCAGTGATTTATTTGTTTTTAAGTTGTCTATCAGTCGTAGGACCTCCTCTCTCATCACCTCAATCTGACCCAGGTCTTTCAACACCCCTCCCAAAATCAGTGGTTCTGGAGTGGGCAAGCACTTCTCATCTTCCACGGTGAAGACAGAGGCAAAAAATGCATTCAGCTCCTCAGCCATTTCCCTATCATCCTTCAGTATACCTTTTACCCCTTGGTCATCCAAGGGCCCCACTGCTTCCCTGGCTGGTTTCCTACTTCTAATGTATTTGAAGAAAGTTTTATTGTTGGTCTTTATGTTTTTTGTGATATGCTCCTCATATTCCCTTTTTGCCTGCCTGATCACAGACTTGCATTTTATGTGCCACAGCCTGTGTTCTCTTTTATCAGCCTCACTGAGACTAGCTTTCCACCACTTAAAGGAATCCTTCTTACCTTTTACAGCTTCCATTACTTTGTTTGTTAACCATGCAGGCTTTTTTCTATACCTATCTGTGCCTTTCCTGACCTGCAGTATATATTTTCCCTGAGCCTCTAGGATTGTAATTTTAAATAGTCTCCAAGCTTCCCCAGTGGTTTTGATCCTTTCTACTTTTCCTTTCAGTTTTCTCCTCACATGTCTCCACATATCAGAGAAGTTACCACTTTTAAAGTTAAAAGTGGTTGTCTCAGTCTTTTTGGGCAACTCCCTATTTATACAAATGTTGAACTCAATGACATTATGGTCACTGTTCCCAAGCGGTGCAATCACTTTAACAGCTCTCACCAAGTCTTGGGCATTACTTAGGACCAAATCCAGGATCACCTCTCCCCTGGTAGGTTCTGTGACCATCTGCTCCATAGCACAGTCATTGAGAGTGTCTAGAAACTCAATCTCTTTTTCCCAATTTGAACATATAGTGACCCAATCAATGTGTGGGTAGTTAAAATCACCTATTACAACACAGTTATTTCGTCTAGCCACTATCTTTCATTCATTCATCATTTTATAATCCACCTCTATCTTTTGATCTGGTGGATGATAACAAACTCCTAATGTTAAGCTTCCTTTGGGGCCCATTAATTCAACCCACAGCATTTCCAGAAGTGAATCCAATTCACCTACCCTCTCAATCTTACTGGACTGTATACCCTCTCTGACATGCAGAGCCACCCCACCTCCAACTTCCCCCCCATCCTTTCGATATAATTTATAACCAAAAATCACTGTATCCCACTGATTTTCCTCATCCCACCAAGTTTCTGAAATACCCACAATGCCTATGTTTTCCTCCAGTACCAAGCATTCAAACTCCCTGATTTTACCTCGGACACTTCTAGCATTAGTATATAAACATCTATAGTTTTCCATACATGTTAAGCCCACAACCTTCCTCTTGCTGTCTCGAGACCTTGCCAGGCAGTCCCTATCATTAGCCACAGTCTCAGTGGACAATTCTAATCCATTTCCTTGTAGGAAAGTAACAGCTACCCCTTCATCTCTTTGAGATGAACCACCCCAAACCAGAGATTTTTCATCTCCTGTCAGCTTTCCCCCAATATTCAGTTTAAAAACTGCTCTGCCACCTTTTTGATTTTAAGCGCCAGCAGCCTGGTTCCTTCTCAGGACAAGGGGAGACCATCTCTCTTGTACAGCTCCCTCTTGTTCCCAAAAGCATCCCAATGCCTTACAAACTTGAACCCTTCCCCCCTACACCATCATCTCATCCATGCATTGAGACTCCTGATCTGTGCCTGTCTCTCCGGCACTGCACGTGGAACAGGTAGCACTTCCGAGAAGGCTACCTTAGAGGTCCTGGCCTTGAGTCTCCTGCCTAGCAGTCTAAATTTTTCCTCCAGGACCTCACGACTGCATTTCCCCACATCGTTGGTGCCAACATGTACCATGACCACTGGCTCCTCCCCAGCACTATCTACCAGCCTATCTAAAACATGCATAATGTCTACTACCTTCGCACCAGGCAGGCAAGTCACCATATGGTCAATATGCGGTTTCGCCACCCAGCTGTCTACCTGCCTAAGGATCGAATCACCAACTACCAGGAGCCCCCCCTCCCTTCCTGCCCAGGGATGGTTCCTTGGTACAAAAGGATACCTGTTCACCAGCTGAAGGTCCCTTCTGAGGGCACATTCCCCTTATCCACAGCATGATGCCCTGTTCCCTTTCGACCCTCATGCTCCCTGACAGCGGTGGAGCTGCCAGATTTAGAGTGGGACATATCTAACAAGTCCCCAAGAGTCTTCTCCATGCGCTTAACTGACTGTCTCTGCTTCTCCAGGTCTGCCACCTTGGCCTTGCATTGGGCACACACCCAAGACTTCTGCCCAGTGGGCAGATAATCATTCATGTGACACACCGAGCAAAACACTGGATAGCCCCCAACTCCCTGCTGGCATTCTGGCTTCATAACTGCTTTAAAAATAATTTTATATAATCCCCCTTTTAAACCCTTTGTATTCTCCTTGTAGAAGTCTACCTACCTTACTAGGCACCCAAGGAGCCTAGGGCCCTGGTGTTCTGGCTCTTTCTTGGCTTCTCGCAAGCCCTTAGTCTAAGAGTCCCTAGGCTAAAAGCCACAGGCCAAGAGCCCAGCTCTTTGGTTCTTGCCCTTTGGCATGATCTCACACTTTGTTCCTGAATGATGGCTACTACCAAAATGATTGGTCACCACAGCTACATCTGTTAGCTCAAACTATCTTCTGCCCATAATGTATTATAATTGCCTGCAACTGTGTTATAGAAGGATCTGGGATATGAGTGGCTGCAGTTGGAGCTGAAAGCCTAAGAGTAAAAATAACCAATGCATTTTATTAGCAGTGACACAGACAAATCCTAGCAAGCCTGACAGGCTTCGACACAGCTGACACCTCTCAAAGGGAAACTGTCTGACTGATGAGTGCAACCCAATTTAAACAAGGTCTGATAGGAAAGGCTGCAAGTCCTTGTCTTTAAAAAAATGCTTATTCATTTTTAAATACAGCTATGAAACTCTTCCTTGGTTCTGATCTAAGATATAGCTATAAGCCAAGACTTTATTAAGTAAAAATATATAACTATTGCTTCTTTATTCCCACAGCACTGCAGAGCCATCATAGATAAAGAGACTATAAATCTGGATTCTTCTAAATCCCCTTTAGGTAAGTAGATGCAGAGAAGAGGAGAGATTATATTGTGAGAGAAAACACACTCCACACAGAAATATGAGTAGGACCTGGAAATTATACCTGTATAGAGAACTGGCATAAATAAATAATCATAAATAACTCTAAAATTATCGAACAGTGCAACTAAACTATTGCCGTTTATCTGTACGTCCTATTTGTGGCACATGTGGCCTTCTGCCAGCATCCATATTTCTTTACAAACTGCTCTTCTCTTATTCCTTATGCAGTATTTCCTCCAAGATTCACTTTATGAAAGGCTACCCATAATTTCACTGAGTTTCTCTGCTAAAACAATAAATGGGGGTATTTGGGTGACCACTTATATTTTAGCGTTTCTCTCCATGGTTTAATAATTGTTCTCCCAAATGATATTGAAACATGACATCAATTACTGTGCATAATGTTTTCAGACACAGTTTGTTATACGCCTTAACTTCTGGACTAGAATAGCCTTTGAAAGAGAATGATTGTCTTTCAGAACTCTGGACAGCTCCTGTAGCAGGCTGTTACTTCACTGCTAGGAGGAGAATACATCTTGTTATGCTATCACAGGTGGAACGGAATTACTAGAATGCAAAGCATTAGAAGGCAATGTGGGTCCACTGTCCCCCTAGGTAACAATAGCCACTCACAATACTTGCTTTTTCTTGTGCAGGGTCATGCGTGTTTATGATTAATTTATAGATCAATCTACAGCCAAAAGGAAAAAAATTGTGGATGGGCTTCAGTGGGCTGCAATGAAAGAAGGGAAATCAGTAGAATTCACAGTGCCTGATAAAAAATGTGTGATTGCATACAGATTGCTAAAACAATTATTTGTATTTTGTATTTTATTAGATTTGTAGCCTACCCTCCCTGCATAGGAGGCTCAGGGTGGGTTCCAACAAATATAATATAGAAACAATTAAAAACAATTAAAATACATCAGGTAAAATACAGTAATATTCCTATGTTTCTAATCAAAGCCTTAACAGATGAGGTCTATTTCAAATTGGGGTTCCCAGATGGTAACACAGATCTCCCCGCTGAAGGGGAGGCCCAATAGAAGGGGGGATGGCTGCCACCTCAACTAAAAGCTATATGGGAACTCATTCCACCAGGTAAGGGCCAGGACCAAAAAAAGCCCTGGCCCTAGTTGAGGCAAGACGGACATCCCTGGGGCCAGGGACCACCAGGAGATGCTGATTAGCAGATCATAAAGTCCTTCAGGGCTCATAGGCGGAGAGGTGGTCTTGCAGATATGCAGGGCCCTGGCTGTATAGGGCTTTGAAGGTAAGCACCAGCACCTTGAAATGGATCCAGTACTCAATAGGCAGCCAGTCCAGTTCGCACAGCACAGGATGGATATGTGTCCACACAGACAACAAAGTCAACACCCATGCTGCTGCATTCTGCACCAGCTGCAGCTTCCGGAGCAGAGCCAAGGGCAGCTCGATGTAGAGAGAATTACAATAATACAGTCTTGGACATGGGCGTCAACTACGGGGGGGCTCGAGGGCTCGAGCCTCCCCTGAAATTTCCCAGGGGGGGGGCTCAGCCACCCCTGGCAAAATGCTCGCCCAGCCGGCCGTCGCCGCCTCTCCTTCACCCCCGGCCTGCCCTGCCTCCCTGAGGCGGGGGGGGAGAGAGGCGGCGGGGACATAGTCGCGCACGCGCTTCGCGCGGGCGGCAGTCCCGGCCAGCTGGCTGCCACCGCGGGTCTGCCTCCCTGGGCCGGGGAGGGAGGGAGTGGCAGAGACATGGTCCCGTGCGCGCGCGCACAAGAGCCCCTGCCCCCCCCCGGGGATTTAGAAAGTCAACGCCCCTGGTCTTGGAAGTGACCATTGCATGAGTCACTGTAGCCAAATCCCGGGGGCCAAGATATGGAGCCAACTGCTTGATCTTTCTCTGATGAAAAAAGGCAGACCTGGCAGTGGCGGTGACCTGGGCCTCCATAATCAGAGAGGCATCCAGGAGCACCTCCAGGCTCTTCACCATTGACGCTGGCACCAATGGGGTCCCATCAAAGGTTGGGAGCCCATTTCGCAATTCAAGTTCCCCGCGACCCGAGTGCAGGACTTCCATCTTCGATGGATTCAGTTTCAGTCTGCTGTGCTGTAACCATCAAGCCATGGCTTGTAATGCCCTGTCCAGATTTTCTGGGGCAGAGCCCAGGTGGCTGTCCGTCAATAGAGATTGGTGTCATCAGCAAATTGGTGACAGCTCAGCCCATACCTCTGAATAATCTGGGTGAGGGGTCGCATATAGATATTAGACAACACTGGGGAGAGAATCGCCTCCTGTGGCAAGCCACATTCTAGTGGGTGTTGCTGAGATAATTCCCCCTCAAGTGCCACCCTCTGTCCCCAACCTTGGAGAAAGGAGGTCAGCCACTGCAGGGCAAAGTAAAGAGTATACAACAGAATACCACTGTATATTTTACCACTGATCATTTCTAAATGTGCCATATAGTTCGACCACATTGTTTACAAAACCTTAAAACAGTGCCAGAAATAGATATACATAGAAGCAGATGAGGAATTTGGATACATGGAGAGCCAGTTTGGTGTAGTGGTTAAGTGCGCGGACTCTAATCTGGGAGAACCGGGTTTGATTCCCCACTCCTCCACTGGCACCTGGCTGGATGACCTTGGGCAAGCCATAGCTCTGTACCAGCTGTTCCCTCAAGGACAGCTTGGGAAAGAGCTCTCTCAGCCCCACCCACCTCACAGGGTGTCTGTTGTGGGGAGGGGAAGGGAAAGGAGTTTGTAAGCCGCTCTGAGACTCCAAGTGAGTGAAGGGCGGGGTATAAATCCAATCTCTTCTTCTTCTTCTTCTTACATGGGCAGGAGGGAGCAGATTTGTATTCTGTTCCTTCTGTATTTTGAAATAATTTAATCAAGTCAACTGGTCACTTCCCTTGCTCTTGTCTCTTTGAATATTTTGTAGGAAAACTTTAAATGACAGAATTAAGATTAATGGGATTCTGGGAAAGAAGCCCAGGGGAAGTTCTAACTGCTTGGCTACAAATACGTTCTTTAAAACAAACAAACAAACAAACAAACAAATAAACAAACAAATATTTCCCCCAGCTATATTTTATCAGCTCGCAGTATTGAGTGATTCTCCTCCTCCTTGAATTTATCATAGGCCTTTTCTCGCATTTCTTTGTGCTTCAGAGAATGGACTTTGTTAATATAATAATACAGGATCAGTCTTCCGACTTGAGACATTAATACAGCTGAATGGTTTGCTAAAGTAATCAGTTGCTGATTAACCAAAATAGCATGGGAAGGCAGCATGTACTATAAATGCAAACACAGCCAGGTTTCTTAATCCTGCGGTTAGCTGCCCAGCTCTTTAAAATGCCATCCAGTCTGCAGCTGTCACGAAGACAGGCATTAAAGCATAGAGAATGTCAGACCTACCTCATTTTACCCTGTCAAACAACTAGTCTGTAAAACCAACCCCCTTGGCATTTTTTTCTTCAGCAGGCTTTGTTCCTCTATGTACCTAATAATTCTATTTTTGATTACGGTTTCTATTAATTTGCCTTGTTTGGCTAATTGGCCTGTAATTTCCTGCTTCTCCTCTCCTCCTTTTAAAAATCAGTGTAACATTTGCCAGTCTTCTGGTACAGTGGCTGGCTTTAGTGACAAGTTACATATATGAGTAGATTTATGGTGCAGTCTCATTTGGAATACTGTGTGCACTTCTGGTCAGTGTATCTCAAAAAGGACATCACAGAGCTGGGAAAAGTACAGAAGAGGGCAATCAAGATGATTAAGGGTTGGTGCACCTTTCCTAAGAAGAAAGGCTGAAGAGTCTGAGATTTAGAAAAGATTGGGGGGGGTGATATATGTTTATAAAATTATGCCCAGGGTAAAGAGAGTAGAAAGCCAGCTGTTTCTCCTATTCCAAAATACTAGCACAAGGGCATTTAGTGATTCAGGATGGGCAAAAAGGAAATACTTTACTCAACAAGTGATTAAACTGTAGAATTCACTGCCAGAGGATGGAGTGACAGCCATAGGCACAGCTTTGAAAGGGAATTAGACAGATTCACGGAGGACTAACTAAAGGAAACCTTCACATTCAGAGGCAATAAAACCTCTGAATGTCCACGTCAGGAGGCAGCATCAAGTGAAGGCCTCAGCCTCTGTGCCCACTTGTTGGGCCCCCAAAGGAACTGGTTGGCCACTATGGTAGATAGGAGGCTGGATTAGATGGACCACTGGCTGAATCCAGCTGGGTACCTTTTCTGTTGTTCTCATGTTATTTCCCCCAAATCCCAGGATGTAAAAACTACTTCAGCCAGATTCCAGCAGGAAAGTTTCTGCCAGTTATTTGAAACAAATAGTTAAATAAATATTTGACCCAAGTAAGGTTAGTCTTGCTTAATCAACAGGATTAATGAGTCATGGCTAACCAAGAAGCCCCCTTTGCAGTTATTTCTTATCACAGTATGTTTCTTAGGAAGTAGGGTTGAATGTAAACACTGGCATGCTTGGCCACCATAGGGAAACACATTGTAAGATGGGTTTCAATGGCTATGCATTTGTGAATGTGAAGAAAACACAAGTTAAGAGAAGACGGTTCCTTAAGTCAACCATTTATAGCTGAGAAAATGGCCCGAGACACAAGGAATTTTAATCAAAAGATTTAGACAAAAGGGAGAGAACAGGAAATCCTTGTGGAAACAAAAATGAAGGTTGCAATATAGTTTTGCTAGCTTTAAGATACCTAAAATCCTTGTTTCTGCATCAAACACTCCGAAATGTCTTGCAAAAGAAGGCAATTCTCTAGTCACAACAGTGCACCATGCTTCTCTTCAATTCAAAAGCAAAATACCTCAGACTGTCAGATGCTGGAGGGGCAGTCACCAGATGAGGGACCCTGGATCATGTTTGAGGACCCTGGTTATAGGATTCCCTGTGGCATTTAATGAGCCAGTGTTGGAAACAGGAAGTTGGACCAGATGGACCACTGATCTGATACAGCTTTGCTACCCTATTAGGTACACCGAGGAACAAAGCCTGCATTTTTAAGCACAGCTGCAAACAATTAAGTGGGTCAGCTCTGAGGAACCTACCCCACAGGGTTGTTGTGCAGATCAAAATAGGGAGAGGAGAATGATGTAAGCTGCTTTGGTCTCCAATGTGGAGAAAGACTGTACTTTTCCTCCTGGGGAACCATTGCTGCCAATTTCCAAGTGAGGGCTGGAGATCACTCAGAATTAAAAGTGCTCTCCAGATGGCAGAGATCAGCTCCCTCGGATAAAACAACTGCTCTGCAGGGTAGATTCTGTGTCATTATACCCTGCTGAGGTTGCTTCCCTCCTCTTGGGTCCCACTGCGGAGAAAGACTGTAGTTGTCCTAGGTACAGACTGCCATTGGGGGCGGGAGAGATGGAAAGCTGAAGTCAGAGGGGCAGATAACAGTATGTTGATGGTTAGCTGGGAAGGAAATAGGGTTGCCAACTCTAGATTGGGAAATTCCTGGAGATTGGAGGGGTGGAGCCTGAAGAGGGTGGGGTTTGAGAAGGGGTGGGACCTCAGATAGGTACAATGCCATAGACTCCACCCTCCAAACCAGCCATTTCCTCCTGGGGAACCACTGTTGCCAATCTCCAGGTGAGGGCTGGAAATCACTCAGAATTATAATTGCTCTTAAGATGGCAGCAATCAATTCCCCTGGAGAAAACAGTAAGCTCTGTGTCATTATACCTTGCTCAGTTTGCCACAGCAAATTGATGCTGAGTGCCCAAGGCCAGGGCACCCGCCCATAGCCTCTATCTAGAGCCCATTGTATTTATTTCCATAATTGGCCTTATTCCTAGTTGCGTATAATGATCCTAACTGAGGGCATTTCCCTCTTTGCAACTTGTTATTGGATCCCTTCACCTTCCCATTGGTAACAGTCCAAAATAACTATGTATGGGACTTGGAACACAAGCCTTTTCAAAGTAGAGCCAGTGTTGCATAATGGTTAGAGTATCAGATTAGGACTGGGACAACTCATGAAGCTCATTGGGTGACTTCAGACCAGTCACCTTTACCTCAAACTAACCCATGTCACAGGGTTGTTGTGAGGATAAAATGGAGGAGAGACGAGAACCATCCACACCCCACCCAGCGCTCCTGGAAGGAATAGCAGAATGTGACTGATACTATCAGAAGCGTGTATGTTGTCCTCAAACCGTCTGGTAAACAGCTTCATAACCACTATTCATGTGAAGTACTCTTAAATGTGTGTTGGCCTGTTAGCCCATGGTTTGATTTCTTAGCGTATTCCATAATTAATCCATTTAATGCACCAGCTGTGGCCATAAGCACAGAAGTCCCAACTGTGTGCTCTAGAAAACTTCATTTATTCAGCTCTCTGGTTTTTCAAGAAGTTTCCAGGCATGAGAAATGAAACTGCTGCTTGCATTCCCTTCACCCAGGAAGTCACCTGGGTCATGCTGAGTTGGATCCTGCTTTCCTCCAAATTAATGCAGTTCTGCTGTTTCAATTGATCCCATGCTTTAATTAGAAGGGGGCTTTTTGGACAAGCCAATGGTTATTAGTATCACCATACAACATCAAGCTGACAATTCATTGCTCAAGTCATTTGCTATCACATTTTTATTGTAAAACCACCCACTCTGTGTACATATATTACCTTGCTGATAAAAGATAATTATTCCAAATACAAGCGGCCCACCTTCCTATTGAAGGCTGTACAGATTTGACACAACTGCTCTAAACCCATTTTTGCAGTACCAGGGACATACACCATGGGCACTGTTTGAAACGTGCAATTAAAATTAGGCTGACAAGCCTTTGCTGCAGCTTTTGGAGAAGGACATGTCTGGCTTTAAGAAAAAATGAGCCTGAAGGCTGTAGGGCTTTACTAGTTGCAGCTCAAGCATGATGGTGCCTCAAGGGCGGGCTGGCTGGGATTGTGCCTTTTGAAAGAGAATCCTCTCATTTTTCTTTGTCTTTCTTTTTGCCCTTTCTCTGGTTTGTCAGTTCACTCAGTTTCTTGTCCAGGCGCCTCTGGAGGTGAGCTCTTCTGGCCGGGTCCACAGACCTGTCTTTCACTCCACTCCCAGCATACAGAACACCTTCCCTGCTGATTCTCTGCCGGGCATGGGCTTTGGCCCTCTCCACACACCCATGAACCTGTGGGAGATAAAGCCGTAATCTTTAGTGGCAGAAACCAAACTGCCATGGGACATTCTGGCACAATACAAATGACTGGTACTCTTGGAGCCCTTCATCATATTATCCTAAACCTGAATGCACTTTGTCCTCCATAAAAAAGCTACTGCTTTATTGAAGGCTCTCTTAATACAAAAGCATGAAGGTCACACCCCCCCCCCCAACCTACAAAGCAATTAAATCATCCTTTCTGACAACTTAGGTATTTTCTTCACAAACTCTAAAAATGGAGGGAGACCATCTGGGCACCTTCATCACTGTGGCTAATAAATACTAAAGCCATTTTCTAATACCCACCTTCTTCAGAAAAAAAAAACCCAGAAGGCAGGATGGAAGTCAAGATTCAGCAAGCCCTATTGATATAATAAAATGCATCACTGACAGTTCCAGTGAAAGCAGTTAACTTGGAGAAACCCCACAAGCCTCAACAGAAAGGTTTGAAGGTATATGATGCTGTTACATCAAGAAAGCTAAGCAGGTTTCAGCCTGGGTGGGTAACAGCAGGGGGAAACCCATTCTACCTGCTCTGCACTTTCTGAAGGCAGAACCAGGGTATCAGTTAGATAGGGGGAGCCCAAACCTGCCAAATTACCTCACTAACCACTCCTTTTGTGTCACCCCAGAGAAAGGGGTTTACAAAAGACACCCTAACATCACTTTTCATATGGTCTGTGTCAGTATGATGATGTGATACCAGCTTCTACTAAATTCTTTCTAACGGAATTGCTGTTCCACTGTGTTCTGTTTTGGGAGCAACTGCCCATTTGTCAACAGCCTGTATGCTGTCTACTCATGGCTGAGAGGAGTATGTTTTCATAAGATTAGACAGAAGAAAGAATGCCGCGTGGTGAGGGATTGCAAAGGAGGACAGGTCAGGACCCCAGGGTTTTGAGCTAGAGTTTCTGGGTCACAACCAGGAAGAGAGCATCAGAAAAAACAGCAACAATCATAAATGCACAGGAATATGTATACAAACACGGCCTTTGACATTAAAATGTGCTGCATGCTTGGCCCTTTCATTCAAGCTAAAACCAACCACATTGTGGACTGCTTGCAGAACCAATCACATTTAAAGAGAAAATAATAAATTACTGTCATAATTTAAAAGAGTGCTGCTGAATTCTTACGGGAACCAGGCTTGTGTCTATGAAAATGGATTCAATAGTAAGAAAGTCTTGATGCCTTTTAACAGTCCTAAATTCAGCTGTACAACTTTAAAAATCAGATTAATCATGGTCCACACTAAAACCATTTATTAAACCCTGTGATGTATAGACAGCCCATTAAGCGTTTGAGTTGCCCCTTTGATTAACAAGATGAAATATGAAATGCTGAGTCTCCTGTTGGTGGTGCAGTCAAATGTAAAAGAAAAGCATGAAGGAATCAGCTCTTCTGCATGCGAGAGAACCAGTCCTTCTAGCTAACCTCTTACTTGTGGTGTCTGATACCAATAGCTGTTTGCGTAAGAGAAGCAATGCAGCTGAATTTTTCAGCAGAGTGCATTTGAAGGGCTGATGGTTCTAAAACCAAATCACACTAAACACATGTGACGGGGAGGAAGAAGCACTGAAGGGGAAGAAATAAGTACTTCCACAGTGCAGATCATAGAGATACACTCTTCAGCGTGCTTCTGTCATTTGGCTGCAGGCTACAGCCTCTGAGCTGCATCAGAATTTTCCAAAGGACTTCAGCCAGAACCTCCTTCCCACACCAAGAAAGACCCAGCAATTGCCTATCTGGCATTTTTTGTAAAATGGCGCTTGAGTTAACGCACTGAGAGCACTCCATAGTTGTGTTTGCTCTGTATAGGCGAGTATTCCACAGTAAACCCAAATTGCTGTGGAAAGTGTATAATTGTCATGAGCGTTTGAAAAAAAGAAGGGGAGGATTTCCTCAGATCTCATTTTTGCTTCTATCTGCAAATTTTTCACAGGTCATAACAGCCCACATTTCCAAGTTTAACTCATCCCAGAACTGGGGGGAAAGCCTCCAAATCTGACCTCAGCAATCAACAGAGCTCTTACAGGCACACAGCTTCATCCGAAGCAGCCAACCCTTAACTGTGGCTGCAATTATGGAGATGTTCCAAAGGGACTATATGCCTGATTCAGTCCCTGAAATCTCCAGTTGAAAGGACGGCAGGGAAGACTGCTCTCTGACCGAGACCCTGGAGAGCTGCTGTTAGATGTAGAGACCAGAATTTACTGAGAAACTGAGCATCAATATGGCTAAAACCTTATCAAGTTAATATTGAATGCAAAGAGTAACAGCACAATCAAGAGGACTGGTGCTTAAGTCCAGTTCTTCTGACAATTACAACTGAGAAGGGGGATTTCTCTGGACTTCTCATTCTTTAACCTTTCCTGCATTTCCGTATCTTCTAAGCTGCTACCGGGCTCTTCTGCCTTCTCCCCAGGCCCCGTTTTCCTTCCCCTTAGGAAGCAGATGATGGAGACTGTTTGCCAGTCTTCCACCCTTGGATCAGAAGCGTGCCCTGCACCCTGGCGCAGCTGTTGATCCTAAAACGTAAGCTGCCTTGAACTATGAATAAATAAATAAATAAAACATTTAAAATAAGGTTTACATAGAAGAAAGAACCAGAAAGCAAACAATAGAGAAGTAGGCATGGGTAGGAAGCAATGGATTCTCTAAGGCACACGAACATGCATGATATACCTGAAAGAGGGGGGGAAGAGCAACTTTGTATTAGGGCTACTAGGATCAAAAGCAAGCTACCAACAGTGAACAAATGCATCAAGAGAAAATTTAAATAGAGAGAAAAGGCTGGTATCTCAATTTGTTTAAAAGTAGGGTGCTTAATGATTCAAAAAAACAGCTTTGATGGGAGTCGGTTTTACTACAAGTATATGATGAAATGCAAGCAGTCAGAGTTACAAGGAAGAAAAATTCATTATTGGTGGGGGGGGGAACAGGCTGAAGCTTCATTTATGTTCTGTCAGACAATTTCATTTTAACAAGTTGCACATCTAGATTTTTTTTTCCCCGGCTAGAAGAAATGACAAACACATTCTCATACAATGCAAATGGTGTCTGACCTGCAAACCAATTCAGCTGGAGACTTGCCTGTGACCACACAGGCCTTCTCATTAGTCCTGCGACCTGGCCTGTAATTTGGACCAAAGGCATGTACCCTTGAGGACCACGTGTGCTCTCCTATGACAGTGTGATAACAGCTGAACTGATTTATGTTCAGGGGGAAAAAATCACTCTTGAAAACTTGAACTTAAAAATTACTTTCATGATTATGAGTCCTGAAAAGGAGAAAGTGTTTTCTTCCTCATGTCAGACCTAGTAAAATTCAGCAGTAAAGCCTTAATGGGAATGCCATTTTTCTGTAACTGTTTGGAGCCTGTTCGCACGACCCAGTTCCCTTGCTTGCATACACTAGGACAAACGATAAAATGTCTGGTAACTACTTTTGCATCTGCATCTGTGTTGTTCCTATTCACTGAAGTCATCAGAAGAGCTATAGCTATACCCGGGCACAGCCTGAGTCCCGCCAATATTCACCCATGTCATCACAGATACGCATGTGAACAAAGAGAGGACGTGACGGTTTGTGAGCGGGGAAACTGCCTTTTGTTTTGAGAAGTCACAATGTGTCCAATGTGCAGCCCTCTGATGCCATAAATCTATGTAAACAGCAAACCTTTTAATTTAAACTTCTGAATATTTAAACATTTGGAATATTCTCCCAGGGGAAAAAAGATAGTTGTTATTGTTTATGAATTTATTCACAAAAGCTTCCGGTCAGATTTTCCTTGTTTCAGGCTTGCTTTGAGGCACCAACAACTGCCAAGCAGTAAATATATCTATGTCAGAATACTACTATTGTGCTAATTCTCCCCCCCCCCCCCCCCGCCACTTTGTGGTATGCAACAGTTATTAATGGATCTTGCTGTATTTTCTTCTGTTTCATGTAACTACTGGTAGAATGCCAATAAATCCATAATTTCCCCGCTCCCATACTTTTTAGATACTACAGATCAAAATGCTAGCTTTCCCCACAGGATTAGGAGGACTCTAATAAATCAGATAAATAATAACTGCCTCTAATAAATCAGAGGCTGAGTGAGCAGGACCCCGAAAACAATCTTTGTTGGTTATCTTATTCTTGGCACACTGGAGAGCTACTGTGGTGTAGTGGTTAAGAGTGTTGGACTAGCATCTGCGAGACCCAGGTTTGAAACCATACTAATGCCATGAAAGCCTGCTGGGTGACCTTGGGCCAGTCACAGTTTCTCAACCTCACCTACCTCACAGGGATGTTGTGAAGATAAAATGGAGGAGATGAGAATTATGTAAGCTGCTTTAGGTTGGGGAGAAAGGCAGGGTATGAATGAATTCAATAAATAATAAATAAATTGTGTGGTTTTGTGTGCTACAGTGGTAAAGCAGATGGGCAGACTTAGCAAATCTACACAGACAGAAGGAAGCATTCCCACCCTCCACACTTCTTGGAGCGGCACCTGAAGCATCAAATGCCAATACCCCACCCCCATCCTTGCTGGAGTTACAGAGATGAGCAGATGAGAATGTTTAACTGAGATTAGCAACTCATCTCAGGGAAAAGCAGTTATCACAAATCCTGCCACCCGCGCCCCGTCAGCTGTTGTTCTTGTGGCAACTTTTAGACTAGTGCTTGGCTCTGAGGAGGCTCTGCATGGAGCTCTTTGACTTCAAATCTGCTTTTAGCTCACAACAGACCATCAAAAATGATTGTATGCACATTCATCATAGCATTTAGGAAGGATGGGATGATATAAAAGATAGGCACAGAAGATGTACATCTTTTCTAGCGTACTGGCCTCCTATAACTATCCAAACAAGCTCTGGGGAATGAATGTGAATTTCAAGGTGAAAAGCAAAGAGGTGTTTTGGTGAGGGTTTTTTGCACAGAGGAAATGACTCATACTCTGGGCCAGAGGGAAAAGGAGCCTGAAGAATCCCATTATTTCAACAGTGACACAATGTTGAACACAGATCCCTTGTTCTGCAATGTTTAAGTGCCTTTAATGGCTTAGCCTGTTCATTCTAGCTAAGGACTTGCATCCACTCAGATTCTATTCATTCTGAAGAAAAATTATATACATCTGCACATACACACACAGAAGATCTCCCAGAAAGTACTGGAGATCTCCCAGAAATTACTGTGTTCCCCAGCCACAGCACATCATTTCCTCTACAGAAAATTTCCCAGATATTCCAACTGATCTCCAGATGACCAAGATCAGTTCTCCAAGAGACAATGGTAGCTTTGGGCAGTGGACTCTATGGCACTATACCCTGCTGAAGTTCCTCCACACCCCAAACACCACCCTCCCCAGACTCTACCCCTCAAATCTACAGGTACTTCCCAACCCAGAGTTGGCAACCCTGTAACTGGGTATGGAACTGCTTTCCAGACCCTTGGGACCCAGAAGACATGGCATAGGAGGAGGTGCTTTTCTACCTTAGCTGCCACTGCCTAACTCCAAATCAACGTAAGTTAGGGGTGGAGGGAACCATACCTGTTACCATGAGGCTGTCCACCCATACTACCCACTTGGGGCATCAAAAGGACTTGAGACAGCCTTGCCTCATAGCTAAGCAGAAGGAAATAAACATGGCTTGCTTCCCTCTATTTTCCCCTTCCCTCTGCTGCTCCACCAGCCACAGCCGGGACACTCACCTGGAGCTTCCTTCTTGAACCCATTGTATATATATAACACACACACACAATAGCTACAGAGCCAGAGACAGGGGAAAGGAGGGTGTGAAAGTATTTTTAAATGCTGGACAGAAAGCAAAAATATACATGTCCTCCAGCTTGACAGGAAATAAAACCATTCTTATATTACTGCTTGGAGGAAAGGTGAGATTTTTTTCAGATACACTGAAGCTAATAAAAACTAAATCCATAAAAAGTGCCCGAAGGGAGAACAAAGAACACATTTCAGTTTTCCTAATGACTATAGGCAAAAGCAGCACATCCAAGCAGTTTCTTCCTTCACTTGCAGCCCCACCTGGGGAGGTCTTTCTCATCATTAGAATGTTACACCAGAGGCAAAAAAATGCACAGTTCCTTTGTGAATTACGCCACACATGCATATGACACTATCTTCTTTTCATAACCCTGGAGTCCCTCCTCTCAACAAAGTCCAAGGACAGACTCTCATTTCTCTTATTTGGTTGGACAGGCTGGAGGGAGCAGGAGTGGATTATTTGCCAGTGGACTGGCACACGTCAGACTGGTCCTGAGACTGGTTCAGCACCGGTCCAGGCTGTGAGTGTAAGCCCTCCTGGCAATGCTGAAATGCTTCAAAATGAGACCCTCCTATGGCATATAATCAGAAAGGCCACCTGAGGCCTGGGGTCAAGAGGCTCAGCCAGTGGTGAACTGAACTCCTGGTAATGTTTAGCCACTATGAACTAAGAGAAACCAAAGGAATACCTCAGGGATGTGGTGGCTGAGACAGTAGCGTTTGTTGCAATGCAGACAGAGCTGTCCCAGGGTCATGACGCTGGCTTTGCACTTTGGGAAAGCACATGTGTTGTCAGCTTTCACTGCAGCAGAAATCAAAGCATCAAAGTCTTCCTCAGTTACGTTTTCCACTCTGGTTTTAACAGCCGCTTTCCCTAAAAAAAGGGGGGGGGGCACAGTTACAAAAAAAAATACAGGGAAGACTTCAACACAGTGTATTCTTATTATTATGGCATAGCACTCCATTAATCCCTATTAAAGTCTATAATAGCCAGGAGCAGCAAAACCAGAAGCCAAGAGGATGTTTATAATCACAGATGCATGTAATGGCAACAGTCTGGCCTCACATATGAATTTTTAAAACCATGCAGAAACAAACAGTATCATTCAGAAGAACAGAAGTGCCTGCCTAGAAGGCTGAAACCTGAGAAAGAGTAGAGGGCAAAGTTACCATAAAGGAGTCATACAAATGAAGTGTGTCTGTGTGTGTGGAGTGAGGACTGCCACTATTTGGCTGCAGACACTACAGGAGACGTGAGGCTGTGGTGATCCACAACTATGGCACTGGGTTAACCTTAGTTCTTCTGCCTACCAGCGTTCTAAAATTATTGTTTTAAAATTCGTGGTTTTATATACTTAATTGTATTTTATTGTCATTTATGTTGTAAGCCATCTTGAGTTCGTGTTAAGGTAGAAAGGCAACTAATGAATATTTTAAATAAATAAAATAAACATAAACTATGAACTTATGATGCTCCCTTATGCCAAACTAGACTAGCGATCCCTGTAGTCCAGAGTACTGACTCTCAGAGACTCTCCAAGGTCTCAGGCAGAGGTCTTTTCCTCCTTTTCTACCAGAGATCCTTCAATAGGAGATACCTGTGGTTGACCTGGTCATGGTTATCCCTGACCTGGATAGCCCAGGCTACCCTGATCTTGTCAGATCTCAGAAACTAAACAGGGTTGGTCAGTATTTGGATGGGAGACCACCAAAGAATACCAACGTCATGGTGCCCAGGCAGGCAATGGCAAACCACCTCTGAATGCCTGTTGCCTTGGAAACCCCATGGGGGTCACCATAAGTTAACTGTGACTTGATGGCCAAGAAGAAAAAAGAGACCCATGGCTGAACTCTCCTGCATTCAACTGGCACAGCAAACTGAGATTAAACATCTGCTTGTTGACACTGAGCAAGAGCACAGTCTGTTTGCTGTGCTTCTCTCACTCTTTCCACTTTCCACCCCCCCCCCCTTTGAATGCATGAATGCAGAGCTTGAATGAAACCTGCCAGGTTTGCTTTAATTCCAGTTTGCCACGATCTCTGAATGGAGGCACTTGAGTGAAATGGAATTTGGTTACTTCCCACAAACTGGATTTGAACTGAGATTTGAACTCCCAGTTTGTGATGCATAAACAAACTCCAGTTTGCCTCGGACTTGCATTCAGATGTCATAGTGCACTGGAGCTTGATCAGACCAGGAAACTTTCAATCAAATTCTGTGCATGGAAGAAGGTGGGACAAAAAATGGCGAACTGTGTTTGTCACCAGCACAACTACGGTTACTCTCCATCTGTCATAATGTGGAGGCAGAATGTGGGACTTCTTCATGCAAAGAATGTGTTCTACCTCAGCGAGATGGGCCCTCTCTAAGGAAGAATTTATAGAAAACATGGACTTTGGACTTAAAGGAGACAAAAGAAGTTAGTTGCTGGATAGTGAGGGGGAGGCTATTTCAGATACACGGAACAGCATGGCAAAACCCACAGAAGCTGACGTGTCAATTTGAAAATTTTGTCCATTTCATTGCCTCTCAATAGCATCAATTTGTTCTTTTTCTGTCATTGATTCAAATATCTGGGGACATGTTCTGCTGACTTTTGGCTAGCATGTTATACAAATGTAATGTCTAGGTTAATTCTCATTCATGCCCCCACAGGGAGTTTGCTGTTTCTGTTGTCTAGCTGTGACATCACCAAATTGATGGGCAATGCTCCCTCTAAGCTGTGAAGTCTTGTGAGCAAAAATTCTACTTTGTGAGCTACTGGCATGAAAGTTGGGAGTGAGCAATTTGGCTGCTGTATAAATTAGTTTGCTCTGGAGCCATCCTTCCTGAGCTAAGACAAAAATGTGTGAGCCGGAGGCTAAAGAACTGTGAGCTAGCTCACACAAACTCAGCTTAGAGGGAGAACTGTTGTTGGGCATTTCCTGCTTCTACAGAGAAGTAAAGCACATGCATGTTGCAATGATGGCTTAGTTCTACTTCTCTTCAAAGACAGCAGTAAGAGCCAGAAGATAAAACTGAAGTGTCCCTTACTGTTAATACATTGCTGCAGTGACAAGTGCTTCTCGTCATCAATGGACGGACTTGGCAATACAGTTTAAATGAATATGCTAAAATCTTTCTCAGTTCATGTCAGAGCTTCGGGGCGTTATAATTACTGCCATATTAATTCAAACAAATTAAAAAATTGGACTAGTTGCCGGTATAAATCCAAATTATATTGAAATCTGTAAAGGAAACCTATTGCGACGAACAAAATACTATGCTCAGAACAGTTTGCTTATACTGAATTCTGGATCTCAAGAGAACGGTCGAATTGAGAGCTGTTTATTTAGAAGCAAAGCCTGTCTCCAGAGGCCTTTTCAGTCACTACATCTGCATGTACCAGGAACCCACTAACACGAAAGCTTATAACCTTCATAAAATTTCGTTGGTCTTAAAGGTGCCACTGGACTCAAACTTTGTTCTGCTGCTTCAGACCAACACGGCTTCCCCCCTGAATCCACTAACTATGTGTAACTCAACCTTATACATGAGGTCACCATGTTGTATGAAGAGTAGCAACAGGAATATTTTGCATGAAGAAGAAGAGATTGGATTTATATCCCACCCTTCACTCACTTGGAGTCTCAGAGCGGCTTACAAACTCCTTTCCCTTCCCCTCCCCACAACAGACACCCTGTGAGGGAGGTGGGGCTGAGAAAACTCTTTCCCATGCTGTCCTTGAGGGAACAGCTGGTACAGAGCTATGGCTTGCCCAAGGTCATCCAGCCAGGTGCAGGTGGAGGAGTGGGGAATCAAACCCGGTTCTCCCAGATTAGAGTCTGTGCACTTAACCACTACACCAAACTGGCTCTCATGCATGTACAGCTTCACTATGCATGATTTGATCACTGGATTTTTCAGAGTTCTCATTTGCTCATATTGAAGTTGTATGTGCAGGCAAAGATGCAGACAGCCCCTGTTCACAAAACATAGCAACCATGTATATTGGAAGCACTGTGACTAGCAACCAGTTCTGATAGATGCAGTTGCCAGACTCCAGTATATCTGGATGTAATTGTCAGAAAGGGGCTCAAGAGACTGGGTGAATGGGGAATGACTGCAGTGAACGATGGGTTTCTAAAGCAGTGCTGGAAGTAAAGGACTCCCTGGCCTCCTGTTATGGCTGAAGAGTGCCTAAGGTGCTCCAGGGTGCTTCTGCAGGAGCATTTCAACATATGGTGGGGCAACCAGTGAGGAGACAGCAATAAATTTTCACAAGACCTATTTATATGTATTAAAGCAGAAAACCTTTGAAAAGGATCAGAAATGGATACATAAAGGCAAATCAACAGGCAGTAGAGTATATACCTTTGGCTTCATTCGTGAGGTTTTTTCCAGCAATTTCCTGAAGATTCGCATTCAGTTCTCGATTTAGCTTTGCTCTTGCCTCTCGCTTGTCCTTCTCTCTTTGCATTCGTTCCACATACAGTGTTTTCAGATCCACTTTCCCCAAACTACTGCTGCTCCTTTTCTCATGGGAATGAATTTCTTCTGGGAGACTTTGAGAACTGTGAGGTAACTGCTGTTCACGCATCTCACCGTCCCCCTGAGGTAACCTTGTGGCAGGTAACTCTCTTGAGGTAACTCTCTTGAAAATGCTTATGTGCCTCTCTTTACCTTCCCCAGTGCTCACATGCTGCAGCCCATATTCCTCAGCCCACTGGTGTACAAGCAACCTGTCGTGAGCATTTAATGATGATGGGAAATCCAGCTGTGTAGCCCTGCTCTTCAGAAAGTCCAATATCCTTGCTTTATGTTCATTTTCTTTTATCCTCATTTCCTGTGTTGTAACCCTGGCTGTACTTTGCACAGAACTTTCTACTGGTCTCTGACCAGTCGGTTTTACTGACTTTTCTTTTCGTTTCTCACCATCAGCCTTTGGACTAGGTGGAGCAATGACTTTAGGTCTCTTTCCCTGCTCTGTGAGGCCTTGAGAACTCTGGTGAGAATAGTTTTCTGGCACAATATCATCCAGATATTCAAAAGCTGTGCGCACTTCTCCATGTTCACTCATATAGTCCACCAGCCGTTTTAGAAAACCATGATTGCCCATGGTCCGAGAATCACAGATCACTGCCACATGACGTCGGGCACGTGTAATTGCAACGTTTATTCTCTGGTCTTCTGCAAGAAATCCCACTTCGCCTATGTTTAATTTAAAAACAAGCCATCAGGCATTCAAAACCAACCAATGGGAAGCATTATGCACACTGCTATCTGGAAGACATTTATTAGGAAATCCCACTGGGTTTAATGGGATTATTCCCAAGTAAGCACACATATGATTACAGCCTTTATTAGTCTGTTCTTTCCCCAAATGCTGTCTGTGTATCACCTCAGTACTTTTTACAAAAAGCCTATAAATTAGGTTATTTTCTGATTTAAAGTTTTGTTACTATGATCAGCCAAGCGATTTTTAATAGTTGCACACTTTTATCTGAATACTTGATACTCAGTCTTAATATATGGATCAGAATGGCAACAGAAAGATCCAAATCATTGAGATAAGCAGAGGTCTAGATAAGTAGAACTATTCTTTATGAAGAGTTAGTAGTTCATAAGCAAAATTTGTGTGCTTTTTCTTGTCATGTGGAGAAACCTCAATGAAAACTAGGCTGTGCGTGAAAGAAGTCTGGTCTACCAGGATGGGAGTTCCCCCCAAAGTCTACAAGGCATGAAAAATCTACAGAAAACTGTCGACAAATGTTATTCTTACCAAACAAAAGCAACTGTATACTGAGCCACAGATGACATATTCAACAGAAGAACTCAGAAATAATCACATTGGGTCAATACATAGTTCACAACTATGCTATGGTCCTATAGTCATTAGAATAAAAGCATATGATGTGAAGTTTCCTAGGGTGTCACAATCTGTGCCCAGGGGTCCGTTGGGGCTGGAGCGAGGCAGAGCAAAGCTCCGCCAGCTCAGGACTGGCCAGTAGGGCAGCCATGGGCTGAATCAGATTCTCTAATCTGATTCAGCTCGCTGCCGATTTTCTACAGGCCCCCAAACAGGTTGCCCCCATTCCCTCCATTGTTCTCTATGGTAGGAAAAAAGTTAACATTTTTTCCCTCATAGAGAACAATGGAGGGGATGGGACAATCTGTTTGGGGGCCCATAGAATTGGACCCTGTGGTCCAATCTTCTTGAAACTTAGTGGGTATTTCGAGGAGAGGCCCCAGCAGCTACCCTGCAAGTTTGGAGCCTCTCCCTCAAACCCCCTTTCCTCCAGCCCCTCATATACCCTATGAGTTTTTGCCATTGATTTCAATGGCCCATAGGATATAATGGGGCTGAAACTGACATTCCCTTTCTGACACACTTCTGGTGATGTCAGGGGACGTGGCATATGCTAATGAGTTATGCTAATGAGCTCCTGCACCTCTTTTTCTACGAAAGGACCCCTGTCTGTGCCCAATACTAATGGGGTATGATTGAGGAATTGCAGCGTACACTTATGCCTATCATACCTGATCACCATAACACAGTTGATACCAGATTTAGAGATCAGCACCAGAGGTTGTTCATAACAAATCTGGATGCTATTTTTGACTAGTGAAATATCTCCTGTCTCTGTTCTACTTATTTTTCATTTTTGTTTCTGGTGTAGACACAGCACTACTGACATTTACACTTCTATTTTTCAATTCACTCTGGAACCAAAAATAATAAATATTCTAGACTCCTAGTTTGGTTTAAAAATTAGTAGGCTATGCTTTATTTTCCTCCCACTAAGATTTTTCAACCACCCTATGAGGATATCAGCAAGGAACTGCATCCTGTAAGGAATTCAATAAATATTTCTAAAAATTATTCTTTCAACAGTTTCTAAGGATGCTTTGTATAAACTATAACACATCAGGTCCCCAGTCTTATCCCAAGGTTTAATGACTTTAAATGGTTGGTTAATAATCTAAAGCTTTTGTTGATTAACAGCTATTACAAATTTCAAATGTATAATAAATATTTTACATAAATAAAATAGAGGCTGATTTCAATTTTAATTGGCAATGGTGAACTTTAAATTGGCAGAGCATCTTAGTTTTAAAAGGCTATTTTGGTTCTGGTGTGTTAGTATAAAAAGGAATTTTAAAAACCTGAAGATAGCCTCTCCTTAACACATTGCAATAGGTTTAGTTTATTATACTGCAGAAACACCTTGGAATATCATTAAAATTATGTTGCAGTTTAGGCAATGTGCAAAGGTACTTAGATATAATGGATTCATTAATTGATTGATTAATTGATATATTAGAAAAGAGGTGCTCAATCAACTACAATTCTTTTACTGATTGACAGCCTTACTTATTATATGGTTCTGCAGTGGTCATGTTACTGTACGGTCACCTTCTAAGAAATCAGTTTATTCCATTTTAATTTTTTACTAAAAGAAAGTACAGTCAAATACACAAGAGCCAGAAAACAAAGTTTCTGGGGCTTGCTGCAGTACACAAATCACTGACATTCATTCTAGGCTCACATCGTTGCAATCTGGGGTGCCAGAAACGGAGCAGCCGAGATAGTTACATGGGATGGCTCAAGATGGTTGACTACACCTAGCTAAAGTTCATGTTTGCAATGGAACTGGGCTGAAGCAATAGGTCAGATCTGTATTGTGCCAATAGTAACTAGCAAAGGGATGCTTAGACACAACCCTGCGGTTATATTTTCGTTGTCTCCAGTCGTTGACAAGAGTCTTAACTTTCATAAAGGGCAGACATGTATATATTTTAAAAAGGAAATTAAACTGTGTGCACAAGCAAGTGCTTATAAATGATAAGAGATGTGAGACTTCGCTAGAAGCTACTTCTGATCTCCAATTATTTTTTTCAAGGATCTGTAATAACAGATAGCAAATGCCAAGATGAGTCAGCTCAGTCCCCAGGAGGGGGGTGGGGAGGCGGCAGAGTCCTCCTTGCTCCTGCAGCTACACAAGAGACAAAAGAAAAAAAAATTAAAGCAAATCAAAGGGGAAAGGTTTGTTCCCTCCATTATTCAAAGGGGTGCAACATTGTAGCATAAAACCTGGTTGGCTTATTGCATTGTATTACTTGGCAACTTGTGCTTAAGAAGAATAACTTGGGAAATAGTTATCAAGAGCCTTTCAGAATGCCAGAGCAATAATGTGCTGCAATTCATTCCCTTAGCCTCAGAATGTGAATGCATCAAAGGGAAAGGGCTACTGCTTCAAAATCAGCCACAGTGGTGGTGTGTATTCTCTGGCTAGTGCTCATGAAAGCAAAAATTCAGAGCCTGCAACATCCCACTGTTTTTACAGATAAGATGCTGTCAGTTGAAGCAAAGATGTATGGCATGGTGTTCCCCTTAAGAACACCCCTTGGAAACAGACGAGCTGTTGACTCACACTTGTAGTGGGACATCTCACAAATGTCTGAAATATTTATACCCTGCCTACCAACCCAAAGCATACTCAAGGCTTCTTAGAACAATTCTGGAAATATAGATTAAGTAACACAGAACAACAAAATCCTTTCACAAAACAGCAGCAGGAGCAATAGGAAGTAGCAGCAAACAGGCTGAAAGGACCACATACATGATGTATTCATTTTCAAAAGCTACTTTTCTACCGAAAACATTCTTTGAAATAGTATGTCACTAAAACCAAAAAAGCTCAATCCCATATAGACAGCACTGAGAAATGCCAAGCATTACATAAAGCATGACCAACTCATCCCCACGTTTTAAAAGGGCCAGAATTATTAGTCATCTTAATGCTGTGTGCACTCAACAAACATACAGCAACAATGTAGTGAGGAGGTGACAGAGAATAGATGGAAGGAAAATGTGGGAAACAGAATATTTAATTGTGTGTCTACTGTCTTAATATATAGCTGCAGTGCATACACATGATGAAACTGGCACTGACTGGGTTCCTGTTGCCCCAACTCTCACCGTGTGAAACAGTCTGGTAAACACTCAGCTGCATCACTGCTATCTCTTCCCTTCATATTTCTTCCATGACATCTTCGTAAACTCTTTTAACCACCCACAAACCACTCTGTCTTCTGGTATACATGCCTGTTAATTAGGATTTTCAATAAGACAACCTATTCTTGCACACATTCTCTAGAACACAGCAGAGAGTTTCTTACCATGCTACTACAGAATGGATTTTTAATCATCTCCATGGCATATATGTGACTTACTAGACTCTGACTGACAAGCCATACAATGGGCCCCAATTACTTGAAGTGGTGACTCAGTCCTCTGGTTTCAGGCAATTAGCTTCACTTGCAGTTACAGCCCTTTTGCCACTGGAGTCAGGAATAGCAAGGGACTCGATTTTTAGTCCCACATTACTACATGAGGATTCCCCCCCCCCCCCCCCCCCCCGGCTCTTTTCTCCGCTCCAGTTTTGCTGTACAATTTTACCCGGCACAGCAAAGTGTCGAGTCCTGGGAGCAATCACTGTCATGACACTCTTGTAGCAGCAAAATTTGTTTATTGAGAGATAGAGAGATTCCAAGCATAGACAGATTCCTTGTCGGAACTGGCCACCAGATGCCAGGTCCAACCCTCTACTAAAAGCAGGACATTCCCCCATGCCAATCACCCAACCAATGCTTGCAGTCAGCCCACCAAAGACCTAGGCCTACCCTTATGGCTGCCCCCAGCACCTGCAAGCTAACGGTTACATTCCAAGGTCAAGCGAGACACTGAGATAATACACTTCCCAGGGTCTCGCAGGCACTATGCAAGCTCAAGCAGACATTTGCACATGCATCCACTCCCATCCACTCCCCCCATTTACACATGCATCCCCTCCTAGCAGAGGAGATAAATGGTAGTGGAGATAAAAATAGTGGGAGAAGCATGTCTAAGAAAGCAGTTAACCCCTAATGCAACAAACCATGAGTTTGGCTAGACAGCATTCTATGGCAAGCGAGGTCTGAGCTTGATACAAAGCCTCATTTGGAAATCTTCTTCTCTGAGGAAGATGACAGTAGCCCTCTTGACGCATGGTCCCAGCAATGTGGAAGTCACATTCACATAGTGTAATGCCATGGTGAAGGGGGACAGGTATGAACACAACAATTACATCGATGAAGCCACAGGACTCTGTGTCTGGCATCCAGTTGGGAAAGAAAGTGTCTTGTGACCCACGTGACTGGCTCTTTACACAGAGTTCTGTTAATCCCTGCACAATGGGACTGCACTATGGAGAAGCAGCTCCCACACTGCAGGAAGCCGGTTTGAAGGAGACTAAAGGAGCACCAGCTGAAGCAACATACTTTGGTTTATATCAATAATTTAACAGTACTTAAAATTCAGTTTATTTTCATTCCGTTCTATCTACAGTTACAGCTATTAGGAAACATTTACCTTTCCTATTAGATCGTACAAATGAGAGGATAACAGCCTCCTTCTCTCTGCCTTGGAATCCATCCACTGATTTAATCTCCAGCTCAGGGTACTTATGACTCAGCTGTTCTCTTAGCATGTCCACCTGAAAAACAAAGTCAGTTCTGAAACAAAGAGTACGGCAGGAGCAAGGTAAAAGCAATAAACATCATTCATCTACTCCTCCCCCAAATCTCAAATATTATAGGAATTAGAACAAGTATCTAATATACTAGAGGGTCATGGTCCAAAAGCTTGACAAAGAGTAATATCCAAATTCTCTTCTCAGTGAAGTACTCTCTGACCTTCCAGAATATGACCTGTGATCTATGTGGGAGTAGGGCACTCTTAAGTTTCTGTTCCTCATTGGCAACTGTGAGAGAAATGGCAGCCTCCCTTATTTACTAAGAGGCCAGTGGGAGATGGAGAAGTTTCGGTAGGTTGACTGGCTAGCTCCCCAATAATGAGCTCAGCCCAATGTAAACATGGTGGTCTTGCTGGGAACTCTCTGAGCTTGTCCACTTGTGCCTCCAGTAAATACACAAGACTCCTGATGAGCTGTATCCAATTATATTCAGGTTTATTAGCATGTCTTATCTCATGGAAATAACACGAGGAGGCATGATAAGCTCAGAGAACATATACACATGGCTTACCCCAGCAGCCCACAGTAGTGCACAAGGTTGTTGGAGCAAATGAAAACAGCTGACTGACAATCAATAATATGTTAATATATGAACTTTAGACTTATCATGAAGGTTCCTTCTATTTGAAGTAGAGAAGGACATTCTGACATTTGGGTATTCCTCTGCCCATAATCCCTGGAGTCAGGATATTAGGTCACTTTCTTCCCTCTGACAAGGAGAGAAGTATCTCCTTCTTCAGTTCAGAGGCCTCTAGAGCTTTCCATAGAAAACCACGAAACAAGCCGTCATTTGTTGCTGCCAACAGGACTTCACCTGAAGATTAAACAACTATGGGATGAGGCCATTTCAGAGAAGAATACAGCTGTGTAAGCGCTAACATGAATTAGATATGATCAAGATTGATATAATAAAGATTTTAATACAAAATGTTTGCCTAATATCTATCTAACAATAAAGGTCCAAATAAATAACAACAACGTGTCCAGTAGTCATTTTAGTTTCTGGAGGTCTTTGTCAAGTTGGGACCATCATACAAACTGCATAATATTCAAACGGTAAATGTACATTTCCAAAGGTCAAGTTAGTCCAATAGTAGCAAAATTCTCACAGGAATATTCCTAGTATCATTCTCAAGAACTCTCAAGGAATTATATATATATTATAAAAGCCCTGGCATATTGGCACTTTCCAGCTCTCCCACTGGCTGTGCTGTGCACTCCATCAGCCATTGGCCCATCAACTACCACTCAAGAGTACTCGTGTGCCATTGACTGGATGCTGGGTCCGCTGCTCTCCTTCACCCACTGTCAGCTTGGCCACTCTTTCATGTCAGAATAAACTGCCAAAATGGATGTCTCTCCTGACAAAGACGCTTCTCTTGCTTGGCTCCTCTGTGGATGGCTGGCTACTGAGGTGGGCCAGTGACCCGCAAACCATTCTCTTCTCCTCCTGCTGTGTGGCTCACTTTCACCCTTAGTGGCTGTTGTTAGGCAACCAAGCTTGGTTCTATCAGTAAAAAGGAGGGGGGAAAAGGCCCTTTCCAGGCCTACTTTGGTCTTGTGGGGAACTCATTGGGGCCAGTCCTGTCTAGAGTTGCCAGCTCCAAGTTGAGAAATTCCTGGAGTCTACAGAAGCCAGAGTTTGGGGAGGGGAGAGGCCTCAGCTGAATAGAATGCCATAAAGTCCACTCTTCAAAGCAGTTATTTTCTCCAGGGGGGGAGAGAGATCTGTTGTCTGGAGTTCAGTTGCGATACCACAGTGTGGCATAGCAGTTAGCACTTCAGAGCAGGGTCTGCCAGACCCAGCTGAGTGGGTGATTTCAGACTTTCAGCCTCAGCTACCTCACAGGGTTGTTGTGCAGATCAAAAGGGGGAATGATGTGAGCTGCTTTGGTCCCCACTGCGGAGAAAGACTGTACTTTTCCTCCTGGGGAGCTATTGTTGCCAATCTCCGGGTGAGGGCTGGAGATCACTCAGAACTACAATTACTCTCCTGATGGTAGAGATCAGTTCCCCTGGAGAACATGGTGGACTCTATGTCATTATACCCTGCTGAGGTGCCCCCCCCATCACAGCCAGTGTGTAGCAATCAGTGCTTCAGAGCAGTCTGCCAGTCCCAGGTTCTTGCGGTGGAACCTGAGTGGATGATTTCATATCAGTCACAGACTTTCAGCCTAACCTACTCACAGGGTTGCTGTGTAGATCAAAAAGGGGAGAAAAGAATGAAGTTAGCTGCTTTGGTCTCCACTGTGGAGAAGGACTATACTCTTTCTAAGTAGAGGCTGCAGGGAGGGGGGAGGAGATGGAAAGCTGAAGTCAGAGGGAAAGATAAAGGTAGGTTGATGGTTGGCTGGGAAGGAGATAGGGTTGCCAACTCCAGGTTGGGAAATTCCTGGAGATTTGAGAGGTCAAGCCTGGAGAGGGTGGGGTTTGAGGAGGGGTGGGACCTCAGACAGCTACAATGCCATAGACTCCATCCTCCAAACCAGCCATTTCCTCCTGGGGAACCATTGTTGCCAATCTCCAGGGGAGGCGCTGGAGACCACTCAGAATTACAACTGCTCGTCAGATGGCAGAGATCAGTTCCCTTGGAGAAAACGGTGGACTTTGTGTCATTATACCTTGTTGAAATTGCCACAGCAAACTGATGCTGAGTGCCCAAGGCCAGGACACCTGCCCAGAGCCTCTGTTTAGAGCTTGTTGTATTTATTTCCACAATGGACCTTATTCCTAGTATATATATAATTTTGTGTGTGTATACAAACACATACACACAACCCCCCCCCCCAAAAAAAAAAAACAGATGCACCGTGAAACAGGATCTCACTGCTCAGAACTAAGCTCAAGGGTTAGGGGCTCTGTAACAGTGCCTGGGCTTTCACATGAGCAAGCTTAGCCCATTCAAATCAAGAAAACTTCTGGAGATCTGGCTTCTACTGGTACACTGAATTTGTAACACAAGATATGCTGTAAGGGTAGTTTGTGCACTTGGCTTTTAATTTTTTTAAAACTCTGCAGACCATGGCAGATGCACTCACCTGGAGATTGTAAGGAGCAATGACAGCAATATCTCTTGCTTTCACACCAGCTCCTACCAGAGCCTGTACATGCAAGCTGAGAAGACGCACTTCACCTAGAAGGGGAGAACCAAATCTAGCAATGATTCAAGACTGAGAAAAATCATTGCTGAGTCTCAGTGGCTAGATTTGATAGCAAAAACACCCAATTCGACCAGTAGGGGAGAAAGGCATCTTTTCATTCCCCAGCTTAACTGAAATCCAGTATTTATATTCAATATATATCTTTAGAACATTCTGCAGAAAAAGTCAAGAATACAGGAAACCAAAGAAGTTGAAACATATTTCATAAGTTATTACCAGCTACACAATGTGAACTGATTACAGACATAACCATTTGTCAGACTGTAATTTGGGACCTTGTTCAGCACCAAGTAACTGGTTTGTTTATAAAAATTGCTTGCTTCAATTAATGTTAGTAAACAGCCTTGAATGATCAGGCAGTCTATAAATGACTTTAATAAAGAAATACAGGTGTAGAGGGTATCACAGCTGCAGCTCAACCTGCTTTTGTGAAATCTGCGTTGGTGTGGTGAGCTATGATCTGGGCATATGGCAAAACAGAAGCCTACTTTAGATCAGATTCAAATGCTTTTGGATTTTTCCCAGATCGAGTCCAGATGTTGCATGCTACTGAGGCAAGCAAGCTTCATGAAATAGTTTGCAGACATGAGGTGAGAAAGCAGGTTTTAATATTAACACCGAAATCGCTAATGTAACAGTTGCAACTCTGGAAGATGAAACTTCTGTAACTATAACTGGCTGACAATTCATTCAGCATAGAGTTTCATATTTACTCTTCTACCGCTAGCCTGGGAAGCCAAATGCTTGTGCATCCATCTCCTTGCAGTGCTCTAAAAACAATGGTTCTGACATCGACAAGGGCCACCTCATCTGTTATTTATCTCATCTACAAAGAGAATGCCTATATTTGACACAAGTTTTTGCCCCATGTACATGATTTGGGATGGGTGTGAACTGCACACATATGTAGTGAAAAAGCTACATGAAAAAGTGTTGCACTTTCTGGTCTAGACACCAATTTCACGTTCAATCCCACTTGAAAGTGCCTTCTGCCTAGAAACTGGACTCATTAATCACATATATCATAAGAAGTAGCCCCAACTTTATCTGCCATCTACAAAAAAACAAGCCTTTCTCTATTGTTCTTACTTCAGAGACTATAATTTCATACAAATATTTCTTTTTCTAAGTGAGGCCTTCCCATTTTAGATGTGATCTCTCATTGTACTCTTCTTTTGTGATACTACAAAAAATCCAAGCCTTTACACTGGTTCACTCTCCTCTCTTGCCATTACCTATCTGTTGTTAGCACAGTCTAATATTCCAAAAAAGAATACTGGTAGTCTGTGTTCCCTCTAAGCTGAGTTAGTGTGAGCTGGCTCACAGTTTTTTAGCCTCCAGCTCACACATTTTTGTCTTAGCTCAGGAAGGGATGGCTCCAGAGCAAACTAATTCATGCAGTAGCCAAATTGCCTGCTCACAACTTTAACGCCAGTAGCTTGGCAAGTAGGATTTTTGCTCACAGAACTCTACAGCTTAGAGGGAACATTGCTGGTAGTGGTATCCAGTCATGCTAGAAACTATTCTGCTTATTTAGGACACAGACAAAGCTTCAGAGTAATGCTATGTCTGATCTATAACTCTAAGGTTCAGTGCTCAGGGTTTCTGTCCTTGTTCTATACGCCATTAGCACGGTCAAGCACTTGCTGTCCCATTAACTGCAGAGATTTGTGCCTTTTATAGGAAACGATCTGACAAAGTGCCATGTGCTGAGGCAATTAAAGTAAACTTTTTACGCTATGCAGTACCACAAAACGTGTGAGAACTCAAAGAGTAGGAAATTGGGGCTGACTTTTTTTGTGTTGACACAACTCACAGCTCTGCTCTTTGTGTCGGAGCCTGTGTTGCAATTCAAGAAAGCTATTTAAAGCCCTCTCGTCTGGCTTTCTACTGAACCCCCTTTGCCCTACTTGAAAGTACAGGGTATCCTTTCTTAGGCCAGGAGACTGGATTAGATATACTTTCAGCCCTAAGACAGCAATTCCTTCCCCCGCTCCATTGCTATTCAGAAAATGCAAATTCTTTGTACAACAATCCCATCTTATAGAGAAGAAGTGTCAAACTTATTTGTTATGAGGGCCGGATCTGACATAAATGTCACTTTGTTGGGCTGGGCCATATGTGCCATAAAACATAACACAAGGTACCAGAGACATAAACATTATAAAGATGATTTCAGATGCTGAACGGCAATAGCAGGTGTGATTGGATTAGGTGTGATGTGCAGAGGGGTGGAGAGATCAGCACTGGAAACTTAGATTTCAGTTTGGTCCAGGAGGATGCAAAGAATAAATGGAAATAAGTCTGAAGAAGTGAGCAGTGACTCACAAAAGCACATACCCTACCACAAATTTTGTTAGTCTTTAAGGTATTTTTGTTGTTGTTCAGTTGCACAGGATGCCGGGCTGGCTATGACCAGGGCTAGGGCAGTTTGGTGTAGTGGTTAAGTGCGCAGACTCTAATCTGGGAGAACCGGGTTTGATTCCCCACTCCTCCACTTGCACCTGCTGGATGACCTTGGGCAAGCCATAGCTCTGTACCAGCTGTTCTCTCAAGGACAGTTGTCTCAGAGCTCTCTCGGCCCCACCTACCTCACAGGGTGTCTGTTGTGGGGAGGGGAAGGGAAAGGAGTTTGTAAGCCGCTCTGAGACTACAAGTGAAAGGCGGGATATAAATCCAATCTCTTCTTCTTTTTCTTCTGTGGCAGCTTCACGCTGGTGGAATGAGCTCTCAGAAGATATTAGGGCTCTGTGGGATTTATTACAATTCTGCTGGGCCTGCAAGATGGAGCTCTTCCACTAGGCATTCGACTGAGGAGCTGCACTTAATAATCAAACACAGACTTAAGAGCCTGTGCCCTGGAATCTATCACTGGCTGCCTGTGCTGTGCCTCCACTTAATATACTATGGGGCCTGGACAGCAGTTTATAATTATTGCTTACTGGACACCCACTATGGTTAATATTAAAACTGTGTTCTCACCATCCTATATGTAGCATTGTATTTGTAGCACCTTATAAATGTTTTATGATTTTAATTTGTTTTAACTTTTAATGTAAGCCACCCTGAGCCTGCCTCGGCAGGGAGGGCGGGGTATATAGCTAATAAAATAAAATAAAATAAAAACTGGAAAGGGGGATCTCTCCAAGTGCCATGGGACTCCATCTTTCTTTCTCTGTCTCTCTCTTTCTGGCATGCTCTCTCTGGCTCTTTCCCTCCCCCCTCTGTCCTGGAATAAAATATTGTTGGTCTTCTTAAAAGTGCCACGGGACTCCATTTCTCTCTCTCTCTCTCTCTCTCTCTCCCCCTCCCCAGAGGAGGAGGTGGGGAGAACCCTCAGCCAATCAAGGGAAGGGAGGCTTGGCTATTTTTCTCTCTTCTGCAAAGCAAGAAATAGGAGAAACTGGGCAAAAGGAGCTGTGATGCAGGAAGCAGGAAGTAGGAAGAGGAAGCAGCAGAGAGCCAGTAGCTCACGGGCTGGATAGCAGCCCTACAGGGGCCAGATCTGGCCCGCAGGCCATATGTGTGACCCCCCTGTTGTAGAGTGTCAATGAGCACTGCCCAGTGAAGTGAAATTTTCATCCCAAATGGGGACTTCTATCAACAATGGATAATTGTCCAAGGCTAAACTGTATTGTCTTTTGCAAGAATGGGGAAAACAATTATCATAAACCAGAAGGCTGCAGTTGTTAGTGGCCTATGGTCAACATAATTTTCATGTGTACCACAAAATAACACGAGTGCCAAATTACAGCTTAATAGATACACAATGTTATTACTGAGAACTTGTCAAATGAAATGTGAAATTTCACATTTGTTGAAAAAATTGCATTCCTTTTTGTCAACCTTATTTTAAAAATAGGTGAGATTCTCAGGTGTCTACAAGGCTCTCAATTGTCCTTTAAGGAGCATCCATCCATCCCATTTTTACGGCTAGCTGGGAGTGGAGTTTTGGGATCCATCTCTGCCCACTGGATAATATCTAGGGTGATCTTCTGCTCCCCTTCCTGTTTGTAGGTATATAACTCGGGGTGTAGCTAGAGGCACAAGCCTTTTATTAAAAGCCAAAGGACATTTGGCCCTTGGCTTGCACCCTGAGGCCTTGAGTGAACCAGTGTATCCAGGCCCAGGCTAGGAGGTAGTATATTGTATTTTGGGTTGGTTTTTTTCTTGTTTATTTAAATTTTATTTCTATAAGCCAATCTGAGTCTCTATTAGGGAGAAGAGCAGGACAAAAATATCCTGCACTTTGTCCAACAAGCTCAGGGTGCTATTCAAAGTTTTCTCTTCCACAATTTTACCCCCATAAAACTGTCAAAACAAATTAATTTAACAGCAAAACATCTCATTTTTCATACTCTAGTACTCAGTAATAATATTTCATGCTCAATAATATTGTAGCATGCTAAATACTTGAATTTTCTTTCTATCTATCTCTGTGTGCTTGAGGAGGATTACAGAAATAGTTTAATAATGAATCAATAGTATGAACACAAGGCTACAGAAACATCACCTCCCAGTGGATAACAGTCAAGAGTTATTCAAGAAATCTAACTAATTACCATCACAAAGCCTTTGACAAACAGGTTGGCTCTACAGCTCTTTCTAAAGTCCAGAGATGGGATGTATAACTGAGGAGGCTCTCTCAACAATCTTGGGCAACCCCTGAAAAGATCCTGCTCCATACTATAGAACATGAAGAAGGGCTCTCAAAGATAACCTAAATAGCCAAAGGCTGGCTTGTGGAAAGAGGTGCTTACTATGATAGTAGGTCTTGGGCTGCAAAACTCCTTAAAAATTTCTAATGCTACCTTTAAATGAGTCTGAAATCAAAGCAGAAGTCAAAATAGTTCATGGTTTACTGCCCTGTGATATATCCAACCACCTATTTTCCGCTCTAGGTAATAATGAAACCAAAAGTGGTTTTCATCACTGCTTACATTTACTGTTTAAATGTCTGGCTTATTCCAGCCTTTGCAAAGCTTGACCTTAATGTTGATTTCTATAATGAAGCCCAGTTTTTAAAGCAGTACACAAAATATTTGCTTTCAAAGGGGGGAAATATCCTTGAAAAGAAGAGTAAACTTTCACTGCAGCAAAATACATCTTAGGAAACCAAGGTGGAAGTATCATCGAACGGTCTCCAGTGAGGCAAAGATTAATCAACCCCAAGCTTTTCACAGCTTTTCCCATTTGAAAGGAAGGCAACTATCACATTGCTGCTCACCATTTGCCACATCTCACAGCTGGAGAATCTATGACTTCGTGGGTAATTTAAGGCTACAATCCAGAGCACACTTGCTAGAAAGGGACTTCAGTAGACTTATATGAGGATCTGGAACTCACATTTGACTATCTGTACTATTAGACTTCCAATACTTTTGTAAATCAGAATGAAACACAGGGCTTTGGAGAAAGATGGACATTCCTAGCAAAGGAATGTTGTTCCCAAATTCCAATGAGTAAACAATAATAATGCAGAACGAAGTCTGTATCCAGTGGCATCTTGCACTTTGATTAAAACTCTGTTGGTCTTAAAGGTGCCACTGGACTCAGACTTCGTTCTGCTGCTTCAGACCGATATGGCTACCCATCTGAAGTAATAATGCAGGAATTAAAAACATTAAGAACAATCAAATCTTTAAGTTATACCAGAAAGCCAAGAGATTGTGCTAACTACCTCTGGGAGAGGGCTACAACCTGGAGGCAGTAACTGAGAATGCCAGCCTCACACCCCTCAGTAAAGGTCCTCTCAGCATGTCCCTACTAGCCAACCTCAGAGCTTGGGCAGGTTCACATGAGATGTGTTCCATCAGGTACTTTACACTCAAGCTGTTAAAGAGTTTTAAATGTCAGAATCAGCCCAGAAACCAACTGGGAGCCATAATAGATTCCAGTGTCGGGGAGCGGGCACAATCTTAGCAGCAGACAAAAAAAATTACCTTCATTCCCTTTAGACTGTTCATCTTCCACTTCAAGTTCAAATAAGCCACAGCCAGCTGTATCTATAAGTAGCAATGGAATACTAGTTTCTTCAGTAGAAGCCACTCCAGGCAGATCCCTGACAAATTATTAGAAAGAACAAGAAGTTAAACATCACTCAAGTAGTACATCTGCTTTTTAAACTCTGGCACAATTTGATTATGAATATTTTACAAAGCCTTCAGAAACCAAAACAGACTTCAGCAGCATCCTTGACTCTGTGGGCTCCATGAAAATCTTTCAATATTCACTAACATGGAACCTCCTATCTCCAAACAGTCTGTAGTGGCTTGGTAATGCCACCAGGCCCAATGCAAGGATTAGAAAGGTGGCCATAAAGTCTCATGGCTCATGTTTTTGTTTTTCCACTTCAGCTCATGGCTGAGGGAGCCTAGTGACATTGCTTGGTCACTACTGCTCTGGGCCAAGCACTGGGGTAGGATCAGAAGGGCCACACGCTGTTAGGCCACGTTGTAGCTTGGAAGTACACATCTATATATCTAATAGCCATGGCACCCCTTGAGTGCAGATATCTAAATCTGCACATTGGGGGCACCTAGGGGGCAGAGAGATTTTCCTGCACACTTGGGGGACTCCCCAGGTGTGCAGAAAAATCTAAAAACTTTAAAAAACTATACAGAGGATTTTTAAATCCCCCCAAAAGTAAAAGAGTGTTCCCTGCGCATGTGCAGAAAATGCTCTGGGAACTCTGTGGTGGCCCAGCGGCTGAGAACCGCTGAGGCCTCGCTGCCGGTGCCGGGGGAGGAAAATCGGCAGCCCGGCAGCTGAGAGTCACTGAGGCCTTGCTGCCGGTGCTGGGGGGTGGTGGGGAAGATCGGTGGCCTGGTGGCTGAGAACCACTGAGGCCTCGCTGCTGGAGCTGGGGGGGGGGGGAGATCGGTTGCCCGGCGGCTGAGATCCTCTGAGGCCTCGCTGCTGGTGCCAGGGGGTGGTGGAGAGGGAAGAAGATTTACCTGCAGCTGCTTCCTCCTCGATGTGGAGCTGCAGCCTTTAGGAATACTCCACCAACCTCAAGTATCGTGGGTCCCTCTTCTTGTCATGTTCTATACAGAAATCATGGCAGAACCGATGTCCCTCTGCCCAGCGGCATCACTTCACTATTGCTTAACCTTACTGACCCTTCCAGTGTGTAAGCCCCCCCGCCCCCATAGACCAGGAAATGTTGGAAAAAACATGAGCAGAGACTTGAAGTGGCATTACATATATTTATGTGCAATATTTGTTATATATGGAGGAGATCACAGAATGAAACTCGAGTTCTTCATGTGTTTTTCTACCATTCAACTGATATTACAGAATTACTATTCAGAGTTCTTTGTTAATACAAATTACTGTGCAAATCCTAAATCCTGTTGTGATAATTTAAATATCTTTGAAGTTTATTTTTCCCCCTCCCTCCTAATCTAGGCTTGCTACTCTTCTAGCTAAAGTATTTTTCACACTGAGCACTGGCTCGCAAAACCTATCATGATCCACAAGATGATGCCGAGTTTTCATACACAGTCACATGAAATATTTACACGCTTTTGGCTACAAACCTTTTGGCGTTAAGCTACATTAGTTCACAAATGATTAAAAGGCTTTGGCCTGAGATTCAACTCTTTCCTACTGTCTGCACAAAGATTTTCAGAGTGTAACAAATTTAGAGTCTAGTGGCACCTTTAAGACCAAAAAAGGTTTTTTCAACGTATGAGCTTTTGTGTGCAAGGCACACTTTTTCAAATACCTTGGAATGGTAGATGAGGTTCTAAACTTATAGACAGGGATTTAACAGCAAATTAACATGTAAATGATAATGTTTAACTTATGCAAAGTGAAAAACTAAATAACAAGTTAAGGTTATAAGGTAAACAGTTGTAAAGCAATAAATATGTCAAAATAGCAGATAAATGTCTAAAGGTGTTTTTTCCTCACTGTGGGAAGTAACAGAATCTTAATTATCTCCTCTCAGGTGTGGAGGGCACTTAACAGCATATTTTGAACTGGATGTGATGTTGTCAGCAGACACCCCAATATTCCTTGCATTCAGTATTCTAATATACTATTCTGAAAAAGATATACACCAAAATACAGAGGATTTATAGTCCTTCTTGTTGAGAATACATATGTGAGGACGATCAGGAGGGGAACCCAGGCATTTCTGCATGTCTGCCCTCTTTCCCCAGCCTTCCCGCCACGGTGGACAGGCTGGGGAAGGGAAGGCAGGCACACACACATGCCCCCTTTTTTACTTGAGCCTCTCTGCTTTTGCAGAGAAACTTGGGAAAGTGCAGGTTCTGTGTGTGTGTGTGTTTAAATGCCCTTCTTTCCTTCCCCGAGATCGGGGAGCGAAAGAAAGGCATTTTAAACATGCCTGGGTTCCCTGTTTGCCCTTCTCCAGCTAGGACATATCAGCTAGAGAAGGGAAGGCAGAGAGAGGCTTTCTCTTGTCAATCTCACTCTCTGCTGATTAGCAGGGAGTGAAATTGACAGGGAAATCTGTAGGGGCTACCAGTGGGAAAGAAGGCATTTTAACATGCCTCCTTTCCCTCTGGTGGTATAAATCAGCCCTGAAAATATTTGGCAATACCGAATATTTCCCCAGTCTGAATACCTTACTGGTATTGGACTTGGGAAATTCGGCATTTACCTATATTTTGGGGGTCTGATTTACCCAAAGCTGAAATATACCGCCATTTTTTTTGCACATCCCTAATTATAAGGTCAACAGTTGTAAAGCAATAAATATGTCAATATAAATCTGAGACTCTCCATTCACTCTCAGATCGTGGAGGTCCCTTAACAACATTTTTGCTTTCTCTTTCGAGGTGGGAGCCGTGTATGTCAGCCAAATGGAGAGTCTCAGATTTATTTTGAAATATTTATTGCTTTACAATTGTTGACCTTATAACCTTAGCTTATTTATTTCTGTTTTTGCATAGCTTAAAACATCTTCATGTTACATGTCAATTTGCTGTTCAGCCCATCTATAAGTTTAAACCTTACCTCCCATTCCACTGTATTTGAAAAAGTGTGCATGCACACAAAAGCTCATACCTTGAATAAACCTTAGTTGGTCTTAAAGGTGCCACTGGACTCTAAATTTGTTCTACTGCTTCAGACCAACACAGCTGACTACCTGGATCTATTTTCAGAGTGTTTTAGCCATATCCGTTGGTCATTCATAGGTTACTGTGTTTCTCTACAGAACCATAAACTTTGCCCCATCTGAGGTGCTACTGTTTATAGGATCACTTATCCCAAGGTAAAAGAGAGGTAAGTCAAGAACTTTAATCATATTAAACCTCATTCCTCCAAGATCGGGGACAGAGAGTGGCGCTGGGGGAGCAAATGTCCCAAAGGCACCCGCTGGTGTGCGGGGTGCCACAAGGGGCGGTGCTATCCCCGATGCTCTTTAACATCTATATGCGCCCTCTCGCCCAGATTCCACGGAGGCACAGGCTGGGCTGTCACCAGTATGCTGATGACACCCAGCTGTATCTGTTGGGCGGCCAGTCCAGGGCCACCCCAGATGACCTGGAGTGGGCACTTCAGGACCTGGCGGGCTGGCTCAGGCTGAGCTGACTGAAATTGAATCCAACGAAGATGGAGGTCTTGTTCCTGAGTCGGAGCAGCCCGGGGATAGGGATCCCATTGCCGGCCTTTGGGGGGGCACCATTGGTGCCAGTGCCGAGAGTCTGGAGTTTGGGAGTGCTCCTGGATGCCTTTTTAACCATGGAGGCTCAGGTAGCAGCCACTGCCAAGGCAGCCTTTTACCACCTACGGCTGATTAGGCAGCTGGTTCCCTTCCTCGAACGCAATGACCTTGCAACAGTGATCCATACAATGGTCACCTCGAGGCTGGACTACTGTAACACTCTCTACATGGGGCTGCCCTTGTCTCAGGTCTGGAGGCTGCAGCTAGTGCAGAATGCCATGGCCAGGCTGTTGATGGGCCTCGCAGAGCGAGACCATATCCAGCCTGTGCTGAGGACACTGCACTGGCTGCCTATAGAGTACCGGATCCGGTTCAAGGTGCTGGTTTTAACCTTTATTTATTTAAAGCCCTATATGGTCAGGGGCCTGCCTACCTAAGGGACTGCCTTTCCCATATATACCCCAGAGAGTGCTGCGGTCAGGCACCCAACATTGCCTGACCCTCCCCGGCCCCAGAGAGGCCAGGTTGGTGATCATCAGGACCAGGGCCTTCTCAGTGGTGGCTCCTCACTGGTGGAACGAGCTCCCGGATGACATCAGAACCCTGCGGGACCTTTTGCAGTTCCGCAGGGTTTGCAAAACATAGCTCTTCCACCAGGCCTTTAATTAGGAGCCGCCACTGGGGGGGGGAAGGGGTCTCTGGAAAGTGCAGAGGGAAGCTTGGCCTGGGAAATCGACTAGTGAAGCCTCCTGACCTGGGTTTTTGCTAGGCTCTGTGCTCAGCGTTGGATGTACTGTTGGCCGCTGTGGTTTTCTGCTGTTTTATTGTAATTTTATCCTGAACTATTGGATGTTATTGTTTTAATTTGTTGTGAGCCACCTTGAGCCAGTAACCCGGCTAGGCGGGATATAAATCTAAATAAATTAATTAATAAATTAAGTGTTGCCAGTGCCCTTTTAACAAGGCATGCTTGCAATGAAAACTGAGTTTTCCTCACTGACTCAGACTGCTCAGTTGATCTAAGTCATTCAAGAGGTTTCTGATCAGCAGTCCAATCGAGTAGAAACCAGAGATTTGATCCTGTCTCCCAGATGATTCTGTAAATGCCTTGCTCAAGGCCCAGGAATGTACACCTATGGACTCAGAAATGCAGTCCAGGGACTCAAAGAACCATCTCTCAGTATGGTCAGAATTTTTTCCCAATGTCCATAATCTCCACAGAATTTGGAAGTTCTCCAATAAGTAAGTAAAAAGGACTGAAAAGACGGAAGATCTGTTCTTTCTCCATGCTCCATCATTCTCTAACTTTGATGAAAGATCTTTGGATGGAATTCCCAGGAAACGGATTGAACCCTAAACAGAATGGAACTGAGGCAATCTAATTTACTCATCCCTATTTTTAATTCACTGTAATCTCTGATAAATAAAGGTTTTATGGATTATTAATGTAGGATAACTGGTTGTGTAAACGGACTATACAAGTCTATCTGCTTCACTTATGCTGTGGTACCATTATTCAGAAATTGTTATCCTAGAGTCACGTTAACCCCCCCCCCCCAAAAATACATGGGTTTTACTACTACTACTACTACTACTACGGTTTAGAAACCCTGTCAGTGTGGCCTTTGTTTACTTAACTCAAGGTTTTCATTTACGATACTTTTGCTGTCCTATTAGAAACCTTTTTCTGCAGCTCTGAAAACTTTTTAATTTAAAAAAGGACCACATGTTAAAATATTCACATCCTCTTCAGACTACCTCAGACCACCTGACAGAAACATGCACTAACACTTTTGGGCTCCAGTTTTCCTTCACAAATACAAAGAAGTCTTCAAAACTTCTGTGTGTAAAGATAATAGAATTCTCAATAATTTCTTGTACTAAGCAAAATACATCATATGGGAATTTGAATCTCATTTCAATAGCTGTCAGGTTTCTACCAGGTAGCTGCTTGTACTTTTTAGAACTCGGAAGCAAATGAAATGCCCTTTGATGGATTACAGGGGACAATGTTTTGACAGCTGTGATATTAGAAAAAAAGCACAACACGCAAACCTGGTAACCTCAAACAATATGCTTTTTTAACAACAGTCCTTGATCTAAAGAAGCCATGTTAAAACCTACTTTTGTGGGGAAAGGTTTTTAAGTGGGATCTCATGTGACTGAGTTCATAAGACCTACATATATTGGACATTTGAATGTTAAGAAAAATAACCAGTTTCAGTTGTTTATGGTCACAAGAAATCCCGGGAACAGAACTCAGAATTCCAAAATGTACAAAGACTTTCACTCATTGATTTTGGAACATTTCCGTGAACTGCGAATGCATTCTACACTATATTTGCACTCTTCTGGGAACAAAACAATTGTAACATGCCAATCCTAACAATATTTCTTTGAAAGGAAGCTCCACTGAGTCCATCCATAGTAAACATATCTTCAGTTGTGAAGGGAGCTTTGACTCTTGAAAGCTTATAGCCTGGAAATCTGGTTGGTCTTTAGGGTGCTACTGGACTCAAATCTTGCTCTTCTACCACAGACCAACATGGCTACCCCACCTAAACACATCTATGCTGCAGTCTTAAACAGAATTACACCCTTCCAAGTCCATTGGGTTTGCGGTCCAACTCTAATTTTCCAAGTAATTCTTTGAGATGCAAATTCTTAAAAGTAGTCTTTTTCTCAGTTTAGAAAGTCTGTTAAAACTGCACCAAAACACATATATAGGTCTAACCTGATACCCGTGCTTCACTACAGTATTTAAGTTCTGTAAATCCAGTAACAATACTGATGATGTGAAGTCTGAAATGTAACATTTGTTGTAGGAATTCTAATGGAGAAGACTGTAGTGTAAAAACCAAAGTGAGACATACCAACTGTTTTTTTCCCCGTTGCTGAAGGACCTCTCTGTGATTGCCATGCTGGCTGTTATGAGAAATGTCTATTCAGGAGTCTTGAATTGCTGATTTCTGTAACTGTCTTTAATTGTCTGCAGTCTCTTTTAACTGTGTTTTTACCTCAGAACATTGAGATTCACAGCTGAACAATCAGAGGTAGGTGGGTGCAAGCAGGCAGGTTTTATCTCAGAACTCTGAGCTATACAGTTGACCATTTGAGGGGGAGGGGCAAGGAGACAGCAGCCTGTCAGTACCCACTTGTCTGGTGTTGGGGGGGATTATGTTTAAAGGCATCCAGGAGGCTGGGCCAACAGCAGGGCTAACGCAGTCCTGCTTAGTAAACCTCCCTGGCAGCTGTAAACATTCCACCTCCTTTCCTACACCTGAGAAGCAGCTCCCTGTCCAGTGTAGGAGGAGGAGGGGGGAGGAATATTAGAAGCCACTGTGGAGGTGGGGCCGGCAGGATCACTCAGGCATTACTGCTGGGGCAGGCTCCCTCGTGGTTTTAAGCACCCTGCAACCACTGCTGCGCCTGACAGACAGCCGCCTGTCAGGTGTAGGAGGTGGGGGGAGTGTGTTGGAAGCCATCAGAGAGGCTGGGTCTGCAGCAATACTGCACCTCACAGGTGGTTGTTGGCCATTCCTGTTTTCCTCAACTGCCGTTAGCTCTCTGAAGTCTCCTGTAGCTATTTTTTTACCTCAGAATGCTGAGCTCTGCAGCTGACCAATCAGAGAGCGGGAGGTGCAAGGAAGCAGCAGCCTGGGAGCCACATAGGAATCAATGGGGGGAGCACATTTTACCCCTTTTGACACCCTTAGGGGGTCAAATTTCTAAAAATCCCTTCTTAGCACCTATGCCATGGTAGGAGTGCTCTCCCTGAATTTGGTGTTTCTAGGTCCAGCGGTTTGGCCTGGGCGTTGATTTTATGGTGAGGGGACTTTCTTTTATATCTACAGATGACAGAAAATTTATATTAATCCATGGTTATTTATCATCACCTATGGAAGATGTACAAGGCAGCATTCCATTTGCTCTTCCTTTAGGGGATCCAGCAAAACTGGCTCCACTTGGATGCAGACAGTTTCAGAGGGTAGCCATATTAAGATTAAGCAGAACAGTTAAGATTTGAGTCCACTAACATCTTAGAGACCAACAAGAGTTTCAGGGAGTGAGCTTTGAGTCTCAAATCAAAGTTCCCTTCATCAGACACAGTAGAAGCAGAGATCTGAGCTTTTATCCTAGTAAGAAGGTGGGAGTGGTGTGATAAAGAATATAGGAGCTGTTCAGCATGAATGTGATCCTGAAAAGGAATGAGCTCAGTTCAAATAATACATGGAAACATGGTTTAACTACTGTTTAACTTCAGTTAGTGTGACTGTCAGAATGTGGGCCACTCCACTAACTAGGCTTCTACTATGTCAAGCCAGGATCTGAAGCTGGAATATTAACTACAGTAAGTCCTAACTCTGGTTTTGTGTGCAGACATCCTGGTGTAATCCTGGCTTGTTCCCAGGCTACAAAAAGAAGGAAATGAAACCATTTGTTGAAAGCATTTGTTGTGAGGCAAATCAGGATTTGAGGTTGTCTGCTAGGTTGGCAGGAGCTGGGACCAGAGATGGGAGCTCACTCCATCATGCGACACTCGGGTCTCTAACTGCCGAGCTACTGACCTTCCGGTCTGCAGTTCAGCGTCTTAACCACTGAGCCACCGCAGCCCATCACTTGATTAAGGACCATCTGATTATCATTTCTCATGTCTGTCTTTGGACTAGTGATGGGTGAACTCCCCTTAGCATGACTTGGAACTAACCCAATAATGAAAAGAGTTCTCAATGAGCATCTGGGGAAAGAAACTCACTGTTTTTCAAATAATTCTCTCTCATTGGGAAGTGCTGACACATGAACATTGATGCTGTCTTCATTTATTTCAGTGATTGAAATGAAGGGGCAGAGAGGGATTTCTATAATCAGATATGCAGATGACACAAATCTGGGAAGGATAGCTAATACCTCAGAACACAGACATAAAAATCAAATTGTCCTTGAGAGTTGGAAAGCTGAGCTGAAACTTGCAAAATGAAATCCAGCAGACAGAGATGCAAAGTTTTACATTTAGGGCAAAAGAATCACACAGAGGTATGGAATGGAGGATACCTGGCCGTGGTGGTGGTGGAGGAGGAGGAGGAGAATTGGTTTTATACCCCACTCTTCACTACCTAAAGGAGTCTTGGCTTACAATTGTCTTCCCTTCATCTCCCTACAACAGACACACTGTGAGGTAGGTGGGGCTGAGAGAATTCTGAGAGAACTGTGACTGACCCAAAGTCACCCCCAATCTTGGGGTTGTAGTCTATCATAAGCTGAGCATGAGACAGCTGGGTGAACTGGCTACAAAAAGACGTTATTTTAAGGTGGCATTAATAGAAGCAGAGTGCCCAAGTCACAAGAAGTAATCGTTCCACTGCACTTGGCTCAAACCTGCAGTACTGTGCTACAATTTAACAAAGAGGTAAACAAATCAGAATGTGTTCTGAAGAAGGCAGTGAAAATGGTTAGATGCCTGGAAAACAAGCCTTAACATGGGAAGACTGTAGGAACCAAGCATGTTTAGGCTAAAGAGAAGAGAAGATTGGGAAATACATGACTGCGCTTTTCAAATACCTGAAGCATAGAAAAGAGCAAAGAGTTGTTCTCGTCTTCGCCACAGGGCAAAACTAGAACTACTGGATTTCAATCATAGGATCATTAGGTGAAACTCCCTACCAGTAAGAACAGTTTGACACTGAATCCATTGTGGGGGGGTGGCTTTCTTTTTCTGGAGGTTTTCAGGCAGAGACTGGACAGGGGCTGGACTAGATGGGCAGGCCCTTTCCAATGTATGATTCACCAAGAGCAAGAGGATAACTTTAAAGATCTTTTCCACACATGTAGGTGGTTTGGGGCATGTGGGCATGTGGTCTGCTGAGTGCTGACCAAACAGTAGGGTTCCCAGCCTCCAGGTGGGGCCTGGGGATCTCCCGCTTTTACAACTGATCCCCAGCTGACAGAGATCAGCTCCCCTGGAGAAAATGGCAGCTTTGGAGGGTGGACTGTATGGCATTGTACCATGCTGAGGCCCCTCCCCTCCCCAAACCCCACCTTCTCCTGGCTCCACCCCCAAAGTCCCCAGGTATTTTCCAACCCGGACTTGGCAACACTACCAAACAGAAATGCCATCTTGTTTTACAATCTGAGCCACAGAAGATCTTTTTGGACAAATGCTGCTAAGCATTACAAGCTGGACATATTAATATTTTTTTTTTAAAAAAGGAAATTGTGAGCTCCAGCAACATCACTACTCTGGGTTACACAGCTCCCTTCTCCATTTTTGTTAAAGTACCCAATTTTACTCAAATAATCCTGAGTTGCAAAGTTCATTTAATTATCACCTCTTCAAAACAGAGCCTAATTAAACCATGTCATTTTCAAAAGGAAATTGCCTTTCTTCCCCAGAAGCATTTCAAAAGAAGCTGGAGTCCTGAGTAATGCAAAGGGTTTGGATTTTTTTTTTTTTACCCTTTACTTTCCTGGGGCTCTGCTGCTCTAGTCATGAACAACCTGTCTTCTTCAAGGGTATAATGACATCATTAAGATTCTTCTGTGTGTGCTCCTGGGGGGCAGTGACTGTACTTGGACTTGTTAAACTCTCAGGAACAACCTTAATTTGAGCGATTTTGGGAACATCACTTTTGAAGATAATCAGCTGCATGAATCTTCCAGTGGAAAGAAAAGTCACACTCTTTCCTTAGGAGAACATGCTGGTGAATCTCTCGCATCCACTTAAATGCCAAGCCTTCCTGCTGCTACTCCAAACTTAAACCTGGGATGTGTCAATACTCTCGTCTGCTATGAAGCTATGCCCCAGGAGCCCAGCTCCCTGTCCCAGATACATACAAACTGGCTGTGATCATCTGCTTTCTCAGAAAAGAAACTCTGCTGACACTGGTCCGTGACATTCTCCATTATTGTACTGCATGTCCTCACACTGAAAACAAGGACTAAGGCCAAACCAAAGGAGACTGCACTATGGAAGCCCTTACTGGAGCAACCAAAGTCATTAGGAGGAAAGGCCCAGCAATAATCCATATTTCTTCCCTCCTTTCAATTTACTCATTCCGTCTGTTTTTCTGGGGTCATTGTACCACCCAGACTTCTGACCATGAATGTAAACTGGGCAAAGTTTCTGAATTTTCCTTATTCTTTTCTCCTCCTCTCTAGACTACGGACAAAACACTGGCCCTTTCATCACTGTCTAGTCCAGGGGTGTCAAAGATACAGCCTGTGGGCCACATCCAGCCATGCACGGCTGCAATCTGGCCCAAGTGCAGCTGACTCTGTGCTGCTTCCTGGTTCCTGTTTGTAATGTCGCAGCTCCTTTTCCCCAGTGTTTCCTTTTCCTGCTTCAAGAGGAGAGAAAGCAAGCCTTCCCTCCATTGGCTGAGGGCTCCTCCCCTTCCTCCTCTGGGGAGGGAGGGGGAGGAAAAGAGACATGGGGGGGGGGGGAAATGGCATCTTGTGGGACTTTTCAGAAGACCAGGGAGGGAGCCAGTCAGTCAGCCAACCAGAAAAAGAGAGAGAGAGTCCTATGTTTAGACCCAAAAACATTTTATTCCAGGTATGGGGGTGGGGGAAGAGTCCTGTGTTTAGACCCAAAAACATTTTATTCCAGGTATGGGGGAGGGAAGAGTCCTGTGTTTGGACCCAAAAACATTTTATTCCAGGTATGGGGGGAGTCCAAGGTATGGAGGGGGGGGAGGAGTCCTGTGTTTAGACCAAAAAATGGTTTATTTCAGGTATGCGGGGGGAGTCCTGTGTCTAGACCCAAAAATTTTTTTCCAAGTATGGGGGAGGAAAGAGTCCTATGTTTAGACCCAAAAACATTTTATTCCAGGTATGGGAGGGAAGAGTTTTGTGTTTAGACCCAAAAATGTTTTATTCCAGGTATCAGGTGGGTGGAAGAGTCCTGTGTTTAGACCCAAAACAGTTTTATTCCAGGTATGGGGGGGGGGGGAGAGCGAGCATCCATTCCATAGCACTTGGAGAGCTCCCCCTTTCCATTTCTAACAAATGGGGGGAAGAAACCTAACAGCACAGCTTGCATTCCTTATTAGTGAAAGGGAGGAAGAGTACAGCAGCACCTTAATGGCTAACAAAATTTGTGGCAGGGCATGAGCTTTCATGAATCACTGCTCACTTCCTCAGATACAGTTGGAATGTGAGTCCATCTGTTTTTATATCTTGGAGAATGAAGTGATTTCAGATGTCAAAAGACAAGAGCAGGCATTGGTAATGAGAGAAGAAACCTAAGTCTCAATTCAGTCCAGGTGTTTACATTGTCTTGAGCTTCATGATCAGTTGCAATTCAGCAGTCTCTTTCTAATCTCCCTTTAAAATTCCTTTTTCAGAGAACTGCTAATCTTAGGTCAGCAACTGAATGCCCTGGAAGTTTAAAATGTTCCCCCATTGGTTTTTGAATGTTATAGTTTCTAATAGTGGTAGAAAGAGTAAGAGTCAAGTAGCACCTTTAAAGACTAAGAAAATTGTGGTAGGGTATGTGCTTTTGTGAGTCACTGCTTACTTCTTCAGACTTATTTCCATTTATTTTTTACATCTTCCTGGATTGAGTCCTCTAGTATCAAATTGAGACCTAGGTTTCCTGTCTCATTACCAACGCTGATATCTCTACGCCTCTGTATATCACCAATCACGATTTGGCATCTGAAATCATCTTTATAAAGTTTACTAGGAATAAGGCCCGTTGTGGAAATAAATACAACGGGCTCTAGAAAGAGGCTCTGTAAGAGTGCCAAGGACTTGGGCACTCAGTTTCTATTTGCTGTGGCAACCTCAGCAGGGTATAAGGATACAGAGTCCACCTTTTCCTCCAGGGGAACTGATCAATGCCATCTGGAGAGCAGTTGTAATTCTGAGTGATCTCCAGCCCTCACCTGCAGATTGGCAACAGTGGTTCCCCAGAGGGAACAGCTGGTTTGGAGGGCAGAGTCTATGGCATTGTACCTGTCTGAGGCCCCACCCTTCCTCAAACCACACCCTCACCAGACTCCATCCCTCAAGTCTCCAGGAATTTCCCACCTGGAGTTGGCAACCCTATCTCCTTTTCAGCCAAGCATCAACCTACTTTTATTTTCCACTCACTGTTCAGCTTTCCATCTCCCCATGCACCTGCAGCCTCTACCGTGCTCTGAAGCTCTGACTATCACGTCAATTTGGCTGTCATTTGGGGGGGAGGGGCATCTCAGCAGGGTATAAGGGTACAATGAGTTTTCTCCCAAAGGCCAAAATAGGTGTGGAAAGGGCACTTTACGGACAGAAACCAAACTTGGTTGACCAGCAGCAGGCACCGAGGAGAAAGTAGGGTTCCCAGCTCTGAGTAGGGAAATACCTGGAGATTTTTTGGGGGGGATCCTGTGGAGGGCAGCATTGGGTGTGTGTGGAAGGCTCAGCAGGAATTCCCCAGCCTGGAGCTGGCAATGGACTGGCCCCAATGAGTTCCTCACAAAGGCGTAGAAAGGGTTTTGTTTCTTTGTCTTTTTACTGACAGAACCAAGCTTGGTTGCCTATCAACAGCCACTGAGGGAAAAGTTAGAATGCTTTGGCTGGTGGCCTGTATGGCATTCTATTCCACTGAGGCCTTTCCTCTCCCCTCCCCAAACTCTGGCTTCCTTACCTGGAGCTAGCAACCCTATGAGTTCCTCATAACAGCCACTGAGGGAAAACTTTGTCCCCCACTGGAGCTTAGCAAGAGAAGTGTCTCTGTCGGGGGAGACTGTGCTTCTGACAGAAAACAGTGGCTGAAAGGGGAGTGGGCGGGAAAGAGGAGCAGACCCAGCCCCCAGCCAATGGCATGCAAGTATTCTTGAGTGGCGACTGATGGGTCAATGGCTGAGGGAGAGCATTTTACAGCCAACGAGAGCACAATGTTGCCACCCCGCCTGGCATTTATATAGTAGGTACAGATATCCCCGGTACCTTGTGTTACATTTTATGGCACACATGGCCTGGCCCGACAAAGTGACATTTATGTCAGATCTGGCCCTCGTAACAAAAGAATTTGACACCTCAGGTCTAGTCCTTTCACTCTGTTAATGTTGCTCTTACTTTGGTAGTTACTTATCAATGCACATGACTGAATAGTGTAACATAAGCAAACAAGATAGGGATTTGCATTGCAGAACTTACAGTCATAGGGTGCGATCACACGGGCATTTAAACCCGGGTTCTCCCGCGCTGCTCTTTCAAGCGCGATGGCTCAAACGGAAGGTACTTGTTTTTCCTGGTGGTTGGAAAAGCGGGCTCGAGTGCGGGGGGGGGGGGGCGGCTTCGAGACGGGAGACAGATGCGGCCGTCTAGTCAGCCCCTTTAATTGCGATGGGGAACAGCCGCGAGGCCCGCAATAAACGTCCGTGTGATCGCACCGTAAGTTTTGATTGTATGAAGTACACAGGGACGACACGGAGGCAGGCAAGGGGGGGAGTTTTGGTATGGGGACAAGGAGTCAGGCATCACAGAAACAAAAGACTGAAGGGGTGAAAAATGTGACAGAGAGGTGGCCCAGTGGGGGTGTTCTGGGACAGAATTCTAGGTGTAGGGGACAAGAAGGGTGAACAGTTGCCTCTTCTATTTCTCCTTTCACCATGTGAATGATTCTGTTTGGAAGATTATTCCCATTTCAGCTTACAGTTCTTCGTATATACTTTTTTCAACTGCATTTGAATGTTCTCTTTTGTGGCTTTGCCTGCATGCCCCCCAGGTTTATCTTTTGTGCAGAGGTAAGCAATTGCTGATGATTTCCATTTAACATATCAATATTCCATTACTTTTCTGGTTCAGTCGCAATACCTGAGGTGCAGAGCAGTCCACAACCCGCTGCTCAAGAAATAAAGGCAATACCCAGCACATTTCTGAGGCCTTTTCTCTTTGACAGGCTGCTGTCAGTTCCATCTTGTATTCTGAAAAAAACTTCACTACACTGAGATACAAACAGTAAAATCTCCTTTGGCAAGCAATGTCCCAAATTCACAGGAAATCCTCAAGGCATTACAAAAGCTGTTAGGACAGCAAGATGGTTTTTGCTACAACATATGTTTCTTCAGTCTTAAATGGGCAGCTCTTTAGGAAGTGTGCAGCTAAGTATTTTCTCTAGCTTCATGAATAGTTATTATAAAGGATGAGTTCCCAGCACACCCTCAATCTACCCAGATTTGAGCCTTCTAAATGAATCCAAGCTTCATATCTTGGCACCCAGAAGAAGCAAAATGAGGAGTCAAAATGAAGAGTCAGGGCCTTGAGGTATTCCAAATGTTGCAATTCTGAAAACACTGCTGGCAGTTTAATTTCAAACAGTATGAAGCAGCAACTTCCAAAACTCAGAAGCAGCCCTTAGCCTTGCACTAAAAGAAAAGTACACCCTTATTAACTGCTTCATGGGCAAGGACAGAAGACAGTCTTTCAACTTCAGTCAGCTACAGGTGTCACGTGCAAATCTGAGTTAATGACAGCAACCAACGACTGTGTGATTATCTTTGCATGATTTGTCTTATGGTGGCTATTTATTTATGCTGTTCCTACTGCATCTCATGTCCTATTCTGTCCCCGGTTTATTGTTCAATGCAGTAGAATCTCAAAACATGAACACCTTTCACAAGGTCTCTTTTCAATCCCACATACCCTGTTCTACTCTTGTCAGGGCTTTCTTTTTTCAGTGTTTAAAAACTGATTCCATGCACAGCCATCTTTTCATCAGCCTTCCCTGGATACTTCATTCTTTCTTTCCTCCTTCCAGATCTTGTACTAGAGAAATGTCCCTTCCTAGCCCCTTTTAAAACAATCTCTCAGCCAAACAGTAATTCTATAAGCAGGGACCTGTGAAGAACTTACAGGGGAACCTGCTGGTTTCTGCTTCTTCCTCACTTCTCCCCTTTGCCTTCCTACCACCACTACATCCTCTTCCTGCTAGCTGCTTTTCTCTCCCTTTCCCCTCCCTCTTCCTTTCTCCCCTCCCTCTCCTGCCTCCTCTTTGTCTTTCTTGTCCTTCTGTTACTGCTTTTCTATCCCTCATCCTGCTGCCCTTTCCCCCCATCCTTCCCCCCCTCAATAGCTTTGCCCCACTGCAGGTATATTTATGGAGCTGCTCGGCAACTAAAAAAAGGGCAGCTGAGATCTCATAACACAGTGTTGTGAGATCTCATTTTCACCTCAGTTCAGCAGTTTTTAAAACCCCTCACCTTTAAAAACTTCTCAGATTTTGCATGCAAACCTGAAATAACTCCTGTCTGTACATGACTTTGATTTTCTGATCCACACTCTGAGGCCATGTTCAGAAAGACAGACAGAGGTAGTTTAAAAAACTGAGCGCACACTTTCTTCTCTGTTACAAGCCAAGCCTGCTTAAAAAAAAAAGCCAAAAATTCACAGAACAGCCCATTAACTGACGATACTTTCCTGAACTCTCTTCTAACAGTACTGAGATAAGGAGTGGGTCAAGGGCCCTCAGTTCAACAAGGAATTACTGAATTAGAATTCATCAAGAGGTTTGACACAATCTCCCTCAAGGGCTGAACTGGGATTCCTTAGCTGTTATAGGAACTACCTATCTTAATAAAGCCCACTAACTAGCTTAGCAAAACTGAAGAACAGCTCACTAATGCTACAGTCAATGGTCTCTATACTACCTTGGTTTTAGAATTATATTTGCCCTTGTACTTCCTGAATTTCACAGCTCCTTCAACTTGCTGTGCATAATATTATATTTCATGAATATTTATATAAATGTCTGCTGAGTAATGACCCAGTGCACTGCACATGAAGAAAGTGGGCTCTAGTCCACAAAAGCTTGTGCTGGAATAAAACCTTGTTAGTCTTTGAGGGTGCCACAAGACTCCTGCTTAATTTTTGGTGTAAAAGACTAACACAGCTGTCCTTCTAGAATCAGGTACCGTATTTTTTGCTCCATAAGACTCACTTTTTCTCCCAAAAAAAGTGGGGGAGAAGTGTGTGCGTCTTAAACCCCCCTCACCTTTCCCAAGCCACGGCACCAAGCGGAGCTAGGTGCGTCTTATGGTCAGGTGCGTCTTATGGAGCGAAAAATACGGTATTTTTGTGGCAGTATCTCTTTTTCGCGACTTGGGACACGTTTTTAACAAGCAGACATGGAAGAATCCCTACTGCAATGTTTTACTTTGCACTCAGATCATCCTGTAAGATAATAATGCTATAAGAAAGGTGTCCACTTTTTATAGATGCACTGCTTTATGGTATAGTCACTCCTGGAAGTCCCTACTACTAAAGGATTCACTCTTTCCTAGAGGAAGTTATACTTCAGTTAAGGTTAAGCTAAAGCCAGAGAATATACAGCACTACCTATTCCTGTTCCTCACATCTGACATCATCTGGAATAATTTCATTACTTTAGTTTGACAGCGCCATTTAAATAATCTTTTTTCTTTTCAGCAAGGACTGCAAGACAGGTGTTAATCAATTGCTTACAAAAAAGGAACAGGAACAAATTCAAGGATAATCGGGCTGGGAGCTGCTTTAAAGGGACAAAGTGCAGCTGCAACAGAAGCAGAGCAGCTTCTGGCATAATCCAGTAGTATTAATTACTCCTGGGAAAAAGAAAGATTCCCTATGAACTGACTAAGGGATGGACATAAATATGAACGCTGGCATTGCTACACTTATAGGAAATGCTGATTCAATAGTATGGAAAGGATAATAAAGGAAAGAAGCTACTGCATTGCTATTTATTACCTAGCAAGAAATGCAGAGAACCACTCAGCTATTCCTTCCTTCCTCAAGAAGTAAAGCAAGCCTATTTGTTAATGCATTATGAAGTGCTTTCTCCCCATATGCAGGTAACTGCTCTTCAAATTTCAGTCTGCCTGAAAACTTAACCCCATTTTGTTTTGAATTTTTTTCTTTATTAGTATTTTAACTTTCTATTGCTCCTAAAAGCAGACTATAATTCCTTTATGAAGTGTGTATACTGTCCAACGTCTTTGCCCAGGGCAGGTCCAAATATAAAAACTAAAAAGAGAATAGGGGCAATAAAATAAAAAACCTAAACCTCCTTAATATTAATGCTGCCTCCACTTCCTTTCATACACAAAGAGGCAATTGGATATTGCTTGCTGTGATTACTGCAATTAAAAAGCTAACAAATGCAAGCAACAGACTCCCCCTGAGAAAAAAGCCTTCGCTGTATTCTGACATTACAACTAGTTTGAGCCTGGTTTAGTCTCTGGTTCATACACTCCCTCCCCCGCTCGCTCCTCGCCTCATGCAAAAAGCCAAGAATGAATATGTCCTAATCTAAGGAAATCTTTGATTTAACCTCAAACTGTTGTAACGTCTGAGGTCAGGCTTTTCAACAAACAGGGGGTTGCCCCTTGACCACAAATCAGGGTTCTAAATCAGGAGTAAATTGGATCTGAAGAAGTAAGCAGTGACTCCCAACAGCTCATACCCCACCACAAATTTTATTGTTATCTGAAGAAGTGTGCATGCACACAAAAGCTCATTCCTTGAATAAAACTGTGGTGATCTTAAAGGTGCCGCTAGACTCAAACTTTGTTCTACCACAAATTTTGTTAATCTTTAAGGTGCTACAGGAGTAAATTGTGTTCAGCATCCGAATTTATGGGCAGGAAACAAACAACAATTGGTTTACAGCGCCTGAATTTGGGCCTCGCAACAAACTGAGGTTAGTCTGAAGATCTCCAAACTAGGAATGGTTACCACAATGGTTAGGATTTAAAAATCCTTAACTGTTTGTTTGCTTTACAGCACATCTAGTCAAACAAATAAAACCCTTTCCAGGGCATAAGAAATCACATGACTGGGCAAAAGTGTTGATTAGTGCAGTCTGGCATACTGTCTTTGCAACTTGATTTGTGTGGGAAGCTGAGGTCTTCAAGGAGGAAATCAACCATTTAAATATCTCAGTTCTTCACACAAGTCAAGTTGCAAAGATGGCACTTCAAGCTATGCTAACCAAATTCTTTTTCCTAACAATGTAATTTCTTCTACTCCGTGGAATATTTTTTTGGCCTGCTTTTGGGCACAGTCTAGCCCAAATTAAACATTTTATGCCACTGATTTCAGCAGCCGAGTGTTATAATATGGTGATAACAGACAAGACATGAAAGAATATTTCAGGGTTAAGAGAGTGCTTCTGAGCTCCCTGAAATCCGAGGAAATTTATGTAGTCTTCAGCTTGGTACTGCATCAGACGCTGACTGCACTGCTAACATCTTCCTTCATTCAAAGCAACAATTCATTTTTATTATTGACAATTTCTTTCATACTCTTTAGAAAGCATTTCACTGCCGTTGCCATCAATACTGTATACTGAAATTATCTTCTTGGTGATTTAAATCCATGATACAATCTACTAAAAATATTCCCATTAACTTGCTGTCAGTGTTCTCTGAATACAAACTGTTCATTTTTTAAAATCACGACGGAGATAAGGCTTTCTTTATGGTCCTTTTATATTTTGCACATCAGCGGCGGTAAAGAAAAGTACCCCAAGTATTCCATCATAATCACAGGTGATGGTAACTTTATATCAATTATTACAAGTTGAAATGGTACACACACTGATCAGTTTCAGAACAGCACACAGGCTGTTCTGGCACAAGTGACTCTGGGATGGTTTGTACTGCAGTGAGCCTGGGGGATTCTGGGGCTCGTGAATTCCCTTCCCTTAACACGGGTCATTCTGCAAACCTGGCAAGCCACAGTCCGTTGTTATGCTACTCTCTTCCCAACAAATCAGAATTCTAACCCATGATGTAAGGTTTGGAATTCTGGTTTGTAAGAATGACAGCAAGCCACAGCTTATGGCTCAGATATAAGAACAAACTGCGGTTTGCCTCAGACCTGGAAATCTTTCACTAACTGGCTATGCAGAAGAAGAGGAACACACAAGCCCAAGCATCCCCCATGGCTGCTCCCATAGTGCCAAACTGCATTGTGACTGCATTTCTACCCAATGACAGTAAAACATGCAGATTATCACCCTTTTCTACTAATCTGGTCTTCTATACACTGGATATTTTATGTCTTTTGCTTTCCTGTATAGTTTTTTAAAAAAAATAATCCTTAGTAAATTGCATAATTTAACAAGGTTTCAAGATACTTGACTCTTTCTGGAAACAACACGGAACAGAACCTATGTATGAGACAGCAGTGTTATTCTATGGAGAAAGCATTCTTCACAGTAGGAGTGGATTTAATGGTAGAGATCTGGGATCTTACATCCACTGTAGGCCTTGCAATTAAATGCCAGGATCCAAAGAACTGTGGAACTAGTTCTGGGAGCTCAAGAGGGCTTTACAGGTTTTTGGGTTTGTTTTTTGGGGGGGGGGGGGTTGCAAAAACAAAAGGCCCACATCAAACTGTGTTTGAAACATGGGAGAGATTCAGAAAGAATATGTGAGGTTATATGGGGAACAGCTATTCAAAGGGCAGGGGGAAGGGACTAAAGTATTCTACAGGACTCTTGTGGGCCTTTGTAAGCAGCTCTTTAGGTCCCAGACAATAGTGCCAATCCATAGAGATGGAGAGACCATTTCAAAAGAGAAGTAAACCCAGTGGAACACTACTGGAGATGTCCTTGGGAACTGCCTTCTAAGCCCAGAAACAGAAATATAAGAAAACAAACATATATAAACTGATGTGATTAAAGATTACATTATATGCACACAGTAGTAATTCTTACTAATTAATAATGCTAATAAATGAGATGTAATCTTTTCTCTTTTTCCAGAGCATTAGTTTCCATTCGTTTGATAACAGAATAAAATTCCTGGTAAAAATGTTAGTTCTAAAATCTTATTTTCATTCCTTCCTTCCTGCTGGCATGTAAAGTGAGTCATGTATAAATCATTAAATGAATGAGAGAGGCATCAAAGAAGAGGTGCTTTTCCCCCTTGCATTTTTACAAGAAAGAGGCATTTCACCAGGAGGATACGGTAATATGAATCACTGATCTCAGTGAAATAAATCCAGCTAGCTGCAATGTGAGCAGGATATGATTCTAAATAACCAGACTGCTGGGTAAAATATATATTCTTTAAAATGAGCTTTCTCAATATATATAATACTACAAGTATTATGGCTACAATCCAACTCAGACGTAAGTGCATTAGAGTCCACTGAAATCAATGGGTTTAAGTGCACTTAACTGTTTCGGACTGTTTCCTTTGTCTAGCAAATCTTTTTCCTCCTCAAATAATGCTGTAGAATAATGCAAACAGCGCTGCAGTGGCCCTCAAGATATACCAAGCTGTTGTATAACTTCATTTTCACTCTTAAAAAACAACAACAACAAACAGCATAAGCATGGGCAGGGGTCATTTCGAGCAGGAGCTCAGGGGAGCGCAGCTCCGGGAGTTGGTGCCAGCCCCCCCCCCCCAGTGGGGGAATGCCTGCTTGTGTCATGTGGCTGCAGCAAAATGACCCCGTCCCCTGGAAAGGTCCTTGTTCCTCCGACCAGCCTTCTGAAGGCTTCAGCCACCACTGAAGCTATCCTCCCAGAATAGTGGTATTTCTGAGGCTTGGATTAGTAGCTGTCCTCTCCCTCCCTCCCTCCCTCCCTTCCTGTATGTTGAAAGGTGATGTCAGGTGGTGTAGTATATGCAAATCCTGTACCTCTTTTTCTACGAAATGACCCCTGAACATGGGGACTTCCATTCTGTGAGCAGTTCTGAGAAACCAAAATCAATACCTGCTAAATGAAAAGGGACCTCATATGTACTGCTTGCTAAAAGAAGAGACTAGAGCAACAGGATTACTGCAGGCCATGGAAGAAAAACCAGCAAACTCTCCATAAATATTAACTGACAATGGTGCTCTCCCACTAAAAACTTTAAAGAAAAAGGATTGGTCACTTACTTCAGTAAATGTTGCGCGACAGAGCAGTGAGCTGAGAGGCGGCCGTCATACATCTCAGTGGAAGCCCACTGCATTATGGCCTGGTGCATGCGATACTGCACAGTGAGCATCTTCACTACACGATCGCCGTATTTCTGAATCAGACGTTCCATTAGGCTGAGAGAAAGTCCAGCTCTGCACCAGGAGAGTAATTAACAAGGTAAACTCAACAATAAGAAAGACCAAATCCATTAAGGTAACTACAAAGGAGGCTATCATGAGTTTCACCCCCATGTGTGGCTGCCAGACTGAGAGGACTTCTATAATAAAACAGTGGCTGTGAACCAGTCAGTGAACACATTGAGCATGACTAGGCTTTTCCACTGTCTGCTTGTGCTTGCAGATTTTCCTCAATAACGCACAATGGGACTCTGCTGTGCATACAGTTCTCTGGGTTTCAGTTAATTTCGTCCAAACCATCACATACAGTCATATACTAGACAAAGCTCCTGCATCTTTGAAAAACACACACTTTCCTTTCAAAGTGATGACAAGACTGACGAAGCCTACTGGACAGGGCAACTCTGAATAGTTGGAGCCTCTAAGTGACACTCTGGCTGCTTCCACACAGCAACCATTCTCTGTGCCAGTTCTCTGTGCCATTCTCTGTGCCAGGAGAGCCAGTTTGGTGTAGTGGTTAAGTGCGCGGACTCTAATCTGGGAGAACCGGGTTTGATTCCCCATTCCTCCACTTGCACCTGGCTGGATGACCTTGGGCAAGCCATAGCTCTGTACCAGCTGTTCCCTCAAGGACAGCTTGGGAAAGAGCTCTCTCAGCCCCACCTACCTCACAGGGTGTCTGTTGTGGGGAGGGGAAGGGAAAAGGAGTTTGTAAGCCGCTCTGAAACTCCCTTGGGGAGTGGAGGGCGGGGTATAAATCCAATCTCTTCTTCTTCTGTGTTGCTTTCATTGCCAAAGCTAACAGAGAGGCACTGTTAGAGAGAGTTAAAAAAAAATCAGAAATGGACATTTCACTACCATGTTATAAAAGATCTACTGCTATATATACTCTGCATTCCCAGCTTGCATTTCTAAAGAAGTAGATCTCAAGCCCTTTTCATTGCGAAGTTATAATGTGAACAGTGTGCCTCTTATATCTTCACACTGAAAAGGCAGTTTGTGGGGTTTGTGCCAGTTCCTGGTGAGAGCAAAAAGAAGGGGTTTAAAAGAACTCACAGTCCCTTTAAACCCTTGCTTTCTGCTCCAGCAGAAAGCCACAAAAACAGCTGAGCAGCTGGGAGTGCTCCCCACTGCTTAGCTGTTTGGGGCTTTCTTGTGCAGACCCTTTAAACTTTAAGTGGCAGAGAAGAGGCAGCCAGCTGAGGCTGTTAGTGGAGGAGATGGCTGCAGTGAGCTGTACAGTGGCAGCAGGGCTGTGGTCACAGGCCGTGGCAGCAGTACAGCAGCCAGGCCCACCCCAGGAGCCCCAGATGGGTGCAGTGGTGCTAGCAGGGAAGGAGGCTGCTCCAGCTCAGGGAAATTTGTGTAGTGGTTAAAGTGTTGGACTACGATCTGGGAAACCCAGGTTTGAATCCCCACTCTGCCATGGAAGCTTGCTGGGTGACCTTGGGCCCATCATGCACTCTCAGCCTAAGCTACTTCACTTGTGAGGACAGAACAGAGGAAAGGAGAATGATGTAAGGCCCTTGGGGGAGGGAGACAAATTAGAAGTGGGATAGATGAATGTCAGATCATGGAAGGAAGAGAGCAAAATGAAGGAGGAGAAAAGTGTGGAAAAGAGTTAGAGAAATGTAAGAAAAGACAATGAACAATTTTTTATTTTGCTACCACACACTAACAGGGCTGCCTCTTTGCAAGATCTGGCTGTAAAGAAGCTGGGTGGAACTAAAGGAAAAAGCAAACCATAGACTGTTGGAGATAATGACTTTGTTAGGAGGCTGCATCCTTGCAAGAAGAGTATCTTGTCCTGGCTGGTCTTGCTGTGCTTCTGGCTTGGTTGATGGATTTAATAGGATCTGATCAGCAAACAGTTTCCCTCAGCCTCCTCATAAACTTTGCTAAAAGGCTTGGCCAGCAGACTCTTTTTTCTGTGCTCTGCCTTTCCTGCACCCCTAGTGGCTGCAGTCAGAGCGGCATTAGAATTTTTTAAAATACATTCTGTGATTGCTGTACTTACATGTAAAGTATAATACAGAAAATATGAATCCATATCTAAACAAGGAAGTGAGAAAGATGCATGACACCATATGACAAGGAAAGATGACACCATGTCTCTGTCATATTTTCTCTAAACCCTTCTTCAAGAAGTTCATAGTTTCTCCCCTCCTCTATTCTATCCTCACAATCCTTTGAAACAGGTAAGGCTGAGAATGTGACTGGTCCAAGATCATCTAATAAACTTTATGGCTGAGGTAGTATTTGACTCTGGATCTCCTGGTCTTAGTATGACATCCTAACCACCAATGCTCCCTCTAAGCTGTGGAGTCTTGTGAGCAAAAATTCTACTTTGGGAGCAACTGGCATTAAAGTTGTGAGCGAGCGATTTGGCTACTGTGTACATTAGTTTGCTCTGGAGCCATCCTTCCTGAGCTAAGACAAAAATGTGTGAGCTGGAGGCTAAAAAACTGTGAGCTAGCTCACACTAACTCAGATTAGAGGGAACAATGCTAACCACTATATCACATTAGGCTGAAGTGTCAAGAGGGAGTGGGATTGCTAGAACTTCTGACCTAAACAAAAATTATTTTTGAATCTCAACTGTCAGACTGTAAAGCAAGCCACTCAGTCTTCCCATAGGAGATTATATTGGGCCAAAAGTCAACACAGAGAATTCTAGAAGGTGCACAGGAGATGTCTTGAAGTGAGGAAGAATTCAGTATTCCATTACATTTTGTATGGTACAGCCTTTTCCGGGGAGGAAATTATTTGCTGAACATAGCTACACAAGAAACATTTGTTAGTTTCAGCTGCAGTAAATTCAAACTGCTTGAATTTGCTGTTGAGCTGAGGGTAAAAAAAAACACAGTGCCTTTGAAAAGGAAAATAAATTAATAAAGCTAAAACAAGACATGGGGCAATAATTCTTTGAACAAGACATATGAATACCATCAGTAAAACTGGAAATACTGAGCAAATAACGGTGGTGATGAATTAATGAAGGTGATCTAGGTTGGTAAATCAGGAGGAAAAAACCACCAGAATGAAAATGAGGAGATAAAAAGTGTGGATTAAGCTATATCATATCTTGATAATGAGATGCACCTCAGATGTAAGTCAAAGATTGGTCCTCTGTAAAAGAACCCAACACCTTGGATATTCCTGTTTTAATTGTCCTCACATGCACATCCCTTTGTCATTATTCTACCATTTCAGCTAGTCATAAGAACAAAACCAGAACAGCTCAGTCATTAAACATTCCACCCATCTCACTTTCTGAAGGAATACATACTAATAGGTAATTACAGCTATCAGCAAAGGCTCAGGTTTCTTTGTTGGCAAATTAAGAAGAGAAGATGTATGTTTTTACCCAAAGGCTATTCACTTGCTTCTGCATGCCTGAAGCTAAGGGCTGAACAATTCAGATACAATTTGAAATTATGCGTAGCCATTGAAAAGAAAGAAGAATAGGTGCCAATAAGTCAACTGCCTTCATTTGCTAACGTGTGGAATAAAAGAAAACATAAATAAAAGCAGGGCTTTTTTCTGGGGGAACATGCCGGGACGGAGTTCTGGAACCTCTTTGACAAAATTCTTTTTAAAATTTTGAAAAGTTCATGAGTTTTCAGTATACACACTGAAAACCATTTCCCTCTTGAGAGTTCTGGCACCTCTTTTTCTTCTTTTTTTAAAAGCCCTGAATAAAAGTGAGAGATTTGCTGTGTTTTCTTCATATCCAGGATGATGTTACAAACGTGGTATCTGTATTGGGTTGGGTGAAAACCAGGCTAGTAAATATATAAGCACAAAAATGTTTTCTGTGTTGAACTTGTCTGAAGCAATAAGATGAAATTCAAATGTCCCTAAGGAAGCTATCAGAGAGGAGGAACTTTATTCTCACACAGCTTGGTCACAGCTTGGTCACTCAAAATTAAAAATTTGAGATCTCAAGTCAACTCCCATCCTCCAGCATGAAGCTACCACAGGCAAAGGATGCCAAACCCTGTTTACAACATCAGAGGATGTAAACTAATGGCACATGATCATAAGAAATCAACATGCCACACAAAAACACAGGTGATCAGCCCAACAGAACTAGAGATTCCAACTCTTTCAGAGGTCTAATAGTACTAATTGTCATGTGCACACATACAGCTGCCTTGCAGCATCTTAGACTGCTTTCATTGAAGAAAGGGCAGAGTTTGAATGGCAGCAACCTACCCCATATGACAGGAGAAAGGGGACAAGTGGGCAAGCCCCTCTCATACAAACAGAGCTCCCATTGTGTCAGACTCTTGGGGGGGCTTTTAAAATGCAGTTAAAGTTGCTTTCAAACCCATATCAAAGAGCTCTTCTGGATTCAAACCAATCATCGTAACTTGATCAATGAATCTTTGCAGACCATATGGATTAGGATTTAGCAGCTAGGAGATAGGGTATTAAAACCTTCAGATTTCGTTGAATCCTTAACCAGAAATAAATAGCATATTCCCATATTTTTAGCTCTACTCTGGGGAGGCCTGTTTCTTGCCTTAAAATACTGTTGGAAGTGCATCAAGGTGCATTAAACAAAGCCCTAAGGAATTTTGATTGTACTATTTCTAAGATCTTAACATTAGCAGTTAAACCAATTTGTGACCCATATAAAAGTTGAGTTAAGGATTTTATTTGGAATAATTTTAGAGCTGCAGGTATAAAGCCTGAGCCCTCTTTCCTAAAAAAAAATCTAAGAATAGCATTAGCACTTTTTCTGCAGCATTTGCTGATGCGATTGAATGAGCCTTAAAGCTAGCATTGTATGTAAAAACAGCTCCTAGATACTGAAAGGTTTTGACCTGGTCAATGCTGTTACTTTTGATTTTCCAGTTAGCCTTCCTATACCATCTACTGAAATGTCAAATTTTATTTGAGTAATAACTGTTCAATATCACATTGATCACTAATTTTTTTAAGGCACATTTTAGGTCAGCTTTAGTTTGTGACAAAAGAACAGCGTCGTCTGCATACATCAAGATTGACACCTTTTCCCTCCCGATAAACTGGGGGCATGCCAATATCCATTGTATGCAGATGCTGAGTATTCACTGAGTATCAAAGTATTCACATATATATTAAATAAAAACTGTGCAAGCAGACAACCTTGTATGACTCCCATTTGTACCAGGATTTTATTGGATAATTTACCATCCTGTGTATATCGTATTTGAAGCTTATTATCCTCATGTAATTTTATTATTATCATCATCATCATCATCTTATGATCCACTGCCTCGCCGAAATAGGAGTCATGGGGATTGCCTTGAAATGGTTATCCTCCTTGGTCGGGGACAGAGGGTGGCGCTGGGTGAGACAGTCTCCCCGTGGTACCTGCTAGAATGTGGAGTGCCACAAGGGGCAATTCTCTCACCAATGCTATTTAACATCTATATTCCCCCCCTCGCCCAGTTAGTCCGGAGTTATGGGCTGGGTTGCTATCAGTATGCTGATGACACTCAGCTTTACCTGTTAATGGACAGTCATCCATCCTCTGTTCCTGGAAATCGGGCTGAGGCTTTGGACACTGTCGCTGGATGGCTGCGGCAGAGTCGATTGAAGTTAAATCCATCCAACCCTGTGCCTGGGTTGTGGGGGTTTGGAGGTGGGCACCAGGTTTCCCACACTGGAAGGGGCACTTTTGGTGCTGGCCCAGTCGGTGAAGAGCCTGAGAGTAACACTGGATACCTCCTTATCTATGGAGGCCCAGGTTGCTGCAGTCGCCAGATCTGCATTTTTCCATCTTAGGCAAATCAGGCTACTGAAGCCCTATCTCTCCCCACCCAGGATCTAGCTACAGTGACCCATGCAATGGTCACTTCCAGGCTTGATTACTGCAACCCGCTTTATGCAGGCTTACCCTTGAAGCTGATCTGGAAATTACAGCTGGTACAAAATGTGGCAGCGTGCCTGCTGACGTCGACACCTGTGTGGGCTCACATTCGGCATGTGCTCTGTCAGCTGCATTGGTTGCCAGTTGAGTACCGGATCTGGTTCAAGGTGCTGGTAATTACCTTCAAAGCCTTATACAACCTGGGACCAACATACCTAAGGGATAGCGTCTTCCCATCTACGCCTCAGAGAGCGAGAGCATTACACTCTGATAATCAACATCTCCTGGTGATCCCTGGCCCAAAAGACATCCACCTAGCCTCAACCAGGGCCAGGGCTTTTTCTGCCCTGGCCCCCACCTGGTGGAACATGCTCCCTATTGAGATCAGGGCCCTGTGGAATCTTATTCAATTCCGCAGGGCCTGCAAGATGGAGCTGTTCCGCCAGGCCTTCGGCTGAGGCAGCGGGCATCCACATATGGTTCCCCCCAAGGTTGTGGTCTCCCACCCACTGATAACCAGCCATACCTAGTTATATCAATGGGCCGGATTCTCCCTACAGCAAGCACGACTATTGGTTTTATATGTTTTAATGTGTTTTAAATTTTATTGTATTTATTGAAATGTTGTGACCCTCCCTGAGCCTGTTTATGGGATGGGTGGGATATAAATGTGAAAAATAAAAAAATAATCAAGTGTAACAACCTTTTGTCTATTGATGTATCTTCCAGCTTTGCCCATAGTCTTCCCCTTGAAACAGTATCGAAAGCTGCTCTAAGATCCACGAATGGTGCATAAAGATTACCCTTTGTTGGCTTTGTATACTTATGGGCAAGATCATCTAAGACCAAACAATGATCTAAAGTTGAGCGGCCTTGTGTAAATCCTGCCTCTTCAATTTCTAATAGGTTTTCTTGCTCTAACCATTTACATAACTTCAGGCATAAATGCTTGGTGTGTAATTTACAAATGGTATTTAAAAGGCTCATTGGCCTGAAGTTATTCGGGTCAGTCTTGATTCCTTTCTTATATATAGGCACTATAATGACCAAGCCCCAGTACTTCGGTATTTGTGCTGTTGAGTCTATATATGTGAAGAAATTGGCCAGTATTGGAGCCCACCAATCTACATGTGATAATGTGACCACACTTACTGTAACTGGCAACCATGATGGGAACATCTCTTAAGGAGTTAATAGTGGGTCATTTATATTGTCGGTACTCATACAAAGTGGTGAAATGGTTTTCCCAGATCTCCACTTATATAGAACTTGACAGGGTATCAACTTTGTTTTCCTGTAAGCCAGAAGTAATCTTCCAAAAACTTACATTATCCTTTTCCATAGAAGCCTTAATAAGTGATTGCCATAAAAGGTGTGTGGCCACCACCTTTTTGTTTTTCAACAGGATTTTATACACCCTTTTCTTAGTTTGAGTTTCAATTTTAGTATCCAGAGTGGGGTTAGATTGAAATGCTTTAAAGCTTTCTGTATCTTCGCCTGGACGCACTTGCAATCAAACCACTTTTTATTAAATTATTTTCTTCCATCTTTAAGACTGCTAGGTCTTGATAAAAGAGATGGAGGATTTAAGATGAGTCTATTATATAAATTTACTAGGTGCTCCTCATCAACTGTAGATGATGTTAATACCTGGAATATAAATTTTCCTTCTTCCGTCTGTGACCAGGTAAAGAATTTCTCATTTATCTGTGGTCCCCATTTATTTCTCCTTCTTCCTGTCTGCTCTGCCATATTAGCTTCCATATTGACTCTATCCTTAACGGATCATAAAGACCCTAGCCAGCTGAAATTAAGAGGTAAATGATCACTTTCCACTCTCACATCAGCTTTAAGGTTTAAGGTTAATATCACAATCATACAGCTTATAGGAAATTAATATATAGTCAATTGTTGAGTATTTCAGGCCTGACCAATAAGTGAACCGGCCTGGGTAATCTCCTGGTACCGAGCCATTTAGTATAAATAAATTTAATCTGTATGCCATTTGTGTCAGGCATGTACCAGCAAAGTTGGCCACAGGGTCCAGTGCTGAACACTCCAACATTATCTGCATTGCTTCTTTGAATGGCTTCACCAATCCAAACTCCTCAAATAATTGGTCATCATTATGGCCCAGCCTTGCATTAAAATCACCCCTTACTATTATAAACCCCTTAGGAAATTTCCCCATAATAAAACGTACATACCACTCCACCTTTCTAAAGGAGAGTGCAATTCCGGGAGCAACCATTTGCCTGGCATCCTGTCTGAACAGCAATCGGGTTACAGGTCTAGAGTACTACTTATGCCTTTAACAATAACTGTATGCACTGAGTTCCTTGGGGCATATATTGGTAACTCAGTGTAAGAGATGTAAATCTGTAAAACACTATTGATTGCAGCCATGTTCTCTGAACCTTTATTTTGTTTTAAATCTATTAAGCCAAAAGGAGGCACAAAAGGTACTACTGGCTCTATTAAGTTTAAAATATTTGATTTAAGACTCAAATTTTAATCCATGAAAAAACAGAATCTGCAGGAGACAAATGGGTTTCATTGGAACATTGTTTACAACAAACTCTGATAAAGCTCAAGAACGAAGATGTCTGCTTTCACACTAAATCACATTATGGTGTTCATAGTAATACAAGTTTTTAAATGTTGGCAAATACAGATGTCAAGCACCTCTCTTTTAAAAAAAAATCATTGTCAGTAGCGTAGATTACAGAAGCTCTCGGAAGGAAAGCAATCCATTTAATGGGGTGCAAGAAAGCCTCCTGACACATTCGAAAACAGCCAGACAGCACTGAGAGAATGATAAGCAGACTGAAATTTTCTAAGATGATTTACCTTTAAATATATAGCACACCGGGGGGGGTGGGGGTGGGAATCATAGTTTGTATTCATAATAAATTACACAAGCCCTTGCGTAAATCCGAGTGATCTATCCAATTTATTGCAGTCAATTTATTAAGCCTTGGTTAGCAAAGGGAAAAAGGAAGGGGAGCTTGTGATTGAAACAGGGAGGGGAAAAAACAAACTTTGGCATGCAGAAAGTAAAATGGCAGCCCAAAGAAAGAAAAAGGAACGCTATCTAGAGCCTACAGGAGACCCACTCTAACCATGAAAAACTTGGCTTAGACTCCCTTTAATTTCTGAGATTTCAGTAATCCTGACCACATTTTTCAAAGTCTTTTGCCCCAAACAGGAGGTCTAGATATTTGCTTTACCGCCACCTATTAATAAACCTTGGAAATGGTTTACAATAGGATCAAGGGAACTCAGCATTGTAGAGCCTTGGGGCACTTTCGGAATCTGAGAGAGCATAGTGGGCACTACCACAAAATGGCCCCTATGGGAAGCAAGGCCAATCACAAAACGCTGGTAGGCTTCAAGCCAAGTATTGCCGTACAATGTGGGCAGCTATATTGCAATAAGCACTTCGATCTCCTCTATATCTCCTGGATTGTTCTACTTCAGTGAGCTGGAGAAAAGCCAAGACCGGATCTTTGCTTTGGGCAAGAAGAACATTGTAGAAGAAGCAAATGGGCACCAGGAAACACATCACTGGGCACCCTGGTGCCCCTGGGTACCATACTAGGTAACACTGCAATAAAGTAAATGCATATTTTAAAACATCTAGCTATAGCTAAAGGGGGCGGGATATAAATTGGCATGATTACGTAAATGCTTGGTACCAGGAGTAGTTGTGAATTTCCTTCCCAGAGAGTTTCGCTAAGCTAGTATTTCTTTTGCAGCATGATGTTATCCACCTGGCTCACAAAAATCAGTTATGCCCCTTTGTCAGATGGGCCTTTGCAAGGACCATCAAGCCCAGCCGGCTATGCTTGAATTTGCTAGAGTCCAGTAATCCGACAACCACCACAATGGGGCAAGGAGGAACCTTTTGGGAGCAATATAATCAAATTTGCAAACTTTCCACCTTGAAAGCATAAGGCTGTTGCTCCAGAAACAACACACTGGGGACCTCCGTGAACAACTCATCATTAGGAAAAAAATCATAAAGATGTCAGTTTCAAGGCAGGAATTCCACATATCAATGGATGCCTTTATTTAATTAGTTACACCTTTCTTAACACGTTTTTTATTACAGAAATGTAAGCATGGAAGGGACAAAAATATTTTTGAGCAAACTCAGTGGGCATGCCAAAAGGACAATTACCCCAGCAAAAAGACGCAGGATGCTGGTGAAAGCCTTCAGAGCAAGAGATTCCTTGAAAGGAATTCTGGTTGCTGCAGCTTTAGACTCTGGAATTAATTGTCGTATTTATATAGAAGTTCACAATACAATTTTGAAATCTTCAATAATCGTGTTTAATGCATAAATGGCATGTACTGTAATTTCATAATTGCCACCACAGGGACTTCTGGTCATTTCATTTCTGCCTCAACATTTCAAATAAACAATTTCTAGAACTGGAGCTCCACAGCAAAAAACCCCAACACTTCTGAACAGCAGTTCTCTCAGGAATGGGCTGTCCTGAAGGCTGCTGTCATGACACACACATGACAATCTGCACATAGTGCATTTCTATATGCTATTTCCCAGTTCCTGGCTGCCTCAGACAGTGACTCTGAGCTGAAGGTTCTTTTATAGATGCAAGCCTGTAAACGTCTGACTCAGGAACTTCACAGAGCCCCAAGTAAGCCCACTCTCAAAAAGAGCGTTGTGGAAGTCAGCCAGAAGATTATGACTGACTCTGAGGCTAAGGATGTGACTCCCTCAAGCAAAGAACTGGAATCTGGCATGCCAACACTGCACCAACAATCACTTTACTCCCTCATAAGCAAGCAACCAGCATGACATAATGGATAGTGTTGGACTGGCATCCTGGCTCAAATCCCTACTCTACCATGGAAATTCACTGGGTGACCTTGGGCCAGTCATATGCTCTCATCCTAGCCTACCTCACAGGGTTGTAGGTATGGAGGAATGAAGGAGGGGACAACAATGTTCTAAGCCGCTTTGAGGTTGCATTCAGGGGGAAAGTGGGAGTAGTTTATTGCTTTTGCAAATGCAGCTGCAAGAACTGCTTATTCAAAAAGGAGAATAGTGCGGGGAAATTTAACCCTTTCTTCCCTGCTCTTTTGCTGCGGGGAAAAAGTCACTCCAGAAATACTTGTAAACCTGATAGGAAAAACTTACAAGTATGTTTCAAATGTATAGTTTGACCTTAAGAACTGGGGCTTGGGCTGTCAGCAGTGTGATAGCTACAGTGGGTGCCTAGCTCGATGTTTGTATTGCCGGGGAGCTCTCCCAGGTCCTGCAAAAACCAACCTTTCCTTGCTACGGCCTCCCTGGAACTAGAAATCTTTTGTCTAATACATTCAGACTAGTGCCAGATGACTACTACTCCGGCCAAGCCTCATTCAACCCTTGCTCAGCACTCCACAGGATCTTAACTTGGCTTCTGCAAGATAACAGAAAATGCAGATAGAATATCATTTTAAAAGAACTATGCTGGCCTTCAGTTTGCTTCCAGGCATAATTTAAAGAGTTGGATGTTACCTGTAAAGCACTATGTGGTCTGGGACCAGGGCGCTTAAGACTGCTTGGTCCCATGTGAATCTGCCTTTCAACTCAGATTGTTGGCAGAAGCTTTGCAGTGGGTCCCCCACACCTTTAGAGGTCACTAGAAACAGTTTATTTTCAGTACTTGTCCCTCATCTCTGTAGATTTCAAAATTTATAATATTTCAAATGAGAAATTAGCAAAAATAAAGACCTAAATAAAAGCCGGTAAAATGGATAAAATTTCATATAGCAGCGCAAACTGCTAATAAGTAAAGCAGTAAAAAGTCATTGAAGTGGGGGGGGGGGCAACCACGCAGGCATACCCATGCATCTGTAAGTGGATGAAGGTCTGGGCAAAAAAAAAAAGTCACTTAGCATCTAAAAATAGACAAGGTGTCGGATGTATGGCTACAAACTGACATGGCTATAATACATCCGACACCTTGTCTACTTTTAGATGCTAAGTGACTTTTTTTTTACCCAGACTTTCATCCACTTACACATGCATGGGTAGGCCTGCGTGGTTCCCCCCCACCCTTGCAACTTCAATGGCTTTTTACAGCTTTACTTATTAGCAGTTTGCACTGCTCCATGAAATTTTATCTATTTTACTGGCTTTTATTTAGGTCTTATTTCTGCTAATTTAGCATTTGAAATATTTTGATGTATGTCTTAAGCTTTTCTGGTGGAAGCCACCTCAAAAGTCGTCAGATGACAGTTGCAAGATACGAAGGCTTTTCATGTGCGTTAGGCATCGAAATGTCTTAGAACTAGCCTCAAATCAAAGAGATTAGAAGCAAGCAGAAAAAGACAGTACATAAGAAAATAAAAGAAATGAATCACAGAGCATCTAGGGAAAACATTGGTATAAAATTAAAGTGGAGGGACAGGGGTAATGCAATCATGAGGGGGGTTGGATTGCAGTGGTAGAGCACGTGCCTAGCATGCAGAAGGTCCCAGGTTCAATCCCTGCCCTCTACAATTAGAAGTAGACAGCAGAAGCTTCTCTCCTTAGGCCTTTTTGCCTAAGGCCCTCGAGAGAAGCTGTCACTCTAAATAAGACTGAGTTAAATGGACCAATGATAGAAAGAAGCTTTATATATATGCACATGCCTCTAGCAATGCCCTTGTTATCTTTCCGTGACCCTACATGAAAAGTACAGTACCTATCTAATTTATCTAATTAATTTATCTTGTTCTTCAAGGACCACCTCTCTTACTATGCACCCACACAACAACTCAGTCCTCTTAACAGTTCCTCTTTGCTGCCCCCTCCTGCAGAGCTGTTAGAATCCAGTGTCCGGTTTTTCCTGCAGTAGCACTTGTCCTGTGGTAGGACATCCTCCAACAAGTCAGGACGACAGCTACCTGCTGTTTTTTAGGAAAAGGGTTCAGAAAACCTTTTGAAAGCAGGTAGAGGGTTTTTTTAATTTTATTTTTGCTGGGATGTTTTGCGACAATTATTGCTTTGTCTGTATGAGGCAATCTGATGGACAAGAGCTTGAGGGAGAGTACTAGAGTCGCTTCTGTGCTGTCTAAAGCGTTTCGGGTTAAACTGGAGTGATAGTGGCAGACTGGATGGGAAGCAGAAGCTATCTAGTTCACATTCCCCACACTGATAGCACTGACATGCCCTCCATCTGTTATACCAGTGAACTCCTAATGTCCCTGGAGGGATTTCGCATTACTGTGTGACAATCTGCTCTAACGACAAATAGTTTTTGGATACCCAAACCCTCATTTAGCTGTCCCCACACCAGTCAGCTTTCCTGCTGCTCATATTCCGCTTCTTTTCTGATTTTGTCCTTTGTTATGAAATCACCCCGATGTTGGAGTCCTGGTGCCATCATTACGTAAGTGTTGTGCAAGGGAAAGAGACAGCTTGCTATAGCGTTTCAAGGAGAAACTATCCCTAGGACTTGCCTTCATTAGTTGCTCCTACAGAACTTATTTATCTAGCCTGCAAAACAGCAGGTATCAACCTGCCAGTGAACAGAGCACTACGTTGCTTCATGATCCTGTTTTCCCCAGGAGGGGTATGCAGCGCCTGGCATAAGAGAACCCCTCTTCATTTGTGGCCACTAATCACTGCCACCAACACAAAGAGTACTTACAAACAAGCACTACTGCACGAGCTTTCTGTACGTGGTGTTATATTATGCCTTTCCCTGACGAGTTATGTTACATTACAGATACGAGAGAGATCCATAAAATCCCCATGCACAACAAACTGACTAATGATTTACATGGTAAGAGCAGCATACACAACAATATACAATTTATAGGTTTCTTATTTGTTTATTTTCTCTGGGAACGGAAACTGAAAACCAGAAAAGAAATACATTCCTGTTAATGGTTTACCATCTCTCCAAGAGCAGGTTCATAAATTAGCAATTTTTTCCCCCTACCATAGCAGTAATTCCTAGCAGAAAATCTCAAGCAAGCAACACACAAACACCAGCCTCCTTAATCTATTACTAAGGAGAAATGTTTTTAATTGCTGAGGACAGGCCCTGAAAATAACTATGTAAACATCAGAAGAAGAAGAAGAAGAGATTGGATTTATACCCCGCCCTCCACTCCCCAAGGGAGTCTCAGAGCGGCTTACAAACTCCTTTCCCTTCCCCTCCCCACAACAGACACCCTGTGAGGTAGGTGGGGCTGAGAGAGCTCTTTCCCAAGCTGTCCTTGAGGGAACAGCTGGTACAGAACTATGGCTTGCCCAAGGTCATCCAGCCAGGTGCAAGTGGAGGAGTGGGGAATCAAACCCGGTTCTCCCAGATTAGAGTCCGCGCACTTAACCACTACACCAAACTGGCTCAGAGTAATCCATTTGATCATAGAACCAGTTAAGAGCTGCAGCCCTTAGCACTGCAAGTTTCTTAAATGTATATTATCTACAGCCTCAAATATATCTTTTCTGAAGTTCTAACACAATCCTACTCATTACTCCACAGGATAGTTAAACAGGACTTCAGTGGCTTCCATAGATGAATGCAAGCCATTGGTCACCACCAGTTCTGCAATTAGCTCGTGAATCCTGGCACAATGAAAGGCAGGTAACAGATTTAGGGAGCACAGCCATGACGGCAGTGACTCTTGCAAAAGACTTCATCAGCAACTCTGAACAGCGCAACTCATACCACAGGCACATGGTACCTCCACAAAATTGCACAGTATACCTTTGTCAAGTGGCTATAACGGGACTGTCCCGTTTTTATATTTCTCCCAAGTGTACTTCTAGCTCAGCAATTCCTCAGACGATATACTGGGATAACTCAGATAATTAAACGATTAAAAGCTTCTGTGAGCACTAGAGATGCAATACTTATTCATTTACTTCATTTACACCCCGCCTTTCTCCCCAAAGGGGGCCCAAAGCAGCTGCCATCATTTTTCCATTTTATCCTCACAACAGCCCTGTGAGGCTGGTGACTGGCTCATCATCACCCAACAATGGGGATTCGAACCTGGGTTTCCCAGATCTTAGTCCGATGCCCTGTCTACTTCACCCCATTAAGAAGGAGCAGCAAACCATTGCATCCTATGATATCTTCATACCTGTATCCTTATCATGCCTTAATGTTTTCCATCTGAGAGACTGGGGATCAGAAACATTTAAATTATAGAACAAATTCTGTAGGCAAATCACAATGAAGTCTCAATAGGACTACCAGCATGAGGGTGATCTACTGTACCTCAGGCATGACTGGATTAGATTGCAGAATTACCCACCCCCAGAGAAGGCTGCTGTTACATGACAGTGCTTTACAAGTCGCTACTGCATCTTTGCATGAACAAACCAACATACAGAAACAATAGGGGAGCTCCTCTGAGGGCAGAGTCATACCCTTTTTACACACCAAGTAAATAATTTCAAAAGTAATTTAAAAAGCGTGACACTTTTAATTAAGAAAAAAATATCTGCCTCAGTTTCAAAAGTAGTTTAAAAAGCGTGACACGTTTAATTAAGAAAAAATCTGCCTCAGTGATCAGATGACTGGGGAAAGCCTGCTTCACATATTCCTATTTAAAAAAAGAACATTAGCCATTGATATGGAGTATCCAATCCCTTAAAAAAGGACTATGTGAACAAGCCCATGAATTGTCCAACCAGCTACGTTGTCACTGACATTTTAACTGAAGTGCTCCTTCCTATGAGCCCTTTTCCAACATTCACTCCAATAATCAATGGGGTATCCTAAAAATTGCTCCTTACTTGTGAGAGATGACTGTGGGAGGCAGCTGTTTGTGATCTCCAGCCAGGATACACTTTCTGGTCCTCAGCAGAGGGATCCAGCAGCTTGCTTCAAGTGCTTGCGCACATTCATCAATAACCACCAGATCAAAGTGATTTTCGGGAAGTAGCTTCAGTGGGCCATCAGAAGAGGCTCCTAATTAAACAAAGAATTTAAAAACACTAAGCCTTCTTTTCCATACCAAAGGTGAACAAAGATTTGTTGGTTCAAGTTGGTTCAGTGAGTTATTTGCTCCTCCGTTATGCTGTATACTAGTGAAGCCATTTTTGTTTTCTTTTGGCCTTCACATTCTACGCTGATGAATGCTTATTGTGCACAACCAACCATACCTATGGGAATATGCAATTCCCCTCGTAGGCTGAGTCAGAAGACAATATCTGCAAGGTTTGTATGTGGAACAGGGGCAGTCCTGGATATGGAACAGGGGCAGTCCTACACTGTCCCTCAATGTACCAAATAGGCCTTCGGCCCATGTAAGCCGCCCTGAGCCCGCACGCGGGGAGGGCGGGATATAAATATGAAATAATAAATAAATAAATAAATAAATATTCTTGAGTTTTAAAAAGAATAAAGAAATCACATGAAACATCTGCAACATTGTGCATCAGCAGCAGAGTATATTACAGTATTGTGATACCCAGTATTAGGATTTCTAGCAAAAGTGGTCTTTTAAGCCCATTAGTACACTTGGCAAGAGGCTTTTGCTCTTGGTAACTGTCTGTCCCCTAAAGAACATAGCCTCAGCAGCACTTTGCCATACCATCCAAAGTTCCTTACTGGTCACCATTCACTCTGGTCCCTACACTGTCCCTCCTTCTAGATTCTGCACTGGAACACAGCCTGATGGAAGTGTCAGGTCTCAGACACAGTCACTCTCACCACACTCTTGTATCAGCAAGATTTGTTTATTGAGAAGTGGAAAGGTTCCAAGCATAGACAGATTCTGTGTCAGAACTGACACCCAGGTGCCAGGACCAAACCTATACCCCCCTAGGTCACACTGCCCAATCAATATTCTCTCTCAGCCCACCAAAGATCCAAACTTGCCCAAAACCCCACCCCGCACCTGCCACTAACTGTTGCAATATCTAGACATTCCCTGCACCCAAGGTTCGGGTGGGCACCGAGATCATAAGTGTCCCAGGGCCTCGTAGACTACTCCAAGCTTGCACTACTTAAGCGTAAGCAGACATTCACACACTCCCATTTACACCGCCCCCCTTTCTTGCCAGGAAGATAAACAGCATGCAGACGAAAACAGAGGAGCGAGTTCTACTGAGAAAGCAATTAACCCCTGCAGCCACAGAGTCTGAGTTTAGTTAAACAACATCAAACGACAAGAGAGGCTCCAGCTTGACAGGAACTACTTGAGAAAAAGAGCCTTAAAATGTTTAAATCTGTGCCTAGTCTTCACATTTTCTCATTTATATTGGCAAAGGTTTCATCTACAGAGACAAAGCCCAAAGGGACTACAATAGCTTGGAGTACAAGAAGTGTAATCACATGGTGATCTCTATGACCAGTATTAGGAGACCCAACCTGCATAAGAAGCAAATGCATGGGATAGCGAAAGTGGAGAGAGAGCTTTTTCCCCCCTCGTCCATATTTTAGAACTTAGGGGTGCACAGTGAAGTGCATAGGCAATAGATTCAGGGTGGACGAAAGCAAATACTTCTTTATTCAACTAACAGTTCAATTGTGGAATTAACTCTCAGTGAACAAAGTGATGGTCACTGACACATACAGCTTGAAAACAGGATTGGGCAGAGTCGTGAAGAGAGAGATCCACCAATGGCTACAGTGACTAAAGGGAATCTCTACATCCACAGAAATAAACCTCTGAATACCAGGACAAGGAGGCCATGTCATAGGAGGCCTTGGTCTCGAAGTTCTGTTTCTTTGAATAGCTGGTTGATAACTGGGGGACCACTGTGTGAAACAGGATGCCGGACTAGATGGATCACAGGTCTGATCCAGCTGGGCACTTCTTCTGTGAGTTGATGGGAATGTAGGCAGATGAAGTCACGTGACTCCTCAATAGAAATACATCTTTTTAATGTATCTGCCTAATGTTAGGGATACAGTTTCTCTAAGCCACCCTTCTTCCTGAAATGCTAGTTCTGGACCCAACCCCACCCCCATCAGTAAGAGCTTGATAGTGTAGATCCCAACTGCAGTCTGAAGTGGTACAGTACAGCAACAAGTATATCATGTCATCTGCTACTGGCACAGACTAAGTCAGAGACAAGCTTTTCACAGGAAATACTTAGTTCCAATATTTTATCCAACTAATAATCTCTTTATGTTTGATTCATATGCATATGACTCATGGCCCAAACAGACCACATAGAACAATTTTTTATACCTAAACAGTCTTTTCATTTTATATATAAAGCCAGATACGATTTACGTGCCCTGCTATTTTTGACGTGGGTTTTGATGTTGTGCAAAGTTCCAGGTAAAGTAACCCTAAAATAAAATGATGCAACTACAACAATGCACATTATTGCATCCCAGACTTTCTGGTGGGATCCGCATGTATTGAACTTCGATAACTAACAGTCATGTATGTCCCTCAGGGTTGAGGCAATTAAGTTCTCCTTTCGCTGAACTTGGCAACAAGACAACAGAAGCAGGTCTGGCTTATACTAACTCTATAGAACAAAAGAGGCCAAAGTGATTTCTACCTGAAATTATATTAACTGGGTAATAGTTCCAACTGGAACGTAATTTTGAAAAGAAAAAAAAGAAAAGCCCATTGTTAAAGCAATACTGTGAAGCAGGGGCATCGAGTTGTTCATTTCCCAGAGGGATGGGGTTCCTGTGCATGCATGAAGCGCGCACGTGCCCCGGGACAATGTCCCCCCCACCGCCGCATCTGCCTCTCCCCGCCACCTGGTCACTCCTCCCTCCCCCTCCTCCTGGGCGAATGCACAGCGTGATGGCGTCACCCGGAAGTGACGCCATCATGCTGGGGATGTTGCCAGGGCGATGCTCTGGCAATCGCCCTGAAACTCTATGGTGCCATAGAGTTTCGGGGCGGTTGCCTGCCGTCCTGGGAAGGAAGGGGGCCTGAAAGGGGCCTAAAAGGCGCGGCAGCAATGGCGGGCGGGCGGCCCAGTGGGTGCTCCATTTCACCGGGGGGGCTCAGTCCCCCCCGGGAAATTTCAGGGGAGGCCCGAGCCCCCAAGCCCCTCCGTAGTTGACACCTATGCTGTGAAGGCTTCAAAGTACTAAAGATCCATTCATGCCTGATTTCCAATTAAACTTGTATCCAGAAAAAACAGACTAAGGTTCTGTCCACTGTCTTTGCTCACTGAGTCAACAAGTCCTCAATTATGAATGTGATACTACCTATTTCCAGTTGTCATCTCAATGATATTATGAGCTGACAATATTCAGTCCAGAACCCACTGCTGTGAAACAGTGGTCATTATTTAAGTGTTCCAACTTGGAAGGGAAAAATATAATTTGCAATAATAATCTGATATTTCTGTTCATATATAATCCTTGTGCACATTAGAATTTTAAGATGCACCATTTTGCACAAAATCACTTGCCAGTTTCAGTGGTAAATATACTTTGGGGAGCATCAGCTGCTCCCAAAACAAACAGCTGCAGTTTTGATCCAATGAACCACATAATTATGTACCTAAAGCATGCAAGCAATTCACTGTTTGCAGGTCCAGGACCTTGACTTGTTTTATAAATAATGCATCATTCACTCTCCATATCAGGTGGTATACAGAGGTAAGCAACAGCTTGTAAAAACATCAATGGTAGGGCGGCGTATGTTGCTCAGATTCACACAGTATTGATTGGTTACACAAGCCATCCAATCAGGAAACACAGCTGCGGGGCCAGAAGAGAAAGGCAAACCATCTAGCTACATATAATTCGGAGTATTGCTCATAGTTACGGTTAGTGGGCTGAGAATCAACTCAAACACGCATTGTGCAGTCTTTTGCATTCCAGATGAAGCACTGTAACGCAGAGGGGCTTAGAGCAGCCTGTAGCTGCCTATAATTTAATTTAGCAGATCTTAAAGCCAAAGACAGAAACATTTCTCTGACCTGTATTTGTTGCAAGAACAACATTAGCCCGTGTCAGGATTTCAGACATAGCTATTTCTTCTCGCTCCCTCAGCTCTTTCCTCAGTGTCTTAATCTCACTTAGAAAATGGCTTCTCTCTCCTTTGTCATGGATCTTTTTGGTTTTTGCCTGCACCATAGGAATTAAAAGAAGAAATTGTTTTTAAAAGACAGCATGTCACTGTGCATAAAGTGTAGTAAAGGTAATGGCTAAAGCAGCAGAAACTCCCTCACAGGAATGCAACATATTGCAAATACAGCATTTAATTTTTATTTATTTATTGACTGAGGACAGACTCAGGAAATGGAGCAGGAGAGCTCCGCTTGTGAAGAGGGGGAAGGGAGCCCGTTCAAACAGCCGCAGCTGTTCCCCGGCTCCCTTCTGTACTTACCCGCTTCCCTGCCGCTTTCCTGCCGCTTCAGAAGGACACCGGCAGAAACTGGTGTCCAGGGGCCGTCTGCCACTTGTCTCCCATTTCCTGGCAGTGTGGACTGGAAGAAGCGGGAGTCAAGCGGAGGTGGCAGTGTGAACGCATCAGCCCGGAGATATGCGCATGAGTGCTCATGCACCCATGCCCCAATACAGGAGATGGGGAGATTTTAAATTTCTAGACTGCTGATGCGGCCATGCACCTATGCGCATAGGTGCACATGCACATATTGCCGAAACAGCCCCGCCACGAGCTGCGGAGGCTGGCCCACCCAGGGCCGCTCTGCAGCAGTCTGAACGCTCGCTAACGGCATGTTCCTGCAGTACACTGGCCAGTGTGAATGGCCAGCCCCGGAGCACTTTCCCCCTGCAGCTTTTGGCCCCGGTTTCCTCCCACTCCAGATTGCCAGTCTGTCCTCAGCCATTTATTATTTGGATTTCTATCCCGCCCTCCCGGCCATTCGGCAGGCTCAGGGCGGCTAACATCATAATAAATATACAATAAAATTCCCATAAAATTAATATGGATTTTTTTTAAAGAGAGATAGATTTTCTGGGATTAGTATCAGTGAAATTCTATCCCCAACGACATAAAGCTCAATGAGAAAAAAATGAATCCAAATGGAGATCAGTTCAGTTTCACTGACTCCCTAAAATACACATGTACAATGGATAATAATACGGATGTTTCAGTCTTTGTTGCTAATATCTTGAACTAAAAAATAATGAAAATATATTGTAACTTCTAGATGCTTTTTGAAACTATAGTACACTATAACTCCGCATAATTAATATGTAACCACCCTGTAATATTACTAGGCAAATCAGAGCAAATATAGTATGTTCTATAATAAACACATTGCATTATGAATTCTTTTGGAGATAATTCTGAAAAATATTGCTTTATGCAGTTGTTTTACTTGGGTGCCTTAAGATGCATATTTAAAGTCACAGATGTAAATTGGCAGCAAAGTAAGACACATAGGCTTTGATCATTGGTTTAATATGCCATTACCCTCAAAGTAACTCTACTTAGCCCTTAAATTGTTATTCCTAATTGAATCTCATCTCAACAGCAATATACTTAACCCAGGCAGTCGTCAGATATGGGGAATACTAAGGAAAGCAGGGCTCAACTTGGATCCAGTTCGCCTTGAGCCTGGTTGGCAGTGCCTGTAACCTCCTCAAGTCAAGCCCAGTCCAGTCCAGAGACAGTGTAAGTTTGTAAGGCAACTACAGGCCCATGACCACTGCCCCCTCCCATACACCTGATGGCTGCAAGCAAACCAGGCTCAGGAATGATGCCAGCAGTGCAAGGGCTCAGCTCAGACCACTGGCAGTGCAGGTCTTGAAAACAATGGGCACACACCTCTGCCCATCACCCCCCCACACACACACACACACTTCTAACTGGGAGCAAGCCAGACTCCAGCAGCCCAGCCAGTGCCTTAGGGGCTCAGCTCATACCAGACCAGCAGCACACAGGGGCTCAGGAGGCAACAAAGGATTAGGAAGGTGAGAAAATGGGCACCTGCAAGATAGGATCACACAACAAGCTACTTAAAATACTGTTACATAAGACCACTACCCATGAGAGCTGTGTTTCATAGGCATTTTTCCTACAATACTGGGATGGGAGATGAGGAAGAGAGATAATAAATCCTTTGGGTGCACACTACTTCACTAATCACTTATCAGAATTATGTACTTTGTTCCATACTTCGGGAACGTATAGCACATGTTCTGCAGTTGAATTACTTTTGGCCAACAGACTGGTGCCAAAGTGGCCTGAAGCACAATTTTTATTTGAAGCGATGGGCAACATCCTACATTCCATGTGTGGAAGGCACACTGTTTTCCCACATTCCTCTCCTGCTATGCAGTTCTTTCCAATACCCAGAATAACCCTTCCTGGGGTCACAGGATCTGTGTGAGGGAACAGCTGAGAAGTTTGGAGGGCCAAAGTGAGGAGGGGAAAAGGGATGAAATTGATCTCTTTCCTCCCTGGAGCTGAGCTTGCATAAGAGGAAAAGGAAGCTATTTCATATCCTTTTTGATCCAGCCCCGTTAGCATATATGGTTGTTCCTCCAGGTAGTCCAGTAAGCCTTAGAATCATCTTTCCATGCATTGGGATGGAAAAACTGCGAGAAACACAGGAAAATGAGGAATTATGTGCATAGAGTGAATGGATACTGCCCAATGTTTCTAAGCCCTGAAAGAGAAGCAAATAAGAATAACCTCACATTATAAACACACATCCTGTGCTGGGTCCAGCCAGTCACCATGGATACCCTGCACTAAAAGCTGGATACGCAGTCCAAAAGCAAGCCAAGAAACAGAGCTGAAGGTCAGAAAGCCGGGAAATCAGTCAGAGGTTTCAGGAGCTAGGAGTGAGGAGTGAGGAGCAGAGGCTGACGGCCGAAATCAGGTCCGAGCATGCATGGTTGATTCTGCGCCGAGGCAGGTGAGCGGTGGTGTTTATGACCAGGTTCTCCCTTCCCTGGGAGTCACTCTGCAAAGCCCCTTACATTGCCTTTGAAATAGCTGCAGTCTGGCATTTCTTCTTCTCTCTTGCACATTCAGACGCTGACATACCCTGCGTCTGGGACATTCAGGTGAGTTAGGTGGGGATTCTGGCCTTGGGGTGTCTCCAACTGGGGGTGCTGGGCAAGGCTCTGGATCACTCTCTCCCTCTGGCTGCACCTCAGTCTCTTCGCCTTGCTGCCCCTTCTGTGCAGCTGCTGGGGCCTCTTCTCCCCCAGGTGCTGGTAGAGGTTCCTCTTCTGGGCTGACTCCGGAGGAGGCTGGGTTGCTCCATGCCTCTTCCTCATCTGAGGAATAGTCAGCCTCAGCAGAGCCAGGGCCTATGACACATCCTACATTTTCACTGCATTACATTACAGTAAATGTTTTAGAGCCTTAAGGCACACTATTGTTCAAAACAGAAAGGTATCGTGGTGCTGGCCTCAGCAATAAACACGAATTATTCAAAATCCATCATATTAGTCCAGTATTTATTTTGCAGAATAACAGAATGAAAAAAAAAACCCTGAAGAAATGGGGTGGAGGTGGGATTATGCTGTAAGGCTTCCTATAGAGTCCTCTGGATTAACTACTTGGGCAAATGCAGTATAGAAGCAAGAACGCTGGGTTGGGACATGGAAAGCCAGGTCCGAAAACCTGCAGCACTACAAAGGGTAGCTTTCTGTGAGTCACTCTCTTTCAGCCCGATTCCTTTGTTGCCATCTCTAAAATGCCAGATAACATGAGTCAGTATCTCATCTAACAAATTAAACTCCAATCTGGCCTTTAATGCAAACTGAGGAGATGCCCATTGCATTCTGACTGAGTGGTCATTGCAAACAGCTTCTCTGTGCATGCCAGATTGCAAATGATTTTGCAGCCATTTAAAAAGGAATATCCATCTGGTCTTCACGCAAATAATTTTGAAATCACTTTTTTCTCAGGGCAGCCAACTGAAAATGCTCAGAACTCAAGAAAATAATCTTGTGTGACGCAAAAGTGTAGCATCGGCACACCAGGAATAAAGCCTGGTACAAAGATATCACCTCACTTTTTTATTTTCCTAGGACGACCTATAAACTATATGCACAAACATTCACAAGACAGGTCTTCCCCAAGAACCTCATGTGACCCCTAAAAAGGTACTGCCAGATTATTCCTGACAATGCTATTTCAGAGGTCTGAGGGGGTTCTGGGGAAAAGGAAAGGTGGGGGAGGATGGACTCCCATGAGTGCCTTGTGCTTGTCATTCACAGGATTCAGCTGTATAAGAACCACCTATACCAAGCCAAAAAGTCCCCAAAATACTGACAATGATATCGAGAAGGTAGAACGTCTGTAACACACAGCCCTAACTCTTTAGGTACAGAGTTTGGCAAACTATCTTCTAGTGCAATTCAGTTTGGATAGGCATTAAGCTCTCAAACTGACTGCTATTGGGACTCTTCCAGAGAATAACTTCTGAGTTGCTTCATCTCTCTGGTAATTAAGGACTATTATGAAGAGAAATTTGGACATGGTACGAACAACAAACTTCTGAGGTAAGGGGTGGGGGGGGGTGAGAGGGTAAACTTCAGCTCCCACTTGATAACAGACAAATGGCAGCTGGATTGTTGCTGATTGTTCTCCAGTTAAACAGACTGCCAGTGTGCTTTAAGAGAACACGTTTCATTTGGAACTGCTTGATAGGTCATAATACAGATTCCTTATCTATGAGCACTCCTGCTCCATAAAATATCACAGCTTTGGTATGTGTTATTTTTGGAGTTTTGATTTGACAGATGTAATTCACAAGCACGCACATCTCGCGCAGAACCACCGAAAATAAAAAATGAGGGAGCCCATAGGCACCAAAACATTGACTGCTGAAGACTCCTTCTGGACCGAGCCCATTTCTTTTGGTAAAGGATTTTGGGGCAAGTAGGCCCCGAAGTCACTTGATGTCATTGGGGCTCACAGAACAGACCGTATCTTAGTCAGGAGCAGAGGGTGTGCGTGTGCTGAAGCACTTCGGTTGCTGTGACAGAACGGTCCCAAGGATGGCAATGGGTAGTTAGTTTAGATTCTGCACTAACTCTTCTGTGCTCTTCCTGCATGTTGCATTTGAGCAAGTAAGCATAGCTGCAAAAAAGCTTAGCTGGATTATCATCAGCATTTGTTCCTACTCTATTTGACATATTATGCAATCACAGATCTGTTACAGCAAAGACCAGGCCTTCACAACTTGAAAACTACCAAACTAATTACTACCCACTAGACACATATGGCTGCCAATCCCTACAATAACCAATTAGGCTTTTTTTTTTTCTTTTCTGGCTCGTCTTGCAAAAATACCAGGGTCGTCAAGAACCTGGCAGTTCACAATACATAGCTGGTGAGCTCTGTTTGGCTTGACAGGTCACGAATTGTACATCTTGACACAGATGTTCCTTGACTGATCTTGTGATGCATAAAAACAATGAACAAGACTGGGCTCCATAGCACAGCTTGGTGTTGTTCAAATGGGCATGGGATTCAATTACTTTGTCTATCCATCCAGCCTGTCTCCTGTTTCAGCAGTGCTTCTCCACAAACCTGAGAAAACTTCAGAACAACAAGGCAATCCCCCCTCCCCAAACTTGTGTAAAGGCGTGCTAATATCTATTCAAAGAAAAACCTCTAAACTGGTGAACAATAACAGCCCTGCAGGAAAAGCGTAAGCAGCTGCCATGGGAGATGACTGCTGATGATTTTTTATAGATCTACAAGCCTCTTCAGTCAGTGCTCCTCCAAAAAGTAATAACACACCACAGTTACATTTCTCTGCAGAGATCCCATGTTGCATTTGTACATATGAAGGAAGGTGCTTGAGCTATGCCAGGAAGTTACTGGCCAAGTCAGCATTTTACTAGAGAAGTTTTCAACTGACAACCTGAGAGTCCAATCGGCTCTCCTGAAGGGTATTGTCTGAAACTCAGCAGCCAATCCAGAGACCAGAGGATGTGCAGAGGAAACTGTAGCTGTGGCCACAGGCTTTACTGGACATGCGTTCTGGGAATGCTGTCATCCATTCTTCTATTTAAAATGGCCATCCAGCAAAAGTAGTTGCAGGCCAGGGTTTAGGAGCAGAGAGATCTAGAAAACATCACCAAGGAAGTTTATTTACTCTCAGATGACAGCCAGAATATGCATGGGAACATGAGGTTCACATAGACATATGAAGTCTTGGGTTCAGGTTCTGGTACTCCAACAAAGTAGCGCTGGGCAAGTCACTCTTTCTTGGTCTCAGTTCAAAAATCTGTAAAGTACTGGAGAACAGCAACCCCTTACCCTAGGGCAGGGGTGGGCAAAATGTGGCTCGGGAGCCGCATGCGGCTCTTTAACATATATTATGTGGCTCCCAGCAGGGCGCCTGGGAAGCTAAATATCATTAGCAAACAAATATCATTGGACAAATTAATATCATTATCAATATCTGCTTTTACCCCTTTTGTTATTATTTTTGGCAGTCTCATTTAATGTTAATAAAAAGCAAAATTTGCTTATTTTCCAATAAAAGCAGGTAATTTTGTTCGTGTCTTGTGGCTCTCAAACATCTGATGTTTATTCTGCGCGGCTCTTACGTTAAGCAAGTTTGGCCACCCCTGCCCTAGGGAAATGCTGTAACAAAACACACATTAACAGCTGTAACCCTTTGAAAATTAAAAAAGCTATATAGATGATAACTAGTAATAAGAATGCTGCTGTAGGTGCAAAAGCAGCAACGGTTTTGAAGGAGCTCAAAAGATGAGTCAAATTACCACATCGCTTCCCCAGAGATTCAAGTAACTCAGAAGCAAATGGGTGAAAAGAAAAGCGGCGGCAGCAGCAGCAGCAAAGAAACCAGAAATAATGGTCTGTGCCACATTCTGGAACCAATTCCAGGTATGTCTCTGTGTGACAAAGGACACTTTCAAACACTGTGTGTTTAATGACATTATGAAGACATCTCGTACAAGGTCATTGGGAAAGAAACGTAATCATGTGTATTAAAATGTATTATCTCAATTAAATTAGTGTCACATTTTAAATTAAATTTAAAACAGGAAATTAAATAAAAAGATGACAATGTATTCAACTTTGTTTGCTGGTTTTGCCAGGCAAGCTAAGGGGGAAACTGGGGAAGAATGGGCACAGCTACGTATTTATTTAATGAATCATCTCCTAGCAGTTTCAAGCTGCAAAGCTTCAGGCAGCTCTAAATATTGCTGTGTCTATTTGGGGGAAATCGGGAGGAATGAAGGCAGTGAGCACAATCCATTAAGGACGTCCTTCCCTAGGCCACCCCAGCCAATTAGGGTTTAATGAAAGTCATCTTTGTTCTACTCCATTTCACTGCAGATTCCTCTCAACTCTTGAGCCAGAAACTTAACCTCAATCTAGAAGAAACTCCAGAAGCAAAGGAAACCGCTAATGATTGTTGGTGCCACCACTGCCTTCACACTAGGCTCCGGTAAGGAAGAGTTTCCACCTTTTGATCTCCCCAGCTGCCCCAATTAGTCCAACCATCAGATGCCCCAGTGCGTCCTACTTCTAAACTTGACAATTAGGAACTGATCTTTCCATATGACATTTTTGTATGTACACCAAAGATGTATAAAATAAAATGAATTTTAACAAGGATAAATGTAAAGTTCTGCATTTAGGTAGGAAAAACTAAATGCATAATTATAGAATGGGAGAGACTTGTCTTGGCAGCAGTATGTGCAAAAAGGATCTAGGGGTCTTAGTAGACCATACACTGAATATGAGTCAGCAATGTGATGCAGTAGCTAAAAAGACAAATGCGATTTTGGGCTGTATCAACAGAAGTATAGTGTCCAGATCACGCGAAGTGATGGTATCGCTTTACTCTGCACTGGTTAGACCTCACCTAGTATATTGTGTTCAGTTTTGGGCACCACCAGGGCTTTTTTTGTAGGAAAAGCCCAGCAGGAACTCATTAGCATAATAGGCCACAACCAACAGCAGACACTTATTAGCATATTAGGCCACATCCCCTGACAGTGCAGCTCCCTCCCAGGATCAGCTTCCCCAGGTGCACGGGAAACCCGGGGGGAGGAGGAGGAGGAGGAGGAGAAGAAGAAGAAGAAGAAATTGGATTTATACCCCGCCCTTCACTCACTTGGAGTCTCAGAGCGGCTTACAAACTCCTTTCCCTTCCCCTCCCCACAATAGACACCCTGTGAGGTAGGTGGGGCTGAGAGAGCTCTGAGACAACTGTCCTTGAGAGAACAGCTGGTACAGAGCTATGGCTTGCCCAAGGTCATCCAGCCAGGTGCAAGTGGAGGAGTGGGGAATCAAACCCGGTTCTCCCAGATTAGAGTCCGCACACTTAACCACTGCACCAAACTGGCTCTTAAACTGCCTTCCCTCCCTGGATTGGCTTGGCTTCCCCAGGCACCCCGTGGCTTACAAGGCGCCTGGGGAACCCGGGGAGGGGGGGAGAGGCTGTAGGCGTGGCAAACTCAGAAGCCAGCCGGAACTCCATTCCTGTGCATTCCTGCCCAAAAATAGCCCTGGGCACCACAATTTAAGAAGGATCTAGACAAGCTGGAACAGATCCAGAGGAGGGCAACGAAGATGGTGAGGGGTCTGGAGACCAAGTCCTGTGAGGAAAGGTTGAAGGAGCTGGGTATGTTTAGCCTGGAGAGGAGACGACTGAGAGGTGATATGAGAACCATCTTCAAGTACTTGAAGGGCTGTCATATAGAGGATGGTGCGGAGTTCTTTTCTGTTGCTCCAGAAGGTCGGACCAGAACCAAGGGGGTTGAAATTAAATCAGAAGAGTTCTCAACTAAACATTAGGAAGAATGTCCTGACAGTTCGAGCAGTTCCTCAGTGAAACAGGCTTCCTTGGGAGGTGGTGGGGTTTGCTTCTCTGGAGGTTTTTAAACAGAGGCTAGATGGCCATCTGACAGCAATGCTGATTCTGTGAACTTAGGCAGATCATGACAGGGAGGGCAGGAAGGGTTGCTTCAGTGCCAAGTTCTTGTGGCTCTTTCTTACATGCCTAGGACAATGCTGATCGCCACTTTGGGGTAAGGAAGCAATTTTTCTCCAGGCCAGTTTGGCCAGAGATCCTGGAGGGTTTTTGCCTTCTTCTGGGCATGGAGCAGGGGTCGCTGTGTGTCTGTGTGGGGGGGGCTATTTGTGAATTTCCTGCATTATGCAGGGGGTTGGACTAGATGACCCTGGAGGTCCCTTCCAACTCTATGATTCTATGTGCAAATGCAAAGTGTGACTGCAACAAATGGTTGGTGGCAATCATGTCTTGTGCAACTATATTCATCAGAGAGCTGAGATTGGCTGCAAGAGAAAGGTGACAAGAAGGAACCAGAGTTTGACCTGCTGGTCCCCAAAGTAGGGAGTCCATTGAGAAGATAGCTGAAAATGGTTTAATTTAGGACAGCATTTGATTAAAGCAGTCCTAAACTGTGACTTTATGGGGCCACAGTGGCTCAGAGGTTAAGACACTGAGCTGCAAACCGGAAGGTCAGTAGCTCAGCAGTTCAAGACCCGAGTGCCGTGTGACGGAGTGAGCTCCTGTCTCTGGCCCCAGCTCCTGCCAACCTAGCAGTTCGAAAGCAAGAAATTGCAAGTAGATAAATAGGTACCGCTTTGGTGGGAAGGTAACAGCATTCCTTGCGCCTCGGCGTCTAGTCATGCCGGCCACATGGCCACGGAGATGTCTTCGGACAGTACTGGCTCTTCGGCTTAGAAATGGAGATGAGCAATGTCCCGTAGAGTTGCATTTGACTGGCTCTCGAGCAAGGGAAACCTTTACCTTAAACTGTGACTTTAAATTTGGTTTGACGGACATTTTTTATTTATATTGTAAGCCGCCTTGAGCTCCAGAAGGAAGAAAGGAGGCTAATAAATGTCTTACTAAAAAGACAGTGAACAGATAGCTTCTTGGGAAAGATAAGGCGGCAGAGGAAAACAATGATGGCAGAGACTCTGTTAAGGGGAAGGCCTGGTAAGTTCAGCGGAGCAATCTGTCTTAGGGGTCTGAAACGCACAAGGATTTTTTCCCCCCATGTCGAAATGCACAATGCAAGTTCAGGAAGGAAAAAAGTGGAGCAAGGTGGCTGAATCTCAACTCCACAGAATCTGAGCTTTTGCACACATAAAACCCCACAACTGCACTACCACATCCTTCAATGAGCATGATACGAATGAGTCACTTTTGCATAATTTCTCCCATGCATTTAAGCTGCGGAAAAGAAAGCACAGCAATAAATATAAAGTGGGGCAGGAAAATGGTCAGAAAGGGACAAAGTTCTACCCGGCTGTTACTGGCACCAGGTGACCCCACAACCCAGCGCTGTTCATAATTCCTCAGCCTTTTCCCTCATGACAACAAAGCCCAGATGCTTGCTACTCAAAAACACACTCCGCTTTCTGCATTCTACATAGCTCAACCGATCGTGCACTGTACACTTCTAGACACCTGACGCATATTGGCAACATACTCAGAATAGCTGTCGAGCTAAAAAAACAGATTGTGAAAAACGGAATGCAACACATACAAATGCTTGGTCTATCTCCTTTCTGATATCTGCTACAATCTGGGCATTATCTCCACGTGTCAAGACTGCATCCAGGGAATGGTGCTGTACTGACTCCAGGAGGCGAGCTGGGTGACCAAGGCGTAGTATCCGCTCCTTATGGCCAGCAAGTTTTTCAACCAAGTTGTCCACAGCAATGTTAGACGGGGCACAGCACAGGACCTTGAGGAGAAAACAGAGAAAGCTCCACTAATGTGGCTTCAAGCCAAAGCTTAGCTCCAGACAGTTTAAAGAGACCGCCTCAGCATCAGGGCCAGGACATGGGGGTGGGAGGAGAGTTTACAGCCTTGAAGGGAAGAACGGCATTTAATGTGCTGCTTGTGAGTCAGGGAGAAAACACTGCTAGGGTTATCAGGTCTCAGGGTTTGGCATGAAGTTTTAAAGGGTGGTGTTTAACAGCCTTTTCAAGATCTCCAGGGAAAGGACAGAATGGGGAGGAACCATGTATGCTTCTCTGAGCTCTGCAGAGTAAAGGCAAGGGAAAAAGGACAATGTTAAATCCAGGGGTCCTTTCGTAGAAAAAGAGGCGCAGGAGCTCATTAGCATAACTCATTAGCATATGCCACATTCCCTGACATCACCAGAAGTGTGTCAGAAAGAGAATGCCAGTTTCAGCCCCATTATATCCTATGGGCCATTGAAATCAATAGCAAGAACTCATAGGGTATATGAGGGGCTGGAGGAAAGGGGGTTTGAGGGAGAGGCTCCAAACTTGCAGGGTAGCTGTTGGGGCCTCTCCTCGAAATACCCACTAAGTTTCAAGAAGATTGGACCACGGGGGTCCAATTCTATGGGCCCCCAAACAGGTTGTCCCATCCCCTCCATTGTTCTCTATGGAGGGAAAAAATGTTAACTTTTTTCCTACCATAGAGAACAATGGAAGGAATGGGGGCAACCTGTTTGGGGGCCTGTAGAATTGGACCCCCTGGTCCAATCTTCTTGAAACTTGGTGGGCATTTCGAGGAGAGGCCCCAGCAGCTACCCTGCAAGTTTGGAGCCTCTCCCTCAAACCCCCTCCCCTCCAGTGGCTTTTAAAGTTGCTGCCGAATTTTGGCGGCAATTCGGCGGCGAGCTGTATCAGATTAGAGAATCTGATTCAGCCCGTGGCTGCCCTACTGGCCAGTCCTGAGCTGGCGGAGCTTTGCTCCGCCTCGCTCCGGCCCCAATGGACCCCTGGTTAAATCCCTGATATTTGCAGGTAAAGCAACCTGAGTAGCATAGCCCATATTAATGTATGAAGGTGAGTCATACCATTGGTTCACCTCACCCAGGATTGTTTATTCTACTGTAACTGGCATGGCTCTCCAGGGTCTCAGAACCTACTGTATGCAGAGCATGAGCTATGCCCACAGCCCACACACATGCGCAGAGTAGTGCCCTCCTTTGTTCTGGGATCAGATTTGCTGCCAGACCACAGGCAGTACACAGCTTATCACTCTGACTTGGAATTATGTAACTCCTTAGAATTTATACCCACTTACTCACTTTCAGGCCTTGCTGCACAGCTTGGCGTATTATCTCCACCACAGTTGTTGTTTTGCCTGTTCCAGGTGGCCCATGGATGATAGAAAGCTCTTTCTGTGCCAACGAGAAGCGAACAGCCTCCTTCTGGGAGGCATCCAGTGATTCATTGTAGAACTTCAACAGCCCTGTAAGAAGCAGCAGGAGAAGCATTTGTTCAGATTGCAGTCCCCGCAAAGTACATTTGCACAAGAAAGCAAGCACAACAGTTCACATAAGAGGCTGTTCTTGGAAGAACGTTGCATTAGATGGCAAGAATCACCTTTTCAACAAAGGAAACACCCTGATTAACCCAGTGGGAAGACAGGATCCCCTATGTGAGCCCCCACTGAGATCTGGCTTCCTTTAAGAAAGGCAGAGATTAGCTGCAAATATCTCAGTCTTCAGGTTTCATATTTCAGAGACAACGGTCTCAGTAAACCATCACTGGGAACAGAAAGTCAAACAATGATGCCAGATTGCATTTTTAAAAGACAGGGCCCAATTTACAGTAGGCCCATCGTGATCTTCTTGAGAATTTGTAAAAATATGCTCTCCTTCATTAACAGGTCAAAAGATATGTCAGACATTCATAAAATGATTCTTTGAATCACAAATGAAATACATCCAAGACTTAGAAGTTCTTTGACATTTAATGCTTTATTATAGTGAATGGGTCAGATCCAGCAACCAGTAGTCACAAGGATCACAAGCCTTTCCCTGAATTAACGTCTTCTGTTGGCAGCTCCAGTGAAGCAGTACGAGACTTAATTTTATCCCTTTCCCCCTCCTCAGCTCAGCCCTCTGGCCCCTGTGGCGGTTAGTCCATGCTGCCCCCATGACTCTAGGCATCAATTTTCCAGGGGTCAAAAAACGTGAGGGCGGAGGGGAACAAAAGGAACCATTGGCATCTTTCAGCACCTTCTGCTGATGGATCACTGGATCCAACCCAGTGTAATCCTTATATCGACATTTCGATCCTTTTTCAGAAGACACTGAAGCACTTACATGGATAACACTGATCTGACTTACGGAACAAAATTAATGATGTCCACTTCTTAAGAAAAAATGTCCAACATCTGCCTCCTTTTCTTAACATGTATACGATGGGTTAGTGTCAACATTAAAGCATATTTCCACATGGCACCTATTCATTATTCTGGTACCCATTGCTTCTAGTAATTTGCATGTTTTACTCTAGCAACAATAATGCCCATATTAAGGCAACTACAGAATGAAGGAAAAATTGGGACTTCTACACAGTTCCAAAGCACTTGTGAGCTTCCCTGGGGATGCAAAGCATAACTAGATGTTACAAATGGCATGGGTTTGCAATGGGGACTTGCAGCTAGACTGTAGCTGTTAGCTCCTAGTAGCAACTCATGAGTGACAGTGCTACAGGGTCCCTTGGACTGGGACCACTGTGCATTAGGAGGAGGAATTTCCATCTTCTGCCCTGAGGTGTTTTCAGCTGCTGAAATAGCCTGGGGGATGCACAGGGGGATTGCCATTAGCTTTGTTGGGAGCCAGCACATGGTGTCTCACCACAGCGCAAATAACAGTCCCTCACTATGTCTCACAGGCTTTTCAGACACAGAAAACAGTACAGAAATTCCTCCTTCTGCAGCACAGTGATCCTGATCCAAACTGGAGCCCTGCTGCACTTTTACTCATGAGCTGCCACTGAAAGTAGCATCTACAGTACAGCTGCAAGTCCTTGTGGCAAACTCATGCAGTTTGTAACATCTAGTTAGGTTCAAAGACAGACATTGGAGGCCCTGTGCTGGGAATAAAGGTGACAAAGAAAAGCTTTAAATAATAAACAAACAAACATTAAAAAAGAACACGCAGCACATTCCATCGTTGCTGGCAAAACAGTTTTGGCAGCAGAAATGGCAGACACAGTATTACTGGCTCAGTTGTCTTGCTGCCCCCAAAGCTGTGAACGTTTATCTGTTCATGTGTCCCCCATTAATTTAAGGGTGCTCCAGGGATTTGACGGGGACAGCAGGGGGGTATTTCTTGGTGGCATAGTTGGGGAGGGGGGTCGAGCACCACACACAGCCAACGTCATCTTCAGAGTTAAAAATCCTCATTGCCAGACAGTTAATACAGAGACTGAGAACTCTCTGCAGTCCTAAATTTTTTTGCACGCCTTCTCCCTTGGGCAAGCAAGCATTTGAGGAATCCCTATCCCTGGCATTCTTTTTCACGACTGGTACACCAGCCTTGACCTTTCAGCTGCCAACTGTGCAAGGGGATCTGGCTCGAGGCTTTATTCCAGGACTTGTTTGATGGCAGTGGGGCAACAACAGGCAGAAGCACATTTGGTCTCCAAAGTCCAGGGGAAATCAACTAAAACTAAGAAGGGGATTTTACAAAAAGGAACAGCTGGTAAGTAGGAGTTGTCGCTCACTGGTATTTGGCAATACTACATGGAACAGGCATTTTTAATTCCAGGCTGGCAAAAGACACTGAATGGGCTATTTAAAGCCTCAGTATCCACAAGGAGCTGGCACATCGGAAGGGACACCAGCGCCACCTTTGCTAAGCCATCACATTCCAAGCAGCAGGAGAATAATTTCATCTCCGAACCCATTCAGTTTTCTAGACTTCTGCTATGATGACTAACAGGAAACAGACTTTGAGGCTGTTCTGTAGGAAGCACAGAGTTGTTGACACTACTGATTTTTTCCACTAGTTTTGCCGTTTTAGGTTCTTATTAACTGTGATGTTCTCACTTAACAATATATTTAGGGGACCAGATAATTTTAGATTGCCAGAAGCAAACTTCTGCGTTACAGAACTCTTATTCAAGCAGAGGCGTTCAAAGCAAAACCTAATAAAAAGCTACGTGCAACCACACAGGTTGATGTTCTTCCAACAGCCAGAAGGGTCTCTCGAATGAGGACAAATGCAAGTAACAAACTCTGCTTAAATCTTTCTTCCATTATAAAGTCGTTTGAGTCTGTGAAACATCAGCTTCTCTTTTTATGCTTTTAGAGAACAAAAAAAGTTCACGGCCAGCATTTTAAACATTAGCTGCCCAATTAAAGAAAACAAACACCATTTCATTTACATTGTGTTTGCCGTTCAAGAGGGTCTCAAGGCCCGATTTCCTTCCACTCTGCAACAAATATTATGCCCTTCAGAAGTCTGAGTCCCTATAATGACAGCCAAATAAACCCAAGATTTGTCACCATACTTTACATCAAAGCTATTACTTAAAAGTCATTTAATATTAGGGTTTAAAGAGAGGATAGAGCCAGCGTGATGTAGTGGTTTAGAGCGCTGGGCTAAGATCTGGGAGGCCCAGGCTTGTATCCCCACTCTGCCGTGGAAGCCTTGCTGCGTGACCTTGGGACAGTCACACCCTCACAGCCTAAACTACCTCACGGGGTTGGTTGTGAGGGTAAAATGGAGCAAAAGAGAATGATGTAAGCAGCTTTGGGTCCTCTGGGGAGAAAGGCAGAGTATAAATGAAGTAAATAAATACATACTTATTTGGAGGATGAGGATGGAGATTAGAAGCCTTGCAGGCAGTTCACACAAGACTCCAAATATTACAGTCTATACAATCCAGAGCACAGACACTAAGTGGGCCCTAAGCAGGACAGGCATCCCTGGAGATGTAATGAGGAAATCCCCCACCCTCAGTTAATTTCTTCATTCCACCTCCAGGGATGCCTGCCCTGCGTAGGGCCCACTTGGCGTCTGCGTTCTGGGTTGTAGAATAGTTTCCAACACAGAAAGACTGAACAGTTAGTGGGGTGGGGAGATCACATGAATCAGTCCTACGTATTTCAACATGGCATCTTTCCTATTATATAAAGCCATTTTAAGATTCCAAGGTGCAAGATTCCATGGGGTGCCAAAATCAGTAGGCTGGACAGACTGCCACTCAAAAGGGGGACCCTGGCCACTGGCTGCATTCTCTCCCTGCTTTGCCTCAGTCCCGCCCACAGAGCCACCGGCCAGTGTCCCGGCCTTAGTCTGGAGGGAGCCAGCGAAGGGGAAGGACCGACTGGGTGCTGGGTCAACTCTTCTCCGCCCACTGCCAGGTGGGTCTAACTGTCCCCTCAGTGGCCTGCTTCTGTCAGTGAAAACACAATGGACTTTCAGGATAACCCCCCTCCCCCGCACACTGCTAGCTTGCCCAGAATAAACTGTCAAAATAAACTGTCAGAAACAGGGGGCATTTCACACAGCACCCCGTAGTGCTTCAGGACCGGTACAAGAACTGAAGAACTCTTGGGAGGAGGTTTCAAGGTAAACTGGCTCTGAAATGCATCCCCAACGGGAGAGGCACGTTTCTGTGTGAAAGGGCCAATATGTTCCATTAGGGAACTGGTACTAATAAGGTTCTGTGTGAAATGCCTGACAGAAACCGTTACTGAAGAGTTCCTGAAACGGAACATATTGGCTGTGTGAAATTCCTCAAGCCCTCTTTCCTGCTTAGCTTCACCACGGCTGGCTGGCTAATGAGGTGGGCCAGCGACCATCAAACCATTCCCTTCAACCCCCTGCAGTGCGGCTGACTTTCCCCCTCGGGTTGCCAATCTCCAGGTGGGACCTGGAGATCTCCCGCTGTTACAATTGATCTCCAGATGACAGAGATCAGTTCCCCTGGATAAACTGCCTGCTTTGGAGGGTAGACCTTACGGCATTATAGCTTGCTGAGTCCTTCTATCCCCCCCACAAATGCTGCCCTCCACAGGATCCACCCCCCAAATCTTCAAGCATTTCCATCATAGGGTTGCCAGGTCTGGGTTGGAAAATCCCTGGAGACTTTGGGGATGGATCCAGGAGAGGGTGGGGTTTGGGGAGGGGAGGGGTCTCAGCATGGTACAATGCCACAGAGTCCACCCTCCAAAGCAGCCATTTTCTCCAGGGGAGCTGATCTCTGTCAGCTGGAGATCCATTGTAAAAGCAGGAGATCCCCAGGCCCACCTGGAGGTTGGGAACCCTATTCCATCATCAGAGCCAACAACTTTCCCCTTAGTGCCCATTGCTAGGCAACCAAGCTTGCTTCTCAGAAAGCCCCTTTCCACACTTATGATGGCCTTTGGGAGAAAACTCACTGGGGCCAGCTGAACAGAATGCCATAGAGGCCACCCTCCAAAGCAGACATTTTCTCCAAGGGAGGGGGGAAGATCTGTTGTCTGGAATTCAATTGTGATACCTGACGATCTTCAGGCTCCACCTGGAGGTAGGCTACCATAGGCGTAGCAGTCAGTGCTTCAGAGCAGGATCTGCTAGACCCAGGTTCTTGCTGAGTGGGTGATTTTGGGCCAGTCACAGACTTTAAGCCTAACCTACCTCACAGGGCTGTTGTGCAAGTCAACAAGGGGGAGAGAATGATGTCAGCTGCTTCGGTCCCCATTGCAGAGAAAGACTACTTTTCCACCAGGTGAAGTATGGTTGCCAATCTCCAGGCGAGGGCTGGAAATCACTCAGAATTACAATTGCTCTCCAGATGGCAGAGATCAGTTCCCCTGGAGAAAATGGTGGACTTTATGTCCTCATACCCTGCTGAGATGGACCCTTTATGACAGCCAGTGTGACATAGCAGTCAGGGCTTCAGAGCATGGTGGAGGCTGCGGGGGGGTGGGGGAAATGGAAACTTGAAGAGTGAGGTGGATGACTGGCCTAACTGCATCATCCAGGACAGGGTCTCCAATGTGGCACTCATGGGCACCATAGCACTTGCCTTTCCTTTGTGCCAACTAAGTGTTTTTAGAAAGTGGTTGTGTCAAGGTAGGGCTTTTGCCCAGCAGAGCTTCCAACCGGCTGTGCAGATGTTTAAAAAGTTGCACTGGCAGCATCTGCCAACGTAGCACAGGGACCTTCACCATATGACTGAAGGTAAGCTGTCTGTATGCAAGAAAATATTTTAAAATATGTTCATTTTAAAAGGCATCCTGTTAAACAGAGCTTCTGCCTGAAATGTTGAAGAGTTAGTATTAGATCTCACTCCCTGACCTTCTGTGGTTGGCTCCACCGCCTGTGGCAGTCATTTTATGATAGCACCTACAATCATGTGTCAGAATTTCAAAGGTGCATGCAGTTCCACCATATAGAACTCTCCACAAAATGGTTATTTCAGTTCAAGAAACGATGGGATAAAAATGAGTGGTGACAGTATGGCTACACATGCACTGCTCATAAGAGAATGCTGCCCTCTGGTGGTTACCAGCTATCCTGGCACAAATTTTACATGCAACCTAACCTCCTTGATGAGCTAGTTTTCTGTGTTCAGGTAAGCTTTTTTCAAATGTAAAGACTTATTAAAATATGATCCCCCTACCTGCACTTTGACTGAAGTTGAACCAAGCGTGCTTTACCATGTGCTTTCTTCTGAACATGCAGACTGCTTGTAGTCAAACTTAAAACTTTTGGCAAACCCTTGCATAACAAAAGCGTGTGCCAGCATTCCCCAGTGACTAACCTGGACAAGGTGGCATGCACGGCCTTGTTTATTAGATTTTTCAGGTCTTGGTCATGTCAGGGGATATGAAGTGACTGTGACCCTTTTTGTCCGGGTATTCTTTTGATGAAAAACTGGATTATTTTGTTTGCACAGTAAGAAAAACACTTAACAATGCATAATTTGTAACTTAAGACCTATTATATTGTCGAAGTTATGGTGTACAGAATTTGAGTGCATTGGGACTGGTGACTCCTGAGGACAGGAACAACTACAACGACTGGAAGGTTTAGATTGGCAGTGCTTCCCTATGCATCGTTACGCTAGTCTTCCCTTCGAAATCAAAGGACTTAGACTGGAGCAGGGGTGGCCAACCTTGCTTAACGTAAGAGCCACATAGAATAAACGTAAGAGCCACACAGAGATGTCTGAGAGCCGCAAGACAGGAACAAATATCACACACACGTTTTTATTTTTAAAAATATGCAGATTTGCTTTTTATTAACGTTAAATGGGACTGCCAAAAATAAAAACAAACGAGGAAAACCGGTTATTGATAATGATATTACTTGTTTGCTAATGATATTGAGAGAGAGAGAGAAAAAGAGAGAGATGGAAAGAAAGAATTAAAGAAGTGGAAAGAAAGAGAGAGAGAGAAACTAGGAAAGCAAATAGATGGGAGGGAGGAGGGAAGGAAGGGAGAAAGAGAGAAAAAGCATGCCTCCCCTTTGCTTCCCCAGCCGCCCTGCCAGGAGCCGCACAATATGTGTGAAAGAGCCGCATGTGGCTCCCGAGCCACAGGTTGGCCACCTCTGGACTGGAGTAACTCTGCATAGGATGGCACTGTGAGCATGGGGCAGTAGCATAGATATTTATATAGGCCCCATTAAAACCAATCAAGCCTGGATAGTATGAGTGGCTGGGGGACTGCAATAATCCTGTCTAACTGCCCCTGACTTCCCCTTCTCCATAAATTTCCAATTGCAACAACTTCCATGGTTTTATCTACATTCAAAAAGAAAAGACAAAATACTTACCTGTATCACTGGAATCACTAGGTTCAGAAGAACCAAAAAGGACATCGATAAGACCAGACGATGGGCCAGAGTGATACTGACTGAGTGTGTTTAAAGCCCTGCCAAAAAAATAATACATAAAAGGAGCTCTTAAAGACAATTCCTTTAAAGGCTGCAAAAAAGTCAAGCAGTAGCAACATCCCCTATCGCTACAGGGAGTTTATGTAGTGCCAGTTAAGGATGAGCCATTACAGAGATTTTTTCTAGAGTTCAGCAGCGTTAGAAACCGTGGCGTTACATTACGTTCCACTCCACTTTCTCTCCAAAAAATATTTTATTACTTTTTGCAAGCCCAGCACTCTTCGTGTCAAGGCACGTATTCTAACCACTGGGTATCTGCTGTTTCCAGCCATGCGGGGGGAAATCGATAGCTATGCATGGCCATTTTAGTGTTACTTATTTATGGCATTTATAAACTATCTTTCTTCAAATATAGAACTCAGGTTGCTGCTCTGGCCAACTGGAGGTCACTTGCTTTAATAAGACCCAGTCTTAAATGGGAAGATCACCCAGAGCATCATTATATACAGCTGCCACAACATAAAAACTTTATTGCAAGGCTTGTATGATGGAACTGTTGTACTCCTTGAAGTAGACAACACAGTTCCTATTATTAAAAAACATTTTCAGCGCCAAAATGTGGGGTAGCTGGGCAGCCACAAAGAACCCCAGCAAATCCAAGTTAAACAGAGAAGCATCTACGTACTGCATCTGACCCAGTTGGTTTCCATAATTTGGTCATCGGCTATTCAAATATATATATATCCAGTGCTGGGTGCTGCTTCACTGCTTGCAGTCTATGGGACAGCAAGGAGATAGAGACTTCACTCCCCAGCTCATAACCAGGGGTCATTTCGAGCAGGAACTTGGGGGAGCGCAGCTCCAGTTGGTGCAAGCCTCCCCCCCTGCCGGCGGGGGAATGCCTGCTTGTGTCATGGCTGCAGCAAAACGACCCCGCCCCCTGGAAAGGTCCTTGTTCCTCCGACCAGCCTTCTGAAGGCTTCAGCCACCACTGAAGCTATCTTCCCAGAATAGTGGTGTTTCTGAGGCTTGGATTAGTAGCGGTCCCCTCTCTGCCAGTTCTTTCTTCCTCTCTTTCTCTCTCTCTTCCTTCTTTCTTGCCTTCTGACATACTTCCAGTGATGTCAGGTGGTGTAGCCTATGCAAATGCGTTATGCTAATGAGCTCCTGCACCTCTTTTTCTACGAAATGACCCCTGCTCATAACATTAGACTGAAAAAGGTCAAACAAGATACGACAAAAGCTACAAACCTGCTAGTCTTTGAATGTCAAATTACAGCTGTGCACAGACCTGAATCGCATGGGAGGGTGAGAGGAGGTTTAACTCTTCCACTCCTGCACAGTTTCACAAATCACAACCATGCTTCCAGGATGGTTCTTAGCCCTTCAAAGGAAAGCAGACAGGTACCCCATCTTCTGGCCACTTTTTTTTAAGTGCAACAGCACCATTTTGATTTGCCAAAATCTATAGGAGTGAAAGCGTTATTCCTCTTCACCCTTCTCAGTGTGGCTGTGATCTCAAATTCGCCTGCAACTGGTCTTCGAAAGATGGTTGAAGACATGACTGTGGATCTCCCAGCATCATCTGCTCTGAGCTAAGAAAGCACTCTTCCACAAATAGATATCAAAATAGTCAGACCCTAGATAAAGCATTCTGGGCCCTTCTGCACTGCTTGTGGTCCTGCTGTGGGGTACGAGACAGAAAGGAGAAGGACTTTGAAAGGACTTAAGAAGATATTACAACTATTGTAAAGGCAATCTCTGCCTTCTATTCAATACATGAGAAGGCTAGAACTGTATTGTGTTAAAAGGTTTAAGATGAGACAGCCAGCACAGTATAGTGTTTAGAGCAGGGGTGTTGAACTCATTTGTTATGAGGGCCAGATCTGACATAAATGAGACCTAGTTGGGCCGGGCCATGTGTGTCAAAAAATGTAACACCAGGTAGCGCAGATATAAACTTTATAAAGGACACAAACACAAAGGGTTTTTTTTAACTTAAAATAAAAACATGCTTAAAACATCAGCACACTTGCAATATTTTGTTTATTTACCAGTGTCTGATCACTGACACCTCTTGCTCTGAAATATTGCATCAAAATGTCTGTGCTGTTGCAATCTTGAGTATGCTGTTCAGGTGTGTATTTGTAACCTACAAACGTACGATGGCGCAGCAACAGCAGAAGTGGAAGAAGCAGCAGAAGACAGCCAGTTCTACTGCGGGTCTGATAGAAGCCCTCCAAGGGTGTGATCCGGCCCCTGGGCTGCATATTTGGCACCCCTGGTTTAGAGTGTTGGCCTAGGATCTTGAAGATCCAAGTTTGAATCTCCACTCTGCCATGGAAGCTCACTGAGTGGCCTTGGGCCAGTCATATATCTCACGGGGTTGTTGTGAGGATAAAAAGATGGACAGAATAATGATATAAGTTATTTTGGGGTCTCCACTAATGGAGAAAAATAAGGTATAAATGTAGTTAATGAATAAATAAATAAACTTACCTCCTAAGCCTTTTATATGTAACATCATTGGCAAGTTTCAGCAGACGATAAGAGTTCTCCTGGTTCAAGCTCACAAGGCTATTCTGGGGCTCATCAACTGCAATTATAATTGACTTGGGGGCCATGCGGGTGACAATCCCTGTGGCCAGTTGATCCCTTTGGCCAGCCATTTCATACAGTCCCACAATGTCACCTGTGGAAGAAAAATAATTGCAGAAAGGAAAATATAGAGCACAAAACAGTAAATGTTTTAGTAGAAACCCTACAGTTAAGCATTCCACTCCTCAGGAATAGACAATGCATCTTGCAATTCAGTCATCCCGGTCTGCACAGCTGCTGCTTACATATCTCAGGACTCCTGTGCACCTCCCACTTATCCACTAGCCCCATCAAAATCCACTGCAAAACATCTCCTTAAAAACAAAGCAGAAAAAGCACAGAATTTTACTTTGGGTGCACAATTTTACATCTTGAAATTTCAAGAGCTTCATCCCATACTGACCCACTGCTTAGAAAAATAAAGCATAAATCCTACTCCAACCTGCATTTTAAACAAGGGTCGGAGTTGGTGCCAGCCCCCCCCCCCCGGCGGGGGAATGCCTGCTTGTGTCATGGCTGCAGCAAAATGACCCCATCCCCTGGAAAAGTCCTTGTTCCTCCCACCAGCCTTCTGAAGGCTTCAGCTGCCACTGAAGCTATCCTCCCAGAATAGTGGTATTTCTGAGGCTTGGTTTAGTAGCTGTCCCCTCTCTGCCAGCTCGCCCTTCCTTCCTTCCTTCCTTCCTTCCTTCCTTCCTTCCTTGCCTTCTGACATACTTCCAGTGATGTCAGTTGGTGTATGCAAATAAGTTATGCTAATGAGTTATGCTAATGAGCTCTTGCACCTCTTTTTCTACGAAATTACCCCTGATTTTAAAGATATGTGCACTGACTCTTCTTGTATTTTCATTTTCGCTCAAGATTGTCAAATAAAAAAAACATGGGAAACAGAGGCTTGAATATGTCTTTAAAAGAAAAAGCTCTGCCTTGCATTGATGCAGAAACTGACATGACTTCAAATATAAACATGCTCTGTTGCTGACTTGGTTCCAACATAATAGAGGAAGATGGTGCATTTGGGTGAACAAACAGTTCACTGATGCAAATCAGAGAGAACTAAGCATGCTGTGGGATCTAAGCAATCAGGGGCGTAGACTTTTGTAAAATCCGGGGGTAAGTGGGGGCTCTTTAGGGCTCTTTGGCCATACAGTTATAATTTAGCATGTGAAACTGGATCCAATTGGTATTGTTGTGACATTATGCACCATTGTTCTCTAGGCCACACGATAAAAATAGAAGACTGGGCAAAGATATGGAAGACAACTAAATATATGACAGCAATATCTTATAAAGAAAACATCCTCAAAATGTTTCATAGATGGTATTGGTCCCCAGATAAAATTGCAAAATGTAACCCAAATGCCTCCAACATCTGTTGGAAATGTAAGTTAAATGTAGGAACATTTTATCATATGTGGTGGTGTTGTGTGAAAGCTCAAAATTTTTGGCAGAAAGTATCCAGAATAATTCTAGAATTGTTAAATGTAAAGTTAGCAATAACTCCAGAAACGTATCTATTGAAAATAATTCCTGAAGGCTTTGATAAGAATGACATAAACTTGTTAATTTACATACTAACAGCTGCGAGAATTTTGTTCGCCAAATATTGGAAAACTGAAAAAATACCCTCCAAACAAGAGATAATAGTTCAACTAACGTAGGTAGCGGAAATGGATAAGCTGAATATGTTAATTCAAGGAAAGAAGGATGACATGTTTTTGAAAAGATGGTCAAGAGTGTATAAATGGTTAGAAAAAGAATCAGTGTAATATGACTCAAAATGTACGACAGTCGAAAGTATGCTGTATTGTTGTTTACAAAATCTTATAAATAAAAAGTTTAAAAACAACAACAACAAATACTAATCAGAGTTGACCTCGCTTAACTTCTGAGATCTGACAAGATCAGGCTAGCCTGGCCTATGCAAGTCAGAGCAAACTACATTCTACTGACCTAAAATGACCGGCTAAATTTTAATACCTGTAGGTTTCTTATTATAATTTAAAGCAAGACAATGGATTAATCTATCCCAGGTTTTTCTCTTAATCACAAGCTTGATTTCCTTGCTGCTACAGCTACACTTTAATTCTAAAACTGTGACATCATTGATGTTGCAGGAAGAACCTGTGATGTCATGCACCTCTGTGTTCAATACTTAAAGCTAACCTTAGCCTTTAAACCAACACGTACATACTTACCAGGCCCAAAACTGTTACAAGGCAGCTCTGCAAGTTCCGAGCCATGCTTTTTAGGCTGGAAAGTTACAAGCACCCGGCCATACAACCCAGTTCTCTGACTGGCTATTTCAAGCTTCAACAAGCAGACGCCTCTGCGTTGCAGTTCTTTCAGGGAGACACTTTCCTGCCATGCCCTGGAAAGAAGAGAAATACAATTCAATGGCTGGTAAGTGAATAACTGTTTAAAAGTTTGGCCCTCCCCTCAAAAAACTGAGAAAAGTCAAGGGTGATGCTGCTGTACAACAAAACTGTCCAGGACAGGCAAAAACATGAAAATAATGTAGGAATGGCAAGATTCGGTTCCGGTCTGGTTGGTGACAGACGAAAGCAGGGAGTGCTCCTGCTAGCCTCCGCTGAAATACCCCACCTTCTGGCACTCAACAATACTTTTAGGGTCGATTGCACTCCAAAGTAAGCCCTTCGGGGTGAGAGCTTGCAGCAGGGTACTTGCTTCGGTGACAGAAGAACATGGCGGTGATCTTCCAAACCAAAACTGCTCCAACGTGGGAGGCCGGGGAATGCCCAGCGAGACTTCTCAGCTGGCCAAGACTCTGATCAGTGAAACCTGCAGAGACTTCCTGATAACAGGAGAAACCGTGGGCTTGTTGGCATTTTTTGTTGTTTATTGGAATAGGTTGGCTAAACTATCAAACTATTCAAAGTTAATAATGGATCGTCAGGAGAAGGACAAGTGAAAGAACGGGAGACTGTGATTTAAAGGGAAGAAGTGGCGAAGGAAATTTCACAGCCTGCCCGAAGCTTGATATTTAAGTTAGAAGACTTACAGAGACTCGTAGACTTTGAACTGTTGCTTTGGAGAATTGTTTGTTTTGAAGAATGTGAGCTCGGAGAAACCAAAGCTCCACAAGCACTGAGATGTGTACAATGATCACACATTCTTGCCTATTTACATCAGTGGAAGTTCAGCTATGACTCAATATTATTCAACTTGTGTGCATGAAACTGCCTTTCCTCCACTGAAATTTTTGAAACAGCAACTGCACATATCATGTGCATATTGGAGCTAGATCCCTATAAGCAGTATTCCCTCCAAGCTGAGTTAGTGTGAGCTAGCTCACAGTTTTTTACCCTCCTGCTCACACCTTTTTGTCTTAGCTCAGGAAGGATGGCTCCAGAGCAGACTAATTTATGCAGCAGCCAAATCCCTCACTCACATCGTTAATGCGAGTAGCTCACAAAGTAGAATTGTTGCTCACAAGACTCCACAGCTTAGAGGGAGCACTGCCTGTAAGGTGTCACTGAATGAGATGGAAGGCTTCCATTTTCAACCTCGTGATAGTTTTAAAAACCCTACAAGATTGGAAAGAACGAAGCAGTATAGTGTGCATTTTTAATTAACCATGTTACCTGAGACCTACCCACTCAGCATATGTCCTATTCATATTACTGATGTGCATTGGATTACTTCTTAAAATATTCCAGATAGGTAGCCATATTAGACTGCTGGAACCAAAACAAAGAATCTTGTGGCACCTTAGAGACCAACAAATTTATTGTGGCAGAAGCTTTTGTGAGCCAGTACTATTTCATCAGAAGCAACCTTTTTTCTTGTTTTTCTCTCCTTTTACATTAGTGATCCTTCGTGGTTTCCCTGCATACTGTGGATTAACATATAAAAAGCATTTATAAAATCTTAGTGGCTAAAAGATTTTTTTTTTGAAAAGCTGGAAATCATCCTATTACTCCACTTTACATTACTCAAGCACCTGTTATGGCATCACAAAAAGGTAGTAATTTGTAAAAGTCATAAAGCTGTTATAACATGCATTAAAGTGTCAAAGAAGTGCTCCCATGTGGCAGTTCTCCATGGGATGGGATGTAATACCTCCCTCCTTCTGCAGTGGATCCAATACGATTTCAGAATACTAGGGTCCAATCTGCATCTAGCATTTGCTCCATTGTTTTACCAAACCCACTCTGGAACAGAAAAAGATGTGGCTCAAAACCACATTCAAATACCCCGGACCAATGCCATACTGACTGCAGAGTCACCCCTGAACGGCCATAGAAAGGCCATAAATCTATGTAGACAGCCACCATAAAACCAAGAGATCTATAAAGTACTGGGTCCAGAGACGCGTTGCAGTGAAATCAGCTCATACATTTATCGATGGTACAATTCCAGGCTGCTGAATGGGGCTCGAGGGTCTGCTTAAATACATGTCAAACTGCACCCCCGGCCTTGCCCAAACTCCCTGATAGGATTACTTCCTGATAGGATTACCCTGATAAAATTACACCCTCTTCCTGACAGGATTAATAATGAGTTACCTTAACATAATCCTGGGTTACTTTAGGACATAACAAGATCAAACAGTGAAAGCGGCATGCAGTCTGGACACTACCATAACATTCAACAATCAGTCAAAGTGAAAGTGGCATGCAATGCCGACGGGCATTTCTGTTCCAGTGTGAGTTTGGTAAAACAGCGGAGTAAATGCTATATGCAGATTGGCCCTAGGGTGGATTTTGGAAATGTGGGGAGAGGCCATGGCTCAGCAGCAGAGCATTTGTTTGGCATGGAGAAGGTCGCAGATTCAATCCCTGGCACCTCCAGCTGAAAGTGCCAGCTGATAGGTGATGTGAAAGACCTCCGCCAGAGACTCTGAACAGCCACTGTCAGTCCGAGAAGACAATACTGACTTTCAGGGCTATTTTTGGGCAGGAACACACAAGAATGGAGTTCCGTCTGGCTCCTGAGTTGGCGTGTGCGGCTACACACCTCTGGCGTGTGTGGCTACAGAGCATGCTGCCCTCCACAGGTTATACACAAGAGGGAAAGGTGGCATGTTAAAATGCCCTCTTTCCCTCTGGGGAGCCTCTCCCGATTTCCTTGTCATTTTCACTCCTCTCCAGTCAACTGAGACTGAAATTGACAAGGAAAAGCCTCTCTTTGCCTTCCCTTCTCTAGCTGACATGTAGCAGCTGGGAAAGGGCAGGCAGGGAACCCAGGAACATTGAAAATGCCTTTCTTTCCCGATCTGGGGGAGAGAGAGAAAGGCATTTAACCACCACCACCACCACCCCCAGCACTTCCCTGAGTCTCTCACCAAAACAACACTTCTTCTCCTGCTGGCTGGAGAGACCAAGGGCAGCCAGACAAACATGCCTGCTTCCCTTCCCAATCTTTCAAAGGGGGGGGGATTAGGAGACTAGAAAGGTGAAGCTGAAGTTCCTGGGATCTTTTAGTGGGGCAGAGAAGCTCAAGGGGCGGGAGTGGGGCAGAGAAGGGGGGGTGGAAGAGGCAAGCTTCCATGCCTGCCCTGTGCTTTCCCAGCCCTCCCCCATGTGCTAATGAGCTGTGCTGTCTGGGGTGTGGCCAAATATGCTAATGAGTTTCTGCTGTTAGGTGTGGCCTATCATGCTAATGAGTTCCTGCTGGGCTTTTTCTACCAAAAAAACCCAGCTGACTTTGCAGGACCAATGGTCTGATTCAGCATAAGGCAGCTTCACATGTTTACATCTTGACAGTTACTGTTGAAACCTCGGCAACATTTTGGAAGGAAGAACTGCGGCGCAGGGGCTGCGGGGGGGGGGGGGGGGTTAGACCAGGTTACTCCCTGCCACCCTCTCATAGAGCTCCCCCCCCCCCCCCCCCCGGTGAGCTGGGGAGGAAGCTGAAACGAAGAGAGAGCATCGTCAGCAAAACTTCTAAGGCTCTGTTTCATTGCAAGGGATTCCCAGCGCCCGCTGGCGGTACCTGGCTTCCGATAGCTCGGCCTCTCTTTCTTCCTGCAACCACTCCAGCTGCTGAGAGACAAAGTCCTGAACGAGTGTTCCCATCGTGGCGGTTGCAGGTGTGGGTCTCCAGAACTTCTCAGCACCCTGGAAAGAAGAAGAAGCAACTCCGAGAGGAGGCCACGGCGGCCTGCTACTGCCCAGACCGTGTTTCCTACCGGTCCTAGTAGGCTGCGACTCCTTCATTCCCCCCCCCCCCCCCGCCCGGTATTACACTTCCGTTTCCGTTTCTAGAACGGGGCAGGAGAGGCGGTGATGGCATTGGCGGGGACTGTGGCTTCGTACGGGCGCACCTTGAGCCGAGCGGGAAGAGGTGAGGCAGCGAGCGGAGCGGCTGGCTTTTTTTATGCGGCCTCAACGACTGTTCGGCGTTGCGGGTTGATTCTCTTTCTGGGAACTTTATCGAGTCTGCCGCGACGTTGCTGTTTGCTTTTGTTTGCGTCCTATCTGGCAGTGTCTTTTTTTAGTTTCGCCTCCCAATTTTTTCTACTGCGAGCTTGGACGAGCCTTTTTGAAGCCTGCGTATACAGTTACCAAGCAGCCTGTTCCATGCCTTGTTTCGGAGCTGCATCTTTACACAAACTGTGGTCCTCCGCTTCCCCGTCTCCAGTGTTCTGGCTTTCAGACCTTACCAGCCTTACCGCGCATCCAGTCTCTGCACTCCTTCCTGCCCGCCCTGTGCATATATCCCTTGCTTTTAGTGTTTGTTGTCTGGTACATTGCCGCTTCGGTCGTTGCTCCCCGCAGCCCCGCAACTGCCCCAGACAAGATCAGTAGTTCAGTTATTAGACACTTGCTGAATCATAGGTGATTTCTACGTCACTTCATAGTCTGTGAAAATATGTTGTATTTTAATGTTCTGGTTTTATTTCTAAAATATTCTGTGATTTTCTTAGTAATGTGATTATGAAGGGGAAAATTGTGAATGCAATGTAGCCTAACTTCTAAAAACAAAAAGGTGAGTCAGGAACAATGCTCCCTCTAAGTTGTGGAATCTTGTGAGCAAAGATTCTTCTTTGTGAGCTACTGGCATTAAAATTGTGAGCGAGCGATTTGGCTCCTGCAGAAATTAGTTTGCTCTGGAGCCATCCTTCCTGAGCTGAGACAAAAATGTGTGAGCTGGAGGCTTAAAAACTATGAGCCAGCTCACACTAACTCAGCTTAGAGGGAACACTGGTCAGGAAACCAGCATTTCTGAGCTTTAAAAACTGTTGTTGATCTAAATTATAGAAGGACAACATGCCATCAAGTTGCAGCCAACTCATGATGGTGCTATCCACTGGTTGTTCCAGGCAAGAAACAGGCAGGGATGGTTTGCCATTGCCTTCTTACGCATAGCAACCCCAGTCGTCTTTGGTGGGCTTCCATCCAAGTACTAATTGGCCAATCCGGTTTAGCTCCCAAGCTCTGAGCCCAGGCTAAGGTGGGCTATTTGAGCTGTTCTGAATTATAGAGCAACCTGGAAGTACTAGTGGATGCTAATATTTAAAGTAGACATTATCAGTATTTCTTCCGATGTTTCATTTTACTAGTGATAGTCTAGGTAGAGTCTAGCTCAGGGAAATAAATAACAGTTCAGCTGTTAAAAGTATAGTCAGAATTAATTCTAGTAAAGCCTTCTAACCCTTTCTCGATACTGCCTCTCAATAAAAACAGTTCCTGTTAAAATAACAATCACTGTGAACACCTGTAGTTTGGGAAGGACTACTTAATGTTCCCAGGTGTAATAACACCTCAAAAAAGATATTATAGCATTGGAAAAAGTGCAGAAAAGGGCAACTAGAATGATAAAAGGGTTGGAGCGCTTGGGGCTCTTTAGCTTGGAGAAATGACGGCTGAGGGGTGACATGATCGAGGTTTATAAGATTATGCACGGGATAGAGCAGGTAGAGAAAGAAGTCCTTTTCTCCCTTTCTCACAATACAAGAACTCACGGGCACTTCATGAAATTGCTGAGCTGTCGGGTTAAAACAGATAAAAGAAAGTACTTCTTCACCCAAAGAGTGATTAACACGTGGAATTCACTGCCACAGGAGGTGGTGGCAGCTACAAGCATGGACGGCTTCCAGAGGGAATTAGATAAGCATATGGAGCAGAAGTCCATCAGTGGCTATTAGCCAGAAAGTATAGATAGGAACTCTCAGTCTGGGGCAAGTGATGCTCTGTATTCTTGGTGCCTGGGGGGCGGCAACAGTGGAGGGCTTCCTGCCCCCACTGCTGGACCTTCTGAGGGCACCTGGCATTTTTGGCCACTGTGTGACAGAGTGTTGGGCTGGATGGGCCACTGGCCTGATCCAACATTGGCTTCTCTTATGTTCTTATGTTATGGAAAAAGAAAACAGTAGAAAATTGAAGAGGCAAATTTGCTTGCTCAAACAGTGAAGTGTTTATAATATCTTGGAGGAGATTTGGGTTTGGAGGGGAAGGCTAGAATCCAGCAATTCATATCATGTGCAATTCCCTGTGGGCTTCAAGGTAATAAACCTTAAATCTCTGCAATCTGGTGAAGTGCACAATATGTTTTGCATTCGGAAACATATGTATCCATATGCAGACCACAGCTAAATCAGCTTACTTTTGAACCAGCTTACTTTTCCTCTGCTTATTAGCTTGTTAGCTTTGCCTAATCTTAACCCAGCTATAGTTTTCATCACTGGAGCATCACGTAAATAATTAAGGAAGTTCCTACTATTAAAATGTATGATCTTACTTTAAGTATGGATCTTTTAAACATGTGTGGTAATACAACTGACATGTTTGTATGTACTGAGGATAGGTGGAGAAAACCAGCATCCATGGTTTCTACAAAGGAGCTGCTTAAAGGTGCTATTCAGAGTAACTTGTTCAGTTTATCTTCTGCACTCTTGTATTAACTCTCCTATAAATAATTACTCTGAGCAAGTTGTCTTTCCCTGCGAGGGAAATCCAATACTGTGACTGCAAAAATGTGATTAAACTAATAAGCTGCTAGATTCAACTTCCAAGAGGGAATTTTTGCTATTAATTCAAGTCAAGTTAATGATCATCAGTTTTCATTCTGTTCTCATTATTTCTGCTGGTTGTTACTTTGTCACTCCAGAGGATTTTGGAACATTGTTTTAATCTTAAAACATTTCAGATAGAAAAGCTGGGTGGATTATTAGAACCAAGCCCAAATACCGACAACATAATGTTCAGCCCACTTTTGTTTTTCTGCTCCTTTTACATCTCAGATGAATGAGGACTATTTCGAGCCAGAATTGGTGTCTGTTTATATTTTTGTTCAGATTAAATAAGTGTTTTAAAGAAGTGAGAACAGTATAAATCCATCCACCTTTATTTTCTGCTCTATTGCCTTTCCTACTCATTTTGGATTTGGTACAGCTCAGTATTATAACGATGAGGATGGTTTCAATGTGACCTTTTCCTTCTTTCTGTTTCAGCCTCTCTGTTGTGGTCTACAGCTCGAAAAAGTTCACAGAGTGCTTCAGTGCAGCAAGGGTAAGAGCAACATATTGAAATGTTTGTGTGCCTTTTTCACTTCAAGAATCCTGTGCTTCCTTTCTTTGCTTAGTTCCAGTGACCACAAGGCTATTAAGTTCAACATTCAGGTTAATGGAAAGTTACCGCTAAAGTCCAGAACTGTAACATTTGATTTCAAAAGAGGGAACTTTACAAAAATGAGGGGAATAGTTAAAAGGAAGCTGAAAAGGCAACACGAGAGAGTAAAATTCCAGCCTAGAGGATGCTTGGAAGCAATTTAAACCACACTAACTGAAGTCCAGATGGCAGTGCCTTTCCTTACCTATGAAATGCATTCTCAGTCTAAAAGAATGCCTGTGTAGTTAACAATGCAAGTCAAAGAAGCTATAAAAAGTAAATATCTTGGAGGAGGCTTCTTTTAAAAAGTGAAATGTCTACCCCATTGAATTGAACAGGAATGTGATGGATGCCTGTAGAAATACATATTAGAGCTCTCGTTCATGAGTTTTATGTCAGTAGCAGGGTGTCTCAGTGCACCCCTGGCAAACGTATTTTGTCACAGCTGTCACTGAGCTAGAAACTTGATATTTCTAGGAGGTAAGCTAAGGTGAAATTGGATGCTTGGAAGCCACTTCAGCTTGGAAACTGGCAGCCAAGGAGGAAGCTCCTTAGGGGACACTTGTGCTGTCCAAGGTTCAAACATCCATTTTTTTGGAGGGAGAAGAGGGTAGAGAAGAATACTTTCCCTAAAATAGATGGGGAGGGGAGCATGGAACAGACACATAAGAAAATACATAGGATGCTTCTAACAACTATCTCGGGTTTTTTGCATGAGCTAAATCTGTATGCAGTGGTGTGAGGTTATTCCTCTCATTTCTCAAAGGTGACAAGAGAATATGGCTTTGTTGGAAAGAAATTGTGGTTCCTTATCCTGGCCTGGAGGCTTTCCTTCTCCACAGACAGCTCCACCGGCACTCTTTATATTGAGTGCCAAAGTATTGCGCCTTCCTGAGATATCAAGAGATGGCTCAGGTTTCCTTGAGTCTTGGCTTCTACTTCCTGTTGGTAGACACTGATCCCACACAGAAGGACAGTCCTATTACATCACCACCAAGAAGCTGTTTATCTAGCACTGAAAACGTGTCTTGATTTTGTATAACAGTTAACATGGGATAATTAATTCAAAGGCATAGTTCCAGTTTTGCTTGAGTTCAAATTTTCATAGTTAATCTAGTTTACTTTATTTCGAAAACAAATGGCTAATCATGTTTTGGATTCAAAATCCTATGGAAGCTACAGTAGGATTAGAGAATTAATTTTCTTATATTGTTTTTGAAAAGTTCAGCCAAAGCTCACTATGTGAGTTTTGCTTGTCCTGAAAACGTTGATCTCTTCCATTAATCCAAGTGGGCATAAGAATCTTCTGTATGCCTGCTACGCAACAGTGTGGGAAAATAGCCAGCATAGCTGTTGTACAGTCACAATGTCTAGAAAACTCCTTGATGTTACAAGTAATAGATCATGGCCTTAACTCAGGGGCTCGTGTGCATCATTGGAAAAAATCACCTGGTATAGCCTTCCATTACCTGCTATTTCAGTGGAAGGGGCTTACATGCTTAAATAGTTTTGCATGCCAAACTCCCTGCTCATATTAACAGTAAATGTTCTTAATTTAGCGTAATCCTTGACATCCTAGCTTTTTATGGTACAGAAGTTTTATGTTGGATAGATTTCAAGCATACAGTTTCCAGCTTGCTGTCAGGTCCATGCCACTTGTGAGCTCAGAATGTATAGTTTAGTTTTAGACTCCTGTTATTTCTACAGAAACCCAAGGATCATCTTCAGTTTTGAAATACATGTAACAAGCAGGGGCTAGCTGGGATTTATGGAAGGGTTTCTGAGCCCTTACAAACTTGTGCAGGTTGATTCCTCTCCCCCCCCCCCCCCCCATGCTTAACTATTCTGAACATTCTCTTTTGAAGCGTTTTCAGCACTCGTCAGACTGAGCTCTCATCCGGGGGGGGGGGGGAGTCCTATTTTTCCACATCCCTTGAGTAGGCTTTCTGTTGGGTGGCATGGGTTTGCTTCTTTAATGATCAAAACAGGGTCTGACTGCTTTACTATTAGATACAGTGGCAAGCTTTTGAGAAATAACTGGAGGTGGGGAATGATTTGAAAGCTTCACCCCACCACTTGCTGTTTTCCCCTCCTGGATTCTCTGAGCACTCAAGGCATAAGCAGGCTACTTTCCCTTCCCCTTTCCTTAAAATGATACTCAGTTGTGCTCAACATTATCCTTTCTGGATCTTAAGGGTTTCCCCCCTTTTTAACTTGATTGAGTTTTCTGCATACAAGTCCCCCCAAGTAGGTAGAGACTTCCACCTTGCCTTTGGGTGGCTTTCATTATCCACATGATTCAGCCAGTTTACCATTAGAAACAACGATCAGCATAAACTGCAAAGACCATCCCATTCATAAGCCCCATTGAAATTAATTGTACTCTTTTGAAGAGTATGGAAGGGGAAAAGCCATTATCTTATATGACTTCAGGGAATCTGTAACCGAAGCAATTACTGGTGGAGTGTACCTACTGTGGCTCTGGCTGTTGTGGCTGCAATGAAATTAGTGGGCAGCTTTTATCAGAAAAGCATAGGGAGGTTTGGGAAGGGAGGCTTTTTTCCTGCTGTTTTCCTAGTTCCTGCCCTCACCCCCTTTTGTGGTGCAGAGTTTCAGTTTCACTTGGTCTGTACGAACATGCGACGATGCATTCCAAATTCTGCTAAAAAAGATGTTTTATGCCCAAAGATGCAAATATCCTAATTTTACAGAGTACGGGAGGTCACATAATGGAGGTGGGGGAATTAGCACCCTACATGGAAGACTGGCTTGTATCCTGTCACTCTGTTCGACTAAGCAATGTGGAAGAGGCTGTTTCTACAGAGGAAGACTCTGGCACGCTTCGCTGAGTAGGATACTTCCCTGTGTCTGAAGTAGTGGATCCCATATTCAGATGACCATGTTTAAATAATATGGTAGAGGCAGGGCAGAATGATACAAGGCCCCAGGTCTGCTCCCAGCCTTGCAAGAAGCGGGAAATAGTAACGTGAGAGCAGCCCCGTTATTTTAAATCTGCAGAGTGAATCTCCAGGACTTTCCCATGCTGGAGTTGGTAGTTCAAATTCTGTGTTGCATGACCACAGGTGGCGGTGGGATTTAGGCTTGAGCTATTTGCATTTCAGTTGCACTTAGGTTGTGCAAATGTGTGTTCATCTTTTCTTTCTCTTGGGTTCTCTGTTGTGCAATATTGTTAAATAATATTGGAGGAGGGACTGTTCCCTTGTATGGGTAAAATTACTTTTCTTTATCGCAAAGCATTTATTTGCAAAACATTTCCAGTATGTGGTTAGGCAGTCTCTGAGATTGCTGCAAAACATCTGCTGCTTTCTTAACGCCGGAATGCTCACCCCTGGATGTGAATTAACTGCTGCATCGGCTTTTCAGTGTCCTCAACACAGCTTGAATGGAGGGCATTGTATGGCTTTGAGATCTGACAAGAGCATACAAAGTAAACAGCAGATTCCCTGCGGCAGGAGGAAATTTTTCTCCCTTGTTTAGGCTTCCTGTGACCATCCTATAATGATAGAGACACAGTGTTCATTCAGAGCAAAGCTTTTTGAAAGCAGTGGATGCATCCTGTTTAATTACATGAAAATTGGATCAGTCTTCAGTGTTGCTGGCTCCATAGTTCTCCTTGGCAAGTAAACATACTACTGTTTTCAAGCAAAGATTGTAACAAACACTAGTTACCAGTCCATCTATTTCCTCTGATTGGAAAAAATCATTCCAATCCCGAAGGCATAGCCAGGCCTCTCCCAGACCAGCTACCTGAATACCGTTTAACCTTCGGTGTACAAAGCATGAGCTCTACGGAGATACGGCTACTCCTCATTATCCATCTGTCCAACAGCCATGTTTCACATTTGTAGCTTCTTTCCAGCACAAATTCCCTACCATTACATGGACACGTTGCATGGACTGTTCTCCATTCCAGCTGTGCTGTAGAGCCTAAACTCTGCCAGCTGAACCACCCATTCTAGGTAGGGATATATCTCTTGACTCAACATCCACGCCAGTTCCAGGTTTCAAGTATCACTTAACTTTATTTCAGGGTATAACCAGATGTGAGCATTTCTGCAGCTCCCAGCGGTTTTAGAATGTAATTATCAGGCACATGGGAGCCCAGTTTGTAAATTTCTCCCTAGAGGCCAATAGCAACTCCCAGGCAATTTCAGGTTGGGGGAGGGAAGGCTTAACTCCCTCCCCTCGTGCCACATTCCCAATCTGAATCAGACCCTCAAGTGCCTGATAATTAAATTAAAAAACACGGAGAGCTGTGGAGAGGCACACATCTGACTGGACCCCTAGCCTCTCGTACCCACTTCTCTCTTGCTTGGCACTCCATATTTCAGTCTATTCAGAATCAGATTTTGACAGCAAAAATAAAACTGAGTAGAAAAGGGGAGTCTATTTCACATAAAAATTCACAAAAAGGATAGAACCTCTCTGCAGGTGCCCCTCATACAGGTCGACCGGAAGCAAATTATTTTTCAATTGCAAATGCAAAATATGAAACATGAAAAAACTAATCTCAACTCCAATTTTGGTTTCTCTGCTGTTGGGGAACTTTCCCCTCCCTCTTTTAAGAGCAGTCTGAAACATCCGTTAATTACAGGAGTGATTAGTCAGCTATCTCATTCATAACAGGAGATTCTTGTTCTTTGATAGAGTCCTTCCAAAAACATCTTTATCTTCACCACCATGGCCTGAAATCAGACTGCCAGATCCAGCCGAAGAGGCAAAGCACCATGTTGGTAAGTAACTGTTCAAAAGCTCAGAGTTTCCCTTTTTTTGCAGTCCGTTTCTCATTGCCCCTCATTTGTTGCCGAGCTCTGTCCTTCAGCGGAGCACATGAACAGAGACCGGGTAGGGAAAACAGACTCAAGAGAAGCAGTGGGGGAGGAAAGATGTCAATAAATTTAAGTTGGAAGCAGAAGGTCCTGCTTGCAAGTGAAAAGATTTATTTGTAGCCAAGCCATCCTGCAGTGTGAATACTGGCTTGCACACTTGCTTGTGAGCAAGTGCTCAACTTGCCATTGCAGTGCTTCTGACCACACATTGCTAGAAACATTGGAGTAAAATTAGTATACTTTGTTAGTCTTAGGTTTCAGGTTACAGGGACTTGCATGGGGGGATTTTTGAATCTTAGTTGTTTTAGAGGAGCTGTTTATAGATAGATATAATCGACAAGTAAAATGAGATAAAATAATGATGCTAGATGAAGATCTGGGTTAGAAAATCTTATTTGTTTTAGTCTCTCTAGGTCAAACACTTCTTTTATGCTATAAGAATAATATACAATATTTTAGACCTCTTACTAGTTTTGAGCTTTTACCGTATGATCCTGATCAACATGGATTAAAAGTTAAAATATATTCCTTGATGAGTGTAGATAAAGCTCATCATGACAAATGCCAGTTTAAGAAAAACTGAGAAAGAGCTTGGTATAGAATTTAGTTTTCTCAACAAAACTGATGTAAACTTTTAAAAGAGATCTGTAAACTAGTAAAGCTGTAGTTAGGAAGAACTCTTTGAAAATGATGTTTCAGTGGTACTACACCTCAAATGACTTGTTTGAAGTATTTATGCTGGCGATATAAAAAACATTCTGGTACTTCTGTGTCTTCTGGGATTGCAACACTGTGAAAAGATATTGGGGAAATATTCATAAAGAGACTGAGATACTTGATGGTTATGAATTGCAAATTAAGCCATTGTTTATCTATTTATACTATATTAGAAAAAAATCTAAAATCTTACTTGTGTCTGATTTTTAAAATGATTTTTTCAGCTCTTAGTTTTATGTTGAACTATCCAGGCACTTCGAAGTCTAAAAACCTGGGTATGCCAAATCTGGTTTGTTACAGTCTCCGCATATAAGCGAACTGAAGGTGAAATGTTACAAGAAATATTTTATCACTGTTGGCTGACCTTTATTGGCATAAAGGAACAGGGTAAAAAGGAAATTTTAGATCAGACTGAAAATGTATTTCAGTATACAAATTTAAATTGATGTGTTTGGATAATATTTTAGCTTAACTGTATTTGTTTATTGGAAAGCAATTTATTTGTATTTTTCTTTGGAATGTTTTTCATTTTAATATTAAGATATATTTTGATACTTTAATTTAAAAAGAAGAGCTGTTTATAAACCCAATAGCACACGGAATCTGTAACTCTTTTATTTTCTGTCCTCTGTAAATCAGGAAAAGATTAGTTAGCGCTTTCCTGAGTAGCAGATTACTTGTCAAAAGCTCAGCGATTCATGGTCCATTGTGTCTCAACAAGTATTAGAATCATTTCAAGACCTTTTCCAAGCAAATCAAAGGGAGGTAGAACTTGGAAAAGGCTCTAATGTTCAGAGCTGTGCAGTTATATTTCACTTGTACTACAGTAGCTCTCGTTGCATAGCTAAAGTACGCTCCTCAGCAACCATGAAACTGCTTTGAGAAAGAGCTGCTTTGGGATCATGGGAAACCATCGCCAGCCAAGGTTTACAGTACTAACCTAGGTGGAGCATTCGTTCTGACGATATTGGTCTGACTTCCTCAGCCCTTTATAATCTTAAAATAAGGTATGACTCTCAAAAACGCAACAGAGAAGTAATGTTCACATTGTGAACTTTGCGTTGTGATAGCTGTGTTGTGCCATCTTTGGAAGACTGATAGTGGCTCTTTAGAAGTTAGGGCAGAGAGTAAATAAGAGAATTGAGAACCAGGAAGCAAAATTGTCCAGGCTGATGATGGATGACGGCTTTATTAGGGTGTTCTACAGTTGTGAACAGTTGTTCTTAATGGAATGCAACATTTAAACCACTAGAATTTTCTTTTCTTTTTCAGCAAGTGGTGCTAGAAAAGCATCACAGCCATCTGCACAGTCCTTTACGAAAATCAATTTATTCAGACTTGCTTACATTCCTTTTCTTTATCATTGCATTAAAGACCTTTTAGCTATTTGATCAAGTGGCAGTTTAATCCAGTGGGACAATACTCCTTTTACCATAAAGAACTTTTAATGTTTTTAATACTAAGGAAGATTTTTGACTCTAGTGGGCATAAAAAGAGATCAAATATTCCTTTGGATCAGATACTGTAATTCTTACTGCCTGTCTTATCATCCCATATATTTGTGCTGGCATGAGATTGGCTTTTAAAATTCTGAAAATCTGAGGGCTTGTTAGAAATCTCAGGAGTGAACAATTTGGAGATTGCATTCCACTTCACAAATTCTCCTCTTCCAGAATTCTCCAAGTTCTTAGTGACTTATGCAGGATAATTTCCTTTCCTTTTTTCCCTTTAATTAACTCTCAACTGCTCTCAACATTTAATGCTCCTAGAGTATATTTAGGCCTCATCAGGCCATTTGAGAGGGTGTCTTTTTTCTTTGAGTTTAACCTACTGTCTTATTTTTGTGTGTGTGTGTACCTGGAAAACCCTAAATAGGTAGAGATCCCTACTGTTTTCATGACTGGCACAAGAGCTAACCACATTGCTATTAGATCCGGGGATTCAGATATCAAATGGTCACATGGGCTGTGGGCTCCTTGATCAGAACTCAGTGGGCCACCTCAGGCTCTACCACATGACATCACCAAGAGCTGTCCTGTGACATCACAATTCTACTCCCCTCAAACCATTTATAACCCGGGGGGGGGGGGGGGGGCGGGATCGCTTTTCCTTCTCTGGCCCAACCAGTCTGGTTCTGTACCTTTATACCATTTGACCTTGCAAATCATGACAGTGAAAAAACCAGGAATCCTGCAAAGGAAGAGACTTATTTCCCAAATGAAAAGAATAACTGGCTACACCTACAATTACCAGCTTCTAACCCAGCACCTTCTCAGGAAGGTACTTTCAAGACCTAATTTCCTCCTCCTACAGTCCTCTCTCTTCAATAAAGCTATCAGTGCCAGCATAAGAGACAGGGGAGAAAGACATTACGTTACTACTGGAAGAACTCATGTTGCCCATTGCATAATCGGGGGGGGGGGGGGGGGGGGACACCTGCCGTACGTCTTCCTGTTTTTTCTTTGTCCTTCTCTGCCCTTTCTTAAATCTACCACCACCTGAATACATGAGGGAACATCTGGTTTTTGCTACCACTGCTTGCCTCAGCTGGCACCCACGATCTGCCCCTCTTTCTGAGGCATTGCAGGCACCATAGCAACCACTCCATCCCAGCCAGCTACATCAGGAGGCCCAGATGTCTTATGGGAGAAGCCCTTCTTCTGTGAAGTATCTGGACCTCTCACTGTGGCTGGCTGGGATATGGCAGTTGCAAGATCTTACCTCAGTTCAGGCTAAGGCAATAAAGTTACTATAGCAACTCTGCAATGCCCAGTCATGCCAAGCACACCCTAGGAAGGAGTCTATGCAGCAGTGTACTTTTTTTTTTTTTAACCCCAAGAGCTGTCTGTAGCATAGAGCAGCCACTAAGAATATGGAAGTTGGTCATCCCTGGTATAATAATGAAGTTATAATAACACTATAATAATGATTTTACCCCAGTACAAATGACAAAATGCAGTGAAATGTTCCTTGCAGAAGTGAATCTCGGCTGGCTGCATTCTAGCCTTCCCTCTGATGGGTTTCTTGATGGTGTAGAGAAAGGAGCTGTCAGGAGGAGTAAGATCCAGACATAACAGAGGACTGCCTGGAAACTTCTGGGTTACGTGTGTGTGTGACCTGATGGATTTTATATAAGCAAAAATTGATGGTATGTTGATAGCTGCTTTGGATTCTTAGGAAGAAAGGTAGGATCAATGCTTTAAAATAAAATAAATGGACATCGTGTTGATGTGAAAGATTTTGTTTTATCTGAGGCTCACACACACACACATGGTCTCAGTATGCATATTCAAAATTCATACTTCATCTCTTTACTAATTTACCAATTTTCCCCAGAGCTTGTGCAGAAAGTGAATGAACAAATTGCTGACAGACAGTATGGAAGGCTATTTGCAGTGGTTCACTTTGCCAGCAGACAATGGAAAGTAACCAGTGAAGACTTGATTTTAATTGAAAGTCACATCCCAGCTGAATGTGGAGCCAGAATCCGGATGGAGAAGGTGAGCTTCCTGTTCTCACTCAGGACACAACTACATGATACAACATCCCTGGGGACAATCCGAGTTTCTGTTGCTTTAAAAATGCCTTTGGCCCCAGTCCTGCCTAGGACCGTCAGATGGAGGAGGGGCACATGTGCTGCTTGTCAAGAGCTCAAATGTCCCAGGCGTTTGGGCTCTTGAAAAACAACGTGGGGGTAGACAGGAGCCTGTTGCCCCCCTCTGCCACGGCCACGAGTAGGATCAGGCCCCTACAGCATTTTTAAAGCAACAGAATTTCTGAAGTACTCATTTAGCTGTGCCCTCAGAGCTATCTTTTGCATAGACCCGTTAGATTTAATATTGAGCGGGCCACTTGGCCTTCATAGAGTCTTTAAATCGCCTTTAAAATTCTATGATTATTATCACTTTTTTTAATCAGTATAGAACTGATTGTGCTTCAGTTGCACACTGACATTTTGAAAGGAAGCTGAAAACAGAATAGCAAGATCTCTGAGGACCAAAAGTCTGTTTAGAATTTTTTTTTTGGATTATGAAGCAAAGGTTACTAATTTCTTTTAAATATTGTATTTTTTGAGATACAATGTCTCCTCTTTCTTTAGTAGCACTTTATTTATTTATTTATTTAAACACTTATATCCTGCCTTTCCTCATGGTTCAAGGTAGCTTACAATAATAGTTTAAAACATTTAACATTAAAGCCAAAAATAAAATAGCAAACCCCTCCCACTTCCCTTAAAATATGCCTGCCATTCAAACCTCCTCAAAGGCCCCTAGCAAACAGTGCCTCCTGAAGCGATAATATTTTAGAAGCAGTAATAGGTACATGTATGAATCTCTCCCCCTTCTGAAAGGAAATGCTGGAATACTCGGTAACAAGAATGTTCACTGCCAAGGCTAGCTATCCACATGTCGTAGAGTTGCCAAGGCTAGCTATCCACATGTCGTAGAGTTGCCAACTGCCTAGAGAGAAAAAAAGTAATGTCCCATTAATACAGGCTGAATGTATGGAAATGGGCAGATGAAGCTTTTCATGGCATGGAAGTAAATAACATCACATCAAGCCTCTGTTAAGGAGGTGAATGCTGTTCTTCAGGCCTTTTGGCAATCCAAACTAGGTGGCTGAAGATGAGCTTTCTGAATGTGGAAAAGAATCTAGTTGCAGATACCCGTATTACTTTCTGCTGGGCTTTAACTTTAATCCCAGAATCTCACATCTGAAAAATTCTGGCAACCTATAGTAAAAGACAGTTTATCTATTCAGTTCAAACCAGTCAGGGTCATTCTTCTAGGTATCATTCCTAAGCCCGTCCCCAAAACAGAAGTATGCCTTCCGAATAATGGCACTGATAAGAAATGCCTTCCAGTTTGATCGATTGCCGTTCGGTGTTGGCACACCTATATAATTGATGCATGTTACCTGCTTTGGATAGCATTTCTTGACAGGGGCACGCCCTTCGAAATATCCAGCTTAATCCACTTTTAATGTTAACATGGAACCTCGTCCATCCAAGTCTTAGATAAAACACCACAAGTGAGTGATCATCATATGTATTCTAGTCAAGTGCCTATTGATGGAATTATTTAGCAAGGGGAAGAGGTTTCTTAGAAACCTGTTTCTGTGGCGTCCAGTGCTGAGGGACCTTCTCTGGGTATCGTGCTGCTGTCAGCCACATACTACATCCTTGGGTGGAATAGATGAGACATTTGCAAGAAGCTGACAGCTGGAAGGGCAGAAATTCAGAACAGTGTGAAAAGGTCTTGCGTTTATGTTTAAGCTTCCAGTAAATCCTAGCCGCATCTTGTCAGGATTTAACCGCACAACTTAAGAAGATGCCAATTATCTTCTTTGTGTGGCTTTGTACTGCTGCACTTGGTTGCAGCAGCTGGTTAGAAAGATGGACTAAAAAAAGACAGTTCTAATAAATTTGCAAAAATAGTTATCTTGTCCACAATGGAGTGCTTCCTGTGTTCTTGATGCCAAAGGATAGCTAGATCTGCCATTCCCTGTACACTCATACTGCCCTCGGTGTTACCAAGAAAAGGACCACCACAAGAAGTGCCTTTTCCTTTGAAAGTGTGTGGAGATTACAGTAACTGACAGAATTTCTTTGTGTATGAAGATAGGAATTAATACATTTAATTATCTGTCATCTCTCAAAAGCAAATTTTATCCTTTTTTTTTGTTTTAAGTGAGCTTAGTTAAAAGTACAAACACAGTTCTCAGCAAATACAGTATGTGTTGGACTGGCCTGTTTCTTCTCTACCTTTGCATTATAGTCAGCTGTAAACTGTAGCTAGAAAACAAAATAACCATATTTTAATGAGCCTGTTCTTCAAATACATTTTGATACTGTTGCTGGGTAATGATATTGTGACAATGACATAATAATAAGAAGAGAAGATTGGATTTATACCCCGCCCTCCACTCACTTGGAGTCTCAGAGCGCCTTACAAACTCCTTTCCCTTCCCCTCCCCACAACAGAGACCCTGTGAGGTAGGTGGGGCTGAGAGAGCTCTGAAACAACTGTCCTTGAGAGAACAGCTGGTACAGAACTATGGCTTGCCCAAGGTCATCCAGCCAGGTGCAAGTGGAGGAGTGGGGAATCAAACCTGGTTCTCCCAGATTAGAGTCCGCGCACTTAACCACTACACCAAACTGGCTCATAATGATGGATGTGCATCCTTCGATCTTGCCTAGGTATTGCTGGTTGGTGCAGAAGACTTCACTCTGCTTGGGAGGCCACTTCTGGGGTAAGATATACTTTGGAATAGTTCTGTCCTTGAATTTAGCTGCCAACCTTATAGAAATGTTTTCTGGACTATGAAGTTCACTGAAAACCGCGCTGGAAGCTTAAGAAGGAGTGTCTACAAATCACCCTAACATAACAGAGATGGGGAGAAAAAGAGACAGTTGTTTGTGTAACTATGTCTTATTCATCCTCTCCTTAGAGTAACTGAAAGAGTATAGGTCTGCACTTAGAAGGAGAGAGTGAGGGTCTAATCTGAGTTGAAGGCTCCTGCTGCTGAGAGCAGGCTGGAGACAGTTCACCAAACCAGTTAAAAGCCCTGAAGCCTCAGTATCTGGGAGAGAGGTTTCGGGGCTGAAAATTACCTCCCATTTCGATTTCAATGCCTGAGGCTTTTTCCTCATGCTGTTATCTTGCCTGTGGAGTGGGCCACACAGAGGCTCCTGAGATATATTCTGTGGGGTAGTAAAACAAATATTTGGCACAAAGAGAGCACATTGAAGAGATGAAACGTTTGTTAAGGGCTGTAATGTCAATGGACACTATATCAATCAGGGCATGTCTTACAGATCACTTAGTTCATGTTGCTTATGTTGACGTGATTTCTTTCCTCTTAAGTAGAGAAATGTCCTGAATTAGAAACAATTTTGGCTTTTGATGGCCGAGGCTGCTATTGACCAGGTACTTCTGTGTGGCATCTCCCCCACCCTTTTCCTGGCATCCCGTATATAGATCCTGAATCCTTTGAGGTTAAAAGGTACTGGTTGGCAGTATAGGGACTGTAAATAGGAAAGTCCTTGGGGGTTTTATGTAGGAAGTAGTGCATTCAGGTTACCCTGAATGTTACAGATTCAGTTACCCACTTGGCAGTGCTTATCTTTACTCCATCTAGATCTAACATAATTCCCTCATTCTGTTTGGGACCATTCAATTTGATATGGTGTCTACTGTGGTTGCGCAAGCTTATCAGTTGGTGCCAATCTCAGTTGCATTGTGTCATGAGGATTTGTGATAATGAGGCCTTCCTAGATGGCTGAAAGGAAAGATGGGGCCATATTGCACGTGCAGCGGTTTGGGGGGGGAAGATTATAATGAGTGCACACCAGCCTAGCTTGCAGCATTGTCTCCCTCCAAATGTGGGCTCCTGGGCAAGCCGTGACTGTGATGAGTCCTTAATTTGAGTGAACTGAGTAATGCAAAGCTTTTCTGATTTTTTTGTTTGTTTAATTAATGTTAGTATTAGAGCAGTAAATTGCTACTAGCCCTAGTTTTGCTTGGCGCTGTTCATGCCATTTTATGATTTCTGAAGTGTCTTTCTTGGAAGCAGGATGGACTGGATCATACTAATAGCACCCACAAGTAGAGGGTGTTGTTGTTCAGTCACATAGTTGAGTCTGACTCTTCGCAACCCCCTGGACCACATCGCGCCAGGCCCTCCTGTCTTCCATCATGCTCCGGAGTTTGCTTAATTTCATGTTTGTTGCATCGATAACACTGTCGAGCCATCTCATCCTTTGCCGTCCCCTTCTTCTTTAACCTTCAATCTTTCCCAGCATCAGGGTCTTCTCCAGTGAGCGCTCCCTTCTCATTTGGTGGCCAAAGTATTTGAGCTTCAGGATCTGGCCCTCCAGAGAACAGTCAGGGTTGGTTTCTTTTAGGATTGACTGATTTGATCTCCTTGCACTCTCAAGAGTCTTCTCCAGCACCATAATTCGAAAGAATCTATTCTTCAGCGCTCAGCCTTCCTTATAGTCCAACTCTCGCAGCCGTACATCACTACTGGGAATAGCATCGCTTTGACCATACGGACTTTTGTTGGCAGGGTGACGTCTCTACTTTTTATTATGCTGTCTAGGTTTGCCATCGCCTTCCTCCCAAGGAGCAGGCGTCTTTTAATTTCATGGCTGCAGTCACCGTCTGCAGTGATCTTAGATCCCAGGAACATGAAGTCTGTCACTAGGGGGTAAATGGTAGCCAGGTATTTTCCTCTTAGAGCTGCAGAGTTCCAGCTAGTAATACCTCTCAAGTGGTTAACATTTCCTTTGTTCTTCTATGAGCTCAATCACTGTACAGTTATGACAGATATCCCTGGTAGCTAGGCATTGGCACGGACCCTTCATGTTCCAAAGCACATTAACTTGGTTGACCTTTTCAGTTGTTGTTTTTTTTTTAAGACAGAATCATTCATTGGCAAAATTATCTTTAAAGTTCTTCAACAGGAAAGTGATTCCAGTAATGAGCTTTTAATGCTTCTCTGGAATAGGAAGACATGACAAAGTGCCAGGTCCTCGATTCATTAATCCTCAGACTTCCTAAGACATGGGACTAATTTCAGAAAGCAGTGGCCCTGCTCTCTTAGAAGCATGCGGGCTGATCATCCAGAATCTTCTGCCCCTTGCTGTCATGGATATGTCTGTGCAATTCTTAGAATCAGGTTACAGTGAGGAATCATAACCGTACTTTTTCTCTTTCCGTGTCTTCTCCTGTCCAAACTGAATGAATTGGTAAAAGGAATGTTTTGTCACACTAGTTAAGATGTGAAAAGAGCTGTGTGCAAAGTTTTCTCAAAAAGCTCTGGAATCCGCACAATAGCATGTGGAACCTCTGGTTTAAAAAGCATTTCAAATCCAGGCTCCTCGTTAGCCTTTCTTTCTATTTCAAAGGCTTTGCACAGTACTGTAAAGATTACTTCTATATGAAAGTTTTGCTCCATGTTCCCCCCACCAAACTGCACCTTGGGGGGGGGGGGGGCTTCCATGCAACATCATTGTGTAGTCATACACCTTCTGGCTTCTCTCTTCCTTTACTATGTGGTTTCCTAAACCTGCTTTGCTAACATCTTTGTGGGAAGATGGTACTCAGAACAGTTCTGGGATTTCTGCATCTTCCCCCCCACCCATACAGTGCCATTTCCTGCAACACACACACCAGCAGACTTTTTGTTAGCTGTTTTTAAAAAGCAGTAGTTTCATCATGACAGTGTCATTAAACTACAGGTGATAAACCTGTTACAGAAGATAAACATCCTCTTAGAATAACACAAGCTTATACGTGAGGCCATTAAATCCTAAAGCCTGTGATGCTCCATCTTGGACCCATCCTGGGAGGATGAATGCAGAGGCTCTTTGTAAATATAGGATTAGCTAGCAAAATCCTTTTTTGATCTTTCTTTCAAGTGGTCTGCCTAAAACTAGCTGTCTGGAGATTGTTTCAAAGTATGCTTTCTAGGATTTATGTTTAGTTAATAAAGTTAAATTTTACTTACTGGGTGTTCTCTGAAGACTGCTCAGAAGATCCTACTGGAAAAGCTAAGAGAGTTCAGTTACGCTAACCGGCTCCTTAAGTTCTGAAAAGGCCTGCAGTGATGGATTCAGACAAAGAGAGTCGGAAGGTGGGGAGAGCAGCCCACATGCCTCCATTTCTCTCACACACAGCCCTTGCAAAAGGATCCAGATTCAAAAGAATTTCCTTTTGCTGATGGCAGGTCCTACCTTGGAAGGCTCCCAAACAGGCTGTGGAAGCTTTTCAACACCAGACCTTTTTGGTTCTTGGCCAACTCAGAGTGGGCGGCTGAGTCCTAACAAAAGGGAAAGAGCAAGGGTGGCCGAGGGACACCGAGGAAGGGTCTGTGACAATACCTACGGCAGATTTTGGAAGCAAGCTGGCACCAGGCACTCCAGCAGCATGGGGGAGGTCAAGCAGGAAGGGCAGCACAGAGAACTCAGCTTGTGAAGAGCCTCAGTTGCCACTGCAAATGCCTCTGCTCTTGTAGGAGCAAGGAGAACACAAGGGGGACTCGTCCCTGTATGAAAGCAACCGAACGTTCACAGCTCATAATTAGTGAAGGCAGTATAACTAGCTAGGTTAACTTTCCAAAGACAGACAGTAAGTCTGTGGCTGAACTGAGATTTGAAGGCAGCAGTTTCCAGTCTGTGGTTAACTCATTGTCCACTAGACAGCACTATTTTTAAAACAAGAGGAAGAAGAAGATCAAAAGCTTGCTGGTTTGGCTTATATCCTGCTTGCTGGTCGCAGCCAGGAAGCTGATCGGTTATTTGGGGGTCTCCAATCGAATTCAAAAGTAGTTGTTTGCACAGCTACAGACTACTTTCTCGCAGCAGCCGTCCCCCATTGTCGTCGTCGTCTTTTTGCTCTCAAGTTGCAGCCAATTTATGGCAACCCTGTGGGTTTTTCAAGGCAAGAGATGTTCAGAAGTGTTTTGCCACTGCCTGCCTCTGCATTAACCAGAGGTTGAAAGGGACTACAGGGGGCATATGAGGAAAATCCCCATCTGCCAGCACTCTCTGATGATAGTTGGTTGAATCCATCCTATGGCCACGGTGCTATTTGCATCGTGATGTCATAAATGTAGATGGAATATTTACTAGTAGAGCCAGTTTTTATAGGAACTTGAGCAGCCAAGCTGCTGCCAGAGCTCTAAAAAACGAGTTACTCTGTTGTATATAATATGAAGCTTTTAATTTTGACCAAAGGGAGTTTCATTGCAGTGTGATAAAACTTCTGCTTGACTGCAGGCTTTAAGAAAATGTGCTGGATAACTAGTGCAGAATAGGTCTTTTGCCGAAGTCTTTGAACAGCTGATAAGACATCAGGTTCTCCACGAAATGTAAGATCAGAATATTTTTCCTCTGATGTTAATCTTATGGCTGTCCTTTGCAGATATAATGGACTCTCTGTTATCACATTTCACTGTGTCCCCCTATGTGGTTTCTAGTCACCACGACCTGGTGCAGTCTTTGCTTTTGTGTATATAGGATTGTATTCTGCCAAATAATAGTGTAGCATGCTGGCAAACCCACATCTTCCCCATTTTCCCCTTCTTTTAGAAGCCCCCTTTTATTGTTGAAAAGCTTATGGTGGAAGTCTGGGACCTGCATGGGTTAAAAAAACAACCACCATCATGTGAGTGGGGGGGGGGGGAGAGCTGCAGCAAGGAGAGGTATCGGCGAACTCACCACTCCTCCCTCTTCAGCTGGCATAGCCTCTTCTACCTTAGTGTGTGGCATCACTCCCTCATCTGCATGTCTTTCTTTTCACACAGGTCCTGTAACTTCCAGCACCAGCTTTTAGGGGGTCAAATGGGGCTGCTAGAGCAAGGAGAATGTAAAATTATAAGGTTCTTAGGCTAGTGACAAGTTCTTTTTGGCTTATGTTCATAAAATATCCCTGACAAACAGGTATGTAGGCCATGAATCATGAAAGGTGAAGACCAGCACCATGGCTATCAATGAAGAGAATACAAAATGAGAGTAATACGCTGCCAGTGCTCAATCCCTGATAGCAAACGAACGATCACATTTTGTATGTTACAGTTTCCAATTAGTCTGCAAGGGCAGACTCACATTTCTTAACACAGGCCGATTTCGCACTAGCGTTTGCCCCAGGTTTGCCCTCATGCTTGCACCAGAACTTCTGGTCAATTTCACACCAGTTGCTCTGGGCTCACTTTTGCTATGAAGTATCGCCCTGCTGCACCTGAGTTTGCCTGGAGCAAACAAATCCTGTTTTTAGAGAGAACCCAAAATGAAAACACGCCCACTCACCCGCCTTTCATCAGGGCCGCCCCATTGTGGGAGTTTCTAATTTTTTTTCGAGAAAGCCCTTCGTCATGCTATATCGAAAGGGCTGAGGTTCCAAGTGGGAAAATGAAGAAAATACTCCAGAGGAAACTGGGAGGGGAAATTCCAGAGAGAACGAGAGGCAACTGGCCAGTGCGAAATCGGCCACAGTTTCTGCCTTTCATCCCTCTCTCAGATAATTCTGTTACTCTCTCTCTCTCTCTCTTGGTTCCCTTTGGTTTTTTTCATTCCTTCTCAACTACTCACTCATTTGTTAAAATTTTCTCTTGTTTTTGTAACATGCATGTATTTATTTAAATATCCCATCTTTCTTATAACACAGTCAGGACCCAAGGTGGGTGACAATAGATAACATCCAAAAAAATAATCTGTTAAAAGAATTAAAACATATAATTAAAACACAATTAAAATAGATGAGCCAGAGCCTGCTAATATGTGTAACATTCAGCCTTTCCTCTAAATCTCGTCTCTCACCTTGTCTAATGCAACAGCTTCTCAGATACCTTTCTTGAATTCAGCAATCTGCATAATCCGTTCGTCAGTATGATATATGTTACTTCTCTATTCCTCTCTCTGCATTGGCTCCCTCAGATTTTCTCACCTTGTATTGAACTTCTCACACATATACAATTTCCCTCTTCCCCGTCTCTTGTTTTGTCTCTTTCGGAAAGTAAGCATGGCACAACTTATGCCTGATTTTAAACTAAATTGCCTAGCACTCTAGAATAATAATTGTTATAATAATGCCTATTATTATAACAATTATTATTCTAGAGTGCTAGGCTATTATTATTATTATTTAACAAGAACGACAATATTGCTGCTTTGCTTTTTAATGGCAACCCTGTTGATCAGAGGAGAATATCAGCAGCTCGTTTGTTTCCCTCTTTCCATTGCTATACAGAAAGGACCTTGTCCGTGTGGAGGCTACGGTTATTGAAAAGACAGAATCTTGGCCAAAAATTAATATGAGGTTTCGTCGAAAATGCCATTTCCAGAGGAAGATAAGTAAGATTAAAATATATATATATATGTATATAAATCTTTTTTCCCCAGTCCTCAGAACACAGAATGATGTAGTTACACTTAGTTGGTGCTATACAAAACAATAATGATGTTGGAATATGATCCACAATGATCACATTTCCAAAGAGTGCAATAAGGTGTGTGTGGATGAATGTGTGCACACGCGAAGGGCAGAACAACCCAGATTGTCAATAAACCCTTTTCAGTTTAGCTTTCTCTACAGTAAAAGTGTTTGTTCCCTTCAGTCATACACCAATCTTTATGTATGAATCCACAGATGCTAACAAGCTGAAACAACATCTTTAGGCAAGCTTTGATTAGCATGTTAACAAGGCAGTTTCTTTGGAATGACAGCTTATTCCTGAGTGCCTTAGGCAAGGATCTTCTCAGATGCATATTACTGAAACCTTTATTCTTCCCTGTGATCAGGATTGCTCCATTATTTGGGCCTTTATGTTAGTATTTAAAGTAATTCACCTGTAAAAGCTGTGCTCTGATTTTTACCTTTCTGTTCTCTTTCAGTTATGATTCAACCACAAACTATCCTCAGGATAAACACCATTGAAATTGCTCCCGTTCTGTCATGATGAATTCTTGGGCTTGGTTTGTTCTTTAGGGCGATTTGAAAATCAGAAGTGTTTCTGTTGCATTCTGTCATTGCCTCTACTAGAAATCTATTAGTAAATAAAACTCCTGTCTCCCCATTATTTCTCATTTGGTGGTGATGATTGTAGGACTACGCTCATAAAACTGGTAATCAGAGGATTCTTTCTCCTCTGATAGACATTTGGGAAGAATAGTATAGAACAGGTGTAGACCAGAACTTATAACGTCTCACTCAAGTCAATCACAGCCCATCAACTATGTCTGGAATCCCCAGGAAGAGCTCTTGAAGAAGAAGAAGAAGAAGAGATTGGATTTATACCCCGCCCTTCACTCACTTGGAGTCTCAGAGCGGCTTACAAACGCCTTTCCCTTCCCCTCCCCACAACAGACACCTTGTGAGGTAGGTGGGGCTGAGAGAGCTCTGAGACAACTGCCCTTGAGAGAACAGCTGGTACAGAGCTATGGCTTGCCCAAGGTCATCCAGCAGGTGCAAGTGGAGGAGTGGGGAATCAAACCCAGTTCTCCCAAATTAGAGTCCACACACCTAACCACTACAGCAAACTGGCTCTGGTTTTGTTGCCTGTCCAGGATTGCAAGAATGGGATGGAGTGGAGTGGCAGTGATTGTGGCTGGCAACAATACATGACTGGTGGACTGTGTTCATCTTGGGGTTTCCCAAGTTATACAGGTCTGGCTTGGGCTTTGTTATGTCCCTGTGCACTGAAGTCTGCCTCGTCTGTTTTCGGCAGCGGAAAGGGAACACACTCATTGCCTAACAGAGCATCTTCTGTTTAAGTAGCAGCAAAGTCCACTGTGCATGGAGTTCTCTAAATCACAGCTGTATAATAAAAGCATGAAACCAAGAATTTGTCTTTTTTCAAGAGGACCATGTCATGCTAAAAATTCCACCCTGCACTAGGGAAGGTCTGTGGCTTAGTGACAGAACGTGCAGGAGACCCTGTGTCCAATTTCTGGTCTCTCCAGTTAAAAGAATCTCAGGCAGCCTCCTGTCCTATGAGATCCCAGACAGCTACTGTCCGTCAGAGTAGACCGTACACAGCTAGAGACTCTGGATATGGTTTGATGGTGTGGATAGGCGGGAATAGGTCTCCTCAGTGCCTGGATGGGTGAAATCCTATATAAGCTGCCTTAAGTGTCATAATGGAAAAACGGGATTTAAATTCAATTTTCAAAAGATACCAAAGGTCTAGGGCAACTTCATAAAAATAGATCAGATTTTTCTGAAGTTCAGAGGTGCCATGATTGTTACCAACAAGTACTTTTTCTTGTTTAGCCTGGTTTTTCCAACCGCATTCTCTGATGGAACCCGCTCTAAAGCCCACGTTATTGCGAGGAATATATTCTCAGATAGTCACAACCCATTTTGTCTAAAGGAGATAAAAATCACTGTTTCACTGACTTCTAAAGCCATTAATTGAGATCCCTGCTTGAATCCTTTAGTGCTTGAGTTTAATGAGACGGATTACTAACCGTTCATTTTCCCCATTTCCTGATTCATACTGACAAAATGAACCGTTTCCCTCTTTTTAGTCCTCTGAGAAGCCGCCTAACCAAAAACTAATGACCTGTTAGGAATAGCTTGCATTGCTACATGGGAGAATAATTCATTGTTGGCCTGATTTAATACCTGCTTTTACAATTAACTTTACAGAAGCAATATTGTGCAAACTTTGTTCTGTGGAACAGGAAATGCCATACTGGTTTTCTTCAAAGTGCTTAAATGGTGCAAAAGTGAGAGAAATTTGGTAAGATGAAAACTTTTAACTGGACTTGTTTCTGTTAGTGAGTACATACTCTTATCCCTCAGGAAAATTCTTCAACCAGATTGAGAATGCCCAGTTTACCAATCCATTTGAGGGGGGTTTTTTTACATTAATTTGGTTCCACTGAAGCCAGCTGTTGCATCTGATATAACCTATATTCTGTGGGCTAATTCACATAGGTATGTGTATCACTTGATAGCTGTAAGTGATGACCCATAGAGACCCAGCAACACAAGTCAAACTTCCACATCTGCTGCTGTTATGCATTACATTTCAGTAGCTTCAGTTCACACATTTGGCTCCCAGTTTTCCAACTGCAGAGAAGGAAAGTGATAAACAGGCATGCCTGACCCTGTGCTTACTTGTGTTCTGTTGTTAAAATTCTTTGAGTTTTGATGAACGATTCAGTCAGCTGATTCTCTTTCATTGTCTTAGAAGCTGTAGTGAATATGAATCTTCTAAAGCTTGAAGGCAGACATAGGCACGACACTTTGTTCCAAACCAGCAAATTCATTACGGTCGAGACCAGCAAGGTTAAAATACAACTGTGACAACTAATACATAAAATTTAAAATCACAGCACAAATAAAATTCATACTTCAGCCTTTAGCATTTTCTTAAGACAAATAGTTCCGCTTTCTAAGAGCCAGTGCACAAAACCTTGCCACTGCATCAGACACAGGTGTTTGACTGTCTTCTAAAAAGAGTTTCACGGTCAAAATCAATATCATATTGTTCTGGCTTAAAACTGGAAAGTAGGGGAATAAGTATCTGAAGTCTGTCTTCTTGGTAATATGCACAGTGTAAGAGTGTAAGTGTAATTGATTCAACCACATTACTCGAACAAGCACAACATCGTTGCTGCGCAGGCTGTTGAGAAAATCTACCCTGTAGAACTGCAGATGGAAATGCATCAAAATGTGCTCTTGAGAAAGCCCAGCTATACCTCTCATAGGTGATATCTGAGAGGTAGGAGGGTACTATATAACTTGGTCCTTTTTTCAAATTCCTGTAGCTTAAAGGAAGTATTGCCTCATCGTTGTTCAAATATTTGTGGCTGTCCTAACTCTGTGAGAGGAGCATTATAACTCCAGCTATAGTTTTGGGGGAAAAAATAAAATAGAAACAGACTGGTGCTCGATCTCAGCATGGTCTCTTTGGTGTCTGTGTTTGGATGTGCATGTGACAGCTTTGTTGGGAGTCTTTGGAGTCATTCTCTAACCTGACTTATCAAAGATTTTCATGTTACCATTCTAAACTGGATGTTATTCATTGTTGGCCCAATTTCAAGTAAAGCAATACAGGGTTCATTCAGCGAATTTCCTTCCATTAATGAGCCGTCTCTGAAGCACAATGGCCATTTCAAACAATGGAGTCAAGGCATCTCAATGGTACCGCTATAGCACTAAACTATAGTGGTTTAGCACTATAGCACAACTTAAGAATGTTTTTTTTTAAGTCTGCAGAAGATTGCACAGCAAAAAAAGGGCAGGGAAAATGGGTCTGTCTAAAATGACAGAAAAAAACCCATTAGCAACCAGTTGCTAAAACGGAATACAAAGGTTGTTTGAAAATGGCCATCATCTCAGCATGAGACAGAATCGTTCTGGCTGCGAACAGAAAATATGTATTAGTGGCTTGAATTCAGAAATGCTGCACATGAAAGGAAGTGTGTTTCTGTGTCTATGAAGTATAGGGGCCATGCAGTTGAAATCATTACTAGAGGGAAAAATACTCCTGCAACAGTTAATTGCCTTAGTACATATCAGTGAACCAATGCGTATGGAATGCTAAGCAAAAATGAGCTTGCAAATGAGCCCATGCCCCAACTGTAGTAGTTAATCTTGTTGAAGTCAGTGGCAGTAGTCATTAGTAATACTTAGCATGCCTGCAGTATTCACAAACTGTTACGTACAGGGTCTCGATAATTTACATTTGTGGGGTTAGTTCCCTAGGAGGTATACTTCTTCAGTGCAATCTTATGCAGTTACGCCAGCGGAACTCCATTTAGTTCAGTGGAGTTAAACTGGAGTAACTCTACCTAGGACTGCATTGTCTTATAGTTGTTATTGGATGACAGGTGAAAAAGGCTGCTCCAGGTTGACTAGATAATTCGGTTAGGATAGTATTTTCTGTGTCTAAAGTCTCTGAATGAGACATGTCCCCCAACTTTTTAAAATTTATACTGCTGTTTTAGTTATTTTGTTGCAGAAACCAAAAGCGTGCCTCTTGGCTATTCACAAAGCAGAACTGCATAAAATTACCAGAGGAAAATGCTCTTCTAAGAAACATGCATACAGTATAATTTCATTGACCTGAGTGACCTGGAAGAAGGCCAGAATACTCAGCTAACCAGAAGCTGAGATAAATGGGAGTGCTGTTTAATTAGTACTTCTCTGACCTAAGGATCACATGAGAATTTGGCTAACTAGGAACTTCAGATCATCGTGATTAAGGTTAGGCAAACTCCTACATTAGAATAATTACAGTTTATGAGAGACATGCTGAGCCACAATAACAGTTAATGGCATGAATGAGATCCTTTATTATATACTCCCTCTATAGATCATATAGTTATATGGTGATGACTTGTCTTGTGGCTTCTTTCCCTTTAATCATAAAATTAATCAATTTCTGTCATTAAGTATAGTATCGGCTAGGATCAGGTTTGTACAAGAAGTGGTACCCACAATACTCGCGGGGGGAGTATTCCCTACAGCTGCCGGCCTGTAGAAGCAGGAGGAGTTCCGCAGGAGGAGTTCTGCAGCAGCAAGTGAGCCCAGCAGGCGGGCCCACCAGGTGGCGGTGAGGCCTGAGTGGCTCACAGCTGCTGGCTGCCAAGCCTTCTCCCTCCCCGGCACTGAGGCCTGAACGGCTTACAGCCACCGGTCACCAAACCTCCTCCTCACCCCTTTCCCCGCTGGTGGCGGCAAGACAATTGCCAGGGCATTCTCTGCGCATGTGCAGGGAATGCTGTTTTACTTTTGGGGGGGATTTAAATATCCCCCATATCATTTTAAAAACTTTTAAGATTTTTCTGCACACTTGGGGAGGAAAATCTCTCTGCCCCCCAAGTGCTCCCAATGTGCGGATTTAGATATCCACACACACAAGGGGCACTTGGCTATTAGTATACAGATTGTGGCTACTATTTTTCAAAATCATAGCCTAAAGGGAATTTCTGGATTTGTCTTTGGTTATCTCTATATGAGGCACTTTTCTGATGATCATGCCTTCTTTCCAGTTTCAAATTCAGAATAGTATTCCTCAGGGGTCCTTTCGTAGAAAAAGAGGTGCAGGAGCTCATTAGCATAACTCATTAGCATATGCCACGTCCCCTGACATTACCGGAAGTGTGTCAGAAAGGGAATGTCAGTTTCAGCCCCTTTATACCCTATGGGCCATTGAAATCAGTGTTACTTTTTCCTATCATGGAGAACAATGGGGGCAACCTGTTTGGGGGCCCATAGAATTGGACCCCCTGGTCCAGTCTTCTTGAAACGTTGTGGGCATTTCGAGGAGAGGCCCCAGCAGCTACCCTGCAAGTTTGGAGCCTCTCCCTCAAACCCCCTCCCCTCCAGTTGCTTTTAAAGTTGCCGCCGAATTTCGGCGGCAATTCGGCAGCAGGCTGAATCAGATCAGAGAATCTGATTCGGCCCATGGCTGCCCTAGTGGCCACTCCTGAGCTGGCAGAGCTTTGCTCCGCCTCGCTCCGGCCCCAAGGACCCCTGGTATTCCTCTTCAGGGTTGTGTGCTCTAGAAAAGCATTCTTTTTATTTATTACCTTCCTCTAGTCCTCAGTGCACAACAGTAGTGCACTAAGGAAATACTTTATGCAAATACATCTGATTATTGTGCCCATCAAATTAAATTTACTCAAGTGCAAAGGGTTGTGATATGTGCAATGACAAACAGAGTTTCAGGTGTGAAGGAAGACCACTTCTACTGTCTCTTATGCCAGTCACCTTTCCAGCTGCGTTCAGATCTTCTCCTTCCCAACGTCTTTTTCCATTCCCCAACTTCCCAGTTTGCTTTCTTCTTCACAGTATACACACACCATTAGACAGGGGCTGTAAATATACTGTCATGACCTGTTTGTACAGCTTGAGCTCCTCAATATAATCCTGACAGTTTTGATTGTTTCTGTTGTAAACCAAACACGGGCCAAAATAAAAACTCTGAAATCATTATGGCACTCTTTCTCAAACAGGAAAAGAGATACTGTGTACTGTACTGTGTACAGTTTTGGTCGCCACATCTCAAAAAAGATATTATAGTATTGGAAAAAGTGGAGACCTGCAAGAAACTTGCAGGATGGTTATCCCATTCCTCACACCTTTGCTTCCTCCCTTCTCCCCCTATCTCTCTCACACTCTTTCTCCCTTCTGCCTCCCCTTCTTACTCTCTCTCTCCTCCATGTATGTTACTTCCTCTCTCTTTCTGACCCGTCATTATTCTCTTTGTTTTTCTGCCTCCCCACCTCAACACTCTTTCTGCCTCCCACCTCAAATCCCACCCTCCCCAGGCTCCACCTCTCAAATGTCCAGGAATTTCCCAACCTGGAGTTGGCAGCCCTATTTCCTTCCCACCCAACAGCCAACCTACCTTTATCTGTCTTCAGCTTTCCATCTCCACTCCCCCTCCCCAGCAGCCTCTACCTAGGAAAATTAGTCTTTCTCCACAGTGGGGACTAAAGCAGCTTACATTATTATTTCCTCCGTGTTGTCTGCAAAACAGCCCTGTGAGGTTGGTTAGGCTGAAAGTATGTGACTGGTCCAAAATCTCCCAGTCAGTTTCCACCGCAAGATGGGGATCTGAACCTGGGTCTCGTAGATCCCAATCTGAAGCGCTAACTGTTACATCACAATGGCTTTCATAGGGTGGGTGCTGATGAACAGTAGCAAAGCAGCTGGGCCTAATTAAGTCATGCAAATTAGATGGTATCAAGTCACACAGAGGGTGCTGCCTAGGGATGCCAGCCTCCAGGTGGGACCTGGGGATTCCCTCGAGTTACTGCTTAGCTCCAGACTACAGAGATAATTTTCCATGGAGAAAATGGATGTTTTGGAGGGTGGAGTTTATGGCATCGTACCTCACTGAGGTCCCTGTCCTCCCCAGGTTCCACCCCCAAATCTCCAGGAGTTTCCCAGCCTGGATCTGGATCTGCTGGTGTTGGCCAGGGGGGCAACCCTAGACTGCTGCCAGTAAAAACCCTGCTTTTTACTGACAGAAAGTTAGAACCTTCCCCCCAAAAAACATTTTAATCTCCTCACAGTTGACGCCTGGAGCTGATGCCATTTCAAAAGGTATTGGGGGGAATTCAACAGTCCCTGAAGTTTTTTTAAACTTTTCAGATTTTTCTGCAGACCAAGTAAGGGGCCTGACTATGTAGGAAAAGCTGTTGGGGAAGAGTGAGCTCTCTTTTGGCAGATATAAGTATCCACATGGAAAAAAACCCTCTCGGAATTAGAATATAGACAAGCCGGTGGACCCGCGATACTCGGGGGGGGAGTGAGTCTCTTCCTTCTCCTCTCCCCGGTGCGCCAAGCCTCTACCCCCTCCGCCTTTGGCAGCTTCCCCCCTCCCTCCCTTCAAAACAGCAGTGGCGGCAGCAGGGAGACCGCCATCCGCCGAGGCTTCCCCCCTCCCCTCCTTCCTTCAAAACGGTGGCGGCAGGGAGATCGCCGTCCGCCGAGGCTTCCCCCCCTCCCCTCCTTCCTTCAAAACGGTGGTAGCAGGGAGACTGCCGTCCGCAGAGGCTCTCCCCCCTCCCCGAAAACGGCAGCGGCGAGGCCTCGCCGCGCCGCTTCCCACCCCCTCCCCTACAGTGGCCAGAGCTTTCTCTGCGCATGCACAGAGAACACTTTAACTTTTCGGGGGATTTAAATATCCCCCGAGAAGTTTTTCAAACTTTTTGGATTTTTCTGCAGGCGGGGGGGTCACCCCCCACCTGCAGGAACCCCCCCTCTGCCCTCCAAGTGCCCCCCCACGCGGAATTAGGTATCCGCACGCGGGGGGGGGCACTTGGCTATTAGATATATAGATGCATGGGATAGAGCAGGTAGAGAAAGAAGTACTTTTCTCCCTTTCTCACAATACAAGAACTCATGGGCACTCCATGAAATTGCTGAGCAGTCAGGTTAGAACCACTAAAAGGAAGTACTTCTTCACCCACCCATGATTAACACATGGAATTCACTGCCACTGGAGGTGGTGGTGGCTACAACCATGGATTGCTTCAAGAGGGAATTAGATAAACATATGGAGCAGAGGTCCATCAGTGGCTATTAGCCACAAGGTATTGATAGGAACTCTCGGTCTGGGGCAAGTGATGCACTGTATTCTTGGTGCTTGTGGGGGGCAACAGTGGAAGGGCTTCTAGTGTCCTGGCCCCACTGGTGGACCTCCTGAGGGCACCTGGTATTTTTGGCCACTGTGTGACGGAGTGTTGGACTGGAGGGGCCACTGGCCTGATCCAGCATTGGCTTCTCTTGTGTTCTTATGATACAACTTCTTTTTCAGATCTCTGGATTTCTTAGCATTTTGAGATGTAGCATTGGTTGTTTTTTTTTCATGTTGTTAGTAATACATGCTTTACCCAGCTAGCTATTGGTATGATCTGGGAGGAAATGTCACTGTTTCTAGCCTGTCAAGAAATCCCTGGCAACACAGTACTTCACAAGACTGAATCCCTGGTATAAGCAGAAAAGAGGGAAGGTTTATTGAAGTTGTGGAGAGACTGACAATGTGGAGAGACAGGCATCAAAGAGAGAACCACATCCCTAATAAGACCATGAAAGTGAAAAAAAACAAAGCTGTGCAGGACGCTTATAAAGTGTACATAATTCACTGAGATTAAGACCGACATCCATTAATTTAAAGAAACAACCGTATTTAAACAGACAACAACAGTTGATTTAAAGAGACGATGGCAAGGTTCTCTGGAATGCTGTTCTCGTTTCATAGATAGACTTCTTCCAAATCGAAACAATAAGTTTGAAGGCATTTACAAAATGTCACAATGCAATGACGTGCAAATCCCGTCTGACACCAAGTTGGTTTTTTTCAGTAGCTTAAAAGTCAATTATACATTAAATGTATAGGAAGTGAAGGCTGACTATAATGAATATTCCTAAGTAGCCTTCACTGTTAAGCAAACTGAAGCTTTAGGGCTTAGGTAAGATCAGACAGTCAGTGTTGAGATGTAGATAAAGTACTTACAGTGTGCATTCAGATGCACCATTTGATCCGGCTTCGACACACTTCGGAAACGGATCAATTGTGCGCGTTCAGACAGCAGCAGCTGGCTCCCATCCCCAGCCGTCGCTTTCCGGAGCAAATACCTGAGCAAAGCATAGCATTTTGATACCAGGTCCTGTTTTCTGTGCTCTCCCGGTTGAAAGCGCGTTTCCCCCTGTGTGATTGCTCCACTGTCGTCGAGCCACTTCTGAGTCTTTAACACACACTCCCGCGTGGAGGTCTCTGGCTTCCACTTTTCACCTGCCATTTTTATTTTTGCGTTGGCAATATACACATAAGCGCTGCTCCGCCCACGCGTCTATACAAAAAATTAAATGGCTACTAGTTTTGAGTTCAGGATTCTAAGGAGGCCAGTTTCAGGCGAAAAGTTTGAAGGGATGTGTTCTGTCACGGCGATGAAATCATGGTGTTTGCGAAACTTTGCCAGGATTTGCTCTACTGCTTTTGCGCATGCACAAGGGTTTAGTTTTTCAGATCTCCAGATGAGCGCCTAGCCGCATGCGCAAACTTAGAAGAAAAAAAACCCCTGATATACACTCCTGTGTGATCGAGATTGTCCAGAGTAATAAAAAGCCGCATCGAAGTGGGGCAATTTAAAGCGGCTCCAGCACGCCATCTGAACACACCCACAGTCACAAATTAGTGTAAATCAGTGAAGTAGATAAGAGATGAAAGTGTGGGAGTCCTCTGGAGTTCCAGAGACATGCTGCTTTGCCTCCATTGCTAATAATGGGGGGTCTTCAAAGGTTCTTCCATAGGGCATTTGGGTAGCTACAATCCTCCATCGCCACGGAAGAAAGCTTTTCCAAACAAGCCCCCTGGCATATTTAGGCCGAGGACAGACTGGCAATGTAAAGCGGGGCAGCCACGCGTCAGAAATGGAAGAAAGGAGCACGTTCAGACATGCACATCTGTCCGTCGGCTCCGTTTCGCACTTACCCGTCTCCCAGTCGCTTTCCATCCGCTTTAACAGGACATCGGGTAAAACCGGTGTTCAGGGGCCGTCCTTCGCATGCCTCCCGCTTCCAAATAGTGTGAACCGGAAGAAGCGGGAGGCATCCGGAGGCGGCAGTGTGAACGCGCCGGCAGAAAGTTATGCGCATATGCGAAACACATCAAAGAGAAAACAAAGCGCAACGGCCCGCGCGAGCCGTGCACGCCAGCTCCGCGGCAGTCTGAACGCTCCGTATCGCCGCTGGTCCGCATTGCTCTGGCCAGTATGAACGGCCAGCTCCGTGGAGTTTTTCCCCCGCACCAGTTCCCTCCGCATTCCTGCCGCTTTACATTGCCAGTCTGTCTTCGGCCTTAGATAAAGCATGGGTCTCAAAAACATGATGGCATGGGGGAAATCAATGGGATATATTCATCCTTGGTTGGTTATAAGCTCTGTAGGCAGAACAGGGAGGGGCGGGTTGGGAGAGGGTATTGCACTGTATATCAAAGAGGGTATAAAAAGTCAAATAAGGTAGAAAATATTAGGGAAATGAACTCCCCAAGAGAAGCAATATGGATGGAGATGCTGGGGCCTAAGGGTTACTTAACACAAGGGGTGTACTGTCACCTAGCTGATCAAATCCTTGAGGTTTACCTCAGTATGAAAGAAATAAGGGAAGTAACAAAAACAGATAATGTAATATTGGATGGCTAAAACTACCCTCACATTGGCTGGGTAAACATGTACTGGAGTCATGCTGCAGAAATTAGATTCCTAGACATCATAAACCACTGTGCACTGGAGCAGTTGGTCACAGAGCCAACCAGAGGGGTGGTTATCTTGGACTTGGTTCTGAGTGGGGCTCATAACCTGGTGCAAGGTGTAGATACTGTTGCACCAATATGGAACAGTGTCCACAACGCTATTAAGTTCAGCATTCATGTCATTGGAAAGTTACCCAAGTCCAAAACAGTAACACTTGGTTTCAAAAGAAGGAATTCTACAAAAATGAGGGGAATAATTAAAAGGAAGCTGAAGGGGAAATACAAGAGAGACAATTCCCTAGAGAGGCTGCTTGGAAGCTATTTAAAACCATGCTAATGGAAGCCCAAATAAAATGCATTCCCCAGGTTAAGAAAGGCACTGCCAAATCTAAAAGAAGGCCTGCATGGTTAACAATCGAGTCAAGGATGCCAGAAAAAGCTAAAAGGCTTTAAAAAAATAGAAGGTTTACCCCAATGAAGTGAACAGAAAGGACCACAAGGTCTAGCAAAAGAAGTGCAAGTTAATAATTAGGCATGGAAAAAGAATTTGAGGAGCAAAGCATCAAGACAAACAATAAACATTCCTTTAAATACATCCAGAGTAGGAAACCAGCTAGAGAAGCTGTTGGGCCTTTGGATGACTAAGGAATAAAAGCTAATACATCTCCAGATCCTCCTGGCATATACTAAAGAGTTCTTAAAGAAGTCAAATGTGACGTTGTTGATCTACTAAACCAGTATATGTAACTTATTACTAAAATCACCCACTATGCCAGAAGACTAGAGGGTAATTGTTAAATTGATTTTTATATGTAAGAGGGGAGCCGAGTAATTACAGGCCAGTTAACCTGAAGTCTCCCAGGCAAATTAGTAGAAACTGTAATAAAAAATAGCATTATTAGGCACATAAGGGAACAAAGCCGGCTGAGGGAAAATCAGCATGGCTTCTGCAAAGGGAAGTCCCGCTTCACCAACCTTTTGGAGTTCTCTGAGAAGGTGAACAAACATGTAGATAACAGTAACCCAGCATAGGCGTAGACTACGGGGGGGCTCGAGGGCTTGAGCCTCCCCTGAAATTTCCTGGGGGGACTGAGCCCCCTTGGGAAAACATAGTGCCTGCTGCCGCGCCTCCCGGGGCCCTTCTGAGGCCGAGAGCTGCTGCTGCCGGTGCCTCTCTCCCCCCCCTTCCACCCTTCCCTCTCCCTCCCTCTTTTCCCAGCGAAGGGAGAGGGAAGGAGTGCGGGGGAGAGAGAGGCCCCGGCAGCAGCAGCTGGCGGGCCTCGGAAGGGCCCGTGGAAGCGCGGAGGTTTCCCGGCTGGGGGGGGGTTTCCCGGCTGGGGGGGGACACATCGCCCCAGTGAGCGCACGCCCTTCACGCGCACGCTAAAGAGCCCCTGTCCCCCCCCCAGATTTTACAAAAGTCTACGCCCCTGTAACCCAGTAGACATTATGTACTTGACCTTTCAAAGGCTTTTGACAAGTTACCTCACCGAGGAGATCAAATCAGTCAATCTTAAAAGAAATCAACCCTGACTGTTCCCTGGAAGGCCAGATACTGAAACTGAAATATTTTGGCCACCAAATGAGAGGGGAGCACTCAATGGAGAAGACCCTGATGCTGGGAAAGATTGAAGGTCAAAGAAGAAGGGGACGGCAAAGGATGAGATGGCTAGACAGTGTTATCAATGCAAAAAACATGACGTTGAGCACCCTCTGGAGGACAATGGAAGACAGAAGGGCCTGGCGAGATGTGGTCCATGGGGTCGCAAAGAGTTGGACTCGACTGTGCTACTGAACAACAAAAGAAAGATTCATGTCCATCATTGGCTATTAACCATGTGACTAAAGTGAACCTCCCCATCCAGAGACAGTAAACCTCTGGAATACTAGGGCTGGGAAGAGACAGCAGGGAAGGCCTTGTCCTCTATACCTGTTTATTTTGTCCTCCGGGTCAACTGGTTGGCCACTGTGTGGTGCAGATGATAGACAAGATGGATCACTTCTCTGATCCAGCAGGGCTCTTCTTATGTTCTCACAATGCACTAATTTGGTCATGGGCCACAGTCGGACTTGGAGTCCTGGATCCATTAACCATCATGGTTCTAGCCACTGGATTATACTATCTCTGCAGAACTGCAAGGGCTTTAACATTTGCACATGAAAAATGTGTCCAGATTTGAAACCAAGTTGGTTAACTGCTCTTTACATGCCCATGGCATGTTCTCTGCTGCTGGGATAGAAGATTAACTTCACAAGACATCAGTTTTGGATACTTTGCTGCAATCTACTATATGTGTGTGTGTTTGTTGATATCAAGTTGCAGCCAATTTATGGCATCCCCAGCCAGAGGTTTTCAAGGCAAATGAGAAGCAGAGGTCATTTGCCATTGCCTTCCTCTGCAGTCTTCCACAGTGGTCTCCCTTCCAAATACCGACCCTGTTTTGCTTCCAAGATCTGACACCATCAGGCTATACCATGCCACCTTCCCTCAATGCAGTCTACTACAGACATTTTAAAGTGTATACATGCTGTGGAATGTCTGCAAAGAAGAGAGGAAAGGGTAAAATGAGGGAGACGTTGTGGCCGGCTTGATAAAGGAAATAAGCAATGCTGCTTTGTAAACCATGATCCATGTTGCACTGTTACAGCAGGCGATGCTTCATAACCTTACATGGCAAAAGAAAAGCAGTTTTACTAAAAAAAAACCACAAACCAACCTTAGAAGTACAATTATGAAACTCTGTGTTAGCTTCCTTTGTAAATGTCACGCAATTGTGATTCTCAGCCCAGTCTGTTCACTGCCTACCCTAGCCAATCATGCTTTTCATTGCAGGAGGTTCTGCTGACCACAAGAAACCTAAGACAACCTCAAGCACTGAAATGATTTGAGGGCAATGTTTGGATGATCCTGACTTTGCCTAAACAGGAGTGCTGTGCGAATAGGGCACCTCTGATCCAAAAGACAATATAAAGGGCCTCTGCCAGGCATTGCAGATGGGTAGTTTACAAGGTGAGGGTCCCTTGTGTGAGCTGTTTTCAATTAAAATAGAAAGCTGCCAACGATGTTTTCATTTAAAAAACCCTGAGAAACAATCCAATGTATTAACCATGTATTTATTTGGGCTTTTAAAAATAACTTCTGCCTTGCTTTCTCCAGCTAAGGGCACTCAGTGGCTACTGCAATTAAAACGAGAGATACATTTTTTTACAGTTCCAGCACAGAATAATCACATGCTAAAACCACATGTTTCTTCAACGAGACAGATTTTCTGTTCCCTGTCATTCTGGTTTGAGGCCTGGTTTTAGAGTGGAAAGTGCCATGGTCATCCTGATGGATGACTTTTTCTGGGACAGTCCTGGTCTGATGGGGTAAGTGAAGGACCAAAGAGAAATTCATTGTGCAGCAAAAATCAGACTTGTGTTTTGGTTTTGGTCTCCGGAAACATGGAAATAAACAGATAAGTGGAAACATCCTGCATGTATAAGAAATGCACCCAGTAAACACACAGAATGTGTTTCCATTTGTTTAAAAGCTTAGTCAGCTGCACACACCTTTAACGATACTAATTCTTGCCTCCTTCAGTTAGTGAAGACTGAAACGTTCCTCTATCTGCATACACTATGAGTCCTCAGTGGTGAAGGAAATACACTCTGTGCACAAACAGAGGAACTATATTGTGTCAAATGCTCTAGGGCTGAGATCTGAAAACAAGTTCAGGGACTGAGCTACAGTTCATATTTCATCCAAAATGTAGTTCACCCTATTATTATTTAGGCCAAATCTACACCTCCCCTCTGAAGTAGTTGGACTGCTGTTGTTTTCCTACACTCATTTCACACTGGTTTCAAATTTCACTTTGGTTTTTTTTCCTTGGGTCTGAAGAGCAGTAAGCAACAGGAGCTGTTTAAAGCAGTGTAATGCTAGCTTGACCACAAGAGGGCAATTAACGAATGTAGACAGTGATTTTTAAACTAGAACAAGTATGGCTTGAAACTAGAAACAGGTATAGACGGGGGTTTTTGAAACTAGAATGATTCCAGTGGGAAAGTCAGATGTCAAATCTACATCTGACTTTCCTGCTGGAATCATTCTAGTTTCAAAAAAACCCCGTCTATACCTGTTTCTAGTTTCAAACCATACTTGTTCTAGTTTAAAAATTACTGTTTACATTCGTTAATTGCCCTCCTGTGGTCAAGCTAGCATTATACTGCTTTAAACAAATCCTGTTGCTTAGTATTCTTCAGACCCCCTGAAGTGAAATTTGAAACCAGTGTGAAATGAGCGCAGGAAAAGACAGCAGTCAAACTACTTCAGAGGGGAGGTGTAAACTGGGCCATAGATTTGACCTTAGCTCCAGGAAGTGTCAGGTAGTGGTGCCTTCCCCTAATGGTGAGTGAATGTCCTCCAGACAACTTTCGCTCTGCTAAACCAACACATAACCTAGTATTCACAACGCTGGCTACTTTGTTCGTGTGGTCCTGAGCGACTTCTCTTCTAGGACTCCCTGCCTCTGTTTTATCCTCACAACAATCCTGTGAGGAAGCTTAGCTTGAGAGAAAGCGAGAGAGAGAAACTGGCTCAAAGTTGCCTAATGAGCTTCACGATAGACTGACAGGAGCTGAGAGAATGTGTATACATGATTGCGAGGAAAACATTTAATACCAAATCAGGTGTACAGACAACAAAACTTTTCTATCAATTCTCAAAATCTTGCAAATTAACCACTAAGCAGCCACATCTACTGTTTTGTAAGTCTGGGCAGAAATAGACTTAAGGCAAGCTGTCTTATACTTACAGCCTGACCTGTGCTTGTCTGTTCAGGAGTGTGTTTCCTTGTGATAAATGAGACTTTTACTTCCTACTAAATGAGATGTTGAAACATGCCATGGTCAATTGTATCAAAAGCACCTGGGAGATTCAACACAGTTGCGCATCCTTTATCAGTTGCAGGGAAGACTGCAAACTTTTGTGTGGCGGAGAGCAGAGTTTCTTTAATGATAAGCACAAATAAAGCACCTGAAACTTCCTCTGCTGCTGCATCTGGATAGTACGAAAGCTTCACCTGAATGGATTTCCACTTGCTGTCAAGGACACAGGAGTGCTGCAAGAAAAGAGGTAGCAGGTATCTTCCTCTGTTCACAGAACCAGCTTGGCATGGAGTGACCCTGGGAAACCCTGGCCAGTCCAGCGCTGAGCCCATAATCACGCCATGTACAGGGCTCAGCTTTTGGTGTCCCAACTTTCAGTCTCAGAAAATGGCGTTTGTGATACACACTGCATGGCAGTGTATGAACAGAAGTCTCTGGGAGCCAGCACACGCATGCAGGATTTTCAGGTCCTTGTCCCATGGCTGCTATGCGCCCAGTGGTCATGTGGGGAAGGCTGTGCCAGGCAATAGGAAATGCAGGTGCAAATGACTCCCGCTGCACATTGCCGAAGTTTTATGGAGGAAAGTCCTCAGTGTGGGCTTCATGTGTCCAGGTGGTCCTGTATCTGTCTCTGGCATTACGCATGGGAGACTGGCATGGAGGAAAATGTCCCTCTACATTGCATACCACTTTCACTTTCTTTGATCGCGGGCTATTATGGTAGCCTCCCCACTGCATGCGGTTTCAATTACTTTGATCTCTGGGTTTTATGGGACTGTCTGCACAGGTTTACCTCGGTTTTATGGTCGTTCGGGGATGACTCTGCAGTCACTACCCACATCTTTTCCTTTTCCAGCGTGGGTTTGGAAAAACAATGGCGCGAACGCTAGATGCTTAATAGGCCTTGTGAACTGGCAGAATCAGGGGCGTCCAGTTTTAAAAATCGGGGGGGGGGGGGCTCTTCTGTGCGTGCGCGCCCGCCGGAACCATGTCCCCGCTGCCGCCCCCCCCCCCCCCCGCCCGACCACTACTGCTTCCGTCCCTTCCTCTGTGGGTCCAGGGCATTTGCTTAGCTGGCCCCTGGAGGGACGGACGGAAGGAGAGGAGGCACCGCGGAGGGCGTTCCATTTTTGGGGGTGGCTCGAGCCCTCGAGCCCCCCTCCCCCCCGTAGTTGACGCCGCAGAATCCAGGTGGAAAGTGCCCTGAAAGCGGGTTGAAAGTGGATGATTTCCTGTGTGGGACCGCTGCCCAAGACTTCCTTTTTAGTCCCCACTTCTGCCCAGGGCCTCCGGAGCTGGCACGGAGCTTCTTCAGCGGCCTCCCCTCCGCCAAAACTTCGGCGGAAATGGCCGTCGGGTTTTTTGCAGATGCCGCAAGCCGGCTCCCGGTCTTCTTTTGGGGGGGCTGAAACTGGTTCCCACGGAGCGCTGAAGCCGGGGCCCCGCCCCGCCCCTAGACCCCACGCCGCCTCCTCCTCCTCCTCCTCCTCCCGCGGTCAGTTGCCGGCTCTTTCGGGCCAGCCTTTCCCCCGCCCCTCCTCCTCCTGCTGCTGCCGCTGCTGCTCCCGGCGGACTTCTTGGGCCCGGGGCCGAGGCGGCGTCTCCCGCAGACGGGCGCGTCTTCCCGCCCCCAGCCGCCCGGCCGTCTGCGGGCGCTGGGCAGGAGCCGAGGAGGAGCGGGCAGCAGCGCAGCCCCTCCTGGGCGGAGCTCGTCTCCTTCCCGAGCGGCAGAGGCTGCTGAGCGGCCGGGGAGCCCCGCGAGTCCCGCCGCGCCTCCGGCATGAGCTTCCCGCGGCCCCTGCGCCGCTCCGTCAGCCTGAGCCCAGGCCGGACCCTCCGCCTGGTGGTGCTGGGGCAGAGCGCCGTCGGCAAAACAGGTACCGGACGCCGGAGGGAGGGAGGGAGGGAGGGGGGCTCTGTGTTCGCCCGGTCGTCGCTTCCCTGTCCCCAAAGCGCCCCCCCCCGGCTTCCCTCCCTCCCTCCCTTGGCCCCGGCGAAGAGGCTCCCCAGATCTGCCCCCGCTGAGTTGGGATCCAAGCGAACTTGCCGCTGGCCCGGCGCACGTCCTGCTCTCCCTTCTGAGCCTCAGGACGGACGGAAGGGACAAGCCAGAAGCGGTGCATCTCCCTCCTCCCTGGAGCCCAGCCCTTGTATCTGCCAGCAAGCCCACCGCCAGCCAGCCTGGGAAGAAAGTGGCCTTGGGGGGCGGGGGGGGGGGGGGGCTGGGCAGCGTGGCTCCAGTGCCCCCCGGCCGATGCCCCCGAATCCTGGAGGGACCCTGGAATGCTACAGCAAAGTGATCTCTCCAGTAAAGCGGTCGGGATAGAGAAGCAGCCACACTTTGTATGGCGGAGCCCTTTGGTGTGGTTAGAAAAAGGTTCCCCAAAGCCACCCCTGAAGTGTGACTGACAGATGTGTCCCTAAACACCTGTTCACAGGCAGGCATCCGCGAGCTCTAGCCTTTTCTAGGCAGGACAAGAAGAGGACACCGGCCTCTCTCATTCATACATGAGGCTGCTGCTGCTGCTGTTGGAAGCTCTGAGGAGGCACCCACAGTCTGTGTGGAGCTGTTCCCTGTGTCATTTGGGTGGTGGAAAGGGGCCCTGCTACTAATTTCTGTGCTGGGTAATGTAGGGGTGAGGGGGCTTCATTCCTGGGTGGTCTTTTGTAAACAAAGCCCCTAGAACCTCCAGACTCCACCGATGTGTGCTAACTTTGCAAACCCAGATTGGGGAGACTCGCTTAACAATTAATGCATAACTGATCTGTGTTAAATGACCCTGAAAATGCACTTGCTGGATCTGCCTAGTCTAGCTTTTAGAGTCCCAAAGGGAAAGTGATTTAAGAAACCTTCTCTGACTGAAAATTCGTAAAACCTTCTTTGCTCCCAGTACCAGGTAATCTGGTTAAGTCTGCAGTATCCTCCGTTCCGTTGGAAGACTCTACAAACGGAGAGACTCCCGCTTCTTGCAGGGAAATATCTTGTTCTCCCCCAACCAGCACACACATTTCTTTTTGTACTGAACACCCAGCCTGATGAAGTTCTGGGGAAACTGGAACAATGGCTATTTTGTGGTACTTTGGGTGATTCTAATGAAAAGCAGCCTGGAGTTCAGTCTCTCTTCTACCAGCCGGTGCTATACAAAGGATTTAACATTCTGCTGGCAAATTTTAATCCTACCCTTCCTCCAAGAAGTTTGTGGCAGCATACAGGGGTGCACCCTGTCTGTTTTCACAACAATCTTGGGAGGTAGGCTGAGAAAGTGACTGGCCCAGAGTCACCCACTGAGCTTCATGGCTCTGCAGGAATTTGAATACAGGCCTCCCCAGTCAAAGAGGGATGCTTTATTCAATCTGTCACTGTAATCTCGTTCTATCATACTATAGGTGAGAGGCTTGTGTCCAATGCTCCCTCTAAGCTGTGGAGTCTTGTGAGCAAAAATTCTACTTTGTGAGCTGCTGGCATGAAAGTGAGCTACTGTGAGCTACTGGAGCCATCCTTCCTGAGCTAAGACAAAAATGTGTGAGCTAGAGGCTAAAAAACTGTGAGCTAACTCACACTAACTCAGCTTAGAGAGAACGCTGCTTGTGACTAGAACTGAAGCCAGGCCGGGGTATGAACCTGGACCTTTCACATCTGTATCCAGAACTCCTTTAGACTGACTTGGGTTCTCCCAGTCTTCTTTTGCCAAAACTTCCCTACCACATTAACATCAAAAAAACTTTCAACAGCCCTTGTGAAGAAAAGGGAGAGCGTGTCCTACTGGTAGCCTCTTTCATGTGTTAAGTATGGGTGGAGATCAAAGGGAGGGGGCTAGACTTCGCCTGCTGTTTCTCTGCCCCTCACCCATAATTAATGAAGCAACTTCCCGGGAAAGAATCATGCCTCAAGGGACTGAGGGAGCTGAAAGAACTAACAGTGCAGTCCTAAACTGAGTTACACCCTTCTAAATTCACTGAAGTCCACAGTAACTCTGTTTAGGATTGCACTATAACGTCCCTCCCTTCCCACATAACACACGTAAATTTGCCACTAGATGGGTATTTTAATTGGATCCTGAACGGATGTTGCTTGCTTCCTCCAGCCGAGGCATGTTTCAGGGGCAGGGCTGTCAGGCTTTGCTTCACTGGAGCTGTAATAAAGGCTTTACTTGCAAATGTGGAAGCTGAGCATAGTGGAAGATTATTCCTAAAAACAGACAGCAGATCCCCAGAGAGTAATTTGTGCAGCTGCACCTTCTAACTCCAGGGAGATACTTTTCGCTGTCTCTCCCTAGCATCCCTCTGGTCCTTTAAATGCCAACATTTCCCTGCCTCTCTCACACATGTGCACAGGCACCTGCCCTGGCAGACCCCAGCTGTGCAGGTAGATTGCCCATTCAGGAAACAGTCCGTGGGCATTAAGACGAATCTGAGTTCATGCAGCAGGTTACCAAGCACTCATTCATGGTGATGAATGCATTTGAACTTAGAACAATATCCCTCATCTCAGAGAAGTTACCCTGACAAATGAATTCTCAAAGCTTATGGCTCTGGGTCTTCTGGGGGCGGGAAAAGAGAATAGAGCATGTTGAGAAAAGAAAAGAACATATGATACATGACATGGCCAGCTGTTCACATATTACACACCACTCAGTGTTCTTTGTCTCTATACAAGAAAAAATGGATCCCTAATCAAACGATCAATACTGTCACGTTAAAAAAAAGTTTAGCCCTTACAGAAAGCCGCTACCTAGTCCCCAGGGCATAAGGGCGAACTTAGTCGCACAAATCCAGATACGTGCTTGGCTCCCTGCTTCTTTCTTGCAGCTCTCAAAACACAAGTTGGAATTTTCTTGACCACTGTCACCCCTCCCCCCCCCCTTGCAGCCCTCCACTGCTTGCTTTAAAAAACCGGAGCGGCATTTCACTCATAGACTGAGGATATGGAGAATGCCAGTTTGTTCCATCAAAGTGGCATCTTAACGAATATGTATCCTTTGAATCTTCTAAAACATCTTTTCCTCCTTTTCCCCAGACATCTCCGAGAATTCCCTAACCACCACCACTACTCCTTTGTTGTAGGGGAGTTATCAACACTCTTGATTTTAAAAAAAACCAAGATGAGACATTTTTTCTGATGGGCCACATTTCAGTTTCTCCAGAGGCAGCACTGAAGGATGCCACTTCAGTAGGAATTCCTGCTGGTTGGCAAAGGCCAGGCACATTTCCTTGAAGATCACATGAGAGTTCCAATTGACGTCTCTCTCTCCATGCCAGGGTCTTGCCTTGCATGCATTTTTAAACCTCTTAAAACTCACAGCAAGCTGTGAGAAGCTGTGGGAATGTCTTCTTGCCACTCCAGAGCTGATTCTTGGCCCACTCTGATTTGTGCCCTGGTCCAAGGCTTTGAATAAGGTTTTATTCTGAAGGTATAATCCAGGAGTCCCCAGTGTGGTGCCTGTGGGTGCCATGGTACCCGCGAACACCTTTTCTAGTGCCTGCCAAAAGTTATTAGGAAGTGGGAGGGGCCAGGTAGGGCTTTTGCCCAGCAAGGCTTCTGACTGGCTATTGGATATTTGACTGGCTGTGCAAATTTTTTAAAAATGTTGCTATGGTAGCAGTTGCCACCGCAGCACAAGGATCAGTTAAACTGTGGCAACTGTTTTGTGGCTAGCTCTGCCTCCTGCAGTAGCCATTTGGTGGCCGCCATTTTGTTCCTGTGCCCATCATGCCATGTCAGAATCCCTGAGAGCCAGTTTGGTGTAGTGGTTAAGTGCACGGCCTCTAATCTGGGAGAACCGGGTTTGATTCCCCACTCTTCCACTTGCACCTGGCTGGATGACCTTGGGCAAGCTATAGCTCTGTACCAGCTGTTCCCTCAAGGACAGCTTGGGAAAGAGCTCTCTCAGCCCCACCTACCTCACAGGGTGTCTGTTGTGGGGAGGGGAAGGGAAAGCAGTTTGTAAGACGCTCTGAGACTCTTAAGTGAGTGAAGGGCGGGATATAAATCCAATCTCTTCTTCTTCTCTTCTTCTTCTTCTGATATGCTCGCAGGCTTAGAAAGATTGGGGATCCCTGGTGTAATCTATGACTTTTTCTGATGGCTAAAATCTGATGTCACATCAAGACTAGCCCTGTTGAGCCGGCAGCCTTCTTGTCCTCATAATTTATACTGGTCATGATCTTACATTGAAGGCTTTCCCATTGCCTTTTCCTCTATAATTCAGATTTCTGCATTACTCCCACTGTCTGACCCACTACCACCATGGGTCAAGAAGTGTGTAAGAAGCTGTTCCTCACCCACGATTTCAGGCTGCATTTGGTCCCCTTCCAGGTCATAAACTTCTAGTGTGTGCTACACTTTTTCCTGCTTCAGCTTCCACAGATTCTTTTCCTAGCGTCTCTCTCATGTCTGGGTTTTATTCTCCAGCTTTCTCCTCCCATCACTGCTAGCAGGCCCATGGATAAACAAAGTGTCTTGCTTTACAGCTAATGACTGCGGTTCTCCACAGTCACAACTTGTCGGCCATTTATCCACCTCACAGACATCCTCAACCACCCTCTACTGGGTGCTCTGCAGCTGGGCTTCTAGATCAGTTTGACCCCCCTGTAGCTGCTAATCAATTTAACCCCTTGCAGCACAACCGCCAGACCCTCCTTAGGATCACTTTAATTTCTCCTACATGCTGTCCTTCTGTCTTGCTAGTCTACCCTCGGGCGCAGCTTTTCCATTTCATTTATCCCACTTACCCCATTTCCCATCGTTAGCAGCACTTCAGACATGTGTGTCTCCCCCCCCCCCCCCCCCCCGTTGTGAGATGTTCCACCAGCAATGCTACCCTGCTTAGCTTCTTTTTGGCTGATAAAACACAGTAAACTTCTGGTATCTTCTTAATGTTTGCATTATTTATAAAGGTATAAGCAGAGTAAAGTGAAAAGTTAAATTCTTAAAAAACAAACCAAGACAATAAAGCAGACAGGATCCCCAGAGAGCAAGTTTCATGGTCTGTCCCTTGCAAGATAGGAACCCTGTTTCAGCTAACTCCTGCAAGAAACTCATTCCCCCACCCCACCCCCCGGCCGCCTCTTGCTATCTTTGTTCATCACTTTGGACCCTGCAGGTGGATTGTCCGTTAAAAAAAATTCAGATGTATTAACAAAACTCACTTTCTTTTGTAAGGTCCCTGTCCACCCATGCACAGTGACCAAGCAAGCTGCACTCGCAATGGAAAAAAACAAATTGGCTCTATCATAATGTCAGAATGTCAGGTATCTATTACTATACATTATTTAACACACCCTAGAGTAGTCATGCTATGTATTACTAAAGAAGGCCAGATTCCTTCAGATGTACTTTTGAGAAGTGATTTGACAATTGTATTGGTCATTTCATTTGGAATTAGGGGCACAGCCCGAACTATTGACTGCATCTTAACAAAGCTTGATGGATCGCTGCTTGTCAAGTTGCCCTGGGCTAAAAAGCTGATGTTGTGGATAAATGTGTATGTGCTGTGGAGCGCATTTTACTGGCTAATAAAGGGAAGGCAAAAGAAACTCTAACACACTGGGCTGAATCCTAAAAAGCACAAGTAAGATCAGCACTTGCTTATCTTTCCTTGCATCCTCTTCCCCCATCAGCTCCCCAGGACCTCTGAAAAGCCGATGCCTGGTGAGAGAGGAGCCCTGTGGACATAACATTATGGAGCACAAGGGAGTGAGGTGGACAGAGAAAGCCAGAGAACCCGTGTCCTATAGTGGTTAGAGTGTTGAATTAGGGTTTGAGAGATCCAGGCTCAAATGTCCGTTCTACCATGGAAGCTCACTGGGTGATCTTGGGCCAGTCCCCTTCTCTCAGCCTCACCTACCAGATAGTGTTGTTGTTGTGAGGATAAAACGGAGAAGGAGAGAAGAGTGTTGTAAGGCACTTTGAGTCTCCTCTGGGGAGAAAAGTAGAGTATAAATAGTAAATAAAATTAAATCTAGTGATGTTGACCCCACTTCTTTCTCGTGATAGTGGAGCCTCTTGCCTTACTAGAAATGCCACTGGCAGAAGAGCTAAGAGGGGTGTCGTCATCTGATTCCCCCTCAGCTCACCAGTCTTCTTGGGCCCTATCACATTTTCTTCATGGTGCTCCGATGTTTCCAAGCACCAGCTCTTTGGAAGTCTTTTGAGGCTGACGAGGGAAGGGGAAGCTGGGAAATATCTGTGTTTGCAAGAACCCCCGTCTATAGGATTCATCCTATTGTTTTATAACTCTTGCTTCGAAAGCAGTTTGAGGCTACAGCCGTTGTGTTTTAATGCAACTGAACAGCATGGATGGCTGCAGTTTGCCAGGTTTATCATGGAGGGAGTGCAGGAATGCTCTGTAATGTCTGCTGCAGGGCATGCCAAGGATCCCAGCCTGCCCACCAGTAGGTTGCTTAGGGGTTAGGAGGGGGAAAAATCCTTTAAGGGTAATTTGAAGCACTGTCTCATATTCTTGTAAAAGTATTTGTTTCATATAGAGTAGTATCACTTACATGGTCCCTGGAAATCAGAACAGGGAAGGCAAAAATCTCTTTATTAGGACTGACACTGGCTGAGGTAATGCAAAATGTATGTTGCTTGGAAGCTCACACACTCTCAGTAACAGATGGGAAAAACCCTTCACAGATAAGCAAATGATTTGTTAACAGCGCAGTCCTATGCAGGGTTCTTTTGAGCTACACCCTTTGATTTCAGTGGACTTAGATTGATGTGACTGTGGGTAGGATTGCACTGTGCCCCCCCCCCCCCCGCCCAAGGGCTGGTTCAAGCATGCATGTGCATCACTTGGGCATCAAATTACAATATATTATAATGTGATATGGTATTAATACAACTTTTAACAAGTTACTATATTAGTGTTTTGCACCAGGTGACTGTATATTAAGGTTTTCATACGATTAATTCAGTTGTGCTCCCATTGGCTAAAGCAGACAAAAAGAAAATGTGAAAAGAAAAAGAAACAAAATGTGTTAAATCTGACTTTATATGCTAAATCTACACTGGATATAATTCTTTCAACTTTAAAAACAAAGAGAAAAAAAGTATTTCTCTTATATAAGATATGTTTCCACACAAACATAACATGCTGATTTCTAGTCAGAGGATTCACAGCAGACTGTGTGAACTGAGTACATTAAAGCGCATTATGTCTGTGGTATATGTCCTGTGACAACCCATAAACAATATGTTATGTTACTTTAAACCAGGGGTGGCCAAACTTGCTTAACGTAAGAGCCTCATAGAATAAACATCAGATGTTTGAGAGCCACAAGACATGAACAAATATTAACTGCTTTTATTGGAAAATAAGCAAATTTGCTTTTTATTAACATTAAATGAGACTGCCAAAAATAATAACAAAAGGGGTAAAAGCAGATATTGATAATGATATTAATTTGTCCAGAGATATTTGTTTGCTAATTATATTTAGCTTCCTCAGCCGCCCTGCTGGGAGCCACATAATATATGTGAAAGAGCCGCATGCGGCTCCCGAGCCACAGTTTGCCCACCCCTGCTTTAAACAAAGCCATCAAGTCTGTCTGGCATTCTTTCTTTAAAACATGCCTGTTCAAATTTTCGTTAAGGACACAGAATCTGCCAGTTACTGAACAGCTTTCAGTCAGTTACACCAAGCAATTACCCTTAATTATAATGTTTCTTAAAGCTGACTAATTCCTTCACATATAGCTATATGATGATTTGTTAATGTCCTCCCAGTGTGTAGAGTTTCCAGTCCTGGAGGCAGCCTGATGGGAAGCAGAACGCAGGGCTGGAACTCCAAGGACAGTTGTGTCCAACGCTCCCTCTAAGCTGTGGAGTCTTATGAGCAAAAATTCTACTTTGTGAACTACCGGCATTAAAGTTGGGAGCGAGCGATTTGGCTACTGCATAAATTAGTTTGCTCTGGAGCCATCTTTCCTGAGTGAAGACAAAAATGTGTGAGCTGGAGGCTAAAAAACCGTGAGCTAGCTCACACTAACTCAGCTTAGAGGGAATACTGGTTGGGTCTTGTGTCCAGTTTCAAAGAATGGGCATCGAGTTACTTCATCTATATATCTAATAGCCAAGTGCCCCCATGCGTGCGGATATCTAAATCCACACATCGGGGGCACTTGGGGGGCAGAGAGATTTTCCTGCACACTTGAGGGACTCCCCGGGTGTGCAGAAAAATCCTAAAAGTTTAAAAAATGATACGGAGGATATTTAAATCCCCCCAAAAGAGTGCTCCCTGCACAAGCGCAGAGAATGCTCTGGGAACTGCGGTGGGCTGGCAGCTGGGAGCCGCTGAGGCCTCGCTGCTGGTGCGGGGGGGGGGGGAGATCAGCGGGCCTGGCGGCTGAGACCTTGCTGCTGGTGCCGGGGGGGGAGATTGGCGGGCCCAGTGGCTGAGAGCTGCTCAGGCCTCACCATCGGAACCTGGGGGGAAGATTGGCAGGCCCGGTGGCTCAGAGCCATGCAGGCCTCACCAGGGGAGGGAAGGATTGGCGGCCTGGGCCTCGCCGTCATTACCCGGGGGAGGGAGAAGGCTTACCTGTGGCTGCTTCTTCCTCCTCCACGTGGAGCTCCTTCTCTCCCCCCCCCCCCCCCGCGAGTATTGCGGGTACTGCTCCTTGTGTCTTCTATTTCCTTTTGTCTGTATAGCCTTTTTTTTTTTGCATACTAATCAAAAAGATATTATATTCAGTGGAAAGCAAACAGCATGATATGATATATATTCCAATGCATGGAAGGAGCCATGATCTCACAATCTGTTTGCCCTGTAGTATATGTCATAGTTCTTAGGGATAGCAAGCAAGGTGCTTGGTTGTTGTATATTACTTTCCCCTTTATAAGCCCAATTCTCCCTTTCTTACAAGGAAATATTCTACTCCCTCTGTGCCTGTCTCTGAAGCGCAAGAGGGAAATAAATCTTATCATAATATATGGGGAAATGAGACATAAATCTTGTAAGGTTCTCTTGCATGGGTATCAGTCCTTGTTCTGCAGTCCTCTTGGCATCACCATTGCAAATTGAAAGTTATGGGCTTGCAAGTCTACAAAAGGGAGTAAGAGCTAGCATCGCTCAGTGATGAACTGTGAACCACGAAGTTCCTGCCACAGATCTCACCTCTGCCATGAATGTCTGAGGTTGCCTTTTAGGCAAGTGGCCCTCTTTTAGCTGCGGCAGTGTGAGGGTAGTATTATATCGGTCCACCTTTACAGGGTAGTCATAAGGAATACTGAGACCATATATGGAAAATCCTTTGATACTTACTGTGTAAATAATCTGTTTTAAAAGAGAAATTAAAGCACAGGTCACCATGCAGGTCCCTTGTTGCACCACAGCTGCTACCTCAAGAGAGTTGTGCAGTTTACTTTAAGGCTTGGCTTTCCTTCTGCTAGTTGCCAACCAGTGATGTGAAGCAGAGCAGTCCACAGTATTGCAGTCATGCTATGAACAGAAAGAAACTGATCAAAAGTAAAGGAGGCCAGTGTGCTGAACACCACACAGTCATAAACGTGAGGAACCTGATGATGTATCTTCCTTTTACTAGGCCAGGGGTGGCCAACCTTGCTTAACGTAAGAGCCACATAGAATAAACGTAAGAGCCACATAGAGATGTCTGAGAGCCGCAAGACAGGAACAAATATCACACATACGTTTTTATTTTTAAAAATATGCAAATTTGCTTTTTATTAACGTTAAATGGGACTGCCAAAAATAAAAACAAACGAGGAAAACCAGTTATAAGAAAGAGAGAGAGAGAAACTAGGAAAGCAAATAGATGGGAGGGAGGAGGGAAGGAAGGAAGGAAGGAAGGGAGAAAGAGAGAAAAAGCATGCCTCCCCTTTTCTTCCCCAGCCGCCCTGCCAGGAGCTGCACAATATGTGTGAAAGAGCCGCATGTGGCTCCCGAGCCACAGGTTGGCCACCCCTGTACTAGGCCTTGGTTGCACTGGACATTAGTCAGACCTCAAGACCTGAAGTTAAATATTGGATTGGCTTGTCCAAATCAATATAAGAATTACAGACCTCCCGCCTCCTCCCAGAGGTTTTTTGTCTTCACTGTCACTGTGGTTGCTTGGCCAACAGTACCTCAGCATCCAGGCTGCCCCTTCTTTCTGACAGCTCATAACCCCCTCCTATCTATCACGAATGACCTTCCAGTTCTCTTACAAGAATGGCACAGAGTGCCAGTATTCTATTGTTGACCTTTGCCCTCTATCCATGTTTGTGATTCTATCACAACCATTCAGCCAGTGTCTAGATAGTGGGTGATAGGTATTGGAGTCGGGAGTCCATGGAATAGTGAAACAGCTAGATCTTTATTGCTGGTCCAGATGAAGCATACAACTCAGGGCTCGAAGCCCTTTTTTTATGCTGGTCAGGGACAATCCCCTGACCTCACCCAACTGGCCTGATAGGCTATTAGAAGTCTATTTACATTTCATAGATTCCCTGGGAGAAACCTAGGTACAGGATTGGTGGACGGTTTGAATCCACCTGGCCTTTGTTCTACCTGGCTGAAGCTCAGGTAGTTTCTTGGCCATGTGCTCTGGCCATACTCTGGCCATGTGCTCTGGCCATGCGGTCGCAATTATGGGAGCACATGGCGACCGCATGGTCAGTACATAACAGTGGGTGAGGGAGGTCCCAGTCAGCTGATTCCTGGTGAAAGGAGAACAGTATACTGAGGCTGAAAACATGTGTGTTAGATTTGAGAGAGTCTATCATTTTGCCTACTCCAAGGAGGAAGGAGTTTCACAAATGCATTGCAGAGATGATGTATTTTCCTTGATCCCAGCAAGTGCAGAAGCTCTGATAAAACTGTCTCTCTCTCTCTCCATATACCAACAGTGAAAGTTTAATTTTTAAGTTGGCAGGTACCTTTCTTTGATGTTAGTGAGACAGACACTTTAATTTGGAAAATCAAAAAGCTGTGGCACTTCAAAGGCTAAGTTGTTTTGGGGCATCTTTTTGCTGCTCCTCTGGTCTTTAATGTGGAGCGAAGAATAAAAACAATGTTTTCAACTGGGCCTTTTTCCCACTCACATTGTGCTGGCGTTCGGCCTCCGTTTGTCCCGGCGCTGGGTGTCAATTTCACACCCTTTGCTGCGGCACGCGTGTTAATCCGGGGCTTTGCACCATTTTCTCCGTGCCTTCGGTAAACCTTTTTTTTTAGGTTTATCGAAGGTGTGGAGAAAATGGCGCGAAGCCCCGGATTAACACGCGCGCCGCAGCAAAGGGTGTGAAATTGACACCCAGCGCCGGGACAAACGGAGGCAGAATGCCGGCACAATGTGAGTGGGAAAAAGGCACTGGAGTCTACACATTTAAAATATACATTCTAATTTCAATATGTGAATACACATAAACACAGGGAAAAGGCCTCTCTCAGAATGTAGTAGACCAGAAACAGAAACTGCAAGCAAAGAAACAATAGCACAGCAGGAGCCAAAGGACCATTAAGGACAAGAATCCAAAAAAACAGAGGTATCCCTTTAGTAGCCTTTGCAAGCTTCCGTTTCTTTCACATTCCATATATGTATGCTTTGCAGCATGTCTGCCCAGGGGCTGCAATTGTGGGCATTCTAGACAAGTGGTACGTATGTAAATCAACAAAATAAAGGAATTTCACTGACTTACAGCAGACATTCCACAGCTCCTAGTGCAGGAGGTGTCAAACATAAGGCCCGGGGGCCAGAACCGACTTGTCCAGGGCTCTTATGCAGCCCGCAAGGCACTAGTGCAAGGGTGGGAACAGGAGACTGCTTGGGGGAGTGGGTGGAGCCTCTTCGATTGTGGCTTCAACATGGCGGAGCAACCTCATCTGCAGCAGTCAAGCAGTGTGGGAGCGTCTGCCCAGTGCTGCACTGCTGACTCTCCAGTCTGCCCATGTGGGTTTTCCTTTGGGCCCCCTCCCAGCCCATGGGGCCTTGCAATGAGGATACACCAACTCGGAGCTTACCAGCTGCTATCCTTTATATGTTTTATATCTCCTTTTCATGGCACTATGTTTTATGGCACACGTGGCCCAGCCTGACAAAGTGATATTTATGTCAGATCTGGCCCTCATTACAAATGAGTTTGACACCTCTGTCCTAGTGTGTGCCATAACTAGTAGCACCTGTGTGATGTTTTGACACTGGATTATTGAATGTTAGAAGGTCCTAAACATGCAAGATATCCCATGTGGGTAGAGCCCATGTGCTTAGATATCCACCCCCTCTCCAACTGTTTGTTTGCAAGACTGAGCTTGTTCCATGTATAAAGCTCTCAGTACTGAGTAATCATAAGTGGGATTGTTCAGAAAAGATTGTTCAGAAACAGTAAAGCAACAGATGGGAACTGAAATGGCTGTGGTTATCATACGAACTGTATTTCATACAGCAGATTTTTTGGGAGAGAAGCCCTTACAGGGGTGTCAAATGTAAGGCCTGTCCAGGGCTCTTATGCGACCCGCAAGCAACTGGTGAAAGGGAGAGACCAGGAGGCTGCTCGGAGTGGGGTGGGTGGGTGGAGCCACTCCGATTGTGGCTTCAGCGTGGCAGAACAATCTCGTCTGCAGCAGTCAAGCAGAACCCCTTCACTTCAGGGACAGCCTCATTGGTAAGTTGGGAGCCACTGCAGCTGCATTCATACCTCTCCACTGCAGCTCCGGAGATGCTGTCTGGGATGGCCGCAGGCAGGGCTGTTTTGGGGCAGGAACGCACAGGAACAGAGTTCCGGCTGGCTCCTGAGTTGGCCACGCCTACAACCAAAACCTCTGGTATGCCTGGCTACAGAGCCCGCTGCCGTCCCCATGTTACACAAAAGAGGGAAAGGTGGCATGTTAAAATACTGTCTTTCCCTCTGGGGAGCTTTTTGGGATTTCCTTGTCAATTTCACTTCCCACCAGTCAGCTGAGAGTGAAATTGACACTTCAGCAGCCAGAAAGGCAGTGCTTTCAGATCCCAGGCACTTCAGCCAGATCCCTGGCTATCTGGTTCAGAGAGGGGAGGGTAGACTAGAAAGGTGATGCTGAAGTGGGGTGGAGAAGCTCGGTGGGGGGGGGGGGGGAGAGGCAAGCTTCTATGCCTGCCCTGTGCTTTCCCAGCCTCCACCTAATATGCTAATGAGCTGCACTGTGAGGGGTGTGGCCTATTATGCTAATGAGTTCCTGCTGGGCTTTTTCTACAAAAAAAGCCCTGGTTGCGGGGATTAGCATTTGTGTGTGGGAGGTGCAGATGATCAGACAATCCTCTGTTGGGGCCTGCTGGCAGCCAGCTCTGGCACTGTATTTGTACCCCCCCATGTTGCAGCTATGCTTTGGTCCTTGTGGGGCATTTTTGGCAGTTTTTTCCACACACTGGGGGCCTAGTCCTGCCACCAAACATGCTACTTGGTGGCTGGGCCTCCCTCCCCCATGGACCATCCAGCAGCCTCTAGCTGTAGGCAGCAGCCACCTTGGGGGGCAGTGCTGGCTATCTCTAGTTATACTGGTTGTTGGGTGACCTGGGGCCTCTGCCACATGCGTGGTGTTGTGCGTGCGGTGCCCACTCCCCCATCAGATGATCCAGTGGCCTTCAGCTTGCCAACGATCTCTGGCTTGAACTTCCAGCATCTCCCCACCATGGATGACCTGGTGGCCTTGACTGGAGGCAGCTGCCACCACATGGGCATCTCCAGATTATTGGATTTGCTTGACCTGGGTCCCACTTTGCACATGGCCTCAGACCTAGGCTGCTCCCCCACCACCACTTCCACAGTGGGGGGGGGGGGGGGTTAGTTCAAAACTCAAAATTCCAGAATTCCATGTTAATCTGTTGTAGCAAGAACAAAAAGAAATCTTGTGGCACCTCAAAAACACATTTATTGTAGCATGGGCTTTCAAGGTGCATGAAGTGAAACCTCAGTCTGTGTGTGTGTGTGTGTATGCATGCAGAGAGGGTGAAAATTGTGAACAGTAGGCTTAGGAAGCCATGCAATAGAAGATGGTTAACTTTTGACATTTCTTTTGCTTGCTAACAGGCCTGGAGAAAAAAATGTACCATCCCTTTAATGGATGTTTAATGTTTTGATATTTACCCGGTGATATTTTACCTCCAAGCCATGGAAAGCATCAGCTGCCCATTTCCACACATTACACTTTTGTTAAAGGGACAGGGCATTTTTTTCTCCAGGCAAGCTTGCAAACATAGCTCTCTTTTCTGACACCTTTCTGACCATTCCAACTACCGTGAAATAGTATAGGACAGCCTAAGTGATTCCATCATCACCAGAAGATCCCACCCCACCCCTGAGAATCACCTTGTGCTAGCACTCATTCTTGATTAATTTCCCATTGTAATTGCTGTCAAGGCTAAAATGTAAATGTATTTATCTTCTTTGAGTTCCACAGGGAGCTGCTCCATAAATAAGTTGCCCTCCCTGCTTTTTGAAGCCAAATAGTTTACTCCTACTCCCTGCTTTGAGTCTCTTTTTTAAATTAATACATTTTATTTAATGTCTTCTCAAAGCACAATACCACCAATATCAAAAAGGGTCATAAAAAGACATAGTTTGTTGGCAACATGTGGAGAAACATAAAAAAGGCATCAACAAAGGCTTTAGCAGTGCAGATATCATAACTGTTTAAAATTGCTCTTGATATCCATGCTAATGAAACAAAGAGGCAGCTGGATGAAAAGGCTTGACTGAACTTCATAAACACCGTGACAACCAAACACAAAAGTTCAGGATGCCATGAACTATCTCTGTCCTTTAAAATGTGGCTTCCAAGGAACAACCAAACAAAAATGAACTACCATGAGTTGAGAAGAGTTGACAAGGACAGCTAAAATTCTCAATTAAATATCATAATCCTCTTTCACAGACCACACAGAGAGGAGAGAACCGTAAGGACAACAACAACAAAAACAGTTACAAATAATACCAGTAACAATACTATCAAGTTATAACGTCTGCGTCTTGATCTGTCTCCATGGAAAGCATCACATTTAGCCCTACAGAATGGAAATCCATCAGCCTTGTAAAGAAACCTGCACAGGTACAAACAGCCACCATCTTTCTCACCAAAAGCAGAAGACTTCACATTATACCAAAGGGGACTGAGAATAAATAACGGATCCTGAAGAAGTGAGCAGTGACTCATGAAAGCTCATCCCCTGCCACATATTTGGTTAGTCTTTAAAGTGCTCCAAGGACTCTTTTCTAATACCTTGGGGACAAGCCAGCAACCTCTCTGTTTGGATTTCTCCCTTCCCCTGGTGTGCCCCTTACCAGGCAGCCATTCAACAGGTTTTGCACCCTGCATTGATGGGAGAAAACACTTTGCCTGTTGAACGTCTGCCTGCCAATGCCGACCTTCGTGCCAGTTCTCCCAGCACCACCACCTGAGATCTGCGGCTGGGCGGCTTCCAACTCACCTCATGAAGGTGATGTACCGGGGATTGGTGGCCAGGTTGGCATCCAGGGTGAGCAGCTGCAGAGCCCAAGCCAGAAGCCTTGGCAGCAGCGGCATCTTCCTCCACCTTGGCCAAGGCTCCAGCTGGGCTCTGGCTTGCATGGAGCTCCTGCTGCAGGTGCCTCTGCTGCTCGCCACTGGCCCCCTGAGGAGGAAGGAGCGTACATGTCTTTCACTCATTCCCCTCTGGCATTCTGCCCTGCCTCCTACTCATGAATAGGAAAGAGATGTAGCAGCGCCTGTCTGGGATCGCCACACATGGGCAGGAGTAGCAGAGGCGACCCAGACAGAGGCAAGCTAGAGGCACCATGGCCGAAGTGGGGCAGGGGGCACCCGACCAGACCCCCCCCCCTTTTCTGCTCTTGCCAGGACACTCCTGACATGGCCTGCGAAGTCGCGGGTGGCCTGGCTGGGCGGGGCGCAGCAGCTGCCCCATGTAGAGGAGGTCTGGCGCAGTGGTGGGCTCAGCTGCTGTGGTGCCAGCCAGGTTGGGGGGCTGCAAGGGCACCAGGGCCGGCTTCCCTAGCACCCAGCTCTCACTTGCTGCCGCACCATGAAGCAGGGAGCTGGAAGGCCTTGCACGCCAGATCTCTGCACGGAGATGCGACGTATGGGGCCCTTTCCTGCCAACTCCCTGCACATAAAGGCAGCTCTCCCTTTAAGTGCAGGGAGCTGGAAGGCCAGGCCTCACGCCTGATCTCCGAGATGTAGTGTGCGGGGGCCCTTTCCCACTGGCTCCCTGCACTTAAAGGGAGCTCTCCTTTTAAGTGCAGGGAGCCAGGAGGCCAGGCCTCGCATGCCCAATCTCTGCACAGAGTTCCAGCATGCAGGTCCCTTCCTGCTGGTGGAGAGAGAAGGGGTGGGGCAGGCTCGGATGCCAGCCAGAACACCATTCTGGTGCATTCCGGGCCAAAAATAGCCCTGGTTGACTACAATGCCATAACTTTATTATTTTTATTTGTTTTATTGTAAATTACTTTGAAGGCATTTTAAAATACAAAACCAGCATAAATATTTAGATTAATAAGCGTTTGGCTATATATAGTTATGGGTTCGGGTTCAGGGGCTTTCCAAACTCTTAGGCAGCAGTCTGTTCCTACATCTGCTACTTGAGCCTCTTTTAACTGGAAATGTTGCTGAGGCTAGAATGTGGGATCTTAAGTTTTTCAAGCTTGATAACAAGTGATTGCTTATTGCTATATAGATCTGGGTAGGGCACAGACTTGGCTCATCTAGGAGCCACGATAGGAAACAGGTGAGTCTCCCCAGATCCCTTCTCTGTTGAGACAGAAGCCCAGCTCTGATGTTCATTTATGCTGCTTTTTTATCAGATGGTGAAGTGTACTTCTCATGATTGTTTCTGACCATTTCCTTCTGGAAGCCCCAAGATATAAAAACAACCTGCTGCTAAATGACTTTTGATTGTATTAAGGTTTTTGTCCACGTTTTGCAACTGTAAGCTACCATGAGAGTTCATTTGTAGATTAGATCAAAGGCTCTGCATTTCGCAACAATATTTGAAAATAATTATGTTCTGATCAATAAGTCTAAAGCTGTGTGCATAATTCAATTGGTTGAAGGTTTCTTTTGCTTCAGAATCTTCACATGATAGCAGCCTTTCCCTTCGCAGGAAGACAAACTCAGAAGGGACCTAAGAAAGGACCTCAGGCATGACTATGCGAAGTCTCTAGACATAAAAGGGACCATGGGTTTGTGATAAATGTGGGAAAGCGTGTCCTGCCACCATTGCAGGTGATAACCCATCTGGGTGTGCTGATACACTCTGCAGAGGACAAGATTTTTCTGACTCAGGACAGACAACAACAAAAAATAGCAGTTGATGACTCAGGTCTTAAAGGCAACATCATCAGAGAGGTCTCTGGGTATGCTAGTCTCCTGTCAGGATTTAGTATCTTGGGCTGGGTTCCACACATGCCCTCTTCAAAGGTTTCTCCTTCCATACCAGGAGGAGATTGCTCACAAGAGGGCCCTGAAGGTGCAGCTCCCACAGTCAGCAAAACAGAAATTGAAGTGGTGGCTGGCCCCTGCCCATTTTGTATAGGGGATGCCATTAAGGGATCCCAAGAGAACGGTGGTCACCACAGATGTGAGTTTGTTTGGCTGAGGAGCACACCATTTAGGAAACACAGCACAGGGAACCTGGTCAATGGAGGAGTTGTTCAGGAGCATCAGTTTCTTGGAACTGAGAGCAATAAAGTTGGCACTGGTTCGCTTTCAGCAGCAACTGTCGGGCCAGTACGATCTTATTCAGACAGACAATATGACGGCAAAGGTGTACATCAACAAACAGGGTGGCACGTGCTTCAGGAAGCTGAACCAGGAAGTGAGACAGGAGATAGAATGGGCAGAAGAGCATGTGTGTTCTCTAAAAGCGGTTCATGTAGCCGGTCGGGAGAACATCCTAACGGACTGGCTGAGCCAACAGACAGTGGATCAGTCGGAATGGATGTTACACCGGGAAGTGTTTCATCAGCTGAGCAGGAAGTGTGGATTAGTGGAGGTGGATCTTTTTGCAGCCGAACAAAATCGACAAGTAAGAGACTTCATGTCAAAATCAAGAAACCCGAAAGCACTAGGGACAGACGCGCTGAGTCTACAGTGTCCAAAGGCCCTTCTATACGCTTTCCCACCTTTTCCACTCATTCCAAAGGTGATCCAGAACACGATAGACCAAAAAGCGGAACTGATACTCATTGCACTCTTCTGGCCAAGGAGGGCATGGTTCCAAGACCTAGTGAGGTTATCCGTAAGGGACTCTTGGCATCTTCCTCAGAGATGGGACCTATTGATGCAAGGGGCGATGGCACACCCAAGACGAGATTTGTTAAAACTGACAGCCTGGAAATTGAAAGGCAGCAATTAGAAACCATGGGTTATGAGGAAGGGGTGATCTCTACCTTGTTAGCATCCAGAAAGCAGTCTACTAATAGGGTATATAATAGGACCTGGCAGGTGCTCCATTCCTGGTGTAAGGAGTGGGGCTGGAACCATTGTTGGCGCAGGTGGGGGATATCCTAGCCTTTTTACAACAGGGGTTGGTGAAGGGACTGAGTCCCGGTATGTTGAAGAGACAAGTGGCGGCCCTCTCTGTGGTTAAGAGGGCTAAGAAAGGGAGGTCTTTGATCCAGCATCCACACATTTAGGTGGTTCCTGAGGGGCACCGCTCTCATTAATCCACCTCAGGTTCATAGGTTTCCCATGTGGAATCTGAATACGGTGTTAAGAGCATTATGTAAGGAGCCTTTCAAACTTATGGCCTCATGTCCCCTAAAGGAGTTGACATTCAAGACTTTTTTTGGTAGGAATTACATTGGCACCCTGGGTATCAGAGCTGAAGGCACTGTCAGGCAGCTTTGTACCTTTCATAATGATAGGGTGGTACTTCTCTCAGACCCAGCTTTCATACCTAAAGTGAATTCGGCCTTTCACAGGTCGGAGGACATCATGCTTCCTTCCTTTTGTCAGGACCCCAAGTACGAGAAGGAAAAAGTCTGGCATCACCTAGACGTGCATAGAGTCCTGAGTTTCTGTCTTGACAGGACCAAAGGGTGTAGGCTAACCAACTCTCTGTTTGTGGTGTTAGAAAGTCAGCTTTAGGTAAAGGTATTCCCACTTCTACCTTAAGTAAATGGATTAGGGGATGTATCATTGAGGCTTATAAGGCACAGGGCTTGGTTCCACCTGATGGGATCACTGCCCACTCCTTAAGGAGGGCGGCCACATCAGCGGCATATAGAGCCTTCCCATCACTGGAAGTCATTTGCAAGGCAACCACCTGGAAACCCACACATTCCTTTACAAAACACTACCGTATTGATAAGTTGGCCTCGGTGGAGGCTGAGTTCGGTAGGAGAGTCCTACAACATGCCCTGTGAGGGACAGAAGCCGTAAGACCCGCCCTGGGGAGCACTACTCTGTTACGTCCCAGGAGTAACGAGTCAAGGACTGCCCCACTCCCAGGACCACCGGAGAACAGAAGATTTGTTTCACTTACCGTGAAGCTTCTTTCTCAGTGGTCCAGGAGTGGGGCAGTCCTACCCACTCTGGTTTGAGGGGAATGGCTTCTGGAACTGATTAGGGGATGGTTCGGGTGGTCTGCTTCTATGGTTCATACACATAGTAATAGTAGACATTAATATTGTTATTATAACAGATCAGAAGAATGGGAAGTTGGGGTTCTGAGGTTGATGCAATGTATCTTGTTATATTCTTCAGTTGTTAAATAAAGTTGGTGCTGAAACAAAATGGTTTGGTTTTTTGCACATGGCACCCTTTGGCGGGGGGAAGGTGTGTTAGTTTTTCTTATGCAGATTCGTGTGACTTGTGGGGAGAAGGTTGGCTTGGTGAATGACTGGTGAGCCAGAGGACAAGCCCCTCCCCTCTGGGATCAAAGTTTTGCCAGCCCTGCCTGTGGAGAGGAGGAGCTAAGTCCCAGGAGTAAGGAGTCAAGGACTTCCCCACTCCTGGACAACTGAGAAGAAAGCTTCACGGTAAGTGCAACAACTCTTCCGTTATTGTTTTTCAAAGCGCATCGGTGGACTTGCATCTCATTACAGTATCCCAATTGGGGGCCCAAAACAGCTGTCACAGCAGTCTCTGCCCCCCTTTAGTATACTCAAAACAACCCTGTGAGATGGGTTAGGCTGAGTGGGTGTTACTCATGCACAGGCAATCTGCCAGATTCTATAGCAGAGTGAGGAATCACACCTAGGTCTCCTTGACCCATATAGCATTTTGACTGCTACAGTGCACAAAGGATAATAGTGCTCATTTGCAAGGTATCCATGGCTTGGAGATCTGTTTCCCTTCCCTTTGCATTTGTTTCAATTTTTGAAAAGCTTGGTTCCTTTGAACATGAGAAAAAAAAGAAAGGAGTGATGTAATTGCCATTTCTGCCAACTGCACAGCGGGAACTATGTGTATGTGCTTACCAGATGAGTGTCCCCTTTCAGGAGAGGACCTGGGGGAGGAGGATACATGCTGTGCACCCTGTGCATGTCTTCATTTTGGATGGTGGGATCCTAAGGGTAGGGAGACAAACATAAGTGTATTAAATGCAAGGGAAGAATAATGGTGCACTCCAGGATAATAGGTGGTGGTGGTGGTTGGGATGTTGGGTACTTACTTGCAGGTATCCTCACGCTCCAGTTTGGTTTTCCACCCTGCTCCCACAATCGACGCAGGAGGTTAAACCTTGGGGGCCTGCTGGTTATAGGGGGTATTCCTCACCAGTCCTCCAGTGCTTCATAGAAGGCCGCTTTTTCCCTTTTAAATTTGGCACGGCATTGGGAGGCGTTGTGAGGGTGGCCAGCCTCAGTAAGTGCCCTGGCCACCTCCTCGAAGAGGCTTAAAGTCTCCAAACGGGTGCTAATCATCACCCGTTGACTGTATTCCTTGTCATACAGGAATTTCAGCATGATCTCCAATTCCTCCTCTTGCCAAAAAAACACTTTTTTTCTGGGCTTGCGTCCATGCTTGCTGAGTATTTCAGCAAGATTGCTTGTGCACATGCGTGCTTCGCTAGAAACGACACACGTGCACCCAATTGGTCAAGTGCCTGCCCGGAATTAACCCAAGGGAAGGGGAGTGTATAAAGTTTTCTGGAAGTAACCATAGAGCTGATTGGCTGATTGATAAGGTAAACACTCTTCCCTTAGTTTGTTATCAGTATTTTTGTAGTGTCTGCAGAACTGTCAAGAAAAAGCAGTGATTTGACAGACGGCTTTTGCACATGCACGAGTAAAAGGGTTTTTTCGTTCTACAGATGAGTGGTTATGCCTATGCGCAAACCAAGAAAAAATTTAAAAATCAACAACACATACTTCTGCGTGTCAGTAGTATAGACAGTGGGGTGCAATGTGACTGCATGGTGAGGCAGGATAAGGGAAGTAAGTGTGATTGCGAATATCCAACTCTAAGATGTTTGCATCGGAACCCAATCAAGTTAAAACGCCAGCAGCACACCGTCTGACCCCTCCCTATGAATCAATGGAATAGTGTGGCTCCAAATAATAGTTATAAAGTTTTGTTGTCAATCAGGCCTGCATATATTGAGGAGTCCACACCCATCAGAGATAACTGTACAACCATGCTGTTCTTGGCTGTTACTGTATTCACAGTGTACGCCCATATATCAACTAAAAGTGAAACAAATAGATATATTTTGTTCTATGTTTTAGTTGTTCAACCTTTAGAGTTGACAGGTCCCCTTGACGTGCTGGTGGGGGGATTTGGGAGGACAATGCTCTGGTTTTGGGGCAAAACTCTATGGTAAAATCATCTTCATACCATAGAGTTTTGCCTTCAGGCTAGAGCATCACTGTGCAACACCTGATGTGATGACATCACTTCCAGGTGACATCATTGTGTTGGGGATGTTGCACAGCAACATGGCTGTTTGGGGGCAGGGTTCCCCTGCCGGCCAGCTGGGTAGCAGTGGGCAAAATCCCCCCAAATCAGGGGAACCCCCGCTGGGACCTGGACTGGCAACCCCTATCAACCTTCGAGGTTCCTCACTCTTCAAGGGTAGCTCCAAGCAATCATCCAGTCTATACATAACTAAAGCTTGGATCACTGTGGCTAGACTGAATCAGAAACAGGTGCATCAGGTGTACCAGCTGAAGTTAGGCAAGAGAACTCCATACCATAAGAGCCATCTGATTTTCTAAGGTGACCACTGGCTTGAGCAGCACTCACAAGCTGGGAACTGGACTTTCCAAAGGGAGTGTAACCCTGTCCAGGAGAGGGGAGATCTCAAGTCCCTGGTCTGCCTTTTTACTAACCCAGAATACCACTGTCTTGTCAGGATTAAGTTTTAACTTGTTCACCCTCACCCAGCCCAGTACTGACTCCAAGCACCAGTTTAGAACATCATCAGCTTCCATGGAATTAGGTGGAAAAGAAAAGAAGAGCTAGGTATCATCCACATATTGGTGACATTGCAGTTCAAACCTCCTGATGACCTCTTCCAGGGGCTTCATGTAGATATTAAATAGCATGGGGGATAAGACTGAACCCTGCAGGACCCACAGGCTAATGGCCATGGAGCAGAGCAGGAATCCCCCAGCATCCTGTCTGGCCTCCCAGACAGGACTCAAACCACCCTAAGGCAGAACCCCCTTTTCTTTGAATGTTTATCTCCAAAATAAACAGAAATGCCCTTGAAATTCTGATCTCTGTAAGAATTGGAATACAAAATGGGGTGGATGTATTTGACATCAGCATCAACCCACATGCCCTTCCTTGTAATGATAACTTCTGTTGTTTTTCTTGAATTTTTAATCAGTTTAATTGGGTTCCATTCTTAATTTAGTCCCATGTACTTTAGCTTTGGGAGCCTGCCCAGTTTCTGCTATGGAAGCAGGCACTTTCCAGAACTCCAGATTGATTTGTTCCACTATCATGGCCTCTACCAGTAAAGTCCATAAAGATGTAGGTAATTACAGGCTACAGGACGCTGTTGTTAATGATCTAGCTTTATTTGCCTATGGCATGGCTCTTTGTGAGCTGTTATTTCATAGCTATTTCTAGAAACTTTCTACAAATTAGGCCTGACATCCATTTCTTCAGATTCCATTTTCCTTTTGTTTTTCTGATTCTTCTGTCAAACCAGAATGAATGTAGGTCCCTGTTCCAAATGGCACGGTGATGTTATTGGTGCATGTAAGGAATTGGATGCTCTTGTTTACTTATGTTTGGATCCTATTCCATGCCACAGGGAGGGGATTGGATAGATTCAGGGGTCCTTTGGGGCCGGAGCGAGGCGGAGCAAAGCTCCGCCAGCTCAGGACTGGCCAGTAGGGCAGCCACGGGCTGAATCAGATTCTCTAATCTGATTCAGCTCACTGCCGAATTGCCGCCAAAATTCGGTGGCAACTTTAAAAGCAATTGGAGGGGACGGGGTTTGAGGGAGAGGCTCCAAACTTGCAGGGTAGCTGCTGGGGCCTCTCCTCGAAATGTCCACAAAGTTTCAAGAAGATTGGACCAGGGGGTCCAATTCTACAGGCCCCCAAACAGGTTGCCCCCATTCCCTCCATTGTTCTCTATGGTAGGAAAAAAGTTAACATTTTTTCCCTCATAGAGAACAATGGAGGGGATGGGACAATCCGTTTGGGGGCCCATAGAATTGGACCCCGTGGTCCAATCTTCTTGAAACTTAGTGGGTATTTCGAGGAGAGGCCTTAGCAGCTACCCTGCAAGTTTGGAGCCTCACCCTCAAACCCCCTTTCCTCCAGCCCCTCATATACCCTATGAGTTTTTGCCATTGATTTCAATGGCCCATAGGATATAATGGGGTTGAAACTGACATTCCCTTTCTGACACACTTCTGGCATATGCTAATGAGTTATGCTAATGAGTTATGCTAATGAGCTCCTGCACCTCTTTTTCTACGAAAGGACCCCTGGATAGATTCATGGAGGATCGATCTATCTGTGGCTATTGGCCATGGTGACTGATAAGAACCTCCACCTTCAGAGGCAGTAAACCTCTGAATTCCAGTGCCAAGAGGCAATATCAGGGAAAGACCTTGGTCCCTGTGCCTTGTTGTTGGATCTCCAGAGGAACTGGTTGGCTATTATGTGTCAAAGGATGCTGTACTAGATGGACCATTAGTCTGATCCAGCAGGGCTCTTCTCATGTTCTTATGTTCCATTTGCACTGCTCTTTGTTGGCAGTGGAGGGTGTCATCCCTCGGGAAAGTATTCCTCTGATGCTAGGCATTATTCCGCTCCTTGACTGAGTTACGGTGAGAGACAGTATATGTAGTGGTTAGAGTATTGTACTAGCCCTGGGAAGATCCACTGGCTGACTTTGGGACAGTCATTCTCTAAAACAGAGAAACTACCCCGCAGGGCTATTATGGAGATCAAATGGAGGAAGGGAGAACCATGTATATCGTCCTGAATTCTTTGAAGGAGAGGTGGAATAAAAGTGAAACAAATGATCTTTGTGACCTATTTTTAGGTTCCACATATAGGGTTCCACTACCTGCCATCACAGTCATTTAGTTCTGGGACTCAAGTCAGGTAGCTTGCTAGTGTCTTCAAAGTCTTATGTGGCCTGAGCCCAGCTAGCACGAAGGAGTACATTCTTCCTTATTAACCTCTTCCTCTGTTACGACTGGCAGTTGAAAACAGGTTCTGTATGCAAGCTAGCAATGAAGTAGAACCAGTGAGTAGGTGGAGTTGGGTTGCCATTTCTGGGTTGGGAAATTCCTGGAGATTTGGGGGTGCAGCCTTGGGAGGGCAGAGTTTGGAGTGGAGAGAGACTTCATCAGGATAGAATGTCATAGAGTCCACCCCCTCCAAAGCAGCTGTTTTCTCCAGAGGAACTGTTCCTTGAAGTCTGGAGGTCAGTTGAAATTTCAGGGGATCTCCAGCCCCCACCCTAAAGTGGAGGAGGGCCTTCTCTATTAAGTATTGAGTCGGGAGACGATAAATCAAATGCAGGCTTTTGTTCAAAACATCATTCAGCTCAAAGACAGCTCTAGCAAGAGTGGCACTCAACTTATAGTGTTCCAGCAAATAACTATATACATTGTAACTGGAAACATGCAGTCTTGTTGGACTTAAGCAAGGCTCTGTGATTGGTTCCTTGAATTGGCTTCAGGACCAATAAGGAGTCTTTATTCGGCAGCCAATAGGAATGAGGGAGTCAGGCTACCAGAGCCCTGACAATGCAATGCAACACAACATAATAGAACATAACACTCTCTATCTCAGTTCTTCTACTCAAGACACTCTCAGAAGGCCCAGTTAAATCCTGCTGCTTCATACTCCCAGGGTTAGTGCTGTGATTTTAAATGCTTGTACTTGCAACTGTTCCAATTTTTGCTATGATATTATTCTGTTGTTTTAGAAATGTTTTTGTTGCTAGTCGGGGGGGCAAGACAGAGTTAAAAATTTATAAACAAATTAAATTTTGCAGGAACAGAATTGAGTGGTGCATGTCAGTCTGTCCTAAGAAGGGGGAGATGGGGAAATGGCACTCCACAGGCACAAGGACTTGCTCCCACAGAAATGCGGGTGTGAATCCAGGCCAATATTTTGAGTTTCAAGTTTTAGCAAGAACGGGGTTCTGTGCTTTGGATTCAGTGAGGAGAAATGTTAATTTCAAAAGCTCTACATCAAAATGTTTCCCTGGAGCCACATTTTTTCTATTAAAGCCTAAGAAGAAGAAGAAGAAGAAGAAGAGATTGGATTTATATCCCACCCTTCACTCACTTGGAGTCTCAGAGCGGCTTACAAACTCCTTTCCCTTCCCCTCCCCACAACAGACACCCTGTGAGGTAAGTGGGGCTGAGAGAGCTCTTTCCAGAGCTGTCCTTGAGGGAACAGCTGGTAACAGAGCTATGGCTTGCCCAAGGTCATCCAGCCAGGTGCAAGTGGAGGAGAGGGGAATCAAACCTGGTTCTCCCAGATTAGAGTCCACACACTTAACCACTACACCAAACTGGCAGTTGCATTTCTTTTAGGGACCTCCTGTAAGCACATGCTATGAGGATGAGAAACACATGTACTTAGCAACTGGAGGCACTTGTTGGGTAGACAGAACTGGCCGCTCCCTGGTATGTGCCCCCTGTTTTTTGGCAATGCAGGTCTTCACCTCACACTTTTCATGTTTACTGTGAGCTGCTTCAGCATACTTAACTGTGCACTGGATTGTGGCCCAGGCCTATACATTTTCAGTTATGAAGCATCCATGAAGGAAGGAAGGAGGGAGGGAGATTTCCATGAGGAAAATATTGCAGGTGTTGCTGTGAGAGCAAATTTCTGTGCCTACGCAGTCCATGGATTTCTGTGGGGGCTGTGGCATAATTCGCCCCCCTGCTTCAAAGACCACAGCAAGTGATAAAAATTAACGACTCTCTCTTAACAAGAAAGACTGACCTTCTTGTGCAAGTCAACATCTAATATTACTTTTTCTAAAAAGTGCAGTTATGTGTGAATTAAAAAACATACTGTATGGTCTTTTCTGTTCTGATTTTTAATGGATCCCCCTTTGCCATTTTTAGCACCACTTTTTTCAGTTATGAATCCATGACTGCACATTTCTTACCCAGGGGTCATGTTAACATATAAGCTTGCTGAGCCATGGCCTCTAATTGCTAAGCTGAAGGATAGTAAAGATTATAGCTGTTTTCATGGACAACATTCATTCATACATACAGATCCCTACTTGCTGGGTCACTCAGAATGATTGAAAATATCACAGCTTTTCTGTCGTTTATTATTTTGTTGCTGCAAAAATAATACTTATTAACATATTGGAGTATTTTCTTCCAGTAGTCAGAGCCTACATAGGACTTAAGGCTTCTTGGGTGCACTGGAAACTCTTTCCTCCACCACTCCCACATTACTTTTCATTAGTCAGCTGAGATGCCATTTTGATTTCCCAAAGGTGTTTTTCCGCCTGTTGTTTCATTATAAATATGTATAACTCTGTGGTTTATATTTGTTAACCTATTGTTACCTGCCACACATTAGTAATGCTCGGGTATTATTGCTGCTGCTCTGTGCTGTTTGTCTGTGAGAGGCATTTCTAAAGGTTATGATGACTGCTGTTTCAAAAAGGGAGATGATACAGCAGTGCCATCCAGTCCTACCCAATACCCATTGCTGTAGATAGTCAGTGGCAGCATATAATGACTGTAACCATTTGACTCAAAAGTGATGCAGTGACCATTAAGCTAGAGCATATTGGGACACCCAGGCTGTGATCACACGCACCAGAAGATCCGACATAGGCGTGAATGCCTGATGGATCAAAAGGGCGTGATCAGACAGCAACATCTGGGAAGTGTCCCACAGCCATTGGCAACCCGCGCTGCTCTGCTGCAGAAGCAGAGTTAAAAGACACCAGGAGGAATCCGGTAATAAATGGGTTACAACAGGCCACGGACAGACTTTCCCATCTGATTGCACAAGGACGCTTCAGAACCGTTGAGATGATCTGATCAGGCCATCCTGGCTCGGTGCCTTCTTCCCCTTCACAGAATGCACATCACTGCATACCCATAGGGGGCCCTCGGTGCGGAGGTGCGATTCCTCATTTATGTGCATGGGAAACAACTGGCAAAAAACTCTGACTCACCCACAGTTGCATCTGATCACACAGTGACGGGCTGGGCCCGCAGCAACAAAGGGCTGTGTGATCTCGCAACCACAGGACTGATACCTCTGGAGGGAATAGCCTCGCTTCCCCTCCGCTTCAACTGGTGCGTGTGACTGCAACCCCAGAATAAAATCAGGTCCAGAAGCCAAGCAAGACAAAGTAATGCCCAGACTTTAAAATGCTCATATCTCTCAGTTTGAATTTTCTCATCTGAGTTTCCAGGAGCTATTGTTTTTGGGCTACTGACCAACACAGCATAATTCCCAAAGGTCTTTCATTATGGGAATCTTCTTTCTAAAGTTATTCCATAAATAGTAGAGACATGCAGAGGTCATGCTTAGTCTAGCCCTTAATCACAGCCCGCTTTCACAACCACGGACCCACCTCTTGGTCTCTGCCAAAACCACCTACTTCCTTCAATCTCTGAACCCTGCATACTATCCCTGTCTGTGCCTCTTGCCTCTGGCTTAATGGTTTGTCCTCAGTATGTGTATTTGGAACAGTAAGTCATGCTTTAATAATCCAGCCCATTGTATTTTGTCTGGTTGTAAATGACCATTTGGTCAGGGCAGTGTGTTTACTTTTTCTCTTTTCTGTTAGAAGAATGAGTTATGCTGGGTATAACAAGACTCCCGGTGGCTGTAACTGCCCAGACAAAGCATATCTTATGAAAATTACTGTCTGTTTTTAAAATGACCATATAATTAGACTAGGTTATTTAAAAAGAGCGAGAGAGGGCATGCAAACAGTTCTCTTGAGTGGCTAAGTGCTTATTTTGTGCAAGTATCATTTACATTTATGACTTTTATTTCCACTGACAAGAAATAAACTTATATTCCAAGGAGCCGTTTTGGCTACTTCTTCCTTTGGGTGGCAATTTGTTACATGAACAGAATATATGTAGTCAGCATTACAAGGATGCTCATCAGCCTTGCACATGACCAGAGCCTGACCTCTCCATGCCCACTACCAAGTGAGAACTGACGCTTCAGTTTTACTAAAAGCATGATTGCCACCTGGGAAGCTGAGAATTTAGCCAGGGAGAAAGGGGAGTCTAGATATAAAGTTACCTTCACAGATTCCCACCATTTCCCCCTACAATAGGGCCATTTCTTTCTGCATGATGGGTCATGGAAACATGCCCAAGGTCCGTCATTTGTCTGTCTGAAATAGTTGTCATGTGAATGGACAACATATTCCTCACTCACTCAAGCCATCACTGGGTGCAAACCAAGACCAAGAAGGCAAGAACACTGACATTTGAGACTGATAACAGCATTCAGCTGGCCCAGATGTCTATGTACTGGAAATCTAGATTTCTATATGCTGGGAATTTATAATTTCCTAAGAATTAGGATTTATGGTTTCACCTAATTTACACTAGCTGCTACCACCGATACTTTGTCAGGATAATCACTTGTACTTGCCATTTGTGCTTCACTGTTGGTTGCTTATTCAGTAGGGGATCTCTTCCTCATTACTAAGGACTTCAACATGCCCTTAAAGCTGCTCTAACCAAATTTTAAAAATATTAAGTCGAGCTGGTCACTGGGCGAGTGAGTGGCTGGGTCTCTACCTGCCGGCCAGGCACCAGATCTCTGCTTCCAAACAAGCAGCCTTTGGTCTGGTCTTGTTTGTTACTTGACAGTATTTCTCTCTCCTCCCCAAGCTTGTGAGGGGGGGGGGGGAGAAATGCAGAGTGTCCCTTTCCACAAAATGCAAGCTGTATTTCTTTTTTATATATAATTTCTTTAATTGATTTTACATCTATTTCTACATCTATACGCTAAATTCTATACTAAATTACCTTATACAGAAAATGCTGATTAAAATAAACATTTTTAGTAGATTAGTCAGTTTGAGAAACAAAAAATCTTGGTTTAACTAGTTACATATGTTACTGCTTCTAAAAATCACATAGCTGATTTGCTGGTACACATAACTTCGGAGCACGCTTATTTTCCATTAACATATACTTAGTGCTCGACATTTAACAACAATACAAAGTTTATTTCTTCTTTTGTCCTCTTCTTTTCTTTTTAGTCTCTTCCATAGGTTTGGGAGCTGCAGCTCCCTTCTCCGAGTCTGAGTTTTCTTCTTCGCTTTCTGAGCTATCCAAGCCATATATACTTTCCTGCTGTGCTAGTGAATCGTCTGAGTCTCTCTCTTTTTTCTTTTTCTTGCATTTTTCCAAAAAAGCTTTCGCTTGATCAACAGAGTCAATTTTAACATTCTTTTCTTGATAGCTGAAACACAGTCCCTCCGGAGTATTCCATCGGTATATAATTGATTCAGACTGAAGCCAGTTAGTTAAACTTCTGTAGGCTTTTCTTCTTTTTCTTATTTCATATGGAATGTCCTTTAATACCTTGATGTCTACCTCCTGGATCTTCAGCGTTGTTCTGTTGGTGGCTTTTAAAACCACATCTCTTATTGATCTTTTGGAGAATCTTATCATAATTTCACCTGGCAGGTTTTTCTTTTTGACTAATTCAGGATAGGTCCGATAAACCAAATCCATATCGCTTATTATTTCTTCCGCTTTTAAACCTGTCACTGGTGCCAGAGCTTCACTCACTAGCTTTTTAAGATCCTCCCCTTTTTTTTCAGGAACATTCTGAAGTCGAAGGAAGTAACTTGAGCGTTCCATCTGCAATTTCAATACATTATCACATTGAAAAGCCTTTTCTTTTTCAATTTTTTGTAGTCTTGAATCATCTTTACTAGTTGTCGTCTTAACTTCCAAGAGATCCTGTTGCAGCTTTTCTGTTCGTTTACCTGATTCTTTCAGTTCATTTTGCATTAAGTCCATTTTGCTGTTGAGAGTAGTCATCTGGTCCACCAGAGGCTGCAGCAACGCTGAAAACATTGAGCTCATCTCTGTGGTATCGCCCTTTGAACTCAGAGGACTGCTTCCTAGTTTAGGGGAGGGTTTTGGCCGCCCCGTCATTGTTGCAGTTTCGCTTTTATTTACACTAAGATAAGAAGGACTGTAGAAGAAACAATTGTAGTCGCACTAATGTCTCTCAAAAGGTCTTTTCTCCGTGTATGCGATCCCGCCCTCCAACATTTTTAAAACGCTGTTATAGTTGCAGTAACGCCGTGGGAAAGTCTCAGCCGCTTCGGTAAGGAGAGGGGGGGAATACGATCCTCCCTTTCCCTCCCAGTCGCTTTATTTGCCGTTATATTTTGCAACTCACGTTTTTCACCATTGCGTATCAGGTGTGTTAATTGCTTCTCCGCCAAGGATTTTCTGCTGCTTCTCGGTCACGCTTACGCAGCCCGAAGGCTTCCTCGGCAGGGGAACCTACGGGGGTGATGAGGGGGGTCTCAATCCTGCGGTCGCCACCGTCAGGAGAGTCTCCCCCTCGTGCCACCCCAGGCAGAGCCCCTTCGCTAGGGTCTCTGGGGGTTCGGCACCCGTCCAGAACCCCTTCACCCTACCGGGCACGGATCGCCGCTCCCGCATATGTGGAGAGAGCCGTCCGCCATTAGCGTGTCTCTTCCGGAAGTGATCTGCAAGCTGTATTTCTTAGTAGGATGGGAAGGAACAAGCTTTTATTGCCGTCATTTTCTTTGTGAGAGTGTCCGTAATGGGTGGGAAGAAGATATTGGGAATGGGATATAGTTTGCAAAAAGGATTGGGCAGCTGCAAGCTTCGAGCTGCTGGGTTGGAATGGGAACATAATCTCTGATCTCTCTCCTCCCTGAGCACGGAGGTTGGGGGTGGAGGGAGGGAATGCCAGGGTGTCCCTTTTCACAAATGCAAGCTGTATTTCATTTTTGGGGGGACGGGGAAGGGACAAGCTTTTATCTCCTAATTTTCTTTGTAAATGAAAGTGTTACTTAACTTTAACCTAAGAAATGTAAATATCTCCCAATGGAAAACCTGGCTTTCTAAGACTCGGGGGCGGGGTCTCCTGGTTTAGTTTTGTGCCTGCCTATCCCGTAGCCAACTCTGATCAAAGGCACGAAGGGTGATGGTCACTGTGCTGGCTCTCTCATAGGCTTGGAGCTTTATAAGCTGTTGCAGTTATTTATTGTGCCTTTGTTTAAAAGATAACTTTCTCCCATTCTCCCCCCCTTTCTAAGTTAGTGTAATACTGAAAAACACTTGGATTTGTTTTCAGTGTTTAAAACAAAACTCCTCCCCCTTCTGTGTTAGCATAATACTGAAAAAAAATATTACTAACATGGGTTTATTTTTAATGTTTTTGATGCTATGCAGCTGTACTCAGGAGCAAATCTTGCTCTCTCTCTCTCTCTCTCTTTCTGTTATGTCTGGCTGGCTATTCTGGCTATGTGGGTTGAGAAGGGGACCTAAACTTATCCCCCTCCCACCCAAACTGTGTTCTTGCCAGTTTGGTGTAGTGTTTAAGTGTGCGGACTCTAATCTGGGAGAGCCGGGTTTGATTCCCCACTCCTCCACTTGCAGCTGCTGGATGATCTTGGGCAAGCCATAGTTCTGTCAGAGCTGTTCTCTCAAGGACACTTCTGGAAAGAGCTCTCTCAGCCCCACCTACCTCACGAGGGGTCTGTTGTGGGGAGGGGAAGGGAAAGGAGTTTGTAAGCCACTCTGAGACTCCAAGTAAAGGGCGCGGTATAAATCCAATCCTCCTCCTCAAAAAATATATTATAGCATTGGAAAAAGTGCAACTAGAATGATAAAAGGGTTGGAACACTTTCCCTATGAAGAAAGGTTAAAGCGCTTGGGGCTCTTTAGCTTGGAGAAATGATGGCTCAGGGGTGACATGATCGAGGTTTATAAGATTATGCATGGGATAGAGCAGGTAGAGATACTTTTCTCCCTTTCTCACAATACAAGAACTTGTGGGCACTCAATGAAATCGCTGAGTAGTCAGGTTAGAACGGATAAAAGGAAGTACTTCTTCACCCAAAGAGTGATTAACACATAGAATTCACTGCCACAGGAGGTGGCAGCGGCTACAAGCATGGACAGCTTCAAGAGGAAATTAGATAAACACAAGGGGGCCCCCGCAATACTTGTGGGGGGGGGGGACAAGGAGCTGAGGCTGGCCACGGGGGAGCTGGGGGCCACAGCTTCTCCCCCCCCCATAGTGCTCAGTGGGCCTTGGCGGTGCTTGCCGGGCCCACCGGTTCTCCCCCTCCCCCCATGGGCTGCGGTGGGCCTCAGTTTCCCCCCATGGTGCTCGGCAGTTCCCTCCTCCCCACCCCAGAGACAGCAGCTCGGCGAGGCCCACCAAGCCAGCTTCCCTCCCTGCCCCCACCCCTGAGATGGTGGCTCAGTGAGGCCCGCCGAGCTGCCTCCCACCCCCTTCCCAACAGCGGCCAGAGCATTCCCTGCGCATGCACAGAGAACACTCTGTAACTTTTTGGGGAATTTAAATATCCCCCCCAAAGTTTTTTTTTAACTTTTAGGATTTTTCTGCACACAGGGGGAGTGCCCCCCGTGTGTAGAAAAACCTCCCTGCCCCCAGGTGCCCCCCCGCGCAGATTTAGGTATCCGCACACAGGGGGCGCCTTCACTATTAGTATATAGATGTGGAGCAGAGGTCCATCAGTGGCTATTAGCCACAAGGTATAGATAGGAACTCTGGGGCAAGTGATGCTCTGTATTCTTGGTGCAGGGTGGGGGGCAACAGTGGGAGAGCTTCTAGTGTCCTGGCCCCACTGATGAAGCTCCTGATGGCTCCTGGTATTTTTGGCCACTGTGTAACAGAGTGTTGGACTGGATGGGCCATTGGCCTGATAACAACATTGGCTTCTCTTATGTTCTTATTGCCAGGGAAACAAACCTGCTAGAGGCCAAACTGCTTTAAAAAAAACAAAACAGAATGCTTTGGTCAGGTTCTTTATTCATTTATTTTGGGTACAAGTAAACATACATTTTGCTATTTAGTATATAACTCCCCCCACCAGTAGGATTCTACAGTGTTCTTGATGCTTTATCCAAAGTTTCTTGTGGTCATTCATGACTTTGGAAATTTGTTGTTGTTATTTCCTGAGGGAAAGGTACAGGAATTTTTTTTTTTGACAGATGGAGGGTGTTACAGCATTAAAAGTGAAGAGCTCAAGCAACTTGACAAGTCTGGCCCAATCAGACCTCTGGTTCAGTTGGCTATTTTCTACTGACAGTGGCCTCAGGTAGAGCATTTTCCTGGTTGTTGAGGTCCTGTGATCTGAATCAGAGACCAGGGGCATGCAGAAGGGACGGTTCCTCTCTGATACGGAGTTTGGACAGGAAAGTCACCTGAGCTGTGTGGAGCAATAGTCTAATCAGGGGTCATTTCGTAGAAAAAGAGGTGCAGGAGCTCAAGGCAAGAAAGAAAGGAGAGAGAGAGAAAGAGAGAAAGAATGAGCTGGCAGAGAGGGGACAGCTACTAATCCAAGCCTCAGAAACACCACTATTCTGGGAGGATAGCTTCAGTGGTGGCTGAAGCCTTACAGAAGGCTGGTCGGAGGAACCGGGACCTTTCCAGGGGACGAGGTCATTTTGCTGCAGCCATGACACAAGCAGGCATTCCCCCGTGGGGGGGAGAGGCTGGCACCAACTCCTGGAGCTGAGCTCCCCTGAGCTCCTGCTCAAAATGACCCCTGAGTCTAATAAATAAATAAACAAACAAACAACCACAGGAACAATGTGTTGTCTCTGACTTGAGTGTTTTCTCAGGTTTGTACTCCCACATTTCCTCCTTGCCCATCCTCCACAAACAACTTAGGTGATAACATCCTAAACTGCCTCAGGTGGGTAACTGTGTTGGTCTGAAGCAACAGACCAAAGTTTGAGTCCAGTGGCACCTTTAAGTCTTAAAGATGCCACTGGACTCAAACTTGGTTCTGGGATATAAAAACTATCTCTTTTTCTTCTTCTTAGCTCACTCATTGGCTCCTCCTGAACCGCTGCCCACTGATAGCAGTAAATAAGGAATAAGAGGACACCCGTAGTGGATTATGGTCATGTCTGCAGGTCTGTTTGTAATACCGTTTGTTAACATGCTTGTCAGGTTTGGTTTATTTTATTTTTTATTTATTTATTTTAGTTTTTATATCCCGCCCTCCCCGCAAGCGGGCTCAGGGCGGCTAACAAGGGCTTAAGAGCCGTACACATCATAACAATTTAAAATCATTTAAAACTCAACAACAATAAAACTCCATTACTCGGCAGCATAGACTGCTTCAGTAAAACTACAGTATCCACTAAAATGCTTCCAGTCTCTTTGAGATGGCATCCTCTCTAGTGAGGGACCCTCCAACCATAGCCATCGGTCTGGGCTGCATTCAGGCCAGTTTCCATTGTAGGTGTTCTTACAATGCTGTTACAGGGCTGGTGGTTTAGGGAGGTAAGCTGCCTAGGGGAGGGAAGGCGGCATGGTACAACCTGATCTTGTCAGATTTTTGGAAGCTGGGTGGATACTTGGATGGGAGGCCACTAAGACACTCTGCAGAGGAAAGAAATGACAAACCACCTCTGCTTCTCACTTGCCTTGTAAGCCCCTTGCTGGGGATGCCATGTCAACACACATAAGCTGCCTAGAGCTGCTGCGGTTGGTGGAAAAGGAGGGATACAAATACTCTAATAGGAAGAGTACAAAATAAGAATGTTGTGTACTTGGAAGGTGGTAATGGTTTAAAGGTTAAGGAACAATGTACAGGAGGGAAGTTAACAATTCACCACACAGGATTGTTTCAAGACAATTGGGTGGGTGACCTAAAGCAGTTACGCTTTCTGCATCTAGTCATCCACAAGAATTACTCCAGAAACCATCCCATGAATGCAGTTCATACCCAATTCAGAGTGCATTTGTATTTCACTCAACAGCCTCTCGAAAGGGTTATGGTTACACTTGGGTAGCTTCCCTTTGAGGAAAGTCTTTTCTGGCTCTGCCTTGGAGTTTAAAAGCTTCTTTGTGCAAGATGAACAGGCTGGAAGATGCAGTGCAAGTCGGTACTTTTCCATGGCAAGGCAAGAACAGATAGCCACAGCTTGCTAAGGGACTTTCCACTCCAAATTACTGTTTCAAGACGAGCCCTGGTCCTGGCTAAATTCAACATAAAGTTGGGGGGTGGGAGATGAATTTGTGCTGTAGGCGAAGGCATCGCGTAAGGGAAAAAAGTCCCCTTGCTGATCTCTAGGGGTTCTCATTTGTTTTATTTAATCAAGGAAAGAAACAGCCCCCAAAGTAGCGCACTAAAGATCTTTGTCCGATGATTTCATTTTTGTTCCCTCTGGCTGCTGAGAAATTATAATGAAAAGAAGAGCAGCAGTTTTCATACTCTGCTCTTCTATTGTTTACCAAGAAACAAGGCAAACTCCCACAGGGACCAGTATCAGGGTCAGACCAAAATATCTCCTCCTGTTCTTCCCATAGGGATGAGTACAGATTCCCAGGCAGAAAAACAGTATGTATTGTGTATGGTATATTTGTTGTTAAAGGCATCTGGCTAGTGGGGAAGAAAAGTGCTGCAAGAAGCAGTTTCAAACAGTTTCCTGCAATATTTTGCATTATTTTGCTCATTCTCTTTCTTCCTGTAAATATTCATTTCGAACCTTCATTTTGGGGGGCTTACCAGATTTGCATTGCAAGCTTAGACTTGTCCCCTTTCCTCACCCTGAACTTGTTTGTACCTGCTGCTTGCTTGCTGCTTCTGAACATATTTTCATTTTCTAAAAGTGCAGGGAGCGTCACAGAAGAAGGGAAAGAATGGCTAGGTGATGCACAGAAAATCTTTGTAAGCATTTGCTTGCTTGCTTTCTCCATTTTGCAGGCTTGTTTCCCTCCCTCCATATAATCACAGGCTGGGAAGGCTATGATTCTGCGTCTCATGATGAACAGGATATTTGTATTCTGGACACCTGAGGGAAAATGCAGGGTGTAAAATAATCTGATACTTTTAGGTCTCTCTCTCTCTGCACACCTCTGTCACCCTCCTCACCAGGTGATTTCAAGATTCCCTGTTTTGGCTTTTATAGGTATAAAAGGGAGTTCATAATTATAATTATTCTTGCATGCTGATTTGTGGCACATGATCTGGGCATGATCTCACTTATGGAAACAGCTTTCATTCCATTAAAACTTATTCAGATGTTCATTTTCCGAGGCTGTATGAGTTCCCCCATTCATACTAAAGTTATATGGCTTAAACTTGGGTGAAAAGTCCAAAAAGCATGAAAGCAATCTCATTTTTCACATGGAAGTTGCTTGTTTGATTGTCCTTTCATATTTTAACAAAATTGATTGTTGTTTCATATTTTGATGAAACTGTCATGCCTCAGTATCTCAAAAGCACCGCCTTAAAAATTAGCCTTTTTCTTGCAAGATCAGGAAGGGGACTTTTTTTTCCTTATGTGATGCCTGCGCGTACGGCACAAATTCATTTTCCCCCACTTTATGTTGGATTTAGCCAGGACCAGGGCTTGTCTTGAAACAGTAACAAATGTTGATGTAGGATGTGATTTATTTATTTATTTATTTATTTTGGAATTTATATCCCGCCCTCCCCGCAAGCGGGCTCAGGGCGGCTCACATGGGCCCACGGCCAATCAAACATTAAAACCTATAAAATCAATATTTTTTTTTTCACACATGCATCTTCCTGCATTACGGTAAACAACAGAGATCTGTTCAGTGCCTGCAGCATTATTTGCATGGAGATGCAGTGACGAGGAACATGAAATTAAGTACTGGCCTTGTTAGAATAAAATGACATCCTTGTCTAGAGTATGTAGGTTTTGGCTGCGCATGTAGATGCATATTCACTGATTCAAGGAGATAAAAGAATATGTTAGATCATATGTAAATGCCTGTCATAAGCTTTAACCATGTTGTTTACATAGCGAAGAGGGTATTGTTTCCCCAGTCTTAGGGCATAGGACATAGTAGCATTTCTGATCCATTAGTGATGGTGAATCTGGAGTGATGGAACTCCATTTATTAGAACAAGAATGGGATTTTGATGTGTTCCTGCCGCTAATCAGCCTCATTAGTAAGTTGACACTAGTGGTATTCAGTTCAGCTAATGTGGCTCAGTTTGCTACAGACTTATGAATTGAGTCTTCTAGTGAGTTAATGTCAGTTCTAGTACCACACTAAATTTTTCTGAAGTTCTGTTTTTGCTAGAAATGTTACTGTTTTAGGTGCAAAAATCCTCACCCTCCACTCTTTTACACATTTTTAATACCTGCATGCAGTCGTTGTTACTTTTCCGCTGTCTCTTTAGCATACTCTCTTTTTATGTACAATGGCTTCTTCACAGCATGAATACAGCCTCTCCCTGTGAACTTAATTCCTGTGCAAGAACTTACGGGAGAAGACAGTCCTTCAGCTACCTCAGCCATGTAGGGTTTTAGGGTCAAAACCAACACCTTGAATGTCAAACATAGGCATGACTAGCAGGGGAAGAATGTGTCTGGACATGCATGTCTGAGCACGTATCCCATTAAAATAATGTTGTGTAGCTGGATTATGTCTGCATTTGTATGTGCATCTGGATGCATATCCAAGTACAGAGGTCACATCTGTCTGTATCACATTCATTTTTAGGTGTTCTGTACATGAAAGTGCATCCCCATCCCACATTCTAATCTGTCAACTAAGGGCTCGTTGGCTCAGACAGTTGCCTTAGGATCAGGGATGAGGTTCCTTCCCATGACCCCAACACTTGCTCCCTTGCAAAATCTTTTATACCTTTTCTCAAAGGGAATGTGAAAAATCGTTAAACAGGTTATTTTGCAGTGTTCATTTTTCATTTTCAGAATTCTGCAGCAGTCATTTCCACAGCCCATCAAATATATATATTTTCTCTGTGATGTGGTGAATGCTAATTGTGTTAGCCGAATTGCTCTAGTTTTAAAAGTAGCAACTGGCAAATAACCGGGTTACAGCCAACTATACCAAGGTCCCGCCCCTTCCAAGAGTTCCCAGTAAATAGGCACTGAGGCAGAGGTCAGTTTAAATGATGCTTACTGTAAAATGTTCTTCAAGCATACAAAAACAGAAGCACACATGCAAACACACAATTCTAAGAAACTTAGATAGAGAAATAGCACATTTGCATGAGCAGGAGATTCATTGGTTGGAAGATACTTTACCTGTCCTGGAGATGGTTGTCCATTCCAAAAGAAGAATGGAGGGTTGGAAAGGAAATAGGGAGCATGCTCTGAACCGGCAGAAACACGCTTTTCTCTGTCTGCGGAGACCAGAGATCAAAGATGGAGGAAGGGTATTGGGATAGCAAGCTGGACATAAGAGGGGTAAAAGCAGATAGGGGTCGTGGAAGCTCAAGAGACCAATTGCATGGAATGCAACCTTTTATTAGGTGATTTTGGGGGTGGGCAGCGCTGACCACATCCCCCTAACCCACCTTCCAGGTAGTCTGTCCCTACAAACCCTACCATTGGTTAAAGGGAAAGGAGGAGGGGATGCGGAGGGGTGGTCAATATTGCAACACTAGGGGCTAGACAGGAACTGACACCTGGGCAAGTGTCCGATGAGTCACCGAGCCATTCTATTGTTCCTTGATGGCCCTAGCTTGGCCAGTTGTTGGGTGAAGGATTAGTTGCCAGCAGTGTTCCCTCTAAGCTGAGTTAGTGTGAGCTAGCTCACAGTTTTTTAGCCTCCGGCTCACACATTTTTGTCTCAGCTCGGGAAGGATGGCTCCAGAGCAAACTAATTGAAGCAGCAGCCCAATTGCTCACTCACAACTTTAATGCCAGTGGCTCACAAAGTAGGATTTTTGCTCACAGGACTCCACAGCTTAGAGGGAGCATTGGTTGCCAGGTAACTTCACTTAGCATAATTCCGAAGGTATGTGGGGGGGATGGAGTTGCCTAGCGCAAGTTGACAGGAGAACCCTTGTGCAATGGGGTCTTTGTTTCTGTCTTGATGTGATCCATGTCGGGTGCATGCTTCCTGGACTGTACTGGAGCCTCTTACAGCAGTGAAGAGTGCATGTAGTCCTTCAAGGCATAATAACCCAAAGTTCAAACTTATGAACATTAAAAAGTCCATAAGAGCACATGCTGTGCCTTGCTAGGCAACAATTGTGGACACAAGAACTGGTCCAAAGCAGTACTTTGTGTCCAATGATGTGCATCCAGATGCACAATGGATATGCATCCAGATGCACAATGGGCCAGCGTACTGGATTCAGAACCCATCTGTTGAGCTTAACCCATGACATGGAAATGAACTCTTTTGTGCCATTTTTGTTCTGTTGTTCCTATAACCTACGGTCAAAAGTCTGATGACTCGTCTGTAAGACCTTCTTCCCCCATGGATCTTGCCTATGGTGCGATAATAATTAAACTATTATATATATGTACTGATTTACTCTTCTAACCACAATTTTTCTTTTTCCAATGAAGCTTTGACAGTGAGATTCATCACCAAGCGATTTATCGGTGATTATGACCCTACATTAGGTAAGTCTCACTTCTTCTTTACCTGTACTGAGACAATTCAGGGTGACAGGGGATATCTTTTGAAAAGAGGAATCTAAGTGTGATTGGTAAACATAGCTAAATGATTAGAGCATGGTAGAATTTTGTAAAGAAAAGCCACTCACTATTCAGTTTCTCTCTTGCCCCCATTTAGCAAATTCCCATGTTCAAGAAAGGGTACTAGGAGCTTATTTATTGATTTAGTCTAGCTGTTTTCAGATGGATTTTCTTGTCTGGGAAAATAACTTCATTCACTGCCTTTTGTAGTGACCCAGAATGCCAGCATAGAAATGCCAACTACACGTTTGTAAATTCCTGGAGATTGGGGGGGATCCTGGAGAGGGCGGCGTTTGGGGAGAGGAGGGACCCCCATGGGGTATAATGCCATAGAGTCCACCCTCCAAAGCATCCATTTGCTCCAGGAGAACTGATCGCTGCGACTTGGAGATCAGGCCTGATTCTGGGAGATCTCCAAGTCCCACCTGGAGGTTGGCAACCCACTTCACCTCTGAGTCTCATTTCCTTTGGAAAACTAGGCCATTATATACATCTTTCATATAGCCTACTGTTTAGAGGTCTTCTCTTTGTAAAGCATATTTCCCCCTGCCGTTCATCTGAAAAATTAAGCTAATCAATAGTTTAACCTAGGTCTCTTCCGTGTTATTCCCAGTCCGGAGAGCCCTTTTGCACAAAAATATGGCTTGTCTTCCCTGAAAAGGGAGGGAAAAATAATATTTCTACTTTGAGATGTTTTCAAAGAAGCAATTCTTCCTTTTCTCCCCCAATAGACCACAGACTTTTTAAAATTCTTTTTTTTGTTCATGCTGGAATATGCAGCTCAAACTAGTGCAGATACATCCTGCTTTTTTCAGTGGAACTAACTTTCAGGCAAATGTGCACGAGAATACTGTAGTCTTATGCAGACCTCTCCAGCAATAAATCCCCAATATGTTTGGCAACTGCTTGTGGGTAAAGCAAGAGTAAGGCGGCAGCAGCAAACTGCTCCAGATTCCTGATAAAAAGAAGAGCAAAGTCCCTCTGGTGGAAATTTCCAGGTTTCTTTGCCATTTGTTATTCTTACTCCATTGAATTTCCCAGATTGTTCTGTTTTTGGTATAAGATGATTGTTTTCAGTATTTTCATCCTTATGTTTCCAGCGGAACAAAAGCAAAGTCTGCAGGATTTCCCCCTTATATTTTTGTTCTGTGCTGCCTGAATGGATTCTCTCAAGAAAACCATTTAAAACCTCAATTTTGGATGTATGATATTTTTAAAAAATCTTGGCTGCTGTAAATTAGCCTGCGGAGAATTGTTTTAGATATCTTTATGACTATATGTCCAGAAACAGGCAAGGTGCCCCACCCCATCGTGTCCAATGCCCCCATTTACTGCAACAAAGTCCCCCATGGTGGGCTGCTCTGGGGGCCCAAAAACAGGCTATCCCCAAGTGGCAGGGACATGGCCCAGTGACAGCTGGAGGCCAGCACCTTTCCCATAGGTCATCAGGACCCTGAGGGTTTGGCTGGAAGGCTGGGCTGTATCTATCACACCTCTGCAGCTCAGCTGGCCAGCAGGAATGCACAGGCAGGGTACAATGAAGAAGAATAAGAACTGGTTTTCATACCCTGCTTTTCTCTACCCGAAGGAGTCTCAAAGTGGCTTACAATTGCCTTCCCTTCCTCTCCCCACAACAAATACCCTGTGAGCCTAAGAGAGCTCTGAGAGAACTGTGACTGACTCAAGGTCACCCAGCTGGCTGCATGTAAAGCAGTGCGGAATCAAACCCAGTCCTCCAGTTTAGAGTCCGCTGTTCTTGATCATTACACCATGCAGGGTGTAGCCAGCCAAGGGGCAGTGGTCCAGCCAGCAAGCTTTTTGCCCATGAGAGGACAAGGAGGTGGGGTTCCAGGTGGAGGAAGCTTCCAAGGGCCAGTTGGCCCAAGCAAACATGGGCAGAGTATGTAAAGGTTGTGAGGGCCTATTTAAACCTTTTCAGCTTCAGGCCAGGGAGAAAGTGGTTGGACTGCTCCTGTTTCAGAGCTGGCCAGAGAGAGGGCCAGAAGGGACAAGTGGGAGCACCCTGGTGCTGGGAGGACCGAGGTGAGCATAACACCTTCCTCTCCACATCGGAGGCATGCAGGCCTGGATTCCATCTCTAGCTGGGACTCAGGAAGAGGCTGCAGCCTAGGGTTGCCAGCCTCCAGGTGGGGCCTGGGGATCTCCCGCTTTTACAACTGATCCCCAGTTGACAGAGATCAATTCCCCTGGAGAAAATGGCTGCTTTGAAGGGTGGACTCTATAGCATTGTACCATGCTGAGGCCCCTCCCCTCCCCAAACCCCACCTTCTCCTGGCTCCACCCCCAAAGTCCCCAGGTATTTTCCAACCTGGACTTGGCAACCCTACTGCAGCCTCTTGCAAGAGATATGGAGTTGAGCCTAATTGGAATATTTTGATCGGGACCTCGTTTGTACATGTATGTTTGCTCTATGTCAGTGAAGACTTACCTGAATTACCTGACAAATGAACAGGCCCAAAACACTGACTATCTGGAATGGCGTAGTTTCCACTTGGAACCGATCTTATTTTTTACAAGCCATGCTATACAACTGTTTGGACTTCAATTCAAGGACTTGTGAAATTTAGATAAGCAATGCTTTTCTTTTGTGTGCTTGTTTTGTTAACGAAGGAAGTCTGCTGCTTTAGAGATGTGCTGTGACTTAATGTGGGCTTGAGTTTCTTACCACCCACTTTTTGATAATTGCTCTTTACAACATTTATGATTCCACAATAATATAGACAAGTTTGGTAAAATTATTGAAGTCAGATCTAATGGCACGTCTGACCGCAGCCTGTAAGTTGCAATTTCATAGACTTCTCGGGTAGTTATTGAAGACATCCTCTTTTCCAAAGAGCTTCCCTCCCTCACAGTTGAAAAGTTATTTGGTGTAACTATTTTGTCTTTTCTGCATTTCTGATAATTTCAGAATCAGCTGTGAAGAAAATACTGTAATATGACTACTCTGCAAGATTAAGAGAGGGCTGTAGGTGGGGAGGATGTAGGGTAGGGCCTGGTTATCTTCTGGAATTAGACCGGACATCCAGGTGGCAGAGATCAGTCCCCCTGGAGAAAATGCTTTGGGGGTGCACTGTATGGCACCACACCCTGCTGAGGTCCCCCCCCCAGAAAACTCTACCCTCCCCAGGCTCCACTCCCCAAATCTCCAGGTATTTCCCAACCCAGAGCTGGCAACCATAGGAAGGTTGGGTTGAGAAGGGAGTCTGAAGCCACAATTTTTTGATAGCAAGGCATAATAGGGAGGAGAATACAGTCAAAGGCAAGCAATATGACTAGGCGGCCTATGGCCATCTCTTTCTCACTGTGCATATGTACAAGCTCTGTTATCACCTCCCTGATCTTAAGAAATGAAAGAATGTCTTTGGGGCCACGATGAGCTAATAGGGCTTGTTGAAGCTGGTCAGTTCAGATTGGGAGGTGGTATAGTGGATGAATATGAGAACAGGATGTTTAGAAGGAAAGAGGTCACCCTGCACTGTGCAGTGCCGTCTTTCAGGACATCACTTGTTCAGTGGTTAGGTTTTCTTTCTTCATTCAGGCTGAGTTCTGAGAGGGACTAATCTCCTCAGAACAAATGATGTGCTGTCATGGCAATGTTCCCACTACCTGTACTGATGCCCAAGGCTGGCTGCAGAATTTTTTTTTGTCTGAAGCCTTAACTGCCACAGCGAACAGGAGGTTGCTTGATGCGTCACAATAGTGAGCAGCATGTCTGTCTGCAATCACTGCTGAAACTCTGCACAGTTAGCAGCTGTTCCCATAGGCAGCCCAGCTGCTGGAACCCCATCACTGTTCCTGTCCCTTTTGCCTGCTCCTTCATTCTCAGTTTTCTTTTTTTGACCTTGCACTTATGGTCTCTCTATCCTCCGATACCCTAGAGTTACTTTCTTGTGTCATTTTAACCCCTTTTCTTCATCTCCAGATTGAACCACCAGCATTTCAATATCCAGTTCCTGGTGGTGTACTTCAGACCATTCCTTCTTTGGTCACTTTTCTCTTTGCACCTAAAACCCACTCTAGCCTCTTACACTTATCTGCCCTTCTGCCAGTGATCCTCCCAACTCTATCATGGTAACTGAAACTATGTTAACAGGAACTGTGTTCATAGGGAGAAGGATTCTAAGGGAACAGAGCTCCACCTCTCTGGGCCTGTACTTGGCAGTTCAACAAAGCCTTTTTTTAAGAGGAGGTGGTAGCAGGAGAAAACTAATCACTACAAAACACAGCCATGGAAATTAGTCTGAACCCCCTGTTCCTCTGGATTTCACTGAGATCAATCCAGCTCAATGATGGAGTCACTGGAAGGAAAAAAATTCAGTTGAATCCCAGAGCCAGAAGGCAACATCAGGGGAAGGCCTCAGCTGCTATGCCCTGTTGTTGGCCCTCCAGAGGAACTGGTTGGCCACTGTGTGAGACAGGATGCTGGACTAGATGGACTGCTGGTTTTGTCCAGCAGGGCTGTTCTTATGCTCTGTATACTGACCTGACCATAAAAGCAGAGGATGATGTCAGGAAAGTGAAGCTTTTATTTTACCTGTTAGGGGAGCGAGGCAGAGAAGTGAGCAGCTCTCTTAAATTAAGCAAAGATTCTAGTATCTCAGGAGTGCAAACAAGCCTTAGATACTTACTGCTCACCTAAGAGAAATGAAACTATTGAGAGACATAGATTTTTCTATACAAGCCAGAAGTGAAACTGTGGATTCTTATGTTACTGCCTTAAGAACACTAGCAGCAACATGTAACTTTGGAGACTTAACTGATTCTTTGAGTAGGAATAGAATGTGGAACCTGGGATTATTCCCTACAAGAGAGACTATGCAGAGAAGCTGATCTCACACTAGAGTGATGTCTTGATATGGGAAGACCAGCAGAGACCTCTAGAACAGAGGTGTCAAATATGCAGCCTGGGGGCCACATCAGGCCCCCAGAGGGCATCCATTAGGCCCACACTGTCTCCTGCTTCTTGTTCCAGTTCTGCTGCTGCTGTGTCATAACTTTTGCCAGACTCTCTCAATTGCTCAGGAGAGATAGATAGGCAAGCTTCTGTTCCCTGAACTGGCTAAGGCTCCGCCCCCCTCCCAGGAGAAGAGAAGAAACAAGCCAGAGCTTTCCTCCTGCCCAGGTTGCCTCAATTGCAATAATTCAGAGCAAGAGGTGTCAGTTATCAGACACTGTTAAATAAACAGAATATTGCAAGAATGCTAATGTTTTAAGCATGTTTTTATTTTAAGTTTTTTAAAAAATTAATTGTGTTTGTGTTTTTTATAAAGTTTGTATGTCTGCTACCTGGCATTACATTTTATGACACACATGGCCCGGCCCAGTAAGGTCTCATTTATGTCAAATACGGCTTTAAAAACTCATAACAAATGTCAAAACAAAATATGTCAAAAACTCATAACAAATAAGCTCGACACCCCTGCTCTAGAAGGCCCTGGCGAGAAGGCCCTGCAGCCTCTGAAATACGTGCAGTGAAACAGGGTTGCCAGGTGCCTACCACCTGCTGGCAGGGGGCTCCTAGCTGCTGTCTGTTGTCTTCTGGTAGAGACAACCTAACCATAGAGTTTGTGGCCAAATGCTAGATCATCCCCCGCACAACATGCCCGGTGCAATGATGTCACCTCTGGATGATGTCATTGCACCGGGAATGTTGGGTGCTGTGGAGCTCTTCAGGGGCAGGGCTCCCCTGTTGGCTAGCTGGCTGGCAGGTGGATGGGGGGCCTGAAATCAGGGGAGCCCCTGCCCCCATCGAGGGGATGGCAACCCTAAAGGAATGTGACAAATTGAATCATTTCAGCAGCATGTGTAAAAAAACAAAACAAAACATGCTCCAGACAGACAGAGTAAGACTGGTAGGGAAAGAGAAAGGACATCACATAACAGTGATGATATCATGGCCATTACATAGACATCAGGTTTTAGCGTTTGAGTGACAAAGGAAAACAGGGATTATAACACTGCAGTTTATTCAACAAAGCTGGTGGGAAAATGACCTGTGTGATTTCAGCTCAATAGTAGGGTCTCTTGTAATGTGATTGCACAAAGTGAATAGAAAACAAACACATCCATTCAAAAAAGCAGCCAGATTTTGATTATAAATAATGACGGCACCATGCATCCCATAGGAAAATGCAACCTAATAATCACAAACCCCCCAAATAAGAGGTGGTACCAACTGATATTTGTTGTGGCAGGAAAAGGAAGCACTGAAATACAGGCTATGGACCTAATTAAGGTCCAGTGCCAATTTTTTTTAGCTCCAGTTCATTAAACAAGGAGTACAGTTTGCTTTTACAAAGGAAAACGTTGTAAAAACTATGGAGATGTGTTCCAATGGGAAGGTTGCCTGGAGGGTGAATTACAAGAAGTAGAGTCAACAGTAGAGCCAGCGTGCCTGCCTCGGAGAAATCTACCAGCCACACTATACAACTCTGTGCAAGAGCAACTTTGTAAGTTACAGAGCAAAGACATTGTAGCACCAGTGGATGGTAGTATGTGTTTTGCTAACAGGCTTCGTCAGGGCAATCTGTTAGTCTTGCAGTGATTCTTGAACTGAACAATAAAATATATTTTTACTTAATTTTGCACCATCAGCCTCTGCCTTATTTTTTAATCTCATAGTGACTGGTTCGGCCCTTTTATTTTCTCCAAAGTGCAAGATGACAAAAAAGCTGAGCATGATCATGACCAGAAGTTACTGGCTTTTCTTCAGAAATGCAGAGACAAAAATATAAAGCTGAATGCTGAGAAAATGAAACTAGAACAGAGTGAGGTAACATACATAGGACCAGGGGTCATTTGGGGCCAGAGCCAGCCCAGGAGTGGGCACTAGGGCAGCCACAGGTTGAATCAGATTCTCTGATCTGATTTGGCCTGCCGCCGAATTGCTGCTGGAGGGGAGGGGGTTTGAGGGAGAGGCTCCAAACTTGCAGAGTAGCTGCTGGGGCCTCTCCCCGAAATACCCACCAAGTTTCAAAAAGATTGGACGATGGGGTCCAATTCTATGGGCCCCCAAACAGATTGCCCCATGCCCTCCATTGTTCTCTATGGTGGGAAAAAAGTTACTACCTATATGTAATAGTTGGTGACTCCATTTCAATGTACCTGAAGAAGTGTGCGTGCACACATAAGCTTATACCCAGAATAAAACTTTTTTGGACTCAAAGGTGCCACTGGACTCAAACTTTGTTCTAATGCTAAAAGCAGTTTGCTGGGAATGAGCACCATACAGTTGCCAGCTCCTGGTTGAGAAGTCCCTGGAGATTTGATTGGTGGGTCCTGGGAAAGGAAGGGATCTCAGGAGGGTATAATGCCCTAGCGTCTACCCTCCAAAGCAGGCATAAGGTTACCAATTCCAGATGGTGGGCGGGAGGGGGAGCACCAGAAGGTGTGGCCTAATATGTTAATGGGCTGCACTGTCGGGGTGTGGCCTAATATGCTAATGAGTTCCTGCTGTTGGGTGTGGCCTGTTATGCTAATGAGTTCCTGCTGAGCTTTTTCTACAAAAAGAGCCCTGAGTAATATTATAGCACCAATTACCCTGACTGAAGAAGAATTATAACAACGTATAGACTTTCTTTTGACTGGTGTTCTCTAGCTAGCTGTAATAAATCTGTATTCAACTTAGGTCATAAATAATCTTGGTCATTGGTTCAAGGGTAGGCTATGAATGCATCCTGAATTTGCTTTAGACACACACACACACAGTGAGAATGATAAGTCAACTGGTTCTTATAAACATGGATTCACATGCTAGAACCAGTGTTGATGACACTCAATTTGATTCTTTCCATGCAGTTTTACTGAGTTTGTAGGATGTGCTATGATGAATGCGTACGGCCAGTATTACATCAACTTCATTATCACTCCGTTTGTTTCCAGGTGTTGGTATTGACCATTAGACCCTAAAAGGCTTGCCACTAAGAAACCTTAAAGTCCACCTCCACCCATGGGAATCTGCCTAAATGTGATATCTTCTGGTGGTGCCCTGTTCTATAAATCCATGTTAAGAATTTTCTAAGCTGCTGCCTGAAGATTGTTGAATCCTTTGCCATTGCAAACCCATTTGGCCCGTTCCTACCTTCCTTTCCAACAAAATCCTGACCAATTTGTTTTAGAAGGCCTTTGATCTAGGGTAGCTGATAATTTGATTGTCAGGTTTGAGCTTAGATTTTCTGACTGGTGCTTGTTGCTACATTTTTATACTGGTTAAATTGTTTTTATAGTTTTTACTATCCTATGTCTTATTGCATTTATGATTTATATGACTGTAAGCCACTGTGGACACTTTGAAAATAAATCAGTAAAACCATTCAACAAAAGGAAAAGGCCATGTCTTAGTGAGCTGACAGAGCCTGCCTGAATCAAGTGAAGGCAAGGCCAGCATGGGTCCCTGTCTTAAGTCAGTGGTAGGTCTGCCCCCTGAGGCAGGAAGGGTTAGTATGTAGAAGCTTAAGGGAACTGGTTACTGTTGTGATATTGAGAGGGCATTCACAAACAGCTGTGGTCTTAAAAAAGCTTTATTGAACTTCCAAGTGTAGGCCCAGAGAGACAGAACTCTGTTCCCTTAGAAACCTCCCCCTAGGAACACAGTTCCTGTTAACATTGCTCCATTTATTATTATACTGGCTATCAGGGCTCATTTCATAGCAGGAGCTCCTCTGCATATTAGGCCACACACCCCTGATGTAGCCAATCCTCCAAGAGCTTACAACAGCCCCTGTAAGAAGAGCTCTGTAAACTCTTGGAGGATTGTCTACATTGGGGTGTGTGGCCTAATATGCAAAAGAGCTCCTGCTACGAAATGAGCCATGTGACTGAACTTGGCTGGTACCACACTTAAACATAGAAAGAGAATGACTTTTCTGATGTACAGGATGGAAAAATATAGTCAGGGCTATTATAATCTGAGTTGATAATTCTGGTAATATCTGGTGCAGATGGTTTCCTCGTTTTTTACTCAGAAGTTCAGTCCCACCCATTTACTCCCACACCATGGATCTAACAGGGAGCATTCTATACAAAGTTGGGGAGGGGCTTGCCCTCTGGTACTGTTTGGATTATGGCCAAATGAGATTTCTTACTGCTTTCTCCAATACCCAGTAGATTGTGGCAGGATAACACCAACGCCCATTAGTGTTGGAGGGAAGAATATGCCAAAAATATTTCATCTACTATGGGGTCTACAAGCTTGAGGAAGAAGCAAAATTTACTAGACAAGGAGGGGGCAATCAGTAGTGAGGATTCACAGTAGTAAAAAAGTTCCACATTTGACAGCATTATTCACATTGCTGTATAAAACATTTAGCAGACAGAAGAAGAATTCCTGGTACATTGTTAAAAAGCTGTTTAGGGCAGATGAGTCTGAGGGAAGGAAAGAACCAAGCGGGGGGAGGTAAGTTTCTTGTAATATTATGGAGGAAGGGCAGAGTAAAAATTTACTAAATAGTATGTGAGTGAAGGTGTGGTTGGAAGATGGAAAGGAAGGATAAGGAACCATTAAAACGGTCACATTCCTATGTAAATGCTTGGTGAAGAGTGCAATATCATAAAAGAAACACATTTGAATATTTCACATTACATCTGTCATGCCTACAGGGTGCAGAGGAGAAGGAGAGATAAGCCCCACTTGTTATCCTACTCGGTATGCTCGCAGATTGCCCAGGTCAAGAGGAAGCAGACACAGTCTAAGGCACTGAAGAAGAAGAAGAAGAAGAGATTGGATTTATACCCTGCCCTTCACTCCCCAAGGGAGTCTCAGAGTGGCTTATAAACTCCTTTTCCCTTCCCCTCCCCACAACAGACACCCTGTGAGGTAGGTGGGGCTGAGAGAGCTCTTTCCCAAGCTGTCCTTGAGGGAACAGCTGGTACAGAGCTATGGCTTGCCCAAGGTCATCCAGCCAGGTGCAAGTGGAGGAGTGGGGAATCAAACCCGGTTCTCCCAGATTAGAGTCTGCGCACTTAACCACGACACCAAACTGGCTCACTCACTGGGTATATCTTGTGCTGCCTGGTTGGTAATCCATGAGGGTATCCTCCTCCCCAACTAAGATTTGGTAGGGACTTGACCCTGCTAGCTTCCTGAAGTTTATGCTCATAAGAACGCACAGTCACAGAAGAACTGAAAGGGCTTCACAGTTTATGAGGAGTGCAAAATCACTGTGCAGCTTGTTCTCATTTTCACAAGTTTTGAGTGTACATGTTCATAATATGTGTAGGAGGAGTCGTATATTAAACGTTACATATTTAATGGTGGTCTCAGGGGTGCCATGGAATAAATTAAGTGGCCTCATTTAGAATGCTCTTTGGCTTTTTATTAGGGCTTTTTGCAGATGTGTGTGTGTGTCACGTCACTTCCAGTTTACAGTGAGCCCTGTGAATTAATGACCTGCAAAACATCCTATCCTTTCTTTTTTTTTCAGGTTTCTTTTCTTTTTTCTGCTTTATTGAAGGGATTCAAGGGGTACAAGCAGTAAAGAGTGTGTTACATATTGGAGATTCTTAATAATATATTGGAAAACAAAATTAAAGACTTAGCTTGTATTACAGCAATTCTTAAACATTCCCGTCACATTAAACTAAGGTTAACTCTAGAGTAGGGCTGCCAAGTCAGCCCGGGCGGCGGGGGATCCCCCGCTATAGGGGTTCCCGATCCGCTGGCCGGCATTCGGCCAGTGGGGGGAACCCCGCCCCAGAAGTCGTCCGGTGAGGATGAGTTCCCCCGTGTAATGATGTCACCCGGAGGTGACGTCATTACGTCGCCATGGCGCACGCGCAAAGCGCACACGCCAGAAGAGCTCCCGGGGGGAGAACAACTTCCCCCCCGCCGGTAAGTCGTCGGCACTTGGCAGCCCTACTCTAGAGTTACTACTGTTTATATCGGACATCAGTGACCAAACTTGGAACTAAGCTAAGAAAAGGTGGGTTTACTCATTATAAAAAGAGATATATGGAGGAGTTGTTTGCCCAAGATTTTGGGAGTGTCGCATCTTTACTTTCAGAGTATTTGTTGATGATAGGGTACCATTTGAGCATTGGGTTTTTGCGGGTGTCGTTTCCAAAACATCCTATCCTTAACAGTCCTGCTCAGGTCTTGCAAACTGAGGCTCATGGCTTCCTTGACTGAGTCAACCCATCTCTAGGAGAATTCTCATACATATTTCTTTTCCACAGAGATGATTTACAGGCACACCGCTGTCATTGATGGAGAGATGGTGCATTTTGAAATTCTTGACACAGCAGGACAGGTATGGTTATAATGTAGTGGTGGTTATCACAGATTATTGTATTAGAACAAGCTCTTGTTCATGGCACTGAACATTTTTAAAATATGGATTTTCCTCATGTATTTCTGATTTTGTTCAGAGACCAAAATTTCCAGAAGCTCAAAGGCTCATAAAAGAGCAGAAGAAACAGGTAGTGGTGTTGGTGTACATGCTGATGTTGAGAGATTAGGTTGACGTTAACCGTGACGAGTTTCATCTTCACGTGACAAAAAGACAAGATATCTGCACAAGGGTTAGCAGATGGGAGCATTCAGATACTTAATAGTAATTGAGAGTTGACTGAAGGGTCATCAAACTCAAGGACATGCTGACTATAATTTCAATAGGAGGTTTTGGCCAGTCCATAAATCAAAACTGAAGTCACAGAGGAGGGGAAATGACTTATAAAGTCAGATTTGCAGTTTCCATATTTGGAAAAAGAGAAAAGGCCAAATGTAATAAGAACTGGAGAACAGCAGAAAAGCTTGTCTAGGATACATATGTTGCATTTCTCTGTTTTGATCCATCCGTTGTTTCCTGATCAGATGCTCTGGAAGCTTTTTGGCACAGATGCATGTATATTAATTGTTACTGTAGAGTGGTGTTCAGCGCTTCAGTTCTTGGAAACCATGCAGGATTCGTTCTTGGGTGGTAGATTTTTAATGGTTATACAGACAACACACTTTTTATTCTGTGTTTGAATGAATCCCAAATGAATGCTGAGTTGTTCTGATTCAGCAGTTAACCTAGCACACAGGAACTTGCGCTAAAAATGTATATGTGGGGGATTCACTTTTTATTAATTCTAATTTTACAAAGTGAACATTAAATTGTATTAAGAGGTGAATAACCTGCACAAGTTCGTCTTGAGGGTGTGCCCTTAGGCAGGTGTAGTGAGTGCCTGTGAGCCATGCTTTGTGTTTACAGGGTCTTTGGCTATGTTGCCCTCCCTTTTCATACCACATGACATTCTACCTTTGAGAATGCTGCGGAGTGTCTTCCATTAAACTTGCCTTTGGTTTCTGTCTTTAAGCTGCACTATACAGTTAAGCAGTTGTTGCATTTCATCACACCCACTTTCTGTGGAATTAACTAGATGTCCAGTGGCAGACCAGACTTAGAAATGGGGTCACCACTGAACAGCTGCAAGGCGTGGGGGAGGAAGTGATTTGTGTTTGAGAAGCAATGACTGGGAAGGACCTACTCTTCTCTTTCCCTGCCCACGACTGTTATCCTGCACCCCCCCCCCCTCTGTCCTGTCCATTTATGTAATGATGAGGCAATCCACATGTACAGCACTTTGGGAGAAGCAGCTGAAGGAAGGGGTTGCAGGGAGACAGCCCCACCCCACACCCCCGTTGCTTCTCCACTGTCAATCAAATTTCCTCCCACCACATTGCATCTGTTTAGCAGTGACCAGGGTCCCAGCCCCAGCCCTGCTGCTGAATGTCCAGTCTGATCCTTCCTGCCTGTCACTCTCCCTGTAGGTGGCTGCATGTTCATCTGCCAGGTTCTCAGCCATAATTGGTAGCTGCAAGTAGAAACACTGACGTTTTGGCAGAGGAGGTGCTGTGGGCAGAGAGTCTTTGTTTAGTGATTTGTTCTTCTGTCCTAGGAGGAAGACTCCCTACAAATAGAAGAGAAGATTAAGTGGGGAGATGGCTTTGCTGTGGTTTACTCAGTCACCGACAGATGCAGCTTTGATGAGGTCATGAGGCTGTGTTTCCTCATCAACCACATCCATTCCAGCCCAAAGAGGAGCAGTGGGGTTGAGCAGCCACCAGTGGTGATCATTGGCAATAAGAAGGACCTGCAGTTTGACCGGATGGTGACCTCTGAGGATGGGGAGAACCTTTCCAAGGCCTTGAAACATCCTTTCTATGAGATTTCTACCAGGGACAACTACGAGGAGACTGTGATGGTGTTCAACACCCTGTATAATGAGCTGATGAAGCAAGGGCATTTTTCTCCAGGGACTTTCAAGAGGCGAACTGTGTCTAAGCTGATGGAGAAAATCCCAAGGATTCATGCCAACTCGACCCTGGCCTCAAGTGGCAGGAGCCTGAGCTTCAACTCTTTCAGAGACTACATCCCAGAGTGAACTTTTGCACTGGCATTGTGTGGTGGTGAATAATGCCCACAGGGAGCAGCAGGAGTGGGCCAAGGGGAGGCTGCAGAACTAGTCACACTCCAAATCCAGAGTCCTGTAAAGAGTTAGGAAGAATTTTTTAAAAAATCATCATCATCTTTAATCCAGGAAGATCATATGGTAACCTTAGACTGATAGTAGTGAGGGGAAGTCAGGGCTCATTTCGTAGCAGGAGCTCCTTTGCATATTAGGCCACACACCCCTGATGTGGCCAATCCTCAAAGAGCTTTCAGAGCTCTTCTTACAGAGGCTACTGTAAGCTCTTGGAGGATTGGCTACATCAGGGGTGTGTGGCCTAATATGCAAAGGAGCTCCTGCTACGAAATGAGCCCTGGAAGGTGATATGGGCAGAAATGTACCCCCTCTTCTCCTTTAGAGATGGGTCTTTTAAATCTTGGCCACTTCTTCTCCCTCTGGCCTCACTGCGTATTATGACATTATGACCTCCGTTCAAGGAAGCAAAGGAAGCTAGTACATCCAGACCAGGGCACTAAGCTCAGGCCCTGCTGAGTATCAGCATCTCTTTTGTGTGTGTGTGGGGGGGGGGAGAATTCATACAGGGGCAAGGCAGAGTTTACTAAGACTCACTCTCTTCTCTAGCGGGACAGTGTTCACAGCTAACAGAATTACACTGATACTGCATCATGGCTGTTGGCTCCGCTCATAATTGATACAGTGCTGTCTTGCTTATCCAGATATAGTAGGAAGACATTGAAATTAGTAGCTTGGTTAGAGTTTTGGATTTTAAAAATGCTGTTCGCATAGAGTTACAAGGATATAAATAAGATTTGATGGGAGAGAGAATGAATTCAGACAGTCTGTAAATTTGTAGAGCTAGATCGATCAAAAGGCCCGCAGATAGGATGCAGTGCCCTTCTTTTGAGGCAAGGTAATCAATAAGCTCCCCACCCAAGAACTTGGGAGCATGAGAATGCAGGTCATTTTTCTTTTCTTGGTTTGTGAATGTCATTACCAGGGAATATATCTAAGCCTCTCCTTCCTTTCAGTAGACTTCTGTAACTACATAACAGACACATGCAGCTGCTTACACCAAGTCAGTCCATCTAGCCTGGGTCTGTTTTACTCGGACTGGCAGTCATTCTGCAACAACTTCATTTTCTCCTCTTCTAATCTCCATCCATTATGCTAATTTACCTTTTTAATTAACTGGAGAAAGGAGGAATTGAACCTGAGACCTCCTACAGGCAAAACATGTCTCTGCCACTGAGATAGAACCTTTCCCCAATCTATTTATTGCATCCTTTTCTACGGGCCCCATTGATCTGCTCTTCAAAGGCTCCTGAGCACTTGCTGTCCTGGGAGGATTGGTGGCTGATTCACTAGCTCAGCTTGTTCCTCGAAGGCCTCCACCACACCTTTAACTCAGCTTGCCACCCACTTCTGCACGGTCAACACAAAAATACACCTTGTGTTTCAAGCATTCCGAGATTTGACTCAAATGACTCCTTAATTCTGATGACACTACATATGCTTGCATTTCTCTGACTGATTAAAGCTCCAAACCATGGTTGTCTTATTTTTCTGTCCTCTTTTCACCCAAGAAGAACCCCCCTCCCAAAGTGAATAAGGGTCCTGTAGTAAAAGCAGCTGCCTCCTCTCAGCAAGTTCAAGAAAATAGTCTCCTCTTGAAATCTAGTTAGGTTTCAGATCAGAGTTATACTTTCTTGTTTGCTTGTTTGTTTTTTCTGCCCTGAAGCTGTGTGGCTTTCTAATTACATTTTGTATTGTAAAATTATATTATCTTCTGCTGTTGTGGGGGGGGGGGGGGAGAGGGACACACAGAGATGGCACAGGACATAGAATTTGGCTATACCAAAAGCTAAAGAAATGCTAAGGCTGGAGCCAGCTGTCACTAGAAACCAGAACAGCTTACGAAGGGAACAGCTTACTAGTTCAGCCCCTCTGCCTCTTACTGACCTACAAAGGAGCCAGAGCAGAGACATGAGAATTTGGAAAGCTGCACTGGGCATGCAAGACTTGCCATCCTGTCTTTAAGGATGCCTGGGAAAGAGGAGGGAAGGAGCATTAGCTACTCCAGTTCTTCAGTGGGGGGTAGGCAGTTTCAAGACACTGGTTGTTGCGTTCCAGGATCTGCTGCCTGAGGCCATCGCATCACCTTGCCTCATTGTTGAGCCAGCTGTACTCCAGATGTGTGGCTGCCTTCAAAAGTAGCAGCCCTGTAACTCCTCCTCCTCTTTGCTCAATTACATCTAATAAAGCTAGGGTTGCCAGCCTCCAGGTGGGGCCTAGAGTGCTCCCAAAGTTACTGCTGATATTCAGACGGCAGAGATCAGTCCCCCAGGAGGAAATGGCCGCTTCAGCTCTATGTAATTGTGTTCCTGTTGAACTCTCTCCCCAAACTCCACCCTCCACAGTTACCACCCCCAAATCTCCAGGAATTGCCCAAGTCATAGGTGGAAACCCTGAGTATAGCAAATGCATGGAATGCTCCTTCTTTCTCTGCACAAACACAAACACACATACCACTTCACTTCCTTGGCTGCTTCTTATGGTCACAGGGAAATTCTAGTAGTGATTGCACCATTTCATGCACATTACGAGCTGGGGGAGAGGAGATGTAGAGTGCTGCAATCACATTGGTCAGTTCTGCAGGCAGGCTGTGGCTGGGCAAGCCATTTTGCCCTTGACCCATCATGGTGCCTTGCTGACCGAAGGAGCAGAAATTCTCAGGCTGCTGGGAGTGATGTTCTATGTACTAGCATGCGCAGCAGTATTTCTCATATTGTACCTTGCTAAGTAACACGTAGCCATTTGATTGCTATTTTCAGTGGACAAATCCTACTTAATGTCTCTCTAATCCCATTTCTTCACTGACAGCGCAGTAATCCTACCAGTGCTAATTCTGTATCACATGACTGTTACACTGACCATCTCACATGCAACATTAAGCAGCCATACCACCCACAGAATACTTTCTTAAAAATATAGATCCCTTTTCCCTTTTAGTAAATGAACGTACCCATCCATTCAAATGTCTCAAGCCTACAGAGGCACTGTAGTGAACTGCTGCTTTATCTGCATGTATGTACAAGATGACTCAAATAGGGATTCATGAGCCAGTGCAGTGTAGGTGTTAGAGCATCAGGCTAGGACTGGAGAGAGCCAGGTTTGAATCCCTACTCTGCCAGGGGAACACTGTGTGATCTTGGGCCAGCCACTCTCAGCCTCACTTACCTCACAGAACTGTTGAGAAGGTAAAATATGGCAAGGATAATTCTATGTGCTGCCCCAAGCTCCTTGGAGGAAGGATTGGGTAAAATGTGATAGAATTGAAATGACTTAAGATTTCAGAGATAACATATTTGGAGCAATGTGAACGTAGGCTATTTCCCCAGATACATTCTCTTTGAAAATCCCAGGGCATTTTTTGGAAATGCACATTTTTGTTATTTAACTTTACATACTGTATTTGTATTGCACCTGTAAAACTGATGGATGAAATCTTAATATTTTGAAGAGAAAGAAAAACGGTCATCGTTCCTGTTGTATGTATGAGTGATGACGGTGATTGGGCTGTGAGTAAAAACACTGGTTAGTTTATGTCTTTTGGCCACTCCATTGTAAACGTTCTTATGCGGTGTAGCTGTGATATTTATTTGCTTTTCAGAATTTACATTTAAGGAAAGGAAATTCTAATCTTGGCTCTCTCTCTTACAACTCATTAAATAAAATAAATGAATTATGGACCAATGAAATCCAGCGTTTCAGTGAAGAAAATCACCCCTGGAAATGACGCATAGTGTTTCCCTCAAACAAATGCTGTTAGTTTTTAAATCCTGAACATTTCTAAGTTTGCCCAAATACGGCCCAATACCAGCGCTTGCCATGTCGGTATGTTAAGACTTCAGGTGAATTGTGCCACTAGCTATGCCACCGCTCTGTGATGCTACAGTGTGACGATGTTTAAAAAGGGATAGCCTTCAGTTGTCTGGGAAAGAGGTATTCTCTTTAAAGTTTTCCATTCACTTACTCATCTTGGCTGCTTCCACATGGAGGTGCAGAAATGTGTCCCTGCTGTGGTACCAACAGTGACCAGTGTGGAAGTCGGTGGGGACAGTGTTCCCACACCCTATTCCCACTGTACTCACTGCTGCAGCGACCCTGCTCTCCTTTTCTCCATCACATCAGTGCACAAGTTCCAATGTTACAGCAATTGTGGTCCCCCAACATGGCTCAGAAAACTGCCCTCCCTTTCCAAGTTTCCAATATTTCAGTCATGAACAGGAAAGACGACACCTGTTAAAAGGCTGAGGGAGCCACCCTGCAATTTCCACAATGAGCCAGATTTAAGGGATTTTTAATTTTTTTTGAGCTCTTCAGGGAAAAATATGGAGCTACAGTCATTGTGCCTGGACTGGGCATGACATCTGGTTGGTATTCCCAAATACAGGCAGGGGCTTCCTGCTGTTCACATGGGAAATAACCTCCCATGTGGAATCAACCTTTCTTATATGAGCTAAGATGAGTAATTGTTTTGGAACACTAAGCTGCACACTTTTGCAGTGACTTTTCGACGTTGTTCACTCAGAACTGTTTCAGCATCCATTCAAATGCCATGTAAACTCAGGCATTGTGGAAGGTTTTGTTGCATAGTCTTCTAGGCACATACATGGCTCAGTGTTAGAGCATCTGCCTGGCATGCAGAAGATCCCAGCTTCAGTCCCTCCTATCTCCAGTTAGAAGGGTCAGATAGTAGGTGATGTGAAAGACCTCTGCCTGAAATCTTGTGGAATCACTGCCAGTTTGAGTAGACAGAACTGACTTTGATGGACCAATGTCTGATTCAGTATAAGATGATGTTATGTGTTCATATGCATGCTTGGTTCAAGCAAGGTATTTGTTGGAGCCCCCTGCTGATCCACACAAAATGGAAATATGACTTAGACCACACCCAGCTCTTCTGTGCCTGTACATTGCAGGGGAAGATCAGTAATGGAGGGCAAATTATCTTTCATAGAGGATTGGCTGGCACGAAATACTTTTTTTGTTGAAATATCCCTGATAAACTTTTGGTGGAAGTTAAACTGATAAACTTTTGGTGGAAGTTAAACTGATGAACTTCCAAGGAACCCAGCTTGACAACCACTGTACTATTGGAAAATAAATTTTCTCATGGGTTTGTGTTTTATTGCAGTTTCCTTTAATGGCTTCTGTTCCCCAAGCTTCCAATCCAACTGTAGTTATGGGTGCATACCTAGTAGCCCCAGATCAGGATCCCCATACACATCCAAATGCATATGCAGCCAGCTCAGTAGGGCCCAAATGAGCACTGAGATGCTGATGGGGCTGTGTTTCCAGTTGTGCAGCAGCAGTACAAGTGAAAAACTGCTTGCCTACATGGATTTCCCTCACTGGATCCTGATGCCAGTGTTTTGTTATACATAATCCAAAGGAGTCTGTTTACTGGCTACAAGTTATATAGTCAAGAATGTTTTCTTCTCAGAACAATCTGCAATTGTAGGCTGGAAAGGGTACATTCAGAGATCACTTGGTTTAGGGTACTGTATTTGTACTGTGCAGCGATTTAATTTCTCTTCCAGCATGTTCATACACTTACGTACTATTAACTAACACTGCAGCGAAAAGCAGAGTTCCATCCTTCTAAATCCACTGTAGTCAACGGTCTTAGATGGGTTTAACTCTGTTTAGGATTGCAGTGTACATGTTCATTACATGTCTGGCTCCAGAAACCAGAAAGCAACCATTCTTGTTAAATTATTGTTCCTAGCTGATTACAGAAGAATTCCTTCAGTTTATAGCTTTGCCATTTGTGATATGGATAACATGACTTGCAGTTTTGGATGAAGTAGCTATAGTCAGTTTTTACACAGTTGTATGCCTGGGTCTCTTCCAAGAATGTGAACAACAATTCCCCCCATTTCCTTAACAATTGAAGCCTGTGTTCACTTCTCTGCAAGTGAGGGGGTTCTCTTTGCTATCTATATTTGTGTACATGCATTGTTCATTGTGCTGTTTGCAAGAAAAGCCAGATAAGTGCATAAAAAGTGCGTCATTGTAGGACTTGCATCAATTTCTCTGTTTATTCTCATCCTTTGTTTTAAATCTAGGCAATCTGCATGGGGTTGGCAGGGCAATTTCCCCTTGACTGGGGATTCTTAATTGGTATCTTGGTATGCGTTTTCTAATCCAAGTTGCCAAGATAAGCAAATAAAAAAAAATTAAGACATGACATCACTATAACATGGCAATACTAGTTGCTACTAGTACTTTCAAAGACTTCGGAACATTCCAATGTCAGTAGGAAGCGTGTCTCTTTTCCAGTCTTTTTCATAATTTCATGAATACACACATTAGCTGTTCCTCTGTAGCTCATAGGTTTTTGACATTATCTGTGCTGAATAATCTTCAATTCCTTACCTACAAATCAGAGAGAAGCCAGGAAAGAACAAAGAAGGTGTGGATGTATAGATCTTCTCCCCACCATTGCCCCATACGTATCATGGACCTAGTTATAACCTCCCCAGTTGTGAAGAAAATCCTGAAGGTTTCTATCAGGGCTTTTTTTGTAGAAAAAGCCCAGTGGGAACTCATTAGCATAATACACCACACCCAACAGCAGAAACTCATTAGCAGATTAGGCCACACCCCTGACAGCACAGCTTCCCCAGGTGCCCCACAGCTTGCAGGGCGCATGGGGAACCCAAGGGAAGGAAGGCAGTTTCTGGATTGGCTTTCCTAGGCACCCCACAGCTGCCTTCCCTCCCTGGATTGGCTTGGCTTTCCCAGGTGCCCTGCGGCTTATGGGGGGGGGAGGCTGTGGGCGTGGCCAACTCGGAAGCCAGCCGGAACTCCGTTCCTGTGCGTTCCTGCCCAAAAATAGCCCTGGTTTCTATTCAGTAACAGCCTCAAAAATCATACTCTATGGATATACAATGCTTCCAAATTTCACATCTTTATACACAAATCCGTCTACACTCCCATCTTAATACAACCGCACACTGACTTTGAAGCAGTTCTTCATCAGGCTAGCATTTCTCAAAAAGGGTTAATCTCCAAAATACACAAAATAATGGCATCATTGAACAGCAATGCAATCATATCATACCAAACTATGTGGCACAAAGATTGCAACCAAACTCTCTCAGAAGACTCTTGGAACCGAATTTGGTCTTTTCCCCCATTCCATTCCTCAGTCACTTCAATGAAACTACAAACCTTCAAAATCTTATCGCAATGGTATCTTACACCACATAAACTGGCATACATAAATCCTTCTTATAATCCAAAATGCTGGAAGAAGTGCAGCAACATAGGAAACTATCTGCATTGCTGGATCTTATGACCCAAAATACTCCCTTTCTGGACTGTAGTTTTGGGACAAATCAATTCTGTCAGCCACATAGACATTTCCCCCGCGCCAGAAAACCTGTTTTTGAATAGATGGACTGTGCCTCAACCTCCACTGTGGAAAGGGACTCTCTAATGCTTTTTGCTGCCAAAACTGTCATTGCCACACACTGGGAAACGACAATGACACCCACACTTTCACAATGGCATAAAAAGTTGTGGGATTTGTATGTCATGGCTAAACTCTCGGATAATCTTACACATTTTGATAAGATTCCTGCCCCTACTACTTTTGTTTCAATGTGGTTTCCTATCTTGGAATACTTAACTAAGCAACAAGACATCCCTAAAGTAATGGACAATCTGTGGTTGAACTCCAATAGACTTATAATGTTTGCTTCTGAGTATAATAAATACATGCTAGACTTATAAATGGGACCTTAGGTCCCTTGCTTTTCCATTAAATATGTTCTTGTTATTGATATTTACATAGCATAGTATTTGGCTTATTTGCTATCCTACCTGTTGGTTACTTTTGCTATTTGAAAGCTTCTATTTTTGTAATGTTCACAAAAATTTCAAAATTTTGATAAACTTTATTGTATAAAAAAAATTACACTCTACACAAAACAAACCTGATGTTTGTGACAGTTTATTTTAAAATCACCATCTTTTGACTTTAGAGACAAATTCTTATATTTTAAAGTTTTACTTTTGGGGGTTTTAGAAGTCTGATTTTTTAAAAATTAGAAATTGGCAAAAATACCAGTGATATTTGTCCCCTTTGTGCTTGTGGATGCCTCGTCTGTCAATTGCTTCACACACAACCTGATGCATTCCTTTCCTTGATTCAGGAATGCTCTTTTTTTTCCCTGCCTTTTATCCCATAAGGACTAGTCTTGAAGGACACTGTGGTTTCCAGTTTCGATGGAGTTCAACTGACACTTGTTGACTCACTAGCATAGGAATTACACTAGACACAGCATTACTCCTGGAGAAGCAGCTGCAAAACAAAAAAAGCTTCCTTCCAACCCTGTTTAATACAGAAGCTGCCTGCCTCTCTAGACTTGGTTGATCTGATCACCTGGATCCCTGCTGTGGCAACATCGAGACTAGACTACTGTAATTTACTCTATATAGGTCTTCCCTTGAAGTCAACTCAGAGATTCTAGTTGGTATAAAATGCTGCAGCTTGGCTACTATCAGGAGCTATGCAGATTATATTACATGCATTCTGCAATCACTCCATTGGTTGGCCATCAGTTACTGAGCTCAATTCCAGGTGTTGGCTATCACATACATATCATTCATGGCCTTGGATTCCTCATATCTGCAGGACCACCTCTATGTCTTATTTCCTACCCCAACAGCTTCACTCATCTGCCTTCTGCAGCATTACCCTGCAAATGGGTGAGATCAACAACTGCCTGTACATGTGTGTCCTCTGTTGTGGTCCCCACCTTGCGGAATGGCCTGAGAGGGTCAAGAAGGCCCCCATACTTCAGGTATTCTGCAAACTACCTAAAACGGAGTTTTTTAGGAGTGCATTTTTATAAGGGCAATAGGACTGTGTTATGATGCAATGGTTCAAGAAAGTGATGCAATATAGATTACAGGACTGGGCTATACTACTGTGTGTAGCGTACGTTATCTTTGTGCCGAATGTATTACCTTGTTCTTGTTACATTCTTACCTACCTATGTAATTCCGCCTTTTGGCATTGTCAACATAAGACATTAATGCTTACGGTTTGGTGTCAGATTTCTGTAATCCCAGTCCTACTTTGGTTATCAGATGTTTTATTCTGCTGATTGCACTGATCTACATTCTGTAATCTGCCTTGAGTTTCAATGAGAAGGGCGGGCTATAAATAACATAAATAATAAGCAATAGCAGTTGGGAGGGGATTGATGGGGAAAACAGCATTAAGATTAAAAAAATAAGCCCCCTTTCCCCCGACGCCACAGCACCAATCCAAGTGGGAAGAGCTGCTTGGTAATGCTGATCTACACATCAGGGGACCCAGTTACAGGTCCCAAACATCACACCTAGTTGTCTCTTCTTTGTGTTAAGCAAACCTCACAGAGGGATTCTTTCACTCAGGCCCAATCTACACCTCCCCTCTGAAGTAGTTTGACTGCTGTCCCTACGCTCATTTCACGCATGTTTCAAATTTCACTTCCTGGGTCTGAAGAGTACTAAGGAACAGGATATGTTTAAAATGGTATAATGCTAGCTTGACCACAGGAGGGCAATTAATGAATGTAAACAGTAATTTTTAAACTAGAACAAGTATGGTTTGAAACTAGAAACAGATATAGAAGGGGGGGGGGTTGAAACTAGAATGATTCCAGCAGGAAAGTCAGATGTAGATTTGACCTCGGTCTTCACTCAGGCAGAATTGTATGATAGTTGCACTTTCATCAGCAAGCCTGTAAACTAGAGCACGTGAGAGAACCTTTTTAAAAGACCTCCATCTCTCCAGGCTGCAGCTTTGCACAATTTGTGCTTGTCCAAAATGGAGTATACAAGTAGGTCTGCCCAGTATTTCAGGCTGGCTGGTGGTAATGCCTGCATCTGACCAGGAAGTTTGAAACCAATCAGGAAGAGACCCAGCAGAGCTGTGGCCCTTACAGATGCATAAGGTACATTCTGGGGACCTGCCATTGTCGGTAATATTCCCTTAAAAATAATGAAGAGGCATTTGCTCTAGCAGGAGGGGAAAGAGAGGCGAATTTGGCCAACCACAATCCCATGATAAGTTAGTCAATGTGCTGCTATGATCATGCCAGTAAAGGGCACTTTCACACACACTGAATCATGCACTTTCAATGCACTTTAGCAATCATTTGCAAGTTGCCAATTCACATAAAATCCTGTCACAAAGTGGATTGAAAGTGTATCATTCAGCATGTGCAAAAGCACCAATAGGGTGTGGCTGGAGAGCAAAAATGTACTTGGCCTTACTGATGCTGATTGTCCTATGAAAACCTTTTATTTAACCGCATGCAGTGAGAACATTTATTATCGCCCCTCTGCTATGCTGCAGCTTGTCTCTCCAACTGGACATGAAACCATGCCAGTGCTCCCATTGTTTTGATCTGCCCTGCAAGGAAGTTGAAAGAACCAGACTGCTAGTCCAGATGTGGTACAGCTTCTTTCACTCTTGTATCAGTTAATCTTTCCAAAATCACCTTCAGGCTTGGAAAGGACGAGAGCTGGATAGCATAAAGATTTTCCATTCCTCCCCCGCGCCAGCAGCCTTGCATTTTATGTATATATTTCTCAGAGAACAATGACCCTGCTTTTCAAACTTTTCAAGGACAGGAACACGCTGCTGGGATGTTTAATTTTTTCTTTCACCTTTTACATATTCTTCCTGTACTTTAGGAGGGAGGCATCATGAAATCCAAGCCATGGACTTTTCTCTGGCACAAACCATCAACTTCTAGAAAACTGCAGTAATTTCTACTATGAGACTATTCCTGGCAGCAGAGACCCAAGGGAAAGCACTCCATGCCTTGTTTCTTGTGGGATGAAATTGCAAATTGTACTCCATTAATCCACTTACTTCATTTATATGCCATTTTTCTCGACAATGGGGATTCAAAATGGACCACAACATTCTCCCTTTCTCCATTTTATCCTCACAATTGTTGGAATATGCAAGGTCTATTGTGCATAGATAAAGATGACAAGAACATCCTGCAGGGGGCAGCAGAGGGGACAACTAGATTAGGGACTTCCTACTGTTTTCAGATAGTCTCCTTCCTCTCTCCTGATTGGCTCAGTTAGGGCTCTTTCCCGGTCCTGCTGAGAACAGTTCGTTACTGACTCCTAGGCTGAGGACAGACTGGAGATCTGGAGCGCAGCGCGAGTGGGCGAAAAAGCCCTGGGGCCAACCTGTCCCGTGGCTGCTCGTTCGTACTGGCTCCAGAGCTGCAGGACCTTACCGGGATGGAGGTGGACCGGCGCATCCACTCTGTCAGCTGGCCCCTGGAGCCTCCACTGGGGCAGCGAGCGGCGCACGGCTGTTCCGGTGAGGCGTGGCTATTCGCATAGCCACAGTAGCTGGAACAGCCAGTTCACACTTCCGGCGCCGCTTTCTGATGCGTCCAGACTGCCAGGAAGCGGCAGGGACGCGCACCCAGACTGGATCAAAGGGGTCTCTGGCTGAAGCGCATGGACAGCGCCTCGCTGATGGGTGAGTGCGGCCCGCCAACGGGGGACAGCTGCAGCAGTCTGTACGGCCTCTCTGCCTCCGCTTCTAAAGCAGAGGCAAAGTGGGCCAGATATCCAGTCTGTCCTCAGCCCTAGTTAGTTAGACAGTTAGACTTCTCTTTCTCTCTCCTCTTTGTTACAAAGTTTGTTCCCTTCTTACTAAACCTACTTTATTCTTTAAGCAGCTTGTGCTCTGCTTCACTGCATAGCTACATTCTGCCAACAACAATAACCCTGTGAGGTACCTTAGGCTGAGAGAGAGTGATTGGCCCAAGGTCACCCAGCATGTTTCCATGGCAGAGTGGATCTTTGAACCTTTGTGTCTCCCATATGCTAGTCCAACACTCTACTACTGTACCATACTGTCTGTTTTAATCTGTTGGGGGAGCAACTTCATATTGCTTATTTGGTACAGGGACTAAGGTTTAAAAGCAAAGCAACCATGCAAGGTAACCCTCCTTCCCAATCAAAACACATAAGAAAGTGTTGGTCCAGTTTACAATGGCACAGGGGCAGTTTCACAAGTCAAAAAGGAGATTCGTTTTTCCTTCACTTGTCTTGTGCTTCCTCCTTTTGCACCTGCCCTTTCCATTGTTTTTCCTAGTGAAAGGATTCTTTCTCATTTTTAACCAAAAGTCCAGTTCAACCTCCAGCTACTCCCAAATGTCAGGGGATAATTTGCCTTGTACATACAATTAGAATGAATCATGACCCTGGTAAACGCCTGGTATTCCCAAATGTTAATCCACATTTGCTAATAGGGTTCTTCTGTCTGCTAATATTTAAAATGTATGCTAATTTTGTTCACCTGCATTTATTATTGAGCACAAAAATTTCTGCAGCCAAATTATCTTCAGTTTTTAATACACTCCAGTTCCTCAAGGCGCATGATTACCTAAGCTTTGATAAGATATAATAAACTCAAACTGTGAGAGAAACAAATGTGCTATTTTTATTTCTAACAACCCCAGTGTATATTAACCTATCTATACCACTATGTGACTGTCAACAAGACCCTCTGCAGACAAAATGGAATGCATTTGCTCAGCGCTTGCGCTTGTTCAAATGTCCCCAGCCCAGCACTCATAAGAACATAAGAACACAAGAGAAGCCAGTGTTGGATCAGGCCAATGGCCCATCCAGTCCAACACTCTGTCACACAGTGGCCAAAAACACCAGGTGCCCTCAGAAGGTCCAGCAGTGGGGCCAGGACACTAGAAGCCCTCCCACTCTTGCCCCCCCTCAAGCACCAAGAATACAGAGCATCACTTGCCCCAGACTGAGAATTCCTATCTATACTTTGTGGCTAATAGCCGCTGATGGACCTCTGCTCCATATCTATATATCTAATTCCCTGCATGCGGATATCTAAATCCACATGGGGGGGGGGGCACCTGGGGGGCAGGGAGATTGTTTTGCACACATGGGGGATTTCCCCCCATTTGCAGAAAAATCCTAAAAGTTAAAAAAACTTTTGGGGGGATATTTAAAGCCCCCAAAAGTTAAACAGGGAACGCTCTGGGAATTGTGGCAGTCAGCTGCTCCCTCCCTCCCGCACAGAAGGCGCCTTGGCCTCTGGTCTCCAGGCAGGCCAAGTTTAGGCAGGTGGGTCTGGGAGGGCCCAGGTGGACGGGTGGGAGGGAAACGGGTGTGCGGGCCTGGCCCAGCCTTCACGGCTAGAGGAGGGATCCGGGGGCTCGCCACCGCCTGAATGAAGTGAGGCCTGAATGAAGTGAGGCCTGGCAATGTGGAGGGGAGCTGGGACCCCACCCTGGAGGGCCAGCCCTAGACTCGGCCTGGGCAGCCCTGATGTCCCCCCAGGCCTCACCTCTTCTCTCCCCCCATGAGTATCACAGGTCCCGTCTCTTATGTTTATCTAATTCCCTCTTGAAGCTGTAGCCACCACCACCTCCTGTGGCAGTGAATTCCACGTGTTAATCACTCTTTGGGTGAAGAAGTACTTCCTTTTATCTATTCTAACCCAACTGCTCAGCAATTTCATGGAGTGCCCACAAGTTCTTGAATTGTGAGAAAGGGAGAAAAGCACTTTTTTCTCTACCTGCTCTGTCCCATGCTTAATCTTATAAACCTCGATCATGTCACCCCTCAGCCGTTGTTTCTCCAAGCTAAAGAGCCCCAAGTGCTTCAACCTTTCTTCATAGGGAAAGTGTTCCAACCCTTCTATCATTCGAGTTGCCCTTTTTCTGCACTTTTTCCAATGCTATAATATCTCCTTTGGTCTTATCTGACTATTGTTTGCCTCTTGGTGTTAGCATCTGCTTTGGAGACTGGAGTTTATTCTCAAGAATGCAGACATTAACAACCCAAGAAAGAAAGAAAAAAGCATTGTTAATTTTAGAAGCAGCTGACTGAAAACTTCTATAACTTTTGCCAAAGTGGTTTGTTCATCCAAGGAAGCAGGAATCATTGGCCTGTACATGGGTGCTGTTTACAAGACCTTTGTCAGCTTTTTCTCAAGATCAAACATAAATGTTTCTGACCAGCGCTATTAAATTAATCAGTCTGATTTGTTGTGGTTTCAGCACTGCTCCACAATGCCTTCCTGTCACTGTAGGAATGGGAGAGGGCCAGAGGCTGCCTATGGGCAGAGCATTCTCCAAGGGGACCCTGCAGGGAAAGTCAACAAAGGGAGAGGAACCTGAGGTGATTGGCTGGGCTGTGTGTTCAGAATCAGGACTGGTAGCCTCCAACAGGAGCGTGGCCAGGCTGTGACCTGCAAGAAGGCTGCTCTGGCCAGAAAAGCCCTTCTCTCCAGCTGAAGCAGGCTCACTGTATTTCTGCAAGAGGTATAGCCCAGTGAGTAGGGCTGCCAAGTCAGCCCGGGGGGCGGAGGATCCCCCGCTAAAGGGGTTCCCGATCCGCCGGCCAGCATTTGGCTGGCGGGGGGAACCCCACCCCCGACGTCGTCCAGCAAGGACGACGTAATGACGTCACCGGAAGTGATGCAGCACGTTGGGGGCGTTGCCAGGGCAACACCCTGGCAACTCCCCCAATGTGCTGCGTCACTTCCGGTACCGAACTGTATTATGGGCTACTATAAGCAGGTGCTAACATTTACCTGATTTCTCCTCCTCCTTTTCCATTATCATAGACACATGTCAGTCCCTTCACCATCCCACCCACTCTCCCCCTTTCCAGTGATTTTAGCTCAGGGTGGCTAAAAAACTAACATTGGCCTCACATATTCAATGTTCCCATCACATTAATGCCCTCCAATGGTCTCGTTTTCCAAGGTTGCTGGCCACATTGAAATATGTAATGGAATTAACAAAAAGGTAATGAGGAACCAAAGGTTACTTAGCAGCACAAACACTCTGGGCCTTCTAAACAAGTTTCAAGAACCTTGAAAACCAAATGATGTTATTGTGGAGGGCTGCAGAGAAACAAGCAGCTGGCATTGAGTTCTGCAGGAAGCAATTGGTGGGTTGAACTGCTGGTCTCCACCCACTCCCTGGTGAATCAGTTAAGAGTGGGGTGTAATATAAATCTCTCCCAAATTCTTAAGCTGGTTATTGGCACAGTGATGTGGTAAGCATAAACAGGAATGTATTACAGTCTGATATGTGGGATGGATGGAATGAAAATATGCTTCTAAGGCCTGCTGCTGTTTGTGATGCTGCCTTGAATAAAGGTGGTATAAGAACATAACTTGCTGGATCAGATCAATGGTCGTGGGCCTCATGCTTGGCTCACAAAAAGACCTTTTAAAGACCTGGTCTACACAAAGAACTTTGCACAGGGACTGCCATGGGTTCCCGCCCAGGTGGTCAGGGTGACAGGGCCACTTTCCTATGAAGTCTCAGGGGACAACAGGCAAGTTTGGAGGTGGCACGTTGACCACCTCTGGCATCGTCTACTCCCAGACGATCTGGAGGACTACGAGGAAACCGAGTTCACCCTGGATGTAGAGGAAAGAAGCGGGCCTTCAAACACAAATGACCCACAAACCCCAGAGCCGGGGGAAGCTGCGCAAGAGGCCACCCTTCCCCAACCAGCGGCAGTGGAAAGACCAGTAGCAGCCCTCACAGCGACCCCAAAGGACCTGCAGCGATCCTGGTGCCTGGCACACCGATCATGGCAGCATGCAGGACTCAACGCATCTCCGACCTCAGTACTTTTCACTTTCCCTAAGACTGATGTTTACCTAAAGGGAAAATAAATGCATAACATAAAATGAAACTTAGGAGCCTGTCCTGGAGAGAAGTGGGGAGGAAGAGGGGGGTGTCTGCTGCAGCAATGAAGCTGCATGGGGGAGATGAAATTGACCAGACAGTGGAAAGAAGCTCAGTGGCAAGTCCCTGGAATGGAGAGTTGAGATCAGAGAGACCAGGGGCAAACCATGAGGCTGGAGAAACAGGACGAGTCCAAAACTGGCTACAAAAATTGGGGCTGAGTGGGTAACTTTTTATACCCTTTTGTCTGAGTTTATGAGGGAAAGGGGTGTTGGCATTGGAATGTGGTGGTAATAAAAATGCCATCTTTCAAGGATGAGCAAACCTGAAAAGAAATCCTTTGTCTATACGGTGGAGGGGAGTTTTCCCTTTTTGCACAGAGAAACGTCCCCTTGGGGAGATTTGGAAGTCATATATGTATGTGCCTGTTATGTCTTGACCATGCGGTCGCCATGTGCTCTCTTAATTGCGACTGCATGGCCAGAGCACATGGCCAGAGCATGGCCAGAGCACATGGCCAAGAAACTACCTGAGCTTCAGCCAGGTAGAACAAAGGCCAGGTGGATTCAAACCAGCCACCAATCCTGTACCTAGGTTTCTCCCAGGGAACCTATGAAATGTAAATAGACTTCTAATAGCCTATCAGGCCAGTTGGGTGAGGTCAGGGGATTGTCCCTGACCAGCATAAAAGGAGGGCTTCGAGCCCTGGGTTGTATGCTTCATCCGGACCAGCAATAAAGATCTAGCTGTTTCACTATTCCATGGACTCCCGACTCCAATACTTATCAGTGGCGACGAAGGTGGGATCCCGATGAGCGACTCTCCAGCAGACCACAGCAGCACAGCGAGCTCCGTCCCGCCGGCTGCAGGCATCTCCGAGCTCCAGCGCTCCAACGCCTCGCCGCAAGCCACTCTGAGCCCAATCCTCTGGCACTAGCCAGCGCCAAGCCTCAGCGCTCCCCGGCACCGCCGCAAGACACAAGGACATCGCTCAAACAGCCGCCGCCGCTCCTGCTCTGGTAAATATGGCAAACGCTCCGGGACCCCTTTCGATACGTCTCGCCCCGAGACGTGGGAGTCCTGGCTCAAGACGCTGGGTTGCGCCTTTAAGGTCCGCGGAATCACAGATGCGGACCTGAAGAATGCCTGGCTCTTGAGTTCCGGAGGGGTGGAGGTCATGCGGGTGGCCCAGAACCTACTAGCCCCGCAAGACCCCACCGAGGTGTCTTACGACGTGCTCACCAAGACCCTTGGCGATTACTTTGCCCCGAAGCCATCAAAACTGGCCAGGCGCTGGGAGTTCATACAGTGCCAGCAGCAGCCGGGGGAGTCGGCCACCACTTTCCTGGCTGAACTCCGTCGACTAGCCGTGGGCTGCGAATTCCGCCACATGGATGACCACGTGGAGACCGCCTTCATGGGAGGGGTCCGGGAAGCCAAGCTCCGCTGGCGCCTCATTGCAATGCCGGAGCCAACCTTGGAGAAGATGCTCAAAACTGCGGCAGCCTTCGAGACAGCACAAAAGGACAAGGCAGCCACCAAAGTCCACCAGGCGGCTCCTCCCGAACCCGACTCAAGCGAAGAAGAGGACGTCCACCGGATGCAACCACGCTCGAAGAAGGGTGAGCCCGGGGTCCCCAGGCCCAAGGGCCGGCGCCCAGCATCTGTCTCTGTTCCCTCTTCTGCTTCCCTCAACAGGCAGGCCCCAACATGTTCCAGCTGCGGGGACCCCCACGACAGACGGACATGCCGCTTCCGTGATGCCATCTGCCGTGCCTGCGGGAAAGCAGGACATCTCACCCGGGCCTGCCGCCTGAGGAACAGCCACCGTGCCCCAGCAGCGAACTTCGAAGAAGTGGGTAGTGTCATTCCCACGGCCACGGTAATGAACTTGCCTCAGCTCATCCCGGGCGCAATTTCCGTGTCTCTCCAAATAGAGGGAGTTCCTTGCTCCATGGAACTGGACTCAGGGTCAGCATATTCAATTGTGTCCGCAGCTACGTTCCGCCGCCTCGGCCCGAAGGGGGCACGCTGGCTGCGGCTGCCGGCTGGGTTGGTCCTCCGGGACTTCCATAAAAACCCAGTGGCTATTAAGGGGCTAGCCAGGGTCCGGGTCCAGTACCACGCCTTTAATGGCCTGCTGGACCTTCTTGTGGTGGAGCGCAATCTAACCAGTCTCCTAGGTCGCGCCTGGTTCAAGCCGCTCGGAGTGCAGTGGACCGGAATACACCGCATGGGCTCTACTGACTTCTCATCCATCTGTGAGGAATTTCCCGCCGTTTTCGATGGCTCATTGGGCTGCTACAAAGGACCCCCGGTTTCCTTCGACCTGGACCCGGCAGTCCGGCCCATCCGCGTGGCCATCCGCCGGCCACCACTTGCCTTCCAGCCCAAAGTGGAGGTGGAGTTGGAAAAGCTCGTGGCACAAGGGGTGCTCGAGCCGGTCTCCCACGCCAAGTGGGAGACTCCCATTGCGACCCTCCTCAAAGCTAACGGGGAAGTCTGCATCTGCGCGGATTACAAATGTACAATTAATAAGGCATTACAGGACCACGCGTACCCGGTACCGGTGGTCAGCCATGTTCTGGCCTCCCTCGCAGGTGCCAAAATATTTGGAAAATTAGACTTGGCCCAAGCCTATCAGCAGCTTCCCGTAGACGAAGCAACGGCCGAGGCACAAACGATTGTGACTCACAAGGGAGCGTTCAAGGTAAAACGCCTCCAATTTGGGGTCAGCGTAGCACCCGGAATCTTTCAAAATCTAATGGATTCTCTCCTAAAAGATGTTCCAGGAGTGAAGCCGTTCTTCGACGACGTCCTCATCGCCGCCCCGGATGCCGACACGTTCGCAGCTCGCCTCCGGATGGTGCTGCAAAGGTTCCAGGACGCGGGTCTCAAGCTTCGAAAAGACAAGTGCACCCTGGGAGTCTCCTCGGTGACCTTCTTGGGGTTCCAAGTCACCGCAGATGGCATTCACCTTACAAAGGAGAAGGTAGCGGCAATTACAGGTGCACCCCGCCCGTCCTCAAAGGCGGAACTCCAGGCGTTCTTGGGACTTGTGAACTTCTACCACGCCTTCCTTCCGCACAAGGCGGCGGTCGCTGAACCCCTGCATCATCTCCTGGACAAGGGAGCGGCTTGGGCCTGGGGTCCCAAGCATGATGCAGCCTTCCGGGCCGTCAAAGACTTATTAATTTCAAATGCGGTTTTAGCGCATTTCGATGAGAGGCTCCCTGTCATCCTGGCCTGCGACGCATCCCCCAACAGCGTTGGGGCGGTCTTGGGACACCGGCTACCCAACGGAAAGGAGGTACCAGTTGCCTACTACTCCAGGACCCTGTCGTCGGCAGAACGGAACTACGCCCAGATCGACAAGGAGGCCCTAGCAATCGTAGCCGGCGTCAGGAAATTCCACGACTATCTCTACGGACGGTCATTCACCGTGGCCACAGATCACAAGCCGCTGCTGGGTCTCCTTGCCCCCCACAGGCAGACCCCTCACATGCTGTCCCCACGGGTCCTGCGGTGGTCAATTTTTTTGTCAGGCTACTCCTACGAATTGGTACATCGCCCGGGGAAGGCGATGGGTCATGCAGATGCCCTCAGCCATCTTCCCCTCCCGTCCTGCGACCCTGATCCGGCTCCCGCTTCCCACGTCGCGCTCCTAGAGGATCTACCGGAGCGCCCCGTACAGGTATCGGATGTGGCCCATCGCACGCGGCGGGACCGCATCCTTTCCCGTGTCTCGGACTGGGTGGGAAGGGGGTGGCCAAAAAAACCGGGACCAGATTTCGCCGCTTTCACGGCACGCAGGCACGAACTATCGGCCCACAAGGGATGCCTGCTATGGGGATCTCAAGTGGTGATCCCCGGGCCCCTGCGGCCCCGAGTGCTAGAGGCCCTCCACGAGGCTCACCCGGGAATTGTGCGCATGAAAGCTCTGGCCCGGAGTTACGTATGGTGGCCAGGCCTGGACAAAGACATTGAGGGGCGGGTCCAGAAGTGTACCAAATGCCAGGAGTCATGGCCAGATCCGCCACACGCTCCTGTCCGATCCTGGGAATCTACTAACAAGCCCTGGTCCCGCCTGCACCTAGACTTCGCGGGACCGGTCCAGGGCCGGTTGTTTCTTATCGTTGTTGACAGCTACAGCAAGTGGCTTGAGGTAGTGCCGGTAGCTTCGACCTCCACCAACGCTGCCTTAAGAAGTCTCTGGCCGATCTTCGCAACACACGGAATGCCAGAAACTCTCGTGACCGACAACGGGACCGCCTTCACCTCCGGCGAGTTTCAACGGTTTGTGGAAGCCTGCGGTCTGCGCCACATCCGCTCCGCTCCATTCCACCCCGCAACCAACGGCCAGGCCGAGCGCATGGTGAGGACAACGAAGGACGCGTTAAAGAAGATGGAGCATGGCGACTGGGAAGAGCAGCTGTACAAGTTCCTGTTCTGCCAACGGAACACACCCCACTCAAGGACCGGGCGCCGGCCAGCCGAACTTCTGATGGGAAGACGACTGGGAACCGTCTTGGACCGCCTACATCCCGACCGAGCAATCGAGGGGAACCCGACAATGGAGGACCGGCCAGCTGCCCGAGGATTCGCTCCCGAAGACCCCATATACGCAAAGAACTTTGCGCGGGGTCCGACATGGCTCCCCACGAGGATCGTCCGAGTCACAGGGCCTTATTTCTACGAGGTCCTTACGGAAGATGGCGTAGTCTGGAAACGGCACATTGACCAGATTTGACGCCGTACCCAGAACCACGATGATACCCAGGCCCCCGAACTCCCTGCACCAACAGACCTTGACATCGACACGACTCCAGAAGCAGCGCCAGACCCTGATCCGGAGACTGCGGAGATGCCGCTCCTGCCCGTGGACGAAGCAGTCGCACCATCCACACCTGAACAACCCCCGAGCAGACAGGCCCCGCCAGCAGAACAACTACCCACACCGCAACCTGCCGACACAAGCAACACGCCCCGCCTTACAACCCCCCGGCGCTCTGGACGTGAGCGCAGATGCCCGGACTATCTCAAAGACTATGTGTGCAGAGGGGTTCTGGACTATGGGGGGAGGGGTGTTATGTATTGACCATGCGGTCGCCATGTGCTCCCTTCATTGCGACCGCATGGCCAGAGCACATGGCCAGAGCACGGCCAGAGCACATGGCCAGAGCATGGCCAGAGCACATGGCCAAGAAACTACCTGAGCTTCAGCCAGGTAGAACAAAGGCCAGGTGGATTCAAACCGGCCACCAATCCTGTACCTAGGTTTCTTCCAGGGAACCTATGAAATGTAAATAGACTTAAAAGAGCCTATCAGGCCAGTTGGGTGAGGTCAGGGGATTGTCCCTGACCAGCATAAAAGGAGGGCTTCGAGCCCTGGGTTGTATGCTTCATCCGGACCAGCAATAAAGATCATGCTGTTTCACTATTCCATGGACTCCCGACTCCAATACTTATCAGTGCCTATGTCTGGGTACTTGTCATGATTGGGGAAAAGTTTGAATCTTCCTGTCCAATCGTTTAGATAGGAAAGAAATTGCTGGAATCAGTTCATTGCTTATTGTTCTGCAAATCTGGGTTGTTAGCTGGGATCAAATTATCTAGGAGGAGGCTCACGGTCCTTGGTGGAAGTAGTCTTTTAATTGAATTTCTCTTCGTTTATGTATAATTGATTCAGGAGCTGCCCTGCATTTCTTCCTTCCTTGGCATGTATTTTAATTCAGACAGTAGTTTAATTCAGGCTCCCTCTATCATTTCTACACTCAGATGGACACATGTACATAAAAGGGGATCAAGCCGTAACAAAAACGGGGCTCCTTGTGAGTGAGGGTCTCTGGGGCATCCGTCTGGAGATCAGTTCTAATTCCAGGAGTTCTCTAGTTCCACCTGGAAGTTGGCAACACCATTGGGAAACATGTTCAGGACTTATTCCTAGTTAGACTTTTTTTTCCCTACATGAAATATTCTCCATGAAGCAAGATTCACAGACACCATAATGTATAAGGCCTGTCACAAATATATTGTTACGTACAGCCACTTCCTTGAGAAGTGAGATGTTCTAGGACAGGGCTTACCTGGACTGGTTCCTTTTGAACGAGAGAACACTGGAGACTGAAGACATTTTTATAGCATTTGTTTTATTCACAAATGTGTAAGCAAAGCACAGGTGAAAGCATGCGCTTTTCCAGAGCAGTAGGTTATCCCTCGTCCCATATCAGAGCCCATGGACTTCCAAGGTGCTTCATCCGACTCGCAGCACTGTCTGCTTCTCTGTCTCTTCCAGAATCTAGATTGCCATCTCTTTTCGCATAGATACATACCTGCCCATTCCCTTCAGCTGGGGGGGGGGGGGGTCTCACCTCTTTCCTATCCTGATAGGTACTCGACCAGAGTCAGTCCTTGTCCTGTTTCACAAGACTTCTATAGTAATTATGCCATCAAAACTAATGTGATGCTTGGCCTTAAATAAAGAGCACTAATAAGTGAGGGTTGTTCACCTCTAAGTGCCCGTGTCTCAGATGACACAGTAAAAACTCTAGTAAAAACTAATCTAGTCTCAAAGAATCTTCACTCCTGCCAGTTTCAAATAAGAGAAGAAATAGTGGGGGGAGGATGAACTATTTGCTGCATCTATTTCCAGATCCCCTTCCTATTCCAGAAAATGACAAGAAGTGAAAAGGCAGTTTAAAGACATTGCCCTTGATATTTGACTAACTGGTGCTAAAAGCACAGTTCTATAGGCTTCAAGAATAGAAATCCATTACATTCAGCATATCAGCATTACTTGTGTTGCTGCTCCACCATCCTTTTATACACATTCGTATGAACCTCTATCAGGATTGAGGATGGGCAACTGAAAAATTTTGGCCCCTGAGCAATTTTGTCTGATCCTCATAAGCTGTGGTACAAAGTTTGCCCACAGTTCATTTTTGTAAGGAGAAGAAAAGCCATTCATGTATATTAGGTGCATATACTGAGAATCCAAACCTCTTGGTTTAGCAACACCACCTGCTGGAAAACAGGCGCTACAGAAAGAAACTTCCTCAGACCTTTTCTTAACAGAAGAGCAATGCTACGTAAAGAGTAATGTGAATCCTTACACACTCAGAACATAAGATCAAGAACAGCAACTATACACTGTGACTCTCTGCACTGCATGCCAGCAAAAAAAGAAAAGCCATTAAAATGCCCTATGGGCTCGTGTTTGGACTTACAGGGATACCAAAATGCCCTATGGGCTCGTGTTTGGACTTACAGGGATACCAAGACACTACGGGGTGGAGAAATGTATTCAAAACTAGCCTGATACTTGTGCTTCGCTATGGTATTTAAGTTCTGTAAATCCAGTTATGATACTGATGATGTGAAATTTGAAATGTAACATTTGTTGTAGGAATTCTAATGGAGAAGACTGTAGTGTAAAAAAATGAAGTGAGACATATGTACTGTTTTTTCTCTCTCTCCTGAAGGACCTCTCTGTAGACCACATTGGTGGTGCTGCCCTCAGGTGCTAGGATCACCAGGCTGCTTGGTGAGCTGACTCTGGAGCAGGCAACATAGAACTGTCCATTTAAGAAGCAGTCGTCTGTTAAGTCAGTTCCTGCCACTTGCCGTGAACATGATGGCCTTTCTACTGGTGTTCCTGGATTGTTTTGCTCATATGGAGACTGTTGTTCTGAGAGCCTCAGGGTGATCTTGCTGGTACTTGGCCTGCGCAGCTCAGTGCCCCACAGGAGTACTATGTGCAAATGTCTTTGCTGCATTCCTAAGTTGCCTCCTCCTTGTAGTGTTAAGGTACCCTGGCCCTGCTCCGGCACCTGACAGACACCTGCCTGTCTGGTGTGTGTGTGGGGATTAGGTTTAAAGGCATCAGAGAGGCTGGGCCAGCAGCAGGGCTAAGGCAATCCTGCTGAGCAAACCTTCCTGGCAGCTGTAAGCAGGGGTCCTTTCGTAGAAAAAGAGGTGCAGGAGTTCATTAGCATAACTCATTAGCATAACTCATTAGCATATGCCACATCCCCTGACATCACTGGAGGTGTGTCAGAAAGGGAATGTCAGTTTCAGCCCCATTATACCCTATGGGCCATTGAAATCAATGGAAAAACTCATAAGGTATATGAGGGGCTGGAGGAAAGGGGGTTTGAGGGAGAGGCTCCATATTTGCAGGATAGTTGCTGGGGCCTCTCCTTGAAATGCCCACCAAATTTCAAGAAGATTGGACCATGGGGTCCAATTCTATGGGCCCTCAAACAGGTTGCCCCATCCCCTCCATTGTTCTCTATGGTGGGGGGAAATGTTACTTTTTCCCACCATAGAGAACAATGGAGGGAATGGGGGCAACCTACCTGTTTGGAAGCCCATAGAATTAGACCCCCTGGTCCAATCTTCTTGAAACTTGGTGGGCATTTGGGGGATAGGTCCCAGAAGCTACCCTGCAAGTTTGGAGCCTCTGCCTCAAACTTCCTCCCCTACAGCTGCTTTTAAAGTTGCTGCCAAATTTTGGCGGCAATTCAGCGGCGGGTCGAATCAAATCAGAGAACCTGATTCAGCCCGTGGCTGCCCTATGCCCCTCCTGAGCTGGCGGAGCTGTGCTCCGCCTCGCTCCAGCCCCAAAGGACCCCTGGCTGTAAGTATCCCACCACCTCTCCTACACCTGATAGGCAGCTGCCTGTCCAGTGTAGGAGGGGGAGGGGGAGGAGTATTGGAAGCCACTGTGGAGGGGGGCCAGCAGGATCACTCAGGCATTACTGCTGGGGCAGGCTCCCTCGTGGCTTCAAGCACCCTGCAACTGCTACTGCACCTGACAGACAACCGCCTGTTAGGTGTAGGAGGTGAGGAGGAATGTGTTGGAAGCCATTGGAGAGGCTGGGCCAGCAGCATCATTGCACCTCACAGGGTTTTTTTGGCCATTCCTGATTTCCTCAACTGCCATTAGCTCTCTGCAGTCTCCTGTAAGTGTTTTTTTTAATCTCAGAATGCTGAGCTCTGCAGCTGACCAGTCACAGCGTGGGGGGTGCAAGGAGGCAGCCACATAGGAATCAATGGGGGAGCACATTTCTGCCCTTTTGACCCACTTGGGGGTTGAATTTCTAAAAATCCCTTCTTAGTGAGCACCTATGGCATGGCAGGAGTGCTCTCCCCAAATTTGCTATTTCTAGGTCCAGCGGTTTGGCCTGGGTTGATTTTAATATGTATACACAGCTTTTCCAAATGATTAATGTAGCAATGAAAGCTTTATGTTAAATCTGACCCAGAGGACTTAATTAGAAGATTTTTAAAGTGTAGAAAGAACATGATTCTCCTGTGCACCATCCATTTCCAAGAAATATATATGAATGAATCAATGAATGGGAACTAGATCCCCATGCATTATAGAAAATTTCAGGGTTCTCATACAACATCAGGTATGTGCCATGAGTTTGATAGTACAGGGGCTGAAGCCCTCCGCACAGTTAAGTAATTGTATCTCAAGTTAATCCTTGTAAGCTGCTTGAATTTCAATTTGAAAAGTGAGGTAAAATGTTTTAAACAAAGGCCTATTATGCATGGGTGTTTCCCCTCGCTTTCACAGGGTATGTTCAGATGGCTTTTTTGAGCCGTACCAGGCACAAGTGTGGGATTCCAATCTGGATAAGGGCCTTTGATCGGACCACTGAATGTATGCAATCTAAGTTCTTACGGAAAATCATGGGTATTCCACGCTGTGTTCCATACGCAGCCCTCTGTTTAGAAACTGGTCTAAATTTAGTAGAAACAAGAGCCTGGCTCATGACGATTAAGTTCTGGTTGCATTTGCATTATTACGTAGACACTGGGGATTTCATGCAGCAAATGCTCACTGAGCCCAATATCTCTAACTGGTCAGCTTATATTGAGAAAAAAAACCCGGCCTCTGGCATTTCCCTAGATTTGCTGGCCATTCTCCCTTTCACGAGTGCATACTTGCAGATCAAAATGCAGAATTTGAAGCCCAAAAGCTTTGTAGCTTAGCTAATAAGTCCAGTTCCCCTCTTAGTTTAGAGGTTCCTCTTACTTCAGGTAGGATGGCTTCTTACTTATCCCTCTTACAAGTCCCCCAAACTTGGAGAGCCTTCTCCCTGGCAAGATTGCCATCAGTGGTCTTATATGGTAGGTTTAATAAGATGGCATTCTTGGCTAGGACCTGTCTCTGTAATTACAGCTGCGTTGAATCGATGTCACATATTCTCCTTCATTGTTACTTATATGCAGACCTGTGTCCTAAACATTTAAACTTGTTTTTAACTGGAATGTCAGGACTTTCTAATAATATTAAGGTTTATCGTCTTCTGAACCATTGTTTACCCAAAGTTACTGTTTTTACAGTCCACAGTAAGAGTCTATTAGGAAATGTTACAGTATTAATTTTCTTTTTTAAATGCCACACAAACACACAGAATACTGAATAAATAAATGGGAGAAAAAAGGATGGTGCCTAGGGCAGGCACACAAATCCAAAGTCAAGCTTAAAGGCTTGACTGCTCTGATTCTCTAGAGTAAGCTGTCCATGCATAATGGGCCAAAGAGGAATATAATGAGCAGTTAAATGGTGACACACAATGACAAGTTGAGTATGTGCAGTACATGTACATGTCACATAGAGGGCCTCTTTACACACTACGAAGGCCTTTGTATTTGTTAGGTGATGAGACAAGAACTTTGAGGTACATGCTCAATGGAAGTTTTGTGTGCCCTTTACTCTTTGCAGCTATAGCAGATTGGAAGAGGCACTCCACTTCACTTCTCTTTCCTCCACACTGTTTTATTTTACTTAAACTGCACCATGAACCAGGGGGGTAGAGTTTAAAAATTCCGGGGGGGGGGCACTTCCATGTGCGCGTGCATAGCGCGCGCGCGCGCCTGAACCATGTCCCCGCCGCCGCCGCCTCCCCCCCCGCCTGACCACTCCTGCTTCCATCCCTCCCTCCGTCCATCCAGGGGCCAGCTAGGCATTTGCTTAGCTGGCCCCTGGACAGACGGACGGAGGGTCGGAGTGGCCAGGCTGGGGGGGGGAGAGGTGGCGGCGGCGGCCCTAGGAAGGGCCGAGGGAGGCACAGCGGAGGGCGCACCATTTTCCCGGGGGGGCTCAGTCCCCCCGGGAAATTTCGGGGGTGGCTCGAGCCCCCCCGTAGTTGACGCCTATGCCATGAACCTACTATTGGCTCAGTTGCAAAACTTACCTGTAGTCGTGTACGTAATGTTATTTTGCAATTGGAGCTAACATTTCCTTCAGAAGGTTTTTTTAAGGAGGAGGAAACAGAGCAGAGAACAATGATACAGCTGCTTCTCAGGGACAATCTTAGAGATTCTGGGGCTCTGGGCAAAAGTCCATGATGGGACCCCAGAATCCCTGGCACCCCCCGGCCCAAGCTCAAGTAATGAGTGGCCCTTGTAGGTGAGGTGTGGGGGAGCATGTATGGCAACTGCTGAGCCATCTGGCTGCTGCCCAGACCCCAGAAGGTGTGGGTGGACACACTACATTACCACTGTACTGGCTGGTCACTGCCCGAATACAAGAGGGATAACCAAAGAGAGATCACGGGATAATATCACTCTTTTATAGATTTTCAAAAAAAGATCAATATTAATACTAATACATCAAAAAATGATTCCACAATGTTGACAAGCACAGTCCAATAATCTAAAGTTCCTACAAATAGTAAATTTTCTTTGTGTCTTTCTTGTACTAATATTGGATTGTAGACATAGCATAAGGGTCACAAATCTGCAGACAAGCTTGCTCTAACACCTGTTTCATAAGACTTCTTCGGAGCAGAATATGTGTAGGCTCAGTGAATCCTTTCCTACTCAGCATTCATCTCTGCCTGCTGTCTCTCTGCATAATGCTCACTCAGAGGAATCTTCTCTTATCCAGTTTTCTCTCTGTCTGCTTTCTCTCAAAGTCTGCTCTGAAGAAGCCGTATGAAACAGGTGTTGGAGCAAGCTTGTCTGCCGAAAGACACTAAGAAAATTTACTGTTTGTAAGAACTTTTGATATTTATTCATGTATGAATGTACAGAAATGTATTAGTATTAATGTTAATGTTGACCTATTTTTTGAAAGTCTATACAAAAGTGATATTCCCTTTATAAATATATCATGGTTGCCATTGCCTATTGAGTACCAGAGGGGGCAGGTGGGCATGGCCATCTGGCTCTACCTCTTTCCCCCCCCATCCAAGAAGTTGGAGCCCACCCAGCCCAGGGCCCAGGGTAGCTGCCCCCGATGCCCAGTGTCTAAGACCACCTTCTGCTTCTTCTGCCTGTGAGCACACCCCAAGGGCGTAGACTTTCCAATTTCCCGGGGGAGGGCTGGGCCAGAGACATCACAGGCCATTATCTCCGGGGGAGGCTCAGCATTTCCTGGAAAAGTTCGAGCAGGGGCTCCAGCTCCCCAGCCCCCCTGAAGTTGACGCCTATGGCACACCCTGCTTGTGAGGAGACAAGGGCATGCGTGAATATCAGAGATCCCAAGCTCCCATTGAACTCCCATTGAAGGAGACCTTCAACGATCTCATATAACATGTAAAGAGGCCAGGTTCAGTATACATATTGGCACTTCAGGCTGTCTAGAGTTGTATGAATTAGGCAGAAATATACTGCAGGGTGCTGGCATCTTCCTCTCAAGTATTTATCAATATTGAAAATAATCAAGGACATCATGATCTACCTTTTAAAAATGTTTCTGTTATTGTGGAAGAGAAATGTAAGCATCTGAAAAAGGCACACCTGCAAGTTTGCTCCTCCTACAAAGGCAAATTACGTTATTCCCTACAGAGTGTGTGTGTGTGTATGTGTGTGTGTTACATGGATCTGCTACCATTTCAGAGCCCCTGTAAAATCCTATCCGTTTTTTCTCTTCCCACCAGGTTGGTGTTGCTAAATACTGAGCTCAAGGATTCATGCAGAAAACTCAGCCAAAGGGAAGGTTGCTAATTCAGAAATGGACAAAGGCAGGGGTGGGCAAACTGTGGCTCGGGAGCCGCATGCGGCTCTTTCACATATATTATGTGGCTCCCGGCAGGGCAGCTGGGGAAGCTAAAAATCATTAGCAAACTAATATAGTTGGACAAATTAATATCATTATCAATATCTGCTTTTACCCCTTTTGTTATTATTTTTGGCAGTCTCATTTAATGTTAATAAAAAGCAAATTTGCTTATTTTCCAATAAAAGCAGGTAATATTTGTTCATGTCTTGTGGCTCTCAAACATCTGATGTTTATTCTATGCAGCTCTTACGTTAAGCAGGCTTGGCCACCCCTGTTCTAGGTGGCTCTTACACTGAGCAAGTTTGCCCACCCCTGGACTAAGGGACTAACCAGAGGTCTCCAATAATGATTAAAAATAACAAACCAATTGAGATCCACCTCACTTACATAATTAGGTTGCTTGCTATGCATGAACCATCCACTAAAAATTGCCCTCATCTGTATTAATTACAAATGTGCTACAGTACAGTGAGACCACATTAGCTTCAAGACTTGTTAAGGGGGAACTGGCTTGGTTTCGTATAGCTATGCAGTTTAAAAGATCACTGGGTTAAGGAAAGTGTGCACATGAATAAGCTGGGAAATATATTGGGAAACAGAGGTTTTAATTTCACCTGGACATTTTGGAGCTAGTATTGTCTTACTAACAGGGGTCCGTTGGAGCAGGAGCGCACAGGAGCGCAGCTCCGGGAGTGAGGAGCCCAGGGGGCGGGCACATGACCAAGCCCCACCCCCTCCTCGGCTTCCCTGAGCAGTGCAGAGGCGCAGCGCCCCAGGGAAAGCCCTGCTAGAGTCTTTATTGATTTTAATGTTTTAATATTGATAATTTTATCATTGTTCCTTTTATGACTGTGTGCTGCTTTTCCAGAGACTTGCTCAAGGTGGCATATAAATTTTCTAAGTATACCATTTTTTATCTGGGCACATGGCACATAAGTACTGGAGAAATTTCACCAACCCTTCAGCAGCTTCCACCCCATCAGTTTGGTGTAGTGGTCAGGAGTTGGACTCTAATCTGGGAGAACTGGGTTTGATTCCCCATTCCTCCACATGCAGCTTCTGGTGTGACCTTGGGCCAGTCACAAGTTCTCTCAGAGCTGTTCTCTCATGAGCAGTTCTCAAAAGACCTCTCTCAGCCCCACCTACCTCACAGGGTGTCTTGTTGTGGGGAAGGGAAGGGAAAGGGATGGGTGGTGCACATGTCCTGGGTATCTCAAGTCTACTTGAAACCTGGTGGTTTCAAGGGAGCAGGAAGAGAATGAGGGTGTGTTTTTTACGCTTATTTTTACTGCACAAAGTATTGGATGGGGAAGGGAATGGAGGAAGAGCAGGTCAGTTTCACTCACCTGTGGAGTGGAGCCTGAGGGGTGGGTGTTGCCTTCTGACACACTTTTGGTGTGTTAGGGGGTGTGGCATACGCAAATGAGTTATGCAAATGAGTTATGGTAATGAGCTCCTGCACCTCTTTTTCTACTAAATGACCCCTGCTTACTAATGGGATGTCATACTGAAGTCCAGTGCCATCTACCAGGGAGTGTCAGGACATCGCTGTAACAAGTTTAATGGAGGCTGAACCCACTGGTGGTTGTATTGCCAGTTAGACTTGTCTGACTTCTCAGTATTACTGAGTAATCAGCTTGCATCTGGATTTTACCTAGTGCTAGTGCTCCTCACCAATAAAACTCCACTTAAATTAAAGAAGTTACATTGAAAGTGAAATGTAATAGAATACGATAAAATCACAAAACAAAATCAAACTTGACAGCTACATAACTACACAAATACTAGTGGCTGGCAAGGTGACAGCATATAACTTAGCAACACTTAAAACAACCAATAAAATCCAGGGCATAAAAGGAAGAGCCTTCTTGGAACAAGGTGGTACTGATGAGGGCAGTGCTGAGGGAACTAAATGGAGATCCTTCAGAAGAAAGGCTCACAGTCAGAAAGATAGTTGTAATCAACCAATTTTAAAAGTATATTTAATTTTTCTCACTCCTTCTCCCTCCCCCTCCAACCATTCTCTGCAGTTAGCAGCTTAAATGGCATATTAAGTATATATGTATAAGGGTCAGGCAAGGGACATGGGTGACAATATCTGAATTAAAACCTGGGATTATTTGTTGATTTTTTTTTTTGCATAATAAACATCTCCTGTGTGGCAAAGAAAGGCTTTTAAAGGGTCTTTTCAATAAGTAAATAGCACTACCCTGTTATAGCAATTACTAATGTAAAAAAAGAAAGTCCCCCTGAATCCTCCAGTTGTGCAGTAGGAAAAATGGTGGCCACAAGGGACTGATGGAAGGAACATGGTGCTGATGTGCATGGGACCTTTGAAAATGTGCACCTTCCTTTCCAAACAGTGTGATGGTGCACTTGGAGTCTGTTCTTCCGAAAAGGATTAGAGAAAAGCTGGTTTGGAAAAGAGCATATCTAAGGATGGGGAAAGGATGATTATAGCATGGCTAAGAGATTGTGTGGGTGCTCCTCAGGAAAGCTCTCCACTTTGGTAGCTAAAGGAGAGAAAAATATCCATATGGAAGCCACCAGCATGGAAGATGGAGAGAAGATGGGATATGGACAGAAAGAAGAAGGAAGGCACAACAAGATGGGGGGGCGGGAGGGGGTAATAATGAAAGACCAATGGACACAATGTGCATGAGGACTCACAAATACCTTTGGCTATCCCCAGTCGCTCTTATCATTAAACAAAACCACGGTATTTATGAAGTCTCTCTTTCTTCTGCACTATGGAAGCCATAATTTGCCATCCTTTTATTGGTGGGAACCACTGACCTTAACCAATGTGAACTTTTTAAAAAAGCTTAAAACCTGGTTATCATTTAAGACTTGCCAAGACTTATAAGACATGTCTAGAATCATGTGATTAATTGTCTCAGGAAGCCCATGTGCATCATGGCAGATGGAGTTCCGCCCTGATTACCTTATAATTTGTACTTGATATGAAACAGTAAACATATTTAATGAAACAGGAGAAAAGAGTAAGAGATCTATCAAGTAAAAAACATTTAAGGAAGACATATTTGCCATAAATGAGTTTTCACCATACTGAGGATCAGCCATGCTTATGCAACCAGAATTCCCTTCTCTGTTCACTGCATTTAAAATATCACTGTGAAGTAAGAAGGGAGCCAAAAAAATCACATCTTAAAGAAAATATGTCTGATTTTGTCCAAGATAAACAGGAGATGAGATTGAAGGGAAAGGCCAGCCCAATTTTGAGAAACAAAAGAAATCCACCAAATGTTTTTCCTTAATCAGATCAAATGAAAGCCATTTTTCTTGGCAGCAAAAGGTAAACACTGAGGACCATTCAAAGAAGAATTAACAAAATAAAGTGCAACGTGAAGTATTCTGCCCTAAAAAAAAAAATGCTGTGATTTGTGATGGGCAAGAAAAATATTAACATGTTCAACCCAGGAAGTTGTTTCACAGGTTATAAATTGGGGTGGGATAGAACAAGGGTGTAGACTTTCCAATTTCCCGGGGTGGGGGGCTGGGGCTGGGCCAGAGACATTACAGGCCATTGTCTCTGGGGGAGGCTCAGCACGTCCTGGAAACGTTTGGGGGGGGGGGCTCCAGCTCCCCAGCCCCCCTGAAGTTGACGCCTATGGGATACAAGATTCTAGTCATCTCCCAGACTAGAGGCATTTCAAATAAAATATTTCTCCAGTGAGGATTCAGCTATTTTATCTGAAAATAAGCAGCACTGGTTGAATTGTTTTCCCAAACCCAACCCAATGACTGAACAAAGAGAAAATATACCTTCAGTTTTCTAGCACTTAATGAGACTATTCATAAAATAGAAGCAGGGGACCCACAAGGACTTGCAGGTGGTATCTCATTTCCCCCTCCCCCACTATTTCTTTTTTCCCTTAGCTGAAAAACCCATAGCTTTCCCCCATTCTAGCTTCCTTGACGCCATCCCATCTGCGAACCAACCTACTGTAATCTGCCCCCATCTTCAGATTTCTCTCTCCCTCAGCAGCCTTTACCCAGGAAAACTATGGTCCGGTTGTATAGTGGATGCCACCTGGCCCACTTGCCTGGTGGAGACCCCACAAGGACTTCCAGAGGGCACCTTACTTTCTTCTGTATATCCCTCCTTTAACAATTTTCTTTCCCCCCTAATTTTGCCAAACTCCGTATTCTTACTTTTCCGTGCTTCTTTCTCTCCTTCCCAACCAATCTACCTTTTTATCTTCCCCTCATATTGGACTATATACCTAACCTTTCTCTACAGTGGGGACCCAAAGCAACTTATATCATTTTCCTCTCCTCAGTTTTATCCTTACAACAGCCCTGTGAGGTTGAGAATATGTGGCTGGCTCAAAGTCACCAAGTGAGGTTCCACGGCAGAGTGGGGATTTGAACCTGGGTCTCCCAGATCCTAGTCTGAAACTCTAAGCACTACACCACACTGGATTTTTTGGGGTGGGTGTGGGTCTTCTATTGAACAGAAGTGAGCAGCTAGGCCTGGGTGAATCATGCAAGTTGGATGGTAGCAAGTCACCTGGTGATTGCCGCTGGGCTTGGCCCCCTCACCCTGTCTTTTACTGACAGAAACCAAAGCTTCAACTGGCAATATTGTTGTGGTGGCCTAGCAACAGCTACAGAGGCCAGCCTGTAGCTACAGTGGGGCTTCTCGAGGCCACGCCTCCTGACTTACCACCCAGGCCTCCTGACTTCCCATCCAGCCGGTTTATTTTATTTTTCATGCATGCCAAGGCCACGCCGAGCTGTTGCCCGGCCCTGACTGCCGGCGGTGTACCTCTGGCTGGCTATGGATGAAGCACACCACAGGGCATGTCTGGTCCCTACTCCAGAGCTCTCTCTCTCATCGCTTTTTAAAAAAAACCTTTATTCTCTCATCACTCCTGACACAGTGCCCCCTGACCTATTTAAATGCCCCCGGAAGTTAAAAAATTGTTTCTTAAGGTTACTGGGATGCTTCTATTTAATTAACTTCCCCAATGTTTTTTTGTTTTAAAATTTTCAGATTTTTCTGGAAACTGAGGGCTTTTTGCAGGTTTGTAGAAAGATTTGTCTTGTTTGTTCATGGCTCCAGTCTCTGGATTTAAGTATCCACAGATTTGGACATGTTGAGAATTACATATATTGATATTGTGCCTCAAGGTGAAAAAGATTAGCCAAAGTTGTAGCAAAAGCAGGTTTGGTAACAGCTAAAAGGGGGCAAAATGTGACAATCCTTTTTTTTTTTAAGTCTTTGTGATGTAATTTATTGATGGTGATCCCTATAGTGTGCAACTTGACTAAGGACTGGCAGGTACAGCATGGATGCCAAAATTTCTCTTTGTCAACTCTCTCCACCCCATGCATAATTTGATAGAGGTTTATAAAAATATGCATGGGGTGGAGATAGTTGACAAAGATAATTTTTTCTCCCTCTCCCAAAGTATGAGAACTTAAGGGCATCCAATGAAGCTGATGAGCAGTAGGTTCAAGATGGACAAAAGGAAATACTACGTTACACAGAGAATGACTGAAATGAGTAATTCGCTGTCGTAGGATGTAGTAAAGGCCACAGTACAAGAATAAACAGCTTTAGAAGGAGATTAGATGGATTCATGGAGGATAAGTCTAATAACAGCTATTAGCTGTGGTGACTGAGGGGCACTAATCCTCTGAGTTCCAGAGCTAGGCAGCAACATCAGGGGAAGGCCTCAGCCTCTATGCCCGGTTGTTCACTGTCCAGAGGAACTGGTTGACCACTGTGTGAGACAGGATGCTGGACTAGATGGACTATTGACCTGATCCAGCAGGGCTCTTCGTATGTTCTTATATGCAGAGTGCTTTAACTTTCTTCACTGCCTCAGTTTAGTCATTTTAGCTTCCAGGGAGAGTTCAGGCTTACTTTGATCTAAAACCCACTTATTTATCTTTTTTTCATGGTCCATGGTATACGTAAAACTCTCCTCCAACACTACAGTTCAAATGAATCAACTTTCTTCTTGTCAGCTTTTTTCATTGTCCAACTTTCACACCCGTATGTAGTAATGGGTATAGGGATGTGAATGGACCTAAGAAAAGGAGTTCAGGGTCCACGGTGGCCCATGGACTGAACACTCAATTGAACCAAACTGGTCCCACAGGTTCAGTTCCCCCTTTCTCCCGGCCACAGCTTGGGTTTTGCTCCCTCCCCTTGAAGTGGTAGGGAGCAAAACGAAAGGGTTAAATGGCTGGCAGCCATTTAAACCTAATAGCTGACAGCACAATGGGACGATACTCTAGCATGAACCCAAAAATTCTATGGAAAATTATTTATTTATTGCATTTATAACCCGTCCTATCCCATGGTGGGCTCAGGGCAGCTCACCACAAAGATAAAACAATAAATATACAATTAAAACCAATTAAATACGAAGCAAGATGGCAGCAGGAAATAACATCAGTCCAGAGCAGCCTAATACATTTCTTGTTAGATATTGGTAAGATAGTAGGCATCTGCAGGCCTACTATGGGCAGGGGAGGCCAAGATAGTAAAAAACATCTGCCACCTCAACCAAAGGCCTGGTGGAACAGTTCTGCTATACAGGCCCTGCGAAATTGTAGCAAGTCCTGAAGGGCCTTCAATCAGGAGCATGTTCCACCAGGAGGGTGCCAGGGCAGAAAAGGTCCTGGCCTTCGTTGACACTAAGCGGATGTCCTTCGAGCCAGGGACTACTAGAAGGTGTTGTTCAGTGGAGAACAATGGTCCCCAGGCCATATACAGGGAGAAACAGTCCCGAAAGTATGTTGGTTCCAGGCTGTGTAGGGCTTTAAAGGTCAACACCATAACCTTGAAATGGATCCAGTTCTCGACTGGTAGCCAGTACAGTTAGCGTAGCACTGGCTGAATGCATACCCACACAGACGACACTGTCAGCAAGCACATCGCTGCATTCTGCACTAGCTGCAGTTTCTGGGTCAGTTGTGTGGATCACTGTAGCTAAGTCCTGGGAGGAGAGATAGGGAGCCAGTTGCCTGACATGCTGCAGATGGTAAAAGGCAGACCTGGTAACAACGGCGACCTGGGCCCCCATTGAAAGTGAGGCATCCAGGATCACCCCAAGGTTCCTCACCCTTGGCACTGACACCAAAAGTGCCCCACCAAGTGTTGGAAGCTGAATTCCTGATCCCACACCCCCATGACTCAGATATAGGACCTCCGTCTTCATTGGATTTAATCTCAACCGGCTCTGCTGTAACCAACCAGCCATGGCTCCCAATGCCCTGTCCAAGTTATCTGGGGAGGAATCCATCCATCCATCCATCAACAGATAGAACTGGGTGTCATCAGCATACTGGTGACAGCCCAACCCACCGGACCAACTGGGTGAGGGTGCGCACTCCACATTCCAGTGGGTATCGCAGAGACACTCTCTCCCTGAGTGCCACCCTCTGTCCCCAACCATGGAGAAAGGAGGAAAGCCATTGAAGAGCAGCCCCCATATCCCTACATCGGCAAGGCAGTGGGTCAAGAGATCATAATCGACCATGTTGAACGCTGCTGTCAAGTCCAAGAGCAACAGCAGCGCCCACCTGCCTCAATCCAGGTGTCTGCAGAAGTCATCCATGAGGGCGACCAGCACAATCTCCATCCCATGGCCAGGGCGGAAGCCAAACTGGAAGGGATCCAGAATGGAAGCATCATCCAAGAAGGCCTGGAGCTGCTCAGCCACTGCTCTCTCAACCACCTTATCCAGAAATGGCAATTCGAAACTGGGCAGTCGTTGACAAGGACCGCAGGGTCCAATGATGGCTTTTTCAAGAGTGGGCATACTACTGCCTCCTTCAGCCCTACTGGAAAGATCCCTGAAAACAGGGATAAGTTAACAATATCTCCCGGGCAAGCCCAAACACTGTCCCGGCAGGCCTTGATCAGCCAAGACAGGCATGGGTCCAGGGGGCAAGTGGTAGACCCCACAGTTTCCAGGATCCTGTCAGCTTCCTCCTGGGAGACTCTATGGAAACCTCCAGAGTGTCATACGTAGTTTTCTATGATGATAGCTATTGACTTGATCATCAGTCAGGTTACAGTGTTTGCCTTTCAAAACTGGAATCATTCAGGCCCACTTGAAATGCATTCTGGATGCCACTCTTCTTTCTAGAGTCTAGGAGTTTCTTCTTGTCAGAATCTGCCAATTCAGACAATATATTAGTCAGGCCTAGGCTTAGTTTCTTGCATGCATACCTTTCACTATCCTATGTATCTATCATGTATTGGGGTCTATGTAACCATAATGTATTATGCTGGTCCAGGCCGGGAGGGTGACAACAATGATTTGCGAGAACAAGGAGGCCTCACATCCCTGCCTCCGCATTCCAGCTGCTCCGGCAGGAACTTCAAGGGAGGATGCCTCTCATCTCTTATCACATGCAAAGAACCTTGGAGCCATTGATTGTTATGTGAACTCGAAACATCTGAGGGGTCTGGTTTGGGAGAGGAAATTTACTGCTTAACACCTCACTTTTTTCCTGTGAGAACCAAACGGTCAGGACACCTTTTAGCCCGCCAATTTTCCCTTAAGGGGATTGGCTATCTATGGGTAATTCAAACTCATTGGAATGGTATAATAGACCCGCTTGTATAATTTGTCTCATCTCTGACAATAACCCGAGATGCTGTACTAATGTAGGAATAGGGAATAAAGAACTGTGGTTAACCAACCAAGATCTGATCCTTGACTACTTTGAGCAGAACTCTCACAGATTGTCAGAGATCTCTGACTGGGACTCAGCCGTTCCTGACCATGTCAGACGACGACACGGTCCCCATCAACCCTACCCCCGAAGATGTTCCCGTTACCCCGAAGGACCAGGGGAACGGTGGTGGTGGAGGCGGAGGAGGCACCGAAGTGCCGGTGACTACGAGCCAGGGGGCTCACTACATCCCGCGCCTACCTCCTCATCAGAGCGTGACCCCCAAGTACGCCTGGAGCCATTTCGGTCGTCGGACCGTGGATTCGTGGGTGCACGATCGGAAAGGGGCACGGGTTTCGTTCGCTGGAGACCCGCTCGATCGAGGGAGACCGAGCTACCTGGGAGACGACTGCGAGCCGATCTACCATGGAGAGCCACGTCGCCCGCCGTTCGAAGGAGAGGGGACAGGTCCGTATGGGCCCGATCCGTACCGAGAGGAGCAGATGCCCCACTTGGATCAGATGATGGGAGAGTTGCGACTCCAATTCTCCGCAGAACTACGCGAATTGGCCCTCGATCTCCAGCACCAGTTTCGAGACGCTATGAGGGTAGTGCAAGGAGCTCTCCCCGGTCAGGGGATAGGAGTTCAGCAACAGCCAGCGGCGCCCGGAGGGGTCCCGATTCAGCCTCAGGTGCCCGCTCTGCCGGCACAGCCAGTCCCGCCCGTCGTCCCGGCCCCGGTGCCGGGGCCCGCCCCAGCACCTGCCCCGGTCCCGGTCGCCCCAGCCGTCCGCCCAGCCCCCTCCGACCCTCTGACGACTACTTTCGATGGGGACCCGGAGAAGCTGCGTTTTTTCATGTTGGAGATAGAGAGGTTCCTGGACAGCTGGGGCCACCTCTATCCCACCGAGAGAGAACGGATTGGTTACATCGGTTCCAAGCTGAAAGACACCGCCAGCGATTGGTACGTGAGCCTGCACGACTCCCCAGGACCTGAGCTGCGTTCATTGAACAACTTCATGTGGGCCCTCCGTCATCAGTTTGAAGACCCCCTGGGTGAGGAAAAGGCCCGTAATCAACTGCGGAAGCTGTTCCAGGGGAGATCGACTGTGAGGGATTACACCGATAAGTTTCGGCGCATCGCGGCCAAGATCCACGGCTGGCCGGAGGAGCTATTCATGGAGAAGTACTGGGAGGGCCTTAACCCGGAGATCTACGAGACCGTGCTGCTGGGGGGCCGCCCGGGCACGTTGGCCACCTGGATGAGAGCCGCGACCGACATGGAAGAACGGTTCGCCTTGATCAAAATGGGGTCCTCGGCTACGGCGGCCAGCAAAGCAGCCCCGAGAGCGAAGCCACGGCCCAGCGTGCAAGACGTCCGAGATGCCCGGTTCCGGCAAGGGCTGTGCATGAAATGTGGGGAGAGTGGCCACTTCGCCTCAGCCTGCCCGAGAGGGGGAGGGAGAGGCCCGAAGACCTCGACGCCGGTGACAGGGAGCACCCCTAGCCGGGGGAAAACACCGATTAAACCCCGGGCGTTGCAACTGGAGGGAGCTACTAGTGATCAGGGTGAGCTGGAGCTGATGGAGACGCAGATGTCGGGAAACTCCAACGACCTGCAGTGAGCGGCGCAGAACTGCAGGTCCCCCGCCAAGAAGCGCCATCTCCGGTGAGCATCCCTGGCCCCCTATTATATATGGTAGTGACTGTGGTGACCCCTGGATCAGGTACCCACATGAGGGTCCGCGCATTAATTGACTCTGGGTGTGCGCGGGACTTGATTAGCCCATTGGTAGTGGAGGGGTTAGGACCAAAGGTTACCCCACTGGTGGAACCTCTAAAGTTTACTCAAATGGATGGGTCCGAGATGAAGGAGGAGTGCATAGCAGAGACTGAGAGCCTGATTTTGGGGACGGGGGAACATTGGGAGAAGCGAGCTTTTGTCATCACCCCAAATGCCCAGTTCCCTATGGTGTTGGGAAGTCCCTGGCTCAGTGCGCACGACCCCTATATTAAATGGAGCGAAGGGAAGATCTCTTGGGTAGACGAACGCTGCCTCACGCACAAATGGGACCTGGAGTGGGGACCCGGACCGCCGATCACTCCTCCCCCGGCCCCCGCGCTCGCCCTCACCCCCACCCTGGTGCCCAAAGAGTATAGAGACTTGTTGGAAGTATTCAGCGAGACCGAGGCGGATGAGCTACCCCCCCACCGACTGTCGGACTGTGCCATCGAGCTACTCCCAGGGGAGAAACTCCCGAAGGGGAAACTGTACTCCATGAGCCCTTTAGAACGGGAAGAGCTGCGAAAGTTCCTGGACAAAAATCTAGCGCGCGGCTTCATCCGCCCAGCCAAGTCCCCCTTTGCCGCGCCGGTGCTGTTCAGGAAGAAAAAAGACGGGGGTTTGCGATTATGCACCGACTATAGGGGACTGAATGCGGTCTCCACTACCAACGCTTACCCTCTCCCTTTAATAAAGGACCTGTTGGCGGAAGCCGCTAAGGGGAAGGTTTTTACCAAGCTGGATTTACGAGATGCCTATTTCAGGGTGCGCATCCGGGAGGGGGATGAATCCAAGACTGCCTTTAATACCCCCCTGGGACAATTCGAGTACCTAGTGATGCCGTTCGGCTTAAGTGGCGCGCCCGGGGTCTTTATGAGTTTAATCAATGAAGTGTTGCACAAGCACCTATTTAAAGGAGTGTTATGTTACATAGATGATATCTTGATCTATTCTACTGATAAGAAAGAGCATGTGAAATTAGTCAGGGAAGTCCTTGCCACCTTGCTGCGAAACCAGCTCTATGTTAAGTTATCCATGTGTGAATTCCATCGTGAGTCAGTAGACTTCCTGGGCTATCGCATTTCTCAGAAGGGTTTGGAGATGGACCCAGCTAAGGTGGAGGCGGTGGTGCAATGGGAGGCTCCGCGAACGAGAAAACAATTGCAGAGCCTATTAGGATTTTGCAACTTCTACCGAACCTTCATAAAAGATTTTGCTAGGGTTACTCTCCCCTTAACGGACTTACTAAAAACTAAGGGGAGGGGGCCCGAAGCAGGGAAGCCAGGAGAAAAAATTGCCTGGAACAGGGAGTGTCAGAGGGCGTTTGAGACCTTAAAGACTCTTTTTACTTCTGAGCCCATCCTAGCACACCCTGATGAAACCAAAGAATTCATAATCCATGTAGACGCGTCTGATGTAGCCATGGGGGGGGCTATATTGCAAAGCGGGCCGGAAGGGAAATTACACCCACTGGCTTACATTTCGAAAAAATTTAACGACACGGAGAGGAATTGGTCGGTTTGGGACAAAGAGGCAGCGGCCATTAGGTTGGCGCTCACTACGTGGCGGCATTGGTTGGAGGGCGCGCAAACCCCGTTCGAAATATGGACTGATCATAAAAATCTGGAGGCGCTGCGCACTCAGAGATCCCTCAACGCCAAACAACTGCGATGGGCTGATTTTTTCTCCAAGTTTAACTTTGTGCTTAAGCATTTTCCTGGGAAAGCTAACTCCTTGGCAGACGCACTGTCCAGATTGCCCCAACATGAGAGTGTCAAGGAGGAGGTGTTTGATTCCATGTTCTCCCCCCAGCAATTAGGGGGGGCAGTAGTCACTCGGAGCCAAGCTAAGAAGGCGCAATTGGACATTGGGAAATGTGATTGGGGGGGGGATTATGCTCCCGAAGAGGTGGAAGAATTAGAGGCTTTGGAGGAATGCTCCAAGAGAGAAGATCAGTGTTGGCTGCATGGAGACAAACTAGTGGTGCCAAGGGTCAAACGTAAGGAGATATTGTTGACCTGCCATTCGTCTAAACTAGCAGGGCATTTTGGATTCTTAAAAACGCTTAATTTAATCCAGCGTCAATTCTGGTGGCCGCGCATGCGCCGAGACGTCTCCGACTTCGTCTCGGCTTGCCAAACTTGTTTAATGTGCAAGAAGCGGGGGGGAAAGGTTCCTGGACTGTTGCACCCGCTACCCACCCCTTCTCGCCCCTGGGAGGCCATAGCCATGGACTTTATCACCAATCTACCCCCTTCCAAGGGGAAAACGGTTATTTGGGTGGTGGTAGACACGTTTTCAAAGCAAGCGCATTTCACCCCCTTCAAGCAATTGCCCACCGCCAAAGGGATGGCCAAAGCTTTCTTTAATCACGTGATAAAATTACACGCTTTTCCAAAGAGAGTGGTATCCGACAGGGGCAGTCAATTCGTTGCCAGCTTCTGGCGGGAGCTCCTGAAAATGATGGACATAGAACCGGCCCTGAGTTCGGGTTACCACCCAGAAACCGATGGCCAATCCGAACGAACTAATCAAATATTGGAGCAGTTTTTAAGATGTTACACCAATTATCACCAAGACAATTGGGTGGAGTTATTGCCATTTGCAGAATATAGCTACAACAACGCAGTGCACTCTTCCACGGGAGTCTCCCCCTTCATGGCGGTAGGAGGTTTTGAAGGGAAACCATTGCCTACCATTGAGAATGTTCCCAGTGCTTCCCCATCGGATTTTAAAAGTTGGTGGTCTAGCCTCCAAGACTCCTGGCCATTAATAGGCAAAGCACTGGACCAAGCAAAAGAGGATTATAAAAAATATGCTGACCGGGGACGAGCAGCAGGCTGGGATCTCCAACCCGGGGATTCTGTCTACCTCTCCACCAAGAATATCCATGGGTTGCAGCCCAGCAGAAAACTGGGGTGGAAATATGTTGGACCCTATAAAGTGTTACGTAAAATATCGGATGTGTCTTTTGAACTGGAACTGCCTAAATCACTGAGTTCTGTACATCCTGTGTTTCATTTCAGCCTACTGAAGAAAGATCCTGGGCCGAATGCATGGCATCCAGCTCCTCCAGTTCCTCCTCCACTGATGAAGGAGGGGGCCCCTCACTTCGAGATAACTGAAATCCTTGATTCCAAGATGCGGAGAGGCCGATTATATTACTTAGTTAGATGGCTGGATTTCGGCCCGGAACACAACGAATGGATTCGTTCAGAACATGTTCATGCTCCCAAACTGATGAAATTGTTTCATAAAATGTTTCCTGATAAAGCTAGGTGAAGTGTATTATGGGGAGGGCAGGGTGTCAGAATCTGCCAATTCAGACAATATATTAGTCAGGCCTAGGCTTAGTTTCTTGCATGCATACCTTTCACTATCCTATGTATCTATCATGTATTGGGGTCTATGTAACCATAATGTATTATGCTGGTCCAGGCCGGGAGGGTGACAACAATGATTTGCGAGAACAAGGAGGCCTCACATCCCTGCCTCCGCATTCCAGCTGCTCCGGCAGGAACTTCAAGGGAGGATGCCTCTCATCTCTTATCACATGCAAAGAACCTTGGAGCCATTGATTGTTATGTGAACTCGAAACATCTGAGGGGTCTGGTTTGGGAGAGGAAATTTACTGCTTAACACCTCACTTTTTTCCTGTGAGAACCAAACGGTCAGGACACCTTTTAGCCCGCCAATTTTCCCTTAAGGGGATTGGCTATCTATGGGTAATTCAAACTCATTGGAATGGTATAATAGACCCGCTTGTATAATTTGTCTCATCTCTGACAATAACCCGAGATGCTGTACTAATGTAGGAATAGGGAATAAAGAACTGTGGTTAACCAACCAAGATCTGATCCTTGACTACTTTGAGCAGAACTCTCACACTTCTTCAGTCTGATTATTAAAACTGTATTTCTGTGTTTCAGAGGAACATCCCGTTAAAGTTCCAGAAGCTCATCACGGAATTCTCTTGTCTTTTGCTCCTTTACTTTACCTTATCTTAATTTCACTTGACAACTTCTCAATATACTCCAAAAATACTGTAGCACAAAAAGCTCCTTTCTCTCCTTAATACTGATATATCCTTTGCATATTTGTTAAGTGTTATTCTATTCGCCACCCAGTCATTGCTTAGCCAAACTATACATGACTCTTTTAATCATCCCTCAGCTCAGTATCTCTGCTATCTCTGCGGTTTTCTCTCTGAATTCCTTCTAGTTTTTCTTGGGATAAGAAATCAAAGTATTGCCTATGGGAAACAGAGCCTGAAGACACTGGATTCTTTTCTTTTTTTTGTAAAATATTTTTTATTAAATTGAATAATAAACAACAGTAGAACGTTACTGTGTTACACTGATATATAAACATATAAACGTTATGAACATGCGTAGGTGAGTACACAGATACATAAGGTAGAAAATAGTATAGACATTACCTAAGATTGTACCATCGCCCATATATTCTTGAAAGCTATACTGAGAACTTACACTATCAGTAGCCAAGGTTTGTCTATGATCAATAGCCATTAGGATGCAGAGAACAGTTATACCCTATCTTACCACAGCCAAAATAAAGATGTTGTAGAAGGAGTAGATGGTTGCTTATTGAAGTATTCCAGAATAGAATGCCAGACAGTAAAAAAAGATTGAGGGAGCCGAAGGTCTGTCAAAACACGTAAGATTGTCCGAGAGTTTAGCCATTATGTATAAATCCCACAGTTTCTGATGCCAATGTGAAAGAGTGGGTATCATTACTGATTTCCAATTCTGAGCAATGACAGTTCTTGCCACAAACAATAGAAAAGAAACCCTTTCCTTAAATGCAATGGAGTGACAATCTACAACCCAACTGTTCAAAAGCAGATGCTCAGGACTTATCTGTAAGTCCATTCCACTGAGTGTTTTAATGATTGGTATAATTTTTTCCCAAAACTGTAATATTCTGGGGCAGTATAACCAGCAGTGAAGATAATCACCGACCTGCTCACACCCCCTCCAGCAATGGGGATTAAATTTGGGATTTATTTTGGCTAATCTCGCCGGGGTTGTGTACCAATGTGACACTAGTTTGAATGTTTGTAGTTTCATTGAGATAATTTTTGTTTTAAAAGGTATAGATGACCATGTTTCATTCCACAGATAAGACACTGGATTCTTCAGTGTGCCAGTGCAAGTTATTAATGGATGGTGGTGCATTATGCCTTGGCACAAGCCTGGTGAGACCCACAATTGTGGAAGAAGGGAGCTTAGTGGATCCTTTTCCAACACGAGAGAATTCTTCCTCACATTTCCAGAAGTGGGCCACAGAATTTGTAACCAAATTCAGTAGCAGTCACGATTAGGACTCTGTCATCTATTCTGTAATCTTCCATTCCTTGGCTCCATCATCAATAGAAAGGGAGACCACAACCAAGAAATCAGAAGGAGATTAAGACTGGGCACAGCAACCACGAAAGAGCTGGAAAAGATCCTTAAGTGTAAGGATGTGTCACTGGCAACCAAGATTAAGATAATTCACACCCTAGAATTCCCCTTTACAAAATATGGGTGTGGAAGCTGGACAATGAAGAAAGCTGACAGGAAGAAAGTTGATTCATTTGAAATGTGGTGGTGAAGAGTTTTATGCAGGGCTTTTTTTGTAGGAAAAAGCCCAGCATGAACTCATTAGCATAATAGGCCACGCCCAACAGCAGAAATCCATTAGCATATTAGGCCACACTCCTGACAGAATCCCTCCCAGAATCGGCCTCCCTAGATGCCTCGCGGCTTGCGGGGCACATGGTGAACCCAAGGGAAGGAAGGCAGTTTCTGGATCGGCTTCCCCAGCTGCAGGGTGCCTGGGGAACCCAAAGATTGGATTGGCTGGATTGGCTTGGCTCCCCCAGGTGCCCTGCAGCTTGCGAGGTACCTGGGGAACCTGGGGGGGGGGGAGGCTGTAGGCGTGGCCAACTCGGAAGCCAGCCAGAACTCCATTCCTGTGCTTTCCTGCCCAAAAATAGCCCTGGTTTTATGGATACCATGGACCACCAAAAAGACAAATAAGTGCGTTCTAGATCAAATCAAGACTGAAATCTCCCTAGAAGCTAAAACAACCAAACTGAGGCTATCGTACTTTGGTAACATATATGAGAACACAGGGGTCATTGGAAAAGAATAATGCTGGGAAAAATTGAAGGCAGCAGGAAAAGAGGAAGACCCAGCATGAGATGGATTGACTCAATCAAGGAAGCCAGGGCCCTCAGTTTGCAAGACCTGAACAGCTGTTAATGATAAGAGTGTTTTGAAGATCATTAATTCATAGGGTCACCATAAGTCATAAGTGACTTGATGACACTTAACACACACACACATAAACACACACCCCTCCCACACATACACTTATCCCACAATAAGAAGACTTACAGGGTTGCCAGCTCTGGCTTGGGAAGTCCTGGAGATTTGGGGGGCAGTGCCTGGGGACAGCTAAATTTGGGAAGGACTGGGAGCTCAGCAGGATGTGATTGCCATTTCCTCCAGAGGAATTGATCTCTGTTATCTGGAGATTAGTTATATCTCCAGGAGAACTCCCACCACCATCTTGAGGCAGGTAACCCTAAGTTACAATGACAAGTGCCAACCTCCATTGGGGTCCTGGCCTTGAAGATCTCCCAGAATCGTAGGTGTCATCTTCAGGGGGGCTCAGGGGCTGAGGCTACCCCCAAAATTTTCCAGGGGTGAATGAGTCCCTCCTCCCCAAGACAACCAGTGCCAGCACACCAATTTCCCGCTCAGCGCAGGGCTAGTGGAGCCCCCCACCTGCACTAATTATAAAATGGCTACCCACCTTCCAGCAGAGTGGAGTGACTTCGGAGCTGCTGCCATCGCTGCCAAAACCCAAGCTGCCTTCCCACTGATGCTGCTGCACCCAGCCATCCTTAAAGTCCTGGAGGGGGAGGTAGCAGAGCCGGGATCAGAGTGCACCTGCATGCCAGTTGGTGGGAAGGATGGATGTTGGGGAGGAGAGTTGGCCAAGACTAAGAATGGAGGTGGGGGAGGTCAGGGAGCCTTGGGCTAGCAATGAGGCTGACCAGCGCTCCTCTGTGGACTCCGGTTGCCAGCGCCGTCAGCAGTGAGTGGCTCACTTTCTTCTGTGGTTTAAACTGGGCTGCAGGAGAAAGCGCTTTCTCCTGCAGTCAGCGCAGGGGGGGGGCTTTCTCTCTCTCTCTTTCAGTCTTTCAGTCTTTTTCTCTTTTCTTTCTCTTTCTGTTGAGGTGTGTGAGAGCAGGAAGGAGCTGCTTCCCCCCACATACACACACACTCCAGCCTGACTTTCTTTCTTTCTTTCCTTCCCTTCTTTCTGTCTTTCACTTCTCTCTCCCCATCTATTTGCTTTCTTTCCATTTCTCCCCTCTTCCTTCCTTCCTTCCTTCCTCCCTCCCTCCCTCCCTTCCCTTCCCTTCCTTTCCTTCTCTCTCCCTTCTCCCCCCTTCTATTTGTTTTCCCTCCCTCCCTCCCTCCCTCCCTCCCTCCCTCCTTTCTTTCTTTCTTTCTTTCTTTCTTTCTTTCTTTCTTTCTTTCTTTCTTTCTTTCTTTCTTTCTTTCTTTCTTTCTTCCTTCCTTCCTTCCTTCCTTCCTTCCTTCCTTCCTTCCTTCCTTCCTTTCTTTTTCTTTCTGATTTGGGGATGGAGCCTGGGCAGGTGTCAGTGAGACTGTCATTTCCTGCTCGGGAGGAACAGTTTGGGGGGGTTTGGTGGTGACTAGGAGCCAAACAACCAAACAGGGCACCACTGACCCTATAGACTGGACTTCCAGATGTGCCAAGGCTTATGACCAGTTGGAATTACATGACTTACAGGGTCTTGAGCAAGTTGTTCAAGATCCAAATGGTTGTTGGTTCAGAAACAGGAAATTGGTGGTACTGAAATCACTCCAGTGCGAAGTTATTCACTCAGCCCACAAATCAAAATTGTCGGGTCATTTTGGCTACCTAAAAACTTTGAACTTGCTACAGAAAATTTTGGTGGCCTCGCATGAGGCAAGATGTATCTGATTATGTCTCAGCCTGTCAAACCTGTTTAATGTGCAAGCGAGGGGGGGAACCCCTGGACTGTTGCAACCGCTGGAGAACCCAGCTAGACCTTGGGAAGTTATATCTATGGATTTTATTATGGATCTTCCACCCAGTAAAGGGAGAATAGTCATCTGAGTGGTAGAGGACATGTTTTCCAAGCAAGCCCATTTTATTCGGTTTAAACACCTTCCTACTGCCAAGGCTCTGGCCAAGTCTTTCATGGCTAATGTCATTAAGCTTCACAGGATCTCGAGGAAGGTGGTCTCTGACCGTGGAACCCAATTTGTTGCCAACTTCTGGTGGGAGCTCCTGGAGATTCTGGGAGTGGAACCCGCGTTAAGTAGCGCTTATCATCCTGAGACCGATGGCCAAACTGAGAGGGTTAATCAGGTCTTAGTACAGTTCTTGCGCTGCTACACTAACTACCAGCAGGATGATTGGGTTGAGTTGTTGCCATTTGCGGAATATAGTTATAATAATGCTGTGCATTCTTCTACGGGGGTCTTTCCTTTCATGGCAATGGGAGGCTATGAAGGAGTCCCACTGCCCTCTCTTGAGGCCACTTCCCCAAGTCCTAGCCACCTGGTAGATTGGTGGAACTCTTTATGTGACTCTTGGCCACTAATTGCTAAGACTTTAGAAGCAGCTAAAAAGGATTACAAAAAGTAGGCTGACAAAGGCAGGGGTCAGGGATGGAACTTGGAACCTGGTGATTCGGTGTATGTATCTACAAAGAACATCTAAAAAATGTTCATCTGGTTTTCCATTTCAGCCTCCTGAAAAAAGACCCTGGCCCGAACTCGTGGAGACCCCTTTGTCCAGTTCCGCCTCCTCTGATGAGGAAGGGTGAACCTCATTTTGATGTGGACCAAATCCTGGATTCCAAACTTAAAGTGACTGTTCTAAAAGTGAATTTAAATAAAGGACACAGCAGGAGACCGCTGAGATACCACTATAACCACTGGCCAACTCCCACCTTTTCCAGGGTTTAGCCCAGCCCAGGGGAATGGCTAGGGGGGATCCCAAGGGTTCTCAGCCCCCCCTAAATTTCTGGGGAGCCCCTTCCACATCCCAGATGGCTCCGCCTCCATAGATAGTGACAATGGCTTGTGATGTCACTGGCTCCTCTCTATGATGTCACTGGGACTCAGTTCTTTTAAAGACCTAGCATAGCATCACCTCTGGCCCAGCCCAGCCCCGCCCCCCCCCCCAATTGGAAAGTCCACACCCTTGCCCAGAATTACTACTGATCTCCAGTCTATAGAGATTTGTTCCTCTGGAAAAAAAATGACAGCTTTGGAGGGTGAACTGTATGGGATCAAATCCCAGCCGAACTCCTTGCCTTCCTTCCTTCCACAAGCTCCAGCCCCAAATCTCCAGGAATTTTCCAATCTGGAGTTGGCAACTATCGGCAAAAACCCGTGGAATCATGAAATAGTAACCTTTAATTTGTTCTAAAAGAAATTTACAGACAGTAGCAATGTATGTGGATGACTAGACTCAACATGGTTCAGACAACATCAGTAGTGGGAAAGGAGCAGGCCTGTGGCCAGGAAGAGGAACTTTATGAAATTTCCACCAAGATAATTTGTGTGAATGTTTTAAATCCCTGATGAGTGGAATTTGTCAGTGCAAGAAGAAATATAGACAAAAGTTGGATAAATTACAGAAGGAGGTATAGATCAGAAAGTTTTCCATAGCTGTTTGCATGGGGAAACTGGACGCAAACTACCATTGCAGCCCTTTTCTTCACCCTGTTCTGTGATCTTGGTCCAGCTTTGCCCTGGAAGTGTGGGGGATGCAGCCAAATAATCAGGCAAGGATGGTGTGCGTTTTGTTACCAAACTATAAGAGCCAGTCTGGTGTAGTGGTTAAGTGCGCGGACTCTAATCTGGGAGAACCAGGTTTGATTCCCCACTCCTCCATTTGCACCTGGATGACCTTGGGCAAGCCATAGCTCTGTACCAGCTGTTCCCTCAAGGACAGCTTGGGAAAGAGTTCTCTCAGCCCCAGCTACCTCACAGGGTGTTTGTTGTGGGGAGGGGAAGGGAAAAGGAGATTGTAAGCCGCTCTGAGACTCTTAAGTGAGTGAAGGGCGGGATATAAATCCAGTCTCTTCTTCTTCTTCTATATGTTTGGGGCAACTTTGAATGGCCTGTTACTGCGTATTTCAAAAAAGCACTCAGTATTGGATTTAACACCACAGTCTCTTTTTTAAAATTTACCTCTTGGAGTTTTTCCAGTGTCTGATTTTCAGATAGTGACTCTTATTCTGAATATGTCAAAGAGCCTTTTGCTTTTCCTCATTTTGATTAAATCACTGGTGCCAGCAATAGAAGATTAATGTTTTGGCATGTAAGTCAAGGGAAAACTGCTTGGAACTGAACTGATTTTATGTGTACTTTTATCCAGAATTTACTATGAAATACAATGTTCACCACATGAGTTAGAGTAATAAGTTTTCATCCTTTGGAAGGGCTTATATTTAACTTCATTTTCTTTTTTTTCCTTTTTTTTTAAATGTTAAAAGGCCCTCTGAGGTTGCAGTCACACACACCAGTTGTAGCGGAGGGGAAGCATGGCTATTCCCTCCGGAGGAATTAGACCTGCGATTGCGAGATCACACAGCCCTTTGTTGCTGCGGGCCCAGCCTGTCACTGTGTGATCAGACGCAACTGTGGGTGAGTCACTTTTTTTTTGGCCATTTGTTTCCCATGCAATTAAACGAGGAATCGCACCTCTGCACCAAGGGCCCCCTATGGGTGTGCGATGATGCACATACAGCGCGGGGGGGGGGTGATGGCACTAAGCCAGGATGACCTGATCAGACCATCCCAACAGTTCAGAAGTGTGCTTGTGCAGTCAGACAGGGGAAAGTCTGTCCGTGGCCTGTCACAACCCATTTACTACCGGATTTCACCCAGTGTCTTTTAACTCCGCTTCTGCAGCGGAGCAGCATGGGTTGCCAACAGCTGCAGGACGCTTCCCAGATGTTGCTATCTTATCACACCCTTTTGATCTGTTGGGCAGTCGCGCCTATGTCAGATCTTCTGGCGTGTGTGACCGCAGCCTTAGGGTATCTCCTGATGCGATCCTGTGAGCCAGTTTTGCTCTTCATAATGAGTTCTAGAAAATGCCTCACTCTCAAGAACACAAGTTGTTTCAGCCTAGGCTTGGGCCTTTTCTGTTGCTGCCCTAGTGCTGTGGAACAGCTTCCCAGAACGGGCAGCTCAGGCACCCACTATAGTCTCCTGGCAAGACTGTCAAACAGAGCTATGAAAGACAGTTTATGGTGCATCTTGGAAGTTATACATGTAGGTTCTGGCTTATCTGCTTTAATGGTGTGTTTTAATGATTTAATGAACTATTATTTTTTACTATATTTGTTCTTGCTAACCCACTTTGAGTCTTGACTGCGTTGGGAGGGTATATATAAATATACTAAATAAAATATATTATATAAAATGCAGATAACTGTATTTGACCTACTAATAAATGTCTTTGACCTATTAATAAAATTGCTACATAACATATGTGTATTTTTTCCAGTTGAGAAATTATACTATCATCTGAAGTAAATAAATCCTCAGTAAAAATTTCACTTCTGGAAATATACCTGTGTTTCCACTAGGCGTGGATAAGCCTGTTAACTCCAAACTTGACAATTCAAACATACATTTGGATGAATGTTTTACTAGCTTCTGGAAACTTTCAAGTATACATACACAAAACTATGTGCTGTTGTTAGCCCTGGAAGGGTAAAAGGTAAATTCTAATTTTCAGCACATACCAGCAAAGAAATTAGCAGTGTCCTCAAGTCAAAATCTGTGAACGTCTGCTCCCTGGATATACAATAACTGGAGCTGTTTCTCTAAATACTAACTTTTAAAAATGGAAATAAAGTAGTGTCATAGGTTACACATAATGTAAGGATTATATCAAACCTGACCAGATGGTGAGGACCTTAAGTCAGCTGCTCTGGTGTCTGAGCAGTCTGGTCTGTCAGTGCGATCCTAAGCAGAATCATACCCTTCCAAGACCATTGACTTCAGTGGACTTAGAAGGGTATAACTCTGCTGAGAATGGCACTGTATAGGACTGCATGCTTTAGGATGTTACCAGAAGGCTTCTCATCACTTTGAAAAGCCACTTACAGCAGCATGATTGTTCAAGGGCATCCACCCACAAATGTTGTTGATAGATCAGCACTAAGCTTCCTGATTTTCAGCAAGAGCCTTTCCAAGTTTTTGCTAGCAGTATTTTAGAAGCCTTGGATTACACAGGATCAGTCTGCCTGAGGGAACTACCGATGCTTTTTATTGGTCTTTTTAGCATTGCAGCTACCTTCTGTGAAATGGAATTGCAGATTTCAGACCATGACTGCATACAACAAGGTAAGGTTTCTCTCACCATACATCCATGAAAATGAAATTAGATTCACAGTATCTAGTAATAAGTTTCCTTCCTGGCTATCTTTTCACTGTAGAACAGGCTGTAGAGAAAGACTACCCACCCACCCCCCAAAATAATTAGGATTTGATAACCACCCTTTTGGTATTGTTGCCAGTTATTTTTAGTGGAAGAGAATTCTGAAGATTGAGGTCCACCGCTACAGATTGCCGGTATACAGGGCTTTAATGAAAGAGTAACTCCCTGAGCCAGGGAAGGCTGATTCTGCAGCCTGTACGCAGCCTGTACGCACCATGGTGTGCACCACAGAATCTTTCCCTAGAGAACTGCCATCACAGAAAGTGTCCCAGAGAGGAGATCTATTATCTTCTAGCGTTCCTTTGTGATCATGACCCAGAACTTTCTTAATTTTATAAATAGCTCAGATTTCCCCGTGGATCAATACCAGTTAGGTCAAAAAGATTTTCTGAAGACTTTACTGGACTTTGGGTCATGTATGTACTTTTTTTTTGGCACTGCCTTTGGTTATAGAATGCTTTCCCAGAGTTCCTTAATTCCTATTTGAAATATTGACTCCTAGCTTTTAGATCATTATTACATGCAAATTATGTGCTGTTTCCTTTTGCAGCTGGAATCCAGTGATACTAAAACCCCATTAATACTAAAGTTTTGCCTCAGGAGTGTTTTCGTGCCCCTCTACTTTCTAGTGCATCATTGATGATACATAGTCATGCTTGCTATTCCGTTAATTTTAAATTATTTTGAAAAAAAACACCCCACATCAGGCTGATTTTCTTAACTTGAGTGCAAACCAAAAGCATCATGTTAAAATTAGCATAGAGCTAAATTTTTCAATTATATTAGGATTTGCCAGTGAACAAAGGCCGTTTATTCTTTTATTATTTGTATAATGCAGCTGACTTCCTGCTGGGGCCGTTTCAGTTTGGGAAAATACCATGGAGGAGAAGGCAGGAGTCTTTCCTCCCCTTGCACCACAATTCCAAGGTGAACTGGACTCCTGGGGACTTTAAAAATGCTTTCCCCTACAGCAGCTGTGTGATTGCAGCAAAAGCGAGTTGGGTCAGAGAACATCAGCCCAGCTCACCACAATCTGGGTTCTATTACAGTGCAGTCCTAAACAGAATTACCCCCTTCTAAGCCTATTGATTTCAAAGAGTATAGAGGGGTGTAACTCTATTTACCACTGTGCTGTTGTTTTTTAAATTTTGATTTGACAAACCTACTTGGTCAACAAATGATAATGCTTTTTAAGTGAAAGGCGACTTCTCTGGGCTCCTTTTGTGCTTCAAAGGGTTAAATTAAAACCTTGTGTGGAGTTTGTAGGTTTTTAACCCAATTGCCACCACTTACCTGTTTTGCGAGTGGCCCCTCTGTTGCATAGTATTCAGGCTGTCCCTAGTAGTGTTGCCAGGTCCCCCCTGCCCACTGGCAGGGAATGGGTGGGTAGGGTTGCCAGATCCAGACTGGGAAAGTCCTGGAGATTTGGGGATGGACCCTGGGGAGGACAGGGAACTCAGTGGGGTACCATGCCATAGAGTCCACCCTCCAAAGCATCCATTTTCTCCAGGGGAACTGATCCCTGTAGTCTGGGGATGAGCTGTAATTCTGGAGGATCCCCAGGTCCCACCTGGAGGCTGGCATCCCTAGCAGATGTTGTGCAACTGACAGAGTTCCTGATTAGGCACAGTCTGATATGCCAGAGGAATGTCACAGCTCAAGCACCTGAGACAAATCTGGCAGGGGTCAAATGCATCTGACATCACGTAGCTGCAACTATATTTTGCAGGCCCTCTCCCTTTACACTGCTAGCACAGAGCTGGCTGGAATAGCCTCCCCAGACTTTTTGAATAATACAGTGAGAAGTGCTGGGGGAAACTTTGAATATTTTTACCTTTCTCCTCCTCCCCCCTCTTTTCTTTTTCCCCATGGGCGGGACAGTATGAAGTACTTCATGGACAGCATGGAAAAAGCATAAATTTTGAGCAGAACTTCCTGCAAAGCTCATAAAAGGAGGGCTCTGTGCCCTAACATTCTTTGCTAGATCCTCTTCAGTACTGCATGCAGTAAAATGCCTCACAATCATCCCAGGCACCCAAGTGCAATCCCAGAGGTGGCTTGGGACGCCAGGCTGAAAGAAATGAACGAGACCTGGAAAGGAGGAATTGCCTGCCTTGGGGTGGCGGTTTTCTTTATGATGACCATTGGGATTATTTACTGGCAAGTGGTGGACCAGCCAAACAAGAACTGGATCCTGAGAGGAAGCACCAGTGGTCTCATATGGGAACGAAAAGCACATTCCCTCATCTTGCAGACTCTGAAAGGTGAGAAACACTTGTTGGAGATTAGTGTGCGCAGCTTCCAGGATGTAGAAGCGCCTTTTGTGAAGAACATGTGTGGGCTAAACAAAACAGAATTCTGCTACACCTGGGATGCGACAGCAACCCTGAAGATTTCCTTGGAGTCCAGCCTTTCTTCCAACACAGAGTGCTACAGCATAAACTGGACCCCTCAGCATTGCAAGGTTAAACTCAAGGTAAATAAATACAGCCTTTGTTTATTTCACAAAACAATTTGAAAGCTCTGAAGGACAGAACCTCAACTTTGGTACAGTGATGTGCTGATGCTGATTCAAGCAAGATAAATATCTTGCAGATAGACTCTGGATGATAGGGATAACAATGCTAATTAAATTCTAGATCAAGTGTAGCTGCATTGTGGCAGTGTTGTATAGTTAATCATAAAGTAGAAGATCCACATCTTTTAAAGAAAACTAAATAAATACATAAAATCACAATGGTATCTAAAAATAACGGGCAAAGAAAGTTTTTTTTTGCTGTGCCAGTGTTGTTCTCCCAGTTCTTTGTTGTGGGATGACAGCAGAAGTTCTGTTACAAGCCTTGCTCCGGCGCTTTAAAAAATGCTTTGAAGCAACTATAGAAATAACAAATTTCTCTGCATTGGCATGATCTCTAGGGTGTAAAAACTGCAGTCTTAGACACATATTTGGAAGATTTCAATTGCAATCAAAGAGATCTTCATTGGAGTAAATACTTTATGATTCAGTACTAAAAATATTTGACAGGGAGAATTGTACAATGAGGCACAGAAATTTTTCTGTTATCTGGATTTTTAGCATTGCCTGCCTCAATGCTTGGAGAAGTTTGTATATTAAAAACCAGTCATACTGACAGGTGACAATTTGGAATCATACTTAAGGCTGTGACCCCCCCCGCCCCCCCCCCCCCGCAAACTTACTTGGAAGTAAGGGTGTTTTCACCAATTACACCAAAGAATGCCCTTGAGTCTAGGATTCATAAATTGGGAGAATTGTTAATGAAGAATAGAAAATAGAAAAAGAAGAAAATGAAATGTACATTCCAGTGACTGTAGGTCTCATCTGAATTGTAGACATGGGAAAAGCAAACTGATTTAAGCATTTATCATTAAAGTAGCCTTTGAATCAATGGGAAGTCTGTCCACCAGTCTTGCCTGTCTATGATGCCTCTATATGCATTGAATTTGCCTGATTTCTTTTAATTTGCTGATATGCTAGAGTAGTTGAAATAAATGCAAAATCTGCATAGTCAAGATGTTTGCGAACCGAGAGGGTCAAGCTACCAAAAGAATAATTATAAAAAATATAAACATTTATTAGGGTGTACACATAAATAAAACACAATAACATTAAAAGAGACAGTCTAAATATCAGACACTTAAAGCTAAGTTCATTAGGAACTGATGATAGTACATATCAAACTGATGGATAAAACTTTTGACCTAAGGACCATATGCGTTTCGGCCCTTATGGGCCTTCCTCAGTGGTCAATATTCCTTATTATACAATGACACACATCCAGAAATACATGCATTCTGAATTTTGTATATCTATATAAATGAGACCAGGTGTTGCTTTCTTAAATGCTATGTATTTACTACAAATTAGTAAAATGAGCCTGTGGTAGCTGTGCAAATTCTCCAAATTAATCTGGTATTAAATGTCCCATTCGTCAGGATGTGTGTCACTTCCATCAAAGTGAAAAGCTTTGTACTAAAAACATGTACTAAATAAATATGTCTGTCCCCCTCAAGCCTTGCAGGGACAAACACCCTCAGGGCATCTACATAACATTTTGCATTGGCTCACTGGTATGCTTTGAAAGACTCATGCTCAGCCTCTGCACTGCTTTGATGGTATTCCACTGTTGATCTTTATATGTAGCAACTCAGAGAGTTCCAGTGGAAAGAAGTTAGTCTTTTTGTATGCAAAATCAATCACTGACTGTGTCCAGTAGTATACAGTATTTTTCAGTGACTCGTTTTAGCAAAAAAAAAAAAAAAGGAAACCTGAAATTAGCCCTTTGAGACTAAAATCCTTCTCTCTATCCTCACTTTTACTTGTGTTCAATTGTGCGACAAGCGTCACAGGGATGGGACTAGGAGCTGACAAGTTTTACTGGGCAGAGGAGATGAATAACTGCTAATGCTTGTATCTTTAAAAACTCCAAATCCCCTTTGGAATGTCTCTGGGCTTTCACATCAGTGGCCTCAAGCAATTTGCTGGTGATTGTGCAATCATGTGGGACGTAAACCCTTTGCTGATCCTGCTGCTTAGCTGAAGAAAACGCTTTTAAAGGGTTTAGGGCACATGGGAAATTTGAGCTGAAATAACAGCCCCATAAGGCTTTGCATTATGGTAGAAGCAAACCCAGGTCAGAGGAGAAGAGCCAGGTAACTCTTGATGCTGTTTTAGTTGAATTATTTCTTAAATATTATTTTGAAATTAAAGGTTTATGAACAAATAAAACTCTGTGACGTAACCAAACTGTACATATAAGCTGCATTTCTCCATAGTTTTTGTCTGTGAGCATTAGTCAAAGCAGAGTATACTTCTTCCCATACTTCCTTAGGCTTGTACTCACATGGACAAATAGTACGTGTAGACAAGATGACCCCATATATATCATCTGTGGCAGTTCCAGCAACTGCAACAGCACCTCTTTTCCATGAAACCACAATGCAAAGACTTGCTATGGTGAGAATGTACCTAGGAACAGTAGGGCTGATGCTAGGATATGGTTGGAGGGCAGATAATACAGAGAGCACCCCTAAGCAGATCTACTCAGAATCCTAGTCAGGTACGTTCAGTGGGGCTTGCCAGGGGCGTAGAGTTTAAAAACTCCTGGAGGGGGTGGGGGCTCTTCCGTGTGAGCACGCAAAGCGCGCGCGCCTGCTGGGATCATGTCCCCGCCGCTGCCGCCTCCCCCCCGCCTGACCACTCCTGCTTCCATCCCTCCCTTCGTCCATCCAGGGGCCAGCTGGGCATTTGCTTAGCTGGTCCCTGGACGGACGGACGGAGGGTCGGAGTGGCCAGGCTGGGGGGGGGGAGAGAGATGGCGGCGGCGGCCCTAGGAAGGGCTGAGGGAGGCACAGAGGAGGGTGCACCGTTTTCCCAGGGGGGGCTCAGTCCCCCTCGGGAAATTTCGGGGGTGGCTTGAGCCCCCCCCGTAGTTGACGCCTATGGGGCTTGCTCCCAGGAAAGTGTTCTTATGACTGCACTGACAGGGACTGTGCTGAACCTAAGCAGGTATGCATCTAATCAGTATCTGGAAGGGATCCTGGGTGTCCCAAATGAGCTGCTTGGAAAAGAAAGCATCAATATAAATGGAATCAATAATAAAAATAGTAATTACAGCCCAATCCTAAACATCTTTACTCAGAAAAGTCCCATTGTATTCAGCAGAAATAAATGTGAGGGCTGCAGCCTGAAATATGTAGAGCTATACATTACTCTAGGCCTTAGCTATACATCCCCAGAAGCCTACTTTCTCCCATTTCCTTTAGTGGAACAAAGCCAGACTACTGGCATTATTGTGTCCTGCAGTGGCAGTATTCCTACTGAAGGATGTCTCAACCATGTTTCTGCATATATAGCAGGCAAACAGAGAACATAATCCTAGGTTTGAACTAATAACCTAAATTCTGGCAGTGTGGCCAGGAATTTTAATGAAGCACAACACCTTAGCCAACCTATTCCCACCTAAAATCATTCTAATGCAGAGATGAACTTTCAGCTCTGCCAACAGGCTTTGGCATCCATGTTGTAGCATTTAGGATTCCCCAGAGAACCAAAAGAGCTTTTTATTATAGAAAGGCTATTTTCATATGACAGATAATCCCTCAAGTTATTTATTGTTCTGTACTACCTAGTTGATTTTTTAAATGGCAAGATTAGCAACTCTTGGTGGCTGGGTTAATCAAAAAGGATTAGAATTTGGCTGGTTCACACGGGCACAATTCCATTGCCTTCAGTGGCCCTTTACAATTTCAGGTCCAGTCAAGGGCACAGACTTTCCAATTTCCCCGGGGGGGGGGGGGCTGGGCCAGAGACATTACAGGCCATTGTCTCCGGGGGAGGCTCAGCATGTCCTGGAAAAGTTCAGGGGGGGCTCCAGCTCCCCAGCCCCCCTGAAGTTGATGCCTATGGGTCCAGTAGAGTTTTCTCTTCTGTGTTTTCCCAGTTTCTGTGCTACCATCAGAGCTGGACTTTGGAATGGAAGGGCGTGGCTCCAGCTCATGCCCCCCCCCAGCAGACTGTAGTTTTGGGGGGGGGGCATAAAACCATTAGTAGTGCAATCTGGAGTTTTACCCTTCTAAGCTCATTGACTTCAATGGACTTCAGATTAAATGTTAGAATTTGGACACAGTACTGTTCTAAACAGGATTATACCCTTCTAAGCCCTGATTCTAAAGTAACTAGCTACATCACTGCCAGTTCCTAGAATGGGATAGAAAACCAAATGTGAAGGTATTAGGTGACCCTTCATAAATGTAGCCATCACCAAAACTGTACAATTAGAAATTCTAACTCAATTAACAATCAAAAGATGGAAGCACAGATTCTTTCATGCTAAGGTCATTGTTAAGTATTGAGCCGGGAAACGATAAATCAAATGCAGGCTTTTATTCAAAATATCGTTCAGCTCAGGGACAGCTCTAGCAAGAACGGCACTCAACTTATAATGTTCCAACAAATAACTATATACATTGTGACTGGAAACACGCAGTCTCGTTGGACCTAAGCAGGGCTCTGTGATTGGTTCCTTAGATTGGCTTCAGGACCAATAAGGAGTCTTTATTCGGCAGCCAATAGGAATGAGGGAGTTAGGATACCAGAGCCCTGACAATGCAATGCAACATAACATAATAGAACATAACAGTCATATTATTATATTATCTACAGAAATGAAAGTACTGAAAATCAAATGAAAGGTAGTGGAGGCAAGAGAAATATAAACATTCAATTAAAATAGCTGAGAATGAAATACTTTCATTCTGAACCATATCCATGGTAGCTTCTGCAGGTCTAAGTCTGGAAGGGCTTAGCATGAAGGGCTTAATGGCTTTATCCTTATGCTAATCTAAATGTCATCAGACAGTACTGCACATTAGACAGGGAGACCTTTATCTGTGATATAGGGAAAGTATAAGAGATATCACCTATGGGTTTGAAGCAATGGTATGGCTCCAACACAGAAGATAAGGTTTAGAATCCAGCTGCTATATTTTGAGTGCTCTTTGGTATCCATCACAAACTGGCAGTGCTAGGCTTGCCCTCATTCGTGTAAGAGTAAACTATTCCTAAAGAGTATATCCTTCTTTCTCTCATATATTTGTTTGGCAGGACTGTTTTTCCATGACAAATATTTCCTGGTACGGAGGAGCAAGTGTCGGTACCCAGCATTGGCCTTTGAACAATGTGAACATGGAGGCCCAACCATTCATTATCAGTAGCCTTACCCAAGTCCCCACTGGCTATGGATCTGTCTTAGAAAGATATTTTTTGGGATCAACTGGTAAGGCTTCTTTTCCTCGTTTGATTTCCCAACACTGTAAACCCCAAGTAGCTCATTCATGGCAATCAATAGTTGAATATAGTCCAGTTGAGTGAAAGGCTAAGAAGAAAACCAGGGCCATTTCATTTTCTCTGGCCACAGTGGCTACTGCACTGCAGAATGAACTAAAAGGAGACTATCATATGTCCATAGTACAATGCAGTGACAGTTTTAAGTAGAATTAGGGTTGCCAGGGTGACATATGTGTGACTGATAAAAAAGTCAGGTCAGTGAACTCAGACCCAGTGTGTCAAAAAGGGTAGCGTGTAGTTTGGCTCTGAGTGTGTTGCCACAAATGAGACTTGAAATTGGCTTGTGCTTAAATTTATCTGTAATTCAAATGTACAGCCAACATATAGAGTGTCTTGTTTTTCTTCTGCATTCTGTCCATGCATTGTTCACACATAGCACAAACAACATGCTGGAGGAGATTAAAGAGTGGGCACTTTTTCATGTCACATGTGTTTGAGGGGCAGTGTTCTTCCACCTATGATCTACTGCATTTTAGATGGGATGGAAAAGCTAAAAGATGTACCTCATCTTTGGACTAAGCTATGATCAGGTTTCTCTGCCAGGATCCACAACCTTGAAATGCAGGGAACCCAGTCTGGAAATCTATGAACATCCATTAACAACAGAGATCTAATTACATTGATCATATTGTATTAATATTAGTAGATTTTGGCATCTATTTATAGTTATCACACCTATTCTTCCATCAGTCAGACTGTCTGGATGATCTCAGTCAAGAGCAATGTATCTAGCGACTTTGACACACACAAAAAGAGAGCCAATTTCTGCTTTGATCCTCATCTGAGATATCTGCTTAACTGTCAATAGCTTGTTGCTCTCTATAATAATTAGGATGACCCAAAGAGGAGTCTGACTTTGGATGCAAAATAAATAGCTACTTGAGAATCATACGCTTATGCCTCCTCCTCATTTCTCAGACTGTAAGTCTGGAATTGCAATTGGAATGGTATCAAATGTCTAACAAAGAGAAATGCTCTTTCAACTGTTGGATTCCTCTTTTGTTATCTTTAAAGGGGTGACGGTTATGATTGCCTCAGATATTCCCATCTCTCTCTCAGTAGAGAGGAATAAACGTTTTTGCCTTGAGAGTATCCCTGGCATCAGTATGGCATTCCTGCAATACACAGTGTGTGTCAGTCCAAACATCACATCTGCCCACCAGGAAGTGGGAAGTCAGCTTTCCAGACAACGACAGAGGCTTCCAGATACTGACCTATTCAGGTAAGAAAGAGATGAGAAAATTTGTAGCATGACTGGCCTGGACAACACTCAACCAAAGAGCTACCTGTAGGCAAGGTTTCAAGCATATAAGATGCTACTGAAAGATGAAAGCATATGTTATATTCAAAACATGTAACAGAATTTTGGTGTCTTTTGGTAAAAGAACAGCTTGGGGGGGGGGGGGAATGATTTGAGAACAGAGGTGGACGATAGTTAACTTTCCCCCTACCCATTCCTTCTCAGTTCCAAATTGCACATCTTCTGCTGCTTTCCCTTTGTGCAGTTCCAACCATCTATTTGGAGTTGCAGACACACACACTTGAAACCCTGTGTGACTGTCTGTGTTTGGGGAGGGCGGAGTGATGCCATTGTTAATTTGTATGTGATTGGGACTGGAGAAAATGTTTTTAAAAAGTAGATGTCTGAAAATAGAAAAAGGACAAAGGGTTAAGTATCCATCCTGCTCCAGTCTTGAATCTGCTTTTCCTGCTTAAAAAGGATGCTGGGGTAATATTACCCAACGTATGTGCATAGCATCTTGTTTGGCCCTCACTGTGAGCACTGTCATTGCAAGTTTGCTACTTGCAATGCGAGAGAGTAATTAACACTAGTGGAAACTGTTAATAGTGGGCATAACATCTCTCTTGACATAATCTTTGTAGTTACAATTACTAGCAGCTATGATAACTACTATAAGACATTTCCGTGTGCAGCCATCAGCAGTACAATAGTAGCAAAATATACACAACTAATGCTACTACTGGAAATCATTGCTCTTTTAATTTTTGTAGAGCAGTGTGCCCACTGCCAGAGCTAAAACTCTAGAAATATATACACAACCAATGGTTAGAAGAGGAACTCCCAAAGATATTAGGGTTATCCACATAGTGCTTAGAGTTCTCCCAGAATTACAGCTGACTGTCAGACTCTGGAAGAAATAGAACAAATTTAGAGTCCAGTAGCACCTTTAAGACCAACAAACTTTTATTCAAGGTATGAGCTTTTGTGTGCATGCACACTTTTCCAAAATGCATTTTGAAATGCATTTCTTGCATGGATTGGTTCATTGTCAGGTTGACAGTGGGGCAAAAATCATTGAACACATGGTGGAATTTGTTCAGGGTTTCTTTACCATGTGTCCAGATGATAAAAATGTCAGCAATGTAATGGAGGTAAAAGAGAGGTATGAGTGGATGGGAATTTTGGAAGTGTTGTTCCAAGTCAGCCACGAAGATGTTGGCATACTGTGGAGCCATGCATGTGCCCAGGGCTGTACCATTGATCTGGAGGAACAGGTTGTCACCAGATCTGAAGTGTTCATGGGTGAGAACAAAATGGCACAGTTTGGTGGCAAAGTGAGCTGTGTTGTTGTCAGAAATCATGCTCCTTATGGCTTATAATCCATCTCTGTGTGGGATCTCGGTATACAGAGATTCCACATCCATGGTGGCTAAAACAGTATTCTCTGGAAGGTTGTTCAAAGATTGTATTTTCCTCAGAAAGTCTGTTGTGTCACGAACATAACACTGATGGCATAGGGTCTTAGAACAGAGTCCATGTATCCAGATACCCCCATGGTGATAGCGCCTATGCCTGAGACAATGAGGAGTCCTGGGTAGCCTGTTTTTTGTATTTTGGGGAGAAGATAAAAGGTACCTGACTGAGGTTCCGATGGTGTGTCTGAAAGGATTAGTTCCCAAATGTGCAGTGGTTAATTCCTTTATAATCTAGTATAGTTCTTTTTTGTATTACTGTGTGAGGCCTGAGTCCAGTTATTTGTAAAAAGGAGTGTTTGAGAGTTGTCTTTGAGCTTCCTGGATGTAGTCTGATCTATTCATGATGACAATAGCTCCACTTTTGTCTGCCTCTTTAACTATAATATCTGGATTGTTCCTGAGATTATCTATGGCCTTCCTTTCAGCATGGTTGAGATTCTGCTATACGTGATGTTCCTTGTTGATCACATCGGTTTGTACTCTGTGGCGAAAGCATTCTATGTAAAGATCCAGTTGTGCTATTGTGACCATCACGAGGGGTCTATGTGGAGTCTCTTTTCTTGTAGCATTGTTTTGATGGTATATGGTGGTGAGTATCCTGTTCATTAGTGGATTGGAGGGATGGTAAATGTTCTCCAGTAGATTGTGTGATGGTGCGCTGTGAAGATGTTGTCTGTTCTTTCTTGTTCTCTTCTTGTGTAAGTTGGAACTACCCCTTCAGGCGCAGATGACAGAAAAAGCTTTCTAGGTCCCCACAGAATTGAATAATTTGCGTGGATTTGGTGGAGCAGAATGAAAGCCCACGTGAAAGAAGTCTGTGTTGTGACAGGTTAACAATATTCTAAGAGGAGTCCTTTTCATTACGATTTGCAGCTTGCAGGTTGGCAGCCTGCAAGTTAGAGAGGTTTTTTTAAAAAAATTGTTTCCTATGCAGTTCCAATTGAGAATGGTAGCTGGCTTGTCTTTTCTGGTGGAAATTTTGCCAGATAAGTTGATTTCTCGCAGAGATGTCCAGTTCAGAGAGTTTGTTACATTTTTATTGTCTGAACACATGATAAAGATACCCTGGACACATTCCACCAGGCATTCAACGATTTTCACCCCACCATCAACCTGACAATGTACCAATCCTGCAAGAAATGCATTTTCTGCTCATAAACCATATGCAATTGCCTTTACTGATGCTAGAATTAATTCACATACCTAACTGTTCAAATTGTTGTTTTTTGCTACCTGTTATAAACTTTTTAAGCATCAGTATTTTCCATTTCAGTTTCGTATTGTTCTTGAATTGATTCTTATGCTCTTCATGTATAGAGTCCTGTTTCTCTTTAATCAATTTAGTCTAGCTTCTAGAAAGGGTGAAGTGTTTTTATCTCTTTGGTTTCTTACATGACTCACCTTAGTTTTTTACACTTTTACAACTCTACTAAATCATTCTACATTGTTTACCCTCATGCACATTCACTTTTGGCTCTTGAATACTTCCATGTTGTATGCTATGTTATAAGTATTCATTATAACCTGTTATTCATGTTTCAGGATGTTAAGGAATGGTTCATCCCCCCCCCCCCCCATATATTGCCATTATTTTCTGTGCTCCTCTTATCTTAGTCAATGGCTAACGATCTTAAAGTTCTTTCAGTTAATTGTAGGGGACTGAACAATTGTATTAAGCACAAAAGGATGTCATCACTTCTGAACAAACAACAAGCAAGCATCTTATTCTCACAGGAGACTCATTTGAAGCAAGCAACAATCCAAATACTGAAATCTACTTGGTGGGGTCAGCAAGTCCACGGGTAATTCTAAATCCTAAATTCTAAATTGAAAAAATATTAGATTTAAGTGTGAAGCGATAGAACTAGACCAGAGAAGTTGTTATATCTTTTTGAAAGGTTTTTTTGGAAGGCCACATGTATACCTTGGCCTCCTTATATGCTCCTACTTGGTCAACTTACATTTCTTGATGACACACCACAAAAATTACTACTTTTCTCCAGTGGTAAAATAATAATAGATGGTGATCTGAACTTGACTGTGGATGCAGACCTTGATTGATCACACTCTACTAAATGTTGGAGCACCACAATAAAACCCTCAACTGACCTGGCTCTTTTGTTTCAAAAATATGGTCTTTATGACGTATGGAGATGGCATCATCCAAATGAATGTGATTACACTTATTTTTCTTCTGCTCATAATGTATACACCAGGATTGATTATGTCTTAGAGTCTCATGATTTAATTCATCAAACTCAAGCTTCTAACATTAATTTTAATCTTTGGCCTGATCACTCTGGGTTGAATGTGTTCTTTCTCAACATTCTTTGTGAAGTAAAGCATTCACTTGGACATTAAATAAAGCTTTATTGCATGATACCGCATCATTTGCAGCTATTGAAACTGAAATACAAAATTACTTTAAACTTAATACACAAGCAGGTATCTCTCCTCTCATTCTTTGGGACACCATGAAGGTGGTTGTCTGTTGTAAATATATATATATTTATTAATATTTTTATTAAGCATACATATATCCAGATATTTTATACATATCTTACCACTTCATTTTCATTAAGTTCTACTCTTACAAGAAATCATATTAAACGTTAAAAGCATATAGATCATCTCCATCCTCATTATCATATTCCCTTTCTTTACCTGCTTAACCCGTACAGCTTCCTCTAATTCATGATCTAAACATTATTAAATTCTTCCTTCATTTTTCTCAAACTCCTTCTCTTCTTTTTTTTTTTTTTTGCTTGGGTCGCGCCCTGTGTGTGTTTATTTTTTTTTGTAATGAATTTTATTGTTTTCTAACACTCTTACATATTTTTCTTATACAAACCCTTTTTCAATATTGTATCCATTTTTGTTCTATTGTATAATCTTGTTATCATCTTATAATGGTGGTTTCCCACCACATCTGAAGCATTTAACATTTTCAACTTTAACCATTCTTTATATGCATATATATATTTTTACTCTCCTGGTAACGACATATAAAACCTTATAAAACTATCCATCATATAAATTCTTATTTTCTTATACAATTTTAAAAACATCCTTATGTTTTAACTACCATTTATACATTCAAATATATCTTTTTAGTATTATGTCCAAGTATAAATGTAATTTTTCATATCCCAATATTGTTCAACATATTCTTTCAAATCTTTCCAATCTTCTAAAAAAGTCTCTGAGTACAGATTATTCAATTTTATCGTCCATTTGTCCATTTCAGCCATATACAACAATTTTTTCAACCACTCCCACACCTCCGGTATTTTTTCACCTTTTCAGTTTTGCGCATAGACCATTCTTGCCGTTGTAATCATATACCATATTAGTGTCCTTTTTTTAACATTTATCTCTTCTACTTTAAGTCCAAGCAGTAACAATTCCGGCAATTTCTTAAATGTACATTTCAAAAAAATTTTCCATTTCTGTATGTATCATAGACCAGTAGGTCTTTGCTTTATCACAAGTCCACCACATATGATAAAAAGAACCTTCTTTTTTTTTACATTTCCAACATTTGTTTGACATATTTTGATTAATATTTGCAATTTTTTTTGGCGTCATATACCATCTATACAACATTTTAAAACAGTTTTCTTTTAGGATATAGCACGTAGAAATACTCATGGCATTTTTCCATAGAAATCCCCAAGTTGACATTTCAATATCTTTGTTAAAATTTATCGCCCATTTTACCATTTGTTCTTTAACCATTTCGTCTGCATTAAACCATTTTAGCAAAATTTTATATGTTTTGGAAATCATCTTTTTCCCTCCTTCTTCCCAAATTTGCTCAATTTCATTATTTTTTTCTCTAAAACCAGTTTTTTTATCATTCTTATAGAGATCATACAATTATCTATACCTCAACCAACCATAATCAAAGTCTATCAAATGTTGTTCTTTCAATACAAGTTCTTTGCCTTGTCTTATTAATAAGTCTTTATATTTCAGCCAGTCCTGTCCTTTAAAATACGATGATGGGTTTAACACTTCTGCTGGTACTATCCACATAGGTATTTCTTCTAGGAAAAAATTCTTATATCTTGTCCATGTATCCATTAATGTTCGTCTCAGATAATGGTAATTAAACATATTGTCCATTTTTGCTTTGCCATAGTATAGATAAGCATGCCAACCAAACCTGCAATCATGACCCTCTAGGGCTAATAGTTTTCTGTCTTGAAGCGTAGCCCATGTCCCTATCCAGGTCAAACATACCGCATCATGATATAACCTTAAGTTTGGCAACTGAAAACCCCCTCTTTCTTTGGCATCACACATTATTTTCATCTTAATCCTTGGCTTTTTCCCTCCCCATACAAACTTGGAAAGTTCTTTCTGCCAATACTTAAATGCTTTTACATCTTTTACAATTGGAATAGTCTGAAATAAAAACATTAATCGTGGTAATACATTCATTTTAACCGTAGCAATCCTCCCCAACAATGACAAATTTAATACATTCCATTTTTTGATATCTTGCGTAATTTGCAGCCATAGCGTTTCGTAGTTATTTTTATAAAGATCAATATTTTTCTCTTCTTTAACTGGACTCCCTCCATACACACTTATTTTATACTTATAATACATCTTCCAAACCTAAAAAAGAAAGTTGAACAGGGTTGCCTCTGAAAACTGGGTGTTACAGAGAAATCTCTGCAACAGAAGGGTACCCTCCTCCCTCTAATTGGAGGTCTTGGGGGGGGCACACCATTCCCCTCCTTGCTATACCATTCATTTGACAATTCCAATCCTATTATCACTTATCCTATCTATTGGCTCTAACTCTATATTTTAACATATTAATATACTAACTCTATCTTACTTTATGAATTACTTCCCACCACTCTGCTACCAAACATGATATCACATTTCAGGCACTTCCATTCCTTAATTTGATTACTACTTCTATTAAGTTTTCCCCTGTAATCTCGTCAAATGCTGTAAACATTTTATTTTCCATATTAATAACTAAATGTCCCAAAGGTAGCCATTTATAAAGAATTCCTTTATCTCTGAGGATTTTCAGTGTTTCCCTGAGACGTCCTTGCTTTCATTACCTCCACTGGAATGTCAGGGAACAGATATACAATTGTATCCTCCAAATTCAATCCTTGCTTGTCTCTTGCAATTGCAAAAAGTTTATTTCTCATCTGTAGTTGTTTAAACTCAACAATAATGTCTGGCAAGGCATTATCAGGAGTGTTTTTGGAGATGTTTAACCAAAAAACAGAGCTGATGATCTCTTCAGGAGACATTGCTTCTCCTGCTGCAAGAAGGATTTGGGTCAGCCATTTATTTAAAGCTGCAGTGAGATTTTCTTTTTCACCAAAGTTTACTGATACTCCATGTATTTTGGCTCACTTTTCTCTCAGTTTTGTTTCCTAGAGTATAATCTTATTCTTAGCCCATATTTCAAAATTCATAAGATCTTTGACATCTTCTGCAGTCTTTTTTGCCAAATGCTGTGCTGATTCAGCCTTTCTCTCTGTCGTTTTCAAAGCTGCAGTAAGCTCACCTAATTTCTTATTTATTGGCTCCAGTGTTTGTTTAAGCAATCCAAATTCCTTCTTTAATTGCCCAACCTCTCCACTCAGTAGTTTCATATCAGTCTTAATTTCATTCCTTATCTCTGTTAGGGCATGCAATATCACAGTTTGTTCACTTTGGTTAGAGATACTCCCACCCATTGCCATTTCCTGTATCAGAGAAGCCTCCAAGTCCGAGTCATCCGAGAGTTCACTATCAATATTGCTCTTTTTAGGAGGTCTGTAAGGAGGGGTTTTGGCACCTTTCCTTGTCCTAGTTCTTCCCATACCTGGTACTGATATTTATTCCAGTCAAGGCTGTGTTTCCGGTAAGCAGAGCTCTAATTTCTCACAGGGATAACAGGAGCTGGAAGGGATGCAGCCAGCCAGATGATCAGCTGCCATGCCCCCTCTGTAAATATATTTCTTTGACTGTAGCCTACAAAAAGAAAAAAGACAGCCTTATAAATTATCTAAAAAATAAAATTAAGGCTTTAAAAACCAAACAAAAAATACGGAGGAACGAAAATGTACAAACAATTATTATCTGAGAGGAAAAAATTGAAATCCCTTGAAACCTCTAAGATTCAAAAAAACATCTGCTTTACAACTGTTGACCTTATAACTTTAGCTTGCTATTTAGCTTTGTCTTCGTATTTTAAAATGCCTTCATCATTTTACATTAATTTGCTGTTCAGCCCCTGTCTATAAGTTTGAACCTTACCTTCCTTCCAGTGTATTCAAAAAAGTGTGAGTGCACACGAAAGCTCATACCTTGAATAAACCTTTGCTGGTCTTAAAGGTGCCACTGGACTCTAAATTTGTTCTACTGCTTCAGACCAACATGGCTGACCACCTGGATCTATCTTTCTGGAAGAAATGGCAGCTTCAGAAGGCAGACTGTATGGTATACTATAGAGTATATGAGAAAAAGTAGAATGCTGAACTACCTCCTGTCCCGAGGCATCTCCCCTCCCAAATCTCCAGGAATTTCCAAAGCCAAAGTTGGCAACCATAAGTGATACACATAGAAAACATACCTATTGATGGCTACTAACTAAAAAGCCTCTGACTACCAGGAAGCTGAAGATTAACAAGAAAGGTGGGTACATGCCAGTCTTCTTGACAAAAGGGGGGGGGAAAGGTAAACACAGCCAGAATTCTTTGAAACATAATGGTTTACATAGCATCTAGATCAGAGGTGTCGAACTCATTTGTTACAAGGGCCGGATCTGACATAAATGTCACTTTGTCAGTCCAGACCATGTGTGACATAAAATGTATCACGAGGTACTGGAGATATAAACTTTAGAAAGATTATTTAGGATGCTAAACGGCAATAGGCTTGATTGGATTAGGTTGCAGAGGGGAATATGCATGGAGATATCATCACTGGTAATGAGAGAGGAAACCTAGGTCTCCATTTGGTCCAGGAGGATTCAGTCCAGGAGGATGCAAAGAATAAATGGACATAAGTCTGAAGAAGTGAGCAGTGGCTCATGAAAGCTCACACCCTCCCACAAATTTTGTTAGTCTTCAAGGTGCTACTGGACTCTTACTCTTTCTACAGCTATAAGAAACCACAACACTCAAAAACCAGTGGGAGGACATTTTAACCTTGCAGGACATTCAGTTGCTGACTTAAGAGTAGCAGTTCTCTAACAAAGAAATTTCACAGGAGGTTAGAAAGAGAGCCTGCTGAATTGCAACTGTTAATGAAGCTCAATGCATCTTCCTGGGCTAAACTGAGACCTAGGTTTCTTCTCACATTACTAATGGCTGCTATTGTTGTTTGGGGTCTGAAATCACTTCACTCTTCAAGATATAAGGACAGATGGTCTCACATTGTAGCTTTATCTGAAGAAGTGAGAAGCATGAAAGCTCATGCTCTGAACAAATTTTGTTAGTCATTAAGGTGCTACTGGACTCTTGCTCCCTTCCACTAACAGCTGCACTGTTAGGTTTCTTTTATTTATTCCCCCCCATCTGTTAGAACTGGAAAGGGAGATATCTCCAAGTGAAATAATGTGCTGCTTTCAGACTGGACAAAATCCACTCACTGCTAGTGATGATAATAAAAAGTATAAAAAGGTGGGGGTAGTGTGAAGAAAGGCAACCAGTGAGGTGGGAGGGGAGAGAGGGAGACCATATGTTGAACTGGATTATATAGAATCATATGTATTTTAAAATACTTAGCCATCCATTTCCAGTCATTCAACTATGGAATCCAATCCAAGTGTTGTAATTCCTAATCAGGGTCTTTTTGAAAGTAAATAAAATCCCAAATTGGCACAGAAAAATCTAATCTTAAAAAAAAAAAACCTTTTCAGAACAAGCCAAAATAATTTCCCTTTCATTCCCCTTATCCCAGATGCATTTCTTTCCTGCCCTCCTTCCTTTTTTAACATGGGGGCTGTGTGTGATCAGGTCTTAAAGGAAACAACAGAGCAGGGCTTGTCAGAAGAATCCCCCCCCCCCAAAGTATACATGCACAGGAAAGCTTATACCTGGAATAAACCTTTGTTGCTCTTAAAGGTGGTCTTAAAGGGACTGTCTCTCTTTCTTGTGCACTCTCTCTCTTTCCTTTCCCCTCCCTCCCTCTCTATGAATGAGGGAAAAGAGGCTTAAGAATGAAGCAGCAGCCCCGGAAAAGGAAGCAGGTGAGAACAGAAGGAGCTATTCTCTGGTGCACACGTATGCGCTTTCTTTTTCTTTCCCCCTCACTTCCTCACTAAAGGAGCTCTTGCGGGCCATATTCTAACCCTGCAGGGGCTGGATGCAGCCTGTGGGCCACATGTCTGACACGCCAGTCTTAGAGGAAATGAAGCTATCTGCCATCCCCTTCCCTTTCCCTCCTTTATTAGATGCTAGTTTGATACAGAAATTTTGTGTTTGTTCTTTTCTTCTCATCTTGCAAAATCTGTGGGCCTAGCACATTACTACCTATTAAGATAATGCAAGACTCCTCTCTTTATACCAATTCAGGCTGCCAGTCTGGAAGTATCATGGAACAGTGGAGTCTGCTGCCAAAATGGAACGAGGAATAAGATCTTTTTTCAATAAACTGCAAAGGCACAATTTTGGGGAGGGTGTAATCATGCTCAATGAACCTTCCACAATCTTATTATGTAACAAGGTATGTGCCATTGGTGTAGGACCTAAGCAGTTGCAGGTCTGTGGTCAAGAACCATGTTAATCCCTCCCCCACTAACACCATTCATGAAATTATTATTGGTTATAGCTATCACTTTTAAACTTCTAGGCCACTGTATTCTTGCCTTTCATTACTGTTATGGCTGCATAGATTAAATGCTTACTAGTTGTTTACTGCCAGAAAGACAGGTATGGCAACAAGTAATAGGATAAATGTGCTCCAGCACTCCAAGACGTACATGAATGTCGGGCTGCTTTTATAAGTGCAGACTCACTGAGGGTCATACCAGGTAAGAAGAGTGCCATGACAGGAGCTCCCTGCCCTTTTAAAAAATCAGTTTAATATTATCAGGTTTTTCCAAAGTTCCTACACTCCACTTCAAAACGTCATAAAAAGTATCTGCATATACTGGACAAAACCTGGTGATCATCTTTGTAGTGAGAAAATGTCTGGTTCTTAATGATGTAATTAAACTGGGAGCACCTTATTTAGAGCTCTCATTAGCTTTTCATCCAGGCACTGATCAGATTTTATGCATCCTTTCCACATTCCCGGGAGACAGCATGGGATACTGTAACATTGTTGATAACGGAAAGAGGAATGGGGAGACACCTCTGAAATAGGGTTGCCAAGTCCCCCTGGGGGGCGGGGAAACCCCCACTGCAGTGGCCCGCTGCCCGCCAGCTGGGATTGGGCCACCAGGGGGAACCCCCACCCCCAAATTGCCGGGCTGAGGAGACATGCCCAGTGCAATGACGTCACCTGGAAGTGACGTCATCGTGTTGGGCATGTTTCGGGGAGGGATGCTCTGTAATTCAAGGGAAACCCCATGGTTTTCCCTCGAATTACTGAGGTCCCGCCCCCAACGTGCCTGACGCGATGATGTCACTTCCGGGTGACATCATCACGGCGCGCGCTTCACATGCACACCAGGACTCTCCCGGACTGGCATGGACTATCCCCCGCTAAAGGAACGGTAGATACTTGGCAACCCTACTCTGAAAACTAAAAAAGAAGGGGTACACAGTACCAGAGGTTGCAAAAAGGCACAAAGCCATTTGTATTGATAACAGTTACTACAATAATCCTAAAACAGTTTGTAAATAAAAAATAACTATAGTGAAAAAATATCGGAACAGAAAGTGTTAACAGTGAAACAGTGAAATAGGTTAATCTGTAAGAAACAGAAAACCAACAACTACAACGAAAGTGCTTTATGCATGTTTACACATTCCACCAAAAGAATGATGAACCTTACTGTTTCTATCAGCCATTATAGAACACATACATATTACATATACAAAACGTGAAAAGCTTTGAACTCATTGTCTCCACTTAGCCTTAATGACGGCTTGGATTTATCTGCTTCTGTATAATCTGGGACACAGTATTTAGTTTGGGTTCTGCCTCATATCAACCTATATTAATGTGATATGTTACTTTTGTATGTTTTGCTGGCCCTTTAAGGATGGGCACCCAACCAATATATACGTTTGGCTTATGCAGCTGACTCTCACTTTGGCCTCATTGTTTGTTAAGTTTGCATATGCAAATCTGAATTTGTGGCTTTTGGGAGTCATGTGAATTTGTTAACTTTTCCTGGTACATTTTTTTCATATACTTTTACTTTTTGTATATGTAATCCCACCAGCTGGTTGTATTTTACTTTATTTGTTATAGATTTGTGTTTCATGCGTAGTAATTCCTTCTATAATGGCTGATAGAAACAGTAAGTAATTTTAATTATAGTTGTTGGTTTTCTGTTTCTTACAGATTGACAATTAAAGTAGTTCTGAAGAAGAAGATATTGAAATGGGACAATCAGCCGGCGAACCATCACTGTTTATACTGTTCATACATTCATTGTTTTGGACTGTTTCATTGTTTATGCTGTCTGTCCTTATATTGTTTATACATTGACCTATTTGGACGGCTTCACTGTTTACAGTTTCTGTTTCGTGATTTTTCACTGTAGTTGTTTTTTACTGACAAACTGACTGTTTTTGGATAATTGTAGTAACCGTTATCAATGGCTTTGTGCTGTTTTGCAACCTCTGGTACGGTATACCTCTTCCACATTGTTGATAATAACAGACGGGGCCTGATCAGTGGATTAAGTAAAGACTTCCTGTCAGTTGTAACAGTCTTTAGGAGAACCTATATGAGAGCAGTTGCATATTATGCAAAACCTCAAGCAATCTGGTGCCTTTAAATGTTAGGTTTTGTTCTAAGATTATTAATTTTATTTATTTATTTATACCCCGCTTTTCTCCCCAGTGGGACCCCAGTGCAATTTAAAATGTTTTTCTCCCCTCCTGTGTTTTAGCCTCATAACAACTGTGCAAATTAGGCTAAGAGAGAGTGACTCGCACAAGGTCACTCAGCAGGCTTCATTGACAGAGTCAGGATTCAACCTACCAGTGGGTTACGGCTAGTACACTGCTGCTAGTAGGAAGCAGAAATAGCTTCCCTGGGCACATGGTGTTTATGTCGTGAGGAGGGGCTGTTTATTGTAAGGATGCTTTTGCTGTTCAGTATTGCCTACCAGATACTGCAGTCCTCATCGCCTGTGAAAAAGTGCTTAATCACGGTATGATTTCTTCTTCTTTCTTGCAGGACCACGCATATTTACCTGTGATGAGAAGAAGGCTTCATATGCTGAGACGTGTCATGGACCACTCATTATTAAAACCTCTAAAACTTTCCATAACTCTCTCTCCTTATGCAAACATCAACTCTGAACCTTTTCTGATGTCTCTGCAAGAAGGCAAAGAACACTTTTGGCTGAGCCGCCATTCAGAATCTGGTGAATACTCGGTACAAGTCCCTATATCGTCTCTTTCACTTGACCACTTGCATCTAGAGGTTCCTGATGAGAAAAGGAACCAGTAGGTATAAGGCTTGCTTGGTTTGTTAAAGTTTAACAGACATAAATAATCAGTGAAACAGATTGTGCTGTGCTTAAACATTGGTCCTTGTTGGCTAGCCTCAGGCCTCTGGGTACAGTATAATAAAGCAATTAACTATTTCTGAAAAAAGAGAGAACCTCCTGGCCATAGATAACCATCTTATTTTAATTTTTCAATTATCATTAGAATGTTCATTGCTCATAATATGTAGTTAGTACAAAGGAGTGTCCCTATTTTGAAAAGGTACATTTGTTATAAAATATACTATTTGATGCATATCTAGCAAATCTGAGAAGAGGAGTTATCAGTGAGCATGAGCATGATCTTGAGACTGGTTACTCATAAATAGTTCCTGTTAAGTGAAGAGGACTATTGATGAGCATTAAAGCAAACAATGATTGCTGTATTGGTCCATATCAAAATCTAAAACCAAAATCCACATAATACCTTTTATTAAGATTAATTACAGTAACACAAGATAGTGGAGAAGCTAAAGCTCTTGAATGCTTACACAATAGGTTGGCTATTTTGGTTGATCCTAGTAAAAGGTATGACATTGATTTTGGCTTTGGGTATTGGCAAGCATATAAACAATTTCAAAGGTTTGCTAACTCAGGACACACCAATCTGTCTCTGTGGAATGTATAAAACCAGGGTTACTTTTGGGCAGGAAAGCACAGGAATGGAGTTCTGGCTGGCTCCTGAGTTGGCTGTGCCTATAACCAAAACCTCTGGCATGCGTGGCTACAGAGCATGCTGCCCTCCCCACGTTACACACAAGAGGGAAAGGCAGCATGTTAAAATGCCCTCTTTCCCTCTGGGAAGCCCATTGGGATTTCAGATCCCAGGCACTTCAGCAGTGCCTTTCCCTGGCTGTCTGGTTGGGGGGGAGGGGGGAGGAGAGTAGAAAGGTGATGCTGAATCGCCCTTCCCCGGCCGTCTGGTTCGGAGGGGGAGTAGACTAGAAAGGCGATGCTAAAGTGGGGTGGAGAAACTCGGGTGGGGGGAGAGGCAAGTTTCCATGCCTGCCCTGTGCTTTCTCAGCCCCCTGCCTAATATGCTAATGAGCTGTGCTGTCAGGGGTGTGGCCTAGTATGCTAATGAGTTTATCCTGTTGGGTGTGGCCTATTATGCTAATGAGTTCCTGCTGGGCTTTTTCTACAAAAAAAGACCTGTATGAAACTATTTCTGCCAGCCCTTCCCTTTATGTTAATTTTTAATAAATCAATAAAAGTGATGTTCACTAGTAACAACATGGTAATATTATAGCATAGACATGGTCTATAATTTCATATTTCAGCATATACAGTACAGTATCAGGACAGAATACACCAACTTCCACAAGGCAGTAAAGCAACACACTTAAATCAAGTAGGTAATAATGGCCAATGTAATGATAACCATTAGAATATTTCACGGTTCAAAGAACTTCACATATGTTATCTTGCTGTCATCTTTACCACATCCCTGTAAGATAGTGCTGTTTTTGCATATGCTGATGCTGAGGCTACGGTCGAGGACAGACTGGCAGTTTGGACCGATATAGGTCCGCTTTTCAAGCGGATGAAGAGAGCCCATTCAGACAGCCGCAGCTGCCTGGCGTTGCTGTGCCGCACTCACCCGGTCCTGAAGCGCTTTCATTGCGCTTCAGAAAGGTACCTCGGGAAACCGGAGGGTTTCATCTGGGTTTATCCCACTTCCTGGCAGTGTGGACGCAAATAAGCGGCACATCAAGTGGAGCTGGTCATGTGAACCCACTGATCCAGCTGCTGTGCCCATGCACATATGCGCAGGTTGGCAAAACGGACCAAAGCCGTGTGCCACTGTGCCAGTGCTGCCAGGGGCCGCCCCACAGTGTGAATGCTCCATTCCACCTCCTCCCCGGTATGGTCCTGCATCAGTCTATGCAGTGCGAACAGAAAGCCCTGCAACAACTCAGCCTGGGTCTTTTTGCCCCGCTTCCCTTGCGCTTCATTTTGCCAGTCTATCCTCAGCCTAAGAAGCTCTGCATTCAGTTGTCATGTTAAGCCAACATTAAGCCAACATTGTGTATCACTCCATGCTTTTACCTCACTCCTTCTTCCTCCCTTTTGCAGAGGGTAATGAAGGGATCCTGGTTAAAAGCAGGATACCTGGGCTGCAGTCACACACACTAAATAATCCACTTTCAGTGCACTTTCAAACTGGATTTGCCAGTTCACACAGTAAAAATCCAATTTCAAAGTGCATTGAAAGTGCATTGAAAGTGGATTATTTAGTGTGTGTGACCACAGCCCTGGTTATCCATAATATATGAATGCAGGCATCCAGGTTAACTAGCATTAGTCCCTCACCCCCTACCCCATAAACTAGGATTTTAAATCACAGTTTTATCCAGGCTTAGAATCCTGGTTTGGGAGAAATGGACAGTCTCTGGTTAACCCAGGCACCTGCATTGGTAAGTTGCAGGTGACTGGAGCATGTTTGAAACCACAATTCTTCCATCATGCTCCATGTAAGAAGAGAGGACAGAGGACAAGGCTAAGTGTGAATCCTGTCCATACAAAGTCTCAGCTTAACATGATGTCCAAATGCAGCTAAAGTGACTTGAGTCTAGCTATGAGGTGACTTTATGGCAAAGGTGAGATTTCAACTAAGGACTATTGTTGAGATGCAAAACTACAATGCAAATTATATTATCAGTCCAAGTAAAAACATAGCAGACAGATCTTCCCTGCTATCAAGAGCCTAATTGTGATATTATAAAATACTGGGTTAATTTGCTTGTTCATTTATGAGGAACATATCACTTGCTGATCAGCACACAAATTAGTAACATGCTCCTTTTGTGTTCTTCTGATATCTGCTCTCCTATTGCAGGCACCGCTGCTTACCAAATGGAAAGGGCAGTTTTCTGTTCGACTGAATGTAACCAACCAGGCTGCAGTGCTCTGGTATATGGACCGAGTGAGACTCCTGGAAGAGAGACTGGGAGCAGAGTATGTGGTTTTGGAAGGTGGTGAGGGCAACCTGTTTATGGAGCAAGCCATCCAACCCCCTGTGGAACTCAAAGGGGATAAGTATATCTACATTTTAGCCTCAATAGCAGCTACACTGGGAAATTCATCAATAATGAGTGCTGGTACAAGGTGAGTCTCAGGGAATAAAATCTGATAATGATGTGTCCAGATGGGTAGCTGTGTTAGTCTGTAGCAGTAGAAAAGAGCCAAGAATCTAGTAGCACCTTAAAGACTAACAAAATTTGTGGCAGGGTAGGAGCTTTAAAGCTTTAAAGCTCCTACCCTGCCACAAATTTTGTTAGTCTTTAAGGTGCTACTAGACTCTTGCTTTTTTCTATTGATAATTATGTGTATTTCTAAGACTGTCTGGTCATTACTATTTCACCAGGGGTGATCTTAGTGGTACCTGGACAAAAGTCCAGTATGGGGCCTCAGAATCACCCCCAAACACAGCTGGGTGGTTAGCTCCAGTGTCCCCTCCAGCAAAGATCCCAGGGCAGCTGCCTTGTTTGCCCTGTGGGTAAGACCACCCTTGTATTTCACTGCAGTGGGCAAGGACAGAAAAGAATGTAAAAGCTAGGGTTGCCAACTGGCCTGGCGAAGAACACATTGTCCTTTAATAGAATCTTAAGGTGCGGAAATGGACAATTGAAGCTTTCCATGGCATGGTGGTAAATAGGTGAATAATATCCCATTTCGCCTCTATTAAAAGGATAGGACATTTTTCTTCAGGTCAGTTGGCAGCCCTAGTGAAAGCTCTTGCCATTGGCTAATACTTATTTGGGTGTCTAGATCACCATGTGCTGGGGAAAACATTATGATAATCACTTTTCTCTGTGGAAGAAAACTACCCTCAGGCCTAAAAGTATGTTCATTTCCATCTGGCACTGTTAACTTTTAATCACTTCTGGAGTCATCATAGAATTATTAAATTAGTTGGCAAAATCTGCCAAAACATAATATTGCAATTACTGGATCTGTGTTGATCTAACAAGCACCTAGTGCGCAGCATCTAGATTGGAAATATGAAGGAATTGCCATAGGCATACCTGGAGTCCAATATGCATGCTTCAAGTTGCTTTAGGGTTGCCTGACTGGCAACACAGAGACTACTCTGGCCTTACACTCAGATGGTAATGTGTAGGGCTAGAAGTAGTAATAAGGCCTTCATTGCAGGAGCACCAGGTGGAACTCCCTCCACAGGAAAGTCTGTTCTACCCAAGAAGGGCTTTGGCACTTGAAATTTAAAATTTCTGGTAGCGATCTGCTGCTAGTCCTGATTATGACTGGCAATCTAGAGCAAGCGAACAGGAGAAGCAAACTGGGAGTTTTGTGTGGGAGTAAAGCAGGTGATAGTACAAGGGATGTAGCTTGTGTTGTTTGGAAATAAGCAGGTGGTAATACTAAGGATGTGGCTTGTGCTTAGTTTGTTTGATTTGGCTGTTTGATTCTGGTGCAAAATTTGTGCTTGGTTTTGGTGTTAGGTTCTACCTTAAGTGAGTTGCGACTAGTTTTGTCCAGTATGTGTTGTCCCTCCTTTTCTGTGTCTGCTGAATGCAGATTAATGTGAGTCACCTGACTTGAGTTGGGGGTGGGGTCTGCAGTTACCTAGCTGTATAAAGAGCACCACAAAACTAGTAAGATTGTAATCGGGAGCAATTGAACAGGAAGAACAAACAGGGAGTTTGGCAGGGGAGTGTAGGAAAGACTGGAACAATTCCTATACGGATTGAAGTAGCATGGCTGGTGAAGTGAAGTCTGTGCCATGTTTGTTTTCTTACCTGAGGATAATGGTGATTACACTTGTAGCAAGTGTAGGTTAGTAGCCCTACTGGAGGAGAAGTTACAAGGAATTGAGGTATGCTTATCCTACGGTTGCCAGGTCCCATCTTCTCCCCGGTGGGGAGATTTGGGAGCAAGGGCGTAGACTTTCCAATTTCCGGGGGGGGGGGGCATTGGGACTGGGCCAAAGACATCACAGGCCATTGTCTCTGGGAGAGGTTCAGCACTTCCTGGAAAAGTTTGGGGGGGGGGCTCCAGCTCCCCAGCCCCCCTGAAGTTGATGTCTATGTTTGGGAGGCATTCCAGGAAGGGGAGGGGCCACCTGCAATGCAATAACATCATGCAAAGTGATGTGATCACTCTGGGGATGCAGTGCTATGTGCACATGCCCCCCACTTTCCCCCAACCATTTAAAGGGAACCTTCTCTTTAAATGGATGGGGGCAATGCGGCACACCTGCTCTGCAGGCCATGAATTTGTGGCTTGCAGCTCTGAAGGAGAAGACTCGCGGCCCCTTTAAATCTGGGAGGGCTCCTGGATTTAAAGGGGACGCATTTTTCTGCCGCGGGTTGGGATGTCTATACATCCCAACCCCTGTGGCAGCGTTGGCGGCCGCGCCAGTGGCGAAAGCGGCGGCCGCGGCCACTTAAGAGGCAGCCGCGGCAGGAACGACGGCTGCAGAAGTGTCGGCCGTGGCCGCGGTGGAAACGACGGTGGCAGCCACGGCAGTGGCTGCTGCTGAAGAGGCAGCAGCCGTGGCGAGAACGGCAGCCGCGGCCACGGCGGAGGCAGCCCCAGCAGCAGGAGAGGCGGCGGTGGCGGCCAAGGACCGCCAGCCGCCTGGGTGAGTTGGGGTTTCCCCCCCCCCCTTTTACACTTGGGCGCATGAGTGGCCATGCGCCCAAGTGTAAAAAGGGGGGGGAAATGGCGGGGGGAGGCCATCTGGACAGCCCTACTCTCGCAATGCTTGCGAGAGAGGGCTGTCCAGATAACCTCCAATGCGGGTTCCTCCCGCGACTCCCGGGAAAACACTAGTTTTTCCCGGGGTCGGTAAAAGCGGGAGCAACCCGCATTGGAGCCCGCTTCGCTGCGGGACTCAATGCGGGCCTATGTAGACGGCCCCTTTAAATGCGGGAGGAAGCAGGACTTCCTCCCGCATTAAGGGGCCGTGTGACCGCGGCCTCGGATGCAGAAAAAGGAGCAGCAGCTCCAAAACCCAGGAAAATCAAATGAAAAAAAACTTTATAAATGAAAAGAAAGTAGAAAACTTTTGTTTGTGATTTGCTGGAAAGTTTGATTTGTTTTTTCCTTGTACTCATTTGTTCTTAGACCACCTATTTGTTTATTTTTTATTGTTTAGGGCCAACAATAGAGTGTAAGCTTGGGATGCCTTGATATTATAGCTGTTTTCTTGGAAGTAATTGAAGCTACTAGTTTAAGTTATATTTACAGCTTTGGCTCTGTTTATATAGGGTTAGTTTTTAGTGGTTTTTAGTTATAGTGTGTGTAGTTTGGAGAAAATCAATAAAAAAATTAAAAAAACAAAAAAATTGTGGCTCGCAGGACAGGAGCTGGCAGCCCCCATTTGAAAAAAGTGGGCGCAAATTCATGGCTTGTGGGGCAGGCACACGCGATGCCCCACTCTTTTAAAGTGGGGCATGGATGACTGTTGAGGTGGGGCTTCCCTCACCAGCCAGCTGGCTGGTGTCTGGGGGAGCCAAAAAATTGGGGGATCCTCTGCCCCCTCCTGGGGACTGGCATCCCTAGCTTATCCATATCCCATCTCATAAGGGAAGGTGAAGAGTTCATGGATAGAATGTGTGAAACACTCTCAAGAGGGCAACAGGGGGAGGATGAGAAGGTATCTCAGGAAATGGTGGAGCACCAAATGCAGAAAGAGGATGTTACCCAAAGGGGCTGCCTCTTTCTGATTGGGGGAATTAGCAGAGGAGAAAGAGCTTAGCGAGAGGGGGGTAACTAGCAAGATCTCCACTAACTTTTACAGGGATTTTTCCCTTAGAGAAACTCTCAGTAATAAATCAGGCTATAGCTTAACCAAGAAAGGTTTTTTTATTGGATGAGGAAATAATAACATGGAGCACACATACAGAAATAGATGTACACAATAAAACATACACACAAGCTAGTAGAAACATAGGAAGGAGTGGGAATATAGAGGGGGTGTAATGATTTCTTATTTTGGGGTGTGTGTTTCTTTAAATGTTTAGTTTGACTGCAGTAATATGAGAAGAGTGATAGAGGGAGACAAGTATGATGTGACTGGCTGATGACTGAGAGTGTGGGAGGAGGGGTGTTTATGAAATGATTCAGTGTTCTGTGTTCTTGAAGAGAGGAGTGTGGAGAGTTTGTGAGAGAGTCTGTATGGCAGACTTTTCTCTCTCTGTGTGTGAATAAGACAAACTGTTCAGCCTGTGTGACTAAGAGAGACAAACTGTTTAGCCTGTGTGGCTATATGAACAAGAAAGTTGAGCCTGTATGGCTATATGACACAGAGAGAGATAAGCCTGTCAGAGTTGGGTTTTGGTGTTTGAGTGACTGTGTGTGACACCAAGCTTTGTCAGTTATGTGTTCTTTCTTCAACAACAGTTCAAAATCACCCACAAACCTATTTGGTTCTTGTACAAATAAATCCTTATTTGTTTAAACTTATCCCAGAAATCAGAACAGTACTTCCTCAGGACCACATAGTTCTCTGAAGTGCCCAAACACTGGGTCATTCTACCAAAATAGAGAGAGTTGGAATTTTTAATTCCTGGTGGCAGCAGAAATCTACCAAGTTCATTTACACAGAGTGTGCTTTAAAGGAGAAACAGTCTCCTCAACAAGTGATGACGCCACAGGGGGATTTCAGGGGAATTATAATTAGCAGTCCAGAAGTGGAGAGGTCTGTGGAGAAAAGGCTGTGAAATGAACTAGTGCTTCATGCAGCAAAGTTGGAGGGAGACCCAAATGAGTTTGGGGGTGAGTTGTTAGTGGGCACCCAAGTCACTCACACTCTCTCACACACACACACACACACACACACACACACACACACACTGCACAGGGAAGAGCATGCCCAGTTATAGGGCAAATTGCTACCTGAGGGCAGGGTGATGTGACTGCCCCCTAAAATAATACCTGATGGGATTAGCTAGGGGTGAAACAATGAGTTAGGGAAAGACTGAATAGCATTCCCAGGACTAGACAAAGACCTGGGAAAACTCTTGATATTTTGCATGAATGTTGCTAATGGTTGCTTGATGATCCTCTGTTGTTAGAAGGGGAAGCTGCTGAGGATGGCTGAAAGTGGTTAAGTGGTTTCATAATTATGGTAAATAGGTTAAGGAAGGTCAGGCTAAGTGGGGATGTAATTAGTTTACGGTGACACAGTGTATTTTCCTGGAAATCCATTATTGCCATTGTGTATGGTTTCAAGGTGGGCATGGGGGCTATTAGCGGACAAACCCATGACTTTAACACCTTCCAGAATTGCTGCCCAGACATGTCTCTGGCCTGTGTTTGCTGACATCCATTTTGTGTGGCACCAGAACCATTTTGCAGACCAGGAAGTGCCCAGAATGTATGATTTTGGGATGCTGTTAAAATGAAGGGTGCTTGAACTTACTCTTTCAGAAGCCAAACTATACCTTCAGTGGAAGGGGATGTCTGGGGGCTAACAAGGACATATGGAAGAATGTGTTCCATAGAAACAGGAAAATCTGAGCCTGTATGGCTAAGCAGTTGGTTCCAGGAGCTCCCCATAGGTATTGATTCTGGACTATGGGAACCCCCAGGCTCCATAAAGTTAAAAGGAAATTTATCAGGCCCACCTAGGTGAGAGTACTTGAGCTTCTGTCCCCCAACATAGGAGATGTGTGGTGGTAACTGGGGACTCCCTACTGTGAGTGACAGAGGCTAAAGTGTGCTGACCAGACTTGTCATCTTGACCGGTATGTTGTCTACCAGGTGTGTGCATCTGGCATGTGACGGAAAGGCTAGAAAGACTCATTAAGCCCACAAATTATTATCCCTTCCCGCTCATCCATGTGGGGACTAATGATACTGCCTGACAGACCAGAATGTATTAAAAGAGACTGTAAGGGTTTGGGTAAAAAGGTGAAGGACCTTGGAGCACAGGTTGTAATTTTGTCAATTCTTCCTATTGAAGAAGAGAAGAGAATACTGGAAATAAACAACTGGCTATGTAGATGGTGTTGTCAGGAAAGGTCTGGTTTTTTGCACCATGGCTTACACTTTTGAGATGATGCTCTTCTTGTTGGAAGTGAAGGATCTTATGCTGTCTCTGAGCCTCAGACTACAGAGGAAGACTACAAGAGAATCAGAGGCTAGGTCACTAAACATATTTTCCTTCTCTCTCTGATACTATCCCTTTGAAGTGTAGATTGCTACCCTTAGGGTACTTCCTTGCTTCCAGCCTCACACCTTCTCTCCACACAATGGCCACTTCCGCACTGTCATTTTTGTCTCTCGTTTGTCCCTATTGCTCCCCTCCCCTTTCCACATGTGTTTTGCTCTCTCTGGGACTACTAGAGAGAGCAAAACACACTAGGGGGGGAATGCTGAAGCAATAAGGACAAACGAGTGACAAAAATGACAGTGCAGAAGTGGCCAATGCCAGACTTCTCCATCTTGGCAATGTGAGAGTAGGATGTGGCTCCTGTATCTCCATCCATCTTAGCTAGTTAGACTAGATTACCTATCTCTACCCTATCCTGTCTAGAATGGAGTTCTTAACAATAAAGGACTCATATTAGTTTGCATAGATAAGGAGGCTCCGTGTGTAACTTTGTTTCTATAGCATACACTCTAGATAGAGTTTTGCTGCGCTTGAGCACTCTGCTACTGATATAATCCAACACTTCTATCAGGAGGTGGTAGGAAAAAATCTGTTTGGCAAGAGCCTTGCAAACCTGATAAGAAAGGCTTTAAACTCAAGCCTGTGGGGAAGGGAGACAAAGATTCAAAGCCTAGTATGATGCCAATAACTGGAGATAAGAAAACTAAAGATGTGTGAGAAGGAGCACATACACAGGGAGCCATTAATTTTCAGTAAGGGCACATAAACCATGGATTCTTCTGATGTCTCTACACCAGGGGTGGTGAACCTGTGGCTCCCAGCAGGGTGGCTGGGGAAGCAAAGGGGTGCATGCTTCCCTTCCCCACCCAGTGTTCCCTTCCCTGGGTAGGCTTCAGATGTGGGGGGGAACACAGAAAGAAAGCATTTAAAGTTAAAGTTGCTTTCTTTCCACCTCTCACTTCCTTCCTCCCTCCTTCCCCATTTATTTGCTTTCTTTCCACATTTCTCTCTTTTCCCCTTCCTCCCTTCCTCCCCGCATGTATTTGCTTTCTTTTCACCTTTCTTTTATCTCTCTTTCTCACTTCCTTCCTTTTTTTTTTTTCTCTCTCTCTCTTCCTTCCTTTCTCCCCCTTCCTCATCTATTTGCTTTCTTTGTTCCTCTCTCTCTCCTTCCTTCCTTCCTTTATTTCCCTCCCTCCCTTCCTCCCTCCATTTATTTTCTTTGTTTTGTTTCTCTCTCTCTCTCCTTTCTTTCCACCTTTCCCTCCCTCCCTCCCATCTATTTGCTTTCTTGGTTTCTGTTTCTCTCTCTTTGTCTTTCCTTCTTCCTTTCCACCTCTTTCACTGGGATGAAGGAACAGAGGGGATGTTCATTAAATTTGTAGATGATACTAAATTGAGAGGGGAATCAAAATACAGAATAAATGGAAGGTGATGGGATCTCCTTCTTTGGAGGAGGCTAGATAGCCACCTGACAGCAATGCTGATTCTGTCAACTTAGGCAGATCATGAGAGGGAGGGCAGGAAGGGCTGCATCAGTGCTTAGTTCTTGTGGACCTTTCTTACACACCCAGGGAAATGCTGATTGCCACTTCGGGGTAAGGAAGCAATTTTTCTCCAGGCCAGTTTGGCTGAAGATCCTGGAGGTTTTTTGTCATTTTCTGGGTGTGGAACAGTGATCACTGGGGGTGTGTGGGGGGGTGGTATTTGTGAATTTCCCGCATTGTGCAGGGGTTGGACTAGATGACCCTGGAGGTCTGTTCCAACTCTATGATTCTATGACAGACTGGAAAACTGGGCTAAAACTACCAAATGAGTTTCAACTGAGATAAATGTAGAGTTCTGCATCTAAGTAGAAAAAATCAAATGCATAATTATAGGATGTGGGAGACTTGTTTTGATAGCAGCATTTGCAAAAAGGATCTAAGGGTCTTAGTAGCCCATACACTGAACATGAGTCAGCAGTGTGATGCAGTAGTTAAAAACGCAGATGTGATTTTGGGTTGCATTAAGAGAAATATAGTCTCCAGGTCAGGCAAAGTGATGGTTTTACTCTGCTCTGAGCAGAACCCAGTTAGTATTGTATTCAGTTTTGGGAGCCACAGTTTAACAAGGATGTTGAAAAGCTGGAATGTGTCCAGAGGAGGGCAATGAAGATGGTGAAAAGTCTGGAGACCAGTTCCTATGAGGAAAGACTGAAGGAGCTGGGTGTTTAGCCTGGAGAGGAGATGACTGATAGGTGATATAGGTGATAGGTGATAGCCATCTTCAAGTATTTGTAGGGCTGTCATATAGAGGATGGAGCGGAGTTATTCTCCATTGCCCCAGAGGGTTCGACCAAAACCAATGGATTGAAATTAAATCAAAAGAGTTTTCAGCTAAAAAAAGCCCTGTTTTTGCCAAAGGGCAGGTCAGTATAGCTGAGACAATGGACTCATACTGTACAAATACAGAGCTGCTGAATGGCCAGCTGTGTCCCACATGGTCCACTGAGAATGATGCCCTCTACAGGGCGTGACTGGCCAGTCAGCAGCTATACAGCTGCACAGTGCTAAGCTGCACCTTGCCTGCCATCTCCTGCCTGCCTCAAATGACCTCACCATGAAGCAACTATTCCATTGGGTACAGAGGATCAATAAACATTCTCACAGAATATGTAGTATGAGTATTGTTAGAATGTAAGCGCTTTTAAAAATTTGAAGCTGCAGTGTCCATTACCCGTATATGATTGATAATCGATGTAACAATCATTTTTAAAAACCAGAGGCATGGCAAAACCAGAGGCATGGCAGAGAACAGATAATCCTGGCAAAATATCCATTTTTATAAAATATATAGATACACAAGAGTATCCCTCATTAATGTGGGCAATCAGGCAGAATCAGCTGGTCCACATCACCACCATCTGGTGCCAAATCACAGTGTGCATTCAGTTTATCCAAAAAGAAAAAAACCTGACCAAAATATCTTACCGGCATTTTTCAGGTTTGTATTCGGCTACTGGTATAGCTGAGCCCGAATAAAAGCCGATATTATTTGGCTTTTATTCGGGGGCAGCTTAGAGAAGGCATTTAAAGAGACTGCAGTCTCTTTAAATGCCTTCTGAGTTCACCCACTGAGTCACACCTTAGCAGCAGCACAGCTTGGAGAAGGGTCTCTTTAAATGGTCCCTATAGGGTATAATGGAGCAAAAAAAACCCACTCCAGGATTCCTGAATAGTTCCTGACTCCAAATACCATACCATATTGAGATTCAGGAATATCAGGAAATAACTGATATTTTTCGGTTCAATCTACCCAATCCCCAAAAATACCATTTCCCCCCGCCTCTAATATTGACTACTCTGTGTATTCTAAGGAAATCAGGCAAACTGAACTGTTACAGGCTAATTAAATAGGTTGGAGAAGTTATTTGACGTTGTTCTGACCCATCAGTCATCATGTCAGTTTTTGAAGTATGGCTAATTTGAGATGCTAATTTTGACTGTGCTACCTGTTGATCCGGATGGCTCATTTAGACAAACTGTGGCTGGCACAGTTCTCATATGGCTTCAGGGTTTCAGGCATGCTGAATCAGCACACCTGACATACACAAAGCTCCCCCCCCCCCCCAATGCTGTTTTGAGTAGAACTGTTGGTGTGCTCAGGCCTTTAGATTATATACCATTTTTAAGGGACCTAACAAGGAAAGAATAGAAACCAAGCAAATCAAAATATGTTATTACATGTGTCTCTCATCTGTCCTTTGAGGTCCATAGGGCAGCCTGCAAACTGTTATCATATTTTTCCAAACAAAAAACACCCCCCCACACACACACACACACATACCAACATCTGATAAAGTGGGGCCATAAAAGTTTATGTCACATACTGTGTTGCAATAGGGTAGCTCAGCAACCTCACTGGAGTTTGTACCCATTTTATCTTTACAATTATCCTTTCAGTAAGCTAAACAGAGACACGGAGACTTGCCCACTGTCATCCAGTAGACTGTGCATGGATCTGCGCTTTCATGTTCCAAGACCAATAGTCTGTCTACAGCAGCACTTTTATTCTTAATTAAATTATTTTTGAAAAATATTTTAGATATTTGGATATCTGTTCCTTGCAAGCCTGCATGCACCTGGCAGTTCAGCCTGAGAGAGAGCTGGTGGCAGACCCACTGTGGGCTGTATAGCCTGCATAGTACTATTGCTATAGGGGAGACTCAGAAAAGACACCCTTATTTTCCAGGAATAAGGCCCATACTTTGAATTACCTGTACCAGCACTACAGCAAGAGCTGGGCCAGCTGCCACATGGACATGCCCTTACAAGTGACAAGGTTACTAAGCATTTGAATGTGTTTCTAGTTTTGCTGTTCTTTTTGTTGTTGTTGTTGCTTTTAGATCTAGCCATCTGCCACTCTTTGTCCAAATGAACCCACTCCAGTCTGACTGGAGCTACGCTGGTTTAAAAGGGATTATTCCATCTGTGCTTCACTACAGTCTTCTTGGTTACAACTTTTTCATTCCAGATGCAATAGGTAAATATTATTTTATGGCCTCTTCCTTTCACAGATTAGAATCCATTTTATAAAGCTTACACCTCCTCTGTTGCTGAGGAAAGAAGAATGTACACAATCTGTTGCCTGTTCAGCAACATCCTTAACCACATCTAGCACAAGTTTAGATACGTCAGCATTTGAAGTTCTATTCAATTCCACACTGAGTTTATTTAATATTCTGTTAACAGGGGTTAGTCAACACATTTAAAAATAAAACAGTTTGCTCTGCCAAAGTTAGATTTTAAAAGCTTTTAAAATGCAAACAGATACCCCCAACAATCTATTTTATTAGGAAAAAACAGGGATCTCAAAGCTGTAATTAATTTGCCACTTAGATTCAATCCATCCCAGTCTGTAAGATAAAGCATAATTAAACTCCTGTTTGTGGCCTTAATACAAACTGCAGGTCCTGAGGGCTTTGGACTGCTTCCCCAGCAGCCATCAGTTTGCATAGTTTAGTTCTATCTGCAACAACAGGTTTATTGTACTAGTGCAGATTTTAGGATATGACAAGGGATTTAGCATCCTGAACACACACACACCTTAAAAAAATAAATACATCTTCTGTCCATGATGGTGGAGAAAGTTTGAATATGTATTGGCAGTTATGGGAGCCTAAGCTAAAATACTAAAGATACTAAAACTGTGCTCAGCAGTACTATTTGCAAAGTAACTAATTGATGTCATATTACAGTTTACCCTAAGTGCACATATGGTGTGTGTAGTCTAAAAGCCTGAGAGCAATCAGGATGAGGGACAATGATGAAAGTTCCTAGAAGTTATTTGACCTCTGGGAATTTGGTTGGTTGATCAGATCTTTGGGTACAAACAAAACTTGAACAGTTCTTTAAAAAAGGATACACTCTGTCCTTTCAAGTCATTGTTTGCATGGTCTTTACATTCTGATTTCAGGCATATAGTGTTTTTTAGGGACAGCCAAATCCCCTGGATAGTGTGAAAACAAGAGGAATACATACAATTAAAAAAAAATTAATTAACAATCATTTTATTGTAACTGTACCAGAAGAGTGAAACACTCTTAAATATGTATTGTTTTGAGACTGATGCAACAAATAACATGCAGTAGGTTCAAATTTCTTCTGTTCTGTCACAAACAGAAGCCCTGATTTAAGAACCAAAGAAGAGTCCTGCTGGATCAAACCAGTGGTCCATTTAGACCAGCATCCTGTCTCACACAGTGGCCAACCAGTTCCTCTGGAGGGCCAACAGCAGGGCATAGCAGCTAGGGGCATCAGGTCTTACTGGCCTTCCAGCAGGGGACTTCCAGGTCTATGCCTGGATCTTCTGGTGTGTGCAAAGCAGGTGCACCATGATGACATCACCCAGAAGTGACATCATCACACCGGTTTCAATACATTTTAACTTACACAGGCATGGTCTAGCAGAATACCTTTTGAAATCTGCCATATAGACGGGGGGGGGTCATTTGGGGCCAGAGCAAGGCGGAGCGGTGCTCCATCAGCCCAGGAGTGGGCACTAGGGCAGCCATGGGCCAAATCAGATTCTCTGATCTGATTTGGCCGGCCGCCGAAATTTGGTGGCGGCTTAAAAAGCAGCTGGGGGGGTTGAGGGAGAGGCTCCAAACTTACAGGGTAGCTGCTGGAGCCTCTCCCTCAAATACCCACCAAGTTTCAAGAAGATTGGACCAGGGGGTCCAATTCTACAGGCCCTCAAACAGGTTGCCCCCATTCCCTCCATTGTTCTCTATGGTGGGAAAAAAGTAAGGAGCTAAAACGTAGCCCTTAACTGTATATATCTTTTTATTACTCTTATTCTGACAGTGCTGTAATCTGTCCTAATTTATTCTGTATGCTATTAAAGGTTTGATATGATTTGTCATCACGCCATAGCATGCTGGTTACTATAGAGATTTTGGCCAAAATGTTAGCGCATTGACATGTGATGTGACCGGCACGATGATGTCACTTTTGGGTGATGTCATCGTGCTGACGACATTGACACAGAAGGGGGCTGTTTGAGGGCTGGGTTTCCCCTGTTGGCCAGCTGGCCAGAGGCGGTTTGGAGCCCCCGAAATTGGGGGATACCCCACCCCAACCAGGGGTCTGGCAACCCTACTAGAGGCTGAGGCCTTCCCCTGATATTATCTTCTATATAATATCTACTGGGTCACTGTTATCTACATGCATATTCATTTCCTCAAAAAACTCCAAAAAGTTGGTGAGGCAGGCGTTCCCTTTGTAGAAGCCATAATGATTTTGCCTCAAGAGTCTTTATTCTTCTCTGTCTAATAATTCTGTTTGATTACAATTTCTACTAATTTACCTGGAACAGACATTAAACTACCTAGCCTTTAATTCCTAGTTCCCCTTTGGACCCTTTTTAAAAAAACCATTGGAACATTTGCTGCTCTCCAGTCCTCCGACACAGTGGCTGGTTTTAGTTAACTTACATGTACAGATTAATAGATGAACAATTTTACATTTGAGTTCCCTATGAAGTTTCAGGTATATGCCATCATTTGGTTTTTAATTTTCCCAGTGGACCTAGAACTTTATCTCTAATCACCTCTATTTGACTCAGTTCTTTAGACTCTGTTCCTTAAGAGCGGCTGTGTCCAAAGTGCCTTTTCCATAGTGTCATGTAGTTCATTTGTAAAGAATAAGTCTTTAGTGGTCACTATATTTTCAGATACCTAAACAACAAACCTGGGTCCACAATCCATTCACAGTTAAGCCAGTATAAATCTCATTCATTTCAAAGGAAGAGAGTTAAGCAAGTGCTTAGCTTGTAAACAGTTCCCCCACTGAAATCAATACAACTTAAATTTGCTTGACTTCAGCTGGATAGTACCTCTGGATTTATAGGTAAATATACATTGATATTCATGGAATTTTTCAAACCTGACCTGGTTCTATGCAATGTGCTGAACCTACCCAGAGACAGCCAGTTTGGTGTAGTGGTTAAGTGCGCGGACTCTAATCTGGGAGAACCGGGTTTGATTCCCCACTCCTCCACTTGCACCTGGCTGGATGACCTTGGGCAAGCCATAGCTCTGTACCAGCTGTTCCCTCAAGGACAGCTTGGGAAAGAGCTCTCTCAGCCCCACCTACCTCACAGGGTGTCTGTTGTGGGGAGGGGAAGGGAAAAGGAGTTTGTAAGCCGCTCTGAGACTCCCTTGGGGAGTGGAGGGCGGGGTATAAATCCAATCTCTTCTTCTTCTTCTTCTACCCATTCCTAACCATATATGGGAAGGAGAAATTGTGTGACCCTCTTCTTCCTTTTGTACTGCCAAGTTGCACAGCGATGTCATCACACGCATATCCAAATTCCCACCTACTCATTCTAAAAGTCATCTTAGACTAACATGAAAATGCCTCTTGAAAATTGTATTAATCGTTCTTCGAAACAATTGAAATGAACTAGCAGAACTGGATACAGAATCTTGGTTTCTGTGCTGAGAAAATAGAGGCCATGTGTTCCTTGTTCCCACAGTGAGCTGTCACTTATGATAAAATACAATGCTGTTATCAGAACAAAATATTCTGTTTTGGACAGCAATTTCCATTTCAGCAAGATTTCTGATGCCTGTGGCAAGGTTTTTAATAATGTCCCCTTTTAAAACCTGCATCACAGGGAAATCTATCTGCTCCCATTCACAGTGGGTATTTCTTATAAATTAGTTAACATTATTTGGTTCTATCACTTTTCTGCTCTGATAAAAATAAGCAGCATGAATATCACCAGGGCTATTTTTGGGCAGGAATGCACAGGAACAGAGTTCCGGCTGGCTTCCGAGTTGGCTATGCCCACAGCCTCCCCCCCCTTGGGTTCCCCAGGCAGCTCGCAAGCCGCAGAGCACCTGGGGAAGCCAAGCCAATCCAGGGAGGGAAGGCAGTTTAAACTGCCTCCCCTCCTTGAGTCCCTCAGGTGCCCCACAGCTGTGGGGTACCTGGGGAAGCCAATCCAGAAACTGCCTTCCTTCCCTTGGGTTCCCCATGTGGCCCACAAGCCGAGGGGCACCTGGGGAAGCCGATCCTGGGAGGAAGCTACACTGTCAGGGGGGGTGGCCTAATATGCTAATGAGTTTCTGCTGTTGGGTGTGGCCTATTATGCTAATGAGTTCCTGCTGGGCTTTTTCTACAAAAAAAGCCCTAAATATCAGCATCCACCTGACGGATGCACTAAACTAGATAAAAGGGTTTCATGTCACATCACATGCCAAAGTAATTTTTTTTTTTAAGTTAGATGCCAAAAAATTGTTAGAGTGGGATGCAACAGCACTGCTGGATCTAGAAGACAGTGGCATTCAGTGTTTGAACTCTTTTCTGTTTTTAGTAACATTAGTGGCTTTGGAATTATTAGGGTTGTATTTGAATATGGATAGACTGTAAAGTTGTATCCATGCTATGCAACGCTCCAGATGTTTCAAGGTTATATTAAGACTATGGTTGCTAAAGCAGCTTTCCAAACATCCAGAATAGTCAGTAGCCCACAACATTTTTTTTAGCCCACTAGAAAAATTGTTATTTTTGTTAGTCAACTGTAACCTAAGAGGTAAAAAAGAATATACACTTAAAAAACCTCCCCACCATCTGATCACCTGGAAGTAATTGTTACTGCCTGCTCAGAGCCCAACTGTTTGGTCGACCAGAAGATTCCAGCCCCTCAAGCTGGTTAGTTGACAACTTCTTCTTTGGCTTGTTACTCCCATTATGTGCATGAGAGTTATATGAGGGCTTAACTTTTTGGGTCTGTTCTTGGGTCAGGTGTACAGGGTTCAGTTTGAATGAGGACCATGGTATGTGAGGAGAGGTGACATAAACCTTGCCCCTGCACTGTTTTCTCAACCTGAAATGACCACAGAGAGCTGCTATTTGCCCTATTGGGGGATACCTACATGAACTCCTCCCCCACTACCATCCTTTGTTTATGTGCTGGAACAGGAGGGACTCTAGCAAATGAACTTCTGACTGATGAAGAACTGTATATTAGGTGGCTCCAAATTGTGACTTTCCTTCCAGTGATGTCCTTCAGCACACCCCCATGGGTCTGCTGCAATAGCTGGGTAAGTGTGCCTTCATATTTTTTTTCTGGCATGTAGTTTCTGCTAGCGTCAAGGCCAAGCAAATCTTTTTTTTTTCCAAATAAATCCCTCTTTTACCAAAAGATCTCTGAAGAATTCCCTGTCACTCTAGTTTTTTCATAAAATGAATAAACATGTAAGGATAAAAGATACACACATAAATATATTTGCCAGTCACCACTGGCACAAACAGGCTTGGACACCAAATTGTATTTGTGCAAATGGAAGGCACTTCTGCTTTCACAAGGCCTCAGTGGTTTTTCCATGAGAAGAAATCCTCTAAACTGCACCCATAATGACCAGCACCCAGGAACAGCTTTTTGGGTGTCATGGAGGGATGCAGATAGGGTTGCCAACCTCTAGGTGGGGCCTGGACATCTCCTAGAATTACAACTGATCTCCAGGCAGCCCCATAGCTAGGGATTTTGGGGGGAGGGGGCCTGGGGGGGTGCCAGCTAATTAAATCAGAGTTAATTAGTGAAACTCCTTAGAAGCCATCCTTCCCCTAAGGCAGCCCTGCACCCCCACCAGACTCCAGGGTAAGGGGGGGGGGGTTAATGCCCAGCAGCTGCAGCTTCCCTCCCCTCCCCCTGGCAAGGAAAGCACACCTGGGGGTTGGGTGCTCACTGTTGGGTGTGCTGCACTGCTGGCCAGGCAGCAATGAATGGCAGCGGCTGCAGGAGCAGCAGCAGTGGGGGGGGGGGATCCCCGGCAATGCCTGAGCCATTGGGGGGGGAAGAGGAAGCCGCCTCCTCTCTCTCTCCTTCTCCTAGTCAGGGGCAGAGGGATCCCTGAGGGCTGCCTAGACCTGCCATATCCTGTGATTCCCACCAGGCCAGCACTCAGCCTGCCTGCCCTTCCCCAGAGCACTGCATACCTGCTCAAGTTGTGAAAGGGAGGGAGAAGCAGGCCGCGGGCAGTGGCATCCGGGAGGGGGATTGTTAGGGGAGGGGGGAGAAAGAGATCCAGTGGGGGGAGTGGGAAGAGGCAGCTGGGGGCTGGCAGCAGGGCGCTCTTCCCAGCCCACCCGCTGAGGCTAGCCCAGCAAGACTACCCGCCCACCTACTGCCACTGCACCGAGCAAGCCAGGGACCTCCTGCTGCTGGGGTACGGCTGCTTCTGTCACTGCCACTGCGGCCACCACTGTTCTGGGTGTTGCTGTCTGAGAGTGGAGCGAAGCTGGTGGGGAATTGGCCAAAGCACTCAGTTGTCTGGCAGCCAGATTGGAGGCAGCACAGCGCAGGCAGCAAGTTGAGGCACTTTGGGGCCAGCCTGGGAGGGAGGGGCCCAAAAGAAATGCTAGGGGGTTGGGCCCTGTGGGCCCCACATTAGCTATGAGCCTGTCTCCAGGTGACAGACATCAGTTCCCCTGGAGAAAATTGCTGCTTTGGAGGGTGGATTCTATGGCACTATACCCTGATGAAGTCCCTCTCCTGACCAAACCCACCCTTCCCAGGTTCCCCAAATCTCCAGGAATTTTCCAACCCAGAGTTTACAACTACAGATACAGAAGATGGGGTGGTGGTGGGAGGTGGTGGGAAGTATCTCTTCTCTTTTAGATCCAACAGACAATCACATAGTTAAAGGCCAGATTGTCTTCATTTAAAAGAATTAGTTGGAGTGTGCCATCAGTGAACAAAAGGTATAATAAAAGGAGGACTGCAATCATACGCACAATTAGACCCAACATAGGTGCAAATGCTGGGTGGATTTAATGGGAGCAATCAGACAACAACATCTGGGAAGTGCCCTGCAGATGTTGGCAACCCATTTTGCTCTACCGCAGAAGCAGAGTTAAAAGGAGTTAAAAGGGAAAATCTGGTGGTAAACGGGTTGTGACAAGCCATGGGCAGACTTTCCCATGTCTGATATCTCCAGCACACTCTCATGGTGTCGGGATGGTCTGATCAGGCCATCCCGACTCCGTGCCATTGTTTTTCCCCCTTCACAGTGCGCACATCATCGCACACTTCATAGGGAGCCCTTAGTGCGGAGGTGCCTTTCATCGATTCCTCGATTAAGCGCATCAGAAACAAACGGCCACTCCCCACCTGACTCACCTGCAGTTGCATCTGATCATGCAGTGGTGGGCTGTGCCCACAGCTTCAAAAGACTGTGTGACCACACAACTGCAGGTCAAATTCCTCTGGAGGGAATAGCCTCACTCCCCCCCCCCCATTTTATCTGGCACATGTGATTGCAACCGAGGATCTCTTAGAGACAGAATACAATTAAGTAAAATGTAGCTGATGAACTAACCAAGCAATCACTGCCACTGTTCTGTAGGAAGGAAGATAAAGGAATTCCTTTATCTAAACCTTAAGATCTGCTCTCTATCCCTGTTCTTATAATCTGTTTTTGCAAAAGTTAACCAGTGTGTATTTTTTCATTCTCTCTCATTTGGGTTTCCATGACATTGGTTTTTTCCCTTTGATTTTGCTCTTGTTTAACTGATAATTTCTTTGGATTATTTGAAGCAATTATATAAACTTTTCTGTTGGCATCCCCTCAAAAGTTGTGTTTTTAAAAATATTAGAAAAATATAAAAGTACAAAAAGAAAATAATAATATACCTCTAGCTTTCCCCTCCCCAATGCAAAATGCAAGAATCTCACTTCAGTTAACACCACAAGTTTAGTATTTATATAAATATATTTATATTCATGTGTAGCATTACTGAGCAACATGCTTCGAAAAGTTTGAGAACTGCTATCACAGAGATACTATTTGATGTAAATGGAAGGCATTCCCAGTGATAATACCAATACCAATAAACTGACATTCTTAGGATTGGTCTCTGTGGAAAAGCTCACAAAAGAAGTTGATGGAGCGGCAGGGCTGGTTCTCCACTGAACCAATGCAAGAAGGCTCTTGAAGCAACACAGCTGGGAGGTGCTGCCCACCCTCAGTTTGTTTCTGGTCACCAGTAGCACTGGTACTGAGGCTTGACTTCTGCTCAGTTAACAGTGGCATTGCCTCCCAGGCCCATGTTGCCATCACCAGATGGATGTGAACCTTGAATTGACCCTGTGGAGCAGATCTTTCCCCTTCTTTCTCTTCCCCCAGCAGCCTATTGCTTGTCCTGTAATTCTTCTCTTTGTTTCTGGGGGCTGTCATGAACAAAAATACACCACAGCACAATTGGATGTGCTAAGGAGGGGCAGAAATCAGAAGAAAGAGGAAGACTGGCAATTTTGCCTAATTCCTTACTGCAGCCCTATGTCCTATATAGTGTATTTTGTTCATGAGTGTCCTCTGACCCTGATAATGACTTTCTTCCTTTTGTGGTCATCAGTTTAAGGGGGAAATCCCCACTTAAACCTGAACTTCTCTTTATTTAATCTCTGTTTTATGAACTGACATTCTTTCCTTCCTCTTAAGATAATAAGGGACAAATGTGATAGCCTTATTACACCTTCTATAATTAGAGCATCGCCTGAAAAGAATCAGAAACCCAGTGTTCCCCTCCAGGAGTTTGTCCAATATATTTCTAGGAACATCATTGTTCTTTGATAATTTGCTGTTACTTCAAAAAGTAGATTCTATCTAAACTTCTTCATTATAAACTAATCCAAACTGTTAAATGAAGAGTTCCACTATATAAACTAGACTCCACAAAAAAATCAACACAGGTATAGCAGCACCAAAAGCCTCCTCATTGTCTCAAGGTTCTGTTTTAGGCCATTTTTTAGATATTATTCAATTAGGTCGTATTATTTGCTTTTTTAGTATGTGTTATTGTTGACCATGTTTATCTCTTGGTAGGGGGGCTGTTTTTTTATCCATGCTTTTGATAACATTTTTGTCTTTCCACATTTTCCATTCAGGTGAGTCACTTACCATCACCACTAAGCTTAAGATGACTAAGCCAGAAGCTATCCTTTGCCCTCTATAAAATAACTTCTTACATCTTTCTTTTCCACTCTACAATGAACATCAAGAATGTCATCCTTAACTTTAACAGAATGTGTGTGTGTGATATTTGTAACAGGGCTTTCATTCTTTCTTGGCAGATTCTGCTATCAGATGTTGCAAGATTGTCCTTAATGTTGCAAGTGTTTACTTTTCCCTTTCTTCTGGTGTTACCAAGACTCTGGTCCTAGTTCCTGTCTTTTACCTGCTTCAGCAACACACTCCAGATGTATTGTTCTAGTTCCCCGCAGCCTCAGCCCTAAATTCAGTTGCATGTTGCACCTTTATTAGCATTCTGTTCATGTTTCTTCACTCTGCCATTCTCTTTATGGGCTTCTTGACTCTCTTATCTGTTTTCTTTCTCCATCTTACTTTCAAGTTGTTCAGTGGTCTATCCCTTCAACCATTCTCCTTCATTTCCTTTTATATTTCCAGTCTTTCCTATTTTTATATGTTCTTGGAATTTTGTTTTTTCCTGCCATCCATCCTTGCCTCTTTTAAAAAGCTTCCAAAATCTTTGCTCTTCCTTCCTGATTTTTCAGTCGTGAGAGTCAGCATCGCTTTTTAAACCCTGGACATTTGAAAGCAAGCTTTTGACAATCGCCCTCCCTCTTCTTCTTTTTTATTTGTACATTAGATTGTAACCCTGCAAGTAGATGCCTGCTATATGTAGCTGGACAGACTGCAAACAATACTCTGTGCAGCTCATATTTGCTTAGCTATTCTGAGTCTACTTGCTCCCTCTATTTTCATACCCTTCCTAGTGTGTCTGTTAATCACTGCACCAGAATTTATTCACTTTCAACCTTTATTGGCATAAAAGATGCTGGTAAATTACAATTGAGAATAAATATAAAAGTCTGATATATGATAAGAACCGAGATATAAAACAGTTGATTAAGATAGTGACCAATAATACAGATCAAGTATGTATTTAAATCAATAAAACATCAGAAACAAATAAAAAAATTGGCATCCAACAATGAAGAATCCAAAATTAAAAAAATAGTGAGGCATCATTCCATGCCTTTGATATATACCTGAATTAGCTGCGGAACAGACAGGGGGTGCGAAGGGAGCACTTTTGGAAATTCATGATCCATAAGCCTTTGTTGGATTATTCTTAAAATTTATGATTCATCACATAAAAGAAAGGAATCTACCACAATACCAAGCTATATTCTGAATGAATATAGAAAACCAAACAGTGCTAGTTGATGTTTCATTAAGTAGGATAATAACTTCCGAGTTCAGATCTAAAATGAATTTTTAACCAGTATTTGAAAGCCATAATTCAAACCTTAGTTTCCAAAAGGTGAAGACCCAACTCCACACATATAGATGAATAGGGGACACATTTGGGAACTCCCAAAATCTGCTGAAAGAAGGATGATTGCACATCCTCCATGCAAGAGTTAAAGGCTTTAATCCACAGAGGAATTCCATATAACAGCTGAGGGAAAAGTTTTGCATTATAGATTTTCAAGGCTTTTGGGATGAACTGATTACCTCCTAAAAAGTAAAGCTTTTTGATTTGCACCAGCAAGCATTTCACTACATTTATAGTTCTGTTACGTTGCTTTGACCATCTAAGGTTGTAATTAAAAGTAATTCCAAGGTACTTGAAGACCTTCACTTGTTCAATTTCCACAGTGCCAATGTGCCACTTAAATATGGCCAGCTGCCAGGTATCACTTCCAGGCTAACATAGGTAAACAAACAAGTTGCATAGTTAACCCTATAATGACTGAATTTCTCAGGCCTTGCATTACATGCTCATTTCTCCAACACCCCTTCTCAAGACCTGAAATGCAAGTCATTATACATGCATACACAAAACATTATCCAGCATTAGCATCAAGCATATTCAACATTTCACGAAGTCTTTCAAACTTGTCTTTGGTCAGTGGCTTAGTCAGAATATCAGCCACCATCTCTTCTGTACGACAATGCTTAATCTCTATCAACCTTTTCTGGTACAAATCTTTAACTAATGCACATTTAATACCAATAGATCTACTTCTAGCAGTCGTGCTCTCTTCCTTACATATAGTTATACAAGCTTGATTATCCTCTAACATAAGTATAGGTACAGGTTCAATTATTCCAAAATCTTTCAACATCTCAAAGATCCATTCAAGTCTGCTGCAGGCACTTGCTGCTGAAATGCACTCAGCTTCTGCTGTGGATTGCGCTACAACAGTCTGCTTTCTACTAGTCCAGTCTATCAGTCCATCTCCATAAAAGAATAGGTATCCACTGGTAGACTTGTAGTTGTTCATCTCTTCTCCCCAACTGGCATCCATGTAGCCAACTAGTCTTGGTTGTTCAGTTGGTGCAATTTTTAGTTTTAAGTCCATTGTTCCTCTTAGGTAACATGCCATCTTCTTTATTGCGCTCCAATCATGATGATTTGGCGAACTTACTTTTCTGCTTAGAAATCCAACTGCCGCTGTAATATCTGGACGCGTTGATTTGCTCAGGTACAAGAGCTTTCCGACAGCCTCTCTGTATCCTCCTATGTCCTTTAGTGGTGTGCCGTCCTTCTCCTTCAGATATCCAGGTTCAAGTGGGATTGTTGAAGCTTTGCAGTTCTTCATGCCAACAGATTCTATAAAGTCCATAATCTTTCTTTTCTGGCATAAAAGAAAAGTTCCATCCTCGAGTCTCTCAATTTGCATTCCAAGGTATTGTTGAACATCTCCTAGCTGTTTGACTTCCACTTCCTTATTCAGTCCATCAGCTATTGCTTTGATGTCTCCTCTGTTTTGACAAGCCACGATCAAGTCGTCAACGTAAACAAGAACATACTGGTATTGTCCATTTCTTATTCTAGTGTACAGACAAGGTTCAGCTTTCCCTTGCTTGAAGCCTTGCTTCTTTAAACGTTCAGTAAGTTTGTCATACCAGGCCTTTGCGCCTTGCTTTAGGCCATAGAGTCCTTTATTAAGTTTGTAGACTAAGTTTTCTTGACCTTTGACCTTGAAACCTTCAGGTTGTTCCATGTAGATCTCCTCAGATAGTTCTCCATTGAGAAAAGCAGTCTTTACATCAAGATGCTCTACTATCATGTTCCTAGATGCTGCAACACTTAGAAGTGTTCTGAATGTTGCTTGGTCAGTAACTGGAGCAAAAGTTTCAAAATAGTCAGTCCCATATTGCTGTGAGTAGCCTTTAGCTACTAGGCGTGCTTTGTATAGCTCCACAGTTCCATCTTCCTTGTGCTTAATTTTGAAGACCCATTTACATCCAACAGGGTTTCTGCCTTGAGGTAGTTGAGTGAGAGTCCAGGCCTCTTTTTCGCTAATGGATAGCAGCTCTTGTTCCATTGCTTCAAGCCATCTGCCTCTTTCACTCGCAGGTAAGTTGCAAACTTCCTTCCAGTTCTTGGGTTCCTTTGCAGGTTGCACAAGTTCACAAAATCCATACTTCATTGGAGGTTGTCCCTTAGTGCTCCTTTCTGATCGCCTCACACTGGGTGTGGGTTCTGCTGTGGGTTCTGCCGTGGGTTGAGTCGCTTCCTCTGGTGTGGCCCCTGCTTCCCCTTCTGTTTCAATAGTTTCCTCAGAAGGTGGACCTGCTGCTTCACTTGCCAGTTCCCCAGCCAGTTCACCAGCAGTCACTACAGGTAGCCAAGCAACGAACTCATCAGGTGCAGTCCCAGGCATCTTTGGATCAGCTGCAGTGGAAACACTAGGCAATACAGTCTCATCAATAAAAACAACATTGCGTTCTTCTACTGTGTGGGTTTGGGGATTGTATATCCTGTACCCTTTCCCACCAACAGGATAGCCTACAATAAGTCCAGTTTCAGTTCTGGAATCAAGCTTTCCCCTTTTTCCTTTGGTATGTGTGCATACCCTTTTGCGCCAAAAGCTTTGATATGTCTTAGACCAGGCTGTCTTCCAAACCAAGCCTGAAAAGGGGAGGTTCCAATAATCTTTGAGGGTAATCTGTTGTGTAAGTACACTGCTGTGTTCAGGGCTTCTGCCCATAAACCGTTTGGCAGTCCAGAATGCATCAGCATAGCTCTGCACATCCCCTGCAGTGTTCTATTTAATCTCTCAGAAGCTCCATTTTGCTGGGGTGAATAAGCAATGGATACTTTATGTTGAATTCCTTGCTCTTGTAGAAATTGTTTGAATTCAGCATTACAATATTCACCACCTCCATCTGTGAGTAAGCTCTGAGGTGCTTTGCCAAATTTATTTTTAACAATAGCCACATAATTTTTAAATCTACGCAGTGTTTCATCCTTACTTCTCAGCATATACACATAAGTGTATTTTGTTTTATTCTCTGTGAAAGTCACAAAATATTTGTTCCCACCTAGGGATGCAGGTAAAGGCCCAACAAGATCACTGTATACAGTTTCCAAAAATTCTTGATTTTGCGCTGGAGTTTTCCCAGAATAACTTGGGGCATCTCCCTTTGCTCTGAGGCATGTCTCACATCTAGTTTCACTCTTTTCACAATGCACAACAGGTATTCCACATTGCTTTAACAACTGCTCAACAGATTTCAAATTTCTATGTCCCATTTTAATATGCCACGAAAATAAACATTTTTCATGTTTACAAGCATCATCACAAGCATCCTTAGTCTGGCAAATCTGTTCCTTATCATCAACAGTCTCTATTTCCTCATCAGGATCAACATCAAAAGTTTCTGTCTCCTCATCATCACAAGCTACAAAGTAATGAAAGCCATTTTTCTCTTCCACTTTAAATTCAAGCTCTCCATCCTTGGTAGAGACCTTGCTTCCTTGCTCTGGTTTGAGCACTACAATATGGCCAGTATTCATAAGGCTTTTTGTTGAAATTAAGTTCTCAACAGCTTCAGGCACATAAGCTGTATTTTGCAATTCAACTTCAATTAATTGATTATCTGTAGTGGACAATCGCAATTTTACAGTCCCAACGCCTTGTACATTCAATAATTGCCTGTTAGCTTGGTAAATTCTTGGTTTGTTTTCAACATCTATGTTACTAAACCAGGCTTTTTCTCTACACACATGTGTGCAAGCGCCAGAATCGATTAAAAATATTTTCTTATCATCTGTGTTAAAATCATCAGTGATCCTAAAAGCATTGCCTTTGCTCTGTGTCTGTGCTGCAAACTTCTTTCCTCTGTGCTGTGTGTGTGAAACGTGACCTCTGCTCCTCCCATAATGGCTTCCCCTTCCACTGGCTGGTTCTTTGTTACTGGAACCATGTGCTCCTGTGGCTCTTTGTTCTTGGGGCTCATCATTAAACACATACTTAGAAGAGCAGTACTTTGCAAGATGATTTTTCCCACATATAAAACACTCTATTTTCCTTTTAAATCTCTGTCCATGCTTTAGACTCAAAACAGACATCTCATCAGACAAACTTTCTTTCAAATTTCTAGAATCATATTCCTCAGTTAGTGCAGACAAAAGACCTTCTAAAGTCAGATCATCTTTCAGTCTAATCATACTGGTTACAGACTTATAGGAACCAGGCAGACCCTTAAGAATTGAAGAAATCATATCTGTATCAGAGGGTGCTTCATTCAGGTCTTTAAGCTGTGTGTAAATGCCCATTAATTTGTCCATCTCTTTGGGAAGGCAGTCTCCCTCCTTCATCCTGAAATCAAAAATCTTTCCCTTGAGGGAATAGATTTTACTCTTGCTGTGCTTATCAAATTTATCCTTTAACTTTTGAAGCATCAATCTGGACGTGGCTAGCCCTCTTAATCCTGGTACCTCTGTGTAGGGAATACTCCCTAAAATCAGGGCTTTAGCAAAACCATCCATCATAAGGAATTGTGTCTTATCAGGGTCAGTTTCTGGAGGATTTTCAGTTGTTAATACTTGAAGGGCATTGTGAGTCTGCAGGCGACTCTTCAAATACTCCTCCCACCAATGATAGTTAGCCTTTGTAAGTCTGAGGTTTGGCATTTCTTGGGATGGGGCATTAAAAGCCATTTTCTTTTTTTTACTCACGTCCCTTTGGATTTGAGGTAGAAGCACAGGTTCTGGCTCACTCATCTACTTCTCCGGGAGCTGGCAGGGTTAATCTTTCCCCTCTCAGCAGCAGCAGCAGCAGCGCGAAGTTCAAAAGCTCCTTTGCCTCGCCTTCCTTTGTTCTCCCGGCAGCAGCGTCTCTTCAGTGCTCCAAGGCTCAGCTCCACTTACAGCAGGCAAAAATTAATCCAGTCAAAAAAAGATCCTTTGCTCCTGGCAAACTACAATCCAGCATAGGTTTTCCCCTGATCAGCAAGGAAACAGGGTTGGGCCTTTCTGGCTGCAAGATTGCTCTGAGAGCAGGAAGGAAAAAAAGTGGTCGTTTTAAAAATCCAAGCCTCTAGCTCTTATTCCCTATTTCTCTTTCTCAATCAATCCAGAAAGCTTTTTAGAAGAGAAACCATGTTTTAAGAACCATCCTCTGCTACCATTTGTTAGGACTTTTGTCCAATAATCAGAAAAATCAGAGTAATGAATCTTGCTTTTCTGGAAAGAAGAGATTGCTTCTTTTGGTTTAAAAGAAGTTTATTACTAAAGGTTAACCCTATAATGACTGGTTGTCATTATAGAATGGGAAAAGGTAAACGGGATTAGCTACAAATAAACAAAACATGCTTTCTAAGGAGCTGCATTTCTAAGGAGCTGCACTGGTTGTCATTATAGAATGGGAAAAGGTAAACGGGATTAGCTACAAATAAACAAAACATGCTTTCTAAGGAGCTGCATTGTGCTCCGTCTTCACACTAAGACATGCTGATAGAGAGTGAGAGATTGTAATGGAGGATCTCTCCTTCTTCTTGACCCCTGAAAGGAAACACCTGATATCACTGACCAATTAGCAAGACAGTACACCTTTAGTTTTCCCGGGTCTACAGTCAATTGGCCAGCTGCCAGGTATCACTTCCAGGCTAACATAGGTAAACAAACAAGTTGCATAGTTAACCCTATAATGACTGAATTTCTCAGGCCTTGCATTACATGCTCATTTCTCCAACAAAATAAGTGCCAGTTCTTTGAAAAAATTAAAATCTTTAATTTTTCATAATTAATTATTTGAATTTTTTTGATTTTTCATAATTAATTATTTGAAAAATCTTTGATTTTTCATAATTATTAGCCTGTTTAGTTTGCAATATTGGTAGAAGGCTTCCAGGTACCTTAGGAGGCCAATTCTAATGCAGGAAAGGAGGACAGTATTGTCGGCATATAATAATAAAGGTACAGCTAATTGTTCTTAAAAAGGGGGGTGACTATTCACAGCAGACATATGTTGGCTCAGATCATTCAGAAACAAGTTAAAGAGATAAGAGGCAAGAACACGACCTTGCTTAACTCCTTTAATAATTGGAAAACTAGATGAAAGTTGACCATCAGGAAATAACTTAACAACACCTGAGGTAGCATCATGTAGTTTCTTAATTAGAAAAAGCAAATGAGACTCCATCCCCAGAGTCTTGAGTTTTTCCCGTAACAAGTGACTGGGGACTGAGTCAAATGCTTCCTTTAAATCGATAAAGGCTACGTATAGTTTCCCTCCTTTAGACTTCAGGTATTTATCAGCCAAAAAAGCAAGGGAAGAACAATGATCGATTGTTGATTTTCCTTTAAGAAAGCCAATTTTTTCCGGGCCAATTAGTTTCCCTATAATTAGCCAATTTAGGAGGAACTGTTCAAGATGTTTAGAATACAGCTTACATATGATGGAGTTATTATCTGAGTATCTTTCTTCTCTCTTTCAGAGGACATAAATCAAGCTGTTTTTCTATTATATTTTCTATTTTTTGAGATAGTGTGCTAAACTTTCTTTTCTTCAGGTACTAAATCTCACCAGGCACTACATAAACAAGCATCTGGATTTTGTGGTGCCTCTCCTTCTAAAGTACAGCAAGGAATGGCTGTCTTTGGGATATCCTGTTTTTCGACCTGTGTGGTGGCTCAGCCCCACTGAATCAGTCAGCTTTACAATTGATGATGAATTTCTCATAGGTGATGAGGTAAGAAATAAATTCTACCACAGAATGTTTATTGATTATTTTTCACTGATTGATTATTTTTCAGTGGTATTTGGATTTATATAAAGGAAACCCACAAAAACTCGACGGGTCACTGCGTTTTCCTCTTCCCCACATTATTTCTTCTTTCTCGCCTTCTGACAGCTCCCGTGCCCTCTCCTTCTCCCCTGCTTCCTTCACTCCTTTCCACTCACCAGCCAACCTTTCTTTCATCTGCCCTCCATAAACATAAACAAAAAACTAAAAAGCTTTATTTGTTATTTATTTACTTCATTTATACACAGCCTTTCTACCCTGCAGGGACTCAAAACAACTTACATCATTCTCCTTTCCTCCGTTTTCCAGGTTGAAATCCCCGTTCTGCCACTGTGAGGTAGATTAGGATGAGTGGCAGAGTGAAGATTTCAACCTGGGTCTTTGAGATCATAGTATGACATTCTAACCACTACAGTGCACTGGCTATCAGCTTCCCCTGTTTGCCTCCCCCTGGCAGCTTTCCCTGGGAAACGTCTGCCCAAACTGCAAAAGTTATGCAGTAGCAAGTCATTCTGGTGAGTTTTGTGAGGGCTACTGTCAGGCCTGGTCAAGTCGTACAAGTTGTGTCGAGGCTGCCACTGGGCCCAAACAAGTTGTGAGGCATCAAGTTGTAGTCATCACTGATAAGCTGCCATTCACTGGGGCCAGGTGCAGCAGCAACCACCAGGCAACTTGTTTTGTTCCACAAAAACATGTTAGCAAGTTGCTCAGTGGTTGCTACTGGTCCTGGTCCTAGGGTTTCAGATTACAAAGATTTTCTCCAGTGTTTCTCCCTTGGAGAAAATGACAGCTTTGGAAGCTGTCTCTAGCATTATACCCTGCTGCGGCCCCTTCCTTCCTCAAACTCCCCTCCCCAGGCTCCACCCCACAAATACCGTTTAAACAATTTTTATTAATTATCATATACTGTACAAAAATACCAATAACAAAAAATACATCAATAATAATACAAAAAGTAAATTAGCTAATCATACAAAGGTAAAAACTTTAACCTTAGATATTTACGTATAGAATTATAACATATTTGGGAAACCCTCTAAATTCTCAGGAATTTCTCCCTTTCTTTTTAAATGTTGTAAAATAGGTAGCCAAACGGCTATAAATAATTCACTTTTTTGTATATTTTCAGTTTTTACAAACCATGTGATATTTTCCATTAAATAAATATACCACAGCTTCTTATACCAAACCTTTATCCACCCCACAAATACCCAGAAATTTCCCATATTGCCTTATGCAATATGCCTATACCTTTGAGGACCGAAATAATTTTGAAATCTGTTATGAAGATCTCCCACAGTATTTTAAAAGGTTTCAAGCAGCTGTAGATGGAGTGGACTGAGATCAGGGCTGTGTAGCAGTTTTTTGCTCTTCCAGACAACCCCTGACTCCAAGCTGCTATTTATTCTGTGGATGAAAACATACAGTGTGGGTTTATTTATGTAGTGCATTTTATCCTTTGCTTCCTCCAAGGAACTCAGGGTAAAGGACATGATTCTCCTGCCTGTATTTTATCCTCAGCAACCCAATTTTATCTTCAGCAACCCAACAACTTAGGTTAGGCTCAGAGAGAATGCCTGTTCCAGTGTCACTCGCTAATGTCACAGCAGACAGGATTTGAACCCAGGTCTCCCCAGTCTAGTGCAGAAGTGCTATTTTGGAATTGGAACATGGAGATTCCAGAGGGAAGATAGCAAGATTCATTGCAAGGTTTGTCTGTTTAGGATATGTTCACAATTAAATTACATACCCCACCCCAAACATTGAATTTAAAGTGCATTTATTCTTGTTAGTTTTATACCTTAAAATAGAGATGTATGCACTTACACAAAATAGAAAAATCTTAATTTTACTTCTGAGATCCATGGGAATATTCATTCAGTCAAACCATGTACAGATCGCATTTATACCAGGGATCAAATAAGTAGAATTGTCTCTATTCTCTAGGCCTTTTATCAGAAACTTACTGGAGTCTCTTTGCTGGTATAGTTTTGCTTTTTGAAGTACAAGTTTGTTAGACTATTAATTGATGTCACCTGCTGGGCCATTTGTCATCCTGTCTTAATTAACCGAACTGTTACAGACATTACAGGGAGGATGATGGAGAGGGCAATGGGAGCTATGGGCAGAGAAACTGGAAACTCTGAGGGTCAAAGACTGGCTGAGCTGCTGTGATGTCACAGAATGTCCACAAAGTAATGGCCCTTGTTAAGAATACCACAAAACATAAAGTTCCCTATTTCAAAATACTCAACTGCCATTAGCATGCTATGAGACTACCTTACAGCATAAGAATGTTCTTTATTTAATTTTGTTCTCACAACATTAAAACTGGTACAATTGTGTTCTGATTTGAAGTGATCTGTACTTCACTGCTGCCATAAACTTGTTCAGCCCTTGAGGTGATCATGGCATATGACTTAATTTCCCCCCTTTTAAATGCAGGTACTTGTTGCCCCGATAACAGAACAAGGGCAAAGTCAAAGAGACATCTTTCTGCCCAGGGAAGGTCAGAAGTGGATGGACACCAACACTGGCCAGGTGTTTGACGGAGGCACCTTCATCATGAACTATTCTGCGACACTTGTGGATGTCCCTGTTTTTGTTAGGACTTCTTAGATTCCAGGCTGTCCCAGATCTCAAAAGGTTTACCTACCACTCAGAAAAGTATTGCTGACATGAGCTTCCTTGCTGACACTGACTTTCTCTTTCTTTTAAAAGAAATTGTGGCCAGGTGCACTGTTTCAGGATTATATATTAAAGCAAATATTAAAATGTAAATGTTTATTGCCATTGCTACTTTTCAAAAACAGTACACTCCTGCAGGAGCCTTGGTCTGGATTACATTTTACCAGCACTTTATGTTCTGATGGGATATACCTTCAGCCAGCTCACAATTCTGTCTTTGTCTGTCTCTCTTTGTCTGTCTCTGTGTGTCTATCTTTTTTCCAATTTCAAAACTCCTCTTTCTTCACATACATGCACACACCAGCCTTTCATTTCTCAACAGGGAGAAAACACCTCCAAACTCTTATTCAAGATGAGAAGTATCAGGGACCATTCCTTAACAATTAGCTTATTGATAAAACATCTACAGCTTTAACTTTTTTGGGGGGGTCAAAAGCCTGAATCCCACTGAGTTTCATGTTAGCAAAACTATTGTGATCCACTCACAATAATTAGAAAGCAATTTCAAAACAGTGATTACTCCATTCCCACCCTAAACACAGATATGGGATACTGTACAACAGGAGCTGGATCAGAGCATTAACAATAAAATATGTTTTATTTAGCCTGGAAGTATGCTAAGAGGCTACCTAAGAGGCCTACCCACTTATGACACAGAGAAGTGGGGGGGAAGAAACCTCACTTGCCAAAGTACATCAACGGATGCCCTTTCCCATTTCAAGATTCTAAAAGCTAAGGGTCTTCTGAAATATGAATATTCACAATACTTTTAGTCTCGGAAACCACCGAACAAAGGCCATTAAACCATCTGTTTCTTACACTTGGTTTAGGCAGTAGAGATGCGTTTATTTATGACATTAACACAGGTGGAAGACTGGAATGCTGAAAAGGTACTTCAAATGACCTCCCCAGCACACTTTTTCATATGAGGCATGTATCTGATGGAAAAAATGCTCAGAGATTTAATGCCAAACTTATAAATACTATAAATGGGTGTCACACAGCAACTATTATGCCTTGCTTTCACAAACATCCTGTTGTGGTGTTCTTCGCACCAGCCTGGGCAGGGCTCTTGAGCTAGTTGAATATCACACATCAGCCTCTGATTTGTTGACATTTATCAAGGGCAGTTTGCCTAACTGCTTGCTGCAACATGCATACCCTCTCCCAGCTGATTCCTGCATGTTGCATACAGAATAGGGGCTTTGTGACTGGGAACCAGTGGACTGACAAGCGAATAGCAAGGAGACTGAGGGGCGGATTGGCATCAGTCCTTGCATTGTGCCAATTTAGACTGCAGGTAAAAGAATCACATTCTTAGATACTCTTCCATGTTTTGAAAAAAAAAACCCAATTATGCAGTGAGGAGAAATAGGTCATTCTCCTTTGCATAGTATTTTTTCATTTCCACAGATTTTTTATTACACAAAGGAATCCTTGAATATTTAATTTCTATACAAAAATGTATATCCTGCCTTTCTGCCTCTACAAGGACCACCAAAGTGGCTAACAGTTTAAAATCATGATAAGTAACTTTATAAAACCACTAGGAATAAAGCCCATTATGGAAATAAATACAACAGGCTCTAGAAAGAGTCTCTGAGTGGGTGCCCTGGCCTTAGGGACTCAGCGTCAATTTGCTGTGGTGACCTCAGCAGGGTATAATGACACAGAATTTAACATTTTCTCCAGGGGAACCGATTTCTACTATCTGGAGAGCAGTTTTAATTCTGAGTGATCTCCAGCCCTCACCAGGAGATTGGCAGCAATGTTCCCCCAGGAAAAAATGGCTGGTTTGGAGGGTGGAGTCTATGGCATTGTACCTGTCTGAGGACCCACCCCTCCTCAAACCCCACCCACTCCAGGCATGCCCATGCGCACACATGCATTTTGAAAAATGACCAGGCAGCGAGCTCCGTGGCTGAGGAACTGCAGTAATGTGGATGCTTGACCACAAGATGTCCCTGTGGGTAACCTGCAGCAGGGTGTGCTATGTCCTGCAACACTTTAAACTGGTACAATTAGAGGTGGTACCATATTGCACCAAGTTGCCAGTGTGACCACAGCCTACATCCCCACCACACCCAAGATGTAATTAAAATGGTGTATTGAGAGATTGCAGAAATCCATTCTCACTAGGGCGCATCCAGTCTCCTGTTGTCAGTCACCACTGATGGTGTTGTTGTCTTCCACACTACCTTGAAGTGGGATGGCCCTTGCTCCTCACTCTTTCCCACAGGGATGACCGAAATGAAATATCCCCTCTGGGTTGATCAGTCTACAGTGATGTGACATCTGTGGTGCTTCTGGAGGAAAATATCCTACATACACAGATAGGAATGTAACAGAAATGTCACCACAGCAACAACTGGATAGTGAGATTACTTAGAGTACCAGACAGGTTGATGTACCCAGACAACAACAGTTGGACTTTACAGAAGGTAGGGTGTCTTGTCTTTACTATGGCTGGAAACAAGACAGGAAGAGACTGATGCATATATTTCAGTTGCATAATGTTGATTTAATAATTCACAGTTCATCCTTGTAAGCATGGCCTACTTTTTAACATACCAGACAACATTTGCATTAAAGGTGTCATGAAAGGATCTGCTGAATTGTCTGCTAGAGCAAGCAGAAACCTCTTTTTAATATTTGCATTACAAATCAACTAAAGCAAGAAGCTTTTCAGGCTTCATGCATGCAGAGTTGCCAACCTCCAGGTGGTACCTGGAGATCGCCCAGAATTACATCTGATCTCCAGATGACAGAAACAAGTTCCCTGAAGGAAATGGCTATTTTGGAGGCTGGATTCTGAAGGCCCTCCCCTCCCCAAATCCCACTCACAAAATCTCCAGGTATTTCCCAGACCAGAGCTAGCAACCTTACCTGCATGACACCAAACCTTATCTCTCTGTATCTATTTATAAAATCAGGGACAGTTCTGGACAGTCTTTTAGGACATGCACTTACCTAGGATTTGCAGAAGAACAGCACTCCTGTCAATTCATACACATAAGAACATAAGAGAAGCCAATGCTGGATCAGGCCAATGGCCCATCCAGTCCAACACTCTGTCATACAGTGGCCAAAAACACCAGGTGCCCATAGAAGGTCCAGCAGTAGGGGGAGGAAGCCCTACCACTGTTGCGCCCCCCAAACACCAAGATTACAGAGCATCACTTGCCCCAGACTGAGAGTCCCTATCTATACTTTGTGGCTATACTTTGTAGCTAACTTATAGACTTCTGTTCCATATGTTTATCTAATTCCCTCTTGAAGCTGTCCATGCTTGAAGTCACCACCACCTCCTGTGGCAGTGAATTCCACATGTTAATAACTCTTTGGGTGAAGAAGTACTTCCTTTAATCTGTTCTAACCCGACTGCTCAGCAATTCATTGAGTGCCCATGAGTTCTTGTATTGTGAGAAAGGGAGAAAAGGACTTTTTTCTCTACCTGCTCTATCTCATGCAGAATCTTATAAACCTCGATCATGTCACCCCTCAGCTGTCACTTCTCCAAGCTAAAGAGCCCTAAACACTACAAACTTCCTTCATAGGGAAAGTGTTCCAACCCTTTTATCATGCTAGTTGCCCTTTTCTGTACTTTTTCCAATGCTATAATATCCTTTTTGAGGTGTGGCGACCAGAACTGTATACAGTACTCCAAATGAGGTCACACCATCGATTTATACAGGGGCATTATGATACTGGCTGATTTGTTTTCAGTTCCCTTCCTAATGATCCCCAGCATAGCGTTGGCCTTTTTCATTGCACTCACACACTGTCTCAACATTTTAATTGAATTATCTACTACAACTCCAAGATCTCTCTCTTGGTCAGTCTCCGCCAGTTCGGACCCCATGAACGTGTATTTATAGTTAGGATTTTTGGCCCCAGTGTGCATCACTTTGCACTTGGCCACATTAAACCCCATTTGCCACGTTGACGCCGACTCGCCCATCCTTGACAGATCCCTTTGGAGTGCCACATAATCCTCCCTGGTTCTCACCACCCTGAACAACTTTGTGTCATCTGCAAATTTAGCCACTTCACTGCTTACTCCCAATTCCAAATCATTAATAAACAAGTTAAAAAGCATCCACTGCCCAACCCAGAAACACGTGGCTGTGCTAACAATTTGCACTCTTGACTGCTTCACACTGATTCATACTTTAAAACCTAAATATGTATATTCAGAAGCAGGTCTCATTTAGCTCATTTAGCTCAATAGAGCTAAGTCCCTTAGCAAGTGAGTTAGGATTTCTGTCTTGGGCAGACATGGTGTAAGCTGTGATTTCATGGATTGCTGCTAGTCACATGACCATACCTTAATATGGCTCACTGGACTCCTCCCCCTCCTTCTCTGGATCCCACATCTATATTGTTTAAATCTTGCTCTGCTTCCTAGGGTTGCCAGCCTCCAGGTGGGGTAGGGTTGCCAAGTCTGGGTGGTAAAATACCTGGAGACTTTGGGGGTGGAGCCAGGAGAGGGGAGGGTTTGGGGAGGGGAGGGGCCTCCACATGGTAGAATGCCATAGAGTCCACCCCCCAAAGCAGCCATTTTCTCAGTTGTAAAAGCAGGAGATCCCCAGGCCCCACCTGGAGGCTGGCAACCCTAAGGTGGGGCCTGGAGATCTCCCACTTTTACAACTGATTTCCAGCTGACAGAGATCAGCTCCCCTGGAGAAAATGGCTGCCCTGAAGAGTGGACTCTATAGCATTGTGCCATGCTGAGGCCCCTCCCCTTCCCAAACCCCACCCTCTCCAGGATCCACCCCCAAAGTATCCAGGTGTTTTCCAACCCAGACCTGGCAACTCTACTGCTTCCTCAAACATGTTTTTCTTTGCCCCAGTGCCTTGAGGTTGTATGGAGAAGACACAAGGGTCTCTCTCCATCTCTGATGTTGTGTGTTCTAGGCCAAACTATCTTTACAACATTTTTACTCATCTGCCAAGAAATCCCAGAACATCTGCTATGGAAACACAGTACTCCAGAGCATCCTGATCTACACTGTAGCACACTAAGGGGTACCACCAGGCCTGCTGGGTCACACCATCACCGAACATGAACAGAAAATGTGCCTTAAAACACAGCTAACACCTCCCTGCAGCCATGAATTGCACAACAAATTTGACACTAGTGATTAAACTTTACAGCTGTTGATCTTTTCACTGAGAAGCTTCTGTGAAACATCCAAGTTAACTCCAGGGTTCTTTTAGACAATGTTTGAAAACCTAGACATATATCTAAGGGCAGGCATCTAAAATGGAATAGCTGTTTCTCATGTTTATTACAAAGGCTGATTTTACATCTGACTTTCCCGCTGGAATCATTCTAGTTCCAAAAAAACCTGCCCATACCTCTGTGCGGTGTGAAACCGTGCTGCCACTGAAATGTCCATATCTACTAATTGCCCTCCTGTGGTCAAGCTAGTATAATACCGCTTTATTCTGCTTTAAACAATTGTGGTTTCTTAGTGCACTTAAACCCCGTGGAGTGAAATTTCACACCACTGTGAAATCAGCACAGGAAAAGACAGCAGTCAAACTACTTTAGAGGGGAGGTGTAAAATCAGCCTAAATGTTAGGATTACAGGTCATATGTAACCAGCCAACAGCAAATAATATAAACAATTTCATTTTTAAATAAGGTTAATAAGTTAGAATCGTATTGCTCTCCAGATTTCTTGCTTTATAGAAATAGTGTGTGGACAACCATCTATCTAATTCAGTTTCTTTTAAAAGTCCCTAGTTAACATTCACCCATAAACAATTTAATGTTGAGTTTTCTCAGACATACTATAATAATTCTACATGCTGATGGCTTTTAAATGTTAACCAGTTTTTCTCTTTGTATTTTGGATGCTGCATTAATTTTCTTAAAAATGTATTCAGGATGTGTGATACAAACAATATGAGGCATATGTTCTTCCACTAAGCCCCTGCCTCCACTCTAAATGTTGGAAAATGTGGAAACTTCTCAAAGGTCCATCCATTTTCACAAGAGTTCACAGGTCCTGTGGTAAATTATTTCCTTTTTGAACTGGAAGATACTTTTACAAACATGTTTACAATCTCTCTGTGTTGGCTTTTGGACCTTTATCCACCTTGTGCTTGTTGGACCTTATGCAACAAAACTGTTTCTTTCGTAAAACTGCAGAAGTCAATGATGTTACACCAGAGATGAGTTTGACAGCAGCTCTTCAGGTTTTCATTTGTGTAAGAACAAAGTCCACTGCATACTTCACAGCAGTTACAAAATGTTGACCTAAATGCTGGCCACTTTGATAGTCTCTGACGTTAAATATATAAAGATTAAATACACCTTTGTCTGGCTCCATGTTTTGTAGCAGCTATGTTTGTTTTAACAAATGCGACAGTGTTAATGTCTGTGAGCATTCCCAGGTTTCTACTGAACTAGTTAAACAGTGACCATGGCTGCGGTCAGACGTGCCATTTGGTGTGGAGGGGAAGTGAGCCCACTTCCCCAGGTTGAAATTGACATGGTGTTGTGCGATCACACATACTTTGTAGCTGTGGGCTCAACCTGTCACTGCCTGATCAGATGGCACATTCAGCAGATTGGGGGGGGGGGTTGCCTTTTGTTTCCCATGTGCATAAATGAGGAATCGCACCTCCACACTGAGAGTTCCCCATGGAGTATGCAGTTATGCACATACTGCTGAATGAGCGGGGAGGGAAACGGCACCAAGTCAGGATGGAATGGGCAGACCATCCCAATGGCTTGAGTGTGTGCTTGAGTGATCAGACAGGGGAAAGTCTGTCTGTAGCCTGTCGACAAGCATCAGTACCAGACTTTTCCTGGTGTCTTTTAACTCCACTTCCGTGGTGGGGCAGCATGGGGTGCTGATGGCTGTGGGACTTTTCCCAGATGATGCTGTCTGATCATGCCCTTTAGATCCGTCAGGTATTCGCAGCTGAGTTGGATATAAAGGCATGTCTGACCACAGCCCATGTGTATCTATTTCTAAACAATATATGCTCATTTCTATAGATATATTTCTTAAATGCTTTTTAAACAACAAAATGTATCCACAATAAAAAATGAAACACCATTGACTGTTTTAATCATAAACAATGTTGCCTTTGAAGATAATTGTGACTGTTTACCCTTTTAATCTGCAACTCAAGACTAGTGACTTTATTTAGCCTGAAACTAATCCCACAAAGGCCCAAGAGATTGCCATCTGTATTGCCCTAGGTTCATTATTTTCATACACTATATAATTGACCAACAGGAAACATATCACTGCCCAATCTGGAGGTGGAAATGCCTTGGAAACGATGCATCAGAGAAATCAGCAAAGAGACAAAACAGAAGGGTTTGAAATTTTTTTTACATCAAAAAAGGAATGCTCCCTTCAGCATTATTTTTGTATTTGGTTTGGTGCTGCAGATCCTAGTTAACTGCATTGCCAAGCTTTACTGCCTGCAGTACAATGGACAGTTGTGTTACCTGAAGAGTTTAGGGTCTTTGAGGAGATATTTTGGCTAACTAGGGATTGCTTAGGAGTGTGGTTTAAAAGACAGCCTCATCCTTCAAATTCAAGAAGAAGAAGAAGAGGAGGAGAGATTGGATTTATACCCTGCCGTTCACTACCCAAGGGAGTCTCAGAGTGGCACAACAGACACCCTGTGAGATAGGTGGGGCTGAGAGAGCTCTGACAGAAACTGCTCTTTTTCCAAGAACAGCTGTGCCAAAACTATGGCTTGCCCAGGGTCATCCAGCAGATACAAGTGGAAGAGTGGGGAATCAAACCCGGTTCTCCCAGATTAGAGTCCGCACACTTAACCACTACACTGAACTGGCAAATTCAAGCAGGGGCCTTTGAATAAAGAACTAATAGAACAAATCAGATGGCTACAAAAAAATCACAAGTAATTCAGTTATTAATCTATGCAACAGATGGCAGTAGAGACTATGTAATAGCTAGCCCATTTCAGATTACGAAATAAAAAAAAATACCTCACACAATTTTAACAGGTATTCTCAAAGTAAGAAGATGCTGTAGGTAGCTGCATTAGTCCAAAGCAAAATCATTTTGCCATTTTGGTTGGTCTAACAAAAGATATTTCTTGGGTGTTTTTTAAAAAAATACCAATCAAAAAAACATTACCAGTCAAAAACATTACTTTGGCAGCAGTTGCCTTCACAGCACAAGGATCTTCACTGCAGGACTGAAGGTAAGCTGTGTATATGCAAGGAAATATTTTTAAACAGCAGGTTCATTTCAAAATGCATCCTGTTAGGCAGAAATGTTGAAGAGCTACTCCTGGAGCCAGGAGAAGGTGGGGTTTGGGGAGGGGAGGGGCCTCAGCATGGTACAGTGCCATAGAGTCCACCCTTCAAAGCAGCCATTTTCTCCAGGAGAGCTGATCTCTGTCAGCTGGAGATCAGTTGTAAAAGCGGGAGATCCCCAGGCCCCACCTGGAGGCTGGCAACCCTATTGATGGTTGGGATTGGTATGCATGTAAATGTGGATTGGTTGGAAGCCATCTGCTCATATAAGGCCATACAAGACCCAAAATTGTAACAGGAACTTATTTAGGAAGCAAATCCATGTACCCTTTGGATAATCTCTTTTTAATCTATTAGACTTGTTTTTCTTTGTATGTGAAAGTTAACTAGAAGGGATACTCATTTAAAGTGGCCTTTCTTCACTAGCAGCTAAAGAGACAGGGTCAATATTTTTGCATACACAGAGGCTCTCGGGGAAGCAGAAATTGTAAATTAAAAAACAGAAGGCCTGGTAAGGACAGAGTCCGTACATTGTCCTCAGAATGTTTGCAGCAGTCGAGAATCCGTTAAAGGGAGAAAAGAAGCCTACAAGGAAGTCTGGAAGTGACTGAGCCAGAAGGGGAATTTTCCAGTCATTTATCCTTCTTCTCCATCTGATTCTTCAGTCCCCCAACCTGTATATATATTATTTATTCTCAGGGGTCCTTTCATAGAAAAAGAGGTGCAGGACCTCATTAGCATAACTCATTAGCATATGCCCCGTCCCCTGACATCACCAGAAGTGTGTGAAGAAGGGAATGTCAGTTTCAGCCCCATTATATCCTATGGGCCATTGAAATCAATGGCAAAAACTCATAGGGTATATGAGGGGCTGGAGGAAAGGGGGTTTGAGGGAGAGGCTCCAAACATGCAGGGTAGCTGCTGGGGCCTCTCCTCGAAATACCCACTAAGTTTCAAGAAGGTTGGACCACGGGGTCCAATTCTATGGGCCCCCAAACAGATTGTCCCATCCCCTCCATTGTTCTCTATGGAGGGAAAAAATGTTAACTTTTTTCCTACCATAGAGAACAATGGAGGGAAAGGGGGCAACCTGTTTGGGGGCCTGTAGAATTGGACCCCCCTGGTCCAATCTTCTTGAAACTTGGTGGGCATTTCGAGGAGAGGTCCCAGCAGCTACCCTGCAAGTTTGGAGCCTCTCCCTCAAACCCCCTCCCCTCCAGTGGCTTTTAAAGTTGCTGCCGAATTTCGTCGGCAATTCGGCAGCGAGCTGAATCAGATTAGAGAATCTGATTCAGCCCGTGGCTGCCCTACTGGCCAGGGGCGTAGACTTTATAAATCCCCGGGGGGGGGCAGGGGCTCTCTCATGTGCGCGCGCTTTGCGCGCGCGCACGGGACCATGTCCCCACAGCTCCCCCCCGGCCCCAGGGAGGCAGATCCGCACTCACCTCGCGCTCGCCTTTGCTTGGGGCGCAGTCGCGAAGCGTGGGAGCATGTCGCCGAGCCCGGCCGTCGTCCTCTGCCATGGGGCGATCTTCTCCCCGTTCCTGCTGGCGTCGGAGTGCCCTGACTGGTCACAGCGCACAGCCCTGCTTGCCGGCAGCCCTGCTTGCCGGCAGCTTCTTGCCAGACCTCCGCATTTGCGTTCTCCGGCCCGGCGGCAGCGACGTTGCTGGACTCCACTGGCCCGACGAAGCCTCGCAGCGGCAGGGCAGCTTCCCAGCCGTGAGGTTCAACCCGCTCTCCGGTGGCCTGGAGGAGGCCCCCGGCGGCCTGGAGTGCCATCACGCGGAACTCCTGGTGCTGGTCCCCTGCCGCCCCTTCCAGCGCGCCTTCGCCAAGGTCTTCGGGGCCTTGGGTCAGTGGCGCTTCGGGGGGGAGGAGGAGGAGGCGGCCCGGGAGGAAAAGGCCGGGTCCCCGCTCGGCGACGAGCTGCGTTTCCTGCTTTGGTTCGCTTTGCTGAGGCTCCTGGACGGCAGCCTTGGCGGGGTGGGTGCTGTGAGCTGCGCGCCGGCCACGCTCCCTTTTGCCGGGGGTGGCTGAGCCCCCCCCGGGAAATTTCGGGGGAGGCTTGAGCCCTCGAGCCCCCCCGTAGTTGACGCCCATGCTACTGGCCAGTCCTTGCCCCGGCCCCAACGGAGCCCTGCTTATTCTTAAAAGATATGCTACCCAAAATGCTTAAAATGTTAATATCAGCACAATGGTTTATAGGATTTGGCTGCCTCATTAATTACAGCTTTCATTAATAACCAGGGTGGAAAATGATTGGTGATTACCTTGATCTGACCTGGATGGCCCAAGCTAACCCAGTCTCATCAGATCTCAGAAGCTAAACAGGGTTGGCCCTAGTTAGTATTTGGGTGAGAGACAGGGTTATCATTCCTGAGGTGGAGGTGGGGGATCCCCTACTTTTAGGGCTCCTGCCTGCCAGTGGCCAGCTAGCCAGCAGGAGGAAATTCTCCCCCACCCCCCAAACAGCAACATCATGCACAATGCGCTGGTGTCACCTGGAAATGACGTAGGTGCGTCAGTGACATTGGGGGGTTGATGCTCTCGTTTTGGGGCAAAACTCAATGGTTTGAGGGTGATTTTACCATAGAGTTTTGCCCAAAAACCAGAGTGTTGCCCCCAATGTAACCAGCATGCCTAGGTCCCTTCTGGGTGATGTATGCATGTCACACGACATCCCCGACCATTCCTGGAACACCCCCCCCCCCCATCTCCCCCACTGGCACAATGATCAGTCCTGGTGATCCTAATGGGAGACCACCACGGAAGTCCAAGGTCTCTATGCAGAGGAAGGAAATGGCAAACCATCTCTGTTAGTCTCTTGCCTTGAAAGCCCCATGGGGTAGCCATCAGTTGGCTGCAACTTGACAGCGCTTTACACACACACCTTGTCGCCATAAGTTGGCTGAGACTTGATGGTACTTTACACAAACATCTTGATCTAGTCTCACACCTGGCTGTTGTTCAGACATTACATTTCTTTCTGACAGTTTGTTCCTTTTTTTTTTTGCATGGGGGCAAGCAGATTAATTCTGATTTTTCTGAACTGTGATAACTTTTGTCCCCAAATAAAGGTATTGTTTTACAAGATAACTGCTGCTCTTGGCTGGCATTATCTTCTTTCTGTTTGGAAAGGAGTTGGGGTCACTATTGACACTCCCTTCTCCAGTACCCCTGGCACATAAAACATCAAAATTGGTTTAATTTTCTTATTAACCCTTTGGGGGGGGGGGGTTATGGTAGACAAGTATCAGAATAAGCAGTGTCCCACTGTCTTTCACCATGGGCTAATAAAAGGAGAGGGAGAAAGGGAGCTTTCCATGCTTCCCTTCCTTTACCCTGCCCTTGTGAATGCTAGGACTGAGCTAACCCCTTCAAGACTAACCCCCTCTGTAAACTGTTTCATAAAATCTTGAGCTTTCCATTTGGGAGGAGGCAAAGTGGTGGCTGCTGCTTCCCCATTTTAGTTGTTCTTTGTTGTGAAGTTGATTTATATAGATGAGTAAACAGCACCCTATATATATAATTCCCTTATTCATTCATTCATTTATTTGTTGAGATTTCTATCCCACCCTCCCGGCTGAGGCCAGCTCAGGGCGCCTTACAATTTATAAAATCAGCAGCATATGACACAATAAAATACAATGGAAAAATTCAGTATAAAACCACAATTAAAATTAGTAAAGTGCTAGTCCTTATCGTGTCATTATCGCATCAACTCCATACAACTTCAGAGCTAATCATTGTGATGTCAGCTCCATTTAGTTTCAGATGTCATAGGGAGCTAGTATCATAAACTTATTCAGCTTCAGATGTCATAGAAGATATATCAGATGTCATAGAGGAGGGGGATTGGCTCAGGCGGGAGTTAGGAACCAGCAGGTCAGGGCTCTTGTCATGAGTTAGTAGTCATGGTGGTGGTAACAGTAGTGGTGGCTCCAAAGGCCTGGCGGAAGAGTTCCATTTTACAGGCCCTGCAGAACTGTAAAAGGTCCCGCAGGACCCTGATATCCCCTAGGAGCTCATTCCACCAGAATGGAGCTGCCACTGAAAAGGCCCTGGCCCTAGTGGTTGCCAGTCTGGCCTCCTTAATACTCAGGAGAGCTGGTCGGCTCTGGGTCCCTGACCACAGTGCTCTCTGGGGTACATATGGGGAAAGACAGTCTCTCAGGTAAGCAGGTCCCTGGCCATAAAGGGCTTTAAAGGTAAGAACCAGCACCTTGAAGTGAATCTGGTATGCTATAGGCAGCCAGTGCAGTGCCTTCAGCACAGGGTGAATGTGCTCCCGCCTTGGGAGTCCCATCAACAGCCTGGCTGTGGCATTTTGCACCAACTGCAGCTTCCGGATTTGAGACATGGGCAGCCCATGTAGAGGGCATTACAGTAATCCAATCTTGAGGTGACCATCACATAGATCACTGTCACCAAGTCACTGCATTCGAGGAAGGGAACCAACTGCCTGATCAGCCGAAGATGATAAAAGGCTGACTTAGCAGTGGCTGCTACCTGGGCCTCCATTGTTAAGGAGGCATCCAGGAGCACTCCCAAACTCCTAACCTCCAGCGCTGGCACCAATGATGTCCCATCGAAGGTCAAAAGCAGGATCCCTACCCTTGGACTGCCCCGACTCAGGCACAGGACCTCCGTCTTCGTTGGATTCAATTTCATCCAGCTCAGCCTAAGCCAACCAGCCATGGCTTGTAACACCTGGTCTAGATCTTCCGGTTTGGAGTCGGACCAGCTGTCCAGCAACAGACAGAGCGGGGTGTCATCCACATACTGGTAATAACCCATGCCTCCGGGCAATCTGGGCAAGAGGGTGCATATAGATGTTAAAAAGCATAGGGGACAACACTGCCCCTTGAGGCACTCCACATTCCAGTGGGTGCCTTCGGGACAGCTGATCCTCCAGTGCCACTCTTTGTCCCTGACTTTGGAGAAAGGAAACAAGCCACTGCAAGTCCCTGGGTTCCAATGTCGGGGAGGCAGTGGGTCAGTAGCTGATGGTCGACCATGTCAAACGCAGCTGACGGGTCTAACAGCAATAGCACTGCCGTTCTGCCCCAATCCAGATGCCTCCAGAGGTAGTCTGTGAGGGCAACCAGTGCCGTCTCCGTCCCATAACCTGGGCAAAAGTATTGGCCATTTCTAGCTCTCCCATTGGCTGTGCAGTGTGCTCCATCAGCCATTGGCCCATCAACTGCCACTCAAGAGTACTCACATGCCATTGGCTGGGTGCTGGGTCTGCTCCTCTCCCCCACCCACTGTCAGTTTGGCCACTTTCCTGGCAGAATAAACTGCAAAAATGGCTCTCTCCTGCTTAGCTCCACCATGGCTGGCTGTCTACTGAGGTGGGCCAGTGGCCATCAAACCATTCTCTTCAACCTCCTTCTGTGTGGCTGACTTTCCCTGAGTTGCCAATCTCCAGGTTGGACCTGGAGATCTCCCACTGTTACAATTTATCTCCAGATGACAGAGATCAGTTCCCCTGGAGAATATGGCTGCTTTGGAGGGTAGACCCTATGGCATTATACCCTGCTGAGTCCTTGCCCTTCCTAAATGCTGCCCTCCACAGGATCCACCCCCAAATATCCAGGTATTTCCCTACTCAGAGCTGGCAACCCTACTTTCTGCCCAGTGCCTGTTGCTAGGCAACCAAGCTTGGTTCTGTCAGTAAAAGGCAGGGGGAGGAGACCCTTTTCACACCTATTTTGGCCTTTGGGAGAAAACTCATTGGGGCCAGTCCTGACTAGGGTTGCCATCTCCAGGCTGGGAAACTCCTGGAAATTTTTGCGGTGGAGTCTACAGAAGTCAGAGTTTAGGGAGGGGAGTGGCCTCAGCTGAACAGAATGCCATAGAGGCCACCCTCCAAAGCAGTTATTTTCTCCAGGGGGAGAGATCTATTGTCTGGAGTTCAGTTGTGATACCAGGAGATACCACAGCCAGTGTGGCATAGCAGTTAGCGCTTCAGAGCAGCGTCTGCCAGACCCAGGTTCTTACTGTGGAAGCTGAGTGGGAGATTTTGGACCAGTCCAAGACAAAGCACTGAAAATGACACAGATAACAGTTGTACTATTCTTTCCAGTATTGCATGCTGGACCTTCCTCCATCTGTGCTCCAGCAGCTCTGGATATGGAGGATGAGAGGTGGGTGGTGGGACACTGTCTGATCCTGAATCATAGGCCTGGACAGCTCGGACACTACTATCGGATGATAGCGCCTTATTTGGCAGAGTAGCAGTAACTTCTGGTGACAGGTTGTCTGTAGTTTACTGTGGGCTGGGACTTGCTTCAGCTACTCCTTCCCCTTCCACCGAGCCCTCTGCCTCATCAGGGCAGACTGTGCCTGGCTGATCCACAACAACCACCGCCCCTAGTTTGTCCCTGGCTACACCTAAACACTAGAATTTTTGAAAATAAAAGCTGGAGATTCTAGTAACATCTAGGCCAAATTTATCTGGAAAACATGCCTAATTAGAGATAAAATATAGGAGTGTTATAGGCTGTGGCCTACACAAATAAAAGCCTTCGAAAATTTTAGGCAGATGTGATCTGAGCCAAGGGTTATTGCAGACAAAGCTCTATGGTATACTTGAGTTGTTAATGTAATAGGGTGCTCTGAGTGACCTTTCTGATCTTTGCTAGTATGCATACAACTGTGCATTTTGTAATTTCAGTTGTTAAATTGTTTATCCCTTGGAGCTACTCTAGTCTTTTGTGATACCACTAGCATTACCTTGTAACCTTACCCAAGGGCACAGGCAGCCATTTTTGCACACTGACAGATTTATAGAAAAACCTATTACAGTAAGTAGCTGAACAAGTACATAAAACAATTCCAACACCTTTGACCTACATTCTTGAGCAAGTGTTACAGTTCAGTTAATGCCTATCCACTTTCCAAGCAGGTTATTTAGAAGATATGTTACTATGGTAACACCTAAATTATGAACAATAATTGACAGTTGCATGAAACAAAGATTAAATATTTATTTTTGTATGTGCAATCAAACATTCTTGAAGAAAATATGCATGTTCAGACATGCAAGTTCAGAACATAGCATCAAACAATGTATATTGTGTATACCAGGGGTGGCCAAACTTGCTTAACATAAGAACCACAGACTGCCAAAAATAAAAACAAAAGAGGTAAAAACAGATATTGATAATAATATTTATTTGTCCAGTGATATTTGTAGGCTTGGGGGGGGGGGGGCTTTGAGAACACATTTAAAGTTGCTTTCTTTCTCTGCTCCCCCTGCCTCAGGCCTACCCAGGAAGGGGAACACTGGCTGGGGAAGGGAAGACTGATTGGGGAGGCATGCCTCCCCTTCACTTCCCCAACTACCCTTCTGGGAGCCACACAATATGTGTGAAAGAGCCGCATGTGGCTCCCGAGCCACAGTTTGGCCACCCCTGGTGTATACTGTATGATGAGGGCAAGGGAGCATCACTGCCACAAAAGTTAGTCACACTGAAGTCCCAGTGAAAGCAACTGAATAAGACACCCTTGACAAACAGTAATATGACTAATTCCAACAGAAGTTAGATGCAACTAATTTTTGTTCAAGTGTACCAATTTCTTTACATATTAAAATATTTTAGCCCAACTTTGCACAAGCTCAAAGCATCTTCCCAATGAACATCCACATACAATAAAATGGGCCAAACTTATATACTACCCAGAGTTGCCAGATCCTATCTTGTCACCAGGAGGGGGGCTTTGGGGAGCATTCCAGGAGGGAGTGGGGACATCCCCAATGCAATGACATCATACATAACTGATGTCATCACATTGGGGACGCAGCCCCTTGGAAGGTGCTGGCAGTGCCCTCTGGCAAAAATCATTTAACTTTAAGTGATTTTTTCAAATAGGTGCCACACAAGCCTGAACTCCAAGCAGCAAATTTGCCATTTGGAATTCAGGCATGGGTGGTCCCCACTCGCAAAAAAATATTTACAGGGAACCTTCCTAAATGTATTTTTAGAAAATACAGCAGAAATGTTTAAATAATGCTTTAATAGATGTAAATATATATTTTATTCTCTCTTCTTATAATCCTTTACCTACCTATTTTAGGTATTACCTTTCCCATCAATATATTTACTTTTTAAATATAGTTCCAATTTTATTGCATTACAAAGTCCCTTAAACAGTCCCACCTACTATAAACATTACCTGTATATTTTATACTGATCTTCTTTAGGAAAAGAAAAACAAATTCAAACAAATAGATTTTCCATTTTTTCTTGGACTCTCTCACTTTAACCCTTTGCATACCAGGAAAACTAGCAAGTACACTCTTGCTGCAGGAGTAGAGGAAAACACTTCCTATGATTTCATTTCAGTCAAAGGGTTAGGGTGAGTGATTATGGATTCCTAGAGAAGATTCTAGTCATTGCAAAAGCCCTGAGATAGGCGCTTGGGCGCAGCAGCCAGATCAGCGAGTTTACATTACCAGCGCCACTTGATGCGCAGCTTATTTGCGTCCACACTGCCAGGAAGTGTGCACCCAGACTGCTTGACACTGGTTTCACCAGGTACCTGTTTAATACAGGATGACAGAGCTTCAGGACCGGGTGAGTACAGCACGGCAACGCTGGGCAGCTGCGGATGAAAAGCGGACCTATATCAGGCCAAAATGCCAGTCTGTCCTCAGCCTATTGCTACCACAAACCCTAATCCTGACTTCATCCAAGTTTCTTGTAATTTTATTAAAACTGTGACAAAATTGTTGTAGCATATCAATAAATATAGGGCTATTCCTCATTGTCATCAACACAACATCACTGCCACCCACAGCTGGTTGGGTAGAACTCAATGTGAATATTTTAGTTATGTACTTGAAGTGTATTTTGATATACACATAAATAGTCTGGTTAGGCAGTGTCATGAAAAGGCAATTATGCTCCTCAGAAAAGGTAAATAAAAGTCCTCTTGGGGCATGAGGCTGCATAGGGGAAAGGAGGCATGGGCTGTATAGTGTAAAGCAGGGGTGTCAAACCTGCGGCCTGGGGGCTAGATGAGGCCCCCGGAGGGCTTCTATCAGGCCCACAGTGGAACTGACTGTCTTTTGCTTCTTCTTTCAGTTCTGCGGCTGCTGCTGCATCGTCGTAGGTTTGCTGCTTACAGATACACACCTGAACAGCATACTCAAAATTGCAACAGCACAGACATTTTGATGCAATGATTCTGAGCGAGAGGTGTCAGTTATCAGAGACTGTTAAATAAACAAAATATTGCAAGAGTGCTAATGTTTTAAGCATGTTTTTATTTTAAGTAAATAAGTAAGTAAACTTTGTGTCTGTGTCCTTTATAAAGTTTATATCTCCGCTACCTGGCATTACATTTTATGACACACATGGTCCGGCCCAACCAGGTCTCATTTAAGTCAGATCCGGCCCTCATGACAAATGAGTTCGACACCCCTTGCGTTGAGGCTTGCATCAGGCTGCATGCAGGGTAGGGTCCCATCCCCAAATAAACTGGGCCAGAAGTCCTTTACTATCTTTGTAGCGCATTTTTTGCTTTGTCAATTTCTTACAAACACAGTCACACCAAACATCTGGAAATTACTTTACTTTTCACATACATCCTTACTCTCGGCACACATGAGCTCTCTCCAGACCAGCACTACCTGAGCTCCTCTCACTCCCAGGCTGTCTCCCAGTTCCTTTGCACCACAATCTTAAGTGCTCTCCTCAATAAACTGGCACCACCCCTTTTCCCCAGGGGCAGTCATTTCCATTCCAACACTCTTAATTCCAGAAGTATCTTTTCTCCTCTAACTGCTGCTGCATGAATCAGCCGCCCCTTCCAGCCATTAGCATTCCTAGCCACACCCTGCCAACAGGGCAGCAACTCACTTCTACCGTGGTAAACCCTCTACCTGCATTGCTTCCCCCCTCTCCTGACCCAACTGTGTGCCCTTGCCCTCTGACCTGCCACACCCCTCTTAAAAGTACCCTTACTCTTAGGAATACAGTTTAAGAAGCACTGCCTAAGCCTTTTCTGTTGTTATGTAAGAGCCTCCCAGAAATGATGAGGCAGACATCTACTCTTGGGGTCTTCCAGCAAGTCTGAAAAAGCCAGTACTGTATACTAGTTAGAATGTTAGTCTAGGATCTAGAAGATTCTGGCTTTGAATCTCCATTCAGCCATGGAAACTTGCTGGGTGACTTTGAGCTAGTAACTATGTCTCAGGCTAACCTACCTCACAAGGTTGTTCTGAAAGAATGGACAAAAGGAGGTCCCCTTTGGAGAGAAAAGTGGCATATAAAAAGGACTAAAACAAAAGAAAACAAAAAGCTAACCCAACTAATTTCTCCCCAAGTTCTCATTATTCCATTATTATGTTCTCGAAGGCTTTCACGGCCAGAGTTCATTATTTGTTGTAGATTTTCAAGGCTGTATATCCGTGGTCTTGGTATTGTAGTACCTGACGTTTCACCAGCAGCTGTGACTGGCATCCTCAGAGGTATATAACACAGAAAGATGGAGAATGTGAGTCAATCTGTGTCAGTGTGAGAAGAAAAATGGTAGGCAGGTAATTAATATCTACTCAGGAAGGTGGGGTAGGGCTGAGTCTAGGGCTGCCAAGTCCCCCGGTAGGGCGGGGGAAACACCGATTTTTAGTGCTTACCTCCCGCTTTTCCAAAGTTGGCCACCGGGGGGACAAAATGGCTGCCTTAAAAGGGAAATGTCTGCAGAGAGCCTGCCCTGCAGTAAAAAGCCTCGCCAGACATTTCCCCTTTAAGAAGTCAGCAAGAGAGCTTCTTCCACAGCAAGAGAGGTCCGCCCAGAGGGACTGAAGGAGCTGCTTTTGCATGTGGCTGGCAAGGTGAGTTTCTCTTCCAGCTCTTTTCATTCTCTCTCCCTCTTTCTTTTTTCTGTCTGTCTGTCTCTCTCTCTCTTGAACTTCTGAGACTCTCACAACTTTCCCCGCATGCCTCCCGTGGCTTCATCAGGCAATTGACTAGGCACCTAAACGTACAAACACTAACTCGCCCTATAGTCAACGAGAAGGCGGGTTTTCCGGCGTTGGTTGCTAAGACAAACACGTTTCTCTCCTTAACAACCACTGGGAAGCTGGCATCTGGGGGTACTGGGTCGAGGTGACGCAGGTGAGAGAGAAAGAGCATGGTTTTCGGTTACCGCGCGTGGGCAAGACCGCGTCGCGTTACTTTCTCTGGCCCCCTGGAGTAGAGCCTGGCCGGCTCCCGCTGGCCGGAGACCCCTCAGTGCACTTCCTCGCCCCCGTTGAGAGGCCAGCACTCTCGCCGCCCTTTCTCTCGGTGCTTCTGGTCCCCTCACTTGACTGTCCCGGAGCAGCCCGTGCAGATTCTGCCTTTGCCTTGGGGGGGGGGGCGGTCGGGCTGGGGTATGATCAGCCCACCTCACAGTCCGTGCCCGCCACACACTGTTGTTTGACACGGCGATCGTCGCTCCTGGGGAAGCCTCGTTCGCTGAAGGGGCCCAGGGCCGATCCTGCCATGACTGCTGTGATCCAAGTCAACTCTCCTCTGTGCCTTCTTGATGGACCAATGGCCTGATTCAGTATTAGGAAACTTCATGAGTTCATGTGTCAGCATGTGGAAGCAACATCACAGGATGTGACATCACAAAATGATGTCACTTCCTTTCTCCTGGCTCCACCCCCAAAGTCTCCTGGCTCCACCCCCAAAGTCCCCAGATATTTCCCAAGTTGGACTTGGCAGCCCTAGCTGAGTCATCATCTTGTGGGAGTTTCCCAGGCTGTGACATGCTAATGGAGGACCTTTCCTGAGGAGGTTCTTTTGCATATGGATTAGCTGTTGAAATTTTAATCTTATCTGTAGTGCTGTTGTAAGATGTATAGCATTTTGTGTTTTTCAGGACTGGAAACCATGCCCTATTTATTTTTAAACTCTCTTCTTTCCTGTTGAAATTGTGTTCATGTTTATGAATTTCAATGGCTTCCCTGTGTAATCTGACATGGTAATTGGATGTGTTATCCAGCATTTCAGTGTCTTGGATACTGTGTCCTGTTTGAGTTAGGCTATGTCTGGCCACTGCTGATTTTTCAGGCTGGCCAAGTCTGCAGTGTCTTTCATATTCTTTTATTCTTGTCTGGATGCTACCAATGTAAACTTGTCCACAACTGCAGAGTATGCGGTATAGTCCTGCAGAAATGAGGGGGGCTCTTCTGTCTTTTGCCGATCGCAGCATCTGTTGTATTTTTCTAGTGGGTCTGAATACTGTTTGTAGGTTGTGTTTTTTTTATAAATTTTCCCATCTGATCAGTGATTCCTTTGATATATGGCAAAAACACTTCCTGTGGGAGACTGTTTTTCCTCAGTTGTTTAACCTTTGGTTTAATCGCTGTTCTGATTTCATTCTTGGAATAGCCATTTGCTTGAAGTGATTGGTTTCGATGATTTAGTTCATTGTTGAGAAAGTGCGGTCCACATATCCGTCTTGCACGGTCTACTAATGTTTTGATTATGCCTCTTTTTTGCTGAGGGTGGTGATTGGAGTTTTTGTGTAAATAACAATCTGTGTGGGCTGGTTTTCTGTAGATCTTGTGTCCTAATTGAAAGTTAGCTTTGCAGATGACCATGATATCTAGAAATGGGAGTTTTCCCTCGATTTCTTTTTCTGTGTTATACCTCTGAGGATGCCAGTCACAGCTGCTGGTGAAACATCCAGTACTACAATGCCAAGACCACGGCCATATAGCCCGGAAAATCTACAAATAACTAATATTCCATTAAAAAGCTCCATTTAACTGAATCTTGGAGCCAGTATAGAAAGCAACTGATTTAGTGAATTCATCTATCACCAATGAATGGGGTAAAGTTAAGTTTACATAAAAACAAGCAATGATAACTTCATGCATATTTATTTTTGTATCATACAACGAAATGTTATGGTCCAAAATGATAAGCTTTGTGCTTACACTGACAAATTCTGACACACTACAATAAAATCACTGATAAAACTGTAGGCATCACCACGATGACATTTCTAAGTGCCATGGTAACCTGGAACCTGGGATTTGTTGAGCCCCGTGCTAGGGACCCATCTGAACAAATTTTCCTTAAGAATAACCTGAACTTTTCCCCTAGTCCAGGCTTCATCACAACTGTAATTTCCTCCAACAATGATTGTGGGCAATCACACAATTCCCCCAAAATGTCACCTGTACTATTCTGTAACAGCACAGTAAAACAATAAGCCTCCTTATTACAAATATAAGGGTTTTTTTTTAAAAAAAAGGTAAAGGATACATTCCTGGAGATAGGGTGGACTGGGTTTTTGTGTTCCATCCATGTGCCCAGGATATCATCAAATAACCCTACAAAAATCCTACAAAATAAGGCAATGTGTTTATAAATCTCCTTTCTCAATAGTTTGTCACACTCTAGCATGGCAAACAGATCCAAAGAACATGACTTAGTTATCAATGATTTGTTGTTGTTTTAAAATAATCTGGTTGCAGATAGCAGAGAGAGTAAAACCTGCTTCCCCCGATACTGAATGCCGCCTCTGATTGAAGCCGCCACCCCCCACCCCGAATATGGTAGTTGTGCGTCTAAGCGGGAATTCTCAGCAAGCCGCCGTGTCTGAACTTCATTGATTATGTATGATATGTGACGCCCTCAGAGTTCTCTGGAAAAAGCTAATGGTGACTATCGACGTGTTGTAACAATTGCAATCCCAGGGCTGCCGGAGGGGAGAGCCCGTTTTCACCATGTTTCCTTCTGAAACTCGGGCCCCTTCCCCGTGACCGACAGGCCCAACAGAGGAATTAAACGTCATGCAGGGCAAGTTTCCTCTGCTTCCCACAAGTGCAGTCGCTTAAAGGAACACTTGGGATGCCGCTGGCCCCGCCGCTGCAACTCTCCACGAGAAGAGAGTGCTGAGATCCCCCCTCCTGCAGAACTACTGCAAAGACACCCACCAGCGGCAGCCCTGTCTCTTGAGACCACTGGCTGTCCGCGTCCCGCAAGACAGTTCCCCGCTCCCTCCCTTTAGCCTTCAAGAAGGCAGATCACTCAGTACGGAACGGGCAACGGGGCGGGCGTGATCAGAAGAGAAAAAAAAAAGAAAGGCTGGAACAACCGTCCTCGCTGCCTCCTTTCCGCCCAGCCCCGCCCACGTGCTCCGGCCCTGCCCAAAGCGCGCCCCTGCCGCGCCCCTCATGCGCTCTCGCTCCACCCAGCCGCACTCTGCACCGGCAATGCAACGATCTCTAGTCCATTAATCCCGCGCGGCTCTTCCCCCTTCTCTTTGGCCGGCGCCCCTCCTGCAGCTCGCGCAGCCAATCCGGAACCAGCCGGTACCAGCGGCACTCCCGAGGGCTGCACTGCGCGCGGAGCACACACGCTCTCTCGCGCGGCTCCCTTCCCTCTCTTTCTTTCGCAGACGGACGCCTGTGGAGGACCCCCCGCCCCTCCCGCCCCGTGCTTCCCCTCGAACGGTAAGTGAGGCTTAGGTTCCCCCTCACCTTCGTCTCCTCCGCGGCTCTTCTGCCCCTGGAGAGTGCAGGAGGAGCCCCGCGACAGCTCGTGGAGGGGGGGGGGGGAGAGAGAGAAAGGAGTGTTATGTGATGGGCTGTGACAGGTGACGGGGGCGCCGAGAGCGATCTTTGCTGTCAGGGTGACGGGGTGTCCAGGGGAATTTTCTCCCTCCGCGAGTGCTGCCTTTTTAGTTTTCCTGGGAAAGAAGAAGTCTTAGAGGGTACCACTACATGGTACAGAGCGTGGAAACTTTGCACAGAACTGCAGACTCCGGGAGAGGGAGCGACTTAGAATGACAAGTGGATCCACCCCCCACCCCCCTTTTCTGTACTAGATTCGAGAGGAGAGGATGCGTGGGGAGGAGCTTCCTTGAAGGAGCTTTTGTCCAGCTGATTCACTGTCATCGTTTTCTTCTTCCCCTTGTCCCCCTTCAGGCTGCCCGTGGCAGTGCCCCACCTGTGCAAGTCTGCTCCTTTCCTATCTGGACTACGGTTAAACTAGTAGAAAGTGCATTTTATTCAGTGTTAACGGAGTACTGCCACCTTATTTGCTTGAACACTTCAGCCAGCTGAGATATGTACTTTCTGGAGCACTGCAGTGTTTAACTGGTTTAATTAGTAATCAGTCCTTTAATAATTAGGAACTCCCTGCCCATTAATGGTGAAGCAGGAATAGAAAGACTTTATTCTGTCTGGCTTCTTCCGCTCTTTACCAAAGTTTATGAAAAAGAATTTTAAAAAAGGTTTTCCCTTCCAACTTATATCCTGAACCAGTTGGCAGTTTTGAGTGGAGCCTCTGTTTCCCCCCCATTCTGATGCACCACAGACAGCTAAAGCAAGCAATGCTCCATTTGGATCAGTATCTCTTAAAATCTTTATCTTCTACAACACTGTTAGGATTTTAATCTTTTGAAGCTGCCATTCAGGATTCGGTGCAATACTGTAGTTGTGATTGCTTGCTGTTTCAAATTCCCATGTTTATTCAACAAAGATATTAGGTCGCCTTCTCTGATCTCTCATGTAAGAGAAGTTTTTGCTCTTCGTTATTAACGGAAAGACAATGTAATTTAAATAAGCTTAACTTTTTACAAAAACTAGTGAGTACATTAACAGATAAATGTTTAAGAAAAGAAATTAGTCCTTTGGCTGATTGATAGGTCAGTGCCTGGAAAATACGGTGTCATGTTTCCCAAGTAGAATTCCTCTTTGTTTAAAATGGAAGAACTTAATATTTCCATAGGTTTTTTTCCCTTAGGAAGGACAAACTTATGTTGCATATATGTGGTGAAAAATGAACTGGCTGCTTATTTTGTAGCTCTTGATCTCATATCAGTTAAAAGCGGAAGGTGTGTGGGTACGTGATGGGTTCAGGTAAACAATATGTAATCTCTGGTGTTGTGTACCGGTAAGTCTATACCTGTAAACTTTAGAGCGTCTTGGACTTGCAGCTGTGCATATTGCCAAGAAGAGTTTCAGCCTTGTAGAACATATAGATTAATGTTTTGATAACAAGTAGGTGGCATTGTGTAATATTTGGGATTACTGAAGGTTTCTTTTAAGTATGCAAAAATATGAGTTTTCTATAGCAGAGTATGACTTCATGCCTGGTGAAGGGTATCAGTGCTTCTTACTTACAGAGAGCCAGTCTGGTATACTGGTTAAGTGTGCGGACTCTAATCTGGGAGAACCGGGTTTGATTCCCCACTCCTCCACTTGCACCTGGCTGGATGACCTTGGGCAAGCCATTAGCTCTGTACCAGCTGTTCCCTCAAGGACAGCTTGGGAAAGAGCTCTCTTAGCCCCACCTACCTCACAGGGTGTCTGTTGTGGGGAGGGGAGGGGAAAGGAGTTTGTAAGCCGCTCTGAGACTCTTAAGTGAGTGAAGGGCGGGATATAAATCCAATCTCTTCTTCTTATTCTTCTTACTTAGCTGGTCCTTCCAAACACCATCTGAAGATCTCCCCCACCTTGTAATTTTAATGTTTTATTGAGAAAATAAAAGAAAAAACATAAAATAGAAGGCTTCCAATTTTCTTTGCAACGAATGTGTTTGATTACAAAGTTTTTCCTTCCTCTATATATAGAACATAAAGAACTCTCTGTTTTGTATCTTAATCATTAAAACCACAAATCATAAAATGGTTGTCTTTTTTCTGCAAAAAGTCTATAAGGGTTTTCCAATCTGTAATAAACAAACTAACTGCCTTTTCCCTAACCAACACAGTAAGTTTAGCCACTGCTGCAAGGTCCAGCATATTCTCCAACCATTCTTCTATTGTAGGTATTGTCAGACACTTCCATTTCAGTGCATATAATATTCTTGTTGCCAGAGTCATATATATATATAAAGTTCCATGGCTTCTTTCCAACCGATTGTCCATTAGTCCTAACAAAAGGGTCTCTAATTTCAATTGTATATTAGTGTTTAAAATCTTTTGTATTTATTTGTATTTGTATTCAAGTTTTTTTTTTTGCTTTCTTACAAGTCCACCATATGTGATAAAATGTCCCTTCATGATTATTACATTTCCAACATGAACTAGAAGTTCCTTTGTACATTCTAGACAATTTCTCTGGAGTCATATACCAATGATACATCATTTTATAAAAGTTCTCCTTAAGATTAAAGTACTTAAAGTAAATTTCAAACCCTTTGTCCACATACTTCCCATTGTTCAATATGTATGTCATGTCCAAAGTTTTTTGCCTATTTTGCCATAAATTCTTTTTCTTCCTCAGTTTCAGATTTCAATAAGAGTTTATACCAGGGGTGTCAAACTCATTTGTTATGAGGGCCAGATCTGACATAAATGAGACCTTGTTGGGCCGGACCATGTGTGTTATAAAATGTAATGGCAGGTAGTGGAGATATAAACTTTATAAAGGACACAAACACAAAGATTTTTTTAAACTTAAAAACATGCTTAAAACATTAGCACGCTTGCAATATTTTGTTTATTTAACAACAGGGCTCATTTCGTAGCAGGAGCTCCTTTGCATATTAGTCCACACACCCCTGATGTAGCCAATCCTCCAAGAGCTTACAGTAGCCCCTGTAAGAAGAGCTCTGTAAGCTCTTGGAGGATTGGCTACATTAGGGGTGTGTGGCCTAATATGCAAAGGAGCTCCTGCTACGAAATGAGCCCTGTTTAACAGTATCTGTTAACTGGCACCTCTTGCTCTGAATTATTGCATTAAAATGTCTGTGCTGTTGCAAACTTGAGTGTGCTGTTCAGGTGTGTATCTGTAAACTGCAAACCTACTTTTGATTTACTGACATTCACCACAGAAATCTCATGCTCAGAGTTCTGAGTCTAGGACCCAGGGGGAAACATGAAATGGCTGAGCAATTGAGAGAGTCTGGTGAAGCAAGCTATGATGCAGCAGCAGCAACAGAACTGGAAGCAGGAGATGGCTAATTCCAGTGTGGGCCTGATAGAAGCTCTCTGGGGGCCTCATCCAGCCCCTGGCCACCTGTTTGACACCCCTGGTCTATACATTTTAACAATAACATGTTCATCATTTGTATTTAATTCCATTTCAAATTCAGACTTGGATTGCTCAAAGTCATGATACCTTTTATCAGCTTTGAACCTTTCCAAGATTTGTAAATATGTAAACCAGGGGCAAGTATGGCCTTCGATTATTAAGTCTTCTCTAGATTTTAATTTATATTCACCTTGTTGCAGTTCTACCATCTGAAGATCTTCATTTAGAACTTCATATCCCACTGTCCTCTTTTTGTGGCCCTGCATGTCTAGTGTCAATTGCCATCAAAAGCTGGATAAGGATGTAAAATATCCAGAATTGCCTGTTAAAACTTAAATGGAAAGCATCTTTAATGCTTGTCAGAATTCTTTACTAGAGATGTACTGTGTTACTTAAGCAGTAGTGTCAGAATAAACAAAGTTATAGTAATCCAGTATGGTAAAACATACCATACACACAGTGCCCTAGAATGAACTGCAAACAAAAGCACTAACTCTTGGTCAATGCTCCCTCTAAGTTGTGGAGTCGTGTGAGCAAAAAATTCCACTTTATGAGCTACTGGCATTAAAGTTGTGAGCAAGCGATATGGCTACTGCATAAATTAGTTTACTCTGGAGCCATCCTTCCTGAGCAAAGGCAAAAATCTGTGCGCCAGAGGCTAAGAAACTGTGAGCTAGCTCACACTAACTCAGCTTAGAGGGAACACTGCTCTTGGTTCCCCTTATTTCAGTTGTTACCAAACCTGCAAGCCACATCCTTCCTTGCTTCTTGTTCCCAATGCCATATGTTCTTTCTTCCTCTGCAAGTTGATACAGAGGAGCCAATACCAGCCCTAATCTCGAGGAGTCTCGGAGGATGTAAAAATGGAATTTTGTTCATTCTTGTGTAGAGCACCAGATATGCTGGACCAGAGCCTAACAAAAGCCAGCAACCAGGTTGCCATGGCATCTAGACATTTCATTGTGGCACCTATTATTTTTGTGGTAGCAATAATTAGAAAATACGGTCATACATAACCCTGAAAAGTGAAATATGAGTCTCTGACTCCTAAATTTTGAGGTTGGCTTCTAGAGCCAAAGAAAATTCATCAGAGCATGTGCTGAACCATTTCAAACCCTTTACTTTTGATCTAGAAGTGGTGAATTCTTCGCTATATCTAGATCTGTCCCAGATCCTATTCTGTAAAACAGTCATAAGTACCTTTTAGAAGTGGGTTGAATGCTTTGCCATCATCACTAAATAATCACAAGTAGGCTAGCTCCCTGTATGTATGGTGTTAAAAGTAAGTGTTATGATTTCCATGCATACTTGAGTTCTGGCACCCCTTATCTGAAAAACGAAGTAATGTATTGGGGAAACATGTTTAAAAGAAATCTTATTTTATTTATATCCAGTTTCTCTCCCCAGTGAGGACACAAAGCAGCATAAACATCATGATTTATTTTTATTTATGTATGTACTTAATTTAGACCCTGCCTTTCTTCCTACTGGGGACCCAAAGCAATTTACATCATTATCCTCTCCTCTGTTTTATTCTCACAATAACCCTGTGGAGTAGTTTAGCCTGAGTGTATGTGAGTGGCCCAAGATCACCTAGTAAGCTTCCACAGCAGAGCAAGGATTTGAACCTGGTTCTCCCAGACACTCCTACCCACTATTCCATGCTAGCTCTGGTTACCTTCACAACAACCTTGTGAGGTAGGTGATGCTGAAAGCAAGTGACTACCCAAGATAACCCAGCAAGTTTCCATTACAGAGTGGAAATTTGAACCTGGATCTCTAAGATCCTAGTCCAACATGAATCACAACAGTGAACAGCTAGATTCTAGTCCTTAGAGACCAACAAGATTTTCAGGGTATGAACTTTTGAGAGTCAAAGCACCCTTTGAAGTGTACTATAACCTGCTGTATTAGTCACTGGAGTCAATAGTCATAGCTGCGGACAATTACTGCCTTGACGTGCCTGTCTGAAATCTGAAAAAAAAAGTTTATGTATCTCTGCAATGTAAAGTAAGTTATTAAAGTTCTGTAGGAGGCAACATAACATAAAAAAAATCCTTCTGGTTACTAAAGACAAAAGTTCTCAAACTTTACTGTTCAAGTAAAAAATGAGTTGAGTGTTCACCCTGGCATAACTTGTAAAACAAATGGTATCTGAGCAAGCACAGTGTTCTCTCACCTGGATACAAAGCCTGTTTTAAGTTGGGTGGGCGACATACGGTTTCCATACTGTTCTCCAAGTAGTATAGAAAGAGATGGAATTACTAGTCTAGCACTATGTGGGAGGGAAAAAATAACGTAAAACAGATCCTTGCTGAGGGGGTGGTGTGGTTTCTCCTTACTAGAATTTGGAAAGCTGAATGGTGTGAGTCTAAAAGTTTGTAAAGAATTTACCTGTTGAGCTCTGTTGGGGGAACTTTATCCCAAGGAGGCAAAGGTGGTTTGATTATGTATTTTCCTAGCAATACTGTAGCCAGTTTTCTGTTTTCTCTTTTCTGTACACTGGTATTTTCTCTTTCTAATAGTTTAAAACAAAAAGTGGCTTTGAGATGTTGTGATACAGATTCTACAGTATTTAATAGTTGAGTTTGTGATCGGCTTTTGAGTGCAAACTGCAGAAATTTACTGTGTGTGTGTGTGTGTGTTTATATGAACTATAGCTTGGGTGAGACAGATGCCTATCCATAGATGGACAGTTTGAAGGTATGAAAACATCAAGTTCTGAGGTTTAAATTCACAGTCCAATAGCAGCTTGCATGTTTTTAAGATAGGGCATCGGCAAATTTCTCAGTGATTTATTTCCCCCAAGATTCCTTCCTTGTGGGGTTCCCACCTAAGTCACTTGCTGCAAGCAACTCTAAGGTCTTAGAGACTCAAAGCTGGCCTTTGTTTTCCATTTCACCCCATTCCCACCCCCTATTTTGATACCTCACTGCCCTTGGCATTGTGTGCTGCCTACGGTATTGGTTAAATTTACAAAGCGACTGTTTTCCTGCATTCTTAGGGATTTATCCATCCTGGGATTCCCCACCATATTTCACTGCCCTGAATATAAGTGATTGATCATGACACTTGCTATTTAGAAGGGATGATTGTCTCTATATATGCTACTGGGATGGCAGGGTGTCTTTATCTTGCTACCTTAAAAGTACATATTCTTCCTAATTTGGTTGACAGTTTAATACATTATTTAATCTTTTGGAAGCTGTACAGATTATTAAATTGCAGGAAATAATTATTACTAACGTCTTAATAACTGGATTCCAATGTGGGATATTTCAAACAAATCTGTTGCTTTTTCCATTTTAGGTATTACATTGTGACAGAGCTTTTACTATATTAATTAAAATGTAGTCTCTTGTACTGGAGTATTGCTGTGTGTTTTTATTTAAATTAATGGTAGTCCCGGTCACTTCCAGTGTTGTTTGGGCAAGTACATGCTGCAGTTGTATGTTTAATTTTATCCTGTGTTAAGACTAAGAAGATCAAACTGGCTGCAAGATTGGCTTGGGTTGAATGCAGGCATCTTTTCCTTTCATGCATTTGGAATGTGCTTTTCATTCAAAGTTGTTCGTAGTTTTCATGGCGAGTCAGTGGTGCTTCCTGTTTCAGTAAGAAATGCGACACTGAAATGGAATCTTTAGTCCAGAGAGTGAAAGACAAATTGAGCTTTTGTAGTCTAGTGGTGTGTTGTGCATCAGCATAACCTTTTACCCACTTTTCTCAGTCTGTCATGTGATCTTTCTCTGTATGTGGAGGAAGGGCGGGGTTTCAAGTACACTGCCTTGCAGAAGTGCCTTTGAGATGATGTGTGTGGCTTCCTAAAACCACAGCTCCTAACTTGATTCTAGTAGTATAGGTGGCCGGGCGGGCGTGAGGGACTGAAAAAGACACAACAAGCATCTATTTCTGGAACTCATTGGACATGTACATATTTCTTCCTTGCTCCAAACAGAAGTAATAGGGTCTGCCGTATTCTTTGAAGTTCCACTGCTGGAAACTATTTGGCGTACAAAGGGAAAAGGGGCAGTTTACACCGTAACTGTAGGGGTCTGCTTCATTGTTAGTTCCAAAGTATTAGGGAGATCTCTGCTAAAAGCTAATTATCTTCCTGATCCATGACAATCACTATATTAATCTTCAGCCATTTGTCAGTAAAGTTTAGATCTAGATGTCTCCCTTTGCTTTGTTTAAAAGGAAACCAGTATGTTGGTACACTTTTTATCCTTAACCATTCTAGAAATACGATCCCATGGCTTTGGCCCCTTGGTGTAGTCTAGTAGTACTATTGAAAGAGGCACTATTACATTCCCTCCCTGTACTCATTAAATGATTTTTTTTTTTAGTTACCGGAAGTGTATAAACTCACCAAGGATAAAGATTAAGTAATCAAAATTGTTTTCTGCGCATTGCCCCAGATACCTCTTTCCTTTTGCTATCTATTTCCATACAGCCATGATAAACATATGCAGTAGCTTCCAAAGAACTGTGTGCAGGCAGTGTAATTACATGAGTCCAAAGTATTCTCTTTGCCTTCTCAAGTGGTGTGTAATTAGTGGAGGATTATTTACTGAGGATTTAGAGCCAGAGGAGAAATTGATGCCCTGACTCTTTTATGAGAGAAAAAGGGGCTGGTGCTATTCCCTTGTTTGTGAAAAATTAACAACTATTTGTATAAGTAATCCAAACCATCGGGTCTTTTTTATATTAGAGAACTAAGTTTGAGTCCAGTGACACCTTTAAGACCAACAAAGTTTATTTCTGGGTATAAGCTTTCATGTGCACACACACACTTCTTCAGATTCAGATACCTGAAGAAGTGTGCATGCACACGGAAGCTTATACCCAGAATTAAACTTGTTGGTCTTAAAGAGAGCCAGTTTGGTGTAGTGGTTAAGTGTGCGGACTCTAATCTGGGAGAACCGGGTTTGATTCCCCACTCCTCCACTTGCACCTGGCTGGATGACCTTGGGCAAGCCATAGCTCTGTACCAGCTGTTCCCTCAAGGACAGCTTGGGAAAAAGCTCTCTCAGCCCCACCTACCTTACAGGGTGTCTGTTGTGGGGAGGGGAAGGGAAAGGAGTTTGTAAGCCACTCTGAGACTACAAGTGAAGGGCAGGGTGTAAATCCAATATCTTCTTCTTCTTCTTCTTAAAGGTGCCACTGGACTCAACTGTTGCTTCAGACTAGCACAGCTGCCCACCTGAATTTATATTAGAGACTTTGTGTTTGTGTCTTAACATGCTTTCCTTGGTTGTTCTGTGAATGTGTACATTGGTGAGACCAAACAAATCACACTGCGATACACATGACATTTGATAACATTTATATTACTTATCCAAAATAGCAATTTGTTCAACCTGCTTAACTTGACAATATTACACAATTACAATATTACAATGAGCACCCGGTTTAAACTCATTTCCACAGTAGTCTTCCTCAGGAGTAATTCATTATTGTATATTGTAAAGAGGTGTCAGATTCTTGATCCAGTTCAAAAATATATATAGGAGCAGACTTCTTAGTTTCTTCAAAGTATCCTGGAAAACCATGGTAATTAATAAAACAACATGAAGCTGAATGGAACCCAATAATTATGAACTATAATATATTATTATTTTTTATATGTTTATTCTAACTTACTTATGGTTCCTTTATAAGTGTTTATATTGGGAGCTAGCCCATGCTTTCTCGGTGCAAAAGCCTCCTCATGCTAGCTAATGCTCTCCATGAACACAATCCATCTGTAGCAGCACACCAATCCTCTCATTTTCCCCAGCAATAAGCCTTCAGTGTTCTGGCTGGCAAATGCTTACTACATTGAACCCTAATTTTATAAAAGTTGTTCTGATTAATCCCATACAGCTGCATGTTGAACCACTCCTTAAAGTTACATGACATATATTGAGCTGCACCTCTTAGTATATTTCCTATGAGTCTATGCAACCTGCAGCTGAATGAAACTAAAAATTTAAAACTTTATATCTAATGCATAATATATAACTTATAATTATTTAGTCTATAACTACTTTTGATCCCACTATGAGTGCTTCTATAGGGAACTAGCCATTACTCTCTGGGTGCATAAGCCTCCCTTTGTGGCTGGCTAGTAGTCTCCATACACACAACTACTTCTGATCCCACTATGAGTGCTTCTGTAGGGAACTAGCCATTGCTCTCTGGGTGCATAAGCCTCCCTTTGTGGCTGGCTAATAATCTCCATATACACTATTTCATTATTGCAGTAGCAGACCATAAACATATAAAAAATAATAATATATTATAGTTCATAATTATTGGGTTCCATTCAGCTTCATGTTGTTTTATTAATTACCATGGTTTTCCAGGATACTTTGAAGAAACTAAGAAGTCTGCTCCTATATATATTTTTGAACTGGATCAAGAATCTGACACCTCCTTACAATATACAATAATGAATTACTCCTGAGGAAGACTACTGTGGAAATGAGTTTAAACCGGGTGCTCATTGTAATATTGTAATTGTGTAATATTGTCAAGTTAAGCAGGTTGAACAAATTGCTATTTTGGATAAGTAATATAAATGTTATCAAATGTCATGTGTATCGCAGTGTGATTTGTTTGGTTTTCTTGTTTGATACCTGTGACCCCCGCTTTTCAACTTGTTATGTACATTGGTGAGACCACATGTCCCATGATGTAACCATGTTTTACACCTCTTCTGCATCAGCATCCTCATTATAAACATTGGCTGAGGACAGACTGGCATTTTGGCCCGATATAGGTCTGCTTTTCAAGTGGATTAAGAGACAAAAGCCACATGCCCCTGCTGCCGGGGGCTGCCCAGCAGTGTGAACGCTCCCGCCTCCTCCCCGGTGTGGTCCTGCATCAGTCTACACAGTGTGAACTGACAGCCCCGCAACAACTCGGCCCTGGTCTTTTTGCCCCGCTTCCCTTGTGCTTCAGTTTGCCAGTCTGTCTTCAGCCATTGTCTGTGTGCTGTGGGAAGCAGCCATACAGAAGTGATAACCTGTTAATCAATGGATAGGATGCATGCTACTTGGGAACGCTCTAAAAATGCTCAGAAATGAATAGCACCTTCATCATTATGCAGTAGCATTCTGTTTTAGCAAATCTCATTGTCTGGGATACACTTGCTGCCTAGATTAGAATTTCCCCAGTCATATCAATTATAGTCAGGACAAGGGATGCCCAGGCTGTAAATGTGTAGAGTAGCCTTATATTTAGAGATGTGATAGGGAGAAACCAGTTCATTGAGATGGGAAGCCTCTCTTTTAGTGGGGTTCTGAAGTTAAACCTCTGCTTCCATCTCTGGGTCAGTAAGATGTGCATAGCCAGTATGTAGTTTAAAAGTTGTAAAATAGTAATTTTTTCACCTGTTGAAAATTTTCGCCTATTGAATCTAAATGCTGCATAAATGTTTGTTGGTGGTATCATTGTAGATGTTAATGTGGGAGTAGTGTCCATATAGGGGCTGCAGGGGCTCAAGTGGTTAAGATGCTGAACTGCAGACCGGAAGGTCAGTAGTTCAGCAGTTCGAGACCCGAGTGCTGCATGCCAGTGAGCTCCTGTCTCTGGTCTCAGCTCCTGCCAACCTAGCAGTTCGAAAGCAAGAAATTGCAAGTAGATAAATAGGTACCACTTCGGTGGGAAGGTAACAGCGTTCCATGCGCCTCGGCGTCTCGTCATGCCGGCCACATGACCACGGAAACGTCTTTGGACCACGGAAACGTCTGGCTCTTTGGCTTGGAAACGGAGATGAGCACTGCATCCCTAGAGTCGTATTCGACTGGCTTTTGAGCAAGGGAAACCTTTACCTTTACCTAGTGTCCATATATTAATAACTAATAAAATTTTGCATTAAAAGGGACAGTCTTGTGGACCCATTAATATAAGAAGCTTAGCTTTGAGCGAGGCATGGATGTTTTCATTCTTAGCATAGTATGGAAAGTGATGACTGTGCAGCATCTTCTGTGGCTGTGCAGCATCTTCTGTGCAAGGCTTTTCAAGTTGGCATACATCTTCACCCCCCCCCCTCTCTCTCTATATATATAGGGGGAGAGCGAGCGAGCGCTGTAGGCTATCTTGCTCTGTATCTTGCAAGAAACTGTATTAATGTGGATAGGTAAAGAGGATGAGGTTAATGTCTTGCCTCCTGGAATTTGTGTTTATTGAGACTATTATACAGTGCCTCATAGACAAACTTTTTTCTCAGCAATGTCTTAAGTACCGCTGTATTCAGTGCAGCTTACTACTAGTTAATAGTGCAATGGGTTGCAACTCAGTGAAGAAAATTGTGCAGTAGAAGATAACTTTGGGAACCATAAAGAATTTAATTGTCAAATGAAATCGAGGGGATGAGTTGCCATGTTAGTCCAATGTTGCCAAAATAAAAAAGACTTGTAACACATTACAAGTTAACTATTGTGGCATTAGCGTTTATCAGCCAGAGCCCACTTTTGTCATATATCTGACTAGCCTGATACCCATGCTTCGCTACAGTATTTAAGTTCCGTAAATCCAGTTATAATATTGATGATATGAAGTTTGAAATGTAACATTTGTTGTAGGAATTCTAATGGAGAAGATTGTAGTGTAAAAAATGAAGTGAGACATATGTATTGTTGTTGAGCAATCAGAGGGAGGTGGGTGCAAACAGGCAGGTTTTACCTCAGAACTCTGAGCTACACAGTTGACCAATTGGGGGGAGGGGGCAAGGAGGCAGCAGCCTGCCAGGCACATGGAAAAATATTGGGGGGGGGGACACATTTTGCCCCCCTTTTACTCCCTTAGGGGTCATGTTTCTCAGAAATCTCTTTGTAGTGTGGGTTGACATAATGAAAGGACTGCACTCCCCTTATTTTGGGTTTCTTGGTGCAGGGGTTTGGCCTGGGCATTGAATTGGGGGAGGGCACACCACCACCACCACCACTTTTTTTCTTTTTTGTTTTTTTTTACAAAATTGCCTCTCATTTATGTTACATTTAAGAAGTGGGATTTAACTATGTATTCAAAACAGCATCTGAGCAATCAGATATTAAACAAGTTCATATGAACCAATTTTCTAGAACCCACATTGTGAGAAGTTAAATAACCTAATAAAGGAAACCAGTTTTCTACAAATGTGGGGTATATTATGATTGTGGGTAAGAGTGTGGCTAAGCTGGGCCAGCAGCATTGCTAAGGTGATCCTGCTGGAGTGGCGTCCCTGATGGATTAAAGTACCCTGGTCCTGCTCCTGTCTGCAGGATTAAAGTACCCATCTGTCTGCTGTTGAGGGGATTATGTTTAAGGCGTCAGGGAGGCTGGGCCAGCAGCAGGGCTAAGGCAATCCTGCTGAGCAAACCTCCCCGGCGGCTGTAAGCATCCCACCTTCTCTCCTACACCTGACACGCAGCTGCCTGTCCAGCATAGGAGGGGGAGGGGGAAGGAGTGTTAGAAGCCGCTGTGGAGGTGGGGCTGGCAGAATCATTAAGGCATTACTGCTGGTGTGGGCTCCCTTGTGGCTTTAAGCCCCCTGCAACCGCTGCTGCACCTGACAGACAATCGCCTGTCAGGTGTAGGAGGTGGTGGGAGTGTGTTGGAAGCCATCAGAGCGGCTGGACCAGCAGCATTTCTGCACCTCACAAGTGGTTGTTGGCCATTCCTGATTTCTTCAACTGTCATTAGCTCTCTGCAGTCTGCTGTAACTGTTGTTTTTTTTTACCTCAGAATGCTAAGCTTTGCAGCTGGCCAGTAAGAGAGTGGGGGGATGCAAGGAGGCAGCAGCCTGAAAGCCACATAGAAATCAATGGGGGGAGCATATTTTACCCCTTTTGACCCCCTTAGGGGTTGAATTTTTAAAAATCTGTTCTTAGTGAGCACCTATGTCATGGTAGGAGCACTCCTACCATGTTGGTGTTTCTAGGTCCAGCGGTTTGGCCTGGGCATTGATTTTACGGTGAGGGGTTTTTCTTTTATGTGTGTGTGTGTGTGTGTATAAAAAAGAGGAATCCGGGAGGACCTCATGGCTGTGGAGGAAGCAGCCACAGGTGAGCTTCCCCCCGGGCACCAGCAGCGAGTCCTGGATGCCTGCCAGCTGCCGGGCCTACCACCAATCTTCCCCTGTCCCCCCAGGCTTTGGTGGCAAGGCCTGGATGCCTTCCGGCTGCCGGGCCCACCACTGATCTTCCCCCTGGGCTCTGGTGGTGAGACCTAAATGCCTCCCAACTGCTGGGCCCACCACGGACTTCCCAGAGCATTCTCTGCACATGCGCAGGGAATGCTCTTACTTTTGGGGGGATTTAAATATCCCCCGTATTGTTTTTTAAAGTTTCAGATTTTTCTGCACACCTGGAGAATCCCCCAAGTGTGCAGGAAAATCTCTCAGCCCCCCAAGTGCCCCCGATCTGCGGGTTTAGATATCCAGATGCACAGGGGACATTTGGCTATTAGTATATAGATGACAAGTCTCTTTGTTGTTGAGCAGTTTTGCGTCATCTCCTCTGCACATTCCTTACAGTTTGCTTACAATTTGAACACATTGTTGCTGTTTTCTGGGCATTTTAAGCCCTTTAGGTCCCAAATAAATTTGGCAAACATTGTGCAAGTATATTCCCCACCCCCCAAAAAAACCCCACTAAAACTGACGGGATGCAAAAACGCTGTACAGCTTTAGATGAGTCATAATAAAAAACTATATAAAATATTGTGTGTAATTCCTAGCCTAAGTTCAGTGTGGCTGTTGTCTACCTAAATCGACAGAAAGTAATTCCATGACAGTTGAATGAAATCACACAATGATGGGATTGCACAACACTGTGGTCAATACCTGTTCCAGATTTTCTTTGAAGCTTTAGCTCACTACATACCATTTTATTGCTCCCGCAGTATAGGTGAAAAGTTGATTTCAGAAGGATAAGCTATTCTTCATAAGGTTTATTGGTCAGGGGCACGCTGGGTTAAAGGATAACCTTTGTTCTTGGTAACAGGATAACAAACATATTGGCATGCATTGGTAGAGGTCAGATAAGGAGATGTTTGGTTTCTTACATACTTCAACCTGTACTGTTTTGTATAGCTAGGAGGCTGTTTTACCATCTTTTTAAAAAAAAGTATTACATTGTAAAAGAATAATGGACTAAGGCTGCAAAAATGACACCCCATCCCTATTCAGTTAAACAGTTGAAATAATTCCCCTAAGGAATGAGTCGGAAGTTGGTTCTTAGTTTCTTTGACTCATTCACAATAACATGGGTTGGATCTAGGGGTGTGCACTTGGCATTAACCAAGCCAAAAATATACCCGAAAAAATACCATCTGTATTTTTAGGTCTTTTTTTCAGCTGGTTAGCTAGTGGGCTACTTATCCAGCTATCCGAAAATGGCCAACCTGAAAAATCCCGAAAATATTTGGATTTTTTGAGACTCCAGATAGCCACAGGTAAAGGGATCTCAGTTCAGAGGAAACTTTCAGATTGGAGAAGTCATTTAAAGGGATGGCAGTTCCTTTAAATGCCTTCAGAGTTCACTCACCCGGAGTCACATGGCTTGGAGAAGGCATTTAAAGGGATCACGATCCCTTTAAATGCCCTATCCCCCCTCCATTGGAAACTATTTATTTATTTGGGTTTTTAGGCTGCCCTTCCTTGCAAGCAAGGCTTAGGGTGGCTCACAATAGGAGAGAACATAAATCAATAAAAGTTAAAACCAGAATAAATATATAAAACATACAGCTCCAATAAAACATCAGCATAATTTGGTTAATTTAAGATGGTGGAAAAAATTTCAGATTTCACAGGCCTCCTGGAGGGGAGCTGCAGAAAATGGAGGATATGAGAGTGCCAGACTGCATGCTGTAGTGTCGCTGTCTCAAACCAAATGGAGGATGGGAGCATCTTCTTCTGGGGCCCATAGAATTGGACCCCCTGGTGTAATATTTTTGAAGCTGGGGGGGGGGGTTGAGGAGAGGCACCGACAGTTATACTGCAGATTTGGTGCTTCTACCTCAAAAAACAGCCCTTCAGATACTTCCAGGTCAATTCTTCATTATAGCCTATGGAGACCATTGACTATAATGGCCCCCATAAGGTATAACGGAGCCGAAAAATTCAGCAAACCCAAATACCAAATACCAATATTTTTCGGGTTCAATATACCCAAACCTGAAAATACGAGGGTGTTTTGTTTTTGTTTTTTTTGCACAGCCCTAGTTGGATCCATGTTCACATTGCATGAGCAGACAGGTGACTCTGCTGGCCCAAAGGAGTAAGTGCATGGGGGGAGGGGAGGGGGAATTCCCAGAGTTTCCTCCTGTCTCTACAACATCCTGTCCTGCTTTGTATGCTATTCTTGAGGGTTGTCTTCAACTTTTCAGGGAGATGCAGGGCACTGCAGACAGCAAAAAAGATATTCCCCTGTCCTTTTAACATTTCTTTGGATCAAATCCATTATCCCCCCCCCCCCCATTTTTATTTATTTTTTAACAATACACTGGAATGAAAACAGAGGAAATTACTAAGAATGCATGTTTCTGGTGCAGGCAGTTCTAAAACTACGAAGGTTTGCAAATGAAGAGACTGTGTCAAGCCCCGCTTTTATAGCTCACACCTTATAATTTCCTTAGCAAGAATTGTACTCAAGTATTAAAGTGATACTACTACGGCCCAAATAAACGTGCTTCTTCTTCTTTCCATTTGAGTAATTTCCTGTAGCTTCTTGTTCTTGGCAGCAAAGAGAACTGCATTTCTAAACCAAGACGCATGCGCTCTAGCACTGTACCCTTTTACCTACTTTTCTGGATGAACACGTGACTGTTTCAGAAATGTGGAGGCAGGGAAAATGCTCAGCAGCAGACTATTAAAAGCTTGTTACAGAGCAACGGAATGATCTCAAAAGAGATATGAATAGCCCAGTCCTATGAACATTTCCTCTGAAGTAATTGCCTCTGAATGTAAGGGTGCTTACTCTCAATTACTTTCAACTCTGACTCTCAGGTACATATGCATAGGATTGCAGCCTAAGGATATTTGGATTAGTGTCTCTCTTCCCTCTCACAATGTCTCCATTTTAAGAATAGCTCAGGTGGATCAGATCCAAAGTCCACCTTTTTGTGTCCTTTTTTCCACCCTTTGCTTTTCTGTGAGGTTGGGACTTTTTGTCCCAGTGTGCATTAAGCATCACATTGACGTGTTTTGAAAGCATAGGCCTATCAATTTATATAATAATTTCATTTTACAACTCCTGAATTTGTCTCTGTGTGCAAGACAGTACCACAAGAGGGTCTAATAAATACTCTTTTTTGAATTTTAGTAAGGGTGAGGTATTCAGTTTTTAATGCCAGGAAGAGGTGGCATTTTTGGATCACTATCTTGTTGTTTATCACATATATAACTTTTAATCTAATTTTATGGCAAACATGAGCATACTTCTCTGTAACTTACTGCTAAAAATGTTTGATTTCCTATTTCTGACCCCCATCCTCCCCAAAATCCCACCAATTATGTGTGTTTTTAGAACATGAAGCTTGCTTGAATTGTGGTAAAGTCTCTAACATTATTAGATGTAATGGACAGAAGTTGGACATTTTAAGGTATTTTAAGACATTTTAAGACAGAAGTTGCTGTTCTAAAATATTTATTCAGTGCACTAAACATGGGTATCCACAATTGACACCAATTTCAACAAACATGACAAATTTGTTCTCCCAGTGTAAGTATACTTACCGTACATGCTCCTTCTTGCATTTACTTGCTTTGTTTCCTCACTGTCCTCCAACAGTTTTTCTTTTCCTACCTTATGAAGTATGTTTATACTTATGGCTATTGCTGCTTAACCTAAAATGTACAGATTTATTTTGAATGCAGCTGATAAAGATTAAAACTATAATGTAGCAATGAAGGAAACAAGCTGCGAGTAAGGAAGTCCTTTTGTCAATTTTCATCTTGGTCCTGAAATCAGTGGGTGGCCTTATGCAAAATACAAACGCTTAGGCTGCATACAAATCCCCCCTCCTTCTGTTGAATAAACTTGGCTTCCCGCCTATTTTACCATGCAAAAGAGAGCAGTACATAGCAGTGGTTCCAGTGCTGAGTCAGTCACTGGTTTCCCTCTTTTTCTGTGCTGCAAGAGGGCCGGGTGCCTTTTTAAAGTTTTAAAATACTACATGTACAGTTAAATGTTAATTTTCAGCTATCATGTTTAAAAAATGCTTTTAAAAATGGAAGAAGTGGTGTAGAAGGTGGAGAGGAAGATAGTTTTATGATATCCTAGGGGCCAGCTGGTTGGTGCTGTGTGAATTTGCAGCAGAGAATGGCTGTACAGAACTAGGGTTTTTTCCCCTGATCTTCATCATGGAGAAAAATTGTTCATCTGATCTAGGGTTGCCAAGTCCAGAAAATACCTGGAGACTTTGGGGGTGGAGCCAGGAGAAGGTGGGGTTTGGGGAGGGGAGGGGCCTCAGCATGTTACAATGCCATAGAGTCCACCCTTCAAAGCAGTCATTTTCTCCAGGGAAGCTGATTTCTGTCAGCTGGAGATCAGTTATAAAAGAGGGAGCTCCCCAGGCCCCACCTGGAGGTTGGCAACCCTAAATTCTGATCAGAACAGAGTGAGTGAATTCAGAAGTGGCTCCACTGCTCAAAGTTGTACACTTGGTGGTAATGTTAGAAACTGTATTGGGCAATCTTGCAAAGTGCATATGAGGTATGATTATGACGTACCATATGTGAAAGATTATGAGCAATTAGGGGAAAAGTACTGTATATGCATTGTCTGTCATAAAAATTGTTTACTGTATCTGTAATTTTGGCTTTTGTGGTTTCAAAATGTTTTACAGTATAGTTGTTAAAGGAGGAGGAGGAGCAGATTGGATTTATACCCCACCCTTCACTACCTGAAGGAGTCTCAGAGCAGCTTACAATCCCTTTCCCTCTCCACAACAGACACCCTGTGAAACAGCTCTGAAAAAACTTATGACTGACCCAAGGTCACACCAGCAGCTGCATGTGGAGGAGTGGAGAATCAAACCCGGTTCTCCCAGATTAGAGTCCACGCTCTTAACCACTACTCCAAACTGGCTCTCACCACTAGCACTAGGTTCGAATCCCCTCTGTCATGGAAGTTTGCTGAGTGACCTTGGGCCAATCAACTATTCTTAGCCTCATTTGTCTCACAGGGTTGTTGTGAGAATAAAATAGCAGAGGAGAATGATATAAGTCACTTTTGGTCCCCATTGGGAAGAAAGGCAGGATACAAATGAACTAAATTAAATAAATGTGAGGTGGGCTACTGCATTTCTTCTTCAGTTCTTCAGATGGTTAATATTTGGACCTGTCTCTTCCATCAGTTGTGGCTGTATATTCAGACTGTATTCAAGGTCTTCCTCCATGTCTCTCTAATGGCTTTCTGACTTGCTCTGATAGACTTTGTTCTCACGAGCAGTGGCCGACTTGAATAGCGGGTTCTGAAATTTTGCATTTGCTCTGGTGTTTGCATGTGTGGAAAAGAAAATCCGATCTGGTTCTGGTTCTTAGTGTGGTAATGTGGTGGTTATCACAGGATAGCTTTTTTGTTATCTATTACCTTTGGCCAGAAGTTTCCTCTTGTTATTATGGGCAAAGTTTTTACCCTCCACACTAGGAATGCCTGTGATACAGTCTGAATCACAAGAACAGCACTTGGACAGTGTCTTCCTTGAACATCTGTAAAAAGACAGTATATACTTGGTCTGTACAGCTTAGTATTAGGGCTTTCTAAAAGATGAATTTATCTCTCACAAAATAATTGGTTCTTAATATTTATTCTTTTGCCCAACAGATAGTGTCTAACAATGGCAGAAGCCCATCAAGCAGTCGCATTTCAGTTCACTGTAACTCCAGATGGGATTGATCTGCGCATGAGCCATGAAGCTCTCAGGCAGATCTATCTGTCTGGGCTCTATTCCTGGAAGAAGAAGTATATCAGACTCAAGGTAATAAGTTCAGGACTGAATCTGTACATAGGACAAACTACAATCTGTGTGGGAAAACAAAGGGTTCCTAAACCCATGCTTACTGTATAATGCTTTGGGGGGTGCAAGGAGCATTTGCTGGGCATTTTGGGCAGGATGTGAAACTTTGCACCAATTCTTCCTTACAATCTGTTCATCTTGAATGCCTCCTGATGTTTCTCCCATTAGAATCTGAGATCATAAATATGTCCAGCTGCTGGGGGGGGGGGGGGAGGCCTAGGGGAGAAGTTTTGTGAGAGAAAATTTGTAGGCAGGGGAAGGGTTAAGTACCCTCCTCTAGCATGCCTTTGCAAATCCGTTCTCCTTCTATGCATTACTGTTGAATGGCAACTATATGTTGGGAAAACATGGTTTATCCCGCTAATATGAACTCCTGCTCTTAAATATTTATAACCTTGAAAGACTGAAATGGTGTACAAAATTATTTCTGCCTACCCAATTCTGCTGCTTCTCACAGCCTATTAACTAGTCTGTCTGCCTGAAACTGCAGCGTTTTCATCAGACCACAGCTATTCTCGACGTACTCTTGCCTGCATAGTCTAGCAACTGAATGTTTTCAAATCACTTTAATAGCTTGGAGACTTTTAGAAGCTTGTCGTTAACCTTATGTACACTCTCTGACCGTTAAAGGAAAGGTTTTAGTGGGCACCATGGCAGCCATGGGCACCATGTTGAGGACCCCTGTTCTACAGTGATTCTTCATACATTATTTATCGGCAGCCTGAGGTGCTAAGAGCTTTTTTGGAACCCCCACCACACACCTGATATCAACAGGGTATACTGGCCCTGGTGGGTCTAGTGCAGGAGCAGGCAGAAGTTCCACAGAACAACCAGGCAAAAAGTACCAGGTAGTCACTCACAGCAAGAGTTCAGGCAGGAGAGTGGTCAAAAGACAGTCCAGGATTCTGGTATCCAGAAAGGGGAGTTGTCAGGTAGTCCAAGTTCCAGGGGTCCAGCAGTCAGGAGGTTCAGGGTATGGTTCAGAGGGACAGAGGTTCCAAGCAGAGAGCCAGGAGACAAGATAGGTGGTTATGCAGCCATGATATCAGTTGCACCCACAATAAGCAGGCCCTTAGGTGGTGGGGACAAGAGTTGCAAGAGATCAGGGAATCCTCCTTCCTTCTGCTGAATGAAGTGTTCAGTGTTTCTTATTGCCTATGAGAGCCCTTTTGCTTCGCTAAAGCCTGCCTTTCTACGGCAGGAGGCAATAAGGTGAGGAGGTATGGCGAGAGTGTGAATTCCTTTTGTGTGCAAATTCCTTTGTCTCCCCCACTCCCAGCTCCTCTCTCTATGTATATATGCAAGCTGTCAACTTTTCTGCAAACTGTATTCATTTGCCTCCAGATGCTTAAGAGAATTTTTTACTTTTTTGCCCAGATTTTTCAGTCTGTTAATCGTTTATAATTAAAGTCAGTATATATTCACATGGTCATGTTTACCTGTATGTCGGGATTGTTTTAAACACGATTTCTCTTGGAAATATGAAATGGATGCTTCAGAATACATAAAGGTTTCTTTTCTTTCCAGAACGGTATAATTACAGGAGTCTATCCTGCCAGTCCATCCAGTTGGCTTATTGTAGTGGTGGGAGTTATGTCAACAATGTACGCCAAAATAGATCCTTCATTGGGCTTAATAGCAAAAATTAACAGAACTCTTGACACAACGTAAGTATACCATGTCTTCTTTTCCCCCCCATTTATCAGATTTTTCTGGTTACATATCAAGCACTTAAAAATCTTTTTGCAACAAATAGTAGCACAGGAGTCCATGCTATCGATGTTTATGAACATGAAGTGGTATTGATATTGTGTACATTAAATGCCATTGGTTTGGTAATTTTCCTGTTGCCAAAAGTTGACAGGCTCTCACCACCCACTTCCATCTCTGGCCCTCCAGGTTATTTGTACATGTTGCTTTCTGCCATACTATTCCTTTTAATAGTCCTCCCAGCTATCATTTGGGTTTACCTGAGAGGCCCAAGTTCAAATTCCTTCTCTACCACTGAAGTTTACTGGGTGACCTTGGGCCAGTTACACACTCTCATACTAATTATTTCACTGGGTTGTGATGTTGAGGATAAAATGAAGGCAAGAACAACAATGTAGTCCTGACAGGGAAGCTGTGAAGCTGCCTTATTTTGAATCAGACCCTTGGTCTGTCAGACTGGCAGCAGCTCTCCAGGGTCTCACGTAGAGGTCTTTCACATCATCTACCTCCTGATCTTTTGGCTGGAGATGCCTGGGATTGAACCTGGAACCTCCTGAAGGCAAAGCAAATGCTCTTTCTCTGAGCCGTGGCCACTCCCCAAACTGATCCACATGAATGTTTTGTATTTGCATGATAGGATGATCTTGTGGAAGTGATCTTACCAAATGTGCGTACTTTCACAAAGCCCCATTACGTGTTGTAACTGCTCCAAAATGACTGGCTGCTAGTCATCATGCCAGGATGTATTTTCAGTAGACTTTCTGAGAGAAGTCACCTCTGCAATAGTCTGATAGTTCAGAGGATGCATTAGTCTACTTATGCAAGGCAAGGCAACCATAAATTCATTGGAAATATTCATCTTAAAAGTTTAACAGAACATATTAATTGGCTTGTGGGTGAAATGATAGATTTCCAGCCTTGCATATTCTCAACATTTGGTGTAAGTTGGAGAGCTAAGAACAATCGGTTCACCGGGATCAGCCATTTGTCTGGGATTTGCGAGAGCGGTTCTGTGCCCTTTCACATAAAATTATACAAAGTTATGGGAATACAGTGTTCAATCATCTTTAACAACGTTAATATCCAGTGTGCCCCAAATGCCTAGGGGGGAGCACATCCGACCAGCGCTGGTGGCACTGCACTTGCTGCCTATAGCGTACTGAATTCGCTTCAAGGTGCTGGTACTTGCCTTTAAAGCCCTAAATGGCCTGGGTCTGACCTACCTGTGGGACCGCCTTTCCCCGTATATATCCCAGAGAGCACTACGGTCTGGGACCCAACACCGCCTAGTTGTAGCAGGCCCTAGAGAAACTAGGCTCGCTGCCACTAGGGGGAGAGCCTTTTCAGTGGCGGCCCCTTCCTGGTGGAATGAGCTCCCAGAAGAGATCAGGACCCTGCGGGAACTGATGCAGTTCTGCAGGGCCTGTAAGATGGAGCTCTTCCGCCAGGCTTATGAATAGGGGCTGCCGCCCCTCTTTTTCTCCCCCCATGTTATTACCATCAACAAGGGGCCTCAGAGAATACCATCTGGCTCCTTGACATTGCTATTTGATATTGGGGCCTGAAAATGCTGGGGCAGACGGTTCGCCATCTAACTCTATTGAGTGCTGTATGAAAAGTGCTATGTTTTATAATTTTTTCCTCTATTTTAATTTTTATTGTATTTATTGTATTTATGAATCTTGGCTTGTCCAAGTCTTGTAAGCCGCTCTGGGCCTGCAACAGCGGGAACAGCAGCCTAGAAATCAAATAAATAAATAAATAAATGATTGCACACCCTGGGAATTGAAAGAGAAATCTTGGAAATCTTACAAGAGGATATTTTTTATGTGTTCTATTCTAGTAGGAAAACAGAACTATCTACAAAGAGAAAAAAATTATGCATATTGGTTGTATGGGACATTATGTACAAAGTCACTGAAAGTCTAGTGAAACTAGCAAGACACTGGCTTCAACATGAAAAGCATCTCTGGATGCCAGGGTGGATTGGTTTTAAATCAAGGGAACTTAAATCAGAATTTCCCATTTGTTGTTCGATGTGTGTGCTGACAAGTCACAGCCAATTTATGGCAACCCCAGGAAGGCAAGTGAGAAGCAGAGATGGTTTGCCATTGCCTTCTTCTGCAGAGTCTTCATTGGTGATCTTCCTTCTGAGTACCAACCCTGCTTAGCTCCAAGGTCTGATGAGACTGAGCTATACCATGTCACCTTCCCTTGCACATAAAAGCTCATACCTTGAATAAACCTTTGTTGGTCTTAAAGGTGCCACTGGACTTTAAATTTGTTCTACTGCTTCAGACCAACATGGCTGACCATCTGGATCTTCCTTCCTCTCTCTGTTGTTCAGATACTGATAAAAGTGCATACTAACTGGTTGCAACAAACATAAGGGTGTAATGATTTAAAACTGCAGATAGAAGTGATTCCATACATGGTGCTCATGGATGCCATGGTGTACACTACTGTGTTTTCTGGTGCCCACTTCATTCTTCCCAGAGTAAAGAGCAAATTCTGCCTTTCCTCAAACTCACTGGAGTGGGATGTGCCCAGGACTTTGTTTCCGCAGAGAACGCTGATTCAGAAATAGCTGCCTCCATCATAAAAGGATGCTTGGCTTAGAAACTTCCAACATTTTGTGACTGGCCAAACACACGATAGCAGCTGTTTTGTAGATGGCCACACTCCCCATACCAACTATTTTGTAGTGGCACCCATTACCTATTTTCAAAATTTCAAAGGTGCCCACAGGTTGGAGACCTTTAGCATAGAGCCTTTATGCAACCTCATAAAGGGTATGCATTTAAGAATATTTAACCTTAATATTGCTGCTATTTTAGAATATAAAACAATATTTCTTATTTTTTTGGTGTAACTCAATGTTAATTACTTCAAACGAAGCCTTCACAACCTGCCACCATTATAGCTTTTTTGTGGGCAAGCGCTGGTTGGAATCAACGTTAGACAGTGATGCTCCTTTCCAGAATTCCTTTCTGACGTTCTTTCTCACGTAACTGCCCTGCTGCACCCTGCAAAAGTAAATAGTCTCAGCCAGAAGCAAGGACTGGTAATAATAGGTACTAGGCAGATTGGTAATCGGCATGAAATGGAAGGCAAATATCCATTATTACAGTAATAAATATATGCAATTAGAGTACTGAGCAGTTTGCAGAGGTCAGGAAGTTACTAGGTTTAAGATAGGAGTGTAAAAGGTTATCCAAACAGATCAGTGGATGACCTCTGGGGTAGCCTGTACTATCAAACCATAAATGTAAGTAGAAAGGCTGTCATATTCTGTGATTACCAATAAAAATGTTTTCCCCACAGTTCTCTTACAAAAACAGTAGCCTTCTTAAGTTCCTGAGAATATAAGAGGAGGGTATATGTTTGTACTGTTCAGGTTCTATTTTAAACCAAGGTTTGTTTTGTTTTTTTACAAAAGAAGTTCATAGCTGACGGAAGGTATTTTTATCCGTTTTGTTTTTATCCACCCTGGTAGAGGCATAGAGCTTGATATTTTAGGCAATATGGATCACTGCATAAGTTACTAAAAAACTTGGGGTAGAGCTACCAGTAGCAACAGGGACACCCCTAGGCAACGTCGCTAGTGAAAGTTTACTGTTTGTGTCCGATTGATACATAGCAGTAGCTTGGGACAAATTTTGAGTTGACTGACACATTATAACAAGGACGTTTTGTGTGATGCGGTGGGAGTTTATGTTAACCAAATTGCTTATTTATTTGACAAGAAACCGTTGAAGAAATATTGTCAAATAAATGAACCCAGTATTATAGGACTAGATCTTCTTTAAAAAACCTCCTAATCAGTATTCATATCACAGTCCTAGCCTCTCTTTTATGACAACCCTCTTAGCGACTTAAAAAAAGAGGCGAGGGGATGATTCAACATCCCACCCCCTCACCTGGACACTTCAGTTCCACCTGGTCTCTTGGTGGCTACGTGTCTGGCTGAGGAGAGCAGTCTGATTTCCAGTTCTTCAGTGCTTTGTTTCCTTGGCTGTCTATATAGATCCAGCCCATGTAATTTCCTTGAGCAGGGTCAGTCTTTAGATAGCTGGCTAGATAGTTGCTCCCCTCTACCTTACATGTTATTTAGTCAGACTGTCCTCTTAAACAGAATTTCATGCAATTAAAAGTTCCAGCTGATTTAGAGTCTTAACTGGTTTAGGAAAATTTAAATTCAAATGGCAAAGCCTTATTAACTGTTCCTTAAACTTGTTTGCCAGCTTAAACTTGGAAACTGGGCAGAACCTTTTAGAAACCAGAGCATGGCTCTCAACTCTGAAATTTTGGTTACATCTTCATTTTAGGGCTAAACTCATATGTCTATTTGATGTTGTCCGATTCCTTTATACCTAGTTAGGCACACCGGATCCAGCAGAAAATACAATCTATAGATGTTCCCCTCAACTCTCTTCTTATGTTAAATGAAAGCCAAGCATATAGAACTGTGAAACAGTGACACTTAGGCCGATTTCGCACTAGCATTTGCCCCAGGTTTGCCCTCATGCTTGCACCGGAGCTTCTGGTTGTGATATGAGACTATTGATAGTCTCGGATCACTGAATTAAAATGGAGGGAAATTTAAAAGGAGCTGTGTGAGGTATAGTTCTCTGCTGCTATTGACTTGAAAAGGGGATTGGAGAGGAGGTGAACAGCAGCATTGCCAGTGCAAAAAAAAGAAAAGAAAAAATTTCAGTGCTGTATGCCAAATAAAGAGGGGGATTGTCAGTGTAGAATGTAATTGACATGAGATGCAAAGAGAGACAGACACTGAGATGGGAAGCCTAAAGCTTTGAAAACATTTTTCCCTTTAATGCTTTAGTGAACAAAGTTTGGGGAGCCAAACCACTTGGCAGTCTGTGGACGCCTAACATTAAAATGGCAGCTGAGCCACATGGACTTCTGCAAACTGCCAAATTTAAGAATCGCTTGGGATTGATCCATTTGGAAGACCGAGTGCAATCCGCACTTGGCAGGCTCTAAAAAACCTGCCAAGATCACAACCAGTGTGCATGATCAAATTAGAAAATCACAAAGAGAAAACCATGCAAATTTGCAAAGGGCAGGGAATTAGCATTACTATGCATCTAAGCTAGGGCACTGGTGAAAATTACTCCCCCCCACCACCATTTTTTGTGGCACAAGACTAAAAAGCTCTCCATAGGACTCCTCCCCCATACAAATTGCAGCCCTGTGCAAAGCGTGGTGGATTTGCAGCCGACTTTACACAGGCACGCCTATACACTCATGTTGTCAACTATCACAGCTTGCAGTGCCAGTGTCAGTAGGTTCTGCCGTGCATTCTGTACACTCAACATGTTTCCCCATATTATGAGATTGTGTGACTGCTTCCCATTTTTCACAGTGTCTGATAGCACAGTAGAGAATCCCCTAGTGCTCAGCAGTATGGAAAACGGGGCTTTGCAGCTGCTTGTCAGTTTAAAAAAAAGTTTCAACATTGGGTGTTCCCCCTTTGCCTGCATTCTTTTCTGAGGATTTAAGTGGAAGGCTCTTGCTGGACGCTACTGCGCAGTTGTGATAGGTAGTTGCATAATTTTTTTAGAAAACTTTGGACACCACCCCCACATGTCACAAGTGATGTTCCACCCCAATTTAGAAAAGTGTGTTTTTTAAATTGTTGCTGCAGAATAAATACATCAGAGGAGAAAGAACAGTGCATATGGTGGTCACATAATCCAAAGTCAAGCTTAAAGCCTTACTGCTTGGAACACCTGCAGTAAAATGTACATGTATAATGGGCTTTGCTGTCCTCTTTGGCTTGGATTCCTCATTAATTCTCTACTGTCTCTTCCCTCCCTAAATGCAGTGCAAAATAATGCCTGAAATGTTACTTCTGGGATACAGGGCCCCCCAAGGTACAGCATTATCAGGTCAGGGGGAGTGAAATGGGGAAATCTGTGGGGAACCCCCCCCCCCTTTTCTATGGGATTCAACCATTTGAGGATCCCGAACAGGTTCTATGAAAGCAGATTCCTAAAAATTAACTTCTGAATTAATGGCATGCAGGAGAATAAATTCAGACCAGAACAAGGTCAGATACCACTGAATAATACCTCTTTCACAATCTGGAGACAAGCAAGTACAGAAGTGTTATTAGTCAAGAAAAAATTGGTAAATTAACACTGCAATCCTGAGAGTAAGCCCCACTGAGTAGACCACCATAGGATGCTGAGTAGTCCTGCTTAGGATTGCTCTCTAAGGGTATAATCTGCTGCACATCGCAATTGTTCCATCACCCTACATTTTAACTGATATCTCTTCCTTGTGATACTGTCTGATGAATGAGCTCTTCACTGGAGAATCTTCACTTCATTGGACCCCCTTCATTTTCAGAGTGTGAGTGAAAAATGAAAGATATTACAGGATTTTTTTAAAAAAACAAGATGCAACCCCCCCCCCTGAAGATAAGACTTGAGGAGGCTTATACATAAACTCTTCCTTTCCCTCTATAATTAGAACACTTTCGCACAAACAATTTTTCAGGTAAACCACCTCAAAACAGAACTGATTTCTTTTGGGTGGCTTATGAACTAGAGCCTATTTTATTAGATGTGTGAGGTTTACGAACATGTATAGTGTATGGTTATGGAGGAAAAAGAAGGCTATGGAATGCCAGAAGTACAGGTTGTTACATTATTGAGTAAAATTCAAATATGGTTGAGAAAAGTACAATGAGCATTCACATCAGCATATTTGGAAACAGTAAAGGTCATTCTGAGAAACTTTTTAAAACTTGCAGTTTCAGTGAAACAAAGAGAATGATGAACAAATTTGCACTATCAATGAGAGTAACAATAGCTGGCAAATTATTGCCATTGTAAGCTAGTAAGGAAACTTACAATTTTTAGCGGTTCCAGTCTAGCCAAAATTAAGCACATTAAAGTCTCACTGATTTTCAGTGGAAGAATTAAATACAGTTTTGACCTTGGCTGGATTGTGCTTGGTGGGTGTTTAATTGTTTTGTTTTGCTGTATGTCTAAACATATTCCTGTTACAAAACATACTGGATATGGGTGTGGGTCATGTGCCTTGAAGGATCCCTTTAGGCCTTGGTCAAGCAGAGAGGGAGGGCTGGTTGAGGATTTATTGATCAAAATATTTATATCCTGCCTTTTCTCATGGCTCAAGGGATGGCAGAGAGAATGATGCAGCTGCTCCAAGAGCCCTATGGGATGGTAGGTAGGATGGAAACAGTTCCTGCCTGAGGAGGTCCGTAAGGCTCCCATGCTTCTAGCATTCCACAAATCCATCATGCGTAATAATCTATGATTTGCTTCAGATTGTAGTGATCCTAATACATTGCTTATTATGTGTCATCCTACAGTGAGAAAGGTAGACTATAAATAACGTAAATAAATAAAATGTGCTTCACATGCAGAAAAAAAACGTACATCCAGTCCCTGGTATGTTCATGTAAAGGATGTTTGGTAACAGGTTCTGTGGAATATCTGCTGTGACCATGGCCGAGGACAGACTGGCAATGTAAAGCGGGGGCAAAGTGGAGGGAACTGGTGCGGGGGAAAAACTCCACGGAGCTGGCCGTTCATACTGGCCAGAGCAATGCGCAGTGGTGCTGATACGGAGCGTTCAGACTGCCGCGGAGCCGGCGCGCGCACCTCGCGCACGCTGTTGCGCTTTTTTTGTTTTCCCTTTGATGTGTTTCGCACATGCGCATAACTTTGTGCCGGCGCGTTCACACGGCTGCCTCCGGATGCCTCCCGCTTCTTCCGGTTCACACTATTTGGAAGCGGGAGGCATGCGGAGGACGGCCCCTGAACACCGGTTTTACCCGGTGTCCTGTTAAAGCGGATAGAAAGCGACTGGGAGACGGGTAAGTGCGAAATGGAGCCGAGGGACAGATGCGCATGTCTGAACGGGCTCTTTTCTTCCACTTCCGACGCGGGGCTGCCCCACTTTACATTGCCAGTCTGTCCTCAGCCCATGATGAGCAGCTGCTAGTCGGAGTGGATTTCACTCCATAAATGGCAACTTCATATGTTCAAAACAGTCATTGTTAAAAAGAGTACATTGTCATGACATGATCGAGGTTTATAAGATTATGCATGGGATAGAGCTGGTAGAGAAAGAAGTACTTTTCTCCCTTTCTCACAGTACAAGAACCTGTGGGCACTCCATGAAATTGCTGAGCAGTTGGGTTAGAACAGATAAAAGGAAGTACTTCTTCACCCAAAAAGTGATTAACACATGGAATTTACTGCCACAGGAGGTGGCGGCAGCTACAAACATGGACGGCTTCAAGGGGGAATTAGATAAACATATGGAGCAGAAGTCTATAAGTGGCTATTAGCCACAAAGTATAGATAGGGACTCTCAGTCTGGGGCAAGTGATTCTCTGTATTCTTGGTGCTTGATGGGGGGGCAACAGTGGGAGGGCTTCTAGTGTCCTGCCCCCACTGGTGGACCTCCTGAGGGCACCTGGTGTTTTTGACCACTGTGTGACAGAGTGTTGAACTGGATGGGCCACTGGCCTGATCCAACATTGGTTTCTCTTATGTTCTTACGTTCTTATGTCTTATTTTATTTCTCTGTTATTTTCCCTCAATATTTTTGAAGTGACGATGTGCACTAATTTTTTTTTTTAATAGCGGCTATATGTCCAGTCAAACACAGAATGCTGTCAGTGGGATTCTTTTTGGGACCGGGCTTTGGGTGGCCCTTATTTTCACAATGCGCTATACTCTAAAGATGCTGCTTTCCTACCATGGATGGATGTTTCATGAACACGGCAAACTTTCCGCAGGAACCGTGATATGGATGGTAAGGATTTTATGTAATCTTCTATTTGGATATGGACTTGATACACGACCTGCTTGAAAATGTCTGTCTTAGAAACTTTGTTTGGGGCATATTCAGTATGTCTCTTTTCAAAAAAATTTCCCACTTCATATTTAGTGGAGACCTCCCAGTTCTATTGGGAGGTGCCTGTTCTTTTCACATTTCCCCATCAGTTGCCTTTTTATAGAATGGCTCTCAATTTGAATATAGCTTAGCTACTATTGATAATAATATTTGAATAGTTAAATGTTCATCACTGTTGGTCTTCCAGCTAACAAAGCTGTTGAGAACATCTTGAACATCATAAACAACATTGGAAAAGATGTCAGGAACATCAGACCCATTAACCAAATCTCACTTCAGGACCTTTGTGCCTTTTCCCCATGCTGTAGGAGAGGCCCTTTTCTACTTGCTGCCATTCTTTTGGAAAAGGGGTGCAGTAGTTGTGACATTATTGACAGGAAGCATTTTAAATGTGAGATGGGGTAGTGGCTTAATGAAATAAAATAGCTTAACGAATCTGTCTCTGTCTCTTGTATGCATTCTGTGACTGTAAAAAAGACCAGATGGAACATGACAGAGTAGTCTTTTGAATATTTTTATGGGGAGCAGTGTTTGTTGCAAATGAAATGTCTGATAGTTTTCCTCAGATGTGATTCCAAGAGCCTTATTTGAATACAGGTTCTACCTGAATGGTAAGGTCCAGAGTATTATATCAAGATTGCTTGGCATTTTCATTGGCTGGATTTTTGGCATGTCTTAAGAATTCAATACCTTTTTTTTTTTTTTAACAAAAATCTGTTTTGTTATAATGCCAAGCTTAAGCAGTGTGAACAACTATGCCTGACTGTCAATTTGTGTCTGGATTATGCTCCTGTATATCGGCTAGAAATTTCTCTGTCATTACAGGAATGGAACCTGTGTCTGTTAAGAAAATACAGGCATGTTTTTCCTTTTGATCTACCAGGACACAAATTCTCAGTCATTGGAGATACTTTAACCTAACTGGCTTACTAATAAGGTTGTAGCATTTGCTCTCACTAAATATTGTTCTCCAATTTATTAAGCATTCTTTCTCACACTATTTTTGAACCTGTGTGTTCCCATTTTTCTTTGTTTCCTTGATTAAAAAAAAGATGATCATTATGAGCTTATTGAACTTTGCTCTTACTATGAGAACTGCAGCATTCCACAGACATTTAGAACTCTTGAATTACGTGCTTTGAGGAAAGGACTTTATTATGCTATATTAGAAAGTGCTCTTGCATAGTGTAAAGGGTACCATTGTGAGGGTACTGCATGAGCTGATATCACTCTGTGTTTACAAGATATCACTGTGTTGAGAAGAGTGCTGTAAAGTAGTAGCTGTAGGTATCTGCATGCTTATATTCTGCTGTGCAGAAATCGTAAGATGCAAACCCTTGCTGGAAAGATACAAACTAATACAAGGTTCCTCAAATTCTTCTAGTTGGTAATGAGGTTTATGTGTCCTTGAAGACAACAAATTGATGTCTGAACTCAATCTTTGTTTCACAAATTTATGAAACAAAGCATTGACATTTCTTCCAGCAGTCCCAAGTTCTGGAAATCTTTATTTACTTGAACATGTAAAATGTGTAATACTGCTTGTTAAATTTCATTTCAGAAACTGGTAAAACTTTTCTCAGGTCCTAAACCAATGCTGTACAGTTTCCAGACATCTCTGCCACGTCTTCCTGTTCCAGCTGTTAAGGACACAGTAAATAGGGTATGTTATATAGTTGGGAACTCTCCCCCTTAAACTTAAATCCAAAGGAAACAGTGACTTGATTTGCTTTCTCTGAGAAACATGCATCAGACAAAAAATTAACAGGATGTGATCAACTTGGTTCCAGTCTAAGTTTTGTCTGTGTTCACTTACAATTAAATCAAGGATAGTAATCTGCTAGTACACCCCTCTTTTATCTAGTGTTTATACCGCTAAAGGCAGGGTGCAAAGTCTTAAAATTCCCATGTCTTTATTGTTGGTCTGCTTTGTGTAATCTTCAAATGGCTTAGAGTTTTAAGATTAGATCTTTAGCCAACTTTGGTCTGATAATTTCATCAGGCAAATAAGCAACACATGATGTATTAGACGTTTTGATTAATTTGAATAGGGCAGCAGGGTGTCTTCAGGGGGGAGGGCAATGAATCTTAAATTTGCTGATCTTTTAGTGCACTCTGACACATACGTATGTTTAGCCAGTGGCAAGAAGTCTAGGGTGACTTGTGAGTGATGTTACTCCCCATTATTTGTACAAATGTCCTTGGTAGGAGACTATAGTAGCAAAGAAGTATGTGAGTATTTAATAATTAAAGCTAAGGTATCAGAGCCTGTTCTTCTAAAAGAAATTGGTACAAAACACTTTATTTACATTCGTTTCCAAACAGTCTTTGCAAATAGGCATTGCTGTTAGTCCAAAAGTCAATTAGGGCATCTCCTGTGCCCTGGAGCACTGCAGCCTCCAGGGCTACATTATGTTCCTTTCTAGTGGTCTGTTGCTGTAGTGGAGAATGATCTAGGACAACGGTGGGCAAATGGCGGCCCGCGGGCCACATGCGGCCCGCCACAGAGTTTTTTGCGGCCCGCCAAGACATGAAGATCAACAAGAGTAAATATAGATGCTCTTTGACAGACATTAACTTGCAGGCTGTGATGAGAATCTCAACAAGCAATCTCACTCCTGATTTAAAAAAAAATGTAGAAAAGTGTGATAGGGTACATTTGTCTCATTAAACCAATTCTAAAATTAAATGTGCTTGCAGCTATAGACCATATGAAATTAGCACAATAAATAAATTGAATAAAACTACCACTATTTTATTTAATTTATATTTATTGATTTTTATGATACAATTTATACCTTTTCTGAAATGCAAAGTTAAGTAATGAATGCAATCATTTTAAAACGTGCGGCCCTCCGCTCACCTCCGCTCCCACAAAGTGGCCCCCGAGCCAAAACAATTGCCCACCCCTGATCTAGGATATTACTGAGAGGTGTTGGTGGGCTTCAGCCAGCTCTCTTCTCACTGTCAGAAGTTCAAGTATGAAATTGCTTTGTCCTACACATGTAGCATGCTTTTGTGTCCGTCCAGCCTTCTGTAGTACAGAGGTAGCTCACAACACCAACAAACCTCAGCTCAGAAGGAGCCACTCTTGTTTGTCAAACCGTGTAGTGCTGGCTGTTGCTGCTCTCTCAAAATGCTGTTCAGAATATCATATTCATCCATTGCCTATGTGTATGGGGGGGGGGTTTAATGGGGGATCTCATGACATTAAAACTTCATCTGTTCTTATCAATTCTAGTACTTGGAGTCGGTTAAGCCACTTATGAATGATGGACAGTTTAGAAGAATGGAAGATCTTGGCAAAGATTTTGCAGTTAATTTGGGACCAAAACTACAATGGTACCTGAAACTGAAATCCTGGTGGGCTACAAACTATGTAAGTAGATGAGTTAAATTCTTTTGTGAAAGAACATGATTTAAGGATCTCTTATTTTATTACTACTGTAATTCTTCATGTCCTTCTTTGTTTAAAGAGGTCACTTTTCAGAAGCAAAATATGCACCTTGTTTCTAGAAATTATTATTCTTGTGTTGACTACAGTGGCTAGATTTATTAGGGCCTTCTGTAGAAGGAAGGAACTTTCAGTTAACCCCACCATACTCGGCAGGAGTGCAAGCAACAACTGCACAAGCACAATCCATTTTGGTGTTGCTACGGGATAAGCTGAAAACAGCAGCAACAGGTCAATTAGACCTTAGTAAATTACTAATTTGAAGTCTTAATTTCTTAAGTACTGTTACCCTCCTTTTTCCTGAATGAGGAAACAAGTAATTTGAATGCCATAGGCAAAAGCGGAGAATACCTGATTTCCGAACTCTTATTTCCTTTCCAGCTCCAAGCAAAGCTGCCTTTTAACATTTGCATATATCTCAAGGGACATTTTCTAACTTGGGTTATGCTGTGGCAAGCTATTTTAGCATCACACAGTGCTACTGGTGCTCATAGACACTACTCATAAACTCAGTCAGTTTACCCAAGAGCCAGAAGCTCAAAGGCTACTCAAACAAATGAAGCTGCCCTATACTGCATCAGATCATTAGTCCATTACAATCAGTATTGTCTACTCAGACTGGTAGCAGCTCTCAGGGACATAGGTAAAGGCCTGTCTTGCATCACCGACTACTAGATTCTTTAACTGGAGATGCTGGGGTTTGAACCTGTGACCTTCTGCATGCCAAACAGATGCTCTACTATTGAGCCACAGCCCTTCCCTGTGATAATGATATCCCTGTGATATCACTACTTGATAGTAAGGGCCAATAAATTGAACTACTCAGGGATTTCTGATGTTGTTAATACTTCTGCTTGCTCTCAAAAGCCTGCTAATATCTCTAGCTATTTATTTAAAACGTTTCTATGGCACTTTATTATCCAAATAGAGTCCCCAAGGCAGCAAACATCAAAACATTTCAACACTAAAACAACATTTAAAATAAAATATATAAAATTATTCCATAAAATCATATAAGCACACACAACACCACAACCAGGGAGGAGGACCCATAACAGTTATGGCATGCACGACAAAAAAATCTCCATCTGTTGGTGGAAGACAGCAATAGAAGGAGATAGATTACTCTGCCTGGGGACGGAGTGCCAAAGTTTTGGTGCTATGACAGAGAAGGCCATTGACCACATTTTAAAACTTTTCAAAGAGGCGACTTTGGGAGATGACAATATGATATTCTGTCTGTCTTCCAATCTGTTTCTCTCCTCCATGTTCCAGTTATTAAATAGCAAAGAAATATCCACACAGCTATGCTATGTAATCCTTGCCCTTCATAGTGAAAAGAGCTGATGGCTTCTCATTTGACTTGATGAGCTTGATTAGTATTAAGTATTTTTTGTTTTCAAGAGCAAATAGTGCAATCTTAAGCAAAGTTACACCTTTTTAAGCCCATTGACTTCAATGGGTGTAACTCTGCTTAGGAGTGTACTGTAGCTGTCTAATCCATTTGAGACTTTGGTGATATCCTAGTGATCAGAGGCCCTTATTTAATTGATGACATTTGTAGATTTGTGAACTAAATCCTGTTTGTTCTTTTGTAGGTTAGTGATTGGTGGGAAGAATACATTTACCTTAGAGGACGTGGCCCAATTATGGTTAACAGTAACTACTTTGCAATGGTGAGTAAATGGATCCATTTTGGGGTGATTATCATACCTCCCATGATAGACAAAAATTACAAGGAGCAGTGCTCATCCAGAAACCAACTTAGGCAGCGGGGGGTGGGGAGCTTGTGGAAATGCTTTTTTAAAGGGGTGTGCAGTCCCCCCCCTCAGGGTTTTTTCCCCAATTTTGGGATTTCTAAAAAATTAGAATACTGGCGAAGTATTTAGATCTTGATTTTTCAAAAACCCTGATTGGGGCAGGGAGGGGGTCCAATAGACCTGAGATGGGAAAAAATTGCAAAAAACAACAACCCAGGAGCAGCAGTGGCTCCCGCCTCTCAGCTGTTTTCCTGAACTTTTCTGCAGTCCTTTTAAACCAACCTGGTTTAAAGCAACTGCAGAAGGGGGGGGGGGCAGCTGATAGGCAGAGAGCAGTCTCCCAGCCTCTCAGCTGTTTCCCCATTTTTTTCTGCAGTCCCTTTAAACTGGGCTGGTTTAAATGGACTGTGGAAGATGGGGGGCGGCATCTGTTTCCCATCTCGGAAAAATCTGGGATTTTTTTCTGGGACACCCTCGCCCCTCGGTTTTTCAGAAAAATCCCAGATACTTTTAGGATGCCAAAATATACCCCCCAAATACCAATAATTTACTATATGGACCCCCACATTTTTTTTTGTCTCTGCCTCATAAGAAACCTGTGTGTTTTATTTAGTATTGGAGAGACATTTGATGAACTGCTGCCTTTCATATTTACAAGCATTGTCTATTGTTTCATACATACACAATGAAAAAATACAATAATATAAACAAATCCCAAGAGCTTGACACTATTCCTCACGGGTTTTTGAAGCTTTGTTGTTCCTTAGAGGTGTAAAGTACTTTCGATGTTTAGTGATAAGCTCCAGTATCGAATTATCAAAGGAACACTGCATGAACTATACTCTGTGATGAAGAAATGAAATGCCTGAGACTATCTGGGATCTGTGTTAGTAGTAGTTCAATTTAAAGAGTTTAAGGATTGCCACACCTATGTGGACATACTGTGGAGTTCTAAGCCTTGCCAAGCTCATTTCGGCACATAGTAGATGTTCCACAGCTTTTGAAAATATTGGTCTGGTTTGAGATCTATATCTTTATCAATACAATTATTTTAAAAGGACCCTTTTCGCGTCAGTGACATTGGCCAAGGACAGATTAGAGTTCTGCCACGCTACAGGAGCGCGGCAGAACAAGCCAGGGTGAACTGCCCCGCAGCGCAGCGTTCAGACGCCGCCGCAAGGAAGCTGCCCACAGCATCCACACTGTGGGCGGCTTCCGGCGGCTGTGGCAGAACGCCGCATGGCTCTGCCTGCCCGCGTGCGTTCACACCCGCCAGAAGCGGGTGGAACGTGCGCGCAGCTGCCAGGACACCACTTGGAAGTGGTGCCCGGCTGCTGTGGGAGGAGCGCGCCGCCGGACGAGGTGAGTCCGGGGCGCCTCCACGGGGCAGATGTGGCAGTCTGGACGCCTGCTCTGCCTCTGCTTTTAAAGCGGAGGCAGAGCGGGCCAGACTGCCAGTCTGTCCTCAGCCATTGTAAATACACATTCCAGTCTTGTAATCCATGAGCTTTCTATCTTGTGGTTGATTTATGTTGTTGTATTTTTTTCATTGTGTATGTATGAAACAATAGAAAATTGGATATTAGAATACTTATGAATGTTTATTGTTAAAAAAGCATACAGCACTTAGCTTAGGCTATTAAATTAGATTCTCATGTTTCTATTCCTTTTCAATTAATTTCATGTTCACAAAGCAAATAGTACATTTTTTCTTCTTTCATGTTGAAACTTGAAAACCTGTTTTATACCTACCACCATCTAAACTAATCCAGTTTAGTCTGCAATGTATCTGCTTTTCCATATTAAAATGACATTTGCAAACGTTGGGCTTTGCAACCATTTCATTAAATTGTGTTTCTCTTCCGCCCCTTGTTTGTTTTTTGTACTGAACATTCATTCTGATGAGGTCCTGAAGGCTTGCATGACATTTTGGTTGGTCTTAATAAAAAGAACTACATGGTTATTATTCTTGGGCCGCGTCCACTCCACACTGTCACTTTTGTCGCTCATTTCTCCCTATTGCTTCAGGTTCCCCCACCCCCCATATGTTTTGTTCTCTCTAGTAGTCCCAGAGAGAGCAAAACACATGTGGAAAAGAGGGAGGAACCCAAAGCAATAGGGAGAAATGAGCAGCAAAAGTGACAGTGTGGACGGGGCCTTGGTATACTTCCCATGGACACACTTCCTGTGTTAGTCTATCACTTCTCATGGGCATACAGTTAAGCCTTGATAAGACCCTAAATTATACTATATGCCCCATGTCCCATGAATTAGGACCTGTGGAGCAGCACGTGTCATTTTTTTCCACATGTGGTGAAGTCACCCAGTATTGTTTAAAATTCATTTTTAAGATGGCTTTTTTTTAGAGGAAAGAATTTTTTTCAGGACAATTTAGTAAACGTCCCGTAATGAGCTGCAACAGGTGATAAGAATATATAAATAATTATGTGACTGTAGCTACAGACTGTAAAGTAACAGAACAGAATCACAAAAACAGCTGGTGTATCAGGAGCTGTGTAAAATGAAAACAGGCACATGTTCAGTTTTGCAGCAGTAGGATCCTGTGCATTCCTAAGACTTGATCATGCATACAATATAAATCCACTAACACAAATTCCTTTCTGTTCTCTTCATCCTCTAGGATTTTCTGTATTTTACTCCCACCTCTGTGCAGGCGGCTAGAGCTGGCAATGCCATCCATGCAATCTTGCTGTATAGAAGAAAACTTGACAGGCAACAAATCGCACCAGTATGTACATTTTCCTGACATAGTTACATACTCAGTCTTGTATATACAGTACATAAGAACATAAGAACACAAGAGAAGCCAATGTTGGATCAGGCCAATGGCCCATCCAGTCCAACACTCTGTCACACAGTGGCCAGAAACACCAGGTGCCCTCAGAAGATCCAGGAGTAGGGGCAGGAAGCCCTCCCACTGTTGCCCCCCCCCCACTACACCAAGATTACAGAGCATCACTTGCCCCAGACTGAGAGCTCCTATCTATACTTTGTGGCTAATAGCCACTGATGGACTTCTGCTCTTAAATTCCTCTTAACCTGATGGAGAAATAACTGAGGGCCAGAGTAAGGCCCATTCCATCCAATGTAAATGTCATAGACTGTAGCCAGTTGTCATTTTATGCTGGCAGATAGGTGCTTCCACTTGTAGGATAGGGGTGGCTTTTTCAATCCTTCCCCACACACATTGTGCCCAGAACTATTCCTGGACACTCCCTGAACCCCAGCGGAAGTGTTTGTGTGGCACAGAAGGCTGCAGCAACAGTAGGGGAGATGAGAAAGTTGCATTGTACGCATGGAGCTTTGCTCAATGTTGGATATAACTCAAGGCATTATTTACTAGCCTTAGTTAAAATTGCTTTCTTTAGTGAAAAATAAGAAATTAACTAAGGACCAACTGATGCACTTAGAAATTGTCTTCAGTGGAGCCACTGTTCTGACCTCCTTGATTAGATGACTCCTATTTTCTACCACTGACTCAAGGTGACTTCCTATCCTCCTGATACCAATAAAGTTCCAAAACTTTATTCTTTATGTCATTATCCTTTGACTGCTTGGGAAGGACTCTGGTGTGCTCATACACTGTTCTTGATCCCTGCTGTCCACATGGCACCTACTAAAACCTACTTCTACTCCTTGCCCTATGCACACAGCAGGTATGGAAAATCCTAGGAAGCACACATGAAGGAGCTGAATTAACTCTTGGAAGCCTGTATCAGGCTGGGCCAATTCTGAGGGAAAGTAGTTCCTTGTTCTTATGATTTGATGCTAAAGCATTGAAGCAGAACCTTGGGGTATTCCTGAGTAGGTGTGGCTTTTCAATGAAAATACACAGAAATTGGACTGTAGGGATGTGTTGTGCTTTCCTCGCTGTACAGTAATTGGTACTGTTGCCAGGTCCCCTCGTTGCTCCGGCGGAGGGATTTGGGGGGGAGGTGTTTCAGGGGTGGGCAGGGATGACTCCAAGCCCCACCCCCCAAAGCAACCACCCACCCAGCCACCCCTCTCCCTCCCCTCATGCCTAATTTAAAGGGCTTCAGCTAATTGGCGGGGACCATATGGCCCACCGACCAACTGGAGGGCCCTTTAAATCTAGCAGAATGGAGGGAGAGGGGTCTTCATGGGCCACACACTAAGTTTGCAAAAAGCCACGGCCCCCACTCCACTTGCAAACAGATCCCTTCAACCAGCTGGAGGGCCGTGTGGTCCCCGCCTATCACTTGAAGCCCTTTAAACCAGGCAGGAGGGGAGAGAGAGGGGTGGCTGGGCACTTGGTCTCTTGGGGGCGGTACTTCCCCCACCAGCCAGCTGGCTGAGGGCAGATTGAAACCCCCAGAAGCAGGGGAACCCCTACCCAGATCTGGGAGCTAGCAACTCTAGTGCTTAGTACCGCTTATTTTCTTGGCCTAGTGTCTGGATTCCCTTCCAATGGGAGGTGAGCCCATTTGGCATTCTTGTCTTTGTAACTATGAAGACAAAACTGCAGAGACCTGCTGCACCACAGCACAAAGAATATGCCCTCTGTATGCAATATAGCTCTGCATCATAGTTCTCCATATTACAAATGTATGACAGTTTCCTGTAGCTATTTTTCTTTGAACAAAATTTGTACACAGTATTTTTCATGTGACGTTAATCTACAGCCAGCTTTTCCGTATAAACTGTTTGCCTCAAAATGCGGATAACTCCTGGATAACCCACCCACCCTTGATTTTGTCATTTGTTATTTGGCTCTGGTATATGTAATGTAAGGGAGCCCAGGCAACATGATATCTTATCTGGCCTGCTTGGTTCAATCATAGGGGATGACCTGAATTTAATTAGTTTTCCTATGTACCGTATTTTTTGCTCCATAAGACTCACTTTTTCTCCCAAAAAAAGTGGGGGGGGGGGGGAAGTATGTGTGTCTTAAACCCTCCTCACTTTTCCCAAGCCACGGCACCGAGCGGAGCTAGGTGCATCTTATGGTCAGGTGCGTCTTATGGAGCGAAAAATACGGGTAGTTTCCTTTTCTCCACAACTATCCCAGACTTCAGAAGGAACAATGCAGTAGTACTATTTCATGTCACAAAAAAGCCAGTACAGTATAATAGATTTGTTCCTGCCAAAATACCTTTAACAGAAGGATTTCAGTCAGCCAAGCATGACTTTAAGAACATAAGAACATAAGAGAAGCCAGTGCTGGATCAGGCCAATGGCCCATCCAGTCCAACACTCTGTCTGCAGTGGCCAAAAACACCAGGTGCCCTCAGAAGGTCCACCAGTGGGGTCAGGACACTAGAAGCCTTACCTCTGTGCCCCCCCCCCCCACAAGCACCAAGAATACAGAGCATCACTTGCCCCAGATTGAGAGTTCCTATCTATACCTTATGGCTAATAGCCACTGATGGACCTTTTGCTCCATATGTTTATCTAATTCCCTCTTGAAACCGCCCATGCTTGTAGCTGCTGCCACCTCCTGTGGCAGTGAATGCTATGTGTTAATCACTCTTTGGGTGAAGAAGTACTTCCTTTTATCCGTTCTAACCCAACTGCTCAGCAATTTCATGGAGTGCCCACAAGTTCTTGTATTGTGAGAAAGGGAGAAATGTACTTCTTTCTCTACCTGCTCTATCCCATGCAGAATCTTATAAACCTCGATCATGTCACCCCTCAGCAGTCGTTTCTCCAAGCTAAAGAGCCCCAAGCGCTTCAACCTTTCTTCAAAGGGAAAGTGTTCCAACCCTTTTATCATTCTAGTTGTCCTTTTCTGCACATTTTCCAATGCTATAATATCCTTTTTGAGGTGTGGCAACCAGATCTGTACACAGTACTCTAAATGAGGTCGCACCATCGATTTATGCAGGGCATTATGATACTGACTGATGTGTTTTCACTTTCTCACCTTCCCCTCCTTCTGCAGCCCAAGTGCCCTCTAAAATGCAGGATCCCCAGGAACAGAATGAGGGGGGGCAGTTGGAGGTCTGCATTGTATGTGTGTAGGGGGTATTAGGGTGTAACCAGCTCAATGAATCTTAAAATATCTTTCACCAGAATAAATTCAAAACTTTTATAGCAGCCAATTTGGGGCTAAATTTTTCACGTATATGCAGAATATGCCACAGATTAAGACCTGTTTCTGTGTAGGTTTTTTTTTTTTTTTGCCGTTGCATGTTACAGTGCATAAAGACACACACACACAACATTTCTTTTGATGCTGTGAAATCTTTTGAATGACAGTTTCCATTTTTACAGTCTATGTTGTGGTTCAAAATGCTGATTGCTGAAAGACCACTTGTTCAATTATTAATTAAATTCATTAGAGTTCTGTTGAAGTTATTTAAGTGCCCTGTTCAGCAGTGCTCCTGCCAAACCTTCAGACTACTTTTTAAAGTTCAGAAACTGTTGAACAGGAAAGCTGCAAACCTCTATGTGTGTGCGGTATGTACATGCTTTTTGAACTGTGTCTGAAATTGGACTTTTTGTGGTATTTATCATTATACCAAACATTCAATTAAAACACAATTATTGTGAAAAATGTGGGGATTTTAGGTAATTATTTTATATTTGTGTGCTCTTGAATGTGTATTGATGAATTAGCTGTCTATATACAGAACTGGTCCTTTAAACTTTCTCACATTTCAATACATGATTTCTCTATTTCTTTGGCACTTTAGTGGTCCTTTTTAGGACAAGGAATCTCTTGTTCCACAATATTATCTCTTAAAGAATATTGGGAACAACCTCTGAGTATGAAAATGATTGTGTGTAAAGTATCAAAACCTAAATGGCAGTCCTTAATATGTATGTTGGTGAATGGGAAAGGGAAAGACTTGGAACAAATTTGGCAGTTCAAGCACAGTCAAAGGAACTGTTGTTGATTATGCTGTTGATAGATCTAAGTGAGGTCTAAGTGAGGTTTTGGCAGCTGGTATTCTAAAAGCTGCTTCACGCAATACAAAAATCTCTTAGTGGGAGGCTGTACACGGAAGTCTGTCTTGTGAACATGCAACAGAATACATATGTGCATTAGCCACAGGTAATAAAGTACTTGTGAGGTTCATGACATTGCCATCTCATAAAAGAGATTTCTGCACAGGAAAATTTCGGTTTGTGTGAAATGGCCCTAAGCATCTCCAAGTCTTCTGTCTGTCTAACAAGCATGTGTGATTTTTTTTCTCTTCACGTGCTAACTGTATCTATTTAAAAAAATGAAACACTCATTTACGGCATAGATTCTTCTGATGGGATCCACTGTTCCACTCTGCTCAGCTCAATGGGAGAGGATGTTTAATACCTCCCGTATTCCAGGAGAAGAAACAGGTAAGAAGGACCGGCTGAAGCCGAAGAATATCAGGGAATCTCAGAGTGTGAAATCCTCACCAGAGTTTCTTCTTGATTGTATCAGGCTGTTTAACAAATATTCATATTTGCAGTATATAATTCAAGGAAAATTGAACAAATCATATTTTTGAAGTAAGTGGTAGACACTGACGAAAAACTCAAACCATGTTAAAATAACCAAACACTTCAACTTGTAGTTTGAGACATTTTGCTTGTTCCTACCCTTTTTTAAAAAGCTGTTCCTGAGAAATGGTTTTCTATCATTTTTGGATTTTTTTGGTGATAATTTCTATTTTTCCATGCCTTCAGGTCCTCTTGGCTTCCCTTCTTAACCTTCATGGGAGTTCATGTGCTCCATATAGCTTCACTGTTCTAAAAAATTTGATTGTGGGGTTGACTTTCCTTCTTTCCTTTCAGCTTATGATTCACAATACTATCCCAATGTGCTCTTCTCAGTATGAACGTATGTTCAACACTAGTCGTATACCGGGCACAGAGACAGGTACAGTGTTAGTCCTGTCAATGTATTTGGCCCCTGTTTGCATTTTAATTTTCTGTGTGTGTCACAAAAGATTGATCTCAGACTATAGTATTTGGCATACTGCTGTGTGATCTTCTTTGTAATTGAGAATTCATTGTAATTTTATCATTGTGTGTTATAAGATCCATTTCTTAAAAGTTACGAACCATTTCAGTGTTACAGTAATTCAGTAGTAAGTGGATTGATGCAAGATACAGTTAATAGTTGAAGCTGACTTCAGGCATCTGATTAGCATTTCTAATCTGCTTTAGGATGCCAAAGAGTAATTCAAGGCAGAGTACAACATAAAAAATACAAAATTACCATAGTACAAACAGGAAAAAAAAATAATATTAAAAATCATTTCTGAAAACCAGTAAAACACAAATGCATATTTTAAAAAAGCACAGTGCCAGAAACATCTCAAGGAAACCCATCAGCATAAGATCAAATCAGGATATCTTCAGCCTCCATTGAAAGGCTCTTAAACAGACAGATTTTGACTGGTCATCAAAACATCAAGGGAAAATAGCCAGGCCACCATCTGGTAGAAATGCATTTCAGAGCATGACACCAACACAAAGAAGACCATGTGATTTTATGCTCTTGCAAATCCCAATTCTTTTCAAAGGGACATTGAGCAAGACGACCAATACAGATGTAAGGTGGGAAAGTATAGAAAGATGCTGGTGAATACTTTCCCGCATAGTGTTCCTTTCTTTTCTTTTTATTAAATCATGTGTTGGGAGATGAGGCTGGTTGTGTGAAACCAACCTGAGTAGAAAGAACATGTTTTAATCATTTCTCTAATAAACTAATTTTCTGTTGATACAATTGTATTTATCCTGTTTGCATAACAATCTAGTTCCATACTGCTAGGTGTCACTGTAAGATGTCTGTGATCATACTCTGCTCTTATGCCGACCCAATAGTTTTTAAAGCCTTGCATGTGATCAGATATTGCAGCTGAGCTGTAGAGTGATGGACAGAAAGTTGTACGAGTCTCTTCCCTCTTCCAAGGACACATACATGATAATGTTAGGATGTATTTCCTGCAGAGAATATTTTGTGCCTTCAAACGTGCATTCCCCTATATGACATTATTTCAAACTGGCCAGAGATGGGAGGAAGTAAGACCCTGGAATCAAAGTAGGCAGGGTGCATAAGGTTGAAGGTATACTTACTGTAGTTTCCTAATATTATTAAGAAATGCATGGAAATAACTGGTTGGATCTTTCTTTTGATGAAAGTAACTGCTGCAAAGCAGACCATTAGTGACAAAAAAATTAGATCCCCTTACATATAGGAACAGACTGATATGGTTCATATACTTCTTCTGAAGTGGGCCTTGCAAAACACTAGTAATTCATACTGTAACTGTTAATTCGTTTGGAATAAGTCTTCAACATTTTGCCTGTTGTTTCACCTAATTTTAATGTCATTAACTGACTTTACGTTTTGATCTATCAGTTATCTAAAACACACTACTAACGCCCTCAATAATACTCCTTCTTTCATGTGTCCTTTTTCTTAAGCTTTGCTCAGCATGTTAATCTTTGATAATGAAAAATGATAAATTTTGACATTTGAGTTATTATTTGTTAGCTTTACTTTGAAACAATTATTTTTCTCTGTGTTAGTTAACACACAGGTAGTGCTTTTCACAGTGAAAGGCAGGGCTATTTTGGGGTAGGAACGCACAGGAACGGAGTTCCGGCTGGCCCCTGAGTTGGCCACACCCAGCAGGAACTCATTAGCATAACAGGCCACACCCAACAGCAGAAACTTATTAGGATTGGCTACATTAGAGGTATGTGGCCTAACATGCAAATTAATTCCTGCTACAAAAAAGCCCTGGGTTTTGACAAAAAACAAAGTAAACAGAATAAGAAGCAAAAGGTGGGTTTGGCTGGATGACCACTCTTCTGGTAACATTGGGGTGTGGCCTAATATGCTAATATGCCATGGGGTGGCCTAATATGCTAATGAGTTTCTGCTGTTGGGTGTGGCCTATTATGCTAATGAGTTCCTGCTGGGCTTTTTCTACAAAAAAAGCCCTGGTGAAAGGTTTGATATCTGTACCACTTATCTCCACAGCATGAATGTGGCAATATTTACACTTATTGGCTGTAAAAACAGATATTACTGTATAGCTTGATTTTATCTCCTGTGATTATGAATACTCATGCCCCCGTCAAAACTTCTGAGAAGATTGGGGGGGGGATTAGCTTCCTCTCTGTGGTAAGTTTTGATATATGGTGCAATAGTCTCATGAAGTCCCTTCCAAACAAATTATTCTCTGTGTAAAAGACTGCTGTACTACTCTTTTGTAATAAAGAACGGTACTAGCTCAGCCAATGAATGTTGTAATCTTTCCACAAAGGGGAGGAGTGGTGAGTAAGATACAAACTTGTCTTTGAAGAGTAGTGTATATGCATACTCCTGAGCAGGGCTTTCTTTGTAGAAAAAGCCCAGCAGGAACTCATTAGCATAATAGGCCACACCTAACAGCAGAAACTCATTGGCATATTAGGCCACACCCCAACAGCACAGCTCATTAGCATATTAGGTGGGGGGCTGGGAAAGCACAGGGTAGGCATGGAAGCTTGCCTCTTCCCCCCTCCCCGAGCTTCTCTGCCCCACTTCAGCATCATCATTCTAGTCTCCTTCCCCACCCCCCAACCAGATGGCTATTGTGGAGAGACTTGGGGAAGTGCAGGGGGGGGCATGGTTAAATGCCTTTTTCTCCCTCCCCCAGATCAGGGAGTGAAAGAAAGGCATTTTCAATGTGCCTGGGTTCCCTGCCTGCCCTTTTCCAGTTGCCACATGTCAGCTAGATAAGGAAAGGCAGAGAAGCTTTTCCTTGTCAATTTCACTCTCAGCTGACTGGTGGGGGTGAAATTGACAAGGAAATCCGGAGGGGCTCCCCAGAGGGAAAGAGGGCATTTTAACATGCCGCCTTCCCCTCTTGTGTGTAACATAGGGAGGGGCAGCGTGCTCTGTAGCCAGGCATGCCAGAGGTTTTGGTTGTAGGCGTGGCCAACTCAGGAGCCAGCTGGAACTTCATTCCTGTGCATTCCTGCCCCAAAATAGCCCTGCTCCTGAGATGTTTTTATATGAAAATTCCTCCAGATGGAGGGCCTGTGCAGTTTAGCCTCTCAGTAAGGACCCACTCAGCTTTGTTTGTTTGTTTGTTTGTTTATGCCCCATCTTTCTTCATGGTTCAAGGCAGCTTCTCAGTGGAAGTTTGTATTCCAAAACATATACTCAACTGGATAGCATAAGGCAGGGGTCACTGCCTTTTTGAGCCTGCAGGCACCTTTGAAATTCTGACACAGTATCATGGGTGCAGCCACAAAATGGCTGCCATGGCATGTGGAGCCAGTCACAAAATGGCTGTTGCAGCTTACTTCCAGTCACACAGTGAAGATACTTGTGCTGTGGTAGTAGCTGCTGCCAAAGTAACATTTTTTAAAATCTGCACAACCATTCGGAAGCCTTGCTGTGGAAAAAAGTCCATCTGGCCCCACCCACTTTTAAAAAACATTTGGTGGGCACTAGGAGAGACAGGGCTCATTTCCAGCCAGAACGAGCAGGAAAGCCATTCCAGCAGTAACAAGCCCAGGAGTGGAAAGCCCCGCCCCCAGCTCCCAGCAGCTCTCCCAGCAGCCCCCCCACCTTCCCTGGCCTGCCTGCCTCGGTGGGGGAGGCAGGGAAAGCCCTTGAAGGAGTGGGGAGGCATTTAAATGCTTTCCCGTGCCTTCCTCAGCTCACCCACCAAAGCAGGCGAGCCGGTGAAGGCTTGGAGAGCCCCCCCTGCCTTTCCTGATATCCTGTGGCCCAATGGAGTGATGGCGGCACGACTCCAGAGAGAAGGGGTTTAAAGTTTAAACCCCTTCTCTCTGGAGTCACGCCACAGCATAATCTTTCCATTGTATTCTATGGGGACATAGAATACAATAGGAGATTGTGCCGCTGCTGCAGTGCAACTCCAGAGTGAACCTTCTCTCTGGAGTCGTGCTGCAGTGGCGGCACGATCACTCCATTGTACCCTATGGGGCCATTGGATACAATGAGAGATCATGCTGCTGCAGCGGCATGACCCTAGAGAGAAGGGGGTTAAACTTTAAAACCCTTCTCTCTGCTTCCCCCACCAGCCAACCTTGGCAGGCCGACTGTGGAAGGGGAGGGGAGGCTTTTAAAGATGCCTCCCCAACCTTTCTTTGCTTCTCCAGCCAGCCTTCCAAGGCTGGAGAAGCTAAGAAAGGTGGGGGAGGCATCTTTAAGAGCTTCCCCAACCAGCGTGCCTTGTCAGGCTGGCTGGGGAAGCGAAGGAGAGGTATTTAAAGATGCCTCCCCATCTTTTTTTTTTTCTTTTGCTTTCCCAGCTGGCCCACCTTGGCAGGCCAGCTGGGGAAGCAAAGCAAGATGGGGGAGGCATCTTTAAATGATAGGGTGTGTGGCATATGCAAATAAGTTATGCTAATGAGTTATGCTAATGAGCTCCTGCATCACTTTTTCTACAAAATGACCTCTGAGGAGAGGTATATTATGGCACCCACAGGCACCACATTGGGCACCCCTGGCATAAGGCCTGCAAACAGAAGACAGAGGTGGTCATCCTTGTGAGAATAGATTACCAAAAAATGGTAACTATACAGCACAGGGTTTGAATATTAAGTAGCTTTTCATGTACAATTTTTAAGCAGGAATGAACAGGATATAGTGATAAACCTATGTCTAAAACAAATTAAGATTGGGCAAATGGGTTTTGCATGATAAATGATTTTACAATTTGGAGTTGTACTACTTTGGTCAAGATTTTATACTACCAAAAGCTTGCTCAATTCTAAACTTTGGGTTGTAATTTTAGATACTATCCAGCATGTAAAAGACAGCAAACACCTCGTTGTGTATCATAAAGGATGCTACTACAAAGTGTGGCTGTACTATGATGGCAGACTATTGGCTCCCCGGGAGATTGAACATCAGATGCAGTGGATTTTAAATGACAAATCGGAGCCCCAGCCCGGTGAAGAAAAGTTAGCAGCTCTTACTGCAGGAGATAGGTGTGATCATTTTTAATTGCTATTATTTTGCATAACTGACCACGTTTAGGCCTTTTCCAACTCTTAAAATAATCTAGTTTGCTTCGATGTTTTTCTGAACAATCTGTGGTTTACTAAGCTTTGTTACGTGTCAACACAACTTTTCTGTGTAGTATGTTCTTATAACCTTCAAGTAATTCAGACCTCTGGCTCCTTCAGACTGATTGCAGGCTTCTGTTTTTGTGTGGTTTTGCAAGACAAACTGAAACATATTGACGAAAGGGCTAGCTGATACCTATATGATTCTTACTTTCCTTAGCATCACATAGCATTACTTCTCAAATGGTTTATTAGTGCATTTTTGTCCTACCCTTCAAGAAGCTCTGGGCAGAGTGGATATTTCTCCGCACATCCATTTTGTCCTCATAACAGCCCTGTGAGGTAGACTGGGCTGAGAGAGAAAGACTGGCCTGAGGTCACATGGTAAATTTCATGGCAAGCAGGAATTTGAATCTGTCTCTCTTGAGCCTGGCACTATTTTGCATATCTTATGAATATTGCAGCTATTGAAAACATTATTGTACTACTGTCTTCAGCAAAGGCATTCAAAGCAGTTTACCAATTAACTCGAAATAATATAAAAACTCAAGAATACCAGCATATCAGAACTGCATTTAAAAAAAAAACCAGCCTGGGATGATGATGATGATGATGATGATGATAATAATAATAATAATAATAATAATAATAATAACAATAATATTAATAATAATAATAATAATAATAATAATAGACTGGATTTATACCCCGCCCTTCACTACCCAAAGGAGTCTCAGAGCGGCTTACAAACTCCTTTCCCTTTCCCTCCCCACAACAGGCACCCTGTGAGGTAGGTGGGGCTGAGTGAGCTCTGATAGAAGCTGCTCTTTTTTAAGAGCAGCTGTGCCAGAACTATTTGCTTTCCCAAGGGCATCCAGCAGGTGCAAGTGGAGGAGTGGGGAATCAAACCTGGTTCTCCCAGATTAGAGTCCACGCACTTAACCACTACACCAAACTGGCTAAATAAGTGTGTTTTAGCACCAAAATCTTACAGAAGTCTAGTGGCATCTTAAAGACTAATAACATTCAAGCCCGTAGCTATAGTGGGGCCTCTCAGGGCCTGCCCCCCCGACTTACCAGCAAGGTCCCATGACTTGCCATCCAGCCCACCCCCCCCAATTTCCATTTTTTTATTTTATATATTGTGCTCATCGCCAGCAAGCCCCGCGCCACCCTCCAGTCCCACGCCACTCTCTCTTGTCACCAGCAAGCCAGCAAGAAGTCAAGCCCCATATCACCCCCCAATCCCACACCACTCTCGCACTGGCTCCCCTGCCAAAAGGATGGTTGGTTGCAGAGAAGGCCGGGAGCAAGGCTGCTTACTTGGGGGCGTGTGTGAGGGGGTGCCCCCCAACTTATTTAAAGGCCCCCTGAATAAAAAAAAATCCTGGCTATAGGCCTGATAACATTTATTCCAGAGTGATCTCAGATCTCCCTTCTTCAGATAATATGAAGAAGAAATTGTATTCCACATTTTTATGAGGAGAATTACTGAAGGAAGGAGGGGAGGAGCTGGGGCAGAGAGCGCCTTGGTGAGAATCCCATCAGAAATCTTTCAGACACGATTCTCTGAACTGGAATGGATTAGGTGTGACAGAAGTGTGACACATAATGGTTTTAGCCTCTCCTATGAGTGCAGCTAAACAAAAGTATAATTAAGTAGGAATAACTACTACAAATCTTAGCACACTCAGTGCCAGCCATCTGAAGGTCTACTTAGTCCTGTATCAACCTACCACTCCAGTCATCTTAGGCCCTCCTTTATGTGCTCCTGCCATCTGAGACTTAGATGGGTGGCAACCTGAGAAAGGGCCTTCTTGATCTTGGCACCAAAACTTCAGAACTCCTTCCCCAGAGAGGTATGTCTGTCTCCCTCTAGCTCTGTCTTCTGCTGGAGGGTGAAAACTTTTGGTTTTGTTTGACGGTCCTTCACTAACTCTTCTTAGACCTTCTTTCTGCTTGTGTGTGTATATGCATTCAGATTTTTTGTTTTTATATTATGTTTTACTTAATTGTTCTTAATATTTAATGTATATTTGTATTTTAACTGCTTTTCAGTGCTTGAAATGTATGTTTGCCTCGCTGGGAACCCTGAATTGGGTGGAAAGGTGGCATTGATGCGTATAAAATTAATGTGCAAGGATGTATTCCATAATGAGGAACCACCACAGGAAAAAAAAGCCTTCTCATTCATGGCAATGTCCCCTTTTTCATATGATACTGGCATTCAGAGTAGAGCTTCAGGTGACAACCACAGTACTCAGAAAGTTCATGCAAGTAGTGGGTGGTCCTTCAAGTACTTTGATCCATCATTGTGTGGAACTTTAAAAGTCATAACCAACATTTTGAATTGAATCTGGCCATAGATTTGCTTCCAGTGTAAATCACTTTAGCACAAGTGAAATATGTGCTCTGTAACTTATACCACATTGTAATTTTGGTGCTGTATTTTGAAGTAGTTGATGTCTTCAAAAGCTGACCTGTGCCGAGCATGTTGCAGTATTCTCACTGGGATGTGATTAGAGCATGGCTGACAGCGGCCATTTCCTTTCATAAAGAGAGGCTGTATTTGGTGAACCAACTGAAATGGTTGTAAAGTGTGACAGGCCACAGAGGAGTTTTGTAGTGTTTGGCTGGGTATTTCCAGTGAGATTTCCCGGGGGGCGGGGGGATGTGTGTGTGTAAATTGGTGAAGTAAATTTGGAGAGCTGTGTGTACAGACTGGTAATCTCTGTGAATGCATTTAGATGGTGATAATCACCATCTCTCTGAAACTTCTCCATCTGGTGGATATTACTGGGCTCTGTGTTCCCCCCCCCCCCTCCAGTCATCTGCATGCAGAATGTGATGCCTGAACAGTGAGATAACATGTTGAACATACTGTGTGCATTGAGGGGAGAAGGGATAGGGATTGGCAAATCTGGGACCCTCTGCTGATTTGTTGCACATAAAGGTTCTGGTTCATCGGTGCCCTGCAGGGATTATGTTGTTCAAGCTTTGTAGGTTCTATTGAAATTTTTGTGTTACTTAGTTAGATACAACTTAAATATGCTAGAAAATCTGATATTCTTTTTGAGGTTGGTTATACTCATTAATTTGATGTGTCTTCTGTGTATTGTGCCAGAGTACCTTGGGCCAATGCTCGGCAGACATACTTCGCCCGTGGAAAGAACAAGCAGTCTTTGGATGCCATTGAAAAGGCAGCTTTCTTTGTGACTTTGGATGACACTGTTCAGGGTTACAGGGAAGAGGATCCGGTGATATCAATGGATGCTTATGCAAAGGCACTTCTGCATGGCAAATGCTATAACAGGTACATTACCAAGTATATGGAATATAAATGCTGCGGGATCCTAAAATTACACATCCAACTTCCTTTTACAGTAGGCAGAGCAGCAGATTTGCTTTGTAAACTGCTACTCTGATATATCTTTCTCTGAAGTTCAAGACAGTGCAAACCGCTTTTCTGATCAGCAATGTGTGCATGGATAGCATGATTTTCTTCACCGCAGCTTAGTACAAACTCTGTGGTTATCATCGTTTTATCCAGGGAATATTCACATTAAATAATGGTTTTTATTTTGTAGATCTGTGTTAAGATGTATGCTATTTTTTCTTATGTTACCATTCAGTGAAGTGTTGCTGAATATGTCTAAAGCATGTGTATATTATACCTGTTTAATTATCATTGCTTTTCTTAAAGATTCTTAGGAACTGTAGTTTTTAGTGAGGTTATTGAGAATTCCCCCCCCCCCCCCATGCTCAGTTCCTTGGGAGAACAAGTGATAGCTTGCCTGTAATGTAGATATGCCTGAACTGTAACTCTTAGTTAAAATCACTTTGTACCAATTATCAGGGTTTTTTTTTCTTTTTATGTGGCATGTAATGTAGTCATACCTCCCAATTACAGGCTGCCATATATGGCATTAATATTTTACATGTTAAGCTTACCAAATATCTCCTATAATGACGAACCTCATCTGCTTCATCCGTTGCACTGTTGTGGATTTGCTGCTTTAAATGTATAGCTTATTGCTTTGGCATTTGATTTCAGAGCATTATCATGTGCTAATGCTCAATGATCAATTTTGACGTACTGAATAACAAATGAGAAACTTTCTGTCTTTCATAGGTGGTTTGACAAGTCATTCACTTTCGTAGTATTCAAGAATGGTAAAATGGGCTTGAATGCTGAACACTCTTGGGCAGATGCTCCTGTTATGGGGCATCTTTGGGAGGTGAGTGACCATGACAAATAGAAGTAAAGGAGCAGACATTGCAGAATAACTGTCTTTTTAAACAAACTAAGTATTTCACTACTGACTTTTGGCCCAAAATGAACTTTGAGATAGTAGCGCCTTCTTCTTTTTTATATATTTTTCAAAATCTGCTCATCCAAACCAGTGAAAATTCCAGGAGCATGAAATAGCCTTCAGGGTACTGCTAATGATTAGTAAAATACTAGAAGGTTCAAGGTGATTTTCTTCTTCCCATCCCCATCCTGTTCTTGACCTAATGATAAGAGCATGGGCGTCAACTACGGGGGGGCTCGAGGGCTCGAGCCCCCCCTGAAATTTCCCGGGGGGGGCTCAGCCACCCCCGGCAAAATGGAGCGCCCGCCGGTGGCCAGTCAGCCGGCTGTCGCCGCCTCTCCTTCCCCCCCACCCCCGGCCTGCCCTCCTGCCTCCCTGGGGCGGGGGGGGGAGAGAGGCGGCGACGGTCAGCTGACTGGCCACCGTCGGGCGCTCCATTTTGCCGGGGTGGCTGAGCCCCCCCCCCGGGATTTTGGCGTGCGAGGCGGAGCGGGAGCCGGGGGCCCGCAAGGGCGATGCACCGGCCCCCGGCTGCAGGCAGCAGCAATCGGTGAGCAGGGAGAGGGAGGGAGGGGGGCAGGGAGTGCGGTGGGCGGGCGGCCAGGCACAGCCCGGGGGAGGGAAGCGGCGGCGGCGGCTCCCTGGGGCGGGGGGGGGGAAGAGCAGCGGGGACATGGTCCTGAGCGCACGCACGCGCTTTGCGCGCACGCACGAGAGAGCCCCCGCCCCCCCCGGGGATTTCAAAAGTCTACGCCCCTGCAGCAGGTAGAGGTTAGGACATCAAGTGCTATGCTTGATTCACACAAAATATTTTCTATGGGAAACATGAAGGAAGCATGATTTGTAGAAGTTTGACATTTTAACATTTTGGTGTGAAATCTGGTATTCTGAGACTTATTATTTCACAGTTTATGGTTAAAAGTACACCTACATGCTAAAGAGATAAAATTAGCCATTTTTATAGCTCTAAAGTACAAGTAAAGGTTGTGAAATACAAGTTTTAAGAAGTATATATTGATATTTTTACATTCTGGTTCTTAATCTAAAGTGTTTTCTGTAGAGTAAAAAACATTGATTTTAGTCAAACTTCCCCATTCTAAAACAGTGCATGTACAGGACTTACAGTGTGTGTATTTTCTCCCCAGAATGTCATGTTTTCTGACTGTCTTGAATTGGGCTATACAGAAGATGGCCATTGCAAAGGAGAAGTGAATCTAGGCATTCCTATGCCTAGCAGGCTACAGTGGGAAATCCCTGAAGAGGTAAACCCAAAGCCAGTTATGGATTAAAATTATAATTGTTATTCTCTGGAATGAAGTGCATTTCTGCCTAATTTTGAATAGAGATGCTTGTTGGTCTGATTAGTCATTGGGTGCATCCAACTAGGAAGCTTTTTCACGACTTCTACTACAGAAAAAATGTACTGTGGTGTTGGCATGTCATGAACACATAGAAGTGCTATAAAATGCTTGGTGGTGGTTGTAACTGGGTTGGATTTTACCTGTTTTCAGCAAGAGCAATCTTGTTCAGTTTCCCTCTTATGCTGCCCCTCCCATCCTAGATGGCATTTATTTATTTATTAAACATGTTAATTGCCCAGTCCCTGCAATGCAGGGCTCTGGGCGATATACATCATTCACAAAAAATCAAGATAAAACGATTAAAACATTAATAAGATATTTCAAACAAAAAGATGGCCTATATTAATTTGTCCCATTACAGACTGCTAGCCGCTTCACGGGCAGGGGGGAAGAGGGTAAAACAGATATGGAAAGCAGCTGGGGCAGAAAGAGTGCCAGCTATGATAGAAACCATTGCTGTCCTCAACCAAAGGCCCAGCAGAACATCTCTGCCTTACAGGCCCTGTGGAATTGCATAAGGTCCTGCAGGGCCCTGATGGTATTTGGCAGAGAGTTCTACCAGGTTGGGGCCAGGACCAAAAAGGCTCTGGCCCTGGTCAAGGACAGCCGGATAGCTTTAGGGCCGGGGACCACCACCAAGTTGTTATCTGAAGAACATAATGCTCTTCCAGGGACATAACAGAGGAGATGTCCCTGACCGCTCAAGAGGCCTTGTAGGTCAATACGAAAACCTTGATCTTGGTGTTCCACTGGGAGCAAGTGTAGCTTGTGCAGCACTGTATGTATATGTGCCATCCGTGACGTTCCCGTCAGGACTTGCACGGCCGCGTTCTGGATCAGTTGGAGCTTCTGGGCCAGTTTCAAGGGCAGGCCAGTGTAAAGCGAGTTACAGTAGTCTAGCCTGGAGGTGACCATTGCATGGATTTTGTCCATGTGAGTTGCTTGGTCCTGGCATAGCCTTTCAGGGGATCAAAAGGAGCTGCTAGGAGAAGGGGAAGCGTGGAACCTTCTGTTTCTGCCAGTGGAGAACTGGAAAGCTGAACCTGTACCTCCTTTAAAGCCAAAACGACGTTGCTAAATGAAAACTGTTAACTTTTCATTTTGGTTTTTATGTTGTGCTGCTTTTTGTGTGACGTGACATTTATATTGCTGTTTAGTGCCAAGAAGTGATAGAGAAGTCCCTGGCAACTGCAAGGCCTTTAGCAGATGATGTGGATTTTCATTCTTTTCCTTTTGACACATTTGGAAAAGGATTAATGAAGAAAACAAAAACTAGTCCTGATGCTTTTGTGCAACTTGCACTACAGCTTGCTCACTACCGGGTAGGTATCACTGGTATTTGCTTGTAAAACAGGTATAGACTATGTGAGGCTGTGTCCCTTTTGGATCAGTTGCCCGTCAATGCTCTTACTTTTGGAATAATCTTCTTTGAATGTAATAGAAATTGGATTTCTCGTTCGGAAGAGGTCTAAGCCGAAGAAGCTCCTGACAAAACGAAGGATCAAAGCTGGCATCTTCGTCCTTCGTCTGAAGATTGTCTTTATTTGAAGATATTTTGTATAAGAGAGACCTATACATTTTGCATGTAGACCCTGTTGGGTTGTTCATTACCCATATAGACCCTGTTTGGCTATTACACTGCATCTATCTTTATATTGTTTGTGATTTATTATCTGTGTTAAACAGTGACTTTCCCTTTGTTAAAAAACATTCCAATACATAAATACAATAAATATAAAAATATCTAATATTATATGATAAAATACATCCTATTATAAACTAACAGTATAATAAAAGATGGCGTAAAACTCAAGGGGGAGTGGTGTATAGACTGTCTAGACTAAAAGGGGAGTCTAATAAAAAATGGAACCCACTGCTGTCCTCAACCATAGGCCCGGCAGAACAGCTCTGTCTTACATGCCCTGCTGAACTGCATTAGGTCCCGCAGGGCACGGATCTCAGCTGGAAGAGTGTTCCACCTGGCTCTGATCAAGGACAAATGGATGCTCTTTGGGCCAGGGATCACCAGCAAATTTTGATCGCTACAGCGTAATGCTCTCTGGGGTGTATACCAGGAGAGGCAGTCCCAAAGGTATGCTGCTTGACTAGCTGTGAATTTTATATCTTTCAATCATACATTTTCCCAATGTTGAATAGATATCTCTTCACTGAAATTCTGCATTCATTTTATCATACACGTTTTAACTTGTTCTGTCTCGGTATCACAGTGAAGTAATAATTTGTAAATTCGTCCTAATAAATTATTTTTTGTTGTGTAATTATCTTTTCAAATTTTGACAGATCTCTTATTGTTCCTCTTTCTGTATAAATGTCTTTCTTGACTCTAGAAGTTAATTGGAAATGTACCAGCCACTGTATCTTCTTCCCTTCTTTCTTGATTATTTGCCATGATTATTCCTACTGAATTTATCATGTCTCCATATGTTATAAAATCATTATGTTCCCGCACTTATTTGTCATAATATGCATCTGTTGGTGACATTACAGGCAATATTGGAGGGCTAATTCTTCTTCTTATAGTCTCCCATATTTTAAATAGACTGTCTCTGATTCCATGACTTCTGAATTGCATTGTATTTTTTTGGATTGATTTCTTAATCCAAAAATAGTTGTGCCATCCTTCATCCAAGTCTGATTATTCTAGTTTTATTAATCTTTCATTTGGATTTTTAATCAAATCTGTAATCAAAATCAAGCCGGCTGCTTGGTAACATAATTTGATGTTACGTACTGCTAGACCATCTCTTTTTTACAACTTTGAATCTAATTCTTGTTTTTTTGCCATTCCATATGAATATATTTGTTTGCTACTGCCAGTCCTTCAGAGTCTTTTCTTGTATATTGAGTGGTAACATCTGAAATAAAAAAAAATTATTTTGGCAATATATTCATTTTTCTTGTAGAAATTCTTCCCAGCCATGATAATTTTAATTTAGTCCATTTTTCCAGATCTGTTTGTATTTTCATCCAAACTATTTTGTAATTATCTTTAAATAGTGTATCATTTTGCCCTGTTAGGTTTATTCCCAAATGTTTAACTGGATTTGATGTTATTTCGCATCCTGTAATTTTCTTAATACCTTCCTCTTCTTGTTCCATTAAAAAAAATTAAGATTATTTTCGTTTTATTCTTATTGATTTTATATCCCTAAAAAGACCCATATTTTTCAATTTATTCCATTACATATTGCAATGACAGATCGTTTAAAATTGTCAAAACCACATCATCAGCATAGCTTTTCAATTTGAATTCTTCTCCATCTAGTTTCAATCTTTCAATTTTTGAGTCTTGTCTTATCTTGGAAGCAAACACCTCCAGTGCAAGAATGAATAAGTGGTAATAATGGGCATCCTTGGCATGTCCCCTTTTCTATTTGAACTCCATCTATTAATACTCCATTAATTAAAATATCTGCATGCTGTTTCATATAGATACCCTGTATCCAATTCATAAATCTAGGACCACAGTTCAAATATTGTAGCATTTTTTGTAAAAAAAAAGAAAAGACCAAGACATGTTGTCACATGCTTTTTCAGCATCTAAAAACATAAATGCTGCTCCCCCCCCCCTATTTTTTACAAATTCTATGGCATTAATTACAAAATGAACATTATCTTTTGTAAATCTTTCTGGTACAAAACCAGTCTGATCATGGTGAATTATCTTTGTTTTGCATTTCCTTAGTCTCTCTGCCATTATAGAAATAAAAATGTTATAATCCACATTCAATATTGAAATAGATCTTATAAGACTGTGGTAACATTGGATAATTACCTTCTTTATGTATTAGTGTTATATGGGCCTCTTGCCATGACGGAGGGACAGTTACAAGGGGCATTAAATGGAAATAACAGATGAATCAGATGCTGTTAATTTGGCTGATACATTGCCACCGTGCTTATCGATTTCTCATATAAAAGTAATTCATAGTATGATATGTGTGTTTGGGTTTTCTGTCTGCCCCCATATAAATTCCACTGTATATTTTTTATTTAAGGACATGGGGAAATTCTGCTTAACTTACGAAGCATCTATGACCCGTCTCTTCAGAGAAGGTAGAACAGAAACAGTTCGCTCATGTACTGTTGAGTCCTGCAAGTTTGTGCAAGCTATGGATGACCCAGCAGAAAGTGTGAGTTTATTATGGCAATATTATGGCCATATGTTCATGTATATGTTAGTCTTTATAGCTTCATTCAGCTGCTCAAGAAACTAATGTAAACTCTTCCTTGTTGAACTTAGTAGTAGCTGCATTCATGGTAAGATGAATACTGTAATAAGCTGTTGGAAGACCTTTCAGTTGTTTTTCTTTATAGAAGCTACAGATACCTAAAAGCAGGTTCTAGCATTGTCAAGCAATGTTGAGCCATTTGGAGAAACTGCCCAACTTTACAAGAAGAATTTCACTTGAGGCCCTGCCCATGTCACCTCTGCTTGCTTAAAATATGTATCGTTCCTCCTGTCCTATTATCTGATGTGTTCTCTCCCCATTCAGCCACCTGGGGGATGACCCCTAGCACACTGCCTGCAACACATGCTCTCTACCCAGCATTGTAACCTGTGTGCCATGAAGTGAATCCTTCTTTTGCAACAAGTAGTATATGATTTACCCTCCATTAGTGATCAATGGAGAGCTTGCTGGTTGAACCAGCTATGACTTGATGATTGGTCCCTTCGAAAAGGACATTCAGCATCCTCCTGAACTGCTTAATGCAGCTTATGTGCTTGATGGCAGGACATCAGTTCCACAGAATGACAGGATCCCAGTGGGCTCCATCCCCTATCTAATAAGCCCTGACTCTGATGGTATTTATTTATTTCTATTTGCATCCTGGCCTCCTCGCAAGCAGGCTCAGAAGGGTGACTACAGTGGAAATACAAATCATCAAAACAATTTAAAAATAAATAGTTAAAACAGTTAAAACAGCAGTTAGTACATTAATAGAAATATATAATGTTCCAGCCATACTGAGTGATTAAAAACAACCAGGCCCTAGAACCAGGAGCTATGATAGATCTCCTTAAAGATGTTCCAAATCCAGGGGGGGGGGGGGCTTCAGCAAGGGAGGCCAAATGATTGGGTACCCACCTCCTCAGGTGTAGTGAGAGTGTAGTGATCAAGTTTAGTAAGACTGTGTTCTGCTCAAGCCTGTGGCTGAAGGCCCCTAAAGAGGCAGGACATTAGCCCCCATGTAGTGGTGGTGGAGGCACACACGAAAAAGCCTCCCAGCAACAGATCCATAAAGGCCAGTCACTCCATTACCAGAACCCAGTTGCAACTCAGTTGGGGGGTTGTGGCAAAGGTCACCAGCCCACGACCACACACTTGTATCCTGCTCCCCTCTCCCGTCTTGCACTGAAAACCGTGCAAAATGTGAGGGTGACTTCCTTACATGAACAGAACATTTGCTGCTGCAAATTCTAATTTGTAAGATCGTTCAGATATTATGCCTTGCCTTTTTACGTGTGCTATAGTAAATAAAGTGTGAGTGCTTTGTTGTACTATATGCGTTTGCTTCTGAAAAGAATCTTCTTGGTTGCATACTGCTTTTAATAGTAATAGAGGAACGTCAGTACAAAAGTTGATGATCAGTGCAGTGATCACTCCCAATGGAATACTTCAATCAAGAACATAACTGGGGGGGGGGGGGGGACAAGCTGAACTCCTGGTTTTCATTGTAAATTACAGAGCTTTGCTTTACTGAGATGTTAAAAATGTACACCCTGAGTACTTGCTTGATCAGGATGCAATATTTTTCAGTAGTTATTTCTTAAATAGCTATATGGAAAGCAGTTTCTTCTTTCTTTTGCTGAGTGTGATATTTCCAAGGGATGCAGGAAGGAAAAAAATGATATAGTGTTCAACATGTTGCAGAAGTACAAAGTATAAATGGATCCCCTATGTTTCCCTGTTGCAACATACTGTATTTTCTCCTATTGAATGATAGTTTTCTGCCAGTTCTTAGAAAGTCCTGGAATGTGGATAATAGATGTGGCCACATCGCATGTGAATATCTTGAAAATATAAACTACAAGAGGTGGGACCTGCGATACTCACCGGGGGGGGGGGGGGGAGAAGGAGCTCCACGTGGAGGAGGAAGCACCTGCAGGTGAGCCTTCTCCCCCGCCCCCCCCCGGCAAGGCCTGCACAGCTCCCAGCCACCGGGCCGCCAAGCCTTCTCCCTCCTCCCCCCCAGCACCAGCAGTGAGGTCTGAGCTTGGCCCACCAAGACTTCTCCCTCCCCCCCTCCCCTCCCAGTGGCGGTGGCAAGGCCTGGCTGGCCCGCCAAGACTTCTCCCCTCCGGTGACGGTAAGGGCTGAGCGGTTCACAGCCACTGGCCCACCAAGACTTCTCTCTCTCCCCTCCCCTTGCAGCAGCGAGGCCTGGCTGGCCCGCCAAGACTTCTCCCTCCCCCCCCCCCCACAGCGGCAACGACAGAGAGCCAGTTCTCAGGGCGTTCTCTGTGCACACACAGGGAACGTTCTTTTACTTTTGGGGGGATTTAAGTATCCCCCTATAGTTTTTTATAGATTTCAGGGATGTTAAATAGTTTGCCGGTTCCACAGTATTTTTAATATTTGCCGACATCGTAGTGCTTTGTAGGCTGGAAAGATCAGTTTGACATTCTATATCCCTGAGTCTCTGCTTGACTAATTTTTTTTGCTTGGTCTATTCCAAAAGATAAATAGATAGAACACAGACCCAGGCTTCAGCTTTTAGACAACCTGTCTGCAGTCTTACTGAACACACATTTAGGGACCTGTAAAATGGTTCTTAAGAACTTAGATTGAACTCTTTCTTGAAGTGCAAAATAGGAGCTGGGCAACCGCATGAATGAACCATATAACAATTGGGCTAATGTCTTGGCTTTATATAATTTAAGGGTTGCAGGATCATATGACGCCCCCCCTTGATAATGATGAAATTTTGCAATACTATTTGCAGATCTTTCTCCTTCGTCTGCAGCATATTTACTATGTTAAAGCCTAGAGCTCGAGGCCTACAGGATTACCCCAAGATATTTAAAGTTATTAACTTGCTCAATGTGATAGCCATTAATCGACCAGGACGAAATCTTTGGTCTGTGCCCAAAAACAACTATCTTGGTTTTGTGGTAGTGGATTGTATGGGATTCAGTTTCACAGTATGAGGAGAGCTTCCCAAGAGCCCTCCTCAACCCTGCAGGGGTTCTGGAGAGTAACACTGTGTCATCCGCGTATAATAACACTGGCACCATCCTATTGGCTAGTCTAGGGGGATGGAGTTCTGGGGCATTAAGCCAGCTAGATAGATTGTTTATATAAAAAATATACAATGCTGGTGCTAGCAGGCAGCCCTGCCTGACACCTCTGTAGATTTGTATGGGCTCAGTAAGATGTCCTTGTCTGCTTCATCTGACTCTCAGATAAGTTTGTTCATGTAAGGCCTGTACAAGATATAGGAGTTTTCTATCAGTAGATGAATTTGTTAGTTTGTCCCAGAGTCACATTCTAGATACAGAATCAAATGCAGATCTGAAGTCAACAAAGGCTGCGTAAAATGAAGTTATTCCCTTAGATGAGTATTTCTTGATGAGGTGTTGGATAATCAGGCATTGGTCTATTGTGGATCTTCCTGACCTAAAACTTGCCTGTTCCACCACTGAAATGTTCTCTTGTTCAAACCAGATCTGAAGTTCTGAAGTTTAACAGTGATAACTTGTTTCCAGATTTCCCACCCCATGATCCTATTTTGATGCCATTCCATGCATTCAAAATGCTTGCTATAATACCTCCAGGAGTCTAAAAAGCCATTTCCAGTGTGGTTATATCAGTAGTATGTTGCAGGTCAAGAAAGCTGTATAGGAGGTGTTCTTGGCTTGCATGTTTTAACAGAGCATTTAGAGTTGGAGCTGCTATGACTGTTTTTGTTATTGGTCATCATCTTTGTGTGTATGTTTGTTATTGGCAGTTATTGTAATACTATTTTAAAATGGAAATCTTGGATTTTTTTCTTAGACTGAAAAGAAGTGTGCACTGTTCAAGGCTGCTGCTGCTAAACACCAGCTTTTGTACCGTCTTGCCATGAGTGGTGCTGGTATTGATCGTCACCTCTTCTGTCTTTATGTGGTGTCTAAATACCTTGCTGTTGAATCGCCTTTCCTTAAGGAAGTGAGTAATTAAATAACATGTACTGATCAATTAACTGAGAATTATGTGCATTGTCAAAGAAGCAAAATTTCTAGAAATCTTGCAAAATGGAACAAATTTTTTTCTGGGAGAAAACAGAAATTTGGGACAAAGGTTAAATTTAAGCAGTACTTACATTTCATACTGTTAAAAGCAGGGCTCATTTCGTCGCAGGCGCTCCTCTGCATATTAGGCCACACACCCCTGATGTAGCCAATCCTCCAAGAGCTTACAGTAGCCCCTGTAAGAAGAGCTCTGTAAGCTCTTGGAGGATTGGCTACATTAGGGGAGTATGGCCTAATATGCAAAGGAGCTCCTGCTATGAAATGAGCCCTGGTTAAAAGTACTGTATTATGTAGAACTTTGCAGGTAAATATATGAAACCAGTTTTTAAATTAAATTTATAACTTTCAGATGACTACAAACATTAGGTTCAGAGAGCAAGCAGCAAACACAGTACTGTAAGGTACCGAAGTCCATTTTAAAAAATTTTGTCAGTTGGAAAAATTATTTAAAGCTGAAACCATCAACACTGCAGTAAACAGAAGGAAGGTTTTCATTATCTATGAATCTAAACGGTTCTTTCAAAGCTAAGATACACTCAAATAATTCCATATGTCCAAGCAGCCTCCCTTGCTCCATGACAAACCATGGACATGAATTTATTTCTCAAGCCACCCCACCCAGCTTGGAGTTAAGTATAGACAAATGTAATTGTTCTGAACCAGGGGCGTAGAGTTTTGTAAATTCCGGGGGAGGGGGGCTCAGGGTGATGTGTCCCCCCCGCCGGGAAACCTCCGTGCCTTCCCAGGCCCTTCCGAGGCCCGCCAGCTGCTACTGCCGGGGCCTCTCCCCCCCCCCTTCCCTCTCCCTTCGCCGGGAAAAGAGGGAGGCAGAGGGAAGGATGAAAGAGTGGCCAGGCGGAGGGGGCACATCGCAGGTGCTACGTTTTTCCGGGGGGGCTCAGTCCCTCCCGGGAAATTTTGGGGGAGGCTCAAGCCCCCCCCCCGTAGTCTACGCCTATGTTCTGAACTCACATGTAGCCCCTATCTAGATGGGTAATCACCTTTACTTAACTTTTCTCCAGTTTGGGTGAAACTCCAAACTAGGCATGATAGAGGAGCTTCTCTTTGCTCAAGTCCCCTGTTCTTCACTCAGTGGTAGTCTCTTTAGAGTATAATACACTAAAAAACATTCCTGTTGCAGGGATCCTCCTTTTCTCCCTCTGCGGCTGCTGGTGCTAAAGACATAAGTTACCATGGTCCCCAACCTTTTTGAGTCCGCAGGCACCTTTGGAATTTTTGAGCCAGGGTGGCAGACACCACCACAAAATGGCTGCCACAGGAGGCAGAGCCAAGCACACAAACACACAAAAGAGGGTTGGGAGTGAGAAATATAAACACAGAGCAGAAGATGACCAGTGGGGGAAAAGGAAGATAAAAGAGAGATAAGGTGACCAAGGGCACAAGGAGGAGTGTCACACACGCTCACACACAAAAATGATGATGATCAAGGGAAGGGGATAAAACACACCCACCCACCGAAGACTACCAAGAGAGGAAAAGAGTGGATAAACACACAAACATACATACAGAGATGAAGACCACAGTGCCTTAGTGTCCCTGACATCTCTTTCTGCCCCTGGCAGCTGTCTGAGTACAGAATGAGGAAGTCCAACTCTCCTCAAAAGCAGAGCAAGGAGTAAATTGGACAAGAATTTGACGTTTGCTTTTAGTTACCACCCAAATTATCAGCTGCATGTTCACTGTTCCTCTCTATAACTCTCATTGTATCCCGAGATGTCGTATTTTCCTGCACATGCTCCACATCATTGTTCAGTAAGATTGGGGGGGGGGGGGGGGGGACTAGGCACACAAGTATGAGAGTATAATAAAGATAAACTCTGCTGGATGTTATAAAGTGGGGAGCTAGATGAGAAGCTGCTAATTTCAATGAGAGATGTTTAATTTAGTGCCCATTTTAGCCCTGACTAACAGGTTTCTTGCCCTGCAAGAGATCTGCTCGCATGAAATTTTAGCTGTAGTGAACTTACTTTTCTTATGAAACTCTAAGCACACTGGTGTTCTAGAGTATTTACATGACTTGCTCTTTACCAATCACAACTGATATGCAATCTCTGTTTATTTCAGTGCAAATGTGACGGCATCATTGCTTGTTGAATTACTTCCACTGGCAAAACTTCCATGCCTTTGCTGGAAATAGCAATGCTAAAAAAAAGACTCAATTAGTGCAGAAGAAAGGGATTATTTGAGAATCTCTCTTCTCTCTTTCTTCTCCACTTCCCCAGTTATTTGGTCCTGTGGCATTAATATTTTTTACAATGGAAGTTTACCACATGTTGCAAACAGGTCTCAAATGTGCTACTTGATTTTCATGTTTTCATTTACTTTGTTAGGTTTTGGCAGAGCCCTGGAGACTTTCAACAAGTCAGACACCGCAACAGCACATTGACCTGAACAAGAATCCTGAAATGGAGTCCAGTGGTGGTGGCTTTGGACCGGTACGTTGAATGGCTGAAGGCACCTGGTTTTGAAAGAGGCTGGTACCACTGTATGAAACGACTGTGCCAATATATCTGTCTGGTGTAATATTAAAATAACCAATGTATCCTTGAGTTTTGTAACTGGCATGGCACCAAATGTGTTCTGATCATTTTGTGCTTATAAACAGTTATGCTGTTTGTAAGCTTTAAACATTCATCTCTAAGTAATAGGAGTTGCACAAATGAGCTGTGAATTAGGAACACCCAGGGCCTTTAAAAAAGAGAGAGAGAGAGATGTGCCGGAACTCTCAAGAGGGAAATGAAGTTTTCAGTCTGTATACTGAAAACTCATAAAATTTTAAACATTTTAAAAAGAATTTTGTTGAAGAGGTTCCAGAACCCTGTTCCGCCATGTTCCCCCAGAAAAAAGGCCCTAGGAACACCTTGGAAATTGCACTTCATGGCAGAATCGCAGTTTTAAGGTGGATCTACCAGATTCTAGTCCAGCATTCTAAACACTATACCATACTGGCTAAGAGTTATGTTTACAGAATAAAAATTACTTGTATATTTATGTGGTTCAACTATTTTCTGTGTATCATAATGGTTTTCACTGGTTTTCATTTGAAACTATTTAATTTACTGCTGACAGTGTCATACTGAATTTTAACAGTAAACTGGCTTTGGTTTCATGTGAATGGAGGCTTTTAATGGCATCAGAGTTGAAGCATTCCAAACGTGTTTTCAACAGGTTGCTGATGATGGTTACGGTGTGTCATATATTATTGTGGGTGAAAATCTCATCAATTTCCATGTATCCAGCAAGTTTTCTTGCCCAGAAACAGTAAGTGTATTTATAAAATTTTATGTCCACCAATCCTATCACTATGTCTAATTGCTGAGAGCACTTTTTCCGGGTTGTTGTAAATTTGTGCTTAGGACATATTTTACAACATGTATGTTCCAGAAAGCTGACTATGCAGGACTGTATAGTATGCAGGACTCTTCTTCTTCTTCTTCTTCTTTTTAAAAATGTCTGGTATGTGTGGATACCATAGACTTCTCTTCCCCCAAATATGCACACTATCTTGATCAGTGATCCCTGGTATGGTGCCCATGAGTACCACAGGGCCAACTGTTATGTTTCCTGGTATCCACTTACTGCTTCTTCAAAGCAAAGAACCTTTCCTAGTTTTCCTCCTTCTTATTGGAACTGAGGTATTTCAGAAGATTTCAGATATCCCAGAGTATGCAGGAAGCTCTTATTTGTAAATGACTGCCCCATCATAGCAGGATGCTTAGCCTGCAGTCTCCAAAATTGTGTGTTTGCCCTCCATGGCAGTCATTTTGCCCTGTCTCCCACAGAAGCCATTCTGTGGTGGGGCCCACTGCCTTTTCTCAAAATTTCAAGGGTCCTAACTTAGGCTGGGAACTCTTCATATAGATTTTAGGATAGCTTCTGCCACATAGCTGTTCCCAGAGACAACATTTGTTGTTGTTCAGTCGCATAGTCAAGTCCGACTCTTCACGATCCCATGGACCACATCACGCCAGGCTTTCCTGTCCTCCGTCATCTTCCGGAGTTCGCCCAACTTCATGTCCATTGCATCAATAACACTGTCTAACCATCTCACCCTTTGTCCTTCCCTTCTTCTTTTACCTTCAATCAACAGCCAGTGCTGTCCAAAGACTTTTCTGTGGTCATGTGGCTGGCATGACTAAACACCAAGGTGCACAAAATACTGTTACCTTCCCACCGAAGCAGTACCTATTTATCTACTTGCAATTTCTTGCTTTCAAACTGCTAGGTTGGCAGGAGCTGGGGCCACTGCGGTCTCGAACTGCCGAACTACAGACTTCTGGTCTGCAGCTCAGTGTCTTAACCTCTGAGCCACCGCAGCCCCTTGTATTTAAAGTTAGGAGCTTCAATTTGCTGAGCTTCAATGTGCCATATTGTTGCCCTCTAACCCAATTTAGAGAGATCCTCCTGGAGCTCTTCAGTCACCCTGGGTTTTCACCATCCTGAATAATTCAGTATCACCTTCAGACTTGGCCATTATAGTGCCCAACCCTTTTTAAAAGCCATTTGGGATAGTTTTGAGGGCAATTTTCCATTAACATAATTATTGAATTGCATTGTGGCCTCTGTTCCCAGTTAGTGCAACAACATCCGCATCTCACATCAGATCTTGAGCCCCACTCTGTGACAAATTGTTCCACTGCAGTCCTTTATGATATCTAGGAACCTTGTTTCTGTGGCATGACTTGAACATACATTTGCCCAGTCAACATAAGGGTAGTTGAAAGCCAGGATTCCAACATTTTCTGCTTTAGTCATCTTCCATTTCCTTCCCCGTCTCAGTATCTGCCTCATGGTTCTGATCAGGTGGGTAAATAGTACACCTCCCACCTTTAAGTAACCCTTGGGGCCTGGTATCTCCACCCATAACAATTCAGTAGTGGAGTTTATTCCCCTGATATTTTCTAGCTTATTTGCCTCTATACTCTGTTTGATAAACATAACATCTTTGCCCACTAACACTTCCTCCCCTGTTCTGTCTGTAGAGTTCATATCCTGGCGTAATTGTATCCCACTAATTTTTCCCCATTCCACCAAGCTTCTGAGATGGCCACTATATCTAAATTATCACTTAGTACAAAGCACTCCAGCTGCCCATCTTGGCATGGAGGCCTCTGGCATACAGACACCTGTACCTCCCCAAGGCATATCTTTAGCATAGGTTCTCCGTGGGCTGTCTTTTGACTGCCTCTTTGTTCAGTAGATTTACACATGGGAGCTTTGCTTTTCCTTTGTGACAATGTAATTGATTTTTACCATCTTTTCAAACCATTTGCTAGACCTTTACTCTTGAGGGGCCAAGAGGGGGAACTAAATTAAATTTTTTAGCAGAGCTGATTGCCTGCTCCAGCCAGTAGATGTGAGTTGTTTGGCTTCTCTGGGACGTCGTGGCAAGTTAAGCTTTGAACACGCTGCATTGTCATTTCTGTCACTTGTTTGTCCCTTTTGCTTTGAGTTCCCCCCTTTTCCACATGTGTTTTGCTTCCTCTGGGACTACTAGAGAGAGAAAAACACATGGGGGGGGGGGACCCTGAAGCAACAGGGACAAAGAAGTGACAAAAATGACAATGCAGAAATGGCCACAGAGGTGGCCAAGATCAGTCGTGGCTCTAGAACCCTTGCCGTAGTTAAGTGAACGCAGCAGGACGATTCAGACTCCAAGCACTGGAAGGGGAGAAGGAGGGAGAGAGGCAGAGAAATCTGAGGGGGAGGGACAGGGCTAAGGGAACAAGTGACGACTGATTGCAGGAAAGAGAGCAACACCGACCTGGGAGCATCCACCATGTGCAATTGGAGGAGATCCCTAGGCTCACAGCCAGCCCTTCCCATTCGAACTGCGCTGCCAGATCCCCCCTTCCTCCCCACTCCAGCTGCTCTTTCATCCCTCCCTCCCTGCCTGCCTGCCTCATCTCTTTCCCCTCCCGTCCCTTCCCCACAAGTCGAGTCACTGAAAAAGGCAGTGAAAAACCGCAAAGCCCACCCCGAGGGAAGAGGAGAAAGGCCAGCCCTGTCCCAGGTGCTACTGTGGGCCAGGTCCTTTGAACAGGCTGGGGCTGGGGGCAGACCCAGCTGTGCTGGCGCTGGGCACGCACTCCTTCACCTCCTGCTTCCACTCCGTCAGCCAGCTGCTCTTGCTGCTGCCCCAGGTTCCTTCCACCTCAGGGAAGATTTGGGGGCAGGGAAGATTTGGGAGTGGGCATCAGGGCCTCCCTGGGAGCTACAGGCCAGCTACTGTGTTATTTACTCTGCGTTGAGTATATATTATAGGCAGTGTTCCCTCTAAGCTGAGTTAGTGTGACCTAGCTCACAGTTTTTTAGCCTCCGGCTCACAAATTTTTGTCTTAGCTCAGGGAGGATGGCTCCAGAGCAACCTAATTTATGCCAAATTGCTCACTCACTATTTTAATGCCAGTAGCTCACAAAGTAGAATTTTTGCTCACAAGGCTCCGCAGCTTAGAGGGAGCATTGATTATAGGCAAGCTATAACAAAATACATTTTCATTTAGATGAAAGAATTAACATGATTTATGTTTAGATCCATTGCTGCTGGGTAGACTGCATGCTAATTTAATTTGGCCTTGATAGTTTCATAAAGATGAAGGAGGTCTTGTCATCCCACCTTCTACCCAAATGCAGCACCATCTTGTTATAGTTCGCCTATGCAACCTAGGTGACAGTGTGTCTTGCCAGCAAAAAGGAATAGGTGCATTGCAAAAAATAAATAGATCCTTTTAGCTGTGAGACTTCTACTTGCGATTTATTTTAGGAAAATTAAAATATTTTGATAAATTACTATACATTCTCTGGATAAAACTTGGAGCAAATATTTATTAAAAACCAAATGCAGAAAGTATATTTCACCTGACCTGGATGGCCCAGCCTAGCCCAATGTCGACAGATCTCAGAAGCTAAGTAGGGCCAGCCTTAGTACTTGGGTATGGGAAACCAAGGAAGTCCAGGGTTGCTATGCAGAGGCAGGCAATGGCAAATCACCTCTGAACATCTCTTGCATTAAAAGCCCCATGAGAGGTCTTCATAATTTGGCTGCAACTAGAGAGCGATTTCTACTACCACCAGAAAGTATATTTGGTACTTTAACTGTTCTTCACCTCCCTATATTAATCTGTATTGCTCTTCTGTCTGAATTTGTATTAACAAAAGTAGATCATTCACTTAAACTCTATAGGTATAAATATTTATTATATTTATATAATGTGAATAACTAGATTTATCATTTTGTGTAAAAATTTCATTTGAAAGAGAGATTAGTATTCTAAAGAGCTAGCCTTCTAAATCTCATTTGAATTGCTAAGGTGAAATATTTTCTAGTTTTTTTAAATCTGTATGAACTATCTTAACAAATCAGAAGAAATAATGGGATTGACATGTATTATATATTACTACCTGATTATACTGGCTTTACTGGTTTTTTGCTTGTCTGGGTTTTTTTGCATCTGTGTATGTGTGTATGCCCGCGGGCCTGTGCCTGGAAGTCATGGCAACCTCTGGCAACTCCTATTGGGGCATGGAGGACATTCAGAGAAGTGGCGTGATAGCTGCAGTGCCTCTCGACCCTGGTACTGGGAGGTCTCCCATCCAAATACTTGCCAGGGTCATCCCTGCTTAGCTTCCAAGATCTGACAAGATCAGGCTTGCCTGAGCTATCTCGGTCAGGGCTTGTTTTTTTGTTTTTTAATGAGAAGTCTATGCAGTGATAAATCTGGATTCTAATTCTTTCTCTTTTTTGATTTAGGATTCTCATCGCTTTGGAAGCAACATCAAGCAGGCTTTGTGTGACATCAGAAATTTGTTTCATCTTGGTAAAAACTCTACTAAGTGACTCCCAACCAGCACATCAGCTAGTCACCCTGTGTCGGGTGTGAGAACTCTTCTGATCAGTGAATGAAAGAAAACAAGGCATGCTAAGCAGCATTTGGACATAATCCATTCAGGAATATATTCATAAGCATTTAAACTTGGGAGAGATGCCAAGGTTCACGACTGCAGTTGTTCAGAAGAGTTTTCTTTTCCACAACAGACGACTTGACATCCTCTGTATTAGTGAGACTTCAGCAAGGTGACAATGGTGAGGACATGTAGTCTAGGCATGTCTTAATTTAATGTACATTTGATTATTTCCTACAAAAATCTGTTTATTTGTATTCTGTAAAGGAAGGGATGAATGAAATATATGTATATGAACCTCATAACAACAACAAAACACTGTCTTGAAATGTACCAGTAACAGACATACATCTGCTCTTTTATCAGCGTGACAACTTGGGGCATTCACCTTAAATAAAGGCATTTCATTATGCTGAACATTTTTTTAAAAATATGGCAGTCTTCATGCAGTGAGCTAAGTGGAGAAATGCTTTGTTGCTTGGAACAAGCTTATGCTGCTACAGATGAGTAGTAAACCATTTGTAGTGCCTAAAACAGTGGCAATTAATACTACTTTTATCATATTATTCCTGACCAAATACATTTCCATATCTTCATTTTATTTTGTAAATGGACCTGCATTTGTGTGTTTCAGCACCTAAAAAGAGGTTCTAAATACAGAATACACCATGGGTTATTATTTTATAGGTGAGGGTTCTATCTATAATCTGTTACAGTGGCTGAATTCACAGTTTACCTAACGGGGTAAAAGTGAGCATATTTTCATATAGCATTGTAGATATGAAAGTACCCACAAAAATGTAGGTCTCTTCTAGGTCAATGAGATTTACTGTTAGTCATGACATCTCCCTGAGCTTTAGGAACTGTAGCCATCAGATAAAAAACCTGCACAATCCCCACCATACAAAACAAAGCCTGACTGAAATACTGTACCTTATCCATTCTCGTGCCTTAAGGAGTTCCCATCTTATGTGCAACCATGGTATATAGAGAAGGTCTTTATCATAATACACATTACACTATGATCACCCAGATACGGACTATCTAACTCAAAGATGCTGAAGAAGAGAAAGCATGAGAGATTTCTAGAAAATATATGTAGTGGGACTTAAAAATTAAAGCAGTGTGAGTGGCACAAAGTTAACCAAAACACTTGAAGATGCAAGCATTATGAAAAGCCTTTCTAAATTCTTTTAGGCAGTATTTGCCTAAAGCAAATCAAGGGTTTATCACAGCAGTTGCGGCAATGGCTATGAAAATATGCAACATCATTTGAGGCTTTAATTTTTAAAAATTCTGATGCTCCAGAGCTTTTAAAAAACTAGAATGAATGTGGAGGGGGGGAGAAATGTCTTTCATATTCACAGAACAGAATAACTTCTGTTTTGTATGGTACTTGGCCAATATGCTTTAAACGCCTTGGCTTGGGATGTTAATAAAGAATCAGATACGCTGTTCTATAAGTAGTGGAATGCAATACTCCTGCAGGAGTGGTGGGACATGTTTTGTCTGATCAGGTACATTAAAAAGGAAGAATACTATGGGAAAGAATTTATAGCACCAAGAATGCAGCATGGTATCCATTAAAAGTACTACAAGAAGCAGTTTGTATAGACTCTTTATATTGACCACTGACCAACCTCTGTTAACTTTAAAGTAATCTTGTAGGACTTCTTAAAAGAGCATACCTAGGTTTGATTCTCAGGTTACAGATGTTTCATATGTAATCATAGTTAACTAGTGCATTATCAATGCAATTTTGCATTTTTTTTTTGCAGAAATGTAAATGTGTAATTGGCTGAGGACAACCAGGTTTTATTGCAAGTATTTGAAGGACTGTCATGTTTTGTTTTGTTTTGTTTTATTCATTTGATGCAAATAATTAATTCCTAAACAGGCCACAATTTGTATGGTCTTAGAATGTCAATTGCATGTAAATAATGTTACTTTTGCTGTAAATCTAAAATGCACAGTAAACATATGCTATCCATAAATTAATATTTGAATGTGTGTGTTATCTTATTCACATTAACATTGTTTTTCACTGCTTCCATACTAATTCCAAAGGGACTTGGTTTTGAAAGAATTGTCAAGGAATATACTCAGCAGTAGGCACTTAGCTTCTGAAATGTGTGGTTCTTATGTTTGTTTTTAAGAGCATGCTTGACAAAAGTAAAAGTGGACACTATGCATGGATAGAAATGAAGAAAGGCTAACTGGCTAAATACTTATGGCTTCTGGTAATACATATTAAGACAGCTTTCATAAGTCACCTGTATATTTCTAATTCAAATATAAATTTGACTAGAACGTACATTTAAAATTGGCTTGCTCGGGCTCTATATTCTATGTTTGCAGCATTCATAGAATCACAGAGTTGGAAGGAGCCATTCAGGCCATCTAAGTCCAACCCCCTGCTCAGTGCAGGATCAGCCAACAGTATCCCTGACAAGTGTTTTTCCAGGCGCTGCTTAAAGACTGCCAGTAAGGGGGAGCTCACCACCTCCCTAAGCAGCTGATTCCACTGCTGCACAACTCCTACTGTAGTTTCATAACTCTTACTATACAAGTAGTATAGTTTAGGATACAAAAAAAAATCTTTTTTGAAAGCACCCTAATTAAAATGTTTGGCTTACCTGTGATGTGTGGAGGATATTTTTGGCCCTTAATTTGTTTTGCAGATTTATAGATTTAAGTGTACCATTTAATTACAAAAGCTAGCATATTTGGAACCTAATTAATTCTTGATACAGTATTTTCTATGCAATATTAAGCTGAATTCTCAGTTATGTCCAATATTATCTCTAACTGGTAAAGCATCCTCTCATAATACCTACATGTAGATTAGATGAAAGAGTAGGCCTATGGACTAAATAGCTGGCTCAGTTCTCAGGAGGTATTAGTTTTAGAGCAGTTCCTCCTCTCCTTACCTGTAGTGAAAATTATTGGTTCAGGTTTGAGCCCCATGCCAATGTTTCCTTTCTTTGCTATTTTAATCCCTTTTCTAAGTAAGTGTTAAGCTTTCAGTTGCTCCTATAAAGAGGTTTACTTGAAGATTATAGAGCAGGCAAAATGTTACACTACCCTTGCAGACAACCCATTGCACATTTCTCTGAAAGAAAAAAAATACTGCTTTTGGTTTCTGGGTGTTAAATTGTTCGGCAGATGCTTTATTCGCTTTCCTAAAGTCTGGACTAGCACACAGTCCTAGCAGCATCCCGCCGCCGCAGTTGCTGGATTCCATTAGACTCTACACCACTGTTTGCTATTTTCAGCGCACAAACATCGATGAGATGACGTTTTACAAGCCCCATTCGACTTCTAGCCATGGCGTATCGATGCCCTTCCTCCATAAGAAGAAAAACAGTAGTGGTCATTTATTTCCTCATGAGGCTAAAGGATGTACATGAACCAGGGAACTAGCTATCTCGTTTTGCAAGAGCGTAGTGGTTTTATTCTGGGACTGAATCGTCCACAGCCCCTTATTTTCCCTCATGGTCCTTAACATCAATCTTCGCGGCTGTTCTCTTGCAAACTGCCCACGCTCCAGCACATTGGACTTAGGGTTGCCAACCTCCAGGTGGGGCCTGGGGATCCCCTGCTTTTACAACTGATCTCCAGCTGACAGAGATCAATTCCCCTGGAAAAAATGGCTGCTTTGAATGGTGGCCTCTATGGCATTGTACCATGCTGAGGTAGGGCTGCCAGCCTCCAGGTGGGGCCTGGAGATCTCCCGCTTTTACAACTGATCCCCAGCTGACAGAGATCAGCTCCCCTGGAGAAAATGGCTGCTTTGAAGGGTGGACTCTATGACATTGTACCATGCTGAGGCCCCTCCCCTCCCCAAACCCAGCCCTCTCCTGGCTCCACCCCCAAAGTCCCCAGGTATTTTCCAACCCAGACTTGGACTTCTTGAAGAGCAACGGGATGGGGCGGAGGGCAACAGCAGGAATATTTGTCCCTCGCCGTCCACAATTTCGGTTTAGGCAAAATTGTCATGGGCAAGCCAATTGCGGGCGCGACACTCCTTTCTGTTAGCCGCGCGCACGAAAGCTGCAGAGGCAGGCATCGCGAGGAGGAAGTAAACGGGCCCTGCCCGCCGCCTGCACGTTTTCTGCCAGGAATCCGCCGGGGCTGAAGGAGCCTGGCTACTTCCGCGCGCATCAGCTCCGCCCACGGCTCTGCCCTTTCAGCGGGACTGGCGAGAAACCGGTTTCTGCCTTTCAGCCCGGCGCGCGACTTCCTAGTGGTCCCCCGAGGGACTCCGCGGCTCCCACCAACGGCTCTCCCACCAACTGCGGCGGTGTCCTTAGGATGGAAGGGGAAAGGCGGGAATCTGTGGAGGGGGAAGGTGAGGGAAAGGGAGAAACCGAGACATCTGTGTCGACGGCCCTACCGTGTATGCGTCTGCAGAGAGGAGCGATGCAAACGAGCGTCGTGTCACGTGTCTTGAGAGTAAAGGCCCCCGCCACTGAGGCAGGTGCCCGAGTGCTGTTCCCGCTGCAGCGTACATGTGAAATTTGAGGAGATGGTTATTAAACATTTGTGCGCACATATAGGGAAGCCGTGGTAGACGCAATCGCCCTGTAAAAGGTGAAGCGGCCAGGGTTCTACCTCACGCACGAAGCGGCAGCAGGGGAGCCGTCCCTGTCCATTGTGCCTTGTGAATCGAGGTACATACGGTGAAATAGAGGCGTGTGGTAACGTCACAGTTGTATAAACTGAGGTGGCAAAACTTAGACCATGTGCAATGTGTTACAGTCATGTATGAGGCAGCTCTATGTATTTGTAGTCCACTGTAATAGGCTGATGAAACTTGTGCAAACATAGCAGACTGCTTCCTCTTAGTAATAAAGGAAGTGGCCAAGGCACCGCTCAACAGCTGATGAGCTCTTTCATTTTAATAGGATAGTTTTAAAAAGTAATAATAGATTGGAAAATTTTGGAAAGCTGATCTATAACCTTACATTTTAAATGGACCCTGCATTTTTAATATTTTCGTTTTTTTCTATATGTGTACAGGTGGTTGCATACTGAATTTTGTGTAGCTATTAGCACCTATTTCAATTTCGTGATAGCCTTATTTCAGGACAATATCTCAGGACAATATCTTCCAACTTTGCAAGTGTGTACTGAATATTGAGACAATGTTCTATTAACTTTTGCTTATATAATCCATATATAATTGTATGGTAGAGAGCCAGAGTGGTAGAGTGGTTAAGAGCAGCGGACTCTAATCTGGACAACCAGGTTTGATTCCCCACTCCTCCACATGAAGCCAGCTGGGTGACCTTGGGTCAGTCACTGTTCTCTCAGAGCTCTCTTGGCCCCACCCACATCACAGGGTGTCAGTTGTGGGGAGAGAAAGGGAAGGCAATTGTAAGCTACTCCGAGACTCCTTAGGGTAGAGAAAAGCGGGGTATAAAAACCAACTCTACTTCTATTCACAAAGTAGTTAAAAGTGAAAACACCAGTGGGTATTTCTCCAGTCTTTCTAAAAGTTTATGTATGGAATAAGAATCCAATTGTATGATTGTGTGTATAGATCTAATGGTTGTTTTTTATTTTGAATTTATATGTGTGTGTGATCACATTTATGTACTCTGATAGATAAATGAGCATATTTTAGGACTGGGGTTTATGCTGGATGTGTTTTGCTTGATTTTTTATTTGTTTATTTTGAAGGAGACTCGCCTATCACTATGAAAAAGGACCTAGGACAATTAGATATCTCCACAGAGAACAAACACAAACAAATTGAAAGCCTGGCTGTATCTGTGGGAAACAATATAAATAATATGGATAATGGATTTGTAAATGAAATATTTAATCAACAGAAAGTATTTAGTTCTGAAAAGCTTAACATGAAGAGGGATTTAATTAATAAACCAGTTGACAAATTCCACTGCAGTCAAGATACCTGCTTAAGTAATGCGGACAAAACAACAGTTGATCACTTGACGTATACTCTTAGAGAAAGTGAAAATGTAGTTCTTGAAGTCAAAATGCAGCCATGTACACAAAATTGTGATGAAGACTTTGGAAAACATCAGAGATTACCAGAACAGACTACTTCTGAAGAATCAACATGTGCTTATTTGCCTCAGTTGCAACTGCCCTCCTACAATATCCATTTTCTATCTTCCTTAACAACACAGCATAGAAATTCTGAGTTACCTCTTGGTATCAACTCTTCTGATGAAGCAGTCAATACAAATGTCGAAATGATACCAGTAAGATTGTCTAAATTAATAACTGTTTTTTGATTGTATTAGATAAAAATTCACCAAATGAGTACTGTGTTTGTACAGTGTGAGAGATATAGTAATATACTGTCGATCCTAACTAAATTCACTTTTCAAAACATGGGTGGAAAATAGCAATATTTTTTAACTGGCAAACACGTTTTGCAGATACAATTTCTTAGAGAGGAAATTTATAAAGCATGGGTCTCTTCTAGCACTGATCCATATGCAAAACTAAGCTTCTCTGTGGCTCTGCTGTAGTGCATATATTTATGCGACTTTTGTTGGAGTCCACCCAAAAACCTGAAAGTTTTGATTCATGAACTCTTGCTGCATCTTTTACTGGATGCCATTCCACTGTTTTTGTTCTCTAGTAAGAAGGAGGGAGGCTACAGAAAAAAGACCAATGAAATCACAAACAAATCTGTAGTCAAAGCACGCTAAATAAATGCAACAATAATTATATGGAAAGCAAAGTCAATAATAATGCCAAACTCATATACATATTATTGTAGAGTCACAAATATAATAAAGAACAAGTATCCAAAAGTGGGTTGTAACAAACTCAAATCCACAATGTCACAGCATGTCTCAAAAGCAGCAGACTTCCTTCATAAATAGAACAAGCACACAGAGAAAAAAATTGCTTATATAAATATCACATATCCTTGAATTGAAGTCCAAACATCTATATATTGTGGCCTGTAGTAAATAAGATCCATTCCAAGTGGAAACTGCGCAGTTCCAGACAAGGGCGTAGACTTTCTTAATCCCCGGGGGGGGGGGGGGCTGTCTTTCGTGCGCGCGCGCTTCGCGCGCGCGCACGCTCGGGACCATGTCCCGCTGCTCTACCCCCTGCCCCAGGGAGTCACCGCCGCCGCTTCCCTCCCCCGGGCCCTGCCCGCCCGCCGCGCTCCCCGCCCCCCTCCCTCCCCCCCCGCTCACCTTGGGCGCCGGCGGGGGAGGATCGCTGCTGCTGCTGCCTGCAGCCGGCGCGTCGCCCTTGCGGGCCCCCAGCTCCCGCTCCGCATTTCCCGGGGGGGCTCAGCCACCCCCGGCAAAATGAACACCCGCCGGTGGCCAGTCAGCCGGCCATCGCCGCTTCTCTCTCCCCCCCACCCCGCCCCAGGGAGGCAGGAGGGCAGGCCGGGGGTGGGGGGGAAGGAGAGGCGGCGACGGCCGGCTGACTGGCCACCGGCGGGTGTTCATTTTGCCGGGGGTGGCTGAGCCCCCCCCGGGAAATTTCGGGGGAGGCTCGAGCCCTCGAGCCCCCCCGTAGTTGACGCCCATGGTTCCAGATAATATAATCAGTGATTCAGATCTATTCCTTCATCAGGTAAGTCTTCATTAACATACAACGAATACATATGTATAAGCGAAGTCCCAGTCAAAATATTCCAGTTAGGCACAGCCCCATATCCCTTGCAAGTCGGAATACCTAGCCCAGCACACTAACTACTATACCACACTGGGTGTGGTGACAGGTCAGGGTGACAGGAATGACTTCCGTTGGCAGAGCTGGGGTGGAACAGACAGGAGAATAGGAGTACCCTTAAAGGGTTAGTGGGATGCCACATTCCCACTTTTGGAAAAATTAGTCCTCCCACACCTGAAAGTACTTTTGCAATGAAGAAAATGAGCATAAAATAATAGAGGGCAGGTACATTGTTGATTTCCCCCCCATCTTTTGATTGATTCCCAGATATAGCTGGCTACATTTATTCTGCCTGTTAGATTAATGTAGTGTTATTGTGATTTTTTTGTTTATTTGCTTTTGTTCAGGGGTCATTTCATAGAAAAAGAGGTGCAGGAGCTCATTAGCATAACTCATTAGCAATAACTTATTTGCATATGCTACACCACCTGACATCATCAGAAGTATGTCAGAACGCAAGAAAGAAAGGAGAGAGAGAGAGAAAGAAAGAAAAGAAAGAAAGCTGGCAGAGAGGGGACTGGTACTAATCCAAGCCTCAGAAATGCCACTATTCTGGGAGGATAGCTTCAGTGGTGGCTGAAGCCTTCAGAGGGCTGGTCAGAGGAACCAGGACCTTTCCAGGGGACGGGGTCATTTTGCTGCAGCCATGACACAAGCAGGCATTCCCCCACGGGGGGGGCGGGGCTGGCACCAACTCCCGGAGCTGCGCTCCCCTGAGCTCCTTCTCGAAAGGACCCCTGCTTTTGTTTAGCATTGCTCTTTTATCTAATCTGCTGCCCAGCTGTGGCAATGATCTTATACATTTTGGAAGCTTTGTAACAAATAATTTCAATTAATATTTATCTCTAGATAAATTTTAATTCCACAAACAAAAAGTATAAATGTATTCAATTTGAAACAGACGTGGCATGAACATGAAAGCATCCTATACAGCTTGACTTTTAGTAAGTCAGACATACATAAAGCTGACTCAAGGAAATAATTACTCCTTGGTTATTTTATTAAATCATGTAAATATTTTAACTCTTTTATAAACCAAGTGTTTATTTTTTTACAATCTAAATAAAAGCTTAACATCAAGTTTGAAGAATATGTTTGGTTTCTCCAGGTACTGACACCATCATTCACTTCAGCTGCAGGTGCAAATAATGGTGTTTCTGTTGACCAAATTAAAGAAATTATGAATAGTTCTGTATCATCACAAGTCCTACCAGTTTGCTGTGGGGGTAAGTGATTTGCGGGGGGGGGGGGATCCTGTTTGCTTCTATTATTTTTGGTCCCCTTGTGCCCCAGATAAGAGTGTTAATTCCGTGAGCAGGTATGCTTCTGAACAATACAGCGATTAGTAGAAGCTAGCATGGATTTGTCAAGAACAAATCGTGCCAGACTAATCTTATTTGTCTGTCTGGTTTGTGTGTTTTAATTAGATTACTAGCCAGGTGGATTTTTTAATCAAATTGCTGGTCAGGTGGATACAGTTCTGGTTGGAGAGCCATACTTAAAGAGTGTTTATCAGTGATACTTCATCAATCTGGATGAGAATTCATGAAAGGGATTCTATTTCTTGCACTGCACTTTAAGAAAGATGTACATAAACAAGAACGGTTTCTAAAGAGGACAACGAAGATGGTTGAGGTTCTAGAAAACATCTGCTTGGAAGGATTGAAGAAACTGGTAGATCTTCGACGTAGTCTCTGTGCTTCACACTGTTGGGTTTCTGTGCCTGCGCAGGAATCCTTTGGTATTGTAGAAAGCTCTAATGGATTTTCGCGCCCAGCACCTCCGGGCATGGACGGAGCCCCACCGCGCATGCCCAGAGGATCAGGTGCCGACATCCCACCAGTTCTCTTCTGACCGCCGTGCTGCTAACAGCTTCTGCGATTAGCTTAGTACTTTGAGGAAAGCTCTCCTTCGCTTCGCTTTCTTTGTCTCCTCACTCTTTCTCCTTAACTTTCAACACTTTGAGGTCCCACCACATCAATTACCTCGAACTCCTGGCAATCTTCTTCGCACTTTGGACCTTTCTACCCATAGTGAAAGGCCACTGCGTGGCTATCCTTACAGACAATACCACTGCAGTCTGTTATGTCAACCACAAGGGCAGCACAATTTCTCGCAGCCTATGCCCGCTTGTAATCTGACTTTGGAACTGGAGCACGTCCAACGACATTTTCCTGAGGGCCACACACATTCCCGGCTTCCTCAACAGCCACACCAATCTCCTGAGCAGGGGACACGCCAGACATCACGAATGGGAACTGAATCCAAATTACCTCCGCCAGGTATTCCTTTTTTGGGGAACCCCAGATGTGGATGTCTTCGCCACTTGCCAGAACTTGAAGTGCATGGCATTCTGCACGCAGGGTGGAATCGACCCCCTCTCCCTGGGAAACAGCCTACTCTATCCATGGAATCACAATTTCATCTATGCCTTTCCACCTCTACCACTACTCACATGAGTGGTACACAAGATAATGCACGAGATGGCGGAATGCATGCTGATCACTCCTTGGTGGCCCAGACAAGCCTGGTTTCCAGTCCTCCTCTTGTTGGCCCACGAGAAATTCCATCAATTTTCTCCACTACCAGATCTCCTGATACTCTCCAACTCTCCCATCCTCCACCACGATATTCCCTGTCTCAAGCTCATGGTGTGGAGACTCTTCCCTCCGTATTCTCGGATAGAGTGAATAACGTCCTGCTTAACTCCCACAAGGCATCCACTCGTCAGTCATACGCTTACAAATGGACTCGTTTCTGTACATACCTAGCCTCGTCCGACATAGAACCCTGCTCTGTGGGCCTGTCCCGTATTTTTGATTTCCTCCTATCCCTAGCGGATGCTGGACTCTCACACTCTTCTCTTCTTCTTCTTCTTCTTCTCTGAGAGTATACCTGTCTGCAATCTTAGCTTTCCGCAGCAGAATTGACAGCTTTTCTGTGTTTGCCCACCCCCTTTCAAAACACTTTCTGAAGGGCCTTCTCCACCCACCAGAGTCCTACCACAACCTTGGGATCTGCTATTGGTCCTCCGCACACTCACTCGGAAGCCATTTGAACCGTTGGCATCCTGTGATCTCCACCTGCTGGCTTGGAAAACGGCCTTCTTACTCACCATCATTTCTGCTAGTTGATTTGGCAAACTCCTAGCCCTCAGACACGATCCTCCGTCCCTCTGCTTCCTACCGAACGCAGTTCACATGGTTCCGGACATTTCGTTCCTGCCTAAAGTTATCTCCAACTTCCACCTGCAATCTGAGATCATCTTGCTTGACTTCTACCCTTCTTACGTTTCTGAGCAAGAACGTCTCTTACATACCCTTGACGTAAAACGAGCGCTTCTCTTTTACCTTGCTCGTACTAAGCCGACTAGGAAAACACCCAGGCTCTTTGTTTCCTATGCGTCACACAGAATGGGCAAATCTATCACCGCCCAAAGACTCTCCAAATGGATTGTGGAGCTTGTTAAACTTGCCTATGAACTCACCAAGACTCCACTTCCGGGGCCCATCCGGGCGCACTCCACCAGGTCTGTAGCAGCCTCTACGGCATTTCTCAAAGGTGCCTCCCTGATGGACATTTGCATGGCTGTGACTTGGGCTACTCCGAACACCTTTATGAGGCACTATGCACTGGACGCTCGAGTAGCTGCCCGCTCTGCGATGGGTCGCCTTATCTGCTGCTTCTCAGTGACAGCCTGCCTGCTCCCTCCTCCAGGTAGGACACTGCTCGCTACTCTCCTATCTGTGCATTCACACTACCCGCTCATCCTTCCCCTCTGCTGCCACGCTTTCTTCTCATTAACACACTTGGTTGCAGCTGTCAGAAGGAACTGGCGGGATGTCCGCGCCCGCTCCTCTGGGCGTGAAAATCCATTAGAGCTTTCTACAATACTGGATTCCTGCGCAGGCGCAGAAACCCATCAGTGTGAATGCACAGATGACTACTCGAAGATCATCAGTTACAGGTAGGCAACCTGTTTAGTGTAGTGAAGAGAAGAGAAGAATGAAGGGAAATTATTGTGCTCTTCAAACACCTGAAGGAATGTCACACAGAAGAGGGATTTGTTCTATGCAGCTATAGAGGGTGAGACTAGCTGTAATAGGATTAAGTTACAGGATGGCCGATGTCATTTAAATAATGTGAGAAAGTTCCTAATGGTAAGAACAGTTTGACTATGGAACCAGTTGCCTGGGGTGAGGTGGGGGATGTACTCTCTCTCATTTGGGATCTTCAGACAGAGGCTGGACAGCTGTGTGTTGTGAATGCCCTAGCCTTAGATTTCCTGCATGGAGCAGGGATTGGTCTAAATAGGCCTACGACCTCTTTCAGTTATATGACATTATTTTGTGATTGTATTTTCTTACTGAAGATCCAGACTTCTGTGAATGTAACAAGGCACATGGCAGGGATCTTCATCAATCCCCCTTTCCCTCTGAAAAGGTTGAAAACCCTTGAGAATAACATGGGTTGTCACACTGAGGGTTGCAGTGGGAAGGATTAAGTGGTATAAATCAACCCCACAAAGCCCTATCTTGTCCCCTGTGCTCTTTAATATCTACATGAAACTGCTGAGTGAAGTCATCTAGAGAGGTGGACTGGGTTGTAACTAGGGTTGCCAACCTCCTGGCAGTGACTGGAGATCTGGGATTACGAATTATCTCCAGACAGCAGAGATCAGTTCACCTGGAGAAAATGGTTGCTTTTGAAGGTGGATTCCATGGCATCATACCCCACAGAAGTCCCTCCCCTCCCAAAACCCTGCCCTCCTCAGGCTCCACCCCCAAAATCTCCAACCTGGAGCTCCCAACCCTAGTTGATATTAATAATGGGATGACCCTCAGCTCTATCTCAAACTCTCAGCTGATACCAGAAAGCTGTGGAAACCCTGAACCGATAGCTAGAGGCAGTTTTGGGGTGAATGCAGGCTACAAAAGTAAAGCTTAATCCCAACAAGGCAGATATGCTACTGGAGACCAGAAAGTCTGATCAGGGATTTAAGGTGTCACCTGTTCTAGATGGGGTTGCACTCCCCTTGAAGGAACAGGCCTATATTCTGGGGATGCTCTTGGGCCCAGGTCTACTGTTGGATAAGAAAGTGACAGCTGTGGCCAGGAGTGCCCTTCGATGGCTTTGACTGGTTAGCCAGCTGCTGCCTTTCCTGGGCAGAATATATCTGGCAATGGTGATGCATGCCCTGTTTACATTTAGATTAGAGTGCTGCATAGATTAGATCAGGGGTGTCAAACATGCGGCCCGTGGGCTGGATCAGGCCCCTACAAGCCTCCAATCCAGCCTGAGAGCAACTGACTCTGTGCAGCTTCCTACTTCTAGTATCGCAGCTCTTCTGGCCAGTCTCTCCTATTTTCTCCTTCAGAGGAGAAAAAGAAAGCCTTCATTTGATTGGCTGAGGGCTCCCCTCCTCCTCTGGGGAGGGAAGGGGAGGGAAAGAGCCAGAGAGAGGGGGGAAATGGTGTCTCGTGGGGGGGAGGGGGGAGAGTCTCCTGTGTTTGAGAGACCAAAAACGTTTTATTCCAGGTATAAGAGAGAGTCCTGTGTTTAAGACCAAAAATGTTTTATTCCAGGGATGGGGGGAAAGGATGGGGAGAAGGAAAGAGCCAGAGAGAGCATGCCAAAGAGGGTGGGGGAGGGAGTCCCATGGCACTTGGAAAGAGTCCCCTTTCCATTTCCAGCAGATGGGGGGGAGAAACCTAATGTCAGACTCCTGCAGCAATCAGTCCCAACATTTTTCATTCAAAAGAGTAAAGTTTATTGGATACAGTAAAGGCAGGTCTTCTGTGCATACATTCCGTGTTAGAACTAACCAAAAGTGCATGCAGCTGGTAATTATAGGTAATTCAAGGTGGGTCCCCTGGAGGCTTAGAGCCAATCAAGGCACAAAGCAAAGCCCGATGAATCTAACGGATCTACGTTCCCAGAGGAAAGCTGCAGTTAGGTACCAAGGTTTTAGTTACAATGATAAGAAGAGCACTGAAGAAACGAAAGTCAAGATTCCATCCTGGGAGTGGGCCTCCCTCCCCCAGTCTTATGGCAGCTAAGAGAGAGGCTTAGTTGACACCTAACAGCACAGCTCGCATTCCTTATTAGCGAAAGGAAGCAAAAGTACAGCAGCACCCTAATGACGAAAAAAATTGTGGCAGGGGATGAGGTTTCATAAATTTAATACAGCTGGAATGTGATTCTATCTGTCTTTATATCTTGGAGAGAGAAGTGATTTCAGACACCAAATGACAATAGTATGCATTGGTAATGAGAGAAGAAACATAGATCTCAATTCAGTCCAGTAGTTTGCATTGTCTTGAGCTTCATAATCAGTTGCAATTCAGCAGTCTCTTTTTCTAATCTCCCTTTGCAATTCCTTTGTAAGAGAACTACTACTCTTAGGTCAGCAACTGAGTGCCCTGGATTCCTGGAAGGTTAAAATGTTCCCCCACTGTTTTTTGAATGTTGTGGTTTCTAATAGTAGTAGAAAGAGTAAGAGTCCAGTAGCAGTTTTAAAGACGAACAAAATTGTGGTAAGGTATGTGCTTTTGTGAGTCACTTCTTCAGACTTATTTCCATTTATTCTTTGCACCCTCCTGGACTGAATCCTCCTGTACCCAACGGAGACCTAGGTTTCCTGTCTCATTACCAATGCTGATATCTCCACACCTCTGTATAGCACACGAATGCTGATATCTCCACCCCTTTGCATATCACACCTAATCCAGTCACACCTTCTATTGCCTTTTGGTATCTGAAACCATCTTTATAAAGTTTATATTTCTGGTACCTCATGTTACATTTTATGGCACACATGGCCCAGCCCAACAAAATGACATTTATGTCAGATCCGGTCCTCTTAACAAATGAGTTTGACACCTCTGGATTAGATTCTATGTGGGGCTGCCCTTGAGTAAGTGTTCAGAAACTTCAGCTGGTGCAGAATGCTGCAGCCAGGATGTTGACTAGAGTGGGTTGTAGGGTTCATATCTCTCTGGACTCATCTACACTGGCTCTCAGTTTGTTTCTGGGTACAATTCAAGGGGCTGGTGCTGACCTTTAAAGCCCTATTTGGTGGAACCAACATACCTGAAGGACCACCTAATTCCTCATGACCCTACCAATCCATTACAGTCATCTTCAGAGGCTCTGCTTCAGGTACCTCCTTCTCTTGAGATTAAGCAGATGGCAACCTGGGAGTTTCCCCAGGGAGATTGTCTCCTTCAGTTGCCATCTTCTGCCAGCAGATGAAGACCTTTTTGTTTCATTTGGCATTTCCTCAATGAACTGTTCTTCCTTCCCAATGTTTTAAATTTTTTTGTATGTATTTTACCTTTGGTTTTAATTGTTTTAACAATGGCTTATTGGGGTCGATTTTAATGGTTACAAAATGTTATTTTGTTGTGTATATTTTAATTTGTAAGCTGCATTGGTGGCACTTGTGAAAGCAAAAAAATGATATAAATTTTGTAAAACGAAATAAAAGTAAAACCCCTCTTCCGCAGCTACTTAAATGATACTGCTTTGATGGCCAGCTGGCCACAAGCAGCATTACACTGAAACAACCCTATATTATCCTCTTTTACATTTAATTACCCCCACAAAAATTTTGCTACTAATATCATGATCCTATTATCTGTATCTAATAGTGACATCAAAATTAGACTTTGCAAAGAGAGATAAAATTTATAAGATTAAAAACTGCCCTGAATATTTCTTCCTCAAATCCTCCCCAAAACAGCAGAACAGCAAAATATGTTCCAAAGTCTCAATATGACCATCCCCACACGCACAACTTCTATCCACATAATGACCATCAGTAATCATTGATGGAAAGACATGTAGCCTAGCCAGCATAGATGCCCTTCTATACTGTGGCACTGTTAAGTTAAAAACATATTGTGGTACAAAATTAAAGGGGATTAAGCCATGAATACTCTCTTCTGTGTACTTCTAAAATCCAGGGATATCCCCACTAACTTGATTTCTTTCATCTCATATACTTTGTTTGGATTGAAGCCCAACAACTGAAACTTGTTTTCAGTTACCTTTTCCCAAGCGTTCAGTAGCTGATCTTTTCTAATAAACTTAGTAGCCCCTCATTAGCCATGAGCATCTTACCAAATAACAAAAATGATCTTTGCCACTCTAAAGCTTCCAGAGATTTTTGACTTAATTCTGCTCTGAGGGCTACCCCAGAGTCACAATTTGGCATGCCTGATATACTACAGAGAAATTGCATTAAAGGTTGGTCAGTTGCTTCATCTACTGCATCAATCAAAACCCGAATACCATATAACATTTGGGGAATTACCTTATCATTAAATGCTCTGATTGCTCCAGGTATAAAATTCCCACTCCAGGTATGAAAAAAGTGAATTGGAACATTGCTGGATACTTTTGCTTTATGTTTAATGTTTTTCAGATATAATTTCCAGTTTAAATTTGCTTGAAATATAATACCCAGATAATTAAATTGTCTAACTTGGTCAATTTTCTTTCTGTTAACTTGCCATTTATATTCAGGAACATTTCTTGCTTTAGAAAAGACCATGATTTTAGATTTCTGGGTGTTTGTAAACAATCCCTCATTCAGACAACATTCAGAGAATGCTTAAGTGATTTATGGGGATCAAGAAAGTAGCAGAGGTACTCTGTGGTACCATAGAGTTTTGGGGCGATTGCCAGAGCGTCGCCCTGGCAACGCCCCCAACGTGGTGACGTCACTTCCAGGTGACGTCATTATGCTGGGGAAAGTCGTCCTGGCTGGACGACTTCGGGGGTGGGGTTCCCCCCGCCGGCCGAATGCTGGCCGGCGGATCAGGAACCCCTGTAGCGGGGGATCCCCCGCCCCCCGGGCTGACTTGGCAGCCCTACACCAAACTGGCTTGGTGTTACTAAAAGTAACATTGTAGGAGCTCACCTGGCTTTCACTGAACTGGTTAGAAAAGGTACATTGATGCAGATGAGACTGTATATTCATATGTAATGCCATTTGTTGCATGCAGCAAGAACTCACACCATAATGCTCTCTTTGAACATTGCCTTTGTGAACTTGAATGTCTGGACCATTACAAAAAATGAAATTATTTTCAGTTTTATTTCTGCAAAATGAAATGGAAGTTTCTCTATCAGATATCACTTTATCTTTTGTGCTTGTTTTCCTTTAAAATTGATATCTGAAAAAAAATCTTCTTTAGATTCTGTCAAGGTGAGATTAACATTTACTATAGGAAAATTTCCCCAGTGAAATGCTTTTGACAGGAGAGTTTAGATTTCAATAAGAGGAGCTGGGCTCAAACAGTTGTGACAGTTTCTTCTCCTTCTCCAATATTTCTGAATAAGTCTGGTACAATACACTCAGTATCTAATTCAGAGTCCATTTTCTGTTTACTAATTTCTTTCTAGACTCAATCAGTTAAATTTAAGTGAAGGACAGACCTAATATTGTCTGCATATCTTTTGTTCAATTATGTTTTGTACTGTAGAATCTTGTAATGGTATCAGCACTTTACCTCAAGATACTGCTGCTTTCTGTGATGAACTTGTAAGTATGCAATTTGTCTTATTGCTATTTTATTGAAAAATTATATTCTTATGTCTCAGAAGAAAAAAAATGGTGATGATAAAGTCTGTGTAATGGTGCTCCTGATGTTGGTGGGTTTGTTGATTAATGATTTTATCATTTGCATGTTTCATGTTGGTTTTTAAGCTGCTTCGAGAAAAGCAGGATAGAGGCATTTAAAAATAAATTAAAAAGGGTCCACAGTCATGCATTACTGGCAGGGCTTTTTTCTGGGGGAACAGAGTTCCAGAACCTCTTTGACAAAATTCTTTTTAAAATGTTTAAAAATTCATGAGTTTTTAGTATACAGGTTGAAAACTTCATTTCAGAGTTCCGGCACCTCTTTTTCCCAAAAAAAAGAAAAGGAAAAAAAAAAGGCCCTGATTCTTGGAATCATACAAATGCTCCTTTGATCAAAAATATGAGTATAATCTTGGAGTTTCTGGCGTGCCGTGGTGCTGTCAGCTTGGAGAGCCTCTCTGAAGACGGGCTGAACGGCCCCACGGGGGGGGGGGGGTCAGGAATCTCCAGACCCTAAAGGGACCCTTGTAGGGGGTTTCTGAAGTTGAGGGTACCTTTTCTGGGGTGATCCTCTTGGTTGCAGCCAAGAATTGATTGTCTGAAGAGAATCCTGTTAGTCCTAGCGGGAGCAGACGCCATTACATTTATGGCTTTAGGTACGAGCTCCGGAAGACAACAACATGGATTCTCAGAGTGGAAGCTTTATTTTGCCTGTGACTTCCCGGCTTCAAACTGTGAGTTATTGCCAAAGATAAACTTTTCCAACCTCTTTCTAATTGTGGCTTCTGCTGCATTGCCCAAAAGGATTTGGAGGGGAGGGGGAGTATGGCAGTCAACCCCTACCCCAAGAGCAGTTTTTATGCGAATCCTGAGTATGGACATGAAGTTATGTTAGATAGAATGTTTTCTAGATAATAAATCTCTCAGGAGAGGAGAGTGAAAAGTAGATCTGTTATTTGGACATTGTGGAATATTTCCCTAGATTCATCTTATGGGGAAGAAGCACGTACTGGGAATAAGCACTCTTTTTTGGCTCTGAAGATGCTTTATATATATGCTTTATAAGGTGTTTGGATTATAAATTACAAGCTAATTCTGTTGAAGGTCCAACATACAACAGATTTTTAACAGCTTTTAAATGGAAATGTCTGAGATTGGATTATAAATACAGTATTAAAAGAAGCTTTTTCTGGGATTCAGTTTCTGTAAGGTTTGTACTCTTAACTTATCATGTGACTATGTTTAGACTATGAGAAGAGCTAGAGGGACTTGTTGAGAGACAATAAGCATTACTGATCAACACTGGATTTTTTCTGGTGTAGAGAACTCTGAGTTTAGTAGAACTCTTTTGGAATCCTTTGCTGCCACTTGTTGGTGTTGGGAAGGCTGTGCAGACTGATTGTAGGTCTAAAGAATATTATAGGGCACTGAGTCTTATGTCTATTATTTTAAATAGGGCTGTGTTATTAACTGAAATATTTTGGAATACTTTTGAAATACTTGATGTTGTATGATTAACTTTGGTTAAGTTGTATTTTATTTGGAATTCAGAAACAGACATCATTATTGGGTCATTTAAATTAGTTTTGTGTTTTTGATACAATGAGTAAGCAAACAAAGGAATACATTCCCCCATCTTCTGTTGTCTCATCACCGACACAATCAAAAGCAGTGGGAAGGATGATAGCACAGGAAGCATTGATTGATATACAAAATAACTTGCAATCTACATTCCAGTCAGGTCTCGGACAGATTCAGAATGCCTTGACTCAGGTAACAGAACAAATTAAAAATTTGAGTACAGGAGTCTCAGAACTGAAAGGGAAAAGGAATGATTTTCAAACTCAGTTAACAGAAAACAAGTGTGTAACACAAGAAATGGCATATCAAATCAAAACAGTAGACACAAAAGCAGAAATGAAAACACGAAGGTTAGAAAAGGTGGATGCTCAACAAAGAGTTACTTGGGATTCCCTAATTAAGCTGGAAATTGAAAGAGCTGCATATATGTTGAGGTTCCAGAATGTTCCTGAACAGAAGGCAGAAGACTTTACAAAAATACTTGCAGAAGTATTGGCACAATTTTTGGAAGAAGAATCTGAGGAGACTGCAAGAGAAATTGATTTGATATATAGAGTCAACTCAACCTATGCAAAAAATAATAATCTGCCAAGAGAGGTCCATGTAAAATTTACAAAGCATCTATTCAGAGACCATATTTTGAGAGCAACCTAGGATAAAACATTGAAAATTAAAGGCAGATAAGAATTTGAAGGAAATCCCATGGAAGATTAGACAGAAAAGGAAGGAATATACATGCTTAACTACTAAACTTGCAGCAAATTCAATCACTCTTAGATGGTTAGTACCGGAAGGGATCCTTTTTATGTTTGAAGGTCAGAGATTTAAGATTGACTTGACCCTTAAAGTTAAAGACTTTATGGAATGACATGGGAGTAAACTGAGTGGTGGAGAAATGAAGGCTGAGGACAGACTGGGGATCTGGAGCGCCCTGCCTCTGCTTTAGAAGCGGAGGCAGAGAGGGCGTCCAGATAGCCGCAGCTGTCCCCCATCGCCGGCATGGATTCACCCATCCGCGAGGCGTCCCGGTGCCACTTCAGCCGGAGACGCCTGGGAACTGGTCTTCAGGCGTCTCTGCGTGCGTCCCCAGCGCTTCCTGTGGGTATGAATGTGCCGAAGGCGTATTGCACATGCCGCCGGAAGTCTGAACAACAGCCGGCAGCCGCGCACCTCCGCCCCTCACAGCCAGTGCGAACGGGGTGCCATGGGCTGCTTTTCCCACGGGGCTTTTGGCCCCGCGGCTGTGCCAGGACAGATCTTCAGTCTGTCCTCGGCCAAAGAAAGTGAAGGTGAAGAGTGGAATTACATCAGAGAAAGAAGGAGATGGCTCAACACAGGATTAGTCAACAGCATCGGATGAAGAACTTGAACTTGAACCAGCAGAGAAACTGAATTTGGAATTGAAATCTCAAAGGAAGACAAGAAAAAATAAGGAAGGTAGTAACAAAAGACGCATGTAATCGATGGAACAATAAAAAAATATTTTCAACTAATATTAGAGGTCTAAATTTACCAGAGAAGAGAAGGAAAATCTTTAAGCAACTTAAGAAACTAAATGCAGATGTTACCTGTTTACAAGAAACACATATAAGACAGAAAGATCAACACAACCTGTCATGTAAAAAACTTGGACTTACTTTTGTATCATCAGATGAAATTAAAAAGAGAAGTATTGCAGTATTTATAAAAGAAGATCTGAAAGCTGTCTTGATTTTTTTTGGCAGCGGATGAGAGATTGTTGTTGGTTGAAATTACTATTGGGGACAAAAGGATCTTATTAGTAATGATATATGCCCCAATTAACCACCAAGGGATTTTTTTTTGACCTTTTAAAAGATGTTCTAGCAAGATTTGACCACTGGGACATATGCCTATTGAGAGATTTCAACACAGTCTTTGATTACAACTTAGATAGGAAGACTAATAAGAAGGTTAAAGACTCCAAAGGACTTCTTCCAATATCCTTTTTAGAATTTGTTGAAGAATATAAACTAGCTGATGCTTGGAGAGTAAGAAATTCCATGGGAAGAGACTATACCTTCTGTTCTGACAGACACAACTCCTGGTCTAGAACTGACATGTGCTGGACTTCAATAAGCTTCTTACTGGATATTAAAGATGTTGATATTTTACCCAGATCATATGCAGACCATAACCCTTTGCTGGTGAGAATAAAGGATACCCCCAGAGGTGGAGATTAAATGTTCAACTATTGAAAATGTACAATTTGTGGAGTATGTTAAAAAGGAAATGAAGCTGTACTTTCAGTACCTTTTCAATCAGAATTGTTTTTATTGAATTGTATACCAGATAACTTTGACAAAAATCAAAGATATTTTATAATTCATGTAGTAACTGAAGCTAGAATTTTATTTGTATCTTACTGGAAACTTCCATCAGTACCTTCTCAACATAAGAGAATCCAACGTTGGATAAGGCTAATGGCCCATTCAGTCCAACACTGTTATACAGTGGCCAAAACCACCAGGTGCCATCAGGAGATACAGCAGTGGGGCCAGGACACTAGAAGCTCTCCCACTGTTGTCCCCCAGAGCACCAAGAATACAGTGCACTACGTGCTCCAGACTGAGAGTTCCTATCTATACCTTGTGACTAATAGCCACTGATGGACCCCTGCTCCATATGTTTATCTAATTCTCTCTTGAAGCCATCCATGCTTGTAGCTGCCACCACCTTCTGTGGCAGTGAATTCCACGTGTTAATCACTCTTTGGATGAAGAAGCACTTCCTTTTATCTGTTCTAACCCAACTGCTAAGTAATTCCATGGAATGCCCACAAGTTCTTGTATTGTGAGAAAGGGAGAAAAGTACTTCTTTCTCTGCATTCTCTATCCCATGCATAATCTTATAAATCTCGATCATGTCAGCCCTCAGTCATCATTTCTTCAAGCTAAACAGCCCCAAGTGCTTTAACCTTTCTTCACAGGGAAAGTGTTCCAACCCTTTTATCATTCTAGTTGCCCTTTTCTGCACTTTTTCCAGTGCTATAATATCTTTTTTGAGGTGTGACGACCAGAACTGTACACAGTACTCCAAATGAGGTTGCACCATTGATTTATACAGAAGCATTATGATACTGATTTGTTTTCAGTTCCCTTTCTAATTACCCCCAGCATAGCATTGGCCTTTTTCACTGCAGGCACACATTATATCAACATTTTCATTGAGTTATCTACTACAACTTCAAGATCTCTCTTTTGGTCCATCTCCACCAGTTTGGACCCCATCAATGTGTATTTATAGTTAGGATTTTTGGCTCCAATGTGCATCAACTCTCTAGTACCATAGAGTTTTCAGGGCGATTGCTAGAGCGTCGCCCCGGCAATGTGCCCAGCGTGATGACATCACTTCCGGGTGATGTCATTACGCTGGGCAGTCAGCTGGATCACCCCCAGAGAGAGAGAGAGGGAGGAAAAAGTGGGTGGGGAGAGGGGTGCAGGGGAGCCTGGGGGAGAGGCGGTGGCAGCAGCTTCTTGGGAGCCCTAGCAGCAGGCAGGGGCCAGGGGCCTGGAGGGCAGGGAAGTGCGGTGGGGGTCGAGTGCTCCATTTCGCCCGGGGGGCTCAGTCCCCCCTGGAAAATTTCAGGGGTGGCCCATGCCCCCGTGCCCCCACGTAGTTGACGCCTATGCCTCCCGATGCAGCTCAGACATTACAATTGCACCAGCAGCAAGCTAAGTGCAGGCTGAGAGGTGCTTCCCCTCCTCCAGCAAGCCAGGCAGGTACTTCACAGACGGGGGAGGCATTGTTGTTTGGGGAGGGTGCTGAGCTGTTTGTGGAAGATGCTGGGAACTCACAGGCACCGCCATGCATATGGGCCTGTTTCCTGGAAGCATGAGACTAGCCACTACTGAAAACAGAATGCTGGACTAGATGGCCCCTGGCTTGCAACTAGCAGGAATCTTAGATTCTTGTGAATGAATGCCACTTCTAAGAAAATGAGAAAAAGTTGGGGGAAAACTCAGCCCTCAAGATATGGCTGTAATATAGGAGGGTCAAGCTAACAAAATAAATTTCGGCCCCTTAGGGCCTTCCTCAGTTGTCAATATTACTATTGTAAAACAACACACATCCAGAAATAAATAAATGAAAAAAGATTTTCTTTAGAGCCAGGTGTTGCTTTCTCACATGATGTGCAATTGCTAAAAGTTTACACAGTAGGCCATGGATAATCTCTCATGGTAACTGCACACACTCTCCAAATTGTTCTGGTAACACGTATCCAATGGCTGTGTTCACACTTGTGCTGTGGAAGCATCTTGAGCCGTCCTCAAGAGTCAGTAGCTGTGAAAATCGCGATCACACTACAACTGTATCTGATCGCCTACAAGCGGCTCACCCGCGTTTACACTTCCCTTTTTTAAAATTTCTTTTCATGTCTTTTGCATGCGCACATGCACTCACATGCTTGCTCAAGAACAAAAAATTTCACACATGCGCATTACGTCTGAGGCAAATCACTGACTTCTTCAGATCCCTCCGCAGGGCAGTGTGCTTTGACTAACCATACTGGATCAATCCGCCTGAAACAGAAACTGTTTTCCACACTCTGCTTTGGCAATTGCACTGAGGGAGCATCATGAATCCTCAGGAGCAACGAAAAGCATATACACTGTTTAAATCAATCATGTAAACAATATAAACGGCGGCCGATTTCAGCCCCAGTTTTTCGTTGACCGAGTGCATGTGCGCACATCCGATCATCGCTAAAATTAAAAAAAAAAATGGCGATCACAAAGCGGAAGCCAGAGGCTTTCTCGGGGAGGGGGGGGTTTACTCAGAAGTGCCTTTGAAGACGGCTCAGCGTTTACACAGCATACCAAGGCAGCTGCAGGCTGAAGAGGACAGCTGAGACCAGCTCTGGAGCTGGTCTCGAATTTCAAACACTTTGTTGCAGCTCATTGACGCCTGGGGACGGGAGACAGCTGTTAGAGTGTAAACGTGCAGATGGGAGCCGGCTGCAGCCAGCTCAAATCTGCAAGTGTGAACGCACCCAATGTGTCTGGATGTGTGTCTCTTCCACTCCTAAGACCCGGAAATATACTTGATAGTTATTAAATCTTTAGGATTAATATAGCTGAAAGCTATTAGTGATTCATTCGATTTCTATAATTCGTTAGCACTTCTAATTAACTGCTACAAGGCACTATGTATTTAAACAATTCAACAGCATATTTTTTTTCAGATGTTTGCCGTATTTTATTTTTTACTGTTTAGACATACTAATGTAACGAATTTTAGCTGTAACAACAGCAATTTGAATTACCAGTTCTGCCTATCACTTGAGCATAATGGTTGCTGTCAAATTTCTCATTCATGAAACTTTGATTTTTTAAATCTTCCAATTATTTTAACATTATAATATAATATTACTTTTAAATTATGAAATTTTGTATAATCCAGGCAGAGCTGAGAGAAGCTGTTGTCAACATTATGTCTAATAATTCAGATGAAGTAGTGTGTCAAAGTACAAATGATGGAGAATACAGAGACAGCGTACCTGCTTCACAAAAGGCAGTGGAGGAACCCAGCTGTTCACAGAGAAATTATTCGAGTCCTCAAGTGGTAATAATCACTACTTCTTCCTTTCTAAAATGCAAAAATATTCATTATCAGCTTTAGAAATTAACAAGCTAACTTTAGGAGAAATAACTATTCCAAAGAGAACTCCTTTCCATAAATGATTTTGCTATCTTAAGAATGAGTACAACAGTGAGATAACAGTGATTATGTATTTCAGGTTATCTTCCAGCTGAAGGGTGGTACTCATATACTCTGTGTAAACAATACTGACACAATGAAAACTGTTCATTTGGTCCCCCAGTATCAAGATCAGCATAAATACCTTCAGCCAGGTATCATCATTTTGAAAAATATGAACAATATGTCAGCTGTCATCTCAAGTATCTATCATATAGCTGCATGCTTAAGTTTCTGTATGTAAGTTTTGGGTAAAGACAGATTAACCTGTAGAGTTAGGTAGACAGATTTATATGTTGCAAAGAAGATAAAATCAGTCTAGGCTACAACACTTTGCACAATAGAATTCCAAAGCTGGAAGGATTTGGGACCATCTTAATAATTCATGCAGCTCATGAATTGGGGCTCCCAACTGGGATATGACTTTACCTCAAGTAGGTCAGACTAGAATGGGATGGATATCTTTTTGAAAAGAAAGAGAGATCCCAAGAGAAGAAGAAAACTGACAGAAAAGAAATTGAATAAAGGGCAGTCTTGCTTCCCATTATATCTTTCCTGTGTTATATAAATATTCCTGCATCCTTATATTGGTATGGTTAAAAATATTTTATCACTGGTTTTATATTATCATAAAATGCCTTGAGCACCTTTGATCAAAAAGATGGTTTGGGTTTATAATAAGCAAACAGAGAATATATGTACAGCATTAAATGACACACAGATGAAGAAATATGCTGGGGAGGTGAAAGGATAGCTCTGTCGCTCTTTCTAAAAATAAATCTGAAAGCGCATAACAGCACCGAAGGGGATGGATAGTCTCCCCCCCCCCCCCCCAGTCAATTTGCAGCCAACATGGTGACACCATAGGATTTTCAAGGCAAGGGACATTCAGAGGTGGTTTGCCATTGCCTACATCTGTGTGACAGGCCTAGACTTCCTTGGTGTTCTTCCATCCAAGTATTAACCAGGGCTCACTCTGTCTGGCTTCCAAGATCTGATGAGACTGCACTGGCCTAGTCATTGTGGATAGTCAGTAAGGACTTATTTCCCTTTAGATTAAAATGTAAATACAAAATGATGTGAGATGTGTCATCACAGATAAAACAACCATGATCCTCCTCCTTTCCCTTTCTACCAAGAGATACACAGGAGATAATGTATATTCTCGTATACTGATTCTTCATCTTGACCAAGCTCAACAGTTTGGTAACAAATGAGCATTTGTGACATTAAGAAATGTTTGCGCAGAAGAGCCCTTTGGAAACAAGGTTGCAGTTACTCAGTCTATCCACCTGATGCCACTGTTTTCAAACTATAAAAGCATCAGATGAGTCTCTGTGTGTGCGTATATATATAATTCAACTTAATTTTTTTTTAAAAAGTCTCATATACTGATAGCAGTTCAGAAAGAATTTGTTTCTCAATGGGAATGTCATGTGTGGTACATACAACTCCCTTTCCAGGATTCATCTGACTAGAAATTTTGCACTGCCCTGTCCTATCATAGCCCCATCTTCACTATCAAACTTTTTTTTTGTTTTATATTTTTAAAACAGTGGTCTTTGTACCTATGCACCAAGGTGTCATCTATTTAACTTCTTTTAAAAAATGAAGTAAACCTAGGTCTTTTGCACTTACGCACCCATTTGCGACGCGAGAGGGACGATTCCCCACCGGCTCAAAGTTGCGTGATCACAGCAGCACATCTGGGAAGCGTCCCACAACTGTTGTCAAATTGTCGCAAGCCGCTTTGAGCCGGCAGGAAATCAGCGTAAAAAGCTACCAGTGAAAAGGCAGTATCAAATGGTTTGCGACGGCCTGGAGCTGGACTTTCCCTCTGTGATCGCGCCAGCGCAAACGTGTGGCATCAGGGATCAGGCTTTTTCTCCCCCCCCCCCCCCCCGGTATTCGCATCATCGGACGATCCCCAGCGTGGAGAGGCAATTCATCAATCCCTTGTTTAAGTGAATCGAAAACGGCCAGGAAAAAAAAACCCAACTCACCCGCAGTTGCGTGTGATCACGCAGCAGTGGTTTGCCTTCGCAGGTCCATGGACCTGTGTGATCATGCAAATGCGGCGCAAATTGCGCCAGCACAAATTTGTGTCAATTCCTATCCGGATTATCTCACTCATGTGGCCGCAACCTCTGTCACACAGTGGCCAAAAATACCAGGTGCCATCAGGAGGTCCACCAGTGGGGCCATTCATCAAGTTCATATGAAAGGGAAAATGTGTAAACATAAGTATTGGGAGGGCTAGGAAAAATTGGTTTTGCCAAACCTTTAGAAGCTTAATCCCCAAGCTTGAACCTACTGAGCTTCAGGAGCTTCCTGCATGGATGTTTTTTCCCCTTAGTATCTGTGCTTTTTCTGTCCATGTATGATAAGTATTCATATTTTTATTTAGGCACAGAAATTGAAAGATAGATGTCAGACTCACAAACTGTTTCCTTCTTTAACAAACATCAAAACACAAAAATTATTAATTGCATATGATTTCTCTGAAATCTGTATCATGTTTATACAAATATGTTGTTTAAATCTCTGTTGCATTGACTTCATGAAATAAGCATTTTCTTATTAGATTCAGCTGACTTTGTGACATCTGTACTGGGACAGTTTTTACCAGTTGGAGGGAAACTGAATACCTGTGCACAAGAGGTGAGGATGTTTCTTCCACACTATCTTTAGAAATTCCATTTGACAACCAGTCTCCAGGTGTCGACGGCCACCATGATCATGCCTCCTTCCTATTTCTACCAAGATATATGTTAGATGGTGCTATATATTCTTACTAGGTAACCATTGTCTGTACAGGCACCTTATCACACATGTCTGGGTCATTTATGCATGCATGTATGTTTTAAGAAAGTCTCATGGCACTACAGGACGGCAACTGCATTTTTCACTGATTTGCTTTCCTTAAATGCAGAGTGGGTCAGGAAACCCACTCTTCCTATAGACTACCGTTCAGCAGCCCTTTGTGTATTTGAAAAGCTGCAGTAAAGAGAATCTGCAGTTACAGAGAAAGTAGCAAAATAGCATAACCATTCCTTAGAGGGGCGAAATCAAAAAGACTGTATCAGAATAATCAACATCAATAGAAGATGCTGAGAACTGAAGATGTAACTGATACACCTGCAGTCACAGATGTGGTTCACAAGTTGGTCCGAGCGGATTTGCCGCCATCCACCATTTTACCACTGCTCCCAGTGCACCTTTCTGCTTTAAAAGAATCCTGGGATCACCCAGCATCTGTACCCCCACTGTCCAAAAAATATGATGCCATCTATAAGATTCAAGAGTTCTCTGGAAAGTTTGTCTTTAATCATCCTTCACCAAATTTGATGATAATTCATTTTTCTTCGAGATCGAAGCAACCTCAGCAATCTGTTCCTCAGGACAGGGAGGGTCATAAGATAGATGCCATAGCTAAAAAGACCTATTCTGTCACTGCTATGAATATTCGCATCGATACCTATCTTTCCTACCTTTCTGCCTACGCTTTTAATGTAGCATCAGCGGTGTGTCCAGTCCTTGATACCGTACCGGAGGACTTTCGAACTATTTTATCTGCTGCGCTGTCAGAAATATGTACTGTCTCTAAACAGCAAATTAATTCCATCAGACACGCTGTTACTTGCTCTTCTAAAGTTCTGGCCTCTTCAATTGCTCTTCGACGGCATGCACATCTTCGATGGCTCCAAAGCACATCTCTTCAACCTGATGTGAAATTCAAGATTGAGGATTTATCATTTGATGGTGACAGTCTTTTCCACTCTACTACAGATGACACTTTGAAAGCAGTAGATGATAGCAGGAAAAAGGTTAGGAACCTAGGGGTGTCTACCTCAAGTCCCCAGTGCCCTCGATACCGACAATGGAAACTGTACTATGTCAAGCGCCAAACTTCTCCTGCTGCCACATCGCAATGGAGACATTGACCATCTGACTACCGTCATGCCCTCCAGAAACCTAAGCCTCAGGTTCCTAGGAAGCCTACCCACGTGAAGCAATCTGTTTGACCATCTCGATCAACTACCATCACCACCACTTTCTTTTACCCCTCCTATATGGACCTGACTTTTCCCCTTTGTTCCAGCTTGGGAAAGAATTACCAACAGTGCTTGGGTCCTCACCATCGTATGGGTTGGGTAAGCCATAGAGTTCGTTTTGCCCCCCACCTTCCATCACTTCATCGTTACACCTCCGACTTTATCACTCTGTCTGGAGGTTAGTTCTCTACTCGGCAAGGGAGCCATCGAAGTCATTCCAGAGGTTTCTCCGTTTTGCCATTAGGACCTCCCATAACCAGTACAGGGTACTCCCTTTCAGCCTGTCAACAGCACCCCATGTTTTTACAAAGATGATGGCAGTAGTTGTGGCAGAACTCCATCGTTGAGAGGAGTTATCCTTTATCCGTACATCAAAGGTTGGCTTCTCGTGGGGTCCACAGAATCTCAGCTTCAACTGGACAGCCACTCTACTCTTGCTCTGTTGACCAAATAAGGTCTATGTGTCAATCCCACGAAATCGGCTCTTCAACCGGTTCAGGTTTTGCAATTCCTGAGAGCTCATCTCGACACTCTCAAAGAGTTGGCCTTTCTCCCGTAATCTGTAAGCAGTAAAATTGTATAAAAGAAGATAGTTTACCACATCCTGCACTTCTTGCAGCTTCATGTTTGGTTGTCATTGTGTTTGCGAAGTTTAAGTCTTTTCATCCAGCTGCCTCCATGAGTAATTTTAAACAGTTACAATGACTGAGCTGCCAGAGCCTTTGTTGATGTGTCTGATGTGGTTTTTTAATGTTTCCCCACATGCTGCCAACAAACTATGTCATTTTATGAAGTTTTTTTTATATTGGTGGTGTGTTTTGAGAAGACATTTGATAAAATTTATTAAAAATCTGAAAAAATAAAATTGTAAAAAAGAAATGATGACTTAGCACTAATATAATGTATGATTTTTATTTTGAACAGCTTGGCAATGGATCCTTACATGTATGTCATTCAGATTCACATACTCAAGAACCAACAAAACTGACTCTGGTTGGGTAAGGAATTGATGTTTGTTGCAAGTTACAATAGAATAGGTGGTTATACAGTTATCTCTACAATATTAAAAATCCATTCAAAACCCAGATTTTGATGTTAGCTTTCAACAAAACGCAGGATTTTCAGAACATATGCTTATGCTGATAGCTACAATTAAGTTCTACTGTATTATTCTGTATAATTTTGGTAATGGGAGTAAGAGATCTGAGATCCTTGATGTGGATCCTCTTATGTAGGTAAGAGAACTGAATTCCTTGTTTAACTTTAGTATTATATAGTCCAGCCTCTTGTTCAGGTCACTTATTCAGTTGCTGATTCATGAAAAAAGTGTTTACTCAACACACTAACAAGTTATGAAATTTGACCAATGGGAAGACAAGTAAGAAATACATGTATTGTTTTTCCCTTTTATAACAGTAAATTGTGAGGGCCAAAATGCAAGATACATGTAACACAAGTTGGGTCACAGGTGCCCAACCCAGCTTGTAATAACACATGATCTAGAGAACTCACCTTCAGAGCATTCTATTGCTCTGTTTAGCTCAGCTTTGGAGAGGAGGAAGGAGGCACTTCAGGCTTCCTGCCATGCTGTTTTCACCAGTGGAAACAGCCATGGGAGGTGGGTCCTGTTTGCCTCTTCCCTGGGCTTCATGTGTCCATCCCAGGAGCTGAATGGAACATGGCTATGAGTTGGGCTGGGCTCCTGTGTCTCAACTCATGTCACACATATCATATATTCTGGCCCTAAATATTCCTGTTAGGAGTTTCTTTGCAGCAAGACAGGTGGGGGATTATAGATGGCAAAAAGATCTTTGGATGGAAGGAGTAAAGTTGGGAATCTCCATAACAGGCATTACTGTATGGACATTTGAAATATAATCTTTCAACAGATATATTTGCTTTTTGTGTACATTTATATTATTTAAATATTGATTTCATTTTTAATTCACAATTGTTTAGGCTGCCTTTCAGTTCTTGGGATCCAAAGTCTAAAAAGCCATGCAACTGTACTAAATCACAGTGTCTCAAGTTGTAAGTAGATTTTATGTTATTGAAACATCCATTTGGTGTGTAAAAAACTTCAATTATAATTATTCAGATTGTATACTACCAAGTGTCTTGGGCTTGAAGATTATAATAGTATATCCATGCACAGAACAGTGTTGGATCTACTCTTAACATACTAGAAGTTGCATTCTCTTCCCCCCCCCCCCCCATGTATGTGTGCTACTCAGTGCTACACACTGAAAGTCATGTCTAACTTTATATGCATGGTGTCAAGCCTCATACATACCAAATACACTTATGTTAATTTATTGGAAGATAACACAGATTATTTTTACGTGTCAGATACATATCATTTATTTCTCCATCTTTCTGTCTTCATTTTAGGGCTGTAGTATCAAGAACTTTTAAGGTTCAGAGTGTTGAAATAAAATATTTTATTAAGTTATTAATTTACTTAGAGCATTTCCTGCTCCACTGGTCTCCACCATCGGGCCCAAAGTGGCTTATATTTCCCGTTAAATAAGGCTGGTTACCTCTGGTAACCAAGATCACATTAATTCATGCCATAGTATTCCCCATTACTATGTATGTTTGTGAAAGTTGGACAATGAAGAAAGCTAACAGGAAGAAAGTTCATTCATGTGAAAGGTGGTGTTGGAGGACAGTTTATGCATATCGTGGACCACCAAAAAGACAAGTGAGTTCTAGATCAAATCAAGCCTGAACTCTCCCTAGAAGCTTAAATGACCAAACTGAGGCTACCGTATGTTGGTCACATTGTGAGAAGGCAAGAGTCACTGGAAAAGACAATCATGGTAGGAAAAGTTGAAGGCAGCAGAAAAAAGAGGAAGACCCAGCATAAGAGAGATTGTCTTAATCAAGGAAGCCACTCCTCAGTTTGCAAGACCTGAGCAAGGCTGTTAATGATAGGATATTTTGGAGGACATTAATTCATAGGGTTTCCATAAGTCGGAAGTGTCTTGAAGACACTTAACACACACACACACATACATAATGACACACAGTGGCATGATCAATGCAAAGCTTCATATGTAGGAGGGAAACCCATAAGGAATTATAACGCACTTCCCTTGGCTCTTGAGGATTCAGATCAGCCCTTACCAGGAATGTGAAGCTTTTCCCTCTGCATCTCTCATGGAGGGATCCAGCAGCTCCACTCTTCTCCAATGCAGCATATAGTATAGTATCTATTCTCATTAAATAGTAATACAGACTCCACATAACCCCAATATAAATGGGCATGTAGCACTAATTTAGGAGAAAGGGTATCCAGTGGGAGGAAATTTTAAAGAATGTTCTCTACCTTCATCAATATCACAATATGAGAAGCATCTTTCAAAAAGTCTTATTAGGTGGTATATGACCTTGTTACATATGAAGCACATATCCCAGAGTCACTTACTAATTTAAAGGAAGAAATTTGGTTTCCTGGGAATGGCACATGTAGTGACAACCTCCAAGCTCCAGGTTTTTTTAGATGTACACATGGAAGATGTCACAGGCTCATAGATACAAATGGTCCAACATTAGGTGCTTTTCAACCTGATAGATAAAAATTAGGTGAAAAATCAGCTGAAAATGACATTTTTATAAAAATGTATTCTATGTGTTGTCTTTGTTAATCACAGATACTGTGATTGTTTTGCCAGTGGTGATTTCTGCAGTAACTGCAACTGCAATAATTGTTATAACAATCCACAGCATGAAATAGAACGGTTTAAAGCAATTAAGGTAATATAAATGTATTCCTTCTTTCTACATTTTACATGGAAAATATGTTGCTTACTCTTCTCTTAAGATGTGTTAGGGCAGCAGTTCTTTTATTTTTAAAGCATATACACAGTTGCCAATAATTTCCTTATTGTTCAGTATGAATGTTAAATGTATTCATTCTCTACATAAGATAGCTGCTTCTTTTGAAATAGTAATGTATTGCATGAGAATAAAATAGCCCACAACATTTTCTAACACAAAAAAGAACCAAAACTTCCCTATTTAGTTACCTAGGGGAAATTCCTACTCCTTGCTTGTAAATTATTAAATTTGCAGATGGTACTGAATTGGTAGGGGTAGCAAATACAGTAGAAGACAAAGTCAGGATATAGGATGATCTTGACAGGCTGGAAAACTGGGCTAAACCAAATAAAATTAATTTTAACAGGAATAAATGTAAAGTTCTGCATTTAGGTAGGAAAAATCTAATGCATAATTATAGGATGGGAGAGATTTGTCTTGACAGTAGGATGTGCGAAAAGGATCTAGGTGTCTTAGTGGATCATACACTGAACATGAGTCAGCAGTGTGATGCAGTAGCTAAAAAGGCAAATGCGATTTTGGACTGCATCAACAGGAGTATAGTGTCCAGATCACGTGGAGTGATGATATCGCTTTACTCTGCTCTAGTTAGACCTCACCTAGTGTATTGCATTCAGTTTTGGGCACCACAATTTAAGAAGGATACAGACAAGTTGGAATGTGTCCAAAGCAGGGCAGCAAAGATGATGAGGGTTCTGGAGACCAAGTCCTGTGAGGAAAGGTTGAAGGAGCTGGGTATGTTTAGCCTGGAGAGGAGACAATTGAGAGGTGATATGATAACCATCTTCAAGTACTTGAAGGGCTGTCATATAGACAATGGTGCGGAGTTGTTTTCTGTTGCCCCAGAAGGTCGGACCAGAACCAATAGGCTGAAATTAAATCAAAAGAGTTTTTGGCTAAATATTAGGAAGAACTTCCTGAGTTAGGGAGGTTCCTCAGTGGAACAGGCTTCCTCGGGAGGTGGGCATTCAGCTTTCCCAAACTGAAAAAAATACCAAACAAATACCTTATGGGTATTTATAAAGCCAAATGCAAATTCAGGAAACTTTTTGGCTTCCAAAAACAGTTTCCCAAATTTGTTCAGCTTTTTCGGCTTTCAAGTAGCTAAATATGGACTTCCCTCAGGATGCAGCTTCCCTAGTCAATTTCACTCCCAGCCAGTCAGCTGTGGGAGTGAAACATACCAGGGAAAGCCTCTTCTCTACCTTCCCTTCTCCAACTGCCCCAGGGCTGCTGGAGAAGTGCAGGCAGAGAGCCCAGCCATGTTTAAATGCCTTTCTTTCCCTCTCCCAGAAGGCATTTTTCCTCTTTCCCCCACTGAGCTTCTCCACCGCTGCAGATCTCAGTGAAGGAAAGGAAGGCATCTAAACATGCCTGGGGGGCCTGCCTGTGCTTCTCCAGGTGCCCCATGGCAGCACTGTGCTTTCCCAGCCCCTCCCCACTGCGACGGGAGGACTGGGAAAGCACAGTGCAGACACAGAAGCATGCCTGGAGTCCCTACCTGCGCCTCTCCAGTTGCCCCGCAGCTGTGGGGCCCCTGGAGGAGTGCAGGCAGGGCCCCCAGGCATAGTTAGATGCCTTTCTTTCCCTCCCCACAAGTGTGGGGGGGGGACCGGGGAAACAAAGGGGAGGCATGTAGACATGCCTGGGCTCCCTGCCTTCCCTTCTTCAGCTACCCCAGGTCAGCTAGAGAAGGGAAGGCAGAGAGAGGAGGCTTTTCCTTCTCTGTTTCACTCCCCTGGCCAGTCTGCTGTTAGGTTTAAATGGCTTAAACACTAACAGCTGACTGGCAGGGAGTGAAATTGACAATGAAAGCTGAATTGGAAATGCTCCTTTCCGATGCAAAATCTGAGTTTTCTTCGGAACTGCTCCAGAGTCCCGGTGGGAGGGAACGCCGATTAGAAGAGCTCCATTTAAAGAAGAAGAACATAATCATAGTAAAAGATATTAAGATAGCAGAGTAATGAAATGATGTAATATATTTCTTTTTTTCTTTCTATTTTAGTTTACTGTGGCTGAGGACAGACTGGCAATCTAAAGCGGGGCAGGCACGCTTCGCAAACGGAGGAAAGGAGCATGTTCAGACATGCGCATCTGTCCGTCGGCTCCGTTGCGTACTTACCCGTCTCCCAGTCGCTTTCCTTCCGCTTTACCCGGACACCAGTTTTTCCCGGTGTTCAGGGGCCTTCCTCCGCATGCCTCCCGCTTCCAAACAGTGTGAACTGGAAGAAGCGGGAGGCATCCGGAGGAAGTGTGAACGCACCGGCAAAAAGTTTTGCGCATGTGCGCATATGCGAAAAACATCAAAGGAAAACAAAAAAAAGTGCAGCAGCACGCGCGAGCCGCGCGCGCTGGCTATGCGGCAGTCTGAACTCTCCGTGGCAGTCTGAATGCTCCGTATCGCCGCTGATCCGCATTGCTCTGGCCAGTGTGAACGGCCAGCTCCGTGGGTTTTTTCCCCCGCTCCAGTTCCCTCCGCTTTGCCTCCGCTTCAGATTGCCAGTCTGTCCTCAGCCTGTATTTCATCTTATAATATAAATTTTGAAACAAAATATATACAGAACATATGGCCATAAACATAAAGAGATCTAAGAAAACATTACTCAACTAGATATAAGGAAAATTATGGGGAATAGAGTTTATAATTAAGCATTTGTACTGGAGTAATTTTGAGAGGCATAAATATTTATTTAGGCATGCCAATTTCTATCAGACTTAATTAATGACTAAAAATTTCCCTAGTCCTTTACCGGTATTGGACTGGGGATATTCGGCATTTACTGATATTTTTCAGGTCTGATATACCTGATCCCAAAAAAACCCAGCTTTTTTTTTTTGCACACCCCTAGTGGTGGGCTGCTCTTCTTTGGGGGTTTTTAAACAGAAGCTAGATGGCCATCTGACAGCAATGCTGATTCTGTGAATTTAGGCAGATCATGAGAGGGAGGGCAGGAAGGGTTGCATCAGTGCTTAGTTCTCATGGCCCTTTCTTACATAATCAGGGAAATGCTGATTGCCACTTTGGGGTTAGGCAGCAATTTTTCTCCAGGCCAGTTTGACCAGTGATCCTGAAAGTTTTTTTGTCATCTTCTGGGCAGGGACACTGGAGCAGGGGTCACTGGGGGTGTGGGGGGTATTTTTGAATTTCCTGCATTGTGCAGTGGGTTGAACCAGATGACCCTGGAGGTCCCTTCCAACTCTATGATTCTAACCATATGAGTAGCTTCTCACAAGCTTTCAACAGACCAGCTTTGTTAGATGATTGGGTATCTTACGGAATGATTTTAAAAAACATCATAGACATACATGACTTAACTATATATTATATCTTCTCCCTCTGAGGCGGAGGACATCTTGGGTGTTTCGCACCATCCAATCAGGGAGGCAGGAATCAACTTTCTTCCTTTTCCTATGGATTGGGAACACCCAAACCTCAGTTCCTTTCCTGCCTCGATAGGGAGAGCACAGTTGTAGAGCTAGTTCCTAGCTGTAGACTATTTTCTTTAAGTGTTCTTTCTTCCTACTCTTTCATTCTGTTCTCACATTCTCTTCAAAAATTAAAAAACCCTTTCCTTGACTGTTTCACTTTTCTCTCTTCGTCTCTTCTCCTCTGAGAAGGGGGGGTTTTTTTGGCTTTGCGGTGGCTGCTAGCCTTTCGAATAGCCACAGAGCAAAGAGGATCCCTGCCAATGGAATCCTTCAGGGACACCTTTCTAGAGGACGATGAGCCTGCAGGGATCGATGGATCTGGAGCTGACATGCCTGTGTGGCTTGTCTCAGCACCCAGCAATGACGTCCTTCAGGATGTCTCTCCAGTGTGTGGGAGGAAGTGGCATCACTCCTCCCTCACAGAAGCTCCCGAACCTTGCCTGAGTCCCCAGCATAGATCAGGAACCCTGGATACCAGTTGTCCCAAGTCCTGTCAACCCAGCACCTCTTCAAGCACTCCTTATCGTGCACATCTAAATCCTCCTTGTCTTTCTTTTCCAGTTCCCTAAATAAGAGTGTGAAAACATCAACATATTCACCCTCGAGGATTTTATCCCTCATGGCTGTAGACAGGTGATCCACAAGGGGCATAGCCTAGTCTCCAAATGGCAGGGTACTAGCCAGGACCATCTCATATGTGGAACTCCCTGAATTTGGACAGTCCCATCTGGGCCAACCTGGTGGAGGCTGGAATGATGAGACCATACCTCCCATCCCACATAGGGTGGCACCTGTCCCATGCCCCATGGCCATCCTCCTGGCTGCGTGGATGCAACAGAGCCCTGTGAGTCTGTGGCCTGCGAGGTAGAGGACCTGGCGGCACCGTGACCACTGGGTCCTCATGACCAAGCAGGCCACCCTTGGTAGGTGTTATTCACCTTACCTTGCTGCTGTGAAGGTCCCTTGTACACCTCAGGCTGCTGTCCCCCGGCCTGTTGCCCAGCCGTTGCTGTCATGTCACCTGCCACCGAGTCATCGCCCCACCCTTCTTCCAGAAGAGCCAAATGAACCAGCACCTGCACCTGAAAAGACTTATTAGAATCCTGTTTGGTCTTTTTTTGCTCCTCCTGGCACCTTGTCCAAGGCAGGAGGCCTTCCCTGCTGCTTTTCAAGTGTCTCTAGCCTCTGTAATATGGCCACATTGACAGGGTCCTCTTCCTCATCATCAGAGGGGACTGCAGGTACTGTCTGCTTGGGAGGCCTCTTTGGGGGCAGGCTGCTTACCCTTGGCAGGACCCTGCCCCTTTCTGGAAGCCATGATAAAGTGAGGGGCTGCTCAGTCACCACTCAAGCCTATGATAAAACTATTATTGGGAAGGGGGGGGTTCCCCAGGCACAGCCTAACAGCCTTACCCCACCCAAACTCAGCATCAAAAACTAAGAACAGGGGAACTAACTGGAATGGCTGAAATGGTAGGAGGGAAAACTAGCCTGGACAGGCCTGATGAGCCTCACAGACGCCTAATCTAAAGGAACTCCCTGTAAGACCCAAGACTCAGCCCACCAGACCAGCACCCTAGCCCTAGCCAGCACCAAACCGCACGGGGGCAGGAGAACCCCCCCCCCCACTTGTAGCTCCCATATAGGGCCTGAAGGCCTTATCACCATGTCTGGGCTCTGGTCAAGAGCTGCTGTCGCTTCCCTGCCACGCCTTAAAGAGCTGCTGCCGCACACCGCCGCTGGGGAGCCGTCACTGCCAATCAGTCCCCGAAGTCACCACAGAGCCACCACCACCCTGAAGAGCCACCTCCGCACACTGCTCCTGGGGAGCCGCCAATCAGTCCCCAAAGTCATCCCCTCCGATCTGCTGCCCAGGCCTATCCCCGCACGTTCGGAGCTCTAACTGGGCCCAAGCACAAAACAAGACTGTTTGGGTGGGAGCAGAGCCCGGCTTTTTGCAGGGCTGGCTCCACCCCCACCCATGTCACGACGCATGGCGTCACAGAGCTGCTGCCGTCTTGTCCTCCTCCAAGGCAACAAAACAACCCCTGCCCTCCAGCAGCCTTTCATATGCTCATAAGTTTAAACTTGTGATTTCATCATACTCAATAAGTGATCCAATTGTCAGTTTTACAAGGTAATGCATTAGAAATAATTTTGAGTTACAAGGTAATGCATTAGAAATAATTTTGAGTTAGATGCACCTGGAATTATTAGAGTTGCTTATAACACAAGTGAAAATGCCAAACATTTTTCCTTAAGGATTCAAACCAAAGGCTATTGATCTGTTGCACATAAAATAAGATACAGGACCAGTATTTGGGGTAACTACCAAATACATTGGTATGAACTCCTTTTGCCTTGTTTAATTTGTGGATTGAATTAGTCATTGCCATCTAGGAAAACTATTTTTGGTAAATTTTAGAAGTAAAGTAACTTTTTTCTTCATTCAAATATTTCTTAGCTTCATGTAAACAAAGTGTTTTGTTTTAGACTTGTCTTGACAGAAACCCAGAAGCTTTCCTACCAAAGATTGGAAAAGGGAAAATGGGGGATATTAAGCCTCGACATAATAAAGGATGTAACTGTAAGCGTTCAGGGTGCCTGAAGAACTATTGTGAATGTTTTGAGGTTTGTTATTTGGCATTCTCTAATATGGTTTTTTTCCACCTAGAAGGAGACACTTGATAGCTCAAGCCTGTGACTGCCACATGGACAGGCAGTCACACTGCAAGTTTCCTGTGGGAATTGCATTCCAAAACAGGACTGCAGCAAGGGGGGGGGGGGGGATACTTCCACCTCATACTACAGTCCCAATCTGAACTGGGCCCCTGAGGCATTTTGGAACACAGTTTCTACAGGGAGCTTGAAGCTGCAATGTGACTGCCAGTACCTATGGCAATTGTGTTAAACATCGTATTTAGTTTAGACTTGAGGAAAAACACACAGGATTTACTCCTCAGGAGAAGTAGGAAGCTGTGGCAGTACATATCCCCAGAGTGGCTGAGATGATGGTGGGTGAAAATACTCTAGAGTGGAGAGTATATGGCTTAATACCAGATACAAGTGTGATATCTTGGGAAGCAGTATGTAAGGGTGAAGGCAGGAAGAAGGGAAAGTGAGGGAAAGGAACTTCTTTGGTAGCTGATGATGTGATGAACGATAGCCTATCCTAAGTGACAAACCAACTGTAAGCAAGGTCATAGGCGCTATAAGGGCTCATTTCATAGTGGGAGCTCCTTTGCATATTAGGCCACACACCCCTGATGTAGCCAATCCTCCAAGAGCTTACAGTAGCTCCTGTAAGAAGAGCTCTGTAAACTCTTGGAGGATTGGCTACATTAGGGGTGTGTGGCCTAATATGCAAAGGAGCTCCTGCTACGAAATGAGCCCTGGGTGCTAGATATATCTGGGAATAGCTAATCAAAAATCTCTTTAGGCTGTCTTGTGCTCTAGTATAAAACACATTAAATGGATGTATAAAAAGCAAAGCACAGCTATGTTCTACCAGAGCCAGTTTGGTGTAGTGGTTAAGTGTGTGGACACTAATCTGGGAGAACCGGGTTTGATTCCCCACTCCTCCACTTGCACCTGCTGGATGACCTTGGGCAAGCCATAGTTCTGGCACAGCTGTTCTCTCAAGGACAGTTGTCTCAGAGCTCTCTCAGCCCCACCTACCTCACAGGGTGTCTGTTGTGGGGAGGGGAAGGGAAAGGAGTTTGTAAGACGCTCTGAGATTCCTTTGGGTAGTGAAGGGCGGGGTATAAATCCAGTCTCTTCTTCTTCTACCAGTCCCACTTGACACTTACCCCTTGGAATCTCCGCAAGGGATTTGCTCTAAAAAACACTGAAATAATTGAAGTTCTCCTTCAGATGATTCCCCCTGTTCTCTATAGAAGAGAGATTTCAGCTTCCTTCTGTACATCTTACCCAGCTTCTGTGGTCCATGCTGAGAGGATAACAGAAATATCAAAGTCTCAGAGGTCTAACCTGAGGAGATGAGCCTTTGAAAACTAATTGTGCCCTTAGTTTTCCCTACAATGTGATAGTCTGAAGAAATGCTGCATCATAGCTACAAACCAAGGCACACTTATTTGAAAGCTGGCTGTCAGCAGGATTTACTTCTAAGTAGACAAGCATAGGATCAAGTTGCAGGGGAGCCAAGTGTGTATGTGTGTTTTCTCCTATTATTATTACAAGAGGCGGGACCCGTGGGGGGGAAGGAGCTCCATGTAGAGCAGCAGCCAAAGGTAAGGCTTCCTCCCCTCCCCCGGGCAATGACAGTGAGCCCCAGGCCCACTGATCTCTCCCCCCGCCCCCGGTTGCCACCACGGGGCCTGCCGATCTCCCCCTACCCCGATTGCCCCAGCGAGGCCCGCACAGTGCAGAGCCATGGGGCCCGTTGATCTCTATCCCCCCCTGTCCCAGTGAGTTCAGCGCAGAGCCACGGGGCCCGCTGATCTCTCCCCCCCCCCCACCCCCAGTTGCCCTGGCAAGGCCTGCGTGGTTCAGAGGTGGGGGGCCCACCAATCTCTCCCTGTCCCCGGTTGCCCCAGCGAGGCCTGCACAGCACAGAGCCACAGGGCCCGCCAATCTCTCCCCCAGTCCCCTCACTCCCCCCAGTCCCCAGTAGCCCTGGTGAGGCCCACGTGGCGCAGAGCTGTGGGGCCCGCTGATCTCTCTCCCCCTGCCCCCGGTTGCCCCGGTGAGGCCCACATCACAGAGCCGCCAGACCTGCCGCAGTTCCCAGAGCGTTCCCTGCACATGCTTTTTTACTTTTCAGATTTTTCTGCACACGGGAGTCCCCCAAGTGTGCAGAAAAATCTCCCTGCCCCCCAAGTGCCCCCTCTGGATTTAGATACCCACCATGGAGGGGGCCACTTGGCTATTAGGAGGATGATGATGATGATGATGATTAATTTTCTTCAATTTTCTTTCTTTATATATATATGAATAAAAGTATTTTTGCACCTTCTAGGCTAAAATTATGTGTTCATCTATCTGCAAATGTGTTGGCTGTAAAAATTATGAAGAAAGCCCAGATCGGAAAACACTAATGAATATGCCAAATTATATGGAGATTAGAAATAATGTAGGAAATGATTCTGTATCATTTTCTACCTCTGAAATATTATCAAAAACCAGAAAAGACAGGTGACTATTAAGAATTATCAAAATAATTTCCATTTTTTCTAAGACATGTATCTTGAAGTAACAGATTATTTTTATGTATTAGTATTGGTTTTTAACTGCAAATATATAGATAATTTAAATGAAGCCTTGAGTCTAGCCATCTCCTCCTTTTGACCACTGCTTGCTCCTTTTAATATGCCTTATCCTTCTCACAGTTATTATCCTTCCTACAGTTATTCAGTCAGAGTTAGATAACTTATTCCAGCTGCACACTGTAGCAGTGGTGAGGGATGTAATACTGCAACTCTTTTGTACTAACATATACTTTATATACACACTGTTGAGGTTAGCTATGCTACATATGCTATTAAAACTGGCTGTCATGTTTTCTTAAATACTAGATTAGAATATGGCCCTATTAAATGTAAAAAAATCCTTTGTGTATCATATTTCAGGATGTCTCTGGATTTGCTCTCAAATGTATGTAGTTGGTAAAATGACAGTTCTGTTAAAACTGTAGTAAAAGGCTTATAGACAAGTCTTTGAAAACTGTTGTATGAAAGAACTTACTAACAAATTCTGATCTGCCAATTCCAGCAGTTATTTTAATGACCCCATTTCTCTTGAAATAGGGAATGTGCATGATTGAAATACAAAAGAGACAGCTGAGAAAGCACAACTAATTTCTGTGTAGGGCAAAGGTGTAGCATCCTTTTCTCAATTTCTTCCTACTTACATCTGTTCAGTGGTGGACCAGATTTTCAGATCCCCAAGTGTGTTTAAATAGAATGAGCATTTTAAATCTTTTTTAAAATTAATTTACATATTTAAATGTTAAATATATTCATTGTGTTTTTTTCCAATAGGCAGTCTAATACATGTATATCATGGGAAGTGGTTGAGGCAACGTGTGCCTGTCTCCTGGCTCAAGCTGAAGAGGCAGAAAAAGAATCTTATACTGTTTGCCTAGCTGAACAAATGATTTTGGAAGAATTTGGGAGGTGCTTATCACAGATTCTACACTCTGAATTTAAATCCAAAGGGCTAAAAGTTGAATGATGTGCCTTAGCTACAAAAACACAATATGGCTTGAGATAGCCTTTGACAATATTTATAAAAATCATCCTCATTGTTGGTATATCACACTATTTATTCATTATTTCAGTCTCATACTGGTTTGCATTGTTATAGCTAGTAATTTGTTTCAAACATTGTTTCAAATTAACAGTACAATTAAAAAAACCACTTAAACTAGATTCTTTGTAGATTTTCTGTTTCTACTGGCTCAAAGGAGAGAACAATTTAGAATAGAATTTTATTACTTAAATGAAAATATTCTAGGTAACTAGTTCGGGGATCAAACATAAAATTACTTACAGAGCCGACCTGTCCCCCATGATGAGGCATTGTAAGAACTTCTGTCTGATGACAGAGTCCTGGCCTGCCTAACTCCTGTTATATGTAAGAAACAAGTGGGAGACCTGCAATGACATGCAGTGGAGCAATTCATTTTAGCCTCCCCCACTATTTCCTCTTCCCCTTCCCCAAAAGCCCCCATAGCCTCTTGTTAAACTTGGTGTCTCGTTTGCCATAGATATCAGTGATATGGGATCTCAAGTGGGAATTCCTAAGGGTGTGTGTGTAAGAGAGTGTGAGTGTGAGAATGGATTTGTTGTAGCGGCTGGGCAACTATTTCCTAAGATCTCTCCCTTCCCTGGGATGAAGAGCAATGACCTTGGAAGCTGTCTCTGCTTGCTCTGCAGTCATAGATAATGTAATAGTAGCCTCAGAGGTGGGGATTGGACCATGCTAAATCTAGGCTGGCTGAATGTTGGATGCGATTGGCCTGGACCCTGAAAGGGGGGGGGGGGTTGTTTGAAGAAAGAAGAACGCAAGGGACCCAACAAGAGGAGCAAACCTCCCAGGTGCCACCCCAAACTGACCAAGGTCCTCCAGTTGGGAGAGTGGGAAGAGCTCGAAGGCATCTCGTCCAACAAGGAGGTGCAGCCACAGTCGGCAGGAAAAGGCTGGGACTTGCTATGAAGGGTGCTAAATGGCAGGTCTGGAAGTCTCCCATGCCAGAATCGGTGAGAACATCCTCCTTCTTTTACTTGAGTGTTACCATATTCAACCCCATGGTAAGGACCCACATCCAAGTGCAGGCCCTTATTGACTCTGGGTGCATCCGAGACTTGATTAGCCCTGCCTTGGTGATGGGGCTAGGGGTTAAGGTGCATAAGCTAGAGGAGCCAAAAGGGGAGGCCTGTCAATACCGCACGGTCCGCTTGCTGGTAGGGGTGGCCTCCCACTGGGAACTGCGTTCATTTGTAGTAAACCCCTCAGCTAAGTTCCCGATGGTGTTAGGGAGTCCCTGGCTCTAAGGCCATAATCCCTATGTGTAATGAAGTGCTGGAACCTTGTGCTTCCTGGACCCCTCGTGCAAGGCGCACCCCTGGAACTGAGAATAGGGGGGGGGGAGAGATGCCCTGGCCCACAGTGGAGCATGTGTGCCTAGCTAGGGAGGAACTGAGTCTCATCCCTCCCATGTACAGAGACTTGGCCAGAGTCATAGAAGAGGGAGAGGCAGATGAACTGCCCCCTCACCGAAAGAGAACTGAGATTTTGCCAGGGCACAACATGCCTAAGGGAAAACTTTATTCCATGAGCCCAGCTGAGAAAGAGGAGTGGTGGAGGTTTATTGATAAAAACCTGGCCAGATGGTTCATCTGACCGGCAGCTTCCCCATTTGTGGCCCCCGTGCTATTTCAGAAAAAGAAAGATGGGGGTTTGAGGCTGTGTATAGACTACTGAGGGTAAATGCAGTGTCCATGTAAAATGCCTACCCCCTCCCGCTTATTAAAGACTTGCTGGCCGAGGCAGCCCAGGGCTGGATTTTTACTAAGCTGGACTTGGGAGATGTTTACTTCCATCCCCCTTCTCTAATCTTTTCAATTAACCCCTTCCCCAAAGCACAGAAAAAATCTGAAGTACAGTGGCGTCTTTCTTTGAAAGTTTTTATAAAGAAAACACAATTTTGAGAAGCCCCTGTGGGAGAGGGGTGTGTGTGAATATGCAGTTATGTTCACATCACTAACCAGTTAAAAAAAGTGGCGGCTAGAAAACAAGAGACCAGTCAGACCTGCCTGATGGCTTGGGTGCACAACAGAGTGACCAGACAACAGGAAATCCATTTTGAAACCAGCTCAGCCCAAAAGGACCAGACTTTCACAGGTATTAAAGAAACATGCAGCAAAGGTGGGGGGGACACAGCCAACTGGAGCATAACAGACAGACGTTGCTGACTGATTGTGCATATTAAATCCGTAAAGGAACAGCAACAATAACGGATCAAACTGCACATCTGGCCATAGCCAGAGTTGTACAGTGCTAGCCACCAGGCCAGGCCCTGCTGCATGATTCTGACTGGTCCCAGTTTCATGGTGAGGAACCTGCAAGGACTTGTGGAGAACGCCTCACTTTTTTCATGGATCTCCCTCCCTACACTATTTCCTCTTTCTGTCCTCCTGGCAGCCCCCATTGTCTCTCCCCTTTTCCTGCTTCCTTCTCTCCAGCTTACCTTTTACCTGCCCACCATCTTCAGCTATATTTATTTACTTAATTTACACCATCCTCTATGCAAACCCAAAGCAGCTTCCATCATTCTCCTCTTCTCCATTTTATCTGTACAACAACTCTCTGAGGTAGGTAAGGCTGAGAATATATGACTGGCCTAAAGTCATCCAGTGAGCTCCACAGCAGAGTGGGGATTCAAACCTGGGTATCCTAGATCCTAATCTGAAACTCTATACCACACTGCCCATTGTGGGGTAGCTGCTGTTCAATACTAGCAAGCAGCTGGTCCTGGGTGAATGATGCAAGTTGCATGGAAGCCAGTTACCTGGTGGTTGCTGCCAGGTCTGGCCCCAATGGATTTAAGTATCCTCGGATGGGGCCATGTTGATAATTACATATGTTGATATTTACTGTACTGTCATGTCTGTTGTATCTTATTATAAAGGGGTTCTTGCTTGGTGGGAGAAGGCAAGATAAAACATTTTAAAATCATTAAAGTAGGCAAATTATTGTTTTTGTGCTGCAGTTTTGTTGTCAGTAAAATGGGCAGATATGCCTATTTAAACTGCTACCTCTTAAAGGTGAAAACTATCTTCATGAATGTTTAGTACAATGCTAAGCTTTGATCTTAAGAGAGAGCACTGTAATGCAAATAATAGTAATATTAGGATGACAAAAGGATGCAGATTAGGCTAGAAAAGCCAAAAGCTGTTGTGAGAGCACATTTCAAAATAACACTTTTCATCAATCTGAATTATAATGCAGATTTTTGCTATCCCATATTATCCACTTCAGAGACAAATGTGACTCACTATTAAATTACTACCATCAGTACTGATGTGGGAGCAACCCTAACTCTGTCTCTTTGTGAGCCATTTTTGTCAGGATAATTACATTAGTAATCGCTGATTGCACAGTAGTCTTATGTTCCTATGAAATTAAGGTCATCACTGCAGCTATAAACGCATCCATCTAGGTTACACTGAAATCTGGAAACTAATCAGAAGCCATGCAATGTTTTTATGTTTTTAAAGCCAGAAATTCAATATAGTAAAATTATTAATGGAAAGTTTTTCAAATTTGGGAAGTGCAGGAAAACTTTATATATTCATCACAAACCAGAGAAAGAAGGACTTCTAAATTAAAATTCAATCTCTGATTATATGAAGAAAGTTCACTGGAAAAAAGATATGTTAGAAAATATTACCATTTGCCGATGGAATGCATTCTATCTGCCAGTTAATAGCTATTCTGCATTTATTGTGCTTGTAATTATTTCTGTTTGTGTGTTACAGAATTAAGATCCAGAATTAAGATCTAAAGCATTTTGTTGTGTATTCAACTTGTTAAATCAGTTGTCTCATCTATTTATGAAAGCTGTCTAAGAGATTTCCAGGTACCTAGATTCCTTGATGCTATTTATAATCTAAAGCACTCTTATCTGAAAAGGCCTAAACACACACAAAGAATTCCTTCAATGGCATTTCACAAAAGTAAAAACATAATATCTAAGAAATAAAAATTCAGATTCTGCATAAAATAGAATTCTTTTAAAAAATTACCCTATGTTGAGCACCTACAAAATTTACTACGTATAGAGGGAGCAGCCAGTAAAAACTTTGCCACAGGATCAGTCATGTTTTCCTCAGTGCTATTTAACAGAAATAGTAGTTTGTTTGGCCTGGAGCGATCTGACACACTACCCAAAATTGGTGATAAAATTTGTTGCCTAATGCCAGCATAATAACAACATTCAAACAGCACATGGTACACTGTCTCTGTAGTTTCACATGTACAAGGGCAAAGTCTATTGGCAAAGGGAATACCCTGAAATCTCCCAAATAAAATTGCCAAGGGTGAAACATTAACCCTAGCCAGTGTACAAATTCTGCACAATTTTGGAGATTGTAGTTGGAACAAATAACTGTGCAAGCGTCCTGCCGTGGTTCAGAGGCCTTCAGGGGCTGTCCCATGGGGCAGCGGTGCGGTTGATATCTCGGGGAGCTCCCAAGAATCACGACTCTCCGTGCTTTTTAGGGGATTAATGGGGGCTCCCGTAATCCCACCTGCTCTCCTGGTGGGAGGGCAAGTTGCAGGGGACTCGACCCAGGCTCCCCCATGAATGGCGGTGAACAGCTGGAAGCTTGAGATCATCCTGAAGCAAAAGCACAGAACTGTGTAGTCATGCAAAAGCTGTGATCACCCGTATAAGAGAGTTCCAAGCCTCATCATAACACCAAAACATTGATGAAGATAACACTAGAACATGAGTATCTAGAAATGCGACAATTAACAACTAAGATTCCAACGATTTCTATATCAAGCCCCTTTAAGTTTCCCAAAAAGTCGAAGGAATGAGGTGTGGAATTTCTCCCCTCCTCCTCCTCTCTTGTCAGTGGCTGCGATGGGACTGGGAATTAAAGACTGTTAAAACACCTACAGAGGCCAAAAAGACTTAAACATTGTCACCTGAACAACTTAACAGCTTTAATAATATCTTTGCTGGAAAATCTATGTGAAAATCAAATGACTTTATTGCTTTGAACTTATAGTAATATTCTACCTTGTATACTTTACTGGATTTTTAAAAGTTTGACTAATATTTTTAACAGAGAATAACTTTCCCAAAAAAGGATTACAATATTCCACTAAGTCTGGCTGAGACTATGTTTTGTTCTTATGTATGGAAAGGAAAAAAAATTATAGAAGACTGACTGTTTTCAGCGTGCACAAAGAGACCATATATTATTTGGTTTAAGCTGAAGGTCGTTTGGAATTAATATGACCAGTGTGCCGACGTTTTGGAATTTCCCTTCCCCTCCCCACAACAGACACCCTGTGAGGTAGGTGGGGCTGAGAGAGCTCTTTCCCAAGCTGTCCTTGAGGGAACAGCTGGTACAGAGCTATGGCTTGCCCAAGGTCATCCAGCCAGGTGCAAGTGGAGGAGTGGGGAATCAAACCCGGTTCTCCCAGATTAGAGTCCGAGCACTTAACCACTACACCAAACTGGCTTTGTGTTACTAAAAGTAACATTATGCTGGGGATTATTAGGAAGGAAACTGAAAACAAATCAGCCAGTATCATAATGCCCCTGTATAAATCAATGGTGCGACCTCATTCGGAGTATTGTGTACAGTTCTGGTCACCACACCTCAAAAAGGATATTATAGCATTGGGAAAAGTGCAGAAAAGGGCAACTAGAATGATAAAAGGGTTGGAACATTTTCCCTATGAAGAAAGGTTGAAGCACTTGGGGCTCTTTAGCTTGGAGAAACGACTGCTGAGGGGTGCCATGATCGAGGTTTATAAAATTATGCATGGTATAGAGCAGGTCGAGAAAGAAGTCCTTTTCTCCCTTTCTCACAATACAAGAATTCGTGGGCACTCCATGAAATTGCTGAGCAGTCGGGTTAGAATGGATAAAAGGAAGTACTTCTTTACCCAAAGAACACATGGAATTCACTTCCACAGGAGGTGGTGGTGGCTACAAGCATGGATGGCTTCAAGAGGGAATTAGATAAACATATGGAGCAAAAGGTCCATCAGTGGCTATTAGCCACAAGGTATAGATAGAAACCCTTGGTCTGGGGCAAGTGATGCCCTGTATTCTTGGTGCTTGGGGGGGCAACAGTGGGAGGACTTCTAGTGTCCTGGCCCCACTGCTGGACCTCCTGATGGCACCTGGTGTTTTTGGCCACTGTGTGACAGAGTGTTGGACTGGATGGGCCATTGGCCTGATCCAACACTGGCTTCTCTTATGTTCTTATGCTGTACTTCAGGGTTATTTTCTTTTGTATTGATTGCACTTGAGGCACTAGTAGAGTCTCCTAGAGCTACTTCTTTAAGTCTGCTGTGGGGGTGGGGTTTGGTTGCAAACATTGTTATGCATCTTGATGGTGTCTTTTGTGTTTATTGAGTTCAACACAGGAGCCACCTAGGTTTGCTAGAGTTTTGGGTTATCAATAACCCCTGTCCCTCCATTCTTCTTGGGGATATTTTTTAGTTAGCATTAGGTTTTTGCCTGGCTATCCAGGTCATGGCTCAGTTGAAGAGCCTCTGCTTGGCATGCAGCATTCTATCCCTGGGACCTCCAGTTAAAGGAGCCAGGCTGTGGCTTATTATGAGAAAGACTTCCGCCTGAGACCCTGGACAGCCACTGCCAACTCTGAGTAGACCTGGAAGGGAAGAGAAGCTTACAATGCCCAGCCGTTTCATGTTTCCCCTTGGGTTCTAGGCTCAGAGTATGGACCATGGGAGCAGGTTGGGGAAAGTAAAGTAGCATTCTCTGCACAAGCTGAGACACTGCCGCTGCCAGGCTTCAGGGTGGGGGGTTAGGCTGGGGAAGGTTCAGCGATGGGGGAGGATATGGGATCCCCCCCCTGCAAGTTTTGTATGCCCCCACTTCTATAATGGTGCTTTTACCCACACTAAATAACATACTTTCAATACACTTTGTAACTGGATTTTACTGTGTGAAATGGCAAAATCCACCTGCGAATGGTATCTGAAGGGGAATGAAACTGCATTATTTAGCATGTGTGAAAGCTCCCTTGTTAGCCAACTCTGGTTTGGGAAATACCAGGAGATATGGGGGGCAGGGGCAGGGCCCGGGGATGGCACAATAAGGGGAGGGGGTCGAGCGTCAGCAAGGTCTAACTCCATGCACCCCATCCTCCAAAGCAGCCATTTTCTCCAGGGTGGCTGAACTTTGTCATCTGGAGGTCAGTTACAATTCCAGGAGCTTCCCAGGCCCCACCTGGAGGTTGGCAACCCTGTTTACAGCATGGCCTGACAAAGTCCCATTTATGTCAGATCCGGCCCTCATAACAAATGAGTTCGACATCCCTGTTTTACCATATGTGGCAGACGTGTGAAATTGTACACAAGTTCTGGGTTATGGTACATACATTCACACAGGAAGTTTTGTAGACTTCATTACCTTTTCAACCAGAATTGTTTTAACTGAATTGTATACCAGATTATTTTAATAAAAATTAAAGATACTTTTTAATTCATATGGTAACAGCAGCTAGAATATTATTTGCAACTTTTTGGAAACTTCCAACAGTACCCTTTGAACAAGACCTAATAATGAAGAAAGACTATGGAAAGTGTGGAAATGGACAAATTGACTTTGCTCTTAAAAGGGCAAATGGAAGAAGATTTTGTTGGACTATGGACTTTTTTTACGATTGGATAAGAAAGAAACATAAAGATATGAACTTTTTGATAATATAATCTGAAGAAGCCATTATCAGCTTTTAAAATTTCACAGTCTTATTTTTTGTAGGGTGAAATGATATGTTGAGAAGAGTTATATGCAGAAGACTTTTGTTTCCCCTTCTTCCCTTACCCCTGTATACCCCAAAATATAATAAAATGTATAAAAGAACAAGTAAAACATCTTGTACAGCAGTCTCTAAAGCTTGTAATAGAACTAACTAAGGTTAAGTGATGTTAGGACAAATCCACAAATTACCAGTACCCTAACACTGTTAGCTGTAAGGGAATGTCTCAGTTTTAAATTGTCACTACAGTAACTGGTGTGCTCATCAATCAGCTTCTAAGCTGTATGGTAAGGGACATAATTAAACAGTCTTCTTTTGTTAACCTTAAAACTTATGTATAATATTTTCTTTAATCACGTAGTTGTAGATTTAATTGAAACAAGCTAATTTTTTAATCACTGTGTGTGTCTTTGTTTTTAGCAAAGCATTTATAACACCTTCATTGGTACAATTTCTGAGGGGATCTCTGAGAGAAGTTCTTCAGGTAAGCATATGAAGAATCGGGGGGGGGGGGTTCTCAATCACTCGGGGAAAACTTTACCAGCCAACAGGGGAAAACATTCTAGACTGGCCTTTTTGCTGATATGCTAATATAATATGTGCAGGAGGGGGTTGTTTTTGTTTTTGCATGGGTGAACATTCAGTCATCTGAGTTTCTGTAGTCAGAAGTGGTATAGCCTAGAAATACATTTGCCATCTCATCTGTAGTTTGTAAGAACTAGCCCAAATACTTTGTGCTTATTTGGTCTATATTCCTAATAAGACCATATTGTGAATAATTGGTATTTCATTTATTCGATTCTGTTTCTGAAAATAGCTGGTCAAACTCTTGTCTTGTTGATGTTAACAGATCAGAATTGCACTGTACTAAATGTTGCAATATACAAGATCTATAGTGCACCTACTTGAAGAAGATCAGAACAGCAGCCTATAGGGGACAGTTGAAGGACTGCTAGTTAGCATAGCTAGTTTAGGAACTTCCCGCAATTTCAAATTATGTCCTTCCTGTCTCCTGATTGGTTCTTTGGAGACTTCCTGCTCCAACTGAGCCCTCCCCCTTTGTTCCTGTTTCTCACAGCAGTTAGTTAATTAAGCCTCTCTCCCTCTCCTCTGTTCTATCAGAGTTTATTTCTTCTTTAATAAAATGAGTTATTTTCTTTAAACAGTTGGTGCTCCATTCCTCTGCATGTTTAAACTCTGCCAACACTAAATTCTAAAATAATACCCTACTAAGAAGGATTCCTGCTTGATTATTTTTGGTTGTGGAGTATTTTAAATATGATTAAAGTTCATATCCTTTGTATGTAGTAAGGTGTTTGGTGCACTGCAAAATAGATACAATTAGTTATTTGCTGTCATCTGACCATGCAACTGGTATTTAAGTCAGAAATGGAAGAAACTGCATAAACAAAGTAAGGCTATGATCAGATGTGCAGTTTGCTCCGTTGCCATTGCTGTTCCCTTACAGATTTAAAATGCACGATCAGACAGCAATATCTGTCTGTCATGCCCCAGTCATCTAAGTCCTATCCCCCCCTACTGCTTGTTTCTTTGATACCTGTGAAAGTCCAGTCCTGTTGGTCTGAGCTGGTTCCAAAATGGATTTCCTGTTGTCTGATTGCTCTGGCTCCTCTAGCTTATGCACCTTAACCCCAAGCCATCAGGCAGGTCTGACTGGTCTCTAGTTTTAAAGCTGACATTTTTTTTACTAGTTAGCAATGTGTGCATAACTGCATATTCGCACCTCTCTCTCTTTCTCCCTCTCCCACAGGGGCTGCTCAAAACTTTGTTTTCTTTATAAAAATTTCCAAAGGAAGATGCCTCTGTACTTTAGCTTTTTTCTGTGCTTTGGGGAAGGGGTTAATCAAAAAGTTTAGAGAGGGAGGATGGGAGTGAACTACATATCCCAGCAGACTCATCAGTGCTTGTGCGCATGATCAGAGGACAAACTTTTTAAAAAAATGGTTGAGAGCCCTATGAACTACATATCCCAGCAGGCTCATCAGTGCTTGTGAGCATGCTCAAAGGACAAGCAAACAAAAATGGCCAACAGACTCACTCCCTGGCTGCTGGTCTGATCACTCAAGGACGGGGTAAAAGTGCTTTGAAGAGTGCTAAAAGGGGTGAGTCTGATCATGATTCTCTGTTATAAAATAATCTGGATTAATTAGAGGTGGGGCAAAAGACTGCACATCTGGCCACAGCCTAAAATATTTATGTGAGTAAGAACAATAAAAGAGGTAGCTTTGGTAAAGCATTGTATGTGGCTATTTCAAGGAGTTCTGGAATTTTAAGTGCATAATTATCATCAACTTATCTAACACCATCTGGGTAGTTTGTTCTACTGGGCCACCCACAGACAAAGTGGAAATTTCTACACACTGGGAATACTCCCCAAGGATGCAAAAAAGATGACTTTATAAATCAACTGATGAAGCTTTCTCCTCCCTGCAAACAAAATATCTTGATGGGGACTGAGCATATACCAGGGCTGAGGACAGACTGGCAATCTGGAGCGAGATGAATGCGGAGGAAACTGCTGCGGGGGAAAAACTCCCCAGGGCTGGCCGTTCACACCGGCCGGTGTATTGCGCAACGGTGCCGATATGGAGCGTTCAGACTGCTGCGGAGTGGCCCCACGTGGGCCGGCCTCCGCAGCTCGTGATAGGGCTGTTTCGGCAATTTGCGCACGTGCGCACATGCGCAAACTGGCAAAACGCCGCATTCACACTGCCGCCTCCGCTTGCCTCCCGCCTTCTTCCGGTTCACACTGCCTGGAAGCAGGAGGCAAGCGCAAGATGGCCCCTGGACACCGGTTTCTCCCGGTGTCCTGTTAAAGCGGATGGAAAGCGGATGGAAAGCAAGTGGGAGAGGGGTAAGTGTGAAACGGAGCCGATGGACAGATGCGCATGTCTGAACGCGCTCCCTTCTTCCACTTCCAACGCAGGACTGTCCCGTTTTACATTGCCAGTCTGTCCTCAGCCCAGGAGGAACTGAATGCTGAGAGCAGCTGAGAGTCAGTAAAGGGGGGGGGCGGGGAGGGAGAGCTATGTTTTGCAAGCCTGGAAGGGGAAACTGGGGACATTTCCAATTAGCTCCCCCTACATTTCCTTGTGGGCCCCCAACCCTTACACTGCAACTTTTTTGCCAGTAGAACATTGTCTTTTCTGTTATTTATTTGTTATCTGTTACAATCAAGACCATCAAGAATTTCACATTAGTAACTTCAGTACATCCAAAACTTCAACTATAATGTCAATAAGATTAAATAACTATACTTAGTAAAGCAGACTGAATGGAAATAATCAATATTTAATAAAGCTTTTTGTTTGAGCACATTTAGTAATGGTACAAATGGGAAAAATAAAACTATTTATAGTATTTTGAAAATGTGAAGGAAAAGAAAAACAGACATTATTTCAAGTAGTCAGAGTCCATATTTTGAGTTGTTAATGTTCTGATATTCAAGAATTTACTGGTACTGAACCTTTGTAACCTGTATGGATAAAAGAAATGCATGTTTTAAATGTTTATCAATATGAATCTATTTTCTTAGGCTGTTCTGGTTATACTACACACAAACCACAAAAATAACACACAATCCCAAGACAATCAGGTATGAAAATATATATACAGATGTGTGCTAGATGCCCACAGAACAATACAATAACAAAAGAGACTAAATTAAAGCCATAACATCATTTAGTATCTACTAAAAAAACAACCACTTGTTCCTTCATAAAAAAAAATACAAAGGTCGATAAGATTTCACATAGCAGACTGTTCCAAACTCTCCCAGTCTGTATCCCTTTAACAGTCTTGTATTCTCAAAAGCAGTCTGCTCCAAATTCAATCACTCTGTGTCTCTCTTTCAACACTTTTTCCACTCTGAGCCCGCCCGCTGGGAGGGCGGGATATAAATATGAAAATTAAAAAATAAAATATTTAAGTGTTTCAGACTTCTGGTCTTTCCTCAGGAACCAATATTCAATGTTACATTCAAGTAGACACTTTCATTGATTTATTCTTCTGTTATCTACTTGGGCAAGGTCTCTTCACTTATCTCCAAGCATGCTGATGCTGCTGCCAAAGTCAAATGGACCCAAACTATGTCTCCATAGGGAGAGTTCCGGTGGGTGTGAACGCGCACGGGTGGGCAGCCATGCGATGTTCTGCCACCGCTGCCGGAAGCCACCCACAATGTGGACGCTGCGGGCGGCTTCCTTGCGGCGGCGTCTGAACACCGCGCTGCGGGGCAGTTCGCCCCGGCTTGTTCTCTAATCTGTCCTCGGCCTAAAATGGTTATGCTAAATGATATTTAAATTCAACCCAAAATTACCATTTTTGAATTTATTTAATCCCAAAAATTGTTAAACCACTGTACATCCTATATAAACAATGGGTAATTAAAACAAAAACAGAAACAAACTATGCTATAAGAAGTAGGCAAATCAGAGCTTGTAAACTGGATTCCAAACATGATGCATAAAATACTGTAGATGAATATAATTACAAATAAATACTTTTCAGAATTGCATTCAGATCCTCCAAGTCAAGCTTGTAACACTGCTCTTTATTATCAGCAGGAGCATATCTTCTTCCATCTGCATAAAAAAAAGAGAAAGTCAAATTATATCTAAGAATTGGATAGCTATTTATATATGCAGTGAAGTACTACGATCCTGAAAAAGACTGAATTTACATATTCTTTTTAAAACACAGAAATCTCACCATGATGAGAAAAATCCCTGTGATCCTTCAATGGCTACTTGTTCGTATTAATCCTATCTGAAATGGTGAAAAAGGGAAAACAGACTCTTGATATCAAGAAAAATCTATTATTTGTACTGCTGCAATCTCAGTGAATGAGACAATCTGAAGGAATTCAGCTGACTGATTCAAAAGGGCTTTGAATGTCTGTTCAAGGAAAGCCAGCTCTGTTTGGATACACTCCCTATAATGACCGTATAATTGAGAATCTTAGCAGTTTTCCGTTTTCAAAAATCCTCCAACCATACATTAAATATGGAATGTGATTTGGCTATATGGATAATGAAAACAGGGAAACTGTGCTCTTCTTTACAGCCTTTGAATGAAACCCGAGGTGGCTATACCAGCTTATCTCTGCCATCTGGAGAGCAGTTGTAATTCTGAGTGATCTCCAGCCCTCACCTGGAGTTTGGCAGCAATGGTTCCCCAGGAGGAAAAGTACAGTCTTTCTCCACAGTGGAGTCCAAAGCAGCTTACATCCTCCTCCTCTCCTCTTTTTGATCTGCACAAAAACCCTGTGAGGTAGGTTAGGCTGAAAGTCTGTGACTGGTCTGAAATCACCCACTCAACTTCCACATCAAGAACCTGGGTCTGGCAGACATGGCTCTGAAGCACTAACTGCTATGCCTAGGGTAGCTAACCTCCAGGTGGAGTCTGAAGATCACCGGGTATCACAACTGAAATCCAGACAACAGATCTGTGCCCCCACCCGGAGAAAATAACTGCTTTGGAATGTGGGATCTATGGCATTCTATTCAGCTGAGGCCTCCCCCCCCCCCCCTCAAACTCTGGCTTCCGTAGACTCCACCACAAAATATGCAGGAATTTCCCAACCGGGAGGCTTATTTTGCCTTTTAGAATTTTAGTCAGGACTGGCCCCAATGAGTTCCCCACAAAGGCCTGGAATGGGCCTCCTGCCTTTGCCTGTGACAGAACCACACTTGGTTGCCTAGTAACAGCCATTGAGGGAAAAGTTATTCCCACAGGAGCCAAGCAGGAGAAGTGTCTTTGTCAGGAGAGACAGCCATTTTGGCAGTTTATTCTGTGAGGGAAGAGTGTCCAGGCTGTCAGTGGGCGGGGGAGAGGAGCGGACCCAGCACCCAGCCAGTGGCACACAAGTACTCTTGAGTGGCAGTCAATAGGCCAATGGCTGGTGGAGCACACAGCATAGCCAATGGAAATGGCCAACGCGTTAGGGCAATTATACATATAGGATGTCTTGATATTTCTTACCCTATGCTAGCAACTTCTGTGTGACATCCTCTCATTAAAAACAATAACAGTTTCAGGGATGTATACTCCTGGTTACAGTGCTACAGCCATGTAAACTGTCACTTCTGGAGGTTCACATATCTCTCTTATATTTTAATTGTAGTTAAGCAAATACATATTTTACATAGCTCCTTGAGAATCAGCACCATAGCACCACACACAGAAATCTAGGAACTTCTTAAAGACTTCCAGCTGAAATGTATGGTTTGTTCAGGAGTGATTTCTTCCTTAATGCCAAAAATAAAATTTAAATATATTTTCTTTTAAGATTAACTTGCAACATTTTGTTGTAAAGATTCAGCTACCCCAAAGATTTTGAGCAAAGATTGATTTTCATGCCGATAATGCTATACAATTTATTCAGTATGCTAATATTGTAACTGAAAATAGTACAGCATAAGAATATTTCCAATTCTAGTAAAGGCCTAGTAGTACACATAACTGATGTTTTCTTCTTGGCGCTTTTTCTAATGTCATAATGTACTAAGCCACTGCAAAAATAGCCATATTGCTAGGGCAATCTAGTTATCAGAAAACTTAATATCATGGAAGAATGTTTTGTTGATGTAGTACTAAAAGACAGGAATTAATACTCAGTTAACTGAATCAAGCATTTCTAGTAGTTGTTTTCCAAAATGAGAAGTCAACAAACTTAACTTACATCGTCCTTTGAGGTACAGCATTGATTGTGGACCCCAGTTTCTTGCTACAATCTTGCTCTGCAAAAAGAAAAATAGCAATTACTCACTGGAAAATGTCCTATATTATTGGGGTGGGGGAGGTTAACTTCAATATTTTTACCTTTGGGGCAAATGATGATTTAACTACCAAAAAGACCATCATGATCGTAAAAGTGCAGACAAATGTAGTTTTAATTCTCTGCAAGAGAAACAGCATTTATTTTGCCTTTTAGAATTCAGATAAAACACTAACAAAATATTAAAATCAAGCCTCCTGCATATACCATAAGCTTCTTACCATGCTAGCAGGTCTTTCACTTCTTGCTTCTGTCACCCAAATGGTTCCAAAGGTTTGCTTTGGCACCTTGCTTTTAAATAGCTGATAATAAAACACAAAAACCTCAGTTCAGCTGATGATGATTGGGTTTAGGTTTTATTTTTATATTTTTCTTAAGACATCATTTTTCCAGTGAAAGATTTATGCCAAGTTTAACATGTAGGAAATGAGATATATCTTATTTACCTGCCTTAGTGATCAAAGCACCAAATTAGAGCCAAAGACTCATTGACAAAAGGGTAGCTAAAGACAGTTGTTCCCGTGAGGTCTGGAAACAATCTGCACCCACAGGAAAAAAACACAAGACAAAAGGTGGGTAAATGTCAAGCATTTGTACTCTGTACGTCACACATTTTACCTGTACCTTCCGTTTGCTCTTCTTCAGTAGTGAATATCTGGCTTGGGATTTGGTTAAGCAACGGGCTGTTTCCAGTTGCATGTAATGTGCTTACTGTTATGGAGGTCTTTTTTATTTTGGAAATCAAAGCTTATTCCTAAATCATTTAATACATAATTTTTATTTGCAATGACATTTTCTTTTTAGCTCTTAACAGATGTTCAGTTTTGGCACAGCTGGCAGTGATGGAATATGGGCCCCCCTGGCAAATATCAATTTGTCCCTGAGTTCTGGGACTTTTCCAGGGACTTTAATAGAGGCAGTCGAGAGACCACCCCTGAAAAAAAAATCTTTGGACCCTTCAGATTCAGCCAACTACCGCCCAGTTTTGAACCTTCTGTTTCTGGATAAGGTAGTTGAGAGAGCAGTAGCTGAACAGCTCCAGGCCTTCCTGGAAGGCTCCTCTATCTTGGACCCATTTAAGTCTGGCTTCTGCCCTTACTATGGGATGGAGACGGCACTGGTTGCTTTCACAGATGATCTTTGACAACATCTGGATCAGGGCAGGTTGGTACTGCTGCTGTTATTAGATCTAATGGCAGCACTCGACATGGTTGACTACAATCTTATGACCCACTGCCTCACCAACATGGGACAGCTTTGTAGTGGCTGGTCTCATTTCTCCATGGTCGGGGACAGAAGGTGGCACTTGGGGAGAGGACATCACCACATTACCCTTTGGTATACAGCATTTCTCAGGGGGTGACCCTCTCTCGTATGCTATTCAATATCTATATGTGCCCCCTCGCCCAGCTAGTTCAAAGGTTTGGGCTGGGTTGTCACCAGTACGCTGATGACACCGAGCTGTATCTGATGATGGACGGCCGGATACCACCCCAGATATTCTAGCTGAGGATCTAAATGTGGTGACTGTGTGGTTAAAGCAGAGTTGACTGAAATTGAATCCAATGAAGACAGAGGTCCTGTACCTAGGTTGTGGAGCAATTGGGTCAGGGATCTGGCTCCCAACTCTGGACAGGGTGCTATTAACACCTGCACCAGTGATAAATTTTATTTTATTTATTTATTTATTTAATTCAATTTCTAGGCCGCTCTCCCCTCACAGCAGGGGGTTTGGGTGTAATCTTGGATGCCTCACTTTCAATGGAGGCCCAAGTCACAATAGTTGCAAGATCTGCATTCTTCCATCTGTGGCAGGTCAGGCAACTGGTCCCCTACCTTTCCCCCCACAACCTAGCTACAGTGATCCATGCAAAGGTCACCTCCAGGCTGGATTACTGTAACTCGCTTTATGCAGGGCTACCCTTGAGACTGATCCAAAAACTGCACCTGGTCTAAAATGCAGTGGCACATGTCCTCACAGGGACATCACTGAGAGCACACATACATCCAGTGCTCCGCCAGCTGCACTGGCTCCCAGTTGAATTCCGAATCAAGTGCAAGGCCTTGGTTCTTACATTTAAAGCCCTATGCAGAGTGGGACCAACATATCTGCCGGACCCTCTCCCAATACAGCCCCCAAAGGGCCTTGCATTCTTCCAATCAACATCTACTGGTCATCCCTGGCCCAAAAGATGTCCACCTAGCCTCAACCATAGCCAGAGCTATGGCACCGGCCTGGTGGAACACTCTCCCTAGTGAGATCCGGGCCCTGCAGGATCTAATGCAGTTCCACAGGGCCTGTAAAATGGAGAAGTTCCACCAGGCCTACGGTTGAGGCAGCAACAATCCATCTGTAATGGCCTCCCCGGCTCAGCTCTGCTGAGCTCTGCATTAGCAGTGTCTGTAGTCTACCATAACTGCTTCCTCACCCACCCACTTCCCTTGTTTTGTTTCAATCTTTCCTTGTTTCCAGGTTTCCTAATTAGTTTTAGTGGAAGGACCTAATGGGCACATGTAATTCATCCCTCTGCCAATATGGGCGGTAGACACCACAGACAAAAGGAAGCACTTTTTCATGCAATGCATAATGAACCTACTACCACTAGATATTGTGAAGTCATCTGGTTTACATGATTTGAAAAGGAGATGAGACAAATTTATGCAAGATGGGTCCATCTATGACAATTAGCAGTGATGACTAAATGGCACTTCCATATTCAGAGGTGATATGCCTCTGAATACCAGTTGCTGGTGACGATAACAGAGGGATGTTTGGCCTCTGTGCCCTGCTTTGGGTTTTCTAGTGCAGTGTTTTTCAACCACTGTGCCGCGAGATATTGTCAGGTGTGCCGCAGGATTTTTTCAATGAAAGAAATGTGCCTTCCGGGCTGACCTTCCGGGACGCGTTTGCGCATGCGAGAAAGAACAGTGGCGCGCTCTCGCTGATTCCGCTCGCACGCTCTGTGGCCGGCCTGAGGTAGGAGGGAGCCGCCGTTGAGGCGCAGCTCCCCTTGGCCTTGCGAGGACTCGAGGGAGGGAGGGAGAGTGCCGAGGGGCTCTGTCTATTTGCCCACCCGACCTGCCAGCGCCATGACGGAGGCAGCAGCCATGAGCGACCGGGAGCAGCTGCTGCAGCGAGCCCGCCTGGCCGAGCAGGCAGAGAGATACGACGACATGGCCGCGGCCATGAAAGGTGAGTGGCTGGGGGGGGAGGAGGAGAAGGGGGGTCCTCCTCAGGAGATGCACGGCGCCCCCCATGGGCCCCACCGTCGCAGCCTCCGCTTGGCCGCGATGGAGCCAACGCCCTGGCTCGTCTGTGCCTCCCCCCCCCATGAGCCTCGGAGGGGGCAGCTGAGCCTTTCCAGGTGAGGGCTGTCTTCTTCTGCATGGCCTCTCACCCGGAAGGTGGAGGTGGGCCTCTGCGGGTCCCACTTCACGGCTGCTCTTTTTCCCTCTCTGGCCCTGGTGCTGATGTTGGCCGTGTCCAAGCCGTGTGTCGGCGGCGGTAGTCGGGTGATACCCGCCTGCGTGTTGGAGAATGAGCAGGGCGAGGCGGCGGACTCGAGCAGCATCCAGTTCGTGGGGGCCGGAGGCAGGCTCGCACAAGGCAGATGGTTTTAAATGAATGAGGAGGACTCGTGTGCTGAATCAGAGTCATGCTAGACCTGTGGATGTTAATACAGAGGACAGGAACATTCGGTACCAAGGGCATTCACTCCTCCAGCAGAGTAAGCTGGTTTCTTCCAGTGCCTGGCTCCTGGGTTGTGTGTGTGTGTGTGGGGGGGGTGATTTGCACCAAGACATTCCATTAAACATGAATATGTTTGATGGTAACAGCTAGCTGTTTCTGTCAGGGTGGGGTTCAAATCAGTAACTGTCCCTCAGCGAAGAATGGGTGTACTGTGTTTCTCTTCAAATCACTTATGGTCAGCGGAATGCTGTTCACATAAGAGTAAGAGTTTAAACTCTCTATTTGAAAAACTTTAGCAGAATCGATGTATTAAAATACATCCACATTATATTTCTTCTGAAACTCAGGTCAATGTTATGGGAAGGAGCCATTACACTTTGGATCTGTAACTTACGATTTCAAGTTGAGTGGCTATTACATGTATTTGTAATACTGTCGTAGTTAATACTTGAGCTGAGGCAACTAATGACCCATTTATCTTGTATTTCAGTGTTTTTCAACCACTGTGCCGTGAGATATTGTCAGGTGTGCCTCGGGATTTTTTCAATGAAAGAAATGTGCCTTAGCTCGAAAAAGGTTGAAAAACACTGTTCTAGTGCATATGATCTTTGGCCACTGTCAGTAACAGGATGCTGGAACTATATGGACTATTGGCTTGATCCAGCATGGGTGGTCTTACGTTCTTGCATATCAGCTATCGTGTTTAGATAACCATACCTTATTCTAAACTAGTCAGTAGTCCTATTAAGAAGATCAGCATATGGGATGGGAATCTCTACCAAGGAGTTCCAAAAAAAAGTGTGTTTCTCATGAGCCCTGTAGAGCAATTGATGTAGCTGCTTCTATCTGCTCTCAGATGAATACAGTAGATCTAAATAAATGCTGCCTCACCAAGCCCTACTTTTTGTTCTATTTCACCCTAATTTTATAAAGTATTCCTTTCATGGTCTGGATGATGAAAGACACAGGGAGAGTACCAAAGTCAATAATGTATAGGGATATGGATCTTCTAGGTATGTATGCTTGTAAATCTTCCCCTTTGGCCATCTTTTTAAAAAGTAACAGTTCCTCAGGGTTTTTCATGCCATGCCTCATAACAGTCAATGTTTATTTAATAGTCTTGTACATGTGCTTTGATTTACACCCATTCTACAGCAGAGTTATATGTTTATAAAAACCATTATGGTTTTTATGGTGTTTTTATAACCAGTCTTAAAATTCTGTTCCAATTTTAATGTGCTATCTTTTACCCATGTTACAAAATATCTTTTAAAAAAACACACCAATTTTATTATTTTTTTTCTTATCCAAAACTTTACACAGTTACCTTCAGAGTATTATCATCACTGTCCTATTTTCTATATAACTATGTACTCCGATTACAATTCAGACTTTTTATGACTTCCCACCTCACCTACACCATTATATATATAACAATTATAAAGATTTAGAAGTATTATCTCTTACAGGTAACATATATGGTTATAACCATGTTACAAAATATCTTAGGAGTTGGTCAATGATCGTGAATAAAACTTATCTAGCTATAAAAATCATTCTTCAATACAGGCCTTGGAAGCAGGATAAAACATAATATATGCATTCAAACTGTGTTTCTTTTGCAATATTTCCCTGTATTTTTACACTTCTAATGTACCATGTTTGCTTGCTGTCTAATTCAAGGCATTAACTTAAAAATCCAGCTCCATCAGCTGTAATTTTACTAATTTACGGTGACAGCTGGGAGTTGTTGCTGTTTAGTCATTGTTGTTCAGCACAATATGTATTGTACGTTTGGGTTTGAAGGGGGCTTTGTTTTTTCACTAAGTGCCTTGTTTTATTCTATGTATTAAATTACAGCTTGAGAGGGTTATTATCTCATGCACAATAATGAAGAGGCTGATCACTGCATCTGTAATAATGCAATGAATTGTTGCAAAAAATCAGGCAGGATTGTCCAACCACTTGTACACAGGGAAACTGTATTTACAAAGAGTGATTTCTTTAATGGTTTTTTGCCTTGTTTCATAATTACGGAAAGTTACATGTATTCCTACCTTTAGAATATTTGACTTGGCTGATGTTAGCATTTCTCTGTCTAGCAGTATAATCCTATGCAGAGTTATTCTGGTCTAGGACCATTGGTTTAAATCAGAGGTGTCGAACCCATTTGTTACAAGGACCAGATCTGACAAAAATGTCACTTTGTCAGGACAGGCCATGTCTGTGTGCCATAAAATGTAATGCTAGGTACCAGAGATATAAATTTTATAAAGGAGACAGGAAACCCAATTAACAATATTATTTTTACTCAAAATACAAACAAAAGCACTTGATTCCTAGCAGTGAAAACAATTGATTTTTTGGGGTAGCCCACAAAAGCCTCAATAAATGTATTTAATCATATGCTATACTAGGTTTTTTCCAAGGGATACCATAAAAGGGGGAGTACCTTATATCTCCATACATACCAGTTGCTTGTGGGCCGGGTAAGAAGAGCCTTGGATGGGCCGGTTCTGGCCCCCAGGCCTCATGTTTGACACCCCTGGTTTAAATAGACTTAGACTGGAATAACTCTTCATAGGATTGTATTGCTGAGTGAAGACATATGAGTGCTTAAATTGGGTTTAATAATCAATCAATGAATCAACCAACTTTTAATGAATAAGTACTAGCACCAATCTTATTTGAGCACATAAAAGATAAAACCTGCCTTATACTAAGTCATTTAGTATATCTGTTGACTGGTAATAGGTTCCGAGGGTCTCAGACAGAGAAGTTTTCTTGCCACCTGCTGTCTGGCCTTGGAACATTATGTATGCCAAGCATGAGCTATGGCCTTTTCCAGAAAATTGGGAGATGTGTTCACTTTATGAATATATGAAGGTGCCTTATACCAAGCCAGATCATCAGTTAATCTAATTCAGTTTTGCCCAGTAGCTGTTTTTGGGATCTCAGCTGCATGAGACTGGAGATGTTGTGAATTGAACTAAGGATCTTCCTTATAGATAGCAGTTAGTCACCTACTGGGTAGGGCTCATTTCGTAGCAGGAGCTCCTTTGCATATTAGGCCACACACCCCTAATGTAGCCGATCCTCCAAGAGCTTACAGAGCTCTTCTTACAGGGGCTACTGTAAACTCTTGGAGGATTGGCTACAGCAGGGGTGTGTGGCCTAATATGCAGAGGAGCTCCTGCTACGAAATGAACCCTGCTACTGGGTAATAGCTCTTCCCAAGAGCCAGTTGTAATCAGTTAAGGTACCATTAGCTTATTTTTAAACTATTTTATTTCTGGTGAGTTACTGTAATGGGAATACCCCCCCAAAAAAGATGGCCTTGTTTTTAAGAATGTTTTTAAATCAATTAATCAATCAGCCTTTATTGGCATATGACAATTAAGATGTACAGGATACAAAAGGAATAAAAATAAGAATATATTACAGCACAATTAGATAATATCCTCAATTATTTCTGAAGCTTCTCCTGGTGCAGATTTATGGCGAGTTGTAAGAACTTTGCCACCTTCTCAGTTATAACAGAGTAGGAATCATTCACAAGACAGTAAACCTTATAGGAATTGGAGAGGTCAAACATATTAGCTAAAATAGAGCTTAAGTATTTAAAACAAATATCTACATAGAAGGAACAATGGAGGAAAACACATGGGATTATCTCAATGCAATTGGTGTTACAAGGACAATGTCTAGTCAAATGTGCTATCTTTTAAAATCTGCCGTATAAAATCGCAGATGGCATGGCATTAAATCTAGCTAAAGAAAAAGCTCTGCGTTGTTGCAGTACTTGCAGAGAATACAGATATGGGGTCACATGACCTACTGCCAATGGGATCTCCAAATTTTATTAGCAAATTTTATTAGCCATACTATACAGGTTTTGGAATTCAGTATCCAGAATTCTGCATTTGATCATTTGATATGCACCCATTAATGGGAGCATAGTCAATGAGTCCAACTCCTGAGATATACCATAGCAGAGATATACCCATACCCTCAATACAAGCCAGCCAGCTTGACATTTTTTAATGTTATTTATTAAATTGTAAAGCTATTTTACATTTCCTTCACTATTTTAAATAGATTTATATGCACCCCCTTGCCCAACTGATGCAGAGTTATCTGTTATTGGATGGCCACCCGGATTCCACCCTGCATAACCTGGCTGCAGGAGTGGAGGCTGTGGTTGGGTGGCTGAAACAGAGCATGTTGAAACTGAATCCAACTAAGACAGAGGTTCTGTGACTGGAGAGGGACCGGGATGCTGGGACCAGGGTACAAATTACCTGCCTTTGATGGAGCCCGACTAACACTGGCACAATCCACCAAGACCTTGGGAATGATCTTGATGCCTCCTTGAATATGAAAGCACAAGTCACACACATTGCCAAACTGGCATTCTTTCATCTGCGCCAGGCTCAGCAACTGGCCCCCTTCCTGTTGCACCCAGACCTAGCCATGGTAATCCATGCAACGGTCACCTCCAGGCTAGACTACTGTAACTTGCTTTACGCTGGCCTGCCCTTGAGGCTGACTCCAAAGCTCCAACTGATCCAGAATGCAGCGATGTGAGTTCTGACAGAAACATCATGGAAGGCACATATACATCCAGAGCTGTACCTGCTGCACTGGCTCACAGTGGAATACTGAGCCAAGTTCAAGGATTTGGTTTTGACCCATAAGGCCTTGAGTGGTCAGGGAACAGTATGTCTATGGGATCGTCTCCTCCGTTATGTCCCTGGAAGGGCACTGCGCTCTTTGGACAACAACACACTGGTGGTCCCCAGCCCTAAGGATATCCAGCTGCCCTCAACCAGGGCTTCTCAGTCCTGGCCCCAACCTGGTGGAACTCTCTGTCAAATACCACCAGGGCCCTGTGGGATCTTATGCCATTCCACAAGGCCGGCAAGGCAGACATGTTCCGCCAGGTCTTTGGTTGAGGACAGCAAAGGTTTCCATCTCAGCTGGCACCCACCTCTGCTTTCCATGCTTGTCTAGACCTCCCCCCCCCCCCACGAAGCAGCTGGCAATCTGTAATATGAGAACAATTAATATGTGCTAGTATTTGCCATCTGTCTTTTAAAATGTATTCTAAAATGATGTATTGTTTTTATCTGGCCAATGTTTTTAATGTTATTGTACATTGTGGTTATTGCAGTAGCAGGGATGGGGTGATTCATAAATTTAATACATAAAAATGAATAAATAATAATAAATAGGTGCTTACACGAAGGTTTGGTAACATGCACGTTTATTTAAGTTTAATTCTTAAATCCATGAATTAATCATATAAAAGCAGATGATTGATGTGGCCATAAACTGTTTTGTTTTTTCTTCAATGAACCCTTTTCAAACTAGACCAATATTTCAAAATCCGGCCCTCGGTTACTTTAAACAGGTCTCTCAAATACTACAAGTAACACAAATAATCTTTTCAAATTGATTTTAAAATGTTCAGTCATTAAATTAAAAGGGAGGAAAAGATACAAATAGCTTTAGAGGCAGATGCTGTCTGTGTGGTAAACTGAAAAATCCATCATGGGAAGATATAAACAGCTGTGATATGACTGGCATAAATTGAGTCAGAACTGGCTTGGAAAAAACATTTAACCCTTTCTTGCTTATTGTTCTAAAGCCACTGAGCTTAAGAGGGGGGCACAGTATAGGTGACATGGGATAAATTAAAAATCAATCAATAAAAAGACAAATCTAGGCATTTTACAGTATCCACTCTCTTGATTGATATAGAGTTCATGAAAGGTAGCATTAGGAGACGGCGTTTAGGAGACCAATATTAATTTGGTATTTGCCACCTGATTGGTTTGCTTGCTACAAAGGATACTCTAAAACAGGGGTGGGCAAATTGCGGCCCATGGGCCACATGCGGCCCGCCACAGAGTTTTTTGCGGCCCGCCAAGACATGAAGATTAACAAGAGTAAATATAGATGTTCTTTGACAGACATTTACTTGCAGGCTGTGATGAGAATCTCAACAAGCGATCTGATTTCAAAAAAAATGTAGAAAAGTGTGATAGGGTACATTTGTCTCATTAAACCGATTCCAAAATTAAATGTGCTTGCAGCTATAGACGATATGAAATTAGCACAATAAATAAATTGAATAAAACTACCACTATTTTATTTAATTTATATTTATGGATTTTGGTTATACAATTTATACCTTTTCTGAAACGCAGAGTTAACCAATGAATGCAGTCATTTTAAAAGGTGCGGCCCCTCCGCTAACCTCCGCTCCCACAAAGCGGCCCCCGAGCCAAAACAATTGCCCTCCCCTGCTCTAAAATATAGTTTCAGAATCAGGTGGGCAGCTGTGTTGGTCTGAAGCAGCAGAATGCAGTTTGAGTCCAGTGGCACCTTTATGACCAACAAAGTTTTATTCAAAGTATCAGCTTCCATGTGCATGCACATTTCTTCAGATACAATGAAATGGAAGTTACCAGTCCATACATATAGGTAGAGGGTGGGCAGAAAATTAGCATACAGCATAATGAAGATATTTAACAGCTGCAAGGACCAAACAGGAATAACAAGCTTAGGCTACCATTTGTTTGGGTTTACTTTGGGAGAAAACATAGTGAAGGAGATAAATATGTCAAAATTAGAGAGTGATGAGCAGATGTATCCTTAATTGTGGGATGCTGAGAGTAATTGACTGAGACTCTGCCATTACACTCCAATAAATTGTTTCAGTTATCCATAGATTTTTAAATTGTGTTGTACTCCTATTGTGGCTTAAAGTTTGATACAGTCCTTTTGCATGTAGGCTCTCCAAGTTAGTGTTCGGCAGACTCAAACTTGATTTTTAAAATGATTTTTACAGATTAGGACAACAACTGATTTAATTATTTATCCATATACAATGGAGGGTATAGTGGGTAACAGATCACAAAATCTTAAGTGTGCTGCACAATACAGTAACATGTTTCCTGTGTCACAGAGATTACTTTTCATTAATTTCTAAAAGAAAACCCAACCTTGTGAATACAAGGGTACTAGAGACTTCTGGTGTCTTTTTTGTAATACAATGCTTATTTTCTTCTATATAGATATGTACAGATGGAGCAGATGGGAAGTAAGTATTCATGAGCTACTCTATTCCCACCACAATATCCCAATAGCCTAGAAAGCTCAGTCAGAAACCTCTTTGAAGCTTTCTGGAAAAGGTTTCTAACCTGGGACCCTTTTTTCTCTTTTGGCTGTTTTCATATTACAGAATTCTAATCAGCTTTGGGAGAGTGGCTTGTCTTACTTTGCTAGTGATGAGGTCCCTTGAAGGGGGTAAAGTCTTATATCAAAGGAGAGCAGCTTCACTCGTTTGGTTAACTAAAACTCTTTGAACACGCACAAAAGCAAGATGGCTAGAGATAGTTGATACACTAGCGATTCTGTGCTTTTTCACTGAAACAACTCCCTGTCTGCTTTTCTCCTAAGTACAGCGGAACAAGCTTCCATACATGTTTTTTTTTTAATTGTAATAGGACCTACTGACTAAAAAGGATGTTCAGAAGTCTCATTAAGCCCCTTTTAGATAATAGGATGTCAGGGAACATTTGCATAATTAAAATATATCATTTTCCTTGGGTAATTGATGTTAATTATTCCTCTCCTTTTGGGAAAGCATAAAGGATTATTTTTTTCCACCGTATAATTTCTAGTCATACAAATAGATGATCTCATTCAGTGAAAACTACTTTTGAAAACCAGGGACAGCTTTCTGCAAATAAGGATGACCAACTGCAACTGAATAAGCACCATTCACATAAAGGACATTTGGACCATAATTCGCAGTGAGTTCTAAGAAGAATAAAGGCAAGTCCAGACAATTCTACCTCTTTCGTACCTCCTACTAAAAGCAAGCTAGTGTGTTGTTTAACAGAGGCCAGGACACCTGCTCAGCCTGCTGAAGACCCAAAAGTAGATCCTAGCACTTACTAACTGGTTTTGGGGGTGGGGGCTTCTAAACTATGAACGTGATACTCAATTATGCTTCTGTGTGCTCGTTCCAGTCTTCAAATACAACCATTTTACATGCAGTAATGTGATATTTAGAATTCGAGTACTGTTTTCAGATTCCTGAGTGCCTGTTTATGGTGTATGACTACTGTCTTAATGTCCACCATCCTTTTCAGAGAACAATGTGTCCCAAGCACTTCTTTTTGAGCCTTCTGACATGATGGTGTGAAGACACTGAAATATTATGACTGTTTTTATTCCTTGGCTACCATCTCCTTTTTATGGAGGCTTCTCATACAAGTTAGATTGTGTAATTTGTTGCATTAAATGCAACATAATATAACACTAATTAATTGTTCTCAGGATTCAGGAATGATGATTCAACAAAAATGCTTGTGTTGGTCCCAAAGCAAGGATAATTTCTCACAAAGCAGCGTTGGATGCAAGTTAGCATGGCATTCAGGGACACAGCAGTGACACAGCACGTATCAACATTCCTATCCAGTCTAGGAAACAGATGGAGGATGTGCATCCTCACCTGTACTGATTAGCATTGTGCCAAACATCAGAGCACAATGGTAAAGTTTGCACATGAATCTACCTGTAGCTCTGTGAAACCTGAACTTAGTGCCATCCAGTTTATTTGCCACAATAATTTTATTTCCTTTAAGCATGGTTAAAAGTTTGGCATCCGGAAAACTTCCCAGTCCTGCCTGCTTCTCCCTCCCCATGTCACAAGAAATTGATATTTATATTTTAGGTTATACTGCCACCTAAAGACTTGTTGACACATCCTTGATTATGAAGCCACAAACACAAGTAATGCAACAATAGAGCATGGAAAACAATGAAAAGTACATAAATTTGTGCACTAAAGGGTAACTATCACAAAGATAATGAAACTCAACATTAATGTACAGATGTGAACTCCAAAAGTCCCACTGAACAGTTAGTACAAAAGTTTCTGCGTGTGCAAATTCTCCTTGTACAATGCACTCTACTGTGGATCAAAGACCTGAGAGGGCTGCTTAAGAGGTGCCTTTGCTCACAAATACTACCATTACTCAGGTTTCACTGGAGTGTACTGGAGCACCAGTGTAGCATGTTTAAGAAGCATAATATTTGACTATGGAGTAGCATGTTGTAAGTAGCACACTGGTACTGAGAATTACACTTTTCAATAAAACTTCTGGATTTAATTTATTTGCTTTGTTATTTGATTTCATTATTATCTGTGTGATATTGTTTCTTAGGCATTTATTTTAGCAGCAGATTAAGACTCTCTTGCCCCATCTGTAAACAAACAGTAAAAGAGCATGACATGAATTACTCTGGAAGTCCTCAGGTCCCAATTGCTCAACCACCAGAGTACAAGGAGATACACAGTTATATATTCTTTCTTTCTTTCATAATCTTTCTTGGCCAACAGTTGTTGGTTTACCTGTTTGAAGCTTCTTTGCCATTTCATGGTATCCCTTTCCCATCCATTTCTGTAGACCACCTTGATCATATCATAAAAGAGTAGATGACTTCCGTTTTTCTTGCTTTAGTAATTCTTTACCAAATGAAACATGATAATCTACAGTTTCTAGGGAATAGTCTCATTATTAATGTTGCACCATCTTCCCACAGTTAGTGCATTCTTATGCATAGAATGGATAACAGCACTGCACTAGAGGATAGGTTGATAGTTGTCTACATCCTGTATGTTTGTAAACTACATAAGATAAAAAATAAGACCAAGGCCAATGGTGCAAAACCAGGTAAAATATATTTTATTACTCAGTTGAATTTCCAAAAATTCCCTACATGTTTCGTAAACAGGCTTCATCAGGGGAATCTGTTCATCTTGCAGTTGTTCTTCAAAAAGAGAACCTCCTAAGTCTATTGTTACAAAGTTGCCACAATATATCAATATTTTAGTGCCTTTTTAAAAAGGGGGGGGGGGTGCTGTGATGCCTCTGATGACGCCACAAATGATCACAGCAACCTCCCTTGCAAATCCTCATTACTGAAGGCACATATGGGAGACAATAACTTGACGCCACAACTGTAAAAATATTCAGGGAGGGTAGACGTGTGGAATGGCTCTGCCCATACTGATTCTAATGCTTGGAGACCAACTCCAAAGAAAATCAGGAGTAACTTGAGCGTGTGGAAAAGCCCCTTAGTTTCATTGATGAAATATCAACCACTAACCTGGGCTGTTGGACTAGTAAAGCAACAGTCTGCCCAACAAAGGGATGGTCAGCCAGCAGCCATAACATCGTGCTGTTCCTGGAGAAGGTTTCAGAGATAAAATTGTGCTGCTGCCCCACCACAATTCTCCATCTCTGCCATCAAGTTCATAGTCTGCTGGTTGCATTCAACTGATGAATACTGGAGCTAATTTGGAAACTGAGGGATGCTACCTCACTTTTAATCAAAACCTTCTATGCAAATTTGCAACAAAAAAAAAGAGAAAAAAAGGTTGTTTTCTCCAGGCCCATTTACTTGGTGATTTTTTTAAAGAACCAAATTTCCCACTATTGCTTGCTTCCTAATATAAGGTCTCAGCAGATAAGCAAAAATATCCATGAAATGTGATGACTCATTGAGTCAGTTCTGTTAGACATATGTATAATGGGGTGATTTTAATTCCTTGTGGACTGTCCAAAGCAAATATAGCAGGTGCAAGAAAAGAAATCCCTATAACACAGCTTCTAGCAATATGTGCACTTCAGCATGCACACAGATACCACATAAAGTTCTTATGAAGGACTGGGAGGTCCGTGTATGCTTCCTGTATTCCTATACTGAGCTCTTGTTTGCTGACAAATGGAGAGGGACAGGACATGAGAGACCTACCACTTTCCTTAATGGTTTGACATGTTGAGTGCCTGTGTATGTGCCAAGGGTCTACCAAGGAATACTTTTTCAGTAGTTTTCCAAGCTGGTATCAAGAGATTATGCGGGCATTTGTGGTGAACTGAACTGAGCCCTGCATGTTTAAAATTTGAGTGAACATTTCACCACCACATAGCTGCACTACATGCTGTGCTGGAGGATATAACAACCCTCAAGCACAAATTTGGGGGAATGCAAAGGGCTACAGAGGAAAGCGGGTGGAAAAGCCCTTATGGGAACACAAACTAACACAGTACTTTGGATCCAAGCATGTATATAAAGACCGAAATATATTTGAGATGCCTTGAAGTAGGTCTCCCTTTGGAATAACATCAGTTCACATAGATCTAGCTGACCCAGAAGGCTTTGTCCTGCTGTTCTTTATTCCAGGGCAGCCTGACTCTCCACATAAACAATTCACATGCTGCAGTGTTTCCAGTGTGGTTATTTCCCTAAACGGTAGTACTTTAATCTTCAGCAACTGTCAAGTTATCCTGTGATGATAAGTAGTTACACTATGATAAGTAAAGGCAATCTATTTCCCTTCAGCAGACTTTACTTTTTCATGTAGGGTAACATCACCACCTAATGAATTGGATCCCACCATCTTTTCTGCTGTCTCAAGAAGAAAGGGTGATCTTGCCTGGCTCCTCTCGTCTCCTCAGCCCCATCCCATATTTTTTTGCCTACGTGGGTCACATGGGACTCCCAGCATTGCCTTTATGAGGTCAGTGTGCGAGCAGAAAAGCTGGTAGGATCCAAAGAAACAGACAGACAAAAAAAATCAGTTAGATTCTTAACACTCATCTATTTATTTAGGAAATTTGTATGCCGCCTCTTTTGAACCTTCTTCAAAGCAGTTTTCAATTAAAATAATAAATTATCAATATAAAAATAACAAGCCATTAAAACAAGCTCAGGAACAGAAACAGCATAAAAATATCCATAAAACATTTCAGACCCAAAGGTTATATACAGATGCACCTTAAACAAGAGTCGTATCTTCTCCCTAAAGCTTCACTACGCAAAAGTGATATATATCATTGTGTTCATACTCCAGGTAGGCTGTCCACCTGAGGCACAAAGTATATTCTACCTTTCCAGTCACCATGAACAACTTCAAACATCAATCAATGCTTTGGGCTCTTTAGAGGCTGGTCATTACATGGATAAGGTAAGAGGCCCTGGAGAGGAACTGTACTCTATTTTCATCAGAGCTCTTCAAAAGAGACAGCAGTGTCTTGTCTGTCAGAGGCATTTTTTGAACAAACAGCATGTCTGACAATTTGTTTTAGTTTTCCAATTTGCCAAACAAGTACAAGTTTTACTTTCTCTGGTATGTTGTTAGGTCCACCCTTGGAAAAGAGATAACTTTGAATAGATCGACTGATGCCCAGAAAAGGCTCTGAATAAGTTAAGCTAATAGTTCACAGTTTTGATACGTATATTTCTATGGGAAATTTCTTCTAAGCTCAGAGAAGCACTCAACTGATAACCATCAGAAGGGATGAATTGGAAGGTTTTGGTATAGTCATGTGGGTTTCATGTACCTGGGCCTGAAGAAGATACTCAAAACACCCCTGAATCGCTCAGATGTGGGATTCATGAGACTATCTAATTTTTTTTAAAGTGCTTTGGTGAGAATCTCAGAAATGGTATTTTATCTTTTAATCATTAGAAAGAACAAGTGAGGGTCCTGTGGGACTCACGAGGGGGGGAACTCATCTCTTCCCCCCCCCCATCACTGAGCCTGGCACAGGTCCAGGCCTCCCCCTCCCCCTTTGAGCCTGGCTGGGGCAGTAGTTGTCAGACCCCGCTGCTTCTTGGTGTGGTTGCCATTGGGATGGAGTCAGTCTGGAATTTTAGCTGTCTATTTCTCAGTTCTTCTGTTACCTCCCCTGGCTGGCCAGAGTAACCTTGAGTGTGTCCTCTCCTTGGTGTCAGATTTCTCTTGGGAATCAGAGTCCATTATTCTGGCAAGCTATTACCTGTTGCTGATTGGCCTAGGGCCGGGGGGGGGGGGTGTTGTTGTATGCTTGGGGTATAATTGCTTGCTTCGTGCTTTTTTCAGTTAGTTCTAACAAAGTACATTAATCACCTGAAGTTCTTCAGTGTCTCAATAAACTGCATTCTTAGAAATGACTGGTGCTGGGAACTGATTGACTCAGGGGTCTGACAGTAGTGGTGCCCGGGAGCTGTTTCAGTCCAGGAAAGGCACCAGGCAGCTTCTGTGGCCAGGCCTGAAACCTCACCCAACATCCACCTCTACTGTGGCTGGGCGCAGAGCAGTTCCCTGAGGTCAACACAGCTCTACAGCGCTGTGCACATGCGCAGACAACACTGTTTTATTTAAAACCCCCCCCCTATGTATTTTTTGTGATTTCAGATTTTTTTGCAAACCTGGGGTGTCCCCCAAGTTTGGAGGAAAATCTGTTTGATGTCGTTGTCACCCCACTCTGCGGATTAGGTACCTGCAGATGGGGGCCACACATCACTATTAGATATATAGCTAAGGAATGATGTGGATGTATTTCTGTTTCTGATTTAATTTATGTATGTATTTTTTGTATCATAATGATTTTATTTCATATTTACTCATTTGAAGAATAAGGTTGATTTTACATAAAAATCTTAAAAGATAAATATAAATAATCTTTGGCTGGGACTCAGGGTTTCTATTTGATACTTGGACCTCTCTTCAGTCAGGGCTGTAACCTATAGGGACTGGGTATTGAAGAGAGTAGCCACCTTAATGTAGCCCTGTGATTTAGTGGTTAATGTGTTGCTCTGGAACAGGCAAAGAAACCCTTTGTTTCTGTCTGGTTTAAAAGGTACGCTTTCCTTACAAGTTGATAGTTCACCTGTTACATCAGTATTAGGTTTCATACTCCATACCATTCATTTGTATTCTATCATTCAATTCGGATGCCTTGATCATCATCATAGTGGCCATAGAAAGGGTGAAATTCAAGAAATCTCGATATAAGCAGAGCCATGATTATCCTTGTGGAGGTCACAAACTGCATCATGGGTAGAAGATTTGCATTGGTAGGATGCAACATTGCTGGATCTCTTTTGTAGCTTAATGCAGACAACAAAAGGCAGGATTCTCAACATCAGGTTTTATTCTTCTGTCCCTCTTAAAGCCCCTGCTCTATTTTCTTCTCCATCTTTCTTCCTTTTTGCCACTCTCATCTCTCTTTCAGTATAGGGGGCCTAGTCTGCCCACCATCCTAGTATGGCCACCCTCAGGGGTCATTTCGTAGAAAAAGAGGTGCAGAAGATCATTAGCATAACTTATTTGCATATGCTACACCACCTGATGTCACTGGAAGTATGTCAGAAGGCAAGAAAGAAAGGAGAGAGAGAGAGAGAGCTGGCAGAGAGGGGACCGCTACTAATCCAAGCCTCAAAAATACCACTATTCTGGGAGGATAGCTTCAGTGGTGGCTGAAGCCTTCAGCAGGCTGGTCGGAGGAACAAGGACCTTTCCAGGGGATGGGGTTATTTTGCTGCAGCCATGACACAAGCAGGCATTCCCCCACGGGGTGGGGGGCTGGCACCAACTCCTGGAGCTGAGCTCCCCCGAGCTCCTGCTCGAAATGACCCCTGGTCACCCTAATGGGACACACTTCTAAACATCAACAATGAAATCATTTGCAAAACAGCTATTAAACACAACGATCCATTCTGCCTCTTATTATCTGAGAACACAGAATTTTCCATTCTCAGAGAGATTCAAGAGGAAAGGGCCCAGTACTGCAGTCTCTCGCCTCCCCATACTCCATGAAGAAGAATGGTTTTCCTACAAATCTGAACATATTCACTTTTGTTTCTACTCATATATCCAGAATTCTAAAAATCCAGTGGACAGGCTGAGGCAGTGCCAGGAGAACACACAGTGGCACTATGCCAATTTGTAAAACCTACAGGCACGCTTCCAACAAACCCATATTGAATCTTGTTGTTTGCCATTCAGTTTTCTGAAACACCAGAGCATTGTGGGGACTGATTACAATGTAGCAAAATAGCATTTTCTTCCATTTTTATTGAATCCCATTTCGTTTTGCTCTTTCATTATGAAATGGGATACCGAAGAATTACTCACCCTGTCAATATACGCTGTAATTTCTTCTATATACATTAATCAAAGCTTCTCGTATCTTGTAATGCCTGTTCTGATGTGGTCCTGAGTACATTTGCACTGAAGTGCTTTGTTGTAGAACTGCACTGTCCAAACCTTGTGAAATGAGGCTAGTTTCTCTTGTTCTATTAGGCCATTAAAATGATAATTGAATTACATATACGACAACTTATTACTGGCTTTTAAAAAAACTAAGAGTCAAGCCTCCAGATGCGCCAAATCCCTATCCAGTATTCTGTTGCTGACAGTTGCTTTATGACCTTTTGTTAAAGAGGCATATGGGACAAAACACCAGTCATCTAGTTAATGAGTCTGTCCCCATTGAAGATGGATGTTTTATCCAGTCTCTCCCCCTCCCCCTCTTCCCCCTTCCCCAGAGAGAGAGAGAGACTTTTCCAAAACTTTTCCAGCCTGGCATCAGAATGCATTTTGTTACAAACAGCCGAGTATGATCTTATAAATTTACATTACTCAAGGTTTGTTACTCTTATCATGAAAAGTAAATGTGGACATGTTGGATGAATGGTAAATAATAAAGTAATAAAGAACATTCAAAGTCCTAAAGCAATCAGTGTATTAATGCACAGTTCAGATTGTCAGAAGGCCTTTCTTCAGGGAAACTAGAAAGCAAGTATATAATCTACTTAGTATTTCTTTAAAAACCAATTATAGATGCTCTCATGTCTTATTAAAAACACTAACATGTCTGTTAAAAGTCAATATATTGTACATAACTCATTCAAAAGCCTATAAAATGAGGAAACCTAAAGAGCATATAAACTGTTTCAGTAGAAAATAGAGATTTATATAGATTTTCTATATATATTTTCTACTCAGGAAAATCTGCTGTCTGTTCTAGCATCACTCATACACATATCATATGTAAAATAAAAATATATAACTTCTGGACAACTACAGTTTCCTCCTTGTAATCAAAGGGAGAATACTCCAGCGTAGTGAAAGTTGCTTGAACTTTTCATGCATTCTGAGGCATTAATTTTTAGGCCAGATTATGTGTTGAAAAGGTCTTCACCAGATTTAGAATGAGACAGGCCAGCAAAATTTGGAATTGGAGTGAAGTGTTGTGGTAAGATCTCCCTAGTTCAGAAAAAAAAATCCCTATTATAAGTCAAGCCCAAACCACTCTGAATTTCAGTGCAACTCATAATGGACTCAGCACCTCAGCAGCCAGTCCCCACCTTCCTATGCAACCTTACCTTTGTGAGGACAGCTGGTAAGGTCTAGTAGGCATAGGAACTATCCCTCCCAACATTCATCAAATATTAAGAGAGAGGCCTGTATGTAGGGCGCCAACCTCCAGATGGAGTCCAGATATCTCCCAGAATTACTATTGATATCCAGAATAGAGATCAGTTCCCATGCCGAAAATCGCTGTTTTGGAAGTTGAACTCTATGACATTGTACTGTACTGAGGTCCCTCCGCTCTTGAAACCCTGCCCTCCCCAGGCGTATGGCCATCCCTTTCCCTTTCAGAAGGTGAGGAAGAGGGGTGGCTGTTGGCTGCACGCCTTCTCAGAACTTCAGGGAAGGTGTGCATCCAGCAGTTGCCCCTCTCCCCCTGCAAGATTTAAAGGGCCTGCTGATCAGCTGTAGGGCCCTTTAAATCTTGGAGGAGAGGAGGGAGAGGGGTGGCTGCAAGATTTAAAGTTCCCTCCAGCTGATTGGTGGGACACATACACCCATTGATCTGCTAGAGGGCCCTTTTAATGTCACAGGAGGGGAGGGAGGGGAGAGGGGCAGCAGCTGTTGTGGGGCATGCCTCATGTTTGAGGGGGCGGAGCCCTGAAATGCCCCACTGTAGCTACGGGTCAGCACTAGAGGGAGCAAAACACATAGGGAACAGAATCTTCCCCCCAAGAAACAGGAATTTACCAGCAGGTAAAATGAGAATGTGGAAGAACCAAGAGTAAATTCTTTCTTCCTCAGGGAGCCTTGACTCTCGAAAGTTTACACCCTGAAAATTTCCTTTGCCTCTAAGGTGCTTCTGGACTTGAATTTAGCTTTTCTACTGCAGAACAACAAGGCTACCTTCTGAAAATAGGAAGAATAGCATCCCTCCTCTTAGCCTCTTGATGCAAGTATAATGTGTTTCTTCTTGTCTCCTATCTTACAGGGCTGAAAAAGATACACAAGTTGACAGAAAACGCCTGATTCTATAATGTTTAATGAGGACTTTATTGGAGGTTTGCTTCTCCTTCATTTTGTTTTGATTTCTTATAAAATGTAATGAAATATTGTTATTTTATTTTATTGTTATTTATGCATTAATCACTGTGAGCCACCCTGAGCCTGTTTTGCGGGGAGGGTGGGATACAAATCCAATAAATAAATAAACACACACACACATACACACATGTATGTTAATTTTACCTAAACTTTACATAAACAATTCCCATCGCTCAGTGTAGCTTGGGCTTCTGCCTTCCCTCCTACACAGTTTTTCAAAGCAGAAATGGCCACAGTGAAACCTTGTTTCCCCCATCTCAGGCCCCATGTGTCTTCAATCACACGACCCCAGGACATATGAAGCCCAAGATGCGGCAATCCACTCCCTCTGTTCTGCTCTGGAAAATGGTGTGGGAGGGAAGGAAGAAACCCCTCCTCCTCTTGTGCAGTGCTTCTGACCTGCATCAAGTTACAGTGCTTTCTAAGGTGAATCCTACAATGGTATGTGTGACTATGAGACTGGTCCAGGGATCCCCAGCTTGCCCCGCATCATATGTCTCTTGTAGATGATCCCTAAGCCACATTGTTTACAATGTTACAGCCAGGGGTCATTTCATAGAAAAAGAGGTGCAGGAGCTCATTAGCATAACTCATTAGCATAACTTATTTGCATATGCTACACTACCTGACATCACCAGAAGTATGTCAGAAGGCAAGAAAGAAAGAGGAGAGAGAGGGAGAGCGCTGGCAGAGAGGGGACAGCTGCTAATCCAAGCCTCAGAAATACCACTATTCTGGGAAGATAGCTTCAGTGGTGGCTGAAGCCTTCAGAAGGCTGGTCAGAGGAACAAGGACCTTTCCAGGGGACATGTTCATTTTGCTGCAGCCATGACAGAAGCAGGCATTCCCCCGTGGGGGGGGGGGGCTGGCACCAACTCCTGGAGCTGAGCTCCCCCCAGCTCCTCCTCCAAATGACTCCTGGTTACAGCTGATAAAGTGGGCTTTAGTCCACAAAATTTTATGCTGCAATACATCAGTCAGTTTTATGGTTACACAAGACTGGTTTGTTTTTGTTTTTTTTACTATACCAGCCTAATAGTTACACAGGGGGGGGGGGGAGGTTGTAAACTTGTAAGCCTCATTGAACATTTGAGGAGGAAGAATAGGCAAATGGATAATTTGGTTTTGGATCAAGCTTTTGCTCTGTTTATTTAGGGCCAAGTGCAACACTTACACTTCTGGGTCTCTCTTTTCCAGTTAAGCAGAAGTGGCAGCAGTTGCAAGAAGCTCCTGTTTCTCATTCTTTCTTATCTCTTCAACTTAACTTGATTGTGTCCCTTGAATGTCCCAGAAATATAAAGTAATTAAAGAAGAAAATGAGATTTAGCTGTACCACAATAAGATCAGTCTGTTAAGAAAGACTCAGACATTACAGGCTGGATAGAAAGAAGGTGCCCTTGCACAAGTACTTGCACGGGCGAGGGGGTGTTGCCCCACTTGAGCTGCATCCCCCCATGCTGTGTCCCATGCTGTTCCTGAGCACCTCCCCACCCTGGCTCAGGAGCAGCTCTTAGGAGCAGGGTGGTAAAGGGTGCTACAGTGGTGTGTCGTTTTATTAGTGCTTGAGATTAATTTCTTAAGAAAATAATATAATAATCAGGAGTCTATTTTTGCATCAAATTCACTGTTATATTTAAATAGGTAGCTGTGGTAGTCTGTAGCAGCAAAATAAAACACCAAGTCCAGTGGCATGAGATTTATTTATATTTAATTCATACATCTGATGGAGTGAGCTTTTAAGGTGCCAATGAACTTATGTATTATTTTACAGTCTATTTGTTTCAAAAGTGGGTTTCCTGAATGGAAATACCTTTCTAAAGTCCTTAACATATTTGCAAACTACTATTAAATCACACACCAAAGTGGAAAATATGTAGATAACAAGAGGCGGGACCCACGATTCTCATGGAGGGGGGGAAAGAAGGAGCTCCACGTGGAGGAGGAGGAATCAGCCACAGATGAGCCTTCTCCCCCTCCCCCCCCCCCCCGGCAACAATAGCAAGGCCTGGGCCCGCCAATCCTTTCCCTCCACACCTATGGCAAGGCCTGCATGGCTCTGAGCCACTGGGCCCACCAATCTTCCTTCCCCCAGTACCGACGGCGAGGCCTGGGCCTGCCAATCTCTCCCCCCCCCCCCCCCGATGGGCATCAACAGTGAGGCCTGAATGGCTCTCAGCCACCGGGCCCGCCGTTCCCCCCCCCCCCCCCCCGGACACCAGCGATGAGGCCTGAGCGGTTTTCAGCCGCTGGGCTCATTGATTTCTCCCCTTCACAGGCACCAGCGGTAAGGCCTGAGCGGCTCTCAGTCACCAGGCCCACCAATCTCCCCACCAGCACTGGCGGCAAGGCCTCAGCAGCTCCCATCCACCGGCCTGCTGCAGTTCCCATTAGCAATAGTGAAGACTGAAAATGAGAACCGAAGGGGGAAAGACAAATAATAATATTGGAAGATGGTAAGTCATCAGAAAGATGTGTTGGGGGAAGGAATTTGAAGGAAGGGTCTGTGAAGTTGTTTTGGGCTGGAGTTCCAGACATAGGAGCTTGCAATGGAGAATGGAAAAAGTCATGAACCAGGAATAAATTACCACAAGGATACCACTCCACAGCCTAAGGAGAGGAGAGGAGGAGATTGGATTTATACCCCGCCCTTCACTACCCGAAGGAGTCTCAGAGCGGCTTACAAATTCCTTCCCCGCCCCACAACAGACACCCTGTGAGGTAGGTGGGGCTAAGAGAGCTCTGACAGAGACTGCTCTTTTTCAAGAACAGCTGTACCAGAACTATGGCTTGCCCAAGGTCATCCAGCAGATGCAAGTGGAGGAGTGGGGAATCAAAGCTTTGAGTCATTCAATGTATTGAGTCTCCCAATGATAATATAGATTTATTAAGGTAAAGGTTTCCCTTGCTTGAAAGCCAGTAGAATATGACTCTATGGATGCGGTACTCATCTCCATTTCCAAGCTGAGGAGCCAGCACTGTCCAAAGACTTTTCCGTGATCATGTGGCCGGCGTGACTAAACACCGAGGCACATGGAATGCTGTTACCTTCCCACCGAAGCGGTACCTATTTATCTACTTGCAATTTCTTGCTTTTGAGCTGCTAGGCTGGCAGGAGCTGGGGCCAGGGAGCTCACTCCGTCATGTGGCACTCAGGTCTCGAACTACTGAGCTACCAACCTTCCGGTCTGCAACTCAGCGTCTTAATCTCTGAGCCACTGCAGCCCCTCTCATAGTAATTAAGAAACATAAAATAAAAAGTGGCACATGATATACATTAAAACAATCTGTAAAATTTAACAAATGCCAGAAAATTAAGAAGTGTCTAAATCTGAGGCTCCTCTGAGCATGAGGCCCAGGGCAACTGGACCGCTTCCTCCCCTCCACTGGCCCTGCAACTACCTGTTGGAAGGGGAAACACTTACTTTCAGTTGAGGTGACTGGTTGAACTAGATGGACTTGGCCTCTTGTGTCCCCGGATATAAAGGATGTACAGGAGGAGAGACTGAACTGCCCATAAGCCACAAAGGACCCCTTTATAACTATAAATGATTGCCACAGTTTGGAGGTTTTTGTGAAGCAATCCAAAATGTGAATAATTATTTTTTGCCACTGTTATTCATATTGTACTTGTTGCAGAGTCAAAAGTCAGTCAGTCAATCTTTATTACGGCCCACAAGCCATACCGAAGCAGACTGAACAACCTCAATTAATTACCTAAAATATATATCTACATATATCATTCAACCTAGTACATTAAAAAATGAAAAGGGATAGAGATTATCAGGGAAAATTAAACACAAGACAAAGGAGTCACAAGAGTTTCTTTTTGGGCCATGATAGTTTTGACTGAGTTTCCCAGGCATCAGCGCTAACCCTTGAAAAGGAAGTGATCTCTAAGAGAGGTAGAAACTCCTTGTCTACACAACCTTTGCAGAAGCTCCAAAGTATTATAGGAAAAATGAAACGAGATGCAGCTGCTAATTGTTTTTTATTTTGTCATTTATCCAAAGTCAAATATTTCTCAAGGAAAAGCTTTACACTATGACATCACAGGAGAAAGAAAAGACAAAAAGAGATTTATCATAGGTAACCGTGTAGAAGGTCAATGTAAACAATAGATAACATTTTATTTTGTTCAAAATTCCAGTTAGATATCTTAATGTATAACTGCATATAAATTCTCTTTCAAGACTGATTTGTTTCTTCTGAAGATACTGTTGTAGATATATTGTCAAGAGCACCAGTTTCTGCAAAGTAAATAAAAATATATTAAAATATGTGTGATACATCAGAGAAAGAAGGGGGGGGGGGGGAAGAGTGCTTAGCCTTAAATGTGGACATAGCATTCATTTCTTAAGTGACGGAAGGCAACAAGGTCTTGCATATTTCCCCTCAGAAAATCAAGCAAAGCTACACAGACACACACACAAACGTTTTGCAACTTGATTTCTTGGTTCAGTCTATATACTAAACAGTGACGTTGCAGCTGTGTAGATGCAATGCTAAGACCTTTACTGGGTGGCAAAGACCTGGTTCGGGGCTAAAATTAAATGGTAAACTCAGCATATATACAAGAAACTCAAGCATATATACAAGAAACTCGAGTGAGGGCAAAAATTCTGAGCATTCCCACTCAAACCAAAGAAGATTGCCAAGTAACTGAGAGGTGAGTGACTCTTGGAATTTAAGGATCCACTTCTACAGTGTAGTTACTGCATTGTCATTAGTGCAGTGTTTCTTGTGGGACCAGCCCCTGCTTTTTTTTTTACCCCTGTCCAGTGGTTCCTAGAGAGGTATGATGTACCTTCTGGGTTTTCCCCAGAAGTGATGCCATGCCATCACTGATTGCCCCCATGTCTCTGCCCCCCAGTCTCTTGCAGGTTGCCATGCCATGCCTGGCTACCCTATTACGGTGGGAAGCAGGATTCTGGACTAGGTGGACCACATAAGGTTTTTACAGATTATAGATTTCTTATCATAGCTTCAGTCTTTTGAATAATTGTTGTTAAGACACTGAACTGCAGACTGGAAGGTCAGTAGTTCAGCAGTTCGAGACCCGAGTGCTGCATGACGGAGTGAGCTCCTCTCTCTGGTCCCAGCTCCTGCCAACCTAGCAGTTTGAAAGCAAGAAATTGCAAGCAGATAAATAGGTACCGCTTCGGTGGGAAGGTAACTGTTCCATGCGCCTCAGCGTCTAGTCATGCCAGCCACATGACCACAGAAACGTCTTTGGACAGCGCTAGCTCTTCGGCTTGGAAACGGAGATGAGCACTGCATGCACAGAGTTGTATTTGGCTGGCATTCGAGCAAGGGAAACCTTTACCTTAATAAATCTATATTATCATTGGGAGACTCAATACATTGAAAGACGCAAAGCTTGGTGCTCCTCAAAAGTAAATATCTAGTCTTTCTCATGATTTTATGTGGAGCTGACTTCTGTGTCTGTATGTCTCTAATTCCACAGTGAGAAAACATATGCTGCAGAACTGGCTGGCTTTGAATCAAAGGCTGTCTCATTTCCAACAGTACTATCATAATGCTTGCAATTACAGAGCTTGCCTTTCATCTCAACATCATTATTCCCTCCTAGCACAAACAATTTCTATATAGCACACTTTTCAGGAGACAATTTCACATAGCCTAAAGAACCTGATAAAATTTTGGAATGACACAAGAAACAATTTACTTCATCAGTAATTTTCTGAAATAATTAGAAAGCCATTTAGAACTGGGAAATTTCCTCCTTTGATTCTTCATAGTAAACTATCAAGCACAGTGTTGAGACCATGCTAAGTGTGATAGGAAGTTTAGCATTATCAGAGATGGTAATTAAACAACATGTTGCTTTTCAGCTTAAATAGAACAGTTATGGATTCAGTCAAACTTTGCCACTAGGATGGAACTACTCCAGAAATAAACAATGTGACAATTTAAGAATTGCATGACGAAAGACAGGAGGGCTTGGTGTGATGTGGTCCACGGAGTCATGAAGAGTCGGACTCAACTGTGTGACTGAACAACAACAAAGCTTAAAATTAAAATTATTTTTTTCTTATTCTTGCCTCAGCCCATCCCCCACAGGTGCTCCTGTCCAAATGTGTGGGGAATGGCATAAGGTTTTCTGTCCCCAGCTTGCCTCCAGCCAGGCCTGACTTATCCATTAGGCACAGTAGACAGAATGCTAGGACCACAATACTTTTAGGGGCCCTCAAAAATGTTTTAATTTCTTTTAAAATCAGAAGGGAAAAAACGAACTTTTAGGGTCAAAGAAAATGTTTGTTTTTCTCACATCAGAAAAAAATGAAATGTTTAGGGCCCATGAAAATCTATTAAATTTTGCCCCAAACAGAAAATGATCAATGTATTTAAAGTTGTTCCAAAAATAATTTTTAATATTTATATTATTACAGTGGGAGGGGCCCACAAAGGCAGTGGTGCCTAGGGCCCACAAAAGTCATAATTCAGCCCTGCCTTCAGCTACAAGCAAGTGGATTGAGCATACCACGTATTTACTGATATAAAATATTTAATTCCTGTCTCTTAACTGTAAGAAGTAGCCTCAAAGCAGATATTACTCCCTGGGAAGGACATTCCGTAGATGGAGACACCACTACAAAGACGTCCAAGTCACCATATGCTTACCTGTTGCATTTTTACCCAGGCCTTCCTACAAGGAGCTCAGAGCAGTGTATATGTTTTTTCTCTCCTCCAGGGCTCATTTCATAGCAGGAGCTCCTCTGCATATTAGGCCACCCCCCCCAATGTAGCCAATCTTCCAAGAGCTTACAGTAGCCCCTGTAAGAAGAGCTCTGTAAGCTCTTGGAGGATTGGCTACATTAGGGGTGTGTGGCCTAATATGCAAAGGAGCTCCTGCTACGAAATGAGCCCTGCGTCTCCTCCATTTTATCCTTGCTTTGTGAGGCAGGTTAAGCAAAGACAGAATTTGTGTGGTGGTAGGCTTTATTACATAGTGGGGCTATGAACCCAGGTTTCTCAGTTATAGTCAGGGGTCCGTTGGGGCTGGAGCGAGGCAGAGCAAAGCTCTGCCAGCTCAGGACTGGCCAGTAGGGCAGCCATGGGCTGAATCAGATTCTCAAATCTGATTCAGCTCGCCGCTGAATTGCTGCCGAAATTCGGTGGCAACTTTAAAAGCCACTGGAGGGGAGGGGGTTTGAGGGAGAGGCTCCAAACTTGCAGGGTAGCTGCTGGGACCTCTCCTCGAAATGCCCACCAAGTTTCAAGAAGATTGGACCAGGGGGTCCAATTCTACAGGCCCCCAAACAGGTTGCCCCCATTCCCTCCATTGTTCTCTATGGTAGGAAAAAAGTGTTTGAGTAAGGGTACTTTTACCTTTTCCAAGACCCATCTGTCAGACTCCTAGATCTGACATCTATAGTACTTATTCTCTCAGGCCACACATTATCACCAGCGCTTATAGTTGGTAGCTAGATGACGAAGGTATAAGGCTTCCACAAGAGGAACATGAAGCAAAGTTTTATTGTATCAATTCTGGCCAGACCTGAACCCATGCTCTTAACATCACAGCCAGGGTCTCTTTTCTGACACAGAGGTATAGCTTTCAGGAGACAATTGTTTCTCAGCTACCCACCTCTTTTGAGTACTATGATTACATCCAGCTAACTCGAGAGGCCTATATATGTTTCCAGATCACCCCAGTTTCTCTATTACCTACTCCTGTTTTCCATTGCATGGCTCCTCAGTCATGCTTTCCACCCTCCAGATGTTAATCTGCTTGGAAGGATATCCTAAACATTAGTCCTAGCTTCATCTCTGATTATGCCTGGTCTGACTTCAACAACTGGATCACTATAAAGTTTGCCTGTGACGAATCCCTATTAGTGACTGTTGATGGCATTGCCCATGACTTAATATTGCCATTATGAAACTTCTGAAAATTAAGTCCATAGTTATGTTAGCAACACTGAAATTTAAGTGCTGAATTTTAAAATATCCCTGAAACTTTAATAGGCCCAGTTAAGAGTTTGATTTAAGTAACATTACTAATAAAGCTATACTACTAACCTTTAAGACGTAAGTAGGTCAAAAATTCAATTACTGTACGCACAACATCGTCATCCATCTGTGGTCTTCCAAAAGTACCTGGGAAATATTAATCAGGAATTACTGCATCTGCTTTTTACGAAATGGAATTCAGGTTGGAAGGGCAGGACCAACCATAACAACAGTACATCTTAAGATGTAAGGGTTTTTAAAGGAAACAGTACAATCATAAATTTATACTGTTCTAAGCCTACTGACTCTAATGGAGTTAAAATGGTGTAACTCTGTTTATAGATCAGATAATGCACAGTTAAGGGTCTAGTTGTGATCGGTCGCCATTACCAACACAATAAGGGTGACCATTTTGATATATTTCTGCAGCAGTGAAGCCTCTTTTCAAAACCAGGTCAGTTGCCTTTGAAAACACACACACAACCTTTAAGATGGTCTAGTGCAGTCGAAATATGCTTACTGACATTCAGGAACCACAAAATGCTGAGGACAGTCGATCATTAGTTTTCTTTTCTTAAAAGCAGGAGCCTATGTGCTGGGTGTTAACCTTCCTTGCTGAGACTCAAGGTAGATTATAAAATATTTATTCTATGATGGAAGCTCCACTAGCATGAAAATTAAGCCATCTGTAGGTTCACCATGTAGGCTGAGGGTACTGTTACCACGTTCCTCTTGTCTCTTTGCATTGGTAGACAGCTGTAGCATCCTTGGAATTAGACTAGACAAGAAGCAGGGCCCACGATACTCACGCGGGGGCGGGAGTATCTCTAAAGGCTGCAGCTCCAGAAGGAAGCAGCTGCAGGAAAGTCTTCTTCCCTCCCCCCCCCCCCGGCACCAGCAGTGAGGCCTCAGCGACTCTCAACCACCAGGCCTGCCGATCCCCCCCCTCCCCCCCGGGCACCAGCAGCAAGGCCTGAGCGGCTCCCAGCTGCCGGGTTCACCGATTACGCCCCCCCAGGCACTGGCAGCAAAACCTCAGCAGCCCTCAACCGCCAGGCCTGCCAATCCCCCCCCCCCAGCACTGGTGGCGAGGCCCATGCTCAGGGAACACTCTTTTACTTTGGGGGGGATTTAAATATCCTCCATATAGTTTTTTTTAAGTTTTAGGATTTTTCTGCACACCTGGGGAGTCCCCCAAATGTGCAGGAAAATCTCTTTGCCCCCTAGGTGCCCCAATGTGCAGATTTAGATATCTGCACGCAGGCGGTGCCTTGGCTATTAGATATATAGATAATACAGATGACCAGCCTTCTATTTAAAGCCACTTCATGTGAAGCTATTAAAACCTTTGTTATGTTGAACATTTCTGTTAAATCTACTCTGGCATAAATTTCCCCACAAAAAATAAACTTGAGAGGTACATCATAGCATCCACCACTTCATTTGATCTAAATGTAAGCTGCAGGTCAGAATTAAGGGACTGATCCAGAGTTCTAAAACCCGAGCTAAACTCCAATTCTACAGCTGTTCACTGTACAGCTTCATGATAACAGAACTGGATATTGTGTACAAAGATCTACATCCTGAGAATCTCAACTTTTGTTAGATCAGCTTTCAAGTCAAAAGAAGGATGAGTGTGCTCAGTTAGTTTGTGTAAAATGTTAATATATATTTTTAACACATATATAAACCAGATTTCAAGGGCCACTCATATCTCAAGTGTTCCAAAGAGAAAGGTCAATGGACAGTAGTTTAATTGTAGGCCAAGGCTGTGTGGACACTTTAAAACCCCCCACAAAACTCTTCAGCAACAAGCCCAGTATCATCACCAACCTGCATTCTGCCACCGAGATAACTTATGCAAAATGAGACAACTTTGCATAAAATGAACTGTTGTATGGACTTTATTCTGCTTCTGCTAACTGGGAGAGGGGATTATGACGCCCAAGAAGTATGACTTCTGAAAACATTTTTCACACCCGTCAACAGTTTCTGGTATTCCACCAGGAACAGATTCTCCATTCAACCATTCTAATATGACGGGAGATAACAGGAGATTGAAAGTACGAGAAAGATTAGAAAACTACATCAGTGGCTGAATATATTTTGACAGGTTTGGTTTCTTGTTTGGCTTAAAGGTTTTTGCAAAGACAAATCTGAGTCAGCAAGTTCCACCCACTTTCAAAAGTGAAACAAGATCTTTATATGAAGAATTGTAATATTTTATAACAAGGCACAGTATTAATCTACCAAAGACATAGAGACTGTGTGCACACTGCATTTGTTCCACATGTAAAATCGGAGACTTTGGAGGACCGCTGCCAGTCAGAGTAGCCCTTAATAGACCAGTAGACTGACACAGTATAGAATAAAGGCAGCTTTGTGCGGATCATTTAATGAAATATTATATCCTTCCTTTTCTCATGGCTCGAGACAGCTTACAAATCACAATACAGAACAGAGATAAAATAAAACCACAAATAAGCTCTGGCAAATAAAATAGCTCACAGCACCTCCTAATTTTTTTTTTTTTTTTACAGATGGTGCCCCATTCACCTCAGGAAGTCTGTTCCACAGAGTTGAAGCTATAACAGAAAAGGTATGGACTCTTGTTCATGTCGGGCAGACTACTTTAAGAGGGGGAACAGCCAGGAGGTAGCAGCCTGAAGATTATTGTTAAGATCCAAGGACATATGGGAAGAGACGATCTTTTTGATACGTAAGTCATGTATTAACTGTCAGGGTTTCATACAAATGATTTTTTAAAATGTCCATTGAGAGAGACAGGATTGCCGCTATCAAGAAGGGTTTGAGGAAGGTCCCTGAAAGGGAGAGAAACCACTGAAGTAAATATCAGGAGGTAAAGCAAGCTATACAATCCACTATCAGAGGCCCATACTTGCTGCCAGGTGATCAGAAACTCACCAAAGCTGTCCATTTAGTTATATCAGAAGGAGCCTCACTTTAGAAAGGTGCCAGACATCATCTGCTGGGCTGTTGTTCAGCTAGCTATTCTTGAAACACACACAAAGGAAGAAAGCAATTCCATTACCTGCTTTTATTTTTTCTTCAGGCTGTATGTCACGTTTACCAGCTAGACCGTGCTTGTCATTAAAAATTCTGTCTATTGCATCTGTTGAAAAGATGAGATACAAGAAAGGTCTTATTGCTTTATAATAGCGCAGTGTGTTAGGAGATTCATAAATACCACCGTACTTGGTAAACACCTTTTTTATTTTTGAACACAAATGTAACAGACATCTTGTAATGGAAGGATGCAAGATTAATCAATGGAAAGATGAACTTCACATCAACCGTCAGACAGCAACACTGGCACACAATTAGCGGCACCAGCGCAACGTTACACGTTGCAGTGGTGCAGCTGTTTGGTAATGATGTTCCAGCTACCTATGGGATGGCTCAGCCAATTGTGAAACTGAACCGCCGCTGATGAATTTTAGAAAGCACCTCCTTTAGAATAGAGCCCTTCTTTGTTCATTCCTCCAAAGCTTTGTCTAAAAGAGGTAAGCATAGTAGGGTGCACAAAGTACGCAGCCCGTTGGTGCCGAGTTTAGAAAATGTGGTTTCACTGTCCTTCTCCTGGGTTTTAAGGATAGACTGTCAGTTGCTTTGACAGTAAGCTGCGGTTAGTTTACATGAATAACCTCCAAAAGCCATCTTACATTGCCCAGGTAGCGCTTCTCTCCCCCTTGCACTGGGCATATCCTTGAGCAGCTGTTCAATACGACCTGAAACAGATGAGGGCTATTACCCAACCTTAGAGAAAATGGAATTTGGTAAGTAGATCTCCTCTGTACAGCACGGGGAATTGTCTGCCCACAGTCTATTTTCTCACTGTTCATTTAAAGCCAACAAATAGAACAAAACACATGTATCTGGCATTGTATCCCTTCAGGGGTACTTTTTCTAAGTACTTTAAAGACCCACGCATCATTATGGCCTTTACTTTCCACCCCTTGCATAGCAAACTCAAATAATTGTAACCAAACTGCTGAGCAGTTGTGCATATGTGCAGGAAAGGGAGTGAGACTTATATGCTGACAAGTTTTGGGGGCTTGTTCTGTTTTCGTTAAATGCAGCTTAGATGAAATTGAAGCACAGTGAAGCATGTGTGAAACATGATGGTTTACGGAACTTTAACTTGATGATTGATGTTGAAATGTGTAGCTATTACATTGTAATAGAAAGGAAAATATCAACAATCAGGTTAAAGTTAAGTAAACCATCATGTTTCACATACACTTCACTGCGCGCCTTTTGTTTCCCAGAAGCCGCCTCTGTATTCTGTATTATCGTTAGAGAGCAGTTCCCACCCTACCTCCATCCCCATGATTAGTGCCAAAAAAGAAAAGTAGTTACTTTGCGACTATTTCTTATGATTACTTTTTTTATAGTGGCTCATAAGCAATACTAAGGAATAGTCTTACAACACACTTTTCTTTCTTTCCTTTGCTCCTGTTCCTCCATCTTCCCAATAGCGGCCGCAAAACTTGTTGCTATCTCAGGCCAGCATTTGTAGAGCAGCAAAAAAAGGGAGGGGGCTTTTGCCATCTAAAAGCACTCTAAAGCAGCATGCACAAAAGTTGTGCTACAGACATTTCATACAGGCCTCTGTCCTTAACTGGAGTGCTGGCCAGGCCACCATGAGGCTTGCCACTTGCTCTTTATTATTTATTTCAGAAATAGTCATGGAACAAAGTTGCACCTCAGATGCAACAATACTTCACAAGGATAACATATTCTAATCCAGAACTACTAATATTCGGACATATGTGAAGTCTCATGCTCTCACAGTGTGTCTTTTATTTTCATGTTCTTTAGGAGGCATCCTTCAGCTTCCACCTCTAGGGAAATCTCTATGGGCTTCTTTCTTCCTATAAACAGCACCCTCAGTTGTCATAGCTGCAGCTTCAAAGGGAGGGCGGAGAGAGGGAATTTTAAGTAACTCCCTGAAAGAAGCCTTGTCATAAAAACAGACTGTATATCAGTTCTGCCTATGCTACCATTTTTAAAAGAAAATCAAAAATTGACAAAGTATGTCAAATTCAGCTACAGCTTCAAAGAAGAGAAATTGGAAACCTCCATGTCAATTTTACCTCGTGTAGTAAATCTCCTATAGTTTCAAACAGGCGGGGAGAGGGGAAGGGAGAGGAGACTGGATTTATAACCCACCCTTCACTCGGAGTCTCAGAGCAGCTTACAATCTCCTTCCCTTCCTCTCCCCACGACAGACACCCTGTGAGGTAGATGGGGCTGAAAGAGGTCTGAGAGAACTGCTCTTGAGAGAACAGCTCTGATAGAACTGTGACTAGCCCAAGGTCACCCAGCAGCTGCATTTGGAGGCATGGGAAATCAAATTAGATTAGATTAGAGTCCGCCGCTCTTAATCACTACACCAAACTGGTGGGAAGAAGGCACTTTTGAACAGGTAATTGTGGAGGCATAGCCAGGTAATAAAGAGGAACAAGGCTCAACACTCTCACCAAACATATCACAACCCCCCACCTCCAAAGCAGATGAGGCAACAGAGCTACATTCATACCTAAAAGGACTGTGCTATAATTGTGGAAACTCTAAAAATTGCCACAAATCAAAACTTTAAAAGCCTAGGAAGGGAGAAAAAGGTGTGCAAGGCTTTGGGAGAAATAACATCAGGCAAATGAGTGAATGGACTGTGGGAAAATGTCATAGTACATATAGGCATAATCTTGCCTATATCCAAGAACAGGCTTGTGAGCCTTCTTGTGAACCCTGACCCTTGGCCATCACTTTGTCCTCTTCCCTATGTGCTCTGAATGGTTGCAGGCTGCCTGAAATAGGTTATCCATTGTACTCAGTCATGGGAAGAAAAAGAAAGGAAAGTAGAAACCAGAAAGGTAGTCTTTTCAAGAACGATAGTCTCACCATTTAGGAAATAAAATTATTTAATCCAGCAAACATGCCCAGAGGGGCCAATGTGCACATTTATTACATTTGTGAAACAGTGTTGCTTTAGAACAGTAATATGAACTTTTGACATCAAACTGGTAGGGTAACAGTGCCATCCTAAACCCCACAATAGACCAGCATAGGATTCTGAGTAGGCCTGTTTAGGATGGCACTGGCACGGCCATTCAAAAATATTCCAGTGAAGGAGATTAAAACAAAGCAGTAATTGAGTGAAGTAATTGAGTGATTTGCAGTATACTCCTGTTACACTCCTTATGCTGGAGTGATTCTGCACAGGATTGCCCTGTTAGCATCTGTCTAGACAGGGAAGGGAGCTAGCTTACAAAGTTACTTTTAGAGTATGCAATGAGCCCTGCTAACTTTATGATATTAATTCTCTAGATATGAATAATATAAAACATTTGGACTCACGTGGGCCAAGCAGATAACCAGCACTATTCATAGTCCAGCCTCTTTTCTCTTTAGCCTTGCAGAAGGGAAAATTGCAAGAAGATTATTTGGTGCTGATATTACACAATGTTTCATGTAAAAGACAAAGCTGGGTAAATAGATGATCTGAAAGAGGTTGGTCATATGCTCTGTAAAATAAAACTCCCACTCCTAAACCTGTGAATGCAAAATACATAAATGTTGTTATATTTAATTTGATTAGTCTGCTGGAATTTTCTGAACATAAATTGGGGATAGTCTCTGGTTTAACTGAAATAAATTATATGTGGTTTTGTAGTAACTTGACTTTTCTGAATACATGGAACTGATTCCAATAAGTCTTGACTGATCACTGATTCGCAATACATTGATTTCAGTGTCTTATTTCCGGATAAGAACGCTCAGGACTTGCATGAATAACACAAAACGAGACTGCAGAATAAATAGCAAACATTCTATATTCGGCTGATTAGTAAACCTCTCAAACATTCACACCACTTCCTTCTGCATTTCTCCGCTTCCCTCAGCGCAGGGGTGGGCAAACTGGCTCGGGAGCCGCATGCGGCTCTTTCACATATATTATGTGGCTCCCGGCAGGGCGGCTGGGGAAGCTAAATATCATTAGCAAACAAATATCATTGGATAAATGAATTTCATTATCAATATCTGCTTTTACCCCTTTTGTTATTATTTTTTGCAGTCTCGTTTAATGTTAATAAAAAGCAAATCTGCTTCTTTTCCAATAAAAGCAGGTAATATTTGTTCATGTCTTGTGGCTCTCAAACATCTGATGTTTATTCTCTGCGGCTCTTAAGCAAGTTTGGCCACCCCTGTTCTAGGTGGCTCTTACCCTAAGCAAGTTTGCCCACTCCTGCCCCAGAGCATTAAACCTTCCAGGCGAAATCTTTGCAAACACCCTTGGAAGGGTCCGCGCTCCCCCCAATTCACATTTCGTTACGTTCTCAAGAAACAAGTATTCCCTTTCGTTTCAGCGCTGTCCGGGGCTTATTTGTAAAACGTGACTTTGAGCTTGACAAACAGGGCTAAGGCAGAGCACGTGCTGGAGCTCATTCGGGAGGGACCCGCGCGGAAGTCTGAAAGCGATACTCACGGACAAAACCAGCCCGAAGGTCTCTGAGAGGGCGGCGCAGAGGATTAAGGAGACGAACAGGAGACCAGCGCACCTGTGCATCTGAAAGGAGACCGAGACCCCCGTCAGCCCCCCTCGCCTTCGAGCGGCAACCTGGGGAGCCCTGCCGCCCTGCTCCTCCCCAAAGAAAGGGAAGCCATCCAGCGAACCCGGCCGGGAGCAACGATCAGCTCTTGGGAGTGAGCGGGGCGCAGAGACGGAGACGGTCTCAAGCGCTCTATCCCCCCCGGTCGCCGGCGATTACTCTGTTTACGCGAGTGGCTTAAAGGAGCGCTCGTCCGTGGCCACGAACGCCCACACCAAAGGATGCAGCCGGAGGAGACTGCGCACTTATCCGGGGAGTACCTTGCCGTGCCAAGGGATGCCGCGCTAATATTCAGGGCGCTGAGGCTGGGCAGGGGAGCGTTCCTCAGGCTGCCGCGGGGCTGGCTGCTGTCCCTCTGGGACTCGTCACTGCATGTCTTGGACCAGGCGGTGGAAAGGGGTGTTTGGGGCGCCGGAAGAGAAAGCGGGGGTGGGTGGGGGGGCGTCTTACTAGGTCCCCGTTCCTCCTCAGCTATTTATGGGCTGCGGTCCAACCTCTGCCGAAGCGGCTTATCGCTCCCCCGGGAAGAATCAAGAGCCGCCCACATCCCTTGGTCATTTCCCCTCGCCATGGCAGTGCATTAGGAAGGGCAAAAAATTACAGCAATTCAATTAGAGGCATTTGGAGGCAAGATGTAGGCTGTAGATGGATAACAGCCGAGCCAATTACCTTTCATTACGCCTGGGCTGGCTACCGTGGCTGAGTAGAGAAAAGAACTCTGTTCTAGGTAGGCTGCCCGCCCTTCTATCTTCCTCTGGCAACTTCAGAAGTTCTTTGTTGTTGTTGGAGAAGGAGGCGGCGAAATTGAATAGAGTTATCTCTTTAGAGGACCAGACACCAAGTCGAACAAGATGGGAAAGGAGGTTTATTAGGCTCCTTAATGAGATCCACAGCTCCTCAGTTACGAAATTTGTTATTGCCTTCAGTCAAAGGTAGGATTTTCAGTTCCTTCTCTAAGAGACCCATCAGTCTCCCATAAACCCAGATGATACAGAGTTCCTTTAAAATTCCTTTGAGTCACCGGAGAAGCCGGTATGGTATGGCGGTATCTATGCATGGTATGGTATGGCGGTATCTGTGATTAAGCTACAAGGCAGTTTGGCTTGGTTCCTTCTGAAGAATTCAGATTGCCGTCCTAAGCCTAACTATAATTATGTTGTTTCCAGGATCAGTTTCCTTTGGTGGTGAAAACACTGGAAATGTATGGTATATTTTAAAATAATGTGCTTATTTACCTGGTATGGTGTTACCAGGTACAGAAGCAAGCACACAGATAGCTAATACAAATCCCAGCATGCTGGAATAAAGCAAACAAACCCTACACACACACTCACCATCTCTAAGCTATGCATTTATTTACATCATTCAAAGTCACTCAAGAACTGGCTGCACTCCCTTCCCTTCCTTTGTGTTTTGTATTCAAAGTACACTTGCCCACCTTCAAACAGTAAGCTATGCATTTATTTACACCATTCAAAGTCGCTTCTCAGTACCAGCCAGAATTGGCTGCACTCCCTTCCCTGGCAGGGAGGTGTGCCTCAAAGTACATTCCAAATGCTTCAAATAAAAGGTTATCAGACCTTAAGTACTGGTTTTCAGACACTGAAACACTATAGTACTAGAACTCAGCAGACTTGTCCCTTTAAAACTGATACTTGGTTTGCAATTCATTTTGTGGAAATAGCCAGCAATTTAAATATGCATATCAGCTACCAGTATGTATGTGTCTTAATGGCCATAGCTATGGTTAGATTCATTCAGAGCTCTATCTAAATTTATATATTCAATTTATGAATTGCCTATTCCCTACAATGTAAGGTTGTAGGTGAAACTAGAACAATATGTAGAAAACAGCAACACTGATCAAGTGCAGATCTTTGCTGTCTCTCTTTCCTAAACAGTAAAGGGAAGGTCAAGGTTTCCCTTGCTCAAAAGCCAGTTGAATACGACTCTAGGGATGCAGTGCTCATGTCCGTTTCCAAGCCGAAGAGCCAGCGCTGTCCAAAGACGTTTCCATGGTCATGTGGCCAGCATGGCTAGATGCCAAGGCACACGGAATGCTGTTACCTTCCCACCAAAGTGGTACCTATTTATCTACTTGCAATTTCTTGCTTTCGAACTTTTAGGTTGGCAGGAGCTGGGACCAGAGACAGGAGCTCACTCCATCATGCATCTCTCAGGTCTCGAACTCCTGAACTACCAACCTTCTGGTCTGCAGTTCAGCATCTTAACCACTTGAGTCACTGCAGCCCCTTTTCCTAAACAGTACAGTGACCAGTGTTCCCTCTAAGCTGAGTTAGTGTGAGCTAGCTCACAGTTTTTTAGCCTCCGGCTCACACATCCTCTTAGCTCAGGAAGGATGGCTCCAGAGCAAACTAATTTATGCAGCAGCCAAATCGCTTGCTCACCACTTTAATGCTAGTAGCTCACAAAGTAGAATTTTTGCTCACAAGACTCCACAGCTTAGAGGGAGCATTGACAATGACTTAAATAAATTAAATGCATTTAATCTTGAAATGCAAACATGAAGGCATATATCTTTACACCTAGAGATATAAAGGTTATTTTTTTTACAGTCTGATAAGGAGCTTTATGTGGTTAGGGTAGGGTATGCCTGCCTTTGTCCCCACATGTAACGAACCACAGCATCTCAGCCGGTAAACAGTAGAACATGGGTATTTAAAATGAAGGTGTTAACACGTTGGTTCTTTTTTTGTGAAAGGAAGAAAGCGTGATCACAAGCAGTCTACTAAGAAGTAAATTCCATGTTATTTAATGGGGCTTGTGTGTGCTTCCAGTTTATGGCAACCCTAATCTCTAGCGCCTCTTCCTTTTCTGAATCCAGCTTGAACATCTGGCATTTCTTGTTCCACATGTGGTAATAGTCTTTGTTGTAAGATTTTGAGCATCACTTTACTTGTGTGAGAAATTAATGTGATGGTCCAATAGATGCTGCAGTCTTTGATGTCTCCTTTTTTTGGAGCTGGAATGTAGACTGAGTGTTCGGCATATTGTTACTTTGATGGGCTTTATTTCTGTGGCTTGAAATAGCACTATTGATATCTCCTCTCCTCCTGGTGATTTGTTTCTCCCAACTGCTTTGAATGCAGCTTTCTAAAACTGCAGGTTCTTCTTCAATAGATTATTCTTTGAAGGAATTTATCAGCCTTTAACCTCAGTGTATTGTTCAGTGGGGCTTACTTCAAGGAAAGTGTCCTCAAGACTGCAGCTGGTTCTGCATTGGCTTTTCCCTCTGTTGTTTTACAAAACCCACATTGGAACAGAAATTCCCCTCTGCATTGCATGACGCTTTTGCTTCCTTTGACCATCGGGTTTTATGGTACCTTCTGCATAGATTTATGGCCATTTTATGGCTGTTCAGGAGTGACGTTGCAGTCAGTACAGCATTGCCCCGCGATATTTGAATGTAGTTTTGAGCTGCACTTTTCCCTCCCAGTTGAGAAAAAGTGGAGTAAATGCTAGATGCAGAATTGCCCAGCAACTCAAGAAGCTTTTGGCTTTTTAAAGACTTATTGTGGGACAAGCTTATATCAGCCAGAAGTGAGCACACAGAACCTTTTGCCAGAGTTAATCCATTTTGCTGTTAAGGTTCCCAAAGGCTCTTGGTTATTTTGGCTACAGCAGAATAGAATAACATGGCTTGCCTCTGGAATCTGTAAAAAAGTATGAGACAGACATGGCAAAATGCTTGTAATCTTGCAATTCACAATTCACCAGATACCTGACAAAGATACCAATGGCTCTGAAGTCTAAATGCATACACATAAGTGAGTCTGTAAAACTGTAAGTTGATTTTCACATAAATACCCCTCTTAACTTCAATAATAAAGCTATTTTGATGTACTTTTTTGATGTGCTGGTTTCTTTTGTTTTTTTTTAAAGGACAGGACAAGAAGCCAAAACCTGGATTCTAGGAACACTGTGATAAAATATGTTTTTGCTGCTGTCAGCTGGGCTCCTTTTCTTTGTGGCAATCAGAAAGCAATGGGAACGAAGTGTTTTTAACCTGCAATTTGAAATGATGCAGTTTCACTGGTTTGTACATTTCCATTTCAGATCTTCAGTAAACTAATTATGTCATCTTTGTCAGGTGAGTTATATGATGAAAGCCTCTTTTATCACTGTCATGATCCTAGGCCTATAGTAGTGCAGCCTACAGGCTCTAGGAAGGCCTAGTGGCTCCAGGGAAACCTGTATTGGAGTGATTACAGGGCCTGCATTTCACAGGTCACCCTTTGGACCCTGTGATTGGCTAACAGGTGATTTGGAGGGGGAAATTACACCAGCAGAGGAGTAGATGGTGGTGCCAGGGAAGAAGAAATAACTTGGAAGCAAGTTATTTTGGGGGAAACCATGTGACCCAACATCATCATGTTAACATTTTCACACTCATACTAGCAGCCAATAATGGTGTCCTGCCAGATGTTTTTAAAATGACATCAGGAGATAGAGAATGGATAGTGGAGCCTACATGGTTCTTGAAACATGTAGTTAGAGCTTCAGTTGATTCATTATTTGCATCTTTACATTTTCAAAACTGGATGGGCTGCATTCTAAGCAATATAGTTTGAAAGAAAAGTTACATGGTCATGGACGGAGAGCCACCATGCAAAGTGACAAGATTCAGCAAAGAATGGCTCTGTTGACATAAATGTAAGCATCTGGACTGGAGGCCAACATAAGATGCTGCTGCTGGCTGAGAGCAAGCCAAGCCCAGTGGCGTGTGAGCACAAATGCCACACTGCAATTCCACAAAGCACGTTGGAATGCCTTAGAATGCAGCCAGTACTAAGTTAGGTGCCAACCATGTGAGGCTTAGGATTTTGCAAGAGGGGGCAGTGGCTGGGAGAGTATCAAGGCGGCTTAGGCTGAGAAGGACTCTTCTAGGGCTCTTGTGGAGAAGAGGTGAAGATTTGAGTGAAGCCACTTTGTTTTCTTTAGTCAGAGGCTGTCCCTTAAGTGGATGGGAGCTTCCAAGTGGGAGTCTTTGCATAGCCCTGGAAGCAGCATTTCACTCATTTAGTGTCCAAAAACCATGGGGAATCCCAGAGACCAGTGTGGTAGGCTGCCTTAATGATGGGCAGTCTCATTCTATAAGCCCGCTGTCCATGACAGACCTACACTGGTGAGGTGCCCCCACAGCACAGACTATTGCGCAGAGAGGAAAGAAATGACAGAACACCTCTTGGCAAGATCCAGACTGCTTAGTGAGCAGACTGGAGTCCCTGGCAATCCTAGCAATACTCACCAGTCAAGGAATGGTGAGCTGCTGACACTGTTATTGGATCACATAGGGGCAGCCAACCACCACCTGCTGATGTGGTCATGTCCCCCTGAAGTCAGACTATTTCAATCCACAAGTGGAGTGTCAGAAGCCAGGGAAAAATTGTTGCTGGCCCAACAGCTCTTAAGGAGGCTCATAGCATGGGTGGCAAGAGCCTCAGAGTGGACATACTTCAAGGAGCTTTACATGCAACACACAACTGCACCCGCGCCAAAGGCCAACATGTTCCCCTGCAATAGCTCACTGTGGAAGAGCACATGGCAAATGGGAGGCATGGATTCGGTTCCCTAAGAAAGGACTAATTGCCCAGAAATGGGCTGACTGGCAGCAAAACACAAGGCAGAGATCAGGCTGAAACCTATACCTCCTGCACCCAGGACCAGCTCCTTGACAGCCAACTGTATGCATGCAGATGAGATACTATGTAGGGAATTAGGCACCAGCAGCAGCCATATTGGGGTAGACAGGTAACATGATAAGCTCAGGCATGGTGTAGGAGAAAGCCCCCAATTCAGAGCCATACCAATCACTGCATTCCTATGAGAGAGACCTGTACTGGCCCCATGGCTGTCTGAGCAGCTCAAAATTGCACAGGAGCTGGGCTGGGATTAATGAGATGGCAACCCTATGGCAGGGCATGCAATCTTGACTGGTTGCTTTAGCCAGTGGTCATGCCACAGGCTTGGCAGGTGGTTTGTATACTGGGAGTGACATTCTTCCAGGTCTCTGCCCTGTTGAGCACAGGTATCCTGCACAGATACCATAGACTTATGGGCGGTAACAAGTAATGTGCCATACCAGCAGCACAGAAGTGACTTCTAGAGTTTTGCGCATAGTGATCCAAGTCAGGTTTGCCATTCCCATTGTAGGGTAGCCCACTTTTGTCCTTTTGGCTATCCCTTGAATACCAGTTTAGTCTGCATGCAACTATCAGGTGCTATTATTTATCTTCATGCCATGAAAAGATTCCAGTGGCCATTTCCACTCATTAAACTTGTGTTAAAGGGACAGAACATTTTCTCCCATGTTCGGTTGGCAACCATATCCTCCCTCCATCTCCTTATGGTGGGCTGCTGCTGTTGGAAGCTGCACTGGAATAGTGTCTTCACTGTCTTCTCAGACTGTTCTGTTCCATGGGGCTCTGATCCTTCAAGGCAATAGGCACCATGGGTATTTGGTCAGCAGTCCCACAGAGAAGAACGGGGACCGCTGCTAGTCACCCTGAACTTCAGTTGTGCTTCCTCTGTACCTCACTTGCGGGGAAGGTGTTGTCCTGGCATAGAATCATGCTGACATCGTACAATGGAAGCAGAATCAGGTTTACACATGCTATTTGTCCCACTGCTTATGGTAGTCTATATGGCATCAACTGCGACTTTTCTATTGTAGCTCCTACTATGTTGAATGGGTTTCCCTGAGGATGCGCTGTCTCTAGAGATTTTCAGGAGGCATCACAAGGCCAATTTATTTGCAAGGGCTTTTAATGGGCTACATACTGCAGGTATCTTTTAGGATGGTAGGGGTCAGGGGCGTAGAGTTTTGTAAATTCTGGGGGGCTCTTTAGCGTTCGCGCTTTGTGCGCGCGCTTGCTGGGGTGATGTCCCCCCCCCCGCCGGGAAACCTCCGCACCTCCCCAGGCCCTTCCGAGGCCTGCCAGCCGCTGCTGCCGGAGCCTCTCCCCCCCCCTACTCCTCCCCTCTCCCTTCGCGGGGAAAAAAGGGAGGTAGAGGGAAGGATGGAAGAGTGGCCAGGCGGGGGGGGGGGAGGCACCGGCAGCAGCAGCTGCCGGCCTCGGAAGGGCCCTGGGAGGCGCAGTGGCAGGCGCTACGTTTTCCCGGGGGGGGGCTCAGTCCCTCCTGGGAAATTTCAGGGGAGGCTCGAGCCCTTGAGCCCCCCCGTAGTCTACGCCTATGGTAGGGCTTATTGGAGGATCATTTTATTCTGTATATTTTAAACTTGTCCAGAATGCAGCAGCCCGGGTTCTTACAGGGATACCGGTAACAATACATATTAAATCTGTGCTTTGCCAGCTGCACTGGCTCCAAGTTAGGGTTGCCAAGTCCTACCTCGTCAGTAGCGGGGGGGAGACTGTTCCCTCCCAGGAGTCTTCTGGTGTGCGCTCAAAGTGATGTCGTCACATCAGGCACGTTGGGGTGGGACCTCTCTAATTCGAGGGAAAACCATAGAGTTTCCCCTCAAATTATAGAGTGTCCCCCTGGAAATTCGAGGGAAAACCATAGAGTTTCCCCTCAAATTATAGAGTGTCCCCCTGGAAACGTGCCCGATGCGATGACGTCACCTCTGGGTGCCAGGCATGTCTTCGCAGCCCAGCAATTTGGGGGCGGGGTTCCCCCCGTCGGCCCAATCTGGGCCGGTGGGGAGCGGGCTGTTGGAGTGGGGTTTTCCCCACCCCCCGGGGGGGACTTGGGAACCCTACTCCAAGTTGAGTACCAGGTTAGGTTCAAGGTGTTGGTTTTGGCCTTTAAAGGCCTAAATAAACAGGGACCAATGTACTTGCAGGACCACTTCTCCTGGTATCTCCCCCAGAGAGCATTATGCTCAGGAGAACAACATCTACCTGAAGCTCTGGACCAAGGAGCATCCAGCTGTCCTCAGCTAAAGCCAGGGCCTTCTTGGTCCTGGCTCTGACTTGGTGGAACTCTCTGTCAAATAACATCAGGGCTCTGTGGGACCTGGGCCTACAATGCAGAGATATTCCAGCAAGCATGCGGTAGAGGACAGCAACAGGTTTTAACAGCTATCAAATCTGTCAGTTGCCTCCTCACTCTCCTCCCCCCATGTGAATGTGAATGTTAATGGGGGTCAAAATTGTTTACTGTGGTGCCATGTAAGCTTATGTTTTTATGATAGTTTATTTTATTGTTCTAATTTTTCCTTGTTTTAAACTGTTGTACACTGCTCTGAGCCCACTCTGTGGGGAGGGCGGTATAGAAATTCCATGAAATAAATAAATTAAATAAATAAACTGATTTTTAAACTGCTTTAAGACACAAGGAAATGCAGGATATAGATATTTTAATAAGCAAACAAACTGAGGTGCTAGCATATGTGTTTACTGCTAAATCACAATGGCAGGAGTCAGGATCACTGGATCCTGTGCCCCAATGGGGCTGCCTGCTCGTGTATCTCCAAATATGTCAATGTAATTTGGAGATGTATCAGTATAAACCCAGGACATGCCAGGAGAGGGCTTAGTCAACATTCTAAACACCTTTGGTGTAGTTTGGTATAGTGGTTAAGTGCGCGGACTCTAACCTGGGAGAACCGGGTTTGATTCCCCACTCCTCCACTTGCACCTGCTGGATGACCTTGGGCAAGAGGTAGTTCTGGCACTGCTGTTGTTGAAAAAGAGCAGTTTCTGTCAGGGCTCTCTCAGCCCCACCTGCCTCACAGAGTGTCTGTTGTGGGGAGGGGAAGAGAAAGGATTTTTTAAGCCGCTCTGAGACTCCCTTGGGTAGGGGCGGGAGGGGTATAAATCCAATCTCTTCTTTTTCTTTTGGCTCAGGGTTTAGGACTGGGATGTCAGGCACTCATGTGTACAGGAATATGATTTAATACAGGTGGCAAATCCTTCCTGTTCTTTGAAGTTCTTTGAAGATTCTCATTTACATTACTGAGATTTACTAGAATTTTGGCTTCAGCACATTATTCTCCATCTATTTAAGGATTTCAGCAAAGTCAATAGATAATTTAGAGGTAGCTGAGTTTCTACCTGATACTAGGGTGCGATGGACATGCCATATGCAATCTTCCGATGACCTGGATTGTATTCTTGTATGTCATATTTATTTTATATATGATCCATAACAGCTACAGAGGCTTCCCTTATCTTTTTTCCTTGTTTGTAGGAACATTTGCAATTTTTAAAAACGAACTGAGAACTGAGACATACTGATGGGGGGAAATGAAGATGGATGGTAATAAGGGAAGGCTCATTTTCTTCATCTTTCCAAAGCCGTAACCAGTGTTTTCTCATTTTCCAATCTTGCTATTTCTGTCCAATACACTGGGGAGAAATGTGGTTAACCTCAGATCAGTGAATCATTTGTTCATTTTGCACCAGCAACACAGTGTCTAACTGAGCCAAATGTTAAAATGTATGTTGAATAAAAGTTTATCATCTCTTTCAGGTTTTCCAACTGTGCATTAATCATCTTCACCTGTTAAGAAAATGAACTTGCTCCATGGTTCTTACTTGATCGTCAGTCTGGGCTCTACCATAAACGAAGACAGCTACTTTCCCACCCCGAAATGCATTTGTATAAAAGCTATATTACTTTGGGGGAAAGTAGGTTACAATTTTATTTATTTATTTATTGCAGTTTATATCCTGCCCTACCCAGCAAGCAGGCTCAGGGTGGCTCACATCGTATCACAATACAGTAGCAGTCTAAGATATTAAATAATCATTAAGAGGTAAAATGTTACATAGGAGAAACATTAAATAATCCACACAGTAATCTTAGTCTCCTAACCGACAGTTCAGCAACTGATTACATACTAAAGCATGCTGACCCCATGCTAGAAGGGGTGATGGGTCAAGATGGATCAGGTCGGCTGCTCCCGGCGACCGTTGATAAACAAGCGCATGGTCAGCCGATGCGGGGAAGGCTCATGCTATTGGACATCTACTGACTCACCCCAAGGCCTGGTGGAACAGCTGTGTTTTACAGGCCCTGCAGAATTGTAACAAGTCTTGCAGGGCACTGATCTCAGATGGGAGCATGTTCCACCAGGCCGGGGCCGGGGCCGGAAAAGTCCTGGCCCTGGTTGAGGCCAGACAGATATCTCTTGGGCCAGGGACTACTAGCTGGTGCTGGTCAGCAGAGCACAAGGCTCTGCAGGGCATATATACCCTCAAAGAAACAGTAAAACAGGATCAAGGAAACTAAGGGGGTAATTGAAACTAAATCCTCTACTCAGCTGAGCCATGGTGCTTACGTTTATGACTATGCAACCCATAGGTGTAGACCACCGGGGGGGGGCTCGAGGGCTCGAGCCTCCCCCGAAATTTCCCGGGGGGGACTGAGCCCCCCCCCGGGAAAACGTAGCGCCTGCCGCTGTGCCTCCCGGGGCCCTTCCGAGGCCAGCAGCTGCTGCTGCCGGTGCCTCCCCCCCCCCAGCCTGGCCACTCTTCCATCCTTCCCTCTCCCTCCCTCTTTTCCTGGCAAAGGGAGAGGGAAGGAGTGGGGGGGGGAGAAAGGCCCTGGCAGCAGCAGCTGGCGGGCCTCAGAAGGGCCTGGGGAGGCGCAGAGGTTTCCCGGCGGGGGGGAACATCGCCACAGCGCGTGCGTGCGCTAAAGAGCCCCCGCCCCCCCAGAATTTGCAAAAGTCTATGCCCCTGATGCAACCTAACCCAGGCATAGAAGGGCATAAGGATGTATGGCATCTGCCCTAATGATTGGCAAACCACATATTGGATAGCCAGACCTGGTATGAATATGCAGAGCCCGGGCCTTCTGCCCCAGCAGTAGCTTCTGCCTGCTACATTTAACCAGCTCCAACTCCTGACTTCAGAAGTTCTAAGATGAAGAACACGCCCTTCTGTTCTAAATTTGACTGTAGTTGCATACATTCTCCATCTGCTCTGGTACGGGTCAGAGTAAAATTGCAACAATACTTCCATACTATGGTGCTTTGTAACTGTGCATTCACAGTTGTTAATATCCCCAGTCCTCAACACTTGTGTTCAAATGTGGCAAGTCTTATGAGTGGGATTTAAATAAACATATTCCAAACATTTGGCTCAACTGGGTTATGTATTTGGTTGACAGTGCCACTGCAGACCAATATCCAAGGGAAAACATTGATTTCCTAAAGTCCCCCCCCCCCCCCCCCGAACTGAATAGATGCATCAGAGTAAGACTTATTTGGAAAAGTTGACTGGAAAGGTTGAGGCACTATCTGATGCAGTGTTAGCAAAGTATTGAAAAACAAACTCAAACAAATACGATGTTTGTCATTCAGGACTTAAATTAAACTAAGGTTTTAGTCCTAAAACCAATTTGTGCATTAGGTTCAGCTCAGGTGCACATGGAGTGGGATTCTAATGCTTCTGCATGTGTGTCTCCTGCTAAAAATGGACAGTCTCCCAGTTCTAAAACCCAATTCTCCCTCAGGTTGCATTATACCTGCAAGCTGGCTAAAGGTCTGTTTTCATGGACACTCAGGAAGAAATTGCTCAAGATATTCCATCAGGAGTTCAACAATTTTCACCTCAACATCAGCCTCACCATGGACCAAGCACATTTAATAGACACCATTGTGAAACTATGCAATGCATACAGAAGCACCGCCTTATAGTGGAAACGCACTGGCCATCAAATGTACCTGCATGCTTCCAGCTACCATCTGGAGCACATAAAGCAATCCATAGCCTACAGTGAAACACTGTGCTACAATCGTATTTGTTCCTATCCCTCATACAGGGAATCTTACCAGGAGGAATTACAGAAAACTTGTTTGGATTACAACAACTGTCCAGCACAGTAATGGAGCAGATCAACAAAATCTGGCTGGTACCCATAGCCAGCCTGCTACAAGAGAATACTGCTGTATGAGTGGATGAAAAATGACTGTGCACTTAGTTCACAGAAATGCACTGTACCCTTCAGGGGACCCTGCAATAGACAAACTCATCTTCTAAATATACCTCAATTATTGTAATAAAGGGCAGTTTGCTAGTAATTAAAACAATTAACAGCTTCAGGTGAGGCAGCATATGAATGTCCGACATAAATAAGCAATACTATATGGCATGTCCAGAACTGTAGTTGTGTTAGTCTGTTGTGAGAAAAATAAACATCCTAAAGGCTAACAACATTTTATTCCAGTATAAACTCTTGTGGACTACAGCCTACTTCATCAGACTTACAGGAAGGCTTTTGAAAACTTTTATTTACTCTGTGTGGCACATTATACTTTTTCTTTTCAATTTTTATTAATCTTTCAAACAAAAGAACAAAAGGAACAACCACCACTCAAGACAAGCAAACAAAAAAGGAAAAACCTTCTAAATTACACATCAGAAAAATGTAGAAACAAGATTACAGTGGGGGAAAACACAAAAATACAAAAGGAAGACAGTGTTGAGTCAAATTTTTGACAGAGAGCTTAATATTTAACACATTTTTCAATTTATCTTACAAGATAAGTTAAGTTTAACTAAGTTAAAAATAATTCTTTGTATACTTCATACTTAATTTCTTTTCCATAAATTGAGGAAGGGCTGGGATAAATGTTGAATACCTTTCTTATTTGTATATGAAATAAAATCATGCCATGTTTCATAAAAATCTGACATTTAGCTTTACTATAAATTGATATGTTAATTTGTCTTCCATAGCCATTTGCCATAGCTCAGAATACCAATAATGTAATGTTAAAAATTCTGCAGATTTCCAACACTTTGCTATTTCCCTATAGGCTGCCAACACTATTAATCCTTTGGATGTTGCTTTTTCATTTTGTTCCTCCAAACTGTTAACAAAGCCAGCACTGGTGTGGCTTAAATAATTTGATGCATAATATTTTCCATTTCTGTAAATATTTTTTCCCAAAACTGATACTACAGGGCATAACCAGCACATGTGAATGCAATCGCCTCACTGGCTGCAATTTCTCCAAAATTTGGTGTTGTTTGTCTTACTTATTCTTCCAAGACATACCTACCATGGATGTAGTAACTTCAAAGAATTCTCCCTAAGGACTATTGATACAGTTTTTCTTGGTTGAGTCACTCATACATTATTCCATATATTTTGTTTTATTTTTATTCCAGTATAATTTTCCCATATTGTTTTTAGACCATTTGACATATTTGTATCTATTTCAACTAAATAAGAGCACATTTTAGAAGTTATTCCTTTTGCACTATACATATGTTGCCTTAGAATCGATTCAAATTTCATCATTGTTCTGGTCCTAGTTTGCCTTACTATAGGATTCACAACTAAATAATATAATTGTTGGAGAAGAATCCAATTCATGAAACTCCTTGCAACTTTTCTTTTAATTGTACTACAGTAAGGGGAGTTCCATTTTCATAAAAATCTCACATTCTGCAAATCTCCTTTTCTTTCCGTTTAGCATATTCTTCTGGTTTATTTATGTAAGAAGAATTGGGGCATAATATAAATGGAAGCAGTGGGGATATTTCTGGAATTGTTTTTCCATTTATTTCAAATTTTAATGTGGTGTATACAAAAGGATTCTCAACCCATTTTATGTCTCTTATTTCCCCCCTCCAAAACCAGTTGTTTCAATTAATTCCAGATGTCTCCCATTTGCTTCCATACCCACCCATGGTTTATCAAAAGTACCCTCCAAGTATGATAGCAATGCTTTCAACTGGATTGCCTCATAATACTTACTTATACTGGGTTCTCCCCAACCCCCTTGGTCTAATCTTGTTTGTCTCAAAGTCTTTATAAGTCATGGTATTTTATCTTGATAAATAAAGTTGGGAAGTATCTTTTGCCACTTTGCCAGGTCTTTTGGTTCAATTATTATGGGAAGTGTTTGAAAGAAATAATTTAATTTTGGCAACGCCACCATTTTTATAGCACTGGTCCTACGCACATCATACTTTTTCATATCTGTCATATCACATAAAATAACCATTCTTGCTACTGTGAATACTAATGTTAAACTATCTGAAGACTGACTGCTTTAAATTTCCTTGCCATTATGCCACATTATAGATAATACTGAGTTCTGTGTTTGAAAGCAGGAGCACCATAACTCAGCTAAAATTTCTGCAGCTGCTTAAAGAACACTTCTCAGGAAGTACTAGAGTCCTGTTATTGAATTAGAGTTTCACATTTATATGAGAACCAAACAACTCTCTATTTCAAGCATTTTAAATGGGTAAATGAATGGAAACTGTCTGATCTCAGCATCAAATATTTTTTCTTAATGTATATGTTAATGTTGAAAATAGAGTTAAATCTAAATACTATCATTTAAAAATGAGGGCTGAATCACAACAATAAATTATTAGAAAACTTTTCTTTGCTTCATAAAGACGACCAGAATTATAATTTATCTGTTACTTTAATCTTCAGGGCACAATTTAGTCTCAAAGAAGGAATCTAATAAATACTATAGCATAAAAGGAATATTCTCAAGACTGCAGCATATAAAATGCGACCAACTGAGTGCCATTCAGCAATCCAGTATTATGGGATTACTCTGATATGTGTGTGTGTGGCAGGGAAGCCTTCCTCTCCTGAGTAGTACAAAGCTCAGGACAACTTTTAAGGATAAGTTTCCTTTGGGAGATGCCTGACATCTTTTATGATAATACATTTGTTTATAAATGTACAGGTTGTTCAGGCACTGTGGAGGTCCAGGAATAAGCACAAAGGCAGTCCATGCTAGTCTTAATGTAAGATCGAGACTCTCAAAAGCCACAACTGTTCCCCCCCCAATGTCTTAACAACTCTGCCATACTAGGGAAACCTGACTGCTGTCTCCACCCTCACATTTGTGGCTCAAAGTACATTTCTGATGCTTGGGACAAATGGTTTCTTGTTATAACTTGTGTCCATCATCTCCTCCACTAATGACTAGACTATTCAGAATCTTAAAATGTCCCCTTTGCATAAGCAGGGCTGTTTTGGGGCAGGAACGCACAGGAACTGAGTTCTGGCTGGCTCCTGAGTTGGCCACGCCCACAACCAAAACCTCTGGCACGCATGGCTACAGAGCACACTGCCCTCCCCAGGTTACACATAAGAGGGAGAGGCGGCATGTTAAAATGCCCTCTTTCCCTCTGGGGAGCCCCTGTGGGTTTCCTTGTCAATTTCACTCAGGGCCGGTCAGCTGAGAGTGAAATGGATAAGGAAAAGCCTCTCTCTGCCTTCCCTTCTCTAGCTGACATGTTGCAGCTGGAAAAGGGCAGGCAGGGAACCCAGGCACAATGAAAATGCCTTTCTTTCCCTCCCCGATCTCCCAGGCACTTCACCAACGCCTTTCCCTGGCTGTCTGTGGGGGGGCGGGTTAGGAGTCTAGAAAGGCGATGCTGAAGTGGGGTGGAGAAGCTTGGGGAGGGGGAGAGGCAAGCTTCCTTGCCTGCCCTGTGCTTTCCCAGCCCCACCTAATATGCTAATGAGCTGTGCTGTCAGGGGTGTGTCCTGATATGCTAATGAGTTTTTGCTCTTGGGTGTGGCGTATTATGCTAATGAGTTCCTGCTTGGCTTTTTCTACAAAAAAAGCCCTGCATAACAGGATAGCATGTCTCATAGCTACATATTTAGGTTTCAGGGATATTTAGGGCAGTGTTTTCAAAATTTCTGACAAAGGCACACATTTAAACATCTGAAAGCACATTTTATGGTTACATCCTCCAAATTTTATTTTTAAATTGTGCAAGAATAGGCATTACCGACCCTTAGAGTAGTCTTTTGTTTCTGCAGAAAGTACCAATCTGGACCTTTTCTCTTAATTAGATGACCTGTCTAGAGAATTAATGATGTGGACACACACTTAATCCAACCCCACCAAAGTAGAGCACTGAATTACTGCTTCCCACTGGAGGCTGATTAGAAGGAGAGGAGGTAAGGCCTGAGCAATGCAGACAGTCTTCTTTGCTTTTAGCAAACTTAACTTTTCTATTTTTTTCTTGTGGTACCTGTGCTTATGTGCACAGCACACAAGAGATCTCAGGATTAATTGCTGTATTCTGCAAGTAAAGGGTTTTTCAAGTAAAGGATTTTAGGTAGCAGGTCTGGAAAAGATCTGTGCCTCATACCTGGAGAAACATTCCCCACCAGATTTGACACACTCTGAAAAAAGCTTCATGTTTGTATAGTTTGGAGCTACTGGTGTGGCTGCAAGGAATGTCACCTTTGCTAATACAGTTGATTTACATAACTTCCATATTCATGAGAATCCACTTGGATGCACAGTGAGCTTTCAGTTCTTCCAAAACAACCGGTCAATGCTTATGTATTTTTATTTTAACTTTGTTTTTCAGTTGTAAGTTGGTTAGGAAAAAAGCTCACAGGCTTCAAATTCTAATACAAATAATAATTGAAGTGCAATACAAAATATTCCTTGGTGAAGGGATTCTTAATTGCACTGGATTATCAAGTAGGGCTGCCAAGCTCCAGGTGCGGCCTGGAAATCTCCTGGAATTATAATTGATTTTTGAACAACAATGATCAGTTCCTCTGGAGAAAATGTTTGCTTTGGAGGGTGGAGTCTATGGTATCCCAACGCCAGGTTGAGAAACTCCTGGAGATTTAGGTACCCCCTTGCCCAGGCTCCACCCCTTAATCTCCAGGAGTTTCTCAACCTAGAGCTGGGAACCCAATTGTTAAGGACTGCTTGACTGTTCCCCTCCCCTGCTTTAGCAATAGCAGCTGGGTTGTAGGAAGGGGGATGCAGTCCCGTTACTCAGATGCTGACAGATCTTTAGGCGCATTGAGCTGCAGATCCTTTCCACAGCTGATAATGTGCTAATTACTAGTAGGCAAAATAAATGAGAAGTCCCTCTAGTGGCATTTTAAAGACTAACAAAATTTATTCCACCATAAACTGTCCTGAGTCAGAACTCATTTCATCTGATACATACAGAGCACATCCATTACCCAGAATAATCTGGGTGGTTTATTTCTAAACATTAATTGCTAGCAGCTTTTAAAAATGCCTTCAGGCGTGTGTGTGTGTGTGTGTGGTGAGTGGAAAGGGAAGGCGCTTTGGGCACTGTTCTTCATTGCTTTGCATTTAGCTGGTCTGAGCTCTAGTATTCCAAATGGGATTTGGCCGTGATTCCTCAGGCCTCGGTTGCCTCTCAGCGTGCTTTTCACAGGAAAACGTTGCTTCAATACAAATAAGAAACCAAACACATGACACTGTCCTCGAATCGGCATTGGAAATTGATAACAAATGGTGGGGAGGCTACTCTTTGTAAAAGTAGGAAGACCTTCCTCCACTTGTTTCCTTCGGGTCTCTTAAATTTTAAGACACTGCCTCTACGAGACAAGGAGACGACTCAGGAGGATCCTTTTCGCCCTTCCTGTTTTACATCAAGCCCCCCTCCCTCTCCCTTCAGGAGCTGGCGGCTGAAGATACACGCGAGACCGCGGAGACGGCCGGCGGAATTCAGAAGCTATCGGTTTCAGGTTGCAGCGGAGGGTTCGGCCACTGGGCATGCGCAAACAGTGCGGCTGCTGATAACGTCGCGCGCCAAGTCTAACGGTCTCTTGGAGGGCGCGTGAAGGCCCGGGCGAGGAGAGGCGAGGCGAGGCGCCGGAGACAACGACAGGGAAGCCTTCGCTTTCACAGTCGCCGTGGCGGCCCTTTACTTCGGAAGCCCTGACGCTGAGGGAGCGGACTTTGTGGGGCGTGAGAAAAAGTGATCCGAGCGGACGCGATGAACTCCCTAAACATCAGCTTCCCCTTCGTGGGCAACAACGGCTTAGCCGTTTTCAGGGCCCGAGACCACACGAGGCCCGATTATGCAGCCTTTACTCTTCACCACATCGTCCCGGAGCACATGCCGTTCCTGCTGCTGCTGGTCTTCATGGCCTGCGCCACCGGAGGTAGGATGTCGCTCGCTACCTGCAGTTTAAGGGACGCTGCTTGCTGTCCGCCATAGGACCTTCACTTTATGTTCCAGGCAAAACGGCTGGCGATAAAGCCCCGCCATTTGCTGGAAGCTGCGCTCTAAATGGTGGCTGCTCTTGCACTTTTCGTCTCCGACCTATTTAGTTTAGCCTCCTCCGTAAGCGGCGCACTGCCTTTCTGCGAAACGAGCCATGTTACAGACAGGTGTTATTCCAGGTGGGTGTGGCTTGAGGGTACTCTATAGACATACTCTGAAACACGAAGCAGGCTTAATTTTTAGTGGTAGAGGCATGCCTCTCTTATGTAGTAAGAATTGATCTGGTGCATGGTTTAGCCCCGGCTAAGCGTTTCAAAGCTCCTTTGGTTTCAGTAGAAAATGAATGCCAAATACAATGTAGAAAATGTAGAAACCAAATGTAGAATATGATTTACTCAGAAGTAAATCCCACTAAATTTAATGGGACTTTTTTCTCGGGTAAATATCCATGAGCTGGGGTTTTGTGAACATTTTCTGGGGGAAATCCTTGGTTTTCTGATACAGAATTCTATAAACTGTGGAGGGTTAAGGTTGGCAGATTTCCATTTCCCTCTTTTTCCCCCTTTAACTGACCCAAGATTGATTACAACATTCCATGCACCTGCAGCATCTTCAAGTATTCTCTGGCCCTTTTGTTTTCCTTTTGGATAAATTAGTGTCTGTCTGTCTATCTGGAGTCTTCCAAGTATGTAGAATCCTCTGCCTTTCCTGTGGATGGCCTCATTGTGCAGCCATAGTGAACGTAATGAGAAGCGGCCATTTTGCTATTAGAACAAGAAGGGCTCTGCAAAGAACTTGCTGGAGTGGCCATCTCATCCCCTCCATCTTTGCTTCCTCTCCTCTCCCCCTCTTCTCTCAGTCCCTGTCTTTCTCCCTCCCCCTGCTTGCTGTCAGTTCTTCCCCCACCTTCTTTCTCCATCCTCTACCTCTTTGCTACCTCTCCTGCCTACTGTCACTTACTTGGATCCCACATTATGGCAGTGCTGCCACTCGCCCCTCACACAGCTGCAGCAAGAGGGATGCAGTGGGTACCGCAGTGCAGGGATAGGTCACATGGCATAGGCCACCTTGTCTTCTGGTTGCATGCAGGTGGTGGTTACTCCCCACCACACTACTGCTGGCTTCTCCCCTGCTTGAAGTCTCACTGCGTCAGAGACTCCTGAGGAGAGGCGGCAATGGCAGGGCTGGCAGTAGTGTTTGCGCACAAATGCAGAATGAGTAATTTTTTGTGGATTAACCCCCCTCCATTTGGGGCAGGTTTTTAGATTTTTTTGGAAACCTGGGTTGGTCCCCCAAGTTTGTGGAAAAAACTCTGTTCTCTCCACCTGGCTCTGATGCATGGATTTAAGTATTCACAGATGGGGCCAGGTTCAGAATTGATATATCGATGTATTGATGATAGAATTGATATATAGATTGATGTATTGATGATAGGATTGTAGCTTTCAGCATGTCTAGCTCTCCAATGAAATAAATGAGACTAAATTGTCCCCTTTTCAGTAGCAGTAATCTAAAGGGAATTTGCGATATCGGAAGCCCAGATTAAGTCCCCAGAGAAAATAATTCAGCCTTATCTTCAGTATGTCTTTTCAACAACTGTACAGAACTTCACAGCCTATGCTGGTCGTGTCCTGTGTTCAGCTATCTTGATATAATTTGAGGGCAGTTTTGCTGAACATTATCAGGTGTGGATCTGATCACCAACTCAAGGCACCTTCCCTTGTTCATTCAAAGAGGCAGTTATTCATCCACTACTTCAACAAAGTCTACAGAAAAATGATGTGGCCAGTTATTGGCTGGTTTCTAATCTATTCTGTGGTAAAACATGCCTGCTTTGGCCTGCAGGCCCTATTCTGTCCTGCCCTCCTAGGTTTTTGTTAACACCTGGAGCAGCTTCCACTCTCAGGTAGCCCACTGCCACCACCTGACCTTTGTATAGAATTGCCCACTGGGAGGGTTAGGACTCCCAGATTCCCTTCCAAATTCTGAGGCCTTGCCTTGGTGTCTCCTGCTGCCCAGCACCTGGTCACCATGGGGACAGTTTATGGCCTTGTGCACCCTTGGAGAAATAGCTACTTGCCAACTTTTAAAACAGCATGTCTGAGACGGTGGAGGTCTATGTGGTACAGAGAACCACTGCCAGAATCAAAAGGAGTTACAGATCTCTACATAGTTGTCATTACCTTGAAGTTTGCTCCAGCTCTTTAGGCGAGCGTGTGCTTAATGGCTGCCTCTCCAGTGGAGAGGGGTCTGTGTGTTCTCATGGAAACAGCACCCAAAGAAAAGAGACCTCCTTCATGTTTCAAGGAGTTTTTTTTATCATATCTGTTTTTCCACCCACTGACCAGGTCACACCAGGTCAAACAGGCTTTTCCTGAAGAGCTCCAGGACATTCCCTTCCTGGAGTCCCTCTAGCATTTAATTCCTCCAAATCTCTGTTCTCTGTTTGGAGAAGGGGAAGAACTTGATCCACCCATTATTTCTCCTGCTAGATCCGTTAGCATTTGTATGAAGGTGAGCTGAGGTACGTCTGAGAAGCAATTGAACTGACTTCCCCCCTCCTGCCTGTTCTCTGCCCAAAGGGAAAAAAACCTTTTAAAACGCACAGTGGAGGTTTTGCTGAGCTCAAACCTCCCAGAAAGAAAAATGCATTTCTTCACATATACTTTCTGAGCAAAGTGACCGAGAGCGCAGTAGCAGACCAAATGTTCTTGGATAACTCATCTGTTTTAGACCCTTTTGAGTCAGGTTTCAGGCTGGACTATGGGATAAAGACAGCTCTGCTAGCTTTAGTTGATTGACCTCTTTCTGAATGTAAACAAAGGCCAAGGCTCTTCTTTGCTCCTATTGGGTTTAGCTGTAGCCTTTGGTACAGTAGAGCATGCCACATTGTTGAGGTGCCTGGACGCAGAAGCAGGTATTAGGAGACGTATGTTGAACTGGTTCAAATCATTCTTCATGGATCAGACTCAGAGGTTTGCTACTGGAAGCTAGCTATCATCAGTGTGGGGTTCCACAGGGTGCAGTTTTATCCCCTATACTTTTCAATATCTATGTAAAGCCATTAGAACAAATCATTTGTAGTATTGGGGTTGGTTGTCATCAATCTACTGATGACACTCAGCTCTATATGTCCTTATCCAAATCTCCTGGTGATGCAGTAGAGGTCCTGGATCACTGCCTGACCACTGTGGTTAACTGGCTAAAAGTAAACAAATTGAAACTAAACCTTGAAAAGACTGAAGTGATGCTGGTTGGGAAGGTAGAGGTCTTGAAGAACATTGTTCTTCCTGCTTTCAGTGGAGTCCAACTGACCCTTGCTAACTCAATCAAAAGCCATAGGGTTATATTGTATCCAGCTTTGTTACTGGAGAAGCCAGTTAATGCAGCTGCAAAAAAAGGCTTTCTCCTGACTCTGCCTAGGCCTCCTACCTTAATACAGCTGAGCTGTCCACATGGATCCATGCTGCAGTAACGGCAGGACTAGACTATTTTAATGCACTGTACATTGGTCTCTGTTCAAAATCACCTTGGAAACTCCAACAGGTCCAGAGCGCCATGTTCAGCTATTAGCTGGAGCTAGATGGAGCATGCATATTAGTCCCATTCTGCAGACACTCCATTGGCTACTCATCTGTTACAGGGCTCAATTTAAGGTACTGGCTATCACAAACAAAACCCTTAATGGCCTCGGAGCCTCTTATTTGCAGAACCACCTCTCTTCCTATGCTTCACCACGACAACTTCGCTCATGTCAGCAGGGGCTTCTGCAGGTGCCAACCTGCAAATTGCAAAATCATCAACTACCATACACATAATTTCTCCATTGTGGCTCCTGCCTCATGGAATGGCCTGCTGAGGAGGCATTGGGGTTTACTTCTGAGTAAACCTGCATAGGGATGTGGAATGGTATAGCCCAATCTCAGAAGCTAAGCTGGGTAGTGTCAGAACTTGAAGAAACTCACTCCCAACAACATTCTCCTGGCAGTGATTTGTTTATTGAGAGGTGAAGAGGTTTCAAGCATTGACAAGTCTGTGTCAGAACTGGCTCTCTTGACGCCATTTCACAATTATATAGTCCAATGACACCCATACATCCAGCCTGCCAAAATCTATGATGCCCCCCTTAGCCCTCCTCCAGCACCTGCAAGTGTCCAGTTGCATTATCTATCCGTGTCTGGTACTCAAGGTCAAGCACGCATACTTCCAGTGTATTCCAGTCTCCTGAGCCCACTTTCTAGGGGAGGGGCAGCCAACAAAAAAAAAAGTTGGAAAGTTTTAAACAGGTCTTGTAGCTTTAATATCAGTTGCTTTGCAGCCATTATCTGATGATGTTATTTAACTTCTTGCCATGAAAAGTTTAAATTGCCCATTTCTACACATTAAACCTCTATGAAAGGGACAAGATACTTTCCTCCTGTTTGCTCGGCAGTCTTAACAGAAGAGTCGCCAACAAGTATGCTCAGTTCTCTACAAATGAATTGAAAAAAACAACAACTTTGGAATCATTTGACACATAAGTTCATTGCTGGGATTTGGCAAGCTAAAATGGAGAGAAGATTCCATGATGATCTCACCCAGCCTGCAAGCTTGGTTAGAGCAGTTTGTAACCAGGGAAATGGAGACAACGGATGGAGGGAGCAGCAGACTACCTATACGTGCCATAGCAAATCTTCATGCCATCTTCTGCCCACCCAACCATGTGTCACTGAGGAGACTGACAATCCAGGGGAACAAGGCTCAGGACTTGAAACTGCTTAACAGCAGGGGTCTGTTGGAGTGGGAGCGCACAGGAGCGCAGCTCCAGGAGTGAGGAGCCCAGGGGGCGGGCACATGACCAAGCCCCGCCCCCTCCTCGGCTTCCTCGAGCAGTGCAGAGGCGCAGCACCCCGGGGAAAACCCTGCTAGGGTCTTTATTGTTTTTAATGTTTTGTTTTAATATTTATAATTTTATCATTGTTCCTTTTATGACTGTGCTTCTTTTCCAGAGACTTGCTCAAGGTGGCATATAAATTTTCTAAGTATACCATTTTTTATCTGGTCACATGGCACATAAGTACTGGAGAAATTTCACCAATCCTTCAACAGCTTCCACCCCATCAGTTTGGTGTAGTGATCAGGAGCTGGGCTCTAATCTGGGAGAACCGGGTTTGATTCCCCACTCCTCCACATGCAGCTGCTGGTGTGACATTGGGCCAGTCACAAGTTCTCAGAGCTGTTCTCTCATGAGCAGTTCTCAAAAGACATCTCTCAGCCCCACCTACCTCACAGGGTGTCTTGTTGTGGGGAGGGGAAGGGAAAGGGATGGGTGGGGCACGTGTCCTGGGTATCTCAAGTCTACTTGAAACCTGGTGGTTTCAAGGGAGCAGGAAGAGAATGAGGGTGTGTTCTTTATGCTTATTTTTATTGCACCAAGTATTGGATGGGGAAGGGAATGGAGGAAGAGCAGGTCAGTTTCACTCACCTGTGGAGTGGATGTTGCCTTCTGACACACTTCCGGTATGTTAGGGGGTGTGGCATATGCAAATGAGTTATGCTAATGAGCTCCTGCACCTCTTTTTCTACGAAATGACCCCTGCTTAACAGTATCTCCTGATGTACTGAAGCAGCCTATAAAGGGCACCATCTTCCCTCAGGTAATGCCCCTGAGTATCTGAAAAAAGAGTTTCTCTCATTGAGTCAGGGATGCAGGTTCAGGCATTTCTGATGAGGCCCCAGCAATGGCAACAGTCCTCTACTACTTATCCACTTGTCTTCACATCCACTTCCTTTACCTCACAGGCATTTCCTCAGTTTCATGTCTGAAAGTACTTTCAATTCAAGACTATCGTCTTCAGCCTAGCATTTGTTTCCTGGGTATTTACCAAGCAGATGGTGTTGTTAGTTGTCCGTCTTTGGATCTGGGGCATTCATTTATATTCATAACTTCATGACCTGTTCAACAGAGCTCCATCCTGATGCAAAACCATCCAGGACATTCACTCCATCCTTCAGTGCTCATCACATCATAGATACCTGATCAATTACTTTAACTGCAAAACAGCAAGAGATAATTGGTACAGTAGGAGTATTAATTTTAATTAATCTATGAGACCCACTATGTGCTTTACATATTCTATAGGGGTCTCAGAGTTGAATTAAGACTAATCTCCCACTGCATTAATTGTCTCTTTTTCCTCCCTTTGTGCTTGGTTCGCCCCTCCTTTTCTTGCAACTATCATAAGAATCAACTCATTCTATATTTGAGTGCACTCATAGACAGTGTCAATGGGAAACTCTGCCTTCCATCAGACAGGAGAGTAGCCAATTAAGGCCATGAGGTTCCTACATTCTCCCAGATTGGCTGATTTGGTGTTCCTAGCACAGTAGAACAGATCTGTGGTCTTCACATTGGGCACAGTTGTTTGGGCAAATGAGCACTTCCAGATTCTGCAGTGATTTCTTTGTCTCAAACATCATCCCAGAATGTCAGTCTTCAAAGCTTGATGTGGTGGGCAACAGTAAAACATTTTCTGTTCCAAGTCCTGGCGAGCTTTCAAGTAGCAATGTCACGGCAGAGCCCGGTAGCCTGGCTGGGCAGACAGGCCGGCAAGCACGCCCTGGGTGTGACTTGGATGGAGAAAGTCAGCAGAGTGTTGCAGCAAGTCCCAATCTCAAAGCAGAGGCGTAGTCAAAACGCACCGGCGGTCAGAGTCCATAAATCAAGCCGAGGTCAGTCAGGAGCAGAGCTGAAGCTGGAGTCAAGGAATGCCAAGGGTCAAAAGCCGGGGTCCGGGATCAGGAAGCAGAGGTCAGAAGTCCAAGAAGCAAGCCAGGTCGGAAGCCAGAGAATCAGTCAGGAGCAGAGGCAAGGTACTCACGGGACGGAGGGTTCTGACAACGATGTTGCCAGCACGGATTGCTACCTGCCGGCAGCCTTGTTAAGTAGTGTTCCGGCTCATTAACCACTTAGCACTGCTGTGCGAATTCCTGGTTTCTGTCAGTACTCAGGACTTAATGATCTTCGCCCCTGCCTGCGTTCTTCCTTGCGTCGCCTATACAGCTCTTGCCTGCTCCTTTCACGGAGCCTGCTGACAGGTGGAGGCGAGTCTGGTGGTGAATTGCTTGGTCCAGCAACTGCCTGACCAGCCTCAGGTGGGCCTTGCTGAGAACTTGGCTGTGGATCCTCTGCAGGACTTATGTCTTTCTTAGTTAACTGAGCCAAGTCCTCCTGTCCTCGGCTGTCAGGCACTGGGTCTGGGGCTAAGTCAGGGGCAGGCATGACAAGCAACAGATGCCAGCATCTCTGCGTTCAAGGATTCTGGAACAGTAAAGTACCATCTCAGAACATGAACCTCCTGGAACTCAGAACAATGTCTAGACCTACTTCATTTCCAGAACAGCATCCGTGTATTTGCATCAAGATGAACAGTACCAAAGTTCCCATAAACTGGCAGTGGTGGGAACCAAGTCCAAAATTCTGCAGTAGGAGGAAGCAGTTTTCTCCTGCTTGGTGGCGACACACCTTATGACTTACCAAATGACTGTTGGAAATGTAAAAATAATGGTGGATATGTGATAAAGTTAAAAAATGTTGGATACCTGAATGTGTGCAAAAAGTGGTAAAAACTGCAGTGCCTTATACATCAGAACTGTTTTTATTGAACGTAACACCAGAGAAATATAAAAAACAAGACTTTTATTTCATTATACACATTGTGACAGCGGCAAGAATATTATATGCTAAATACTGGAGAAGAAGTGACATTCCTTCAAAGGAGGAAGTTATAAACAAAATACTGGAAACAGCAGAGATGGACAATCTAACTTCAATTTTGAGAGGAAACAACAAAGATTTTGAGGACACATGGTCAAGGTTTTATAGATCGAGAAAGGATGTTTGGTGTAGTGGTTCAGCTCCTCTCTTTCACATATGGGTTGTCCAAAGTCAGCCTCACAGGGATGCCACTCTGTAGCATGCCAAGTGGCCAGGCAGGTGGGTAAGGACTTGTAAAGACTCTCACAAGTTAAAAGTATTTTATTTCTACAAGGCACAAACACAGGATATTGAGAAGGACAGAATCTAAAGAAATGCTCTGAAGAAAATAAAAAACCCAGTTGTTAAAGTAATTATAATCCATGTTATATCTGATTTTTGGCAGTTGAAGAATGTTGCCATCTCTGATGCATCTGAAATTCTCTTTAGCATCATTCTCCTCTGTCATCCTTCATGGTAAAACACACAGTCACCCACAGACCCAAGAGTCTCTCCCTGGAGTCTCTCTCCTCTTTTTCCTCTCATTTCAAACAAACGAACAGCTCCCCTTTTCAGACCCCACCCCACATGTGTTCTGGAGACTTCAGCCAATGGGGGTGCCAAGACTTGGGGCTCCAGCCCACCAAACCTGGACTCTCCAATCAAGAGGTGTTAACATATCAAAGGACTAGCGTGTTATCCCTCTCAGTTGGAAGGATGCTCTGCCCAGCAAAGAGCACCTTTGCCTTAGCCACAGTGTCACCTGAACCACCTTCTTTTGCCATAACTGTCAAGGATCTCTTGCCTCCCGCTCCTCATCTCACCACAACAGCTTTTATAAAGACTATGCTGTTCACTGTGAAGAGACATTCCACGGCTATTGTAGATCTGAATTTATGGTAACTATTTGATGGTTGAAATTTCCAAGTATTTAGTGTATTATATGAGCAGGTGAATTTGTGACATATAAACATCCTGGGCAAACTTTAAACTTTTGTTGAATAGATTTCTTTTAGAACAGAACTGCAAATGCTGCTGTTAACCATCATGAAAGAGAACAGCATGAAAGCAGTTGGAATCTTGGATAAAAATGACTGAGAAGCAGTTGGTAGACCTGCATAAATGCTAAAGTGCAAAGCAGTTGATTGGCTTGCAGAAACAGAAGAAACAATGAAGTTCAGCTAAGCCAGGCCAATAAAAAGAAACAGACAAAGTAAAAATAAAAGAATTCCCTGACATAGTTAATCAAACTTATTTCCCTAGAACATACTTATATGTTTCATGATCCTGCCCTTGTCACAGCTCGCAGAATTCTCTGTGTGGGGGTGCATTCTTTGACAGCAGTCATCACCATTGAACAAATGTACACCTGAGGTCCTTGGTTCATCACTTTTTTTGGCAAATTTCTCACTCCTTGACAGAGATTGAGGTCCCCTGGCATCTGACCTTTTTCCATTGTGGTAGGCATGGGGCCAATCCTAAGGCTTTGATTTTACCTGGATCATTGAGAGAAGGAGAAGAATATCCATTAGCCATATGGCTGCTGGCTTGCATCAGAAACCAAGTAGAATGCTATTGGTTAAATAAAATTTAAAAAGCATAAAAAAATGAAGAAACAGCAAAATGGGTAAAAATCATAAAGATTTCTGCAGTTCAGTTCTGGGAAGCTATTATTTGATCTATTTCATTTTGGTTGGCCTTAAAATTGCTTTGTTACCTCGATGTGATTTTTAAAATTTTAATGTACTTTAATCTTTGACATGCCAATAAGGGTTGTCTGTCTGTCTGTCATAAAATTCGTTACAGCAGAATTAATTGGTAGGGGTGGTTCTAGTGTACTAAGACCCCAGAAAGCAAGAATGAGTTCCATGCCAGGGGCAAAGGAGACAAGAGGCTAGCTGAGGGTGTAAGCTGTGGAGAGAGCAGCAGTTTAGTCATAGTAGTTGCATCAGATCATATCTCCTTGGCAGATGACTTGAAAGGAAGGAAGCATAGTGGTTTGAACAAGGGAATGAGGATCTACTTGCAAGTATAATGAGTGTGGTAGAACAAGAAATAGATGTGGCTTGGAGAACTGCTAGTAGGAGTCAGTAGGAAGATGATGCGAAGGCAGAATATCCTCTGAACTTTGGGGGGAAGAAATAGCAGCAGCAAACTGATAATTAATCTCCTCCCACAACTTTAGGCAGCTGTTTGGAGGGCCAGAACCAGGGTCTGTTTTAGGTGCCCTACCTCTCCATCTTGCACAGTTGGTTAAAGACATAACAGGTGGAATGTTTGTTGACCAATCATTCTAACTTTATATAACTAAGAAAAATTACATTAATAAGTTAATGGTGAATGTGTCTTTGTGCATTAGATATGGGTATTTGATATCCAACACTGTATTCAACAGAGGAATGAAAAAAGTTTCAGTTACTTTCAGTTATACAGAATTTGTTTTGGTATTATATAAAAGCGCTATGGATTACATAGTACTATTAATAATAGTAATAATCTTTTTCAGCCTTGTTACGAACTGTTTTGAGAGAAGCAAAAATTCCTATTCTTCTTATAATGTGTTTCATTGGACTTGGCTTTGGAATATCGGCACATTATTTACACAAGGTACTGTATAACCAGTTAATAGCTACTACAGTGGGAGAAAATCAGGAGATGTCTTTTTGTGATATATTATTCATTCATTCATTCATTCATTCACATTTTTACCCTGCCCTCCCCGCGAACGGGCTCAGGGCGGCTTACAAACAGCATACAGTGCCAATCAGATAAAACAGTTTAAAATGAGATTAAAATGTAATAATAACAATACAAGTAAAGTGCTCGCAATGGTGTTAGTACTATAAATAAATAAAAAATAGAGATGGAAATACATAATAAGTGAAGAAGAATGGGACAAAGAGAGATAGGATCCTCCCTACCCTTTCTTTGATTTCCCTGTATGCTTCTTCCAGCAGAGTCCTTCTTCTAATGGTTGCTTCCATGGAGACACTTCTCAAAGGGCCAAACCAAAAGTGTAGTCATTGTTAAGAAAAAAAGAGATTCCACAATCCATTGCTTACATTTATTTTGGGGGAAACCACCTCCACCATTTTCCTGGTTTTTTTCTGGGCCTTCCCATCTCTAGTCATAATACAATTTTGGGGGGTTCTCCTCCACTTTGGCTACTTCCTAGAGGATGGAAGCTTAATTTAGCCTCTGCTTCCTGTTGTTTAACCAGTTACTAGTTTGTGAGAAGATGTCCTCTTATCTCATGACTTCCAAATTTATTCGGAATCCTTTGGTGAAGAACTTTATTAAAACTTAGTATATAGTGACTATATAATTTATTTGAAGTCTATTTTCACTCTAATCTATATGTTTTTTAACACCTACTAAGAATTCTAGTAAATTGTTGAGGCATAATCCTTTTGATTATGTGTTCAGAAGGGGAAGATGAATGTGATATTTTACAATGCAAACTATTCTCCTAGTAACACTCTGCTGTCTTTTTATGTTGCAGTTACAGCTGATCAAAACACTTGCAAACATAGATCCTAAACTTTTCCTTCATATGTTTACACCAATTATAATATTTACAGCTGCATTTGACATGGACTTCTATATATTTCGAAAATCGTTTTGGCAGGTAACATCATTTTTAATTTCTGTTTACTATTCATATCTCATAATATAAAAGTTATGATTTGGCTATACATAAGTGATAGTCTTTTCAGGAAATGAAGGGGGCGGGGCGGACAATTTGGAGCAGAGAGTCAGCTTAACCTTTTCAGGTAGGGCTTTTTTTCTGGGGGAACTTGCTGGAACGGAGTTCCGGGACCTCTTTGACAAAATTCTTTTTAAAATGTTTACAATTTCATAAGTTTTCAGTGTACAGATTGAAAACTTCATTTCCCTCTTGAGAGTTCCAGCTCCTCTTTTTTTTTTTTTATAAAAAAAAAAGTTATAAAAGTTTTTCTCTCTGGGCAAGAGAACCAGCAGGAGGGGGGAAGTCAGTTCAATTGATTTTCAACCTCATCTCAGCCACCTTTGAGAAATGCTAATAGGTCTAACTAGAGACAATGGGATGGTCCAGGGCCCCCTCCCCCCCAACACGGAACAGAGATTTGGAGGTATTAACTGCTAGAAAGTCTTCAGGAAGAAGCTCCTGGAGACTTCAGGAAAAGCTTCTTTGGCCCAGCCTGACCTGGTCAATGGGAGGAAAAAGAGAGGGGATAAGGAGGGAGGGCTCTTTGGTGCTGATCTGATCGAAGCTGACAGAACTCTTAACTGAGCTCTGGAGGAGGTGGCTATTGCCATGTGCTGACTTGCAAACCTGAAAGAGGTCTGAAGGTAATGAAACTCCTGTAAAAGAGCTGTACCTTTCTAAGCTAAGGAGACTGCCTTATATTTAACATCTGGTAGGGCATGTATAGAGGGAGGGACAGAGGAATTGTGTTTTAAGCGTTTATTTTGAATCCCTTGCTCAGTCTGGTGCTGTTCTAAAAGTATGCTTGTAAACATTTTCTTTTTAATGAATACTTTATAACTTCTGATGCTGGCCTTAGACATGCTATTTTGAAAGGAGCACTAGGAGGAAGAGGAGGACAGTCAGTTGGCAAGTGGCTCCTCCCTCGGTGCATGAGGCGGTAAGCTGTCCTGTTGGTAACCAAGGGCTCGGTAGCAGGAGGCACAGAGGCAAGGCCTCAGCACTTGGAAGGGAAGCTGGGAATCCTGACCCTCCCAGTGGGCAATTCCTACAAAGGTCAGTTGGTAGTGGTGGTTGAAGAGAGAGAGAGAAAAGCCCCTCCAGCTGTTGCGAAAACCTTGGAGGGCAGGGTGGAACAGAGCCAGCAGGTCAGGACTTGTTCCACCACACCATCTGCTAGTTTTCTGCCCCAAATCAAAAGAATAAGAAATGGATTTTACTTCTTTGGGTTTTGTTTGCAAAGGCAAATGTGTTTTTGAGTTTGTGCGAACTTTGGGAAAATTTGTTCATTTTAAAAGATATTTTATGCCACTTTTCTCCCCAGTGGGGATCCAAAGAGGCTTACAACATTGGTTTTCCCATGTTCATTTTATCCTCACAACAGCAGCACTGTGAGGTAAGTTAGGATGAAAGAGAGTGATTGGCTCAACATCACTCACAGAACTTCCAAAGCAGAGTTGGGATGTGATGTTGGTCTTACCACTATACTATGCTGGCTTTCTGCCTTGACATGCACAGTGAATTGATTTTATTTTGCAGGCAGGGTGGGTGGTGCTGGGGAACAAGTCAGGATTAACTGTGGTTAATAAATAGTGTTGACAGCTCCAGCTCGGGGAATTCCTAGAGATTTGGAGGCAGTGCCTATGGAGGGTGGAGTTGTATACCATAGAAGTGGAGGGTATACCATAGAAGTCGCCACTTCCTCCAGGGGAGTTGATCTCTGAATTCTGGAGATCATTTGTAATTCTGGGAGCACTCTAAGCCTCACCTTGAGACTGGTAACACTTTTAATAAACCAACTTCAAACTATGGTTTCAGGTCTTGGTTTGCTGGACGCTAAACAATATGGCCCATGTTCAATTAGTCACACTAGGTTAAGGTAATTAGGAAAAGACGAACAGGGACCGGGAATAACTTGTGGGGGCATTTCATTTTCCTTCTTTACTATTTCCTCTTTCCCTACCCTAAAAGCCTCATAGCTTCTCCCCTTTTCCTGTTTCCTTCTTCCAATTCCCAGCCAACCTACTTTTATCTGCCCCCCCCCCCCTTTCAGCTTTCTTTTCTTCCCTCCCCATGTCAACTTCTACCTGGGAAAAAGATTGTCAGGTTGTGAGGTCCTGGCTACCAGGTTGGGCCCAGTTGCACAGTGGAGAACTCACCAGGACTATCTGAGGGCACCTCACTGTGTTCTGGATTGTCCTCCCCACACAATTTCCTTTTTTCTTCCTGGTAGCAGTGTTCCCTTTAAGCTGAGTTAGTGTGAGTCAGCTCAGTTTTTTAGCCTCCAGCTCACAAATTTTTGTCTTAGCTCAGGAAGGATGGCTCCAGAGCAAATTAATGTATGCTGTGGCCAAATCGCTCGCTCACAACTTTAGTGCTAGTAGCTCACAGAGTATTATTTTTGCTCACGAGACTCCACAGCTTAGAGGGAGCATTGCCTGGCAGTCCTCTTATCTCAGCTTTCCCTGCTTATTTCTCTCCTCCCTACCCACCAACCAGTCTACCTTTTATTTTCCCCCAACTTCAGCTATATTTATCATTTATTGGAACATCTCTAAGGTCTTACAAGCACTTACAAAGGCACCGTTTGAACCCTTGAAGACCATAGAATTAAGAATCTTATCCTAGAAAGTTGCCTTCCTGGTTGCCATCACTTCAGTGAGAAGGGTGTCAGAGTTGGCAGGCTTATCAATGAAGAAAGAACTCTGCATATTTCAAAAGGACTCAGTCATTTTAAGGATGGATCCTTCATTTTTACTGAAGGTGATTTCTCCATACCATGTCAACCAATAGTTGGTTTTGCCATCCTTCTGTCCCAAGCCAAAACACCCTAAAGAGAAAGCTTGGCATGAGTTGAGATGTGCACAGAGCTCTGCCTATCTATCTGGATAGAATGAAGAATTTTAGGCTTTCGAGTGCCTTGTTTGTATCACACAGCAACCTGTCACTGGGGAATAGAGTGTCAAAGTCAACTGTTGCTTTGGGGTCATGACATGCATTAGTAGGGCATATGAGGCGCAGGGCCTACTGGCACCTAGGAACATCACTGCTCATTCCACCAGAGTGCAGCCTCTTCAGTAGCCTTCTCTACAATGGCTCCAGTGAACGAGATTTGCAGATCAGCCACGTGGTCAACATTTTCTACCTTTGTCAAGCATTACAGAACTGACCACATGGACTCTACAGAGGCGTCCTTTGGCAGAAGGGTGTTGCAGTAGGTAGTGGAGTAGGAAGAAGGAATTCCTTCCTATATTGTAAAAGTTGCTTTCTCTCCACCTGATCAGCTCTACTTCTAGTATTATTTATAACAAATTCTGGGTAACACCTTGCTCTGAATTGTTTTTCTAAAGCCCCTGCTTCCACTCTATAATCATGCACGGAAGATGAATTCCTTTTTGCTCTTAAAAATTGACTATATGGCAAAGTAGGCCTTAAATGATATGGGTGGTAAGAATAAGTTTGTAGTAAGTTTTAACCGCCAGTTTATTTTTTTCCATTTACATATACCAAATGTGTCAAGAAAATTAATGGTGTGATTACTATAATGAATATAAAATTTTATAAGTTGATGTAAAAGTACTAATCCATTTGAAAAAAAGAATCTACCAAATTGGAATCTGTAAACAAAATTAAAATGTCATCTATAAACTGTTTAAACAGTTTTATATTGCCCACATAAAGATTACTCCTCTCAGAAATAATGTGTTCATTTTCAAAAGCCTGGACGTATAAGTTAACAAGTGTGGGAGCCCCTGGGCTTCCTATTGCAATGTCACATTTTTGGACATAAAAAGATTGGTCTGAACTAAAATAGTTATGCTTCAAAATTAGGTCAAGCAGTTCTGTAAGAAAAAAAGTTGGCAGGGTCTGATCATGATGTTTAAAAAAATGTCTACAATTATATCCCTTACCTCATCATGAGGGATGTTTGTGTGTAAGGCTCTGACATCAAGAGTCACTAAGACTGTCTTCTTAGAAACTGTCAAGTCCTCAACTGACTGTATAAAGTGAGTTGTGTCCTTTATATAAGACTAGGAATAAGGCATGTTGTGGCTCTGGGCGGGTGCCCTGACCTTGGGCACTTGGCGTCAATTTGCTGTGGCGAGCTCAGCAGGGTAGAATGACACAGAGTCCAGTTTTTTCCAGGGGAACAGATCTCTGCAATCTGAAGAGCAGCTGTAATTCTGAGTGATCTTCAGCCCTCCCCTGGAGATTGGCAGCAATGCTTCCCTGGGATGAAAAGTACAGTCTTTTTCCGCAGTGGAGACGAAAGCATCTTACATCATTCTTCTCTCCCCCTTTTGATCTGCACAACAATCCTGTGTGGTAGGTTAGGTTGAAAGTCTGTGACTTGTCCAAAATCACACACTCAACTTCCACAGCAAGAACCTAGGTCTGGCAGACCCTGCTCTGAAGTGCTAACTGCTTCACCTAGGGTAGCCAACCTCTGCATGAAGCCTGAAGATTGCTGGGTATCACAACGGAACTTCAAACAGCAGATCTCTCCCCCCCACCCCGGAGAAAATAACTGCTTTGAGGGTGGGCTCTATGGCAATCAGTTCAGCTGAGACCTCTCCCTTCCCCAAACTCTGGCTTCTGTAGACTCCGCCACAAAATATTCAGGAATTTTCCAACCTGAAGCTACCAGCCCTAGTCAGGACTGGCCCCAATGAGTTCTCCACAAAGGCCTGGAATGGGCCTCCTGCCTTTGCTTTTTTACTGACAAAACCAAGCTTGGTTGCCTAGCAACAGCCATTGAGGGAAAAGTTATTCTCACAGGAGCCAAGCAGGAGAAGTGTCTTTGTCAGGAGAGACAGCCGTTTTGGCAGTTTATTCTGTGAGGGAAAAGTGTCCAGGCTGGCAGTGGGTGGGGGAGAGGACTGGTCCCAGCACCCAGCCAATGGCATGTGAGTACTCTTGAGTGACGGTTGATGTGCCTATGGCTGATGGAGTACACAGCACAGCCAATGGTAGAGCTGGAAATAACCAATAAATAGGGCAATTAAAAGAAGAGAAGAAAGATTGGATTTATACCCCGCCCTTCACTTGGAGTCTCAGAGCAGCTTACAAAGTCCTTTCTTTTCCCCTCCCCACAACAGACACCCTGTGAGGTAGGTGGGGCTGAGAGAGCTCTGAGATAACTGCTCTTTCAAGAACAGCTCAGAACAGAACTATGGCTTGTCCAAGGTCATCCAGCAGCTGCAAGTGGAAGAGTGGGGAATCAAACCCAATTCTCCCAGATTAGAGTCCGTGCACTTAACCACTTCCTATATATATAGGATACCATTACTATGTATACTAGTATACCGTTACCTTTATATTTGATTTTACTGTTATGCTATAAATACCAGTATGGCATTAAAACTCCAAAGCTGTCCACCTTAATTTAATGTAAGTTTATCTGATAAACAATTCTGAGGTAACATAAGATGTAGGATTATTTTTATTCCAGTAGTGTATTCACAATTTGTCTCTACAGGTATTGGTCCTTGCAGTTCCTGGATTTTTGTTGAATAGTGCTTTCATTGGACTATTAACTTATAAAATCAATAGGTATGGCTGGAGCTGGGATACTAGCATGCTGTTTGGAATAATACTTAGCACAACAGATCCTATTCTCTCTGTAGCTTCTGTGAAAAACATAGGTACGATTATATATTGATCTTCTTACATAATGCTGAATTAAACAAGAGCCTATTCTAGTAATGTTTTTTGAAGTACTGCATGCCATTAAATGAAAAGCATTATTCTTCTATGGAATATGTCATCAGTGAAGACGGATGATGTGTGGCAGTGATAAGTGGCAAACGTCTCCAAGCAAATACATTTGGTGGCCATTGGTGGATGCATCTCAATGGTAAACAGCAGCAGATATAGGATTGGAGCCAGAGATCTATCAGTGGAACGGCAGGAAGTTACTAATCTTTGCTTTCCTCTCCCCTTTGTAGACATTAATCTGTCCCTGGATTTAGAGGTCTACCCGAAGGGATTCAAAGAGACTGTGGTAACACCATTCCTAAAGAAGCCACCTTTGGATCCTATGGATCCTTCCAATTACCACACAGTCTTGAATCTTTCATTTCTGGGTAAGGTAATTGAGAACTGCAGCAGCAGTTTCCAACCCCAGGAAAATTGATTCCCCAGCCAAGGTTGCAGGACCTACATGGAGTTAATACCCATGAATGTTGGTGGGCTAGACTGAGGAGGGATTGAAATCCACTTTCCTGCCTCTTCTGTCAGTGAATTTCTGCTGAAAGAGGAAATCATTTTGTTGCCTTCCCCTTCCTTCATGCAGTCCACTGACCCCTGTGGCTCTTACTAAATGTGTGTTCCACAATCCCAGGAATCAACTTTCCCAGAGTTAGAAATGGCTCCTGGGGAGGAGGGAAGTGAGAAAGATCTGAGATGCTTTTGTGAGCCAATCCCAGAATCCAGTTTAAAGTCCCTCCTGTGCCCCAAATGGAAGACTTGCTTTCTCTGGTCTGTACTGTCCAGTCAATGTCATATACCTGCAGTCAAAATAAATATATATCAAGTATTTTACTAGACTGTTAAGCATAGATAGCAGTATTTGGTTATAGAACTAAAGTTTAAAAATAGTGATTTATTAATGGCAAGAGGCATAGCATACGAAACATTCCAGGCCTGCACAACTTTTGCCTCAGCAAGCTTAATTTTATTTATTTATTTATTTTTCATTTTTATACCCCGCCCTCCCCGCAAGCGGGCTCAGGGCGGTTCACAAGGGCATGAATGCCAATCCCATACATCATAAAACAGATAAAATCACCAGTATAAAACAATTCCAATAAATTACATATAAATTACCATGATTTACAATAAAATGCTTCCTATTATCACTAGTCAGATGGCTTCCTATTTGGTCGGGGTCCAGTCCCCTTGACCATCGAGCCTGGGTTGCGTTCAGGGCCGGACCACATCACAGATGTTGTTTGCGATGGATGGTACTACTAGTGGCAGTGGTGGCAGCTCCTAGTCAAAGGCCTGGCAGAAGAGCTTCTCTGGGAACTCATTCCACCAGACTGGAGCCACCACCAAAAAGGCCCTGGCCCTGGTTCTGATGAGCCTGGCTTCCCTAGGGCCTGGGACACACAGTCAATGACACGACCCCGACCGAAGTGCTCGCTGGGGTATATACAGGGAGAGGCGGTCCCGCAGGTATGTCAGGTTGTTAATGCAGAACATTAGCCAAGTATGACCCAGGAGTTCAGTAAACCCATGTTTTCCTACTTCTCTTGGACTTCAAAAATTAACAGGATTGTCAAGCACCCATAAGATCCCAGTTCTTGATTAGCTAGCTGCATTTAACTTGCTGGATCACAAATTGTACAGACCTGTTTATATCTGTATGTTAATTTTAATTTCTTTACCCCATGTCCAGCTGCACATAAATGTAGCAGCCAGGTTTGTGCATGTGTATCCCTAATGAAATAATTGTCAACAGCACCTGTGAGCTTTTTGGGAGAGAGGGAACAGGGAAAGTGGTGTTAGTCAAGCCCTCTGCACTCCCTCCTGGGTAGCTAATAGGCAGTTGGGCATTATCTGGCCAGGGGTACAGGTGTGAAGGATGCCAGTTGAATTGGGCCTGGAAGGAACCAGGCATATAACAAGTGTTCATTTGCATAGCTCCCTACCCACCTAAGGATATACATATCCAAAACTGTTTCACAACATATAGCTCTGTAATTGGTTTTGATTTTTATTGAGGACTTCAGAAGTTTAAAAAAATACAAAAGAAAGAAAGAAAAAAAGAAATACAAAGGGAAGCTTTCAATTTTCTCCACGATAAATATTGGCATAATTAGAGAATTCATAATTGTTCTACTGTTATCAGAATAAAAATCTCATTCTTCTATAATCCCTTTCCCCTTCTTAGTCTTCAAAACCACAAATCATCAGCTTATTTCTTTCATTTTCATGCAAAAAGTCAATAAAGGCTTTCCGGTTTGCTATAAATTTGGATAATGTCTTCTCTCTAAGCAAAACTAAATTTAGCCATCTTGGCTAACTCCGTCACCTTCACAATCTGCTCCTCTATTGTAGGCAATATTGAACTCTTCCATTTTTTTCAAAGCCTCTTCCAAAAGTCTTGACACCATTGTCATATATAAAAACAAAGTATCATTTTTTTCCTAGCTGTCTATCCATTCCCAACAAAAAAGGGCCTCTGGTTTAAATTGTACATTAATCTTCAAGATTTTCTGTATTAGCAAATGAATTTGTATCCAGATTTTTCTGGCTTTATTACAAATCCACCAAAGATGATAAAATGTCCCTTCAGGCTTTTCACATTTCCAACATTTGTTTGAAGTATTTTTATAGATTCTAATCAGTTTTTCTGGAGACATATACCAATGATACATCATTGTATAAAAATTCTCTTTAAGAGTAGAACTCTGGGGCCGATTTCGCACTGGCCAATTGCTTCTCGTTCTCTCCGGAATTTCCCCTCCCAGTTTCCTCCGGAGTATTTTCTTAATTTCCCCACTTGGAACCTCAGCCCTTTCGATATAGCGTGATGAAGGGTTTTCTCCAAAAAAAAATTAGAAACTCCCACAATGGGGCGGCCCTGACGAAAGGCGGGTGAGTGGGCGTGTTTTCATTTTGGGTTCTCCCCCGGAGCAAACAGGAAAATCCTCTAAAAACAGGATTTGTTTGCTCCGGGGAAACTCCGGTGCAGCAGGGCAATACTCCAGAGCAAAATGTGAGCCCGGGGCAACTGGTGTGAAATCGACCAGAAGCTCCAGTGCAAGCATGAGGGCAAACCTGGGGCAAACGCTAGTGCGAAATTGGCATAGGTAAATTTAAGACCTCTCAACCACATTTTCCACTGTTCCATTTGTATATTTTACCCAATTTTTTTAGCCCATTTAATCATGGAATGTTCCACTCCTCCTTCTGTCTCAAATTTCAACAGAAGTCTGCATTTTAGCAAAAACATGATTATCATTTGTACATAATTCTTTTCCAAATTCAGACTTGTTTTGTTCAAAACCCCGGGTTTTTTTAAATCTGTTTTAAATCTTTAACAATTGTGCATAAAAGAACCATTGACACATATAGCCTTTGGCTACCAAGACTTCTCTTAACTTCATTTTACAGTCCCCTCACAAAAAGTCTAGTGTATCCCAAGAAGTTAGCCACTTTTATTTAGTTAACATTTCATGCCTATAGAATTCTTCCTGTGTTGAGAGAAAGAAATAACAAGAGATCACACAGTCAAATCTACAGAAGCCAGAATACAACCAACTAAACTATGTTCAAATAATAAGCTATTAATATGTGTGTGTTTTTCTTTCAACAAGTCCAGATTTCATTTGTGCATAAATTTGTATTTCATAAATTTCCATTTCATTAACGATCTGCGGATTGCGATCTTCATTTCGGAAGTCTTCTTCCAGAATATCAAACTGATATACATATGAAATAATTAATTTTAAACAATTTTTAGCAATTTTTAACAATAAAGGTTCTCTTGCTCAAAAGCCAGTCGAATCTGACTCTAAGGGGCGGTGCTCATCTCCGTTTCCAAGCCGAAGAGCCAGTGTTGTCCAAAGACTTCTCCGTGGTCATGTGGCTGGCATGACTAAACGCTGAGGCACATGGGACGCTGTTACCTTCCTACCAAAGTAGTACCTATTTATCTACTTGCAATTTCTTGCTTTCGAACTGCTAGGTTGGCAGGAGCTGGGGCCAGAGACGGGAACTCACTCCGTCAAGTGGCACTTGGGTCTCAAACTGCTGAGCTACTGGCCTTCCGGTCTGCAGCTCAGCATCTTAACCTCTTGAGCCACCATGGCTGAACAACTAAATATAAATTGAAAAAAGTAAACAAAATAATATCTACATATCATGACTCAGCAATTCTAGAATGTGTACAGCTTCTCTGTTCTAAGAAAATAATAATACAACATCAGAGATCCATAATACAGTAATTTTGCATAGTAGGGAACAGTAGAAGCCATGCAGCAGACTCACCAGTCCAAATCTTTGTTAGGTTACAATACTTTCATCTAAAGTTTCAGAAGATGGGCAACCAGTAACACATTTAACGCTACGTTGCTAATCTGGCATTGCCTCATCCAGGCCACTGAGCTCTAGCCGATAAAAAGGAGAGTCGTCCCTGCAGGTTTCCAAGATTTAAAGGGGACGTATCACAATACTGAAGGCATTTTATTCTTTGCAGGTACAACCCTGCCCTACTCACAGCCTACTACAAACACAAAACTGACAGCCAAATGATAAGAAACATGATAGGTCCAATGTTTGATTGAGCCCATATGGATTGTATGTTTTTAATCATAAGATCCAAAAAGCTTCTTGTTGGTGTAGAATTGTCTGAGTGTTGGTTCTGTTATACTTACTTGAATTCAGAATCTCCAACACTAAAAATAGAACATTTCCATCAGCATTGCCTTTGTCCATAAAATGCTGGACATGGGGGATTGGGGATGCATTCCAGTTACAGTTGGGTGGGCGTCTATTTTATGCCTTCTCTCCATTTGCCCTCCTTCACAAGGTCCTGGTAAAGTTCCAAATGGACAACACCCTTGCCATCCTCATAGCACCATTTTCACCCAGGACATGGTTTCCACTTCTGTGGCACCTGTCGTGAGGGGACTCATACGCCCCTACCTCAGTGTGAGGATCTGTTGCAATTAAAGTCCCTTCATCATCCAGGGATCAGGTCTCTTCATCTAACAGCATGGCTAATCCAACCCCATTACTATTGATGTCAAGGGTTTCAGAGGTTATATCAGCTTCACACAGACCTTCCACACCACACACCGCTCTTACAAGTATAAGTGGGAAATGTTTCAGACCTGGGCACGCGGACATGGTTTTGATGCTTTGACTTGTGACTTAAGCAGTATTTTTTGAGTACTTCTAGTGTTGGGGGATACTTTGGTCTCTCAACTTTGTAGCTGAAGGTTAATTTGGCCCCTATTTCATCTTATCATACTTTGGTTGAAGGTTATACAGTGTTTTCTAACACTATGTCTAAGCGATTTATGAAGGACTTATGGAATTTGTTTCCTCCAGTTATGGAGAAATTCCTCCAGTTATGGAATTTGTTTCCTCCAGCTAGCCCCTGTTCCACAATGGAGTCTTTTCCTGGTCCTTTCAAAACTAAACTGTTTGAACCACTGGCTACTACTGACTTGTCTTTTCTTTCCTTCAAGTTGGCATTTCTGGTAGCAATTACTCCTGCACAGAGGATGGGTGAACTTAGCGCTCCCTCCTGTGACCATCCTTTTCTTACATTTCATCCTGATAAAGTGGTCCTAAGGCTATGATTGGGATTCTTACCTTAAGTTCCATCTCAATTCCATAGAAGCTAGGACATCACCCTCTCTGTTTTCTTCCCTTCCCCATCAGATAGGGTTGAAAGAGCACTTCACACATTAGATGTTCGTAGAGCTTTACTGTTTTAGTTGAAGAGGGTGAACGATTTCCACCACAATAAGGAATGGAGAGGACTGATAGTCAAAAATGTCTACACCTACTTTCACCCTGCAGCAAGCTGATTAGTGGAGATTCTGGTGGCAATGTTTCCCTGGCTAGTGGTGGCAATGGCTGCCAGTGCCAGGGAGAAAGTGGGCCAGTTGACATTGCAGGAGGAGTCCCTGCAAGAGCAGGGGGTGGAGAACTCTGAGAATGAGCTGGTGAATCACTTCATTCTCATGGCTTTGGTGGGGAGACTAGAGGTGGGGCAACCCAGAAGTGGTTGGAGGCAGGGCCACAGCCTGACAACGTTAAACAGGATAAAAAGGAAGGAAGTTGGGAGTAACAGATGAAGCAGTCTGCAGATTGGTTAGAGACATTGACAGAGGCAGAGGAGAAGAAGAGGATTGCTGCTGGGACAAGGGGGAGAGACACAAGGATTTTATAAAAGATGGGGTGCCAGACTGAGGAGGAAGCTGAGGAGTGAGGCCATTTTCTGAGGCTGGTAAGGGCTAGCCCCAGGAAGAGAGAGGCAGGATGTCACCCCTCTCTCTCCCATTTCTGAGACCTACGAAGTGCAGTTGTGCTGGGGTGAGATGGTAGAGGGTGGCAAGGCAAGGACCTCAGGGCATGAGCACGACAGGGGGATGATATTTAAAGAGGAAGAAAGACTATGAGTAAGGAAGGGATTTAAGTCTGGGGTTTTGGACATATTGTACCAGTGCCTTTCCGCTGTGCTGTGCCTTTCTCTTCACTCCTGTTGTGATGTCTACACCAGGGGTATCTGCTGTGTTCTTCTGTGCTTAGCTGGGCTAGTGGGTAGCGAGGTGAGGCATGGGGTCTAATCAGGTCTCTGCCTCCTGTTTTGCATCTGCTGTGCCTGTAGCGGGACCTGTTGATGGGCAGAATTGGAACTTTGACTTCTTCCAGGATCCCCCTTCCTGGGAACTGAACCGTGCCTCCCATTTACCACTTGGATACTTTCCCCCAGTGAACTATCTGGGGGTGGCAGGATTGCCTTTGTGTAAGGTGCAGTTGTGCGCTCCTGTGTTGTTGTTCCCAGTGTTCACATTCCTCTTGCCTGGTAAAAGGTTAGCATCTTCAAGTCCTACCCAGGCTAGGATCTGAACTTTGGTGGGAGGGCTATTTGGTTGCCACAGTTTGTATCTGTGCTGAGTGAGTTACAGCACTGTGGAACACCATTCTTGGATAGGGCAGGTTTCCTCCCTTGTGTGTGCCCCTTGCAAAAAGAGTGGGGGACTTGATTGTGGGTGGGGATTCATTGCCACTTTCAGAGCTTCCTGGGATTGGTCAACTCCAGGGCTCCTGCTGCTTATGCCAGCAGGCTCCTTGCAATGTGAAGGGGCTGACCATTCTCCCTGTTATTTGTGCACTGTGTGTAGGCGATGCAACATGATGTAAGTGGCCCATGGCTGTATCATATTTTTCCTCCATGAAATAGATGCAGGATGCTGACTAGTAGTGTGAAGCCATTCCAGCATCAGTATGCCACTAGCATTAGGGTCTTAGGGTGTGGCTGCTCGTGGCTGCTGAACCTGAACCAAAAATGAATCTAAATTCTTAAATGTATGACTCCTTGCTTTAGAATATGTGCCTACAGTTGCTGCATCTTGTTAAGTTTAGCCTACTGTATATAGTGCTAACGGGATGTGCATGTAAAGAATCATGGGCTAGCCCTTTCACTACAGCTTTTGAGAAAATCATAAATGTTAAATCCACTTGTATAAATGCATCCAGCTTTTGCAGTGACCTCACTTTTGGAGTAAATCATCTTTATTTTTATTTGTCAAATTTAAAAAGGAAATTCATTTTTGCTATTTTCTGGATTTTTCTTTAGGGCTTTCAAAAATAGTAATCAACATAATTACAGGAGAGTCTTTGTGTAATGATGCTACCACATCAATTCTTTTTGATCTGTATAGTGACCTTGTGGACCATGTCCACAGAGAGATAGGTAAGTCCATTATTCCCTGATTTTACATGATAATATTACTCACGTAATGTATAAGCCCAGGTTATAAGGCTGAAAAACAAGTATGATAGAAATATCTTGAGAAAACATAGCATGAGTCTGAGAGATTGTTAAGTCTTGGATGTCTGAGCACAGGCCGCAATCCTGTATAGCCATAGTATGGGCAGAGGAAAAGTGTGTATAGTGTTTGGAATATTGTTACTACAGCTGATCCTCCAGTAAGAAAGGTTTTTTGTTTGTTTAGTAAAACCGATCAGTTTACACACGTTTGAATGCAAATGTGTTTTTCCTTTTTGAATGCAATAAACACATTTCTAAATATTTCCATCTGTATTTGTGCTTCTCCTCTGCTCACATGATGGCCATATAAAATTGTGCTAAAAGGCTGGATCTCATATACAATGCCTGCAAACGTGTCTGGTAGAGGTGACTTTTTCTCATCTTCCTCTTTTTGTAGCAGCTGCCTCTGAGTTCTGAAAAGGCAGTGTAAAGTTTTAGGGAAACTAATGGATGAAAAGCTACACAACATAAATGGCTGGACTGAGGAGGGGAAAGTGAGCAGCACTGCTCCTCTCTGCTTTCTCTGCCAATTTAGCCTTTTGTGCAAATTGAAGTGCTGCTGGCTGAACAGGAAGAAGTGGCAATTTCACTCTTTCCCCACCTCAGTACAGACAGTTATCCATGCTGTGTTGCTTTCATTCACATGGATTCCTCGACCTCTGGAATCGCCTTTTTGAAGCTTACAGATGGCTTCTGGGAAACGGAAAAGGAAAAAAATCCACTCTATTAGCATATTATGCTAGTGATACAAGAGATTCAACCCATTTTCCTTTTGTCAGTTACCTGCAGCTACCATTCCTCTCATGCTATCAGCGGGCTTTTTCAGACTTAAAAAAGTATACATAATTGACATATCCTGTTAATCTATAGCTATATGGCATCACCATTAAAAAAAAAACTTGGAAAAGCCCTCCACATTCATAGTGGCTATGGTAGAAATAGGGAAAATTGTATGAATGCATCCTATGTCCTAAAATCCCTTTCTGGATTTTTATTTCACTGACTCATAATTTCTCTTTCTTGCTACAGTTTGTCTCTTCCTATCTATTGTTCTTAAAGTTTGTTATTTAATATTACTGTTATTGAAACAGCACATATAAATCTCATTTATATAGAAGAAGAAGAAGAAGAGATTGGATTTATACCCCGCCCTCCACTCCCCAAGGGAGTCTCAGAGCGGCTTACAAACTCCTTTTCCCCTCCCCTCCCCTCCCCACAACAGACACCCTGTGAGGTAGGTGGGGCTGAGAGAGCTTTTTCCCAAGCTGTCCTTGAGGGAACAGCTGGTACAGAGCTATGGCTTGCCCAAGGTCATCCAGCCAGGTGCAGGTGGAGGAGTGGGGAATCAAACCCGGTTCTCCCAGATTAGAGTCCGTGCACTTAACCACTACACCAAACTGGCTCTCACACCAAACTGGCTCTCTGAAGATGACCCCATTATGAAGATTTTTCTAGAAACTTGGGACAGTGCCTGTGTTTGACTCAAAATCTTTAAAAAAGGTGAGGGGGATTTAAAATCCTCCCAGTATTGTTGAAGCAGGGATATCAGGACACTATATCATGAGTACTCAGCTGCTATTTCAGGGTTTACTTATCAGCCCCCATAAACAACATAATCCAACCAACCCTGCTTGACTGGGTGCAGGCCCATAGCCAGGATCTTGTGGCTTGTGGGGCAAATTTTTTTCTTGTAGGGCTGAAGTTCTCAGTGCAGAAAGAAAAGCCATTTAGCTAATAGGAAGCTGTTACCAGGATAGATATCTAAATTGCAAGCTGTCAACCACTTTAGGTAACAGTTCTCAGCTGCTGCAAGTTAATCACTTCTGCCAGCCTAAGCAACAATTCTGATAACAAGCCAGCAGGTGGAGGTGATGACTTCTATAGTCAAGAAAGCTAATGTTTAGTCAGAAATACTCTCTTAAAGGAGACCAGTTTCTTGACACAGAGTTAGATGGGACCTTTGAGGTCCCCTACTCCAACCCCCTTGCTCAGTGCAGGAATTCGTTAACTACAGCACCCCACTCTGCTTAAAGGAGTGCACACCTAAAAAAAATGTTTTAAAATGATTGAAAAAAGTATTTACAGGAGGAGTTCTTGTGGGGCTGTGCCTTTAAGAAAAGGGGTGGGCCCCCCAAAAGCCTCAATGTAGCTACAGGCCTGACTGGGTGTTGGAGGAAGGCAGACTTGCAGCAGAAAATCTGCCTTGGGTGCTTTGTGCTCTGATTCCCTTGCTCTTGTCATCACTTTTCTTGCAAATCTGGAAAAAGGAGAGATGACACCTTCTGTTGAATAATAAAAAGACCTTTATTTGTTGACATTAGGGATGGGCACAAACTGGGAAAACCCGGTTTGGGTCACCCAAACCCAGACAAACCCATCCCACCAAACCAAACCCATTCAAGAAGTTTGGGATGTGGGGTCCTAGAGACTCCAAAATGATGGGCATCTACAGCTGACTTTCCTCTACCTGTCCACTAAGTTTGGTGAAGATTGGCCTTGGGGGTCTGAGTTACGGACCCCCAAAGAAGGTGCCCCCAGGAAAGTGCTTGGGGTGTGTGTGATGTCAGGCGTGGGTTCTGGAGTGTATACAATGGACCCTGTGTGAGATAGAGGCATCAGACTCACAGTGGACCTCCCCAGGATAGACCCTACATATCCTCGAGGTTACGTGAGAATTGGACTTGGGGGGTCCCTTATGGCCCCTCAAACAAAGTGTCCCCAGGAAAGTGCTTTTCAGGAAAATGTCAAACATGGTGTCATGGACCAGCCAAGCTCAGCAGAGCAAAGAGATACTGAACACTTCTCTGAGGAGGAGGACCTGACCCCAACCCACAGCCAGTGGTAGATGCACTGCAGGAGGAGGTAGTCTCTGAGGGGCCAGACCTAGATCCTCAGCCAGGCACCAGTGTAGCCAGTCCCTCCAGTCCTGAACTGACAACAAAGAGTCAGCTGCCAGTCAGTTCACACACACCCCGTCACCAGAGCCTCAGGAACTAGGAGGAAGATGAGGAGAGACCGTCAAGACAGAATGTGCAGTGCCTGCCTAGCAGCACAACACCAGCCCAGCTCCAGCAGTGAGGATGAGTAATTGCAGGAGCAGGTCTGAGGCAGTTGGATAGTGCATGACTCAGTACAGGCTGCTGAGCAGCATGGTGTTTAAAAGCAGCAGAAAGGAATGGCTGTGTGGAAGCAACTTGTCTGTTAACAACTGACCTTGCTGCCTGTGCCCTGGATTGACTTCTTCATCTCTGAACCTGGCCTATGTTTTTGTATCTCAGCTTTCCCTTTGGATTTGAAGGTGTGAGTGTTGCCTACCCTGTGCTTGAACTTTGGAATTGTGTTTTGACACCTGGCCCTGGAATTGCTTTGCAAACTTTAATGCCTAGAAACTGCCTACTGTATGTTAGTAATCAGGACATGTGGGTTCTGGGGTGTATAGAATGGATCTTCTTCGTGGTCTCTGTGCATCACACCTCTGGGATTAAGTGCGCCTGCGCTGATCCTGATCGGTAATCTTCAAAGCCTAATGGATTTTCGCACCAGCTCCCTGGTCACGTGCACGTCCCACTGCGCATGACCCGGGGAGAGGCACGAGGATCCCGCCAGTTCTCTTCTGACCGCCGCGTCGTGAGGATCCCCTCTCTGCTTCGGTCGGTAGTTTACTTTTGTTTTCCAACTGGAAAAGCCTTTCGGACTGATTTTTCCCTCTTTTCGACCTACGGACTGTATTTTGGACTCGCTTTTGGACTTTCCTTCGTTTTCTCCCTGCTCGGCCTATGGCCCAGCGGTGGGGCTTCTTTAAACGCTGTCTTAACTGTGGGAGCAAGATAGCGCCTCTGGACAAGCACTCTCTTTGTCTATTGTGCTTGGGCGAGTCGCACCGTGTGGACTCTTGTTCCAGCTGCGCTGCCTTCTCAAAACAAACCCGCAAAAACCGAGCGGCTAGACTGAGAGTGGCTCTCTTGGAGGCAGTGTTATCCCCGAAGATGTCTGCTGCCGATGCTTCGGGAGCATCGCCATCGGCTCCGACGGCTCCGGCATCGTCTCCGGTAAGGAGCACCACCGGTACTGAGAAATCGGCACCGAAATGACCACTCCCTCTGCCACACACTCCTGCAAAGAAATGCAGAGAGGGCAAGGAGGAGAAGGGCAAGCTGAAGCACAGGAAGGCTCCTAGTGCTCTGTCAACGCACCCCGCGCCCGACGTGACCCAGCTCGGGTCTCCACAGCTTCACCCTTCTGGGCGTGACAACTAAGGGGTGTGCTATCTTTCCCTAGTTGGATGACTGGCTCATTGTCCCTCCCTCCAGGGAGTGTTTGAGTACAGATATACAGCTGGTCTTGGTAACCTGCCAGAAGCTTGGTTTAGTTAACAATAGAGAGAAATCCAGGTTGGAGCCCTCATGTTTAATAGTTTATTGGGCCCACACTTGATTCTGACAAAGCCAAGGCCCTCCTACCATGGGACTGGGCAAGGTGCACCAGAGCATTGATACCATTTTTTTTTACCCGAAAGAGGTGGCAATCTGTGGTAATTCAGCACCTACTAGGGCTGATGTTGTCTGCTACAGTGGTCATTTCCTTAGCTAGACTCCACACATGGGAGCTACAGAATTGGTTCATTAGGAGGTTTGATCCTATGAGACACTCTGCAGAACATTGCTTCAGTATCCCCAGGTCCATCATCAGGTCCCTGGTTTGGTCGATGGAGGTTGATAACCTGTTTAAAGGGATCCTGGGCTTTGGGTACCACATACCACCCTTGCCGCACATGCATCCTTGACAGGATGGGTAGCCCATTGTGAGGGCCTTTCCATTCAGGATAGATGGTCTTCACTGAATAGACAGCTTCACATTAACATTCTTGAGCTCCGAGCAGTTTGTTTCACCCTTATCTCCCTTACAGATATCCTTCAGAGCAAGAAGATCTTAATTCAGACAGAGAATACTACCTCCATGTTCTATTTGAACAAGCAAGGAGGGGCAGGATTGAAGACTCAGTGTGCAGAAGCCATCACTGTCTAGGAAGTGGCTGTCAATAATCATATTTTCATCAGGGCCTTTCATATAGCGGGTTCTCTCAACTCCGCTGCTGACCAGCTGAGTCTACAGCTGAGTCTGAGAGCCAGTTTGGTGTAGTGGTTAAGTGCACGGACTCTAATCTGGGAGGTTCGGGTTTGATTCCCCACTCCTCCACTTGCACCTGCTGGATGACCTTGGGCAAGCCATAGTTCTGGCACAGCTGTTCTTGAAAAAGATCGGTTTATGTCAGAGCTCTCTCAGCCTCACCTACCTCAAAGGGTGTCTGTTGTGGGGAGGGGAAGGGAAAGGAGTTTGTAAGCCACTCTGAGACTCCTTTGGGTAGTAAAGGGTGGGGTATAAATCCAATCTCTTCTTCTTCTTACCTCACAAACTACAAGTGGTCTATCCAGACCAAGTATTTGGTCTGGGTGTTCAGCAAATGGGGATTCCCTCAGGTGAACCTGTTTGCTACATACAAGTCCAGAAGAGCCCCAAGTTTCTGTTCCCTGGCAGGCAGCAATTTTGCTTCCTTAGGAGATGTGTTCCAGATTCCCTGAAACACACTACACCACAATGTAGAACACCTGCATCTGATGGCCTAGAGCAGGGGTGGGCAATTGTTTTGGCTCGGGGGCCACTTTGTGGGAGTGGAGGTTAGCAGAGGGCCGCGCCTTTTAAAATGATTGCATTCATTAGTTAACTTTGTATTTCAGAAAAGGTATAAATTGTATCATAAAAATCAATAAATATAAATTAAATAAAATAGTGGTAGTTTTATTCAATGTATTTATTGTGCTAATTTCATATCATCTATAGCTGCAAGCACATTTAATTTTAGAATCAGTTTAATAAGACAAATATACCCTATCACACTTTTCTACAATTTTCTCTGCGCTCCGGGCCCAATGGAGGCCTGACTGAAACCACATGGCCGACTGTCTTGGTGGGCCGCAAAAAACTCTGTGGAGGGCCGCATGTGGCCCGCGGGCCGCAATTTGCCCACCTCTGGCCTAGAGAATTTCGCCCAGGGCTTCATGATTCAGGCTAGGACGTTCTCTACAAAATAATCCTGCTCTAGGAAGTGGTCACTGTTGAAGTAATGGGCCAGCAGTAAGGGTGTCTTGCCTTTCACCTGCCCAGTGTCACTAGTTTCTTAATAGTTATTATCATTAGCACAGAGGGGGTTGCCAGTGTCCTCTATTAAGGTACACTTAGCAGTCATTTCTGCATATCATGATCTGGTTGAAGGTTCTTTGTTCATAAGCTGCCCTGATGCTTCCTTAAGGGTCTAGTCAATGTTTTTCCTCCAGTTCCTAATATAGTTCCACAGTGATCTCTCTCTTTGGTTCTGGCAAGTCTCATGGGTTCCCTTCGAGCCTTTGGCCTCTTGCTCATTGGCTTTGCTGTCCAGGAAGGTAGCATTTCTGGTAGCAGTCACATGTGCTAGGAGGATGAGTGAGTTGGCAGCTCTTAGAGTAGACCCACATTTCCTGAAGATCTTCAATGAAAAGATTGTGTTACACCCTAGTTTAGAGTTCTTGCCCGAGGTGGTTTCTAAGTTCCACCTTGCTCAGGAAATAGTTTTACCAGTTTTCCCCATTCCCTACTTCCAAGGCGAAAAAAGCCTTACATTCTTTAGATGTCAGGAGAGCCCTGCTGTATTATCTTGACAGGACAAGAGCTTTCCTAGTAGGTAAGAGTCTATTTGTCTGTTATGCAAGTCCTAGGAAGGGTACGGCAGTCTCTTTGCAGTCCTCCATAGCTAGATGGGTTGTGGCAGCCATCAGGTCCTGTTAGGAGGTTTTTAGCAAGCTCTGTCCATTTGAAGTTAAGGCTCACTGCATGAGGGCTCAAGGGTCCTTTGCAGCTTTCCATTGCAGAGTGCCCATTGTGGACATCTGTAAGGCAATGACATGAGGACACATTTGTCAAGCACTACATACTAGACCTGCAAGAAAGGAAGGATGCAGAGGTTGGCAAGGTGGTTCTTCAGTTGTTGTTTCAGTGAGAGCTTCACCCCTCCTTCTTGGTGAGTAGTTCACTAAAATCCCAAAATGGGGCTGCACTGAAGGCGGAAGATTAAAACAAAGTTGTACTTGTAACTGATGTTCATCAATGGCTTCTGTGCAGACACATAGTCCCTCGCTCCTGCCCCTCTGTGAGCTCTCCTGGTTTCTTCCTGTTCTTTTGAGAGTTTTGCAGTGGCTTCACAGGAACGGAGGCTGAGGGGGATGCCCCTCCCCCGGAACATGTGATGGTTTGGGCATGAAAATGCCATTGTGTCAGCTCTGAGGGGGAGGGGCTCCCCCTTTGATAGTACTGAACTAGGAAAAAACCTATCCAGGGCAGGTCTGTTTAGGCGCAGGCCCAATGTGTGTCTACACAGAAGACGTCAATGAATATTGGTTGCGGATCAGTGCAACTTTGTTTTGCTTGGACTGTTTATGATGCAGGGCTGAAATGTATTTGCTGTATTTAACTTCCCTCTACTCTTTTCCCTGATCTCTGTGCCTATGATTCTCCTAAGGTAATTTCCGATGGCTGGAACTGGTTGTATCTTACTGCATTCATATGATAAGAAAGCACAACTGATTACAGTAACTATTTCTTGATCATTGCTCAATGGCACTATGTATTTATAAGTATTGAAAATAAATAATAGAATATAAAGCTGCTTAGTATTAACTGAGGTACATTTTTTGCATTTTACGTCGGAAAGACGGAAAGTAGCATGGAGTTACTTCTCAAGAGGGTCCCGAAAAGTACAGTATGGTCCTTTCCGCACTAGACAAATCCTGGTTCAGCCCTGTCCCTGAACTTACATTCGACACTACATGCGAGTTCACTCCTGTAGTTATCTTGGGGTATTTTTACAGTCTACACTACACTCGAGTTCACCCCATAATTATCTCAGGGTATTTTTTGTTTCCACATTACATTGAGGTCACCCCGGTTTCACCCCACACTTGTCCTGGGATAAACAGATGCTGTTATAACCAGGGATAAGTGCAAGATATTATGTCACGAGTTGAACTCTGATAAAACCAGGGATGAGATCCAAGTGCAGAAAGGACCTATATTTAGAAGTGGGTCCTGAGTAGTAAAATAAGTTTACATAGTGGGTTATATTCTAAAATGTTTGGAAATCAGTGGGGTAGAGATTAAAAATGTTGGACTAGGATCTGGGAAATCTGTGTTCAAATCCCTGGTCTGATATGATGCTTGCAATGTGACTTCGAATCAGTCATACTCTCTTTTGCAGGATTTTTTAAAGTATAAAACATGGGAGGGAGAACCATGTATATTTCTCTGAGCTCCTTGGAGGAAAAGTGAGATAAAATGCAGGGTACAGATAGAGTTGTACATACTACCCTGATACAAAGATATGCTAAATAATAAAATGCTGTGTTCTGACAACGAAAGGTGGGTATAGGAATTGATTAATTATGCAACAAGAGGTATAGTTATTTTTAAATTAATTATTGTAATGCAAGTTGCAAAAGCATAATTTTTCTTTCTTTTTCCTTTTACAGCTACAGAGATTTTTTTAAAATTATCTTTAAAATTTTTTGCAAGTGTTATATTTGGATTTTTGTCTTCAAGAGTTGTTATGTTTTGGTTGAAACACATTTTCAATGATGCAATAGCTGAAGTAATTTTAAGCTTCTCAATGGCATACCTAATTTTCTTTTTTGGTAAGGTAGCTATGTATAACTTACAGATTTTTAAGTAGGCATATCTAATCAGCAGTGATACAGGTTTTCCAGAAAAATTAGAACCAAAAAATGATCTGATACCCTAAATAGAGCGTGATCTTATTTAGGTTGTTTTAGAAAACGTTTAGCAAACAAATCATAAAATTACCCCATGTTATTTTTATGGCCTAATAGCAGCAAATACTTGGAATAGTTGATAAGGGAAAAAATCATGTACAGCTGAAATGTTTTATGTAAAAAAAAAATCAAAGAAGTATGTGGGAAATAATGTTATTGGAATATTGCATGTAGACGTTTATAGACAATATAGCATACATTTCCTTTATATTGTTTAAATTTAAGAAAAACCCATAGATACTGCAAACTAATGACAGACTTTAGCTGCAATCCTATGAATGTTTTCCTGAGAGGAAGACATAAAATGTAATTTATTTCTGAGTAGCATAGGAAATTTTTCTCCTCTACATATATACAAATGTGAGATTATTATCTGTTCTATTCTTTTTTTTTCTTTAGCTGAATGGGCTGGAATGTCTGGAGTTATTTCTACTAGTATTTTGGGTCTTCTTTTAGATTCTGTAAGCTTTAGTCCAGGAACAGATATATTTCTTTATAAGTAAGTGTTTTATCTCTTTTAAAGTTCAAACAAATTTATCTCTAAATAAATGCTCCTTTTTACCTGTCATGCAAGGAATTATACTTTACTAGGAATAAGGCCCGTTGTGGAAATAAATACCTGGCCTTGGGCACTCAGTGTCAATTTGCTGTGGTGACCTCAGCAGCATATAATAACACAGAGTCCACTGTTTTCTCCAAGGGGACTGATCTCTGCCATCTGAAGAGCAGCTGAAATTCTGAGTGATCTCCAGCTCACACCAGCCAATCATCAACCTACCTTTATCCGCCCCTCTGACTTCAGCTTTCCATCTCATTCCCTCCTCCCTCCCAGGTAGCAGTTGTAATTCTGAGTGCTCTCCAGCCCTCACCTGGATATTGGCAACAATGGTTCCCCAGGAGAAAATGGCTTGTTTGGAGGGTAGCGTCTATGGCATTGTAGCTGTCTGAGGTCCCACCCCTCCTCAAACCCCACCCTCCAGGCTCCACTCCTCAAATCTCCAGGAATTTCCCAACCCGGAAATCCCAGTACTGGACATGGAAACGCCCCACACCTCGAATTGGAACTGGGTTCCTTTGGAAGTCCACCAGAGTCATGGGGGGATGGACACAGGTGGGGCCCCCTTTAGACACAGTCTTTTCAAGGTCTCCATCAAAATGATGGAGGCTGCTGAGCCAGAGTCTAGCTCCATAGAGCAGGGGGACACCCTATGGTGACCTGGACCTGGATTTGGGGAGCAGGAGACTGGCCAGGTAAACGGAGTACCTGTTGCGCTGGTAGGTGGCTGGTGAGAAGATACAGCTCATCGGGGGCGGCCTCTGTCTCGTAATGTGTGGAGGCTCAGCGGCGTTGGTGTCTGCCCCCCCCCCCCCGGGAATGGTAGGTGCATGTGATGTGCCCTGTGCGTCCACAACTCCGACAAGTAGCATCCCAGAACCAACACATTTTTCGGTCGTGTTGTTCTCCACAGCTGGAGCACTCCTGTTTCGGGGTTTTGTGGGCCTTTGGAGGTCTCTGGCCTGGGTTCCGGCACCTCGTGGGCAGTTGTGTCTGGTGAATTGCCTTGTCGCTGAAGTCGTCATCGGCAATCACCTGGTGGGCTTCTGTGGAGCCTCCCACGGAGGAGCTAACCTCTCCCACGTGGTAGCGGTGGAGAGAGTGGAAGCGAGGGTGCATTTCTTGGCTTCCATGAGCTTCCTCTTGAGCTGCTCCTTGCGAAGACCGCGGACAAACCAGTCTTGTAAAGCCTTCTCAAGGTGTGCCCCAAACTCACAATCCGAGGTGAGGTGGCACAGCTCTGCCAAGTAATCCATGGCTGGCTCCTGTTGATGTTGCGACTGACCTTGGAAGGTTCTGTGGCGCTATTATCTCAGATGGCCGGGGGATGAAGTGGCCCTGCAGCACTTGCTTGATCTCCGTGAACATGGCCTCTTCCAGCTTAGTGGGCAAGATCCATGACTGCGTCCTTCCCCCCATGACTCTGGTGGACTTCTGTGCAAGATCTATGACTGCAGGGCCACACTAGCTGAGGAGGAGACCTTTTTTCCTGTCCTCTCTGGTGACCGGGTAGAAGGTCAGGATCGACTTTAAGCCGGTTAGCCATGTGGACCATTGTTGGGGACAGACTGGGTCAAATGGTGGCACCAGCCCTGCTCCCAGAGCGACTGCTATCGTGTTGCGGGGTGGTTGCACAGAAGCAGCACTTGAGGTGCTCATTTTGGTAGGAGCGGCAGCGGTGCTCCCTCTTCCTTGATGCCCCAGCAAACTGGCTAGCGCAGCAGGATCCCACCTTCATCACCACTATTGTGTACTGGGTTCGTCCCATGGAAAATCCAGACTATGATGTAGTGATCAGTGTGGTTTATTGAGTACACAACTAAGACAAGAAATAATCAGCTGAAGGCCAACTATATACACTCTCTCTGGACACACCCTCAATCCCATTGGCGGGTTTGAATTTTCCGCCATAGATCTTATTGGCTGACTGTGGGTTGCTCAGGATCCTTGGCCCCTATTGTTCTCCGAGGCTAAGCTAAGGCAAAAGCCGCTGGCGCTTGGCGGCGGCCCGCAAACACAACAGGCAAACTAACCTAAACTAACCTTTATTTATTTATTTATTTATTGGATTTATATCCTGCCCTCCCCGCCGAAGCAGGCTCAGGGCGGCTCACATTAAAAGATAAAATACATTAAAACAGGATATAATTCAATAAAACTCATAACATAAACACATCTTAATCAGAGATAAAAACTGATAGGTGCTAATGAAGTGTTGATAACACAGATCCTGTTTTCTTAAACTATAGTAGTCAGCAGTTTGTAGATAAGGTAGTAGTATTCTTAAAACTATGTTAAGTGTTTCTGAGAATCTGATTTCCCATTCTAGCATCAGAGCAATTCCCATACCTCACAGGTACCTCTGTCAAGAAGCCTTTCTTTTTGATGCTTAGACGTTCTTACACCTCTTACAAAATCCAGGTTCCATTTCATTGTAAGTTTTTTGGTCAGGATCAAAGCACCATTTAAAAAAAAAAAAAAACTTTCTCTGACTTCTCTCACTTGCCAATTCCGTCTCCAGCTGTCATGGATTTACCCAGTCTATTTTGTAACTCTGACAACTTGCGGTGGTGGTGGTGAGGAATAGCTGTCTCCAATACGCAAGGTAAAGCAGAAGTCCAGCAGACAAACAACATTCATTTCAGCATGTTAGTTTGTAAGGGACCACTGAATTTCTGTTATATTTTGCTACAACAGACTAACAAAGCTAACCACCACCCCACCTCTCTCTCTCTCACACACACACGCACATGCACGGTAGGTAAAACAATAACAAAATTAAAAAGCACTCTTTTTACCAATTCGTAATTTTATAAATATAAATGAAGTATTTTTTTTTAAAAACCAAAAACACTTTTCCAGTTCCATCTCTTCTTTTAGTCTTTCATCTCTTGGAAAAAAATAAGCCAACCCCGCACATCAACACAGTTGTTGAGACTACAGAAATTCTTTGAAGACAAACCTGCAACTTTAGAAAGTAAACTGAAAGCTGCACTGAGAGCAATTGGGAGAAACAAATCACAAGGAATAGACAGGATATCAATAAAGCTATTCCAAACCACAGAAACTGAGTCTATTGAAATCTTAACAAGAATATGCCAACAAATATGGAAAACAAAACAATGGTCCAGAGACAGAAAATGTTCAATCTACATTCCAGTCCTCCAAAAAGGAGACATCAAAGACTGCAGCATCTACCAGACCATCACATTAATTTCTCACATAAGTAAAATGATGCTCAAAATCTTACAACAAAAATTGTTACTATTATATGGAACAAGAAATGCCAGATGTTCAAGTTGGATTCAGAAAAGGAGAGATCATATTGCAAATTTACATTGGTTACTGAAGTATACAAGAGAATTTCAGAAGAAAATCATCTTGTGTTTCATAGATTCTAGCAAGGCTTTTGACAGTGGGGATCATGAATATGGTTGGTTTTAAGAGAAATGGGTGTTCTACAACATCTGGGAGTGTTATCACTTAATACTTTGTCTCTTTATATGTATATTGGTATTCTTTTCATTTCTGCTTTACCATGAAAAAGGGGTAGGATTGTGACAGTTACAAGTAGGGATAAACACAGACCCGAACACTGAGCTAAAATCTGGCCTGAACTTTGCCTGGTTTGAGGGTCGGATGGACCAGTTCAAAGGTCACATGTCCGGCCCCTGGAGCACCCAAGCTTCTCAACCCAGCTCGGAAGTGTTTGGGCACTCTCGGCAGAGAAACCCCACCCCTGCAGTTTCGCATGGAAAAGTGGGTGTGGGTGGGATTTTCTAGCCTTCGAGGGACCAGTATCGAGCATCCAAGGCTGACAGGCAGCTTCAATTTCCAATCAGACGTCTTTGCTTGGAATTGGAGGGGTGTGTGTATATATTCTTGGAATGGGAGGGGTGTGTGTATATATATTCCCTGGAGGTGCATGACTGTCTTTTGTTTTGTATTGGGTTTTCTGCGAGTTTAGTTCTCCTTAATTCCTGTTTTTACAACCAGACTACTACCATTCCCATTCCGTATGTAATCAATATGAAAATTAACGCATAGTACTTGTGTGGCTTATCAAATGGAGCTTTTCCTTCCTCTTCTTTCTCCATCACTGCTAATGACTTTTGCAAACAATGGCTGAGGACAGACTGGCAATCTGCTGCGGGAGGAAAGCGGGGCTGAAAGTTGAGGGGGAAAACTGCTTCGGGGCTGGCTGTTCACACTGGCCAGACTCCTGCGTTAGCATATCGGACTGGAGCGTTCAGACTGCTGTGGAGCGGCCCCGAGTGGGCCAGCTTCCGCGGCTCATGACAGGGCCGTTTCGGCAATGGGCACATGAGCGCTCATGCGCACATCGCTGAAACGTCATGTTCACACTGCCGCCTCCGCTTGAATCCTGCCTTCTTCCGGTTCACACTGCCAGGAAGCGGGAAACAAGCGGCAGACGGCCCCTGGACACCACTTTCTCCTGGTGTCCTCCTGAAGCAGCAGGGAAGCAGCATGAAAGTGGGTAAGTACGGAAGGGAGCCGGGGAACAGCTGCGGCTGTTTGAACGGGCTCCCTTCCCCCACTTCACAAGCGGAGCTCTCCTGCTCCAGATTGCCAGTCTGTCCTCAGCCAATATCTCAGAGGATTACTCTATATCCCGTTAAATGCAATGAAAATAAAAAGCGTACACTAGCAAAAGATGCATTTGTAAGGTACAAAATGTCAGCAATAGATTGATTTGGATTTTGGAATGGTAGACAGATAAGTGGGAATTAAATCTGAGAGGTTTTGCCTGTCTCTGGTTTCAGTTTTTCTATTCCCATTCAAAGTATGTTCTAATATTTATTGTTAATGTACTTCTATGAAAAGTGTTAATAAAATAAAACATCATTCACACTTGCATATGATTTTTTTAAAAAAATTAAAAAAAAATTGTGAAATGCTTTTTGAAGGGGAATAGCTCTTGTACTTTAGCTAGTCTATTTCTGCCCATGACATATTAATAACATGTTTAATCAACATGCTTTTTCTTATACAGGTTCTGGTCGATGATGACATTTTTGGCTCACCTTATGATATACTTTATCACAGGACTTGTGATATCTCAAAAAACATTTCTGTATATGAATACCCGTATTTTATTTTATGTTGTGACAGTCTACCTTTCAATAAATCTTACACGGTGAGAATGTATTCTTTTTTGATCCTGTTGCTCTTAGTAGACATGAATCTTTTTGATTAAATATTAATTGCCGGAATTCTTTAACAATAAACATACTTTCGTGCTGGCAGCACATATTGATAGTCCCATACACTCCCATGTGGCACTGTATGATTTCCACTAATAGTATGGACTGGTCCTGAGATTTAGGCCGTTTTCTCATGGGGATTTCCCCCTGCATGGAAGGCAGGAAGCTACTGATTGCACAGTTTTCAGGCCTCCTGGGGTCTTCTCCTTTAAACTGGACCAAACAAAAAGACTATTTTGCTCATAAACATGAATGATCCCCTCCAGGCACACCTATATTGTTGGAATCTAATTCTGTACTGGAACCTCTGGCCAAATACTTGGATTACTTTTTGAGGCCCTTTGTTCCCACTATGAAATAATGTATCAGACACATTGTAGACTGTATTCTCAAGACTGAAAACTTTTATTTTGATAGAAGATGATCTTTTGGTCACCATGGGTGTCAATTCATTGTTCACTAATATACTAGATGAAGAGGCCCATTCTGTTGCAGAACTGTTTTTTCAGAAGAGGAAAAAATTGTCTCTTCCTACCTCTTTTTTGATGCAACTCATTGAAATTGTCCTAGAGAAAAAATTGTATCAAGATCAATGTTATTTTCAAATTCAAAGGGTTGCTATGAGCAATCCAGTGGCTCCCACCACAGCTAATTTATTCATGAGCAGTTTTGAAGATATGTTTGATGGTAGCAACACTGTGCTTCTCCATCATTATCTAACTGCCCCTCCACCATGACATGTGCTAAAATGTCATCCTCTGGTATGGAGTTCCTATCGTTGAAACTGGTGTAAGTCCCATTACAGTCTGAAGGTAGAAAAGATGTGGCAAAACTGACAAGGATTGTGTCAACTTTAGTGTGTTTGGCTTTGAAATTGTAGTAGGAATACCTTAAAACGAGGCAGGGGCAGTTAATATCATTTAAAAAGCAAAATATGTAGCATATGCCACCTCCCTACTCACTCACTATGAACATATTGTTTTTTGTGAAGGGAAGAAAAACATCCTCTTTTTCTGTAGAGCAGAAAAGCAATGGCAATTAAATTATTAGAGAGAGAAAAGTATGTAGGTGAAGTACCTACAACAGCAGCTGGAAAGAAGTTTAGCTAAGGAGAACTGATCTTAAGAACATAAGAAAAGCCCTGCTGGATCAGACCAATAGTCTGTCTGGTCCAGCATCCTGTCTCATACAGCAGCCGACTAGTTCCTCTAGAGGGCCAACCACAGGGCATAGAGATCGAGGCCTTCCTCTGGGATTCAAATGCTTAGAGCCTCTGAATGGGGAGGTTCCCCTCAGTCACCATGGCTAGTAGCCATTGATAGACTTATCTTCCATGAATCTATCTAATCCCCTTTTGAAGCTGTTTATTCCTGTGGCAGTAAATTCTACATTTTAATCACTCTCTGTGTAAAGCAGTATTTCCTTTTGTCCATCCTGAACCTACTGCTCATCAGCTTCATTAGATGTCCTCTAGTGCTAGTATTTTGGGAGAGGGAGAAAAAAACCTCTTTGTCAAGCAGAGGATGACCAGTGAAAAATCTCCTATAGCCAAACAACACCTTCAAAGAGAATTACACAGCCTACCAGTTCTTTTAGCTGTATTGAATCCCAGGGTTTATGTGGGATGGTGCTGCTACTGTTTGTGAGAAACCTGGAATTCAATATAGCTAAAAGAACTGGTAGGCTGTGTAATTCTCTTTAAAATCAGATTCCATTATTCAGCCGCTTATCCAGAAGAAGATAAATTGAAACATCTGTATACCTAGGAAAGGCGTTCGGCTATAGATTTTTCACTAGTCATCCTCTGCTTGATTTATGACTACAGGAGGTCTTTGGACACTTTTATTGCATTTAAGCAAGGAGAATCAACCAGCTGGATTTATGTGCATACCTTGTTATCAGCACCTATGAATGCAATTACTGTTAGATTTATCTTTATCTCATTGTTGAAGTATGATATGCCATGAGCACATATGATTATATTTTGGAACATTGTATTTGTTTTGGGTTGTAACCCACCAACTCATTATAGATGTTTGTAGATGTTTATTTGTAATTTAAACTCTTGATATATCTTATACTCAGACATATATCTTATACTCAAGTGCATTTAATCTTTGATGGTCGTCCCTTGGCGTTTTTCTGATGTTTTCTGATGCCAGGGATCCCTGTCTTGTCTCCAGGATAGAGGCATTTACTGATTTTTCCAAGATTCTCTAAGAACTCTTAAAAAAATCTAGTTACCAGTAGGTTTTGTTCTGGAAGAGAACTTCTGAAGATTAAGAAAGGTCCCTTCTATTGTGATAAGATGTGTTTTTTTTCTACACGGTTGTATTTTTTCTCTTGAGTTAAATTTAATTTGGCATTTGTGCTTGTTCGAAAGATACATATGTGAGTTCTAAGGGATGTTTGCTAAGCACAGCCGTAGATTGTACATGGACCCAACTATAGGAAGAGAACTGACGGGAACACACGCTTTTCTCTGAACTCAGAGCTTGCCAGTAGTGCCAAGTACAGCCAAGTATATCATAATAGAGCACTAAAGACATTTTTAAAGCATTTTTTAAAAAATTGGGAAACAAAAATATTCATTCTGTATAGATATGGCTAGTGGATTTGTTCCCTCTTTGAAGTGTATGGCTGGAGGAAGCAGCTCTTCATGACAAGCTATTTGAATGCAGTGGTTTTCTGTGTGGTTTCAGTAGTTTCAGCTATGATACCAGAAACCATTAAAATGAGGAATTCATTATTTGATAACATCTCTTGTCTTATGCAAGGTGCAACAAATTCATATATGTTGCCTAACAAGGGTATATTATTTTTTCTTTGACCTACTTTGCAACACATTGTTTAATATTGTAAAATATTTGTTAATATATTTTAACTAATTATTTTTATTTTATCCATCCAGGGGTTTAATTGTTTTTGCACTGAGCCCTTTATTGAGTCGTCTTGGCTATGGATTTAATTGGCGTTGGGGAGCTGTTATTGTTTGGAGTGGAATGAGGGGCACATTTACTTTGAATATGGCACTTGCAATTGGTCAAGCAGAAGGTCTAGATAAACAGCAATGGAAGAACATGGTAATTATTAATCAGTATTAAAAAATTATATACATTGCTGACCTGTGTGATAGAAACTGATTAGTAAATCTACACTGTATTTGCACATTTGTGTGCTTGTATTTATAAATATGAGCACACATATTTTGCTAATTCTTCTGTGAAAATCTTTGTGAAAATATAAACAGCATATTACATAAGGTAATTCAAATATATTTGTTTCGTTTTGATTTTGTACAAGAAATCAAATGAGAACCCATGGTTAAATTTCATACTTAAAAACAGGGCTATTTTTGGGCAGGAACGCACAGGAACGGAGTTCTGGCTGGCTTCCGAGTTGCCCACACCTACAGCCTCCCCCGAGTTGCCCACACCTACAGCTGTGGGGTGCCTGGGGAAGCCAATCCAGAAACTGCCTTCCTTCACTTGGGTTCCCCATGCGCCCCACAAGCCGCGGGGCACCTGGGGAAGCCAATCCTGGGAGGGAGCTGCACTGTCAGGGGTGTGGCCTAATATGCTAACGAGTTTCTACTGTTGGGTGTGGCCTGTTATGCTAATGAGGTCCTGCTGGGTTTTTTCTACAAAAAAGGCCCTGCTTAAAAATATTATATTGAAGATTAAAACAAAGCTGTGTCAATAAATTTTAAGAATCACAATCTGTACAATGGCTTAATATTTCACTTCATGAGAAAGAGGCTAGAAGACTCCACAAGCTGAAAGGTATCCATATAAATTGGCCAAGCAGGTGCTCAAGGTACATTATATGAATGAATGTGCATGTTGGTATTTAACCTTTAGTGGATATGGGTGATTTTGTCTGCAAAGTAAATAGCAAATTGATCACAGCAGGCTGTCATGGTCAGATTCCAGTTTCCTGTAAAAAACCCTGAACTTCAAGAAACAGCTCAGCTAGATAATTACATGCAGATACAATGGTAGTGGAGAAACATTGCCTTTTAACCATCATCACTGCCATGGAATGGTCCCTAATATGGCCTCTAAGCTGTGTTTGGCATATATATAGGAATGTATATCTTACCTTTTATAAAAATAGAAGAAAGGTTTCTCCCTTTCCCAATTCCTTAACCATTGTGAAAACTTGCTAACACTACATACACTGGGAACCATCTTAACTTTTAAGGACAATAACGTATCAGTGGAAGGACATTTTTCAAAGTTATAATGCAAAAATGTGAGCATAAGAAAATATTCTTTAAACTTTGCAAACCTACATCTCATATTGATCTAACAGTTATTTTATAAATACAGTTTCTGTCCACTTGTTTACTCACAATTTCCAAATGTAATTGGGGAAATATAACTTCAATGATGACTGAAATCCTGTTGAAGTAGAGTTTTGTAGCAGGTTTTTTTTTCCATAATGGTTTTTAACATATAATCCATGGACTAAAAGGCTTCAGAGGATTTGTGAACTGGGCACGAAGCCTTTTCTTTGATTTCCTTCCTACTATTTTGAAAATTTCCTTTGTGAAAAAAATCTTTATTATACAACATGAATTCAACTCAAATAGTCTTGGAGAATTCTGGTGTTTGACACCTCATTTGGCAAAGCAAGCTATGAGAGCTCTGATTCTGTGAGTCAGGGTCTTCGGCACTTGTTATCAAAATGAAATGTCAAAGACCACTCCAAAATTTCAGTTTCTTACTCAAGTCAAACAACAGCAGCCTTCTCATTAAAATTTACTTTTCAGCAGAATCAAAGTTTATTTTCTGTTTTATTTGTGCAATTTGGGTTTTACTTTTTCTGGAAGTGGACATTATTAAAACAAAGTTTATGCAAAATTTTATATGTATGTATTCATATGCATTTTTCTGGGAAGGGTTACATAGGTTTCATTAGATTCTCAAAGAGGTCCATAACTTTAAAAAGGTTAAGAACCACTGAGTTAGAAGAAGTTATATCTACTGTGACAATTTCAATATGTGTGTGTATAAAATCTTGGATGTATTTCTGCAAATAATTGGGTGGTTCAATGAATTGGTTTAGCTATGCTCATGCATATCAGGGTTTTCTGGCTTGACCAAAATCTTTGAGTTTTGGGGGGGGGGGGTTAGTAAAAGAAAATTAATTTGTAATTAACAAATTGATGGATTTTATGGCAATCATCAACAGAGGTATATTTGATTTGTCATGCTTCTATATCCTGCCCTTCCTCCAAGAAGCTCAGAGCTGTATGGCTTTATTTTATCCCATGAGATAAACTGACATGAAAGATGGCAACTGGCACAAGATTTTCCAGTTAGCTTACTAAATGGTAAGAGATATGGACACATATTTGGCCTAACTTAATTCTGTTACTGAAATATACATTGCATAGCCACTTTGTGAACTAAAATCCCAAAGGCCACAAAAAGAAAAGGGAAAAAAGGCAGTTGTCCTTAACTGTGTAAAAACAAATTGTTATTGTATACAGTGCAAAGAATCCCAGTAATGTATAACAATTTCTGAATGTCCTGTGGACATTACTGGGATCATTTGCAATGTATTTGTTTGCAATGTATTTATCAGGACATTCAAAAATTGGTGCCCAAAACTGTGATTGTTTGCATTGTATATAATTAGAATTTGTTTTTGCACAGTTAAAGACAATTGCTTTTTTTCTTTTCTTTTTTGTGGTCTTTGGTACTTAGTAACTTTCATGGTTTCTTACAGAGGTCTCTCCTCTTTTTTGCTAAAATCCTAAAGGCCATATCTTTTCTGCAGAACAGTATAAAAAGAGTGAAATTGCAGCAAGAAAGTTCTATGATATTTTGCTTTTTCATTACTTTTCCTACGCAAATTTCCTCCCCAGCCACTTTTGCTCTAATTGGGAGAAGCAAACTCATAATTCTTTTTCCTCTATTTACTATGAGGATGAAGGGATTTTAAAACATAAGAGTGTAGCATAGTATGTAAGTTCTGACTTCTTTTCAGTACTTTATATTGACTTGATGGATCTTGGCCTAGCTTGTCTAGGCCACTAGCAGCCTCATTCAGGTCTGTCACAAGAACCAAGGGTTATTGATTAAGCCTTTAGCCATTAGCTGTTATGCCTAGCCGATTCGCAACTATGTATATTAATTAATATTCACTTGTGGGCCACCCACATGAACGGGAAGAGGGAATAAAGTTAAAATTATTTCAAAGAGTTGATATTTAGAGAACACAGGTGTGTTTGGGTGAGATTAGCCTTTGATGTATATGGGAAAGGTACAAGGACTTGGCATAGGTGAAATGTCAAGTCCTTAGAATAGATCTTAAGGACACGTATTTGTAGGAAATAACCATACATAGAATACGCCTCCGCTTGTTGGAACTGTATATTAATTCTGGATGTAACTTCATGATCTTTGGAAAAACCCTTTGCAAGTTTTTCCCGCTTTTTGCTAGCAATAAAGCTTCCTTTGAATCATCTGAATCTCTGGCTCCCTTGTATTTCCTAAATTAGGATACAGGTACATGAGGTCTCTATTGAGGTAACAGACTCTAAAGTAGAATTAAATGTAACATTTAATGTTATATTAGTGCTTTGATGATCATAGGAGCCACTAATTGTTCAAATCTGTCTTTCAGGTATTATTGCATGCAGGAACAGCATCTTTATTGACATTGATGATTAACTCTACCACTGTGAAAAAGTTAGCTGTGGCTTTAGGTAATGTGTTTAATTCACCATTTTAAAGAAGTATTTGTTCTACATAAACTAAATATATTTGATATAGGATATTTTGGCCCAGAAAGGAAACATGCTGCATATATTCTCTCTCTCTCTCTCTCTCTGTCTCTCTCTCCACTGTAGATTCCCCTTGAACAGCATCTGCTGGTAGTCCCCAGCCTGAGGGACGTCCATTTAGCCCGGGCCAGGGCTTTTTCAGTCCTGGCCCTGGCCCGGTGGAACAAGCTCCTGCTTGAGATCAGGGCCCTGTGGGATTTATTATCGTTCTGCAGGGCCTGTAAGATGGAGCTGTTCCACCAGGCCTTTGGTTGAGGCAGAGGCCGTCCAATGAAGTCGGCCTCCTTCACTGAAGTCTGTCATCATTATTCAGCCCAGATTAAGATCTTTGGACCCAACCAGCTGAAATGGTGTTTGTGTTTATACACAGCTGTTTTAAATTGTGTTAATTGTTTTAGATGTTGTTTATTTATTAGCGTATGTTTTTATCTATTTATGATGTAATCTGCTCTGAGCCTGCTTGTGGGGAGGGCAGAATACAAATCCAAATTTTTTAAAAATAGAGCCTTAAAGGTCTGGACCAAAACCTTGAACCTGATCCAGTCTTTCATTGGAAGCCAATGCAGCTCTCGCAGCACAGGTTGGATGTGTGCTGTCCGGGAGGTCCCAGTAAGGACTTGCAAAGCTGGATTTTGGATCAGTTGGAGCTTCCAGGTCAGGTGCAAAGGTAGGCCTGCATAGAGCAAATTATAATAGTCTATCCTGGAGGTAAGGGTTGCATGGATTACAGTGGCTACGTCAAGGCGAGAGGTAGGGAGCCAGTTCCCTAACCTGGCACAGTTGGAAAAATGCCAGCCTGAATCTTTTCGACCTGGGCCTCCATAGACAAGGAGGGAGCCAGGGTCATGCCCCGAATCTTGACAGTCTGTGCCAGTGATAGAGTTGGCAACCCAACTGAGGCTCCCACCCACCCACAGAACCTCCGTCTTACCCAGATTCAGTTTCAGCAGATTCTGCTTTAACCACCTCACCACAGCTTCCAAACCCTTGGCTAAATTCCTGGGAATGGCATCCAGCCAGCTGCCCATCAAAAGAAATAGCTAGGTGCTATCGGCATATTGAGGGCCATACTAGACATTCATTGTAACACAAGTTGGGACATGGGTGGCCATCCCAACTCGCTGTCCAAACTGAGAACTGTGCAGTTACCTTAAAATTGTTCAGTTGCTCTGTTGGAGGCCTTCAGGGAGAGGAGGGGCTTCTGGCTTCTCTCCTGAACCATTTTTGCTAATAGAATAGGTCGTCAGGGGGGCTGTTTGTCCCTTGCTCTGGTTCCATATGTTGGAATTAGAGAAAGGAGCAAGCAGAGCCCCTATAGCCATTTCCACTGGCAAAAACAGCACAGGAGAGAAGCTGGAAGCCCCTCCTTCTCTCTCACAGCACTCTGCAACCTGGTGGAGCAATTTTATTGCAACCTGCAAAGTTCTTCAGTGTGTCAGTGAGTTGGGATGGTCACCCATGTCTCAACTTGTGTCACAAGGAATGTCTGGTATGGCCCTCAAAGATGCGTCTTGCACTGCACATCCCCAAGGGGAAGGAGTCACACCTTCCTGCTTAGTTCTGTTTCATCTGCCACAGTGGTAGCACCAACCGGGAACTTCTCCATGCAATTCTAGGGGCCATAGCTCAGTGGTAGAGCATCTGCTTTGCATGCAGAATGTCCTAGGTTCAGTCCCCATCATCACCAGTTAAAAAGGACCAGGCAATAGGTGATGTGAAAAACCTCTGCCTGAGATCCTACTGCCTATCTGAGGAGACAATACTGACTTTGGTGGATAAAGGGTTTAATTCAGCATAAGGCAGCTCCGTGTGTTCCATTGTGGGTCCAGTCCAGAGTGGGTGCATTGAGGAAAGAATATAATTCATTCTTTGTTGTTTTATTTAAAAAATTTAAAGAGCTTTTTAAATAATATACTAGCCTGATACCCATGCTTTGCTATGGTATTTAAGTTCGGGAAATCCAGTTATAATACTGATGATGTGAAGTTTGAAATGTAACATTTGTTGTAGGAATTCTAATGGAGAAGATTGTAGTATAAAAAAACGAAGTGAGACATGCATACTCCCCCCACCCCTCTACTGAAGGACCTCTCTGTAGACCACAGTGGTGTTTCTGCCCTCTGGTGCTAGGATCACCAGGCTGTCAAACTGCAGAAGACCATGGATATTACACATTTGGTTCTTGTTCTTTTTTTTCTAAACATAAGCATCTAGTAGCCCTTTAAGACTATACAGAAGAAATAGGAAGTGTTATGCATATAGTCTCTGTAATGGTGTATTGTGTTTAGTTCAGCGTTATTTTGTAGGGCTCAACGGATAGGTCTGTTTTTGTTCTCTTCTTGTTCTAAAGAGCCTTATTTAAAGCCGAGAGAGAGAGAGAGAGAAGTGCAAATGCAGTTGCATTGTGTTTAGAAGAATAGAGCAAATGTAGTACAGAAGCATTTTGGTGTTCACATTTTTGTTCAGGGGCAATTGCTACTTTTCCTGGGCAAGTGATGATAGCATGGCTGTTCTAGCTTAAGACCATGAAGACAATGCCCCTACTACTGTCACTCTTCAATAGACATCTTATTTTCCTTTTCCCCCCTAAGGATCCAAAGTCACAGAAATTCACAAAATACAAAACAACTAGCATACGCAGTACAATTTAACTAAAGCAAACACATTCAGGGCAGGTTCTCATTCAGTGGGTGGGCTAACACAGGTCAGAGGCTGCAAGTCATGGGCTAAGAGCCAAGGACCAAGAGTTCTTGACTTTTGCCCTTGGCTTCACACCCAAGGGCTTGCAACACTAGCCACACCCAAGCTAAGTTCCTACAAGAAGAGCAGAAAACAAACAGCCCAGATAACAAACGTAGCTACTTCTAGCAAGCTATCAGCATCTTTCCAGCTTCCTCTTGTCAGTTTCATAGACTGTCATTGCCCTCAGATATGTTTTAATAATGGTGAATCTTCCTTATTCTCTGTGTCTATAGGCCTTTGTGATATTACGCTTCCAAAGCGCATGGCTATGAGTAATGCTGTTCAGCGTATCAGACAAATGGAGGCGCACAGCTTTTCATTGCTGAAACTTGACAGATATTTGGCTGATGCAAATTGGGCAATGGCTGAAGAAACAATTAGAATTGATGACCCTTATACAGTGAGTATTATTATGAAAGATATAATTTATAAATATATAAAACAAAGGACTATTCGCAACTTTGTTGCTATGCAGTGCAAAATAGATGAGCTGGATTTCATAATGCTAGAAATTTATACTGTTAAGTTTATGATTTTGTGGAGACAACTTGATACAATATTACATTATTTAAGATCTCCAACCCTCTCATATTTTGTTAGCAAATAGCCAACTCAATTTGATTTATTAATAATGAAACATAATTATAGACTAATTTGCACAGTAACTGCAAGAAAGGCACAAACAACTATCTCAAGTTCTTTTTAGCCTGTTACATGAGCAACATGGACACAATTTCCTTTTGGTTGTGAAGAAAGCATCAAAACACATATATTTCATGTTATAATTAATCACATAGTACAGTTAAAAAAACCTGTCTTTTAAGGACATATTGCCCTGACCTGGATGGCCCAGGTTAGCTGGAGTTCATCAGGTCTCAGATGTCAAGCACAGTCAGCCCCAGTTAGTGTTTGGATGGGAGACCACCAAGGAATTCCAGGGTCACTGCATAGAAATGTCATGGCAAACCAGATCTGTTAGTCTCTTGCCTTGAAAACCCTTTGGGGTCACCACAAGTCAGCTATGACTTGATGGCAATTTGCACACACAATGACATATTTCTTAATTATGTTTTGTTATATTATCACTGATAGGGATGGGCATGAACTGGGAAAAAGGGGTCAGTTCATGGCATGCCTGGTTCACAAACCACAGACCCTCACAAGCTTTTTGATGCTAAATGAACTGGTTCAGTTCATGAGGTTCATGATGTGATAGAATGCCCCTCCCAGCATGCTAAACACCAAACTCACAGGATAACTCCAGATCCTCTACCTGCTCTCCATGTTTGGTGAGGATTGGATTTAGGGGGTCTGAATTATGGCCCCCCAAAGAAGGAGCTCCCAGCAAAGTGCTTTCTGGGAAAATGACAGGCACAGGTTTAGGAGGTTCAGAAGTGTATAGAACAGAGCCTGTGAAAGCTAGAAGCATCAAAGTCTCAGGGGACCTCCCCCTGATCCTCTTCTACATGCCCTCCAAGTTACATGCATATTGGCCTTAAGAGGGGGGGGTCTGAGTTATAACCCCCCCCCGAGCAAGTGCCCCCAGGTGCCCCCCTCCCTGGTGAGGTCTGGTGGAAAAAGAGCCTGGACTCAATGGCCCTCTTCAGAGGCTTCACCTGTGTGCCAGCAGCCTAGATGAAGGCATATTCCCCCCTCCCTAGTGAGGTCTGGTGGAAAAAGAGCCTGGACTCAATGGCCCTCTTTGGAGGTTTGCCTGTGTGCCAGCAGCCTGGATAGAGGCATATTTCCCCCTCCCTGCTGAGGTGTGGTAGACAGAGCCTCAGAATAACTGGCTCTTTTCATGGGCTTTGGCTGTGTGCCTTGAAGCCACAACCCCTTTGGCACTGAAGCAGAATTCACATCAAGGCATTTCTGCTTAGTCATTCCCTAAGAAGTCTATGGTCTCTATGCTTTTGATGTTGACCTAGAAGCCCTTCCCTCCCCCCTCCCTTCTCTTGGCCTGGCAGAGGCTGCTTGCATGAAGGATCCCTTGGCCCCTCCCTTCGCTTCCAGAGAAGAAGCTTGGTGGCATGGCCTGGCAGAGGCTGCCTGCCCCTCTCTGCCTTTCTGTCAGTTCTGACCAGAAGTCTGGAAGTGTGGCCTGATGGAGGCCCATTTTAAACCTTTGCTGTGCCTGACTGAGGGTGCGTTCAGATGGCTCTTTTGAGTTTAAAGTTGGATTTAAAGTACACGTCCAGACCTCAACATCTGGGAATCATGCCACTTTCGTTAGTAGCCCGTTGATCCCCGTTGGGGATCCGTACTTAAAAGATAGCGCTTGAAGTCCAGACTAAAGTGAATGCCGGACTTTCCACCAGCATGCCATCAGCCCGTAGGGATGGTCTCCAGACCATCCTGAATGGCTGCCATTTAAAAAAAACTCTTAGCGATGCACGCATAACCACTTAAACAGATGGTGAGGCACATATGCACATAAGCAGATATACACATATGTGCATGCACAAACAGGATTTTTTTTTTTAAAAAAAGGCGACCATATGGGTCCTTATAGTGGATGCCATATAGACAATCCACCGTGGAGTCACGCGCGGTAAAGCGATTCACAGGGGAGCTGTCTGGTCATGCAATGCTGGATTAAAAAGATCTAGATCAATTTACAGCTGGGCCAATGGCGGGATTCTGTCCGTCTGAACACACCCTGAAGGAACCTTTCCCCGGCTGTCCTCAGTTTCACAGTGGAATCTGTGAGGGCATGGGTTCACACAGCCTTGAAATTCTGTGTGCCCCTTTGTGGAAGGCATTATGTGTCAGAAGGGTATTGTGCCCTTTAGTTGGGGTTGATTGGACCTCTTCAGCTTCTGTAGTTTTGAAGAGTGGCTGAAGTGGGTAGAGTTTCCCCTTGCTGTTAGCCACGTCCTGAGACAACAGACTACTTATGCTTAAGTCCTGCTGTGCTTTATTTTACCATTATTGGGACTGCCTGGATTCCAAGGTCAAAACCATTTCTCTGCTGAGCTCCGCTCCAAACCCTGTTCCTAAGATCTAGTTTTAAAGGCTGACACAGTGACACAGCAGCCTCAATCCACTGCCTTGCTGCAGTCTCTCAGCACTGATACTTAACCCTATGGGGCTTTTCAATACAGGTGTTGTTTTCAAGCACAGGCAAAGCTTACTGTTGCCATCTTCATGGGGAACTCAGAAATGATTGGCAAGTATGCTTTGGGAGGCAAGCCTAAGTAGTTTGACACTCCTCTCGGTTCAGAACCGTCAATGAATTGGGAGACTCTTTGGCTGCCACTGTTTTAGTTAACATTGGAAACACCGCATGAGTCACTCTTATGTGACATCATTCACAGCAAGACCCAGGCCGCGGTCACACGACCCCTTTAAATCCGAGAGGGCTCCCGGATCTAAAGGGGCCGCATTTATCCACCGCGGGTTGGGATGTTTACACATCCCAACACATCCCAACCCTTGCAGCATCATCGCCGGCCGCATCGGCGGCGGGATCGGCGGCCACGGCGTGAACAGCAGCTGCGGTGGCTGTGACCATGGCAGCTGCCGCTGAAAAGGCGGCGGCGGCGGCGAAGACGGCTGTGTGGAACAGCGGCGGAGGCGGCCCCAGAAGCGGCGGTGGTGGCCAAGGACCCACCACCACCTGGTGAGTAGGTGATTCCCCCCCCCTTTACACTTGGGCGCATGAGTGGCCATGCGCCCAAGTGTAAAAAGGGGGGGGGGGAAATGCCGGGGGGGGGGCCATCTGGACAGCCCTGCTCTCAAATGCGGGTTCCTCCCGCGACTCCCAGGAAAACACTAGTTTTTCCCGGGGTCGGTAAATGCGGGAGCAACCCGCATTGGAGCCCGCTTCGCCGCGGGACTCGCTGCGGGCCTATGTAGACGGCCCCTTTAAATGCGGGAGGAAGCAGCCCTTCCTCCCGCATTAAGGGGCCGTGTGACCGCGGCCCCAGTGTCATATGCAGATTCGGTGTTGATCTGGTTCTAGGAGACAAGGTTCAGATAACAAATTGTGTTACCACTTGCTGACCTTGCATCTTCACAGCTTCTCATGGTGCCCTACCCTGGGAGATGAGGTGTTGCGACTCCTTTACCACTCTTTTTAATGGACAGCATATGGTTTTTCTTCTTAAACAGCTGCCCCAGTAGACAAGGTGTCTGATGTGCAACCTATAATTAATGGCTATTGTTGCATCCTCTGCTACAATCCCTTAATGATTATATGCTTGATTCCATGGGTCATCTATATTGTTCCTGTTGGCCTACAGGTCAAATGCTGCTTACTCTTTATTTAACTGATGCAGATTATTAATGATCTAAAATAAACCCGGATCAGATGCAGTTTTTTTCCTTCTATACTGCACTTTCCATCAGTTTATGAATCAACAGGTCACCATGATCTTTATACTATTCTGTTTGAATGTATCAATGTACTGTGGCTCACAGCCTATGCTGGTGATCTGCATGATAAATCTGTTCCTTTAATTCCTTAATCAATCATGTTAGCCTACCCTAGTCCATGCTAGGAGTTAATAAAAACAAAACCGAACAAAACATTAAAGTAAATGACCTCCTCACAGGGGCTGTAAATTCTGCTGTCCAGTCAGACAACATTCTGGGAGCAATAACAGGTTTGCTGTCGGATCCCTGAGTCACATTTCTTTCCTGCCTTCACTTAACCGTGATGTCTTAGGGTTCTGCATACCTTTTGTCCATGTACAAGAGGCCAAGTTCCATCCTTGGCATCTCCTACTGACAAAGTCTCTGGCGATCAAGATCCTTTCTTCTCTGTTCTTTTGTCCACCAGGCTTCCTGCAATTTCTGTGCACCTATTTGCCCACCTTTCCTCTATATGAAGGCTGTCTTCAATTGACTATATCAATTGATTATATTGACTGTAGCCAATCCAAATAATTATAGACCAATTAGTCTCCTAAATATCATTTGTAAATTGTATACTAAATATCTATGTATAAAATTGTGTAGTTGGCTAGATCAAGAGAATTATTTAAAAACTGAATGAGCAGGGTTCACCCAAGGTCGCTCAACTCTGGACCATTGCCTCATTTTAGATTATTTCATCCAAAAGTATGTAAGAACAGCTAAGGACTCACTAGTTGTCACATTTGTAGACCTTAAGATGGCTTTCTCCAGAGAGCCAGTTTGGTGTAGTGGTTAAGTGCACGGACTCTAATCTGGGAGAACCAGGTTTGATTCCCCACTCCACTTGCACCTGCTGGATGATCTTGGGCAAGCCATAGCTCTGTACCAGCTGTTCTCTCAAGGACAGTTGTCTCAGAGCTCTCTCAGCGCCACCTACCTCACAGGGTGTCTGTTGTGGGGAGGGGAAGGGAAAGGAGTTTGTAAACTGCTCTGAGACTCCAAGTGAAGGGCGGGGTATAAATCCAATCTCCTCTTCTTCTTCTCTTTTGATACTGCTTCGCGAGGGAGACTCTGGGCAAAATTAGAAGGTTCAACCATAGACAAAAGGCTTTTACTCTTGATGATTAAATTACAGGAGAATACTCAATTACAAATTAGATATAACTGTGAGGGTAAGCTATCTAAATGCATTCCCTCACAAAAAGGAGTTAGACAAGGCTGCCTGCTCGCCCCCTTTTTATTTAACATAAATTAAATTTATATATATATATAAATTCCTTAATCCAGTGCTTGCAAGGGATAGATTTACATGTGCCTAAATTTATGGAAGGGAAACGTGTACGAATATTTATATACGCTGACATTGCCATTCTTATTTCACAAACAAGAATTGGTTTAAAACGTGCTCTAAAGACATTTATTAGACAATGTGATGATGAATTGTTAGTTTTCAATTACTCAAAAACTGAAATAATACATTTTAATAGACCATATAATAAATATAATTGGAAAATTAATGGTCAGAACATTAAGCGAGTAAAATCTTTTAAATATCTAGGGGTAACCTTCTCATTCAATGTCAGTCCATCAGCTCACATCACATCTGCAATTAATATAGCAGAGAGAAGTGCCAACGCTATTCTTAGATTTTATAGAAATGAGGGCTTAGGTTTAGTCCCAGCAGCTTTAAAGCTTTTTTTGTCAACGTGTTGACCCAACTTACCTATGGGATGCAAAGAATAGTAATTATAAGACACTAGAGCAAATAGTAATTATAAGACACTAGAGAAAATATAATCTAAATTTCTCAAAGCACCATTTAATGTACCAAAATGTACAGCTAATGTGGTCTTAAGACAGGAGGCTGGCGTACCAAAAGGGGAATTGAAAATCTGGATAATTTCAGTCTATTGGTTGAGAATCCACCTGAAGCCTACAGGACGGACCCCCTTGCTTTTAGTTTCTACTCTATACCTGTTCTGGTCCATCAGAATAATGGATAAGCTACATACTATTGGGTTATGTCCAGTAAATCTTTTGGAAATAGGTATGAGTAAAGCGAAATCTTTGGTTCATCAGCACTTGATTGATATTGAGGTTCAAATTGATGTATAGTAACCTAAAGATGTATAGTAACCTAAAATTTTGTCCTGGATTTGCAGCATTAAATGGGTTCAATCCATAGAATTTATGGGAGCCACAGCAGATTTAGCAAAAGATAGGGTTTACCTGCCAATACAAAGGGCTCAGATTATTGTAAACCTAGTGAAAAATTTCTGGCTAACAGATTCCAATCTGCAAGAAATATTCAGAGGTTCTCCCTCTGAGGTGGAGGCCATCTTGTGGGTGATTCCCACCTATCTCCAGGGAGGCAGGATTAAGTTAAACTTCTTCCTGTTTCCTGTGGTGGGCGTCACCCTCAACCCAGTTCTTTTCCTGCCTCTGAAGGGAGAGCAGCTGGGTATTGGCTCTGCCTAACCCTTTCCTCTACTTTCACCAAACTTTCACCAAACTTCCATACTGTATTTCCCTTTCACAGCTTCCTCTCTTTATTCTTCTCCAAACCAAAAAAAAAAAAAAAAAAAAAAAAGAACCCTCTCCTCCCTCCTCTCCTTGCAGTCTTTCTATACCCCCCCCTCCACCCGCTGCCGATCGCAGAGGCGAAAAGGGATTAGAACAAGCCCGTTGCGCTCTATGGAGTCTGCTGGGCACTCGGAGGAGCGGCGCGACCGCGCGCCGAAGAAGCGCCCAGTCCCTCACAACCGGGACACGGAGCCTCGCAGCGATGGCGCCGGCGGCAAAAAGCGCGCCAAATCGGTCCGCCCTACTACGCCAGAGGGCGCGAGGGGACCGGCGGCAGCGGCAGCGGCGGCCATTTTGTCTGAACACGGCCGCGATTCTGAAGTCGGGTATGGCCTTTCGTGCCCCCCCCCGCACTCTGATACCCCCGGGGCATCTAGCCGATCCGGGGAAGAACAAGTGAGGATGATACAGGAGAGTTTCGCCTGTGGAGAGGCGCAGGAGGACGAGGTAGAAGACGACCAGGGTAATGTAGACGACGACCCCATTCCCTTTTCCCCTGCAGCCATGGCATTTTTTCAAAGGGCCATGAGGGCCGAGATTTTTCGTTTCTGTGCCTCGGGGGGGCATACTACACCCAGACCGGGGTCCTCTCCCTCTCCTCCCCCTTCTACCCAACACCTGAGTTCAGGGGGTAAATGGCCCACTAAGGCAGCCAAAAAGAGTAGCCAGAGGGCTCATCAAGCGGCAGGGCCCCACTATTCGGACTTAGACGATTTTTCCCAATCTGCCAGTGATAAGGAGGAGGGAGAATTTTCCTCTAACGAGGATGAAACAGATGCAAATCCAAAACCTCCCTCTGCCAAAGAACAGTCTTTCAGGTTTTTTAAGCCAGAGGATTTGCACTATTTACTTTCAAAAACACTGGCTGCACTACAAGTACAAAGCAGTCAAAAAATACAAAAACATACCCCTCCCTCACTAGAACAAGGAGAGGGAAGTGAGATTTTTGATGAGTTCTTTCCCCCGGTGGACCCGGCTGAAATAGCCTTTCCCTTTCCGAGCTTCTATTTAAGAAAGGTTAAAGCAGAATGGGAGAGACCCCTCACAGCAAAGCCTTTCCCAAGTTCTACCAAAAGGCTTTATCCTTTGCATTCTTCAGCTTATGATTTACTACAGGTTCCAGTGGTAGACGCACCAGTAGCAGCACTTCAGTCCTCTGGTGTAGTCTCAGAGGACGGCCACGGCACCCTCAGGGATAACCTAGACAAGAGGGCAGAATTCGCCCTACGCAGGGCACACGAGGCCAATGCCCTAGCCATTCGGGCATCATCTGCAGCATCCACAGTCTCCAGAGCCTCCATAGTCTGGATGAGGAGACTCATCCAAATGTTGCCCGAAGGAAATCGTGGACTACTCGAAGGGGCAAATAGGCTGTTAAAGGCCATGTCCTTTTCCGCTGACGCGACACTGGATGCTATGGTGTTTTCGGCTAGAGCCATCTCCACGGCAGCAGCCGCACGTCGCACCTTATGGCTGAGGTCCTGGCCAGCTGACTATCAGTCTAAGGCCATGGTATCAGCTTACCCTTTTCAGGGAGACAAACTGTTTGGGGAACCTCTAGAGAAGATTTTGGTCGAGACCAGAGACAAAAAGAAGACCTTACCCAGAACAATCCGGCAGGGGGACAAAAGACCAACTGCATCAACATCCTTTCGTCCCTATAACACTCCATACCGGTTTCGCCAAGACAATAGAAGACCAGCCTGGGGTCAAAACAAGCAGTCCTTTCGTAGAGGCGGCTATCGAAACGCCAACAGATTCAACAGAAACTTCAACAACAGATCAGACAAGGGCATGGACTCCAAGCCCTCCAAGGCGTGACTATGCAGACGTTCCGGTGGGAGGCCGCCTTCTCCTATTCAATCAAAGGTGGCTAAGCCCAGAACTCGATACATGGACAGCGGATATCATCACCAACGGCTACAAAATAGAATTCAGAACCATACCCCCACCACGCTACCTTACCTCCCCGACCCACAGGAATCTGGAAAAGCGGGACAGGACGTTGATGGCAATCGAACATCTCAGTCAGACTCGTGCAATAGAACCGGTTCCGTACCAAGAACAGCGGACCGGTGTTTATTCAATTTTCTTCACTGTGCCCAAGAGAAACGGGGATTGGAGAGCAATCCTCGATTTAAAATACTTAAACAAATATGTACATCTCAGGCACTTTCGAATGGAAACCCTCAGGTCTATTGCAGAGTCTCTTCAGCCCCGAGAGTTTCTAGCCTCCGTGGACTTGACGGAGGCATATTTACACGTGCCAATCTTCCACCAACACAAAAAATTCCTGAGGTTCTGCACGGGGGAAGCACACTGGCAGTTCAGAGCACTCCCCTTCGGTCTTTCTTCAGCCCCTCGGGTCTTTACCAAGGTCCTGGTTCATCCTGTCGTCTGTCTCAGAAAACTGGGAATTCACATTCACCCTTATCTCGACGACCTGCTGATCCGATCGTCCTCAAAACAGCAAGCTTACAGGGATGTAGCCAAGACCATTCAAGTCCTGGAGGAACACGGCTTCCTGATAAACAGGAAAAAGAGTCATCTGCAACCGTCTCAGCGTCTAGAGCATTTAGGAGTCGTGATAGACACTCACTCCTCAAAACTCCTCTTGCCAAAGGAAAAAATCCTCAAGCTCAAAAGGATTGCAACCCAAATAATCACGGCTCGCACCTCGTCCCTCTCCCTACTCACCAAGTTGATGGGAATGATGGTTTCCACATTCGATGCTCTACAGTGGGGAAGATTTCATTCAAGACCTCTTCAGGCCCTATTAAGACCTTTTCAGAACTACATTACGCTCAAATTGGACAGATCTCTAAAAGTTCCCTTACACGTGAAGTCCAGCCTTCGATGGTGGACCAAAACTTCCAATTTATGTCGGGGCAAGTCCTTCTGGAGTCACGAACAGATCCAAATATTCACAGACGCCAGTCTGACAGGTTGGGGGGCGACCCTCAATCATCAACCGACTCAAGGAACATGGTCGCCATCAGAAACCTTCCTACCCATCAACCTGTTGGAACTACGAGCTATCCGACTAGCTCTACTGCATTTCCTACCTCAGATACAGGACAGACACATTCTTATCCGCACGGACAACATTGCGGCCAAGGCTTACTTAAGCAAACAAGGCGGTCTGAGATCTCTAGCCTTGTCAAGAGAAGCGAATTTACTCTTGGCATGGGCGGAAACGCATCTGGCATCCCTTCAAGCGGAACACATTCAAGGGTCGATCAACACCCAGGCCGACTGGCTCAGTCGACAGATCCTCCAAGAAGGGGAGTGGTCTCTTCACCAAGACATCTTTCTGCTGATCGCTTCAAAGCTGGGGATGCCTTTACTAGACCTCTTTGCAACTCCGAACAATGCCAAACTGGACAGGTTCTTCTCTCGCTTTTTTCATCCGGCAGCAGAGCAGACAGACGCACTTCTAGCCCCATGGCCGGCGGGTCTACTTTACGCCTTTCCTCCACTACCAGTACTTCCTCGTCTTCTGCGCAAGATAAGGGCCCTGAGAGCAGAGATTATAGTCATAGCTCCGTATTGGCCGCGACGGCCATGGTTCACTTCCCTACAGGAACTAGCAGTATCACCTCCATTCCGTCTGCCAGTCCGAGTAGACATGCTTCAACAGGGTCCCATCTGCCATCCAGACCCGGGATGGTTTCATCTGACCGCATGGAGATTGAGAGGGAGAAGCTCCTCAGACTAGGTTACCACGATTCTGTCATCAACACTATTCTGAATTCCAGAAAACCATCCACGAACAGGATCTATAACGTTACCTGGAAGGCCTTTGTTAGATGGACCAGGAGGAAGAAAGTGGATCCTCTGCACCCCAAGATCTGTTCAGTCCTAGACTTCCTCCAAGACGGCAAGTCGGCGGGCCTCAGGGCATCCACGCTCAGGAGACAGATGGCAGCGTTAGCTTCGGTTTTGCCTTATTATAAAGGCTTACCTATCACTCGACACCCTCACATACGCAGGTTTCTCCAAGGAGCCTCTAACAGTGACCCGCCTGTACACCATAGATTTCCTACGTGGAAACTTAACTCAGTCCTGTCGGCATTGACAAAGACCCCCTTTGAACCCCTCAGAAGTATCTCAATCAAGTTCCTCCGTATGAAGACACTATTCCTCGTAGCCATCACTACGGCCAGAAGGGTCTCAGAACTGGGGGCCCTTTCCATCCGATCGGACCTGTGTGTATTCCATAAGGACAAAGTAGTTCTTCGCACAGATCCGTCCTTTTGCCCAAAAATCAATGCCAATTTCCATAGATCTCAGGAGATTTTTCTACCTTCCTTCGTCCCCAAGCCATCACACCCTAAGGAAAAGATCTGGCACACACTGGACGTACGGCGGGCTCTTAAAGGTTATATTCTCAGGACAGCGCCCTTTAGGAAGACGGAAGCTATGTTTATTAACATTTCACCTCCTCACTTAGGAAAAAAGATGTCCACTCCAGCTATCAGTTCGACCATAAGGTCCTGCATTACGGAGGCTTATAAAGCCCTGCGCCTTCCAGTTCCAGAAGGTATCACAGCTCACTCTACCCGCAGCGCGGCCACTAATGCAGCATTTTCTAATAGGGCCTCAGTGGATGAAGTCTGTAGGGCAGCGACATGGTCATCCCTGTCCACTTTCATTAGGCATTACAAGATCAATGCTTATGCCTCGGCTGATGCTACCTTTGGTCGTAGGGTCCTTCAATCAATTGTACATGAGGATGACGATCCCCCACCCATCGATTAGGACCATTGCTCTGGGAGGTCCCACAAGATGGCCTCCACCTCAGAGGGAGAACGACCAGTGGTTACTTACCGTGAGGGGTCCTTCTCCTCTGAGGGTTGGAGGACATCTTGGCCCTCCCGGATCGTCAAATGTATTACACATAACGGACCATTACAGAATTTCTTAAGAAAAGGAGAGAGAGAGTGGAGTTGGAGAGAGGTTTGTTTATTGAATTTATATTGGATTGAGCGATTAACCTCACGTAATCGCAAAAATTTGGTTTACGAAACAGTTCCTAATTTGTTTTCATTCTTCCTGTTATATCTGTTCTTCTGTTCCTATGCTATTCTTAATGTGTGACTAAGTTTTCTTCAGCTTTGGGAGCACCCGAACTGGGTTGAGGGTGACGCCCACCACAGGAAACAGGAAGAAGTTTAACTTAATCCTGCCTCCCTGGAGATAGGTGGGAATCACCCACAAGATGGCCTCCAACCCTCAGAGGAGAAGGACCCCTCACGGTAAGTAACCACTGGTCGTTTCTGGAGTACATGGCATCAACCATAGCACTGACTCCATATGCTAGGCTGCTAGGCTCCAAATTTGGTTTATAAGGTCATTCAACCCAACCATAGACTCCCAGTGAAAGAGGTTCTCAATCCCAGAATCACATTGAGGAGCCTTAATTGGTGGACCCAATTACCTCACCTGCTTGAAGGGGTAATGTTCCCACAATGTGCTAGTTTTCACACACCCACAATGTGCAAGTTTCCCCATAATGTGCAAGTTTTCACAGATGCCTCCCTAAGGGGAGGGGGACACACATTGGGGGGACATAAAGTTAAGAGAACATGGTCCCTGCCCAAGTCAAAACTTCACATCAACCTGTTAGAACTCAGGGCTATTAGACATGATCTCACTTCTTTTTCAGTGTTCCTGAGGGGACGTCACATCCTGCTGGCAACACACAACATGACGAGCAAGTGGTATATAAATGAGCAGGGGTTCCATTCGCCTGTACAGAGAGGCATTCCTCATCTGGCAATGGGCAATCTTGCACACAATAAATCTTACAGCCATACATATTGCAAGTCAGGACAACACTCTAGCAGACATGTTAAGCAGAAGCACATACATAAACCAGGAGTGGTCAACTGCCAACCAGTACCTCGATCCCATCTTCAAGGAATGGGGCTCTCACGAAATAGACCTTTTCACCTCAAAGAAAAATGCCAAATGTCGCCTCTGTTGCTCTAGAGCAGTGGCAGATAGGGGATCTCTTGGATCTGGATATGCTGGCCACCTTTTTTATGGATTCCCCCCATTTGGAATTCTACCCAAAGTAGTGGCTTAGTTAAGGCCTGACGTCTGTATAGTTATGGGCCCCTACTGGCTGAGGAGGGTGTGGTTTCCAACCCTGTGGAAACTGGCCAAAGGCATTCACAGGACTCTACCCGAGCAAATGATCTCCTCTAAATAGGCCCCATTCTTCATCCCGAGGTTCATTACCTGCACCTAACAGCATGGCTGATTTTGCCTCAGGAGACCTGTCACAGAGAGTCAAAGAGGTCATGATCTCCTCATGTAGGCTGACCACACAAAAATCTTATTCTTCTAAATGGTAAAGGTTTACAAGGTGGGCAGAGGACTGAGGAGTGAAGCCAGATGCTCGCGAATTTCCAAAAATATTTGATTATCTGTTTTAATTAAAGGATGGGTTTAGCCTCCTTGTCCATCAAGATGCATTTAGCTGCCATTGGAGCTTTTCATAAGAGAATCAGGAGTTCTTCAGTACTGTCAGCCCCTGTCTAGGAAATTCCTTGAGGGTTTGCATAATTTGTACCCTCCTGTTGTGCACCCTGTACCACAGTAGAGTTTACCCCTTGTTCTGACAAAGTTAATGTATAAACCCTTTGAACCTATGGCTAAGTCTGACCTTTCTTTTTTATATATATAAGATCGCCTTCCTGGTAGCAATCACTTCTGCCAATAGAGTGGGGAAACTATAGGCACTAAGTTGCGACCCACCCTTTACCAAATTCCACACAAATAAAGTAGTCCTTAGGCCCAGCCTGCATTTCTTACCAAAGGTTGTTTCTCACTTTCATTTAAATCAGGACATCACCCTACCAGTGTTTTTCCCTTCCCCAACTTCTACCTCCGAACAAACACTACACACTCTAAATGTTAGAAGAGCACTTCTCTTTTATTTGAAATGCATAGAAGAGTTTAGGAAGGATAGGAATTTATTCATTTGTTTTAGAGGTTCAAATAAAGGAAGGGCAGCCTCCTCTCAGTCTTTGTCTAGATGGGTGGTGCCAGCAATCAGAACAGCGCACAGCAAGACAGGCATACCTTGCCCTGTTGCCTTGAGGGCCCACTCCATGAGGGCTTAAGCATCATCTTCAGTGTTCCTGTCCAGGCTGTCTTTAGACAAAATTTGCAAAGCAGGTACCTGGTCGACACCTTTAACATTTGTGTGGCATTACTCCATGGACTTGGCCTCCCGGAACAAGGCAGTTGTGGGAAAGGCAGTCTTACAATCAATCTTCCGCTGATCAGCCCACACCTGCCTCCTCAGTAAGTGTGCTTGCTGATCTCCCATGTCGGACTGCACAGCAGCCACAATGATGAAAACAGCTTTGCAGTTATCTGTAACCGTTGTTCATCGAGTGGTCTTCTGTACAGGCTCTCCTTTCCACACTCTGGGCTGGTCTGCTAGTTTCTGTGGTTCTTTATGGCAGCAAAGGGAGAACTGAGGGGAGAGTGCTCGCCCTGCCCCTTTTACATGATCCTTTGGGCAGGAGAAGGATACACTCAAGACCCAGGGGAAGGGGGAGCAATTGTAGGCTCTGGAGACTTCTTTAAAGTTTGGAAGCTCTTCTCTGTGGCTGGTCTGCAGCTGCACAGTCCCCCATGTGTGCCTGCAGTGAAGACCACCTGATGAACAACAGTTACAGGTAAGTGCAATCCCATGTTCTCACAATGGAGGGAAGTAAGCAGTAGGGTCCCACAAGGATCAGTATTGGGGCTGGTACTATTTAATATATTCATAAATTATCTGGAACAAGGGGTGAGTAGTGTAGTGGCCAAGTTTGCAGATGGCACAAAATTATTCAGGATGGTGAAAACCAAGGCTGATAATGAAGAGCTCCAAGAGGATCTTCACAAACTGGGCGAGTGGGCAGCAATGTGGCAAATGTTCAGTGTTGGTAAGAGTAACGTGATGCATGTTGAGACAAAAAAATCCCAAATTCAAGTATAGGGCAATGGGGTCTGAACTTGCCAAATCTGAGAGAAAAAAAAGATCCTGGGGGCATAGTGGATAGCTCAATGAAAGCTTCAACCCAGTGTGCTGCAGCAGTGAAAAAGGGAAACTCTATGTTAGGGATTATTAGGAAAGGGATTGAAAATAAAACGGCCAATATTACAATGTCCCTGTATAGATCTATGGTGTGGCCTCATCTGGAATACTGTGTACAGTTCTCCCTATGAGGCGGAGGACATCTCCATGGGTTATTCCCACTGTGCCTTTAGGGAGGCAGGAAGTAGTTTTTCCTTCTTCCTCTAGGTGGCCTCGGAATAGCCCATTCTCCAGTTTTGTTCCTGCCTCATAGGGAGAAGCAGCAAAGTCTTAGGCTTAGCTTTTTCTTTGTACCCAGCCTTTCCCACTCCATAGACTTTATCCTTCCTTTACTTTTTCCTTTACTCTTCTGGAGTATCCTTGTTTTTTCTTCTGTTTGCTCTCTCCCCCCCTCTGGCTCGGCTTATTGCCATTTCCTCTTGCCTTTCCTTCTGTGGCTTGCGGCTTGGCTCATTGCCGGCCCCTTCCTCCTCCCTCCTCCCGCGTTCCTCACATGGAGCGAAAGGGGATAGCCTGCAGGCTCCGACGAACGGAGCGAAGAGAGGAAAGGAGCACCGGGTGGAGCGAGCCCAGCACGGGAGGCGCCATGGCGGCCAGGGTTGCTCCCGAAGACTTCTCGTCTGACGAGAAAGGGAATGCGCGCGCCGCAGAGCCGGCCGGCGCGATCTTCAAAATGGGGACCGACCAGCCTTATAGGCTTGATCGCGTGCTCCCGACAGAGCTGCTGGACGCGGCTGCGGCGCCCCGCGCCAGTAAATGGCGGCGGCACGAGGAAGAAGAAAGCCACGCTGCCGCAGCGCAACGGGAGAGATCCAACGGCGGCCATCTTGGAGGTCAGGAGTTCATCTCCCTGACTCTCCCGGGAGCCCCTTCGGCCCATGGGGGGCCAGAAGCGACCTGCTCCCTGAGTCCAGCCACGGACAAAGCGCCTGAACGGGGTAAGCTACCGGACGGGGGGTCCCTGCTTAGCTCCATAGACTTGATGGCTCTGATTAATCAGGCCGTCCAGCAGCAATTCGCCATGCTGCAGCCCAGGATCCAAACCCCCTCCCCCATGGAATTTGCAAACCAGTGCCCCTGTTTGTCAGCCCCAGCAACCTGGCCCGCGAAAATGGACCGCAAAGCCCCTCCGTTGGCCCCAGAGGGTATCAACAGGCAACACTGGAGGGAGGAGGTAGAATCTACTGCCTCTTCAGTTGAAGAGAGGGAGGAGGGGGAGTTCCTCTCTGAGGATGAGGAGGAGGAGATGGTCCTCCCTGAGCAGTCCAGCCGCTTTTTTAAGCAGGAGGACTACCAGCAGTTCCTGACCAAGGCCCTTAAGGCACTGGAGCTGCGTGACCTTCCACCAGCTGAGGATCAAAGGTCCAAATTTAAATCCAGATCAGGGGGAAATGCTGAATTTTTTCCCCTAGAGACCCACACTGAGAAGGTCTTCCCCTTCCCTGAATTCTTTGAGCGCCAGCTGAAGTCTGAGTGGGAGAAACCAGGGGTCAGCAGGCAATTTCCCTCCTTTGCAAAACGGTTGTATGCCTTGCCCAGCTATGCCAACGAGATCCTACAGGTATCGCCAGTGGACGGACCCATAGCCGCCCTGCAGTCCACGGGCCTACTGGCCAAGGACGGGCACGGTACCATTCGCGACCACACGGATAAGAAGGTGGAAGCAACCCTTCGGAGGATCCATGAGGCCATCGCAATGATGGTGAGAGCGGCGTCCACGGCATCCATCTCATCTAGGGCGGCCATTGTGTGGGTGTGCAAGCTTACACAATTGGTGCCAGAAGACAACTGCAGCCTACTAGAAGGCGCGGCACGGATCCTGAAGGCCAGCGCCTTCACGGCAGACGCAACATTGGACATCATATCATTCGCCTCCAGGGCCTCCACAGCGGTGGTGCGCAGACTGCTTTGGTTGCGGGCCTGGCAAGCAGACCCGCGATCCAAGGCCATTGTTGCAGCATATCCGTTTCAGGGGGACCGCCTCTTTGGAGAGGCCCTGGACGAGATACTGATGGAGACACGGGACAAGAAGAAGGCCATGCCCGGGTCCCTGCGCAGACCAGAGGGACGCAACAGCCAGTCCTTTCGGACCCAGCACACGCTGCCGAGATTTCGTCAGGATGCCAAGCGACAGCAGTGGGAGCCACCCAGGGCCCCCAACAGACGAGGTTCCTACACCCCGAGATTCCACAGGGCTGGGTTCAACCGTGGCAACAGGGGGGATAGAGACCCCAAACCCAAACAAGCATGACGCTGCGTCTGTTCCGGTGGGGGCACGCCTTCTACACTTCGCGAAGGCGTGGGCCCAAGCCAACGCGGACGCGTGGGCAGTGGAAACCGTAACACGGGGCTACACCATAGAATTCCACCCCCCCCCCCCACCGGAAAGGTTCTTGAAGTCCTCAGCAAGCAAATCCAAGCTCAAGATGTCTGTGATCTCCTCCGCAGTCCAACATCAGAGCGATAGAGCTGGCGCCCCCAGCGAAAAGGGGCAGAGGCGTATATTCCATCCTGTTCATGGTACCCAAGAAGAACGGGGACTGGCGAGCGATCCTGGACCTGAAGTTCCTGAACAAGTACATCCGACTACGACGGTTTCGTATGGAAACCCTGAAGGCGGTGGCGGACTCCCTATCTCCACACGAGTTCCTGACATCCATCGATCTCACAGAGGCATATTTACATGTGCCGATCCACCCGTCACACAAGCGTTTCCTACGGTTCTGCGTGTACAATCAGCACTTCCAATACCGTGCTCTTCCCTTTGGGCTGTCTACAGCACCCCGCTTGTTCTCCAAGTTGATAGTCAACCCAGTAGCCAAGCTCCGCAGCTTGGGCGTGCACGTGCATCCGTATCTAGACGACCTGCTTGTTCGGGCCAACAGTCAGACAGAAGCCGACAGGAACACCAGGACCACGATTCGGTGCCTTCAGGAACACGGATTCTTGATCAACTTCAAGAAGAGCGCCTTGACACCGACCAAACAAATCGAACATCTAGGAGCAGTGATAGACACCGCTCGCAATGCTCTGATCCTCCCCAGAGACAAGGCCCAGAAGATACAGGAACTTGCCACAAAGGTATACCGCAACAGGGGTGCACCACTCATGACCCTAGCCAGACTTTTAGGGTTGATGATCGCGTGCATAGACATGGTACAGTGGGCCAGACTCCATGCCCGGTGACTGCAAGCGTTCCTGCGACCCTACCAGGCCCACATAGCAGAGAAGCGGACGCTGAACCTTCAGTTACCACCAGTAGTGAAGGCAAGCTTGCTGTGGTGGATGGAACCAACCAATCTCTCCAAAGGCAAGATATACTACGCAAGTCCCACTCTGGAGGTGTTCACGGACGCGAGCCTACAGGGCTGGGGAGCGACCTTAATGGGAGCACCAGTGCAGGGGGGTCTGGCAGGCCCACAAAGCGATGCTACCGATCAACCTTCTGGAGTTGAGAGCGATTCGCCTAGCTCTGGCACACTTCACACCACGACTGATCAACCAGCACGTACTAATAAGAACAGACAACATATCCGCCAAAGCGTATATCAACAAGCAAGGCGGATCGCAGTCGCTTCAACTACACCGCGAAGCAATGAAGATTCTCAAATGGGCGGAGAGAACCATCACCTCAATAAGGGCGGAGCACATACGGGGAGTCGAGAACGTTCAGACGGATTGGCTCAGCAGGGAGACCATATCAGAGGGAGAATGGGCACTACACCCAAGAATGTTCCAGCTGATAGTTCAACGCCTCGGCCAGCCATCCGTAGACCTCTTCGCATCAGCAAGAAATCACAAGATGCCGAGATTCTTCAGCCGGTACTACCACCCAGAAGCGGAAGCGACGGACGCACTCACGTCGCCATGGCCTCAGGGTCTGCTGTTCGCCTTTCCCCCATTCGTGCTGATCTCCAAGACGATACGACGCATACGGGAACTAAGAGCCGAAGTCATACTGGTAGCACCAAGGTGGGCCCGACGTCCATGGTTCTCAGCGATACAAGCGATGGCAATCCTACCACCACTAACACTCCCAGTGGCTCCGGACATGCTCTCACAGGGGCCAGTGTGGCACCCGGATCCAGAGTGGCTCTGCTTGACCGCCTGGAGATTGAGCGGCGCAACCTAGCGGAATTCGGATACCCGACAGAAGTCCTGGACACTCTCCTAGCGTCCAGACGACCGTCCACAATCCGCATATACAACGCGTCGTGGAAGGCTTTTGTGAGATGGTGTAGACGTAAGAAAATCGAACCTCTTTCACCTTCAATCTCGGCAGTACTGTCTTTCCTGCAAGAGGGTCTGGCCTCTGGACTACGACCGTCCACCCTTCGCAGACAGGTGGCAGCTCTAGCAACTGTGCTCCCTACAATAGGAGGGAGCAGGATTAACAGACACCCACACGTACAGCTGTTTTTGCAAGGGACCACGGTGAAGTCGCCGCCACAGCTACACCGGTTTCCAACTTGGAAACTCAACACAGTACTTAAAGCACTCACGAAGGCACCCTTCAAGCCTCTCAGAGAGGTAGAGTTGAAGTGGCTCAGAATGAAAACTCTGTTCCTAGTGGCCATCACCTCGGCCAGGAGAGTGTCGGAACTAGGAGCATTGTCCACCAAGCCATCTTTATGTGTCTTCCATAAGGACAAGGTAATCTTACGACTGGAGCCCTCCTTCCTACCAAAGGTAGCCTCGACTTTCCACCGCTCACAGGAGATATGCCTACCCACATTCTGTCAGCAGCCAAAACACCCCCGGGAAGTGGAGTGGCATTCCCTAGACGTGAAGAGGGCGCTCCGAATATATCTCAAAAGAACGGAGACTTGGAGAAAAACTGAAGCTCTCTTCATCTGCATCGCTCCACCCCGCAAGGGGGAAAGGATGTCCAATGCAGCCATCAGTTCAGTACTGCGGACATGTATTGCAGAGGCCTATAGGGCCTCAGGACAAGCACCTCCCGGGGGAATTACAGCACATTCCTTGAGAAGCGCAGCCACCAACGCTGCATTCAACAATAGAGCATCGGTAGAAGAGGTATGCAGGGCCGCTACATGGTCTTCCATCTCAACGTTCATCAGACACTACCGAATCAACACCATAGCATCTACAGAAGCGGCGTTCGGGAGAAGAATCTTGCAGCACGTCTTAACGGGAGAAGATGATGACAACCCACCCAGTTAGGGGGACACTGCTCGAGGGTTCCCATGGAGATGTCCTCCGCCTCATAGGGAGAACGACCATTGGTACTTACCGTGAGGGGTCCTTCTCCTATGAGGACAGGAGGACATCTCGGCCCTCCTAGGGTCATCATTCTTTCCACTTTCTTGTTATATATTTCCGAATCTTACTGATTTCTATGGATGCCGGGTCTACTCCTGACTACTTGTTCCGACTTACTTACTATTGTCTTGGGTTCTTGTTGATCGTTTTTTCTGTTCCCTGATTTCTTGCAATCCTTACTGGATTGAGGTTATTATTAGGTTAATGAGTTGTGTAAAGTTATATTCCTATGTAGGGGAAGTTTGTAAGTTAAGAGACCTGCATGGCTTTCGGAGTCCCAAAACTGGAGAATGGGCTATTCCGAGGCCGCCTAGAGGAAGAAGGAAAAACTACTTCCTGCCTCCCTAAAGGCACAGTGGGAATAACCCATGGAGATGTCCTCCTGTCCTCATAGGAGAAGGACCCCTCACGGTAAGTACCAATGGTCGTTCTGGTCACCTTATCTCAAAAAATACATTGCAGATCTGAAAAAAGTACAGAAGAGGGTGACCAAAAGTATTAAAGTTTTAGAGCACCTTCCCTATGAGGAAAGGCTGAAGAATCTGGGACTTTTCAGTTTAGAAAAGAGGCAGCTAAGGGGGGACATGATAGAGGTTTATAAAATTATGCATGGGGTGGAGACAGTTGACAAAGAGAACTTTTTCTCCCTCTCCCTAAATACTTGAACTTGAAGCTGATGGGCAGTAGATTCAGGATAGACCAAAGGAAATACTTCTTTGCATAGCAAGTAATTAAAATATGGAATGTGCTGGCAGAGGATGTAGTGATGGCCACAGAAATAAACAGCTTTAAAAGGGGATTATAGATTAATCCCAGAGCCAGGAGGCAATATTAGGGGAAGGTCGCGGCCTCTATGCACTGCTGTTAACTATTCAGAGGAACTGGTTGCCCACTGTGTGAGACAGGATGCTGGATTAGATGAACCATTGGTCTGATCCAGCAAGGCTCTTATATTCTTCACTGAAACAGAGAATTAAATAATAGATGGAGACCAAGGTCATCTTTTAGGTCTACAGCTGTCCTTTGCCATTGTAAACCAGACAACGGCTGCAATCACATGCACAATTCACCCTGACATCGGCATGAATGCCGGGTGGATTAGGAGCGCGATCAGATGCCAACATCTGGGAAGCGCCCTGCAGCTGTTGGCAAACCGTTTTGCTCCACCACGCATGCGGAGTAAAAAAACACCATGGGAAGTCCAGTAGCAAACGGGTTGCTACGGGCCACAGATGGACTTTCCTGCATCTGATCGTGCCAGCATGCTCCCATGGCATTGGGATAGTCTAATCAGGCTATCTCGACGCCGTGCCGTTGTTCCCCCCCCATCGCGGTATGCACATCAGCACACACAAACCCCCGCACATTCCATAGGGAGAGGTGTGAATAATTGATTTCTCATGTAAGCGCATCGGGAACAAATGGTAAAAAAAAAAAACCCGACTCACCGGCGGTTGTGTCTGATCATGCAGTGGTGGGCTGCGCCCACATCTACAAAAATCTGTAATCACACAATGGCGGGTCAACTTCCGCCAGAGGAAATAGCCTCACTTTCCCTCCGCTTTATCATTGGTGTGTGACCGCAACCACCATATAACATCTCAAAGCATTCCTAAAATTGTATAGAACGCTTTAGTGGTATGCAATTGGTGATCTTTTAAAACTTAAGAGCGTAGTGAGCCTCAGGAAAAATGAACAGGAGTAACTGAATAACCTTTATATTGTAATGAGAAAATAGAAGTACACAGACAGAATTGAAGCACTAGGGAATAAAAAGCAGCATACATGCTATTCAGTTATTTTACGTAACTGTTATTAATGGCAAATACAATTTACAATTAATGTCAATACAATACAAGGTAATTTTAAATTATCTCCACAAATCCTATCCAGAAAGAGCTGGCTTTTGCCCACTCATTGCTTAGATGCTTCTTAGATGCAGGTGATCAGAACCTCTTCATCTTCAAAGGCTCATTGTTTATAGGAACGACATGATCTGAAGTGATAAATACAAGGCCTGAATAAATAATGTGTTTTAGATAACAAAACGGCAGTATTAGCCAACAATTTCTAAACAAATTCTAGAGAGAAAACGATGACCTCTGTTGAGTCAAGACATTGAAGATACACACACCAATATGACGCTCGGCTTTATAATCTGCCGTTGTGTGGTGTTCTCTGAGGAGACTGATCAGGCTTGACTTTACTGTACTGACTAGCTCCCTCTATACTCCTAATGGTCTCTTCGGGGTTTGTTTTAAATTGCTTTATAGGTACGTTGAGGACCACTGCTAGATAACTTTATTCTTGGTTTTAAGAGTCAGGCACTCAGGCTTTTTGGTTCAAAACACAACAGTACTTTATTTCCAGAACCAAACAGCGGGATGGAGGATGTATATACAGTTGACACTTTGTTTCTGTATAGGCTGGCACGATTGGCTTAGATTACACTTAGGCAGTATGCTATATTGTTTGCTGTTTCCTTAACCGTACATAAGCTCACTCAACACCTTCCTCTGTACACTCTCCTGTCCTGCTTAGGGGTTAGCCTTTTGGCTTTGACTTCCTGGCCTTTTTCCTGAGGCTCAACTGGCCACCAACCAGCTGTCCAGACTCTGCCAGTCCTAGCCTCAGCCCTCCCTTAACCTCCTATCCCAGGTTCTTCAGGAGTGATGTATTTTATGTTTGCGACCGCTTATGTGTTCTGCTTTTACTAGACTGTTCACTGTCCCGTGAACCAGACTATCCAGCACCCAGTTATCTGCTTCAACTGGTATTTTAGGCTGCTCATACAGATCTACAGAGAGACACACAGAACCCTCACAGAGCTACCAAGAGACTGTTTCCTCACAGACTCTCACTCTCCACTCTCTCTCTCAACTGTCAGACCCAAACTGTCAGTTGTGCCCGTTAAGTGTCAGTCACTGAATGTTCCAAGCCAAGTGGCCCCCTCCTCACTCAGTCATGTGACTCAGCAGTGTTCCTTGTTGACATGCTGCTGGTCCCAGATCTTTAATTCCATCACACATGTTATATAAATCTAGTTTCAGTAGAAAAGAATGGGTTCAGCAGCTCGAAAGGAAGGAACTCCTTTTTGAATGAATCCAGTTAGCATTTCTGTGAACAACTTATGTTTATTGATTTTTTTTTCAATGTCAGCTTTTGCTTTTAAGTATCATAACTTGCTTGTGTAATGTGGAACATGATAAAGTGAATGTTACGCTCTTTCTGTTGGCTTTTCCATTGTAATCTACAAGACATAAACTTGTTTACACTATGCCCACATTTTATGTTTCTTTTTCTTTACACAGTTATCCACGGAAGAAGATTCCCAGATACTCGGAACATTTAAATGTCCAGACTGTGAAAATGATCTTTTGTTTGACAGAAGTCCTCAACAACGTTCTGACCTAATGGAAGAAGCCAGGTTGCGTCTCTTAAACGCTCAAATAGTTAGTATTTTTCATTTTATTGGTCTTATACTATTCTAACAGTGCACTCCTCCTGAGACCCCAGTACTGGCTTACCCTGTGCTCACTCAGCGGAGGGGAAATGTGTAAAGATACACCCCACTCCAATGTGCAGAGATCATAGCAGCTGCACTGTAATCCATGGCAACTCCATTGCAACCCAGCAATCATGAAATGGTTGTACTGACACTTCCCCCTGACACTGCTCTGACAGACTTCACAGTCACATATGCTGTCCTTATTGGTGAATACCCATGAAAAGGACAATTGTACTGGTCACACAATGGATTTTTGAGCTGCTTGTAAGGGTGCAGGAGTTGGACTAGAACAAATCAGTTGGTAATTCTACAGCAGAGCATGTAGATGGTCACTGGTAACTGCAGCTGTTTGTCAAGTTGTATGCTCAGAAGGTGGTTGTCATTGCACTGTGAATGGAGTCCATTGTGGACCCTACTCATATGGGATGGCTGCCTAAACTCACCTCAGATGTGATTTTTTTTCAGTGGAGTCAGTTCAGAGACTCAGATGTGAATAGCGTATGGCCCTTTCCAGATTTGGACCTCACCCCAGGTTTTCTCTGTGTTTGACTCACAATCTTGCTGTTGTCTCTGTTTATCTGTTGTTTTCTGCACTAATTTTGTCCTGTTTCAGTTTTCTTGCCTTCCCTGGGTTATAAATTCTGCATTGCGAACAATAAACCTGGGTTTAATGCGATGACTCGAACCTTCTTCTTCAGGCTCGTGTGGTGGAGCTCTGACCCATTCTTTTTCATCATAACATTAGCGAAGCATTGATTGGCCGTGAATCTAAAACTGTCTTAACCCTTTCCCACCGGTATTTAGTCTGTAGTATAAAAGCCTACCCAAGCGGGCCATCACTGACCCATCCCATACTATTTCTTATCTGGAAGATGCAGTGACCTGTCATGCATTGTGTGAAGGAGATGCATCCAGCACAAACCTCACACCATCGATATAAGTCTGTGGCTATTGACACAAGATGGCAGAGAAATCCCTCTCGCTTAGTCCATTTAGTCTTGTCCATCCAGTGGCTCGCCAAAGGCTGGCAGGAGACTGTCGTGATGGCTGGCTGGGTTCACCAGGATTGGCTTGTCCACTTCAGAGTGGACAAGTCAACTTTCAGTCTTATAGTTGGTGCTTTGAGAGGGAGAATAAAACCCAAAACCCTAGGCAGTCGTGAGCTTGTTTCAGTCAAGAAGCATGTTGGCATTGCACTTTCTTATCTGGCACAAGGAGGTTGCCTCACTGAGATCATGGACCACTTCCACGTTCAGTTATCAACAGTGTAGGATGCTGTGGCTGACATTACCTTGGCTATCATTGAGGAGCTTTTTTCAAGGACAATTTTCCTGGGTACCGACATTGCCAGAGTAAGTACTATTCTTCTGCCATCTCTGCCATCATTGCCTCATCATTTCCCTCTTTGTTAGGAGTGATTGGGGGGCGGGCAATTTTGTAGAACCAGTAGAGGTTACACTTTCAAATGGAAAAGAGCAAGCACACTTACTCTATGCCAAAACTGCAACACACACAATGATTTTCCCATATGACTCACTAGATGTGTGTCATTGCATATTACAGTTGCAGACCAAGACATCAAAGAATGGTAGCGCACTGATCAAACATTTAAGATGCCAGAATGGGGACAGACCACATACTTTGAAATGGCGGAACCTGTCTGCTATTCTCAGGTCAATGTGTGTGATAAAGGCATGGAGTAGCTGCAAAGAAAGGTGACCACCAGATACCTCTTACAGTCTGAGCAGGGTCCCACAGCAGTGATTCCACATGTCCATACTCACTGCGAGAAATGACCATGTCATCAGGCAATGATGGTGTTGGCCATCTCTGGGCATTGTCCTGTGTTCTGCTGCCAACTGACCACAAATAACATGATTTTAGTTGTGTATGGATGTTCTGGATGGGCAGGCCAAATGTGAGCAGCTTTACACTTGCCCACAACCCTGCTTTAATACCACAAGACAAGGCACTGGTAAATTTTTCCCTCGGCACATATAAAAGTTCACACTGGTGCACCATATTTGTACAGAATGGAATGCCTTGAAAAATGGTTTTCTGTAATGCACCGTGTTCAAAAGTAAGGGTCACCATGGTCTCATCTTCTTCCTGGCCAACTTCCTCCAATGATTCCTGTGTAAGCACTCCTGCAAAAGCATAAAAGTAATGGGTGGATATGCATTCTCTGCTTGGAGAATTGTCAGTGGTATGTGCGAGAAAAGTTCCTCAGAACTGTCAGCAATCTTGTAGGCTTGTTTTTCCTGCTCTGTGTTTACTCTCATGTCCATGCTTCATGCGACATGAGGGGGAGGGATGCCAGGGTCATCATGAAATATGTTGTGCAGCTCCTTGTAATATGGACAGTACCTTGGTGAGTTCCCTGACTGGCTGTTATGCGAGACAGACCACTTGTAGTCCTTTTTCAGAGACTTAGTTTTTAAAAAGTATCAGAGTCGGGAGACCAGTAGAAATGATTTCATAGCAAGCTCTTTATTAGGTGGTCAGATGAGCCATGCTAACCTGGGCTCCAGGGCCCTCTTTTATTCTGGTCGGAGGTGTCGCCCAGATGTCCTGATAGGACCTTACGATTACTGTTACACATCATAGGTCTCCTTGAGGAACCTGGGCGCTAGATGGGTGGCAAGTTACAATCTGGCCAGCTATTGTTCTACCTGACTCAAGCTCAGGCAGCTGGCCTGGCCATGTGCGTTGGCCACGTGGCAGTCGCCATTACTGGAGCACATGGCGACCGCCATTACATACATTACAGTTTTAATACAGCACTTTACCGCTGAACACTTGTGGCCCCTTAGTGCCATGTCAGCTGCAATTTTTTCAAACACGTCAATGTTTCGATGGCAGGCCCCCAGAGCCTCCTGTACCTTTTGTTCACCCCACAGCAATATGAGGTCGAGCATCTCACACTCTCTCTAAGATACACCACATGTGCCAACACCGGGCCTACCTGAACTCACCCTGTATTCCTGTACCAGGTATCCATGTTGGAAGAAATACTTATTAGGGACATAATGAGTAATGTTGCTGACAGACCTGAGTAAGACCCCACCAACCCAAGACAACGGAAGAAAGGAAATGGGCATCATGTATTGCTCCCTACTCAACTCTTAGGTGGATCTTATAGGATCCATCCCAATGCTTAGCTCCACCTTTGTGAGCCTATTTTTTTCTTGTTCTTTAACCATACTGTTGGGGTCCTTGGTTCGGGACCCCTTGTTAAAAGAGAAACCTCACAAAGAAGTCCCCCCCCCCGAGCTATAAAAGGACTTCCCAGAACCAGTATATTGTTACACCCGCATCCATCTGAATGTGTGTTGACTTAGGACCAAGGTCCCTGTGAGAAACTCATGTCTGCACAGACTCGGGGGTCTCATGGGATGGTCGGGTGAACATACTGGTTCTGAGGGCATAACCCCTCCTAGCACTGAGCACTTTAACATATGTTTAGGTTCTGTTATGTAATGTTGTAATGTTGTAATTCGTTTTAACTGTTTTATTGTGAACAATGTTCACCTAATTTTGTAAGCCGCTCTGAGCCTGCTATGCGGGGAGAGCGGCCTAGAAATCGAATTAAATAAATAAATAAATAAATAAAATACCGCCTGCTGTGATTTCTGAAAGTATCCAAGCAGCCATTGTTCGGCAACAGTTAGGGTTAACAGCCTCGTCACAGTACATGCCTATTTTTTTCCTAACATTGAAACAGTGGATTTGCTAAAATTGTGGCTATTTTGAAAGAAGTTACATTCCATGATTTTGGGAGTATAAAAAAACCCAAAATTCTGTTGCAGGCAAACTGCATAGCACCCAAGGCATGCTGGGAATGAGAGTCACTAGAGTAGGGAGCAACACATGAGGTGCCAGAAGACTGGAGGTGGGCAAATGTTGTCCCCATCTTTAAGAAGGGGGAAAAGGAGGATCCGGATAACTACCAGCCTGTCAGTTTGATGTTTATACCTGGAAAAGTTTTAGAACAAATCATCAGTCAGTCAGTTTTTGGAGCACTTAGAAAGCACAGCTGTGATTATTAAGAGCCAGCATGGGTTTCTGAAGAACAAGTGATGTCAGACTAGCCTTATCTCTTTTTTTGAGAAAGTTACTATTTTGCTGGATCAGGTGAATGCTGTAGACATAGTTTATCTTGATTTCATTAAGGCTTTTGATAAGGTTTCACATAATATTCTTGTTGACAAGTTGGTAAAATGTGGTTTGGATCCCATTACCATTAGGTGGATCTGTAACTGGTTGACTGATAGCACACAAAGAGTGCTTGTTAATGGTTCCTCGTTCCCTTGGAGATGTGTGACAAGTGGAGTGCCTCAGGGATCTGTCCTGGGACCTGCTTTGTTCAACATCTTTATAAATGGTTTGGATGAAGGAGTAGAGAGAATGCTTATTAAATTTGCAGATGACACTAAATTGGGAGGAGTAGCAAAAGCAGTAAAAGACAGAGTCAAGATAGAGGATGATCTTGACAGGCTGGAAAACTGGGCTAAAACAAATAAAATGAATTTCAATAGGGATAAATGTAAAGTTCTGCATTAGGGTAGGAAAAAATAAATGCATAATTATAGGATGAGAGAGACTTGTCTTGGAAGTAGTATGTGCGAAAAGGATCTAGGAGTCTTAGTAGACCATGACCGATTTCTCATCAGAAACTGCTTTGTCATCGGTTTTCCTCTTTTTTGAGGATCACTGAAGCCACAGAGGAAATCGGGCAAAATGCACCCCGCGGCAAATAGTGAGAAATTGAAGCACGCAATCGGGACAAAGGGAAGACCGATGGCGAAGCAGCGCCTGGTGTGAAATCAGTCCATGAGTCAGCAGTGTGATGCAGTAGCTAAAAAGGCAAATGCGATTTTGAGCTGTATCAACAGAAGTATAGTGTCCAGATCACACGAAGTGATGGTATCACTCTACTCTACTCTGGTGAGACCTCACCTAGAGTATTGTGTTCAGTTTTGGGCACCACAGTTTAAGAAGGATATATTCAAGCTGGAATGTGTCCAGAGGAGGGCAACAAAGATGGTGAGGAGTCTGGAGACCAAGTCCTATAAGGAAAGTTTGAAGGAGCTGGGTATGTTTAGCCTGGAGAGGAAACAACTGAGAGGTGATATGATGACCATCTTCAAGTACTTGAAAAGCTGTCATATAGAGGCTAGTACAGAGTTGTTTTCTGTTGCCCTAGAAAGTCGGACCAGGACCAATGGGTTGAAATTAAATCAGAAGTTTTTGGCTAAACATTAGGAAGAACTTTCTGACAGAGCGATTCTTCAGTGGAACAGACTTCCTCGGGAGGTGGTGGGCTCTCCTTCTTTGAAAAGGGAGGGCAGGAAGGGTTGCATAGTGCTTAGTTCTCGTGGCCCTTTCTTACACACCCAGGGAAGTGCTGATCGCCACTTCGGGGTCAGGAAGCAGTTTTTCTCCAGGCCAGTTTGGCCAGGGATCCTGGATGGTTTCCCCTCTCTTCTCATCATAGAGCAGGGGTCACTGGGGGTGGGGAGGAGGTATTTGTGAATCTCCTGCATTGTGCAAGGGTTCAACTAGATGACCATGGAGATCTCTTCCAACTCTATGATTCTGTTAAGTCCTTCAGTTGCAGTCAGCTTGCTACCCCAATCAATCTTGGCCGATTGGCCCTCTCCAGTTTGTGCATACTCATTCTATGCAATTTAAAAGTGAGATGCAAGTTGCCATGAGCCTGGTCACATCACACACATGTTCTGACCATTACTGCAACCCAATAACAATGGCGTAAAACTGGTAATCTGCTTTCTCTGCATGGGGAGGTGAAGTTTTTGGAGTACTGGATTAAAGCTGGGGTAGTAGCCCAACTGGAGAATGATCCTGGGTGCAAGCCCCTTCCATGTAGTGCTGCATACATTGGACTTGCAGGTGGACTTTGGAGAAATCACCTCCAACAAAGCAAACCACCTACAATAAACTACCCACCCATCTGCGCATCGTGCCACCCCCCCCCCCCCCCCCGGGCCAGCTCAACTTTTCTCACACGGAAAACAGAGGGACCCTCCCAATGGTTGATCTTAGGGTTTTCACTTCTACTAAGTAGACTTAGGGTCTACTGTGCCCCCCCCCCCCCGATTTTGTCCACCAAACAACAATGAGGCTCGGGTCATGTGTTCAGTGCACAAAACTAATGAACCTCAAACAATATATGTGATAACAAGAAGTTAATGAGGATGCAAATGAATGCTACAGTGGCAACAGCCAGATGCCAGACCAAAAATGGCCATTTAGCAAGAAGAGGTTGGCCATAGACAATAGTCAAGTGAAACCTCCCACTAAAACACTTGTTTTTAGGAACTGACAACTGGTGGATTAGAAAAAATGCATCTTGAGGTGTGGTGGTCCCTGTTATGCTGGGAGGGGGCAGAGTGGATCGAAACTGAGTCACAAATTCTACACTTAAATCTGCACCAGGATCTCTCTGGATCAAGGTAAAGCCCACAGCAAAACAGCAGCCATATACCCTGGGGCCAAATGGGATGACCACCACAGCTCCCTCTAAGGTGCGCTAGGGGATGATGGCACACAAAAATTTAACACGCAGCTCAGGGGTTGTGTGCTTCTGCTCACAAGACATTTCCCCCCTCCATTGGAAACAATGGAGGATGGGAGCATGCACTTCTGGGGCCCATAGAATTGGATCCCCTGGTCCAGTCTTTTTGAAACTTGGCGTTTTTTTTGAGGAGAGGCACCAGCAGCTTTGCTATAGATTTGGTGCCTCTACCTAAAAAAAACAGCCCCCCCCCCCCAGAGCCCCAGGTACTCCTTGATCAATTCTCTATTATAGCCTATAGGACCTAAACTATAATAGTCCCCATAGGCTACAAGGGAGCCAGGAAGAATTTTTTATTTGCACACCCCTGTTATGCTTTTCAGTATAATTTGTAAGTTGCCTTTAGTCACAGGGGAAAGTAGTTTGGACAGGTTGATAACATTTAAGAAACTTCCTGTTTGTTAGGTTAGGCAGGGTTCTGTCAGTGATTGTTCCTCCTCTTATATTTAACCTGTAATGCTGGTTGTCATGTTTCACGGAAAAAAAACAGCAGACTGCAAGAACCCCACCCCCGTGCCGGTATGTTTTCTAAGGCTCAGCACAAGGCGATGGTCTGAGGCCAGGTCTACCAATCTAATGAAAAGGGGTGGGTATACCTATTCTCCTGAGGTGAGGTTTACCAATATAGTGGACTGGGGTGGGTAGACATGTTCTCTGGAGGCCAGGTCTACCAATAGAGTGGAAAGGGGAGGGCAGACCTGTTCTCTGGAGGACAGGTCTACCAATAGTGGAAAGAGGTGGGTAGACCTGTTCTCCAGAGGCCAGGTCTACCAATATAGTAATCTTCTAAATAACTAATTTACATGACGATCAAATGTATTCTGGTCACAATTTTAATGCTACTAGCTTTTTTCACTCATGAGGTGGAATTTCTGCTCACAAGACTGTGGAGCTTAGACAAAACGTTGGAATGTAATACAGAATTGAGGGGGAAAAAACCAGGATAAATAGAGGAGTGAACTCAAGTGTAGTGCAGAACAGGAAATAGGAGACCATGTTGAACCAGGATTAAAGGTCTAGTGCAGAAAGGACCTCTGTTAAAGTGAGAGACTGACAGAAAGATAACCAGCCCCGTGAAACATATATGGGAGTCTGGCAGATACGTTGCAGAGGTGCACAGAATTGTTTATTTGTGTCTAGCATGCTATTTATTTAGATTTTGTTTTTTTCAAAATACAGGCCAGTTATCAGAAGCAATACAACACTGGGATTCTTAACCAAGAAGCTGCCCAAACATTGATCGGTGCAGCAGAAAACTATATTGATATTAAAGGAAAGTAAGTACTTAATTTTAAAAACTAGGGGTTTCAGCCAGCCATTCCACTCTGCTAAGGGTGTACTCTTCCTCCAATGGAAGAGGTATTTCCTACAGAGGAAGATTCCTTGCACTAGAGGAAGACTCCACTCTCAACTGAGTAGAGTGACAAGATTCAATCAATTTTTTAAAAACCCAGTTACATTATTTACTGATTAATGAGATCTGACTATATGTTTATGCATCTGTTGAGTATGAACATTCATATGCATATGATTCTAGGTGGGCAAGCCATAGATAAAGAAATTCTGTGTTTCTGCAGTGTGATATGTTTTCTAAACAGTGATTCTAGGGTTTACTAATAACAGTAGTTATCTCCTGTACTTCTGATGTGTTTTAAACTGTGGCCTTTCTTTGTGACGGTGGAAAGTGCTGTCAAGTTGCAGCTGACTCAAAGTGACCTCGTATGGTTTTCAAGGCAAGAGACTATCAGAGGTGATTTGCCATTGTCTGCCTCTGTGTAACAACCCTGGAATTCCTTGGTGGTCTCCCCTCCAAATACTAACCAGTGCCAACCCTGATAAGCTTCTGAGATCTGATGAGATTGGGCTAGCCTGGGCCATCCAGTTTAGGGCTTGGTTATCTCTAGCTTTCATTGTATTAACTTGGTTTACCCCTTTTTTTCATTGCCATGCTTTGGTTCTATACTTGTTGGTCTCAGCTGTGCAACATTCTCTAGGATATACCTTCTCTTCATATGGGGTACTTTCACAAAAGATTCTCTGAGGGGAAAGTGCAGAGCAGCATATTCTGCGGCTGAAACCTGCTTCAGGAGATGCTTCCTTTTTCTGCATCTGCAGAATGTTAAGGTTGTTTTACACCACTGTGGTATTATTAGATTTTGAAATGGGTACTATGAGAAGAAGCATTAGCACACTTAGATTAATCTTGTGGAGAGAAATCAGACACAGGCAAATTCCAGTGGTATGGCAGCAAAGGAAATAAGTACGCTGGGTTCTGACTTTTTTTCTCATTATTAGTATACCTAACAAGTGAGGACTTGCAAGGAACTTGCAGAAAGGGGCATCCCATTCCTCATGATTTTCTTCCCCGTTCTCCCCATCCCTTCTTCTCTGTCACTCCTGCCAGGAGAATCTCAGAACTGGGAGCTCTGTCAGTTAGAAAAGAACTGTGCACCCTCTATAGGAATTCAGAACTGACCCTGCCTTCATTCCGAAGGTTAACTCCCACATGTTCAGACAGCATTTCTTTGTTTGAGGGGTTCACACAGACACCACTTCAATTCTCCCCCCCCCCTTTCAGATTTTTCTGCAAACCTAGGGAGATCCCACATGTTGGTAGGAAAAGTTTTCTTCTGTGTAATTGGCCTGATCTATGGATTTAGATTTCTGCAGTTCACCCCCTCCCCAGTCATTATTAGGTAGATGATATTATGATGATGATTCTCAATGTGGCCCCATTTGTAGATACTTAAATCCAGCGTGGCCATGGGGAGACAAAACAGATCCTTCTGTAAACCTGAGGAAAACTCCAGGTTTGCAGAAAAATCTGAAATCTTAAAACACACACATACACACACACATTGGGAGTTTAAAAAACCCAAATAACAAGAGGCAGTGCCTATAGCTCCAAGAAACAAATGTCCTCTGCACTGGCCATTGTGGGGGCTGCTTGGCAACTGCAACAGTATTGCCAGCCTTCAGTCATTGGTTTCTGTAAGTAAAAGGTAAGGGGGAGGTGCTTCCCAGAGCTATTTTGAGCTATTTTGGCCTTTGAGGGAGAACTCACTAAGGCCAGCAACCAATGGGTGACTTGCAACCAAACAACTTGTATGAACAGGATGGGCTACTTGCTAGTGTTCAACAGCAATCATCCTACAAAAGCCAATGAGGTATAGTGGTCAGAATTTCAGACTAGGATCTGGAGACCCGGGTTTGATTCCCCAGTCTGCCCTGAAGCTTATTCTTTTTCACAGTGTTCCTGTTAATTTACTTGATTAACTTCTATAAAATAGTGTAACTTCTCTAGTATCGCAGCTCTTACTGTGCTCATGTTTTAACTTGTGGTCTCAATTATGCATTATCATAAATATTCTAGGTTTATGAATATCCAAGAAGTAAAGACATACTGGGAAAGCAAAGGATTATTAGTAACAATTAAAAACTCATTAATGGATTGGTCTTACAACGTAAAAGAAGAAAAATCTAGGCCATCAAGGTTAGTACAAAATAATATTTACTATAACATGGATGAAGGAATGGGTAACATGCTTACAAAATTTGACACTGAAATTGAATATTCTACACACTTTACTGAGATCAAATGTTGGGCATGGTTTTCAGGGTCTGAACGAGGCTGCTGTAAGTCCATCAGGGACCGAGATGAGAAGCATGGTCCCCGGGAGCCAGAAGTCCAGTTCCAGATATCAGAAATGGCAGAATAAGGTCACAATCTAACACTGGCAGGAGTTCACAATCCAATCTGAGCCTGTTCATGGGGAGGGTGGGGTATAAATAAAATTAATAAATATAAACTAACTAAAGTTTAGGTAGTTAAGGAGCAGATAATGTAATCCAAGGCAGGCAGACCTGTGAGGTGTCAAGGAAACAGTCTTGAAGGAAGCAAGAATTTAGCAAGGTAGGGTCACCTCCAGTAAAACCAGTTGCTTGAACTGAAGAGCAAGCATTGATACTATACTTTCATAAAGCCAGGTGGAGCTGTATTTGTCATCAGGGTAAGGTGATAGGGCTTGTAGTACAATCTAGAAGATGCTGTTGAATCTGTAAGGTGCAGGGTAGAAATGGAGCCTGGTGACACAAGAGGTAAGTCGCCACAGCCTGGATGCAGCGATACAACAGCCTTTCCAACACTTTTCAGCATTCCATATCGTAGTGCATGCAGTAGTCAGTGATATCAAGTTCATAGAGACCTCTTTCACCTCCCTTTCCCTATGGAAAGGAATGTTCTGGACCTAGATGTAGGATTGCCGTAAAAAATTTTTACAGCTGCACAAGTGGTCTATGCTGAAATGGATTTTCTTCCTTCTTGCTGTCAATATCCCTCAGCTTGGTCCTTCTCTACAGATGGGACCAAACATGGGAGCTACTGGCATCTTCCAATAGCACATTTCCACCCATGGTTGCCAAGGAAAAGAGTACGAGACTGAGAACGCTGTAATAACACTAGTGGCAGGTAGAAAGGAGGAAGAGTGTGGCTTCCTTTTGAAACTTTTAGCCCCTTTGTCATGAAGGCTAGTGTTAACATAGCTAAATGAAGTAAGCTGGGCTCACACTTTTCTCCCTGTGATGCCACTTGGTCCCTCCATGTCAGATACTGATAGAATGGCCCAGAGGTACTTCCTGTCAGATACAGAGGTCTCTATGTTTTCACAGATAGTGTGGATTGCAGCTCGTTTGCACTCTGTCTAGTCCCATTAATGTGGGCTCACCTATTCTGCTCAACATCTTTGGTTGGTGGTTGGCTGGTCTACAGGCCTAAGGAAATTCCTGACCATCATGCCAGGCTGGGTATGATATGGAAAAATGGAATTTAATGTAGTGCTCTGGGTTTTCTAAATGATTTGGTTACCAACTGAAAGTTACACTGCATTCCCCCTTCTCCACAGAAACAAGTTTCTGAAGATGTGTCATCATACAGTATTCATGAATGAATTTGAAAATACAAGTGCTGTCATTACATTACTGAACTTCTGCCCTATTATTTTTCATTTTATACAAGCAATTACTTCAGAATTTCAGGAACAACTAAAAATGTGCAACTACTATTTTCTCAGTTTGTATATAATCGAAGCAATAATGAAGGTACTGTCTCTATAATGTTCTGACATTTTTAGTAACATTAATTTGTGACATAGTCTGACAATTTGAATTTTACTTTTACCACCAAAATATAAAATTGAAAATCCAGTTTCTTGAAAGTATTTAACACTTCATTGCTCTCCTTTGATTGGTATCACCTTTATTTATTCTGGTCATGTTTTAAAGCTAACAAGCAGGAAACCCATAAGGACTTATGGGGGAACATTTCATTTTCCAGGGCTGCTTTGGCCTCCTAGTCTCAGGTGAAATGCAAAAGGGCAGTATAATAGAATTAAACTATTCTTTTTCCCACTGCCTAGCAACCCCGAAAATGGCCCTGAGATCTCAGTGGGCATTCTTTCTTAAAGGTAATTTCTATCATTTTGGGGAGTTTTAGTCCTGCAATGTTTTTGTTTAGATTTCAGATTTTTCCACAAACCCAGGACTTCCTTCACATTTGTAGATAAATCTCCCCTTGTCTGTCTCTGGCTCCATTTGTGGATTTTTTAAAATCTACATTCTATGGCCCAGTTCGAAACTAGATATATGATGTTCTGCTTGTTGGAGTGAATGACTCAGCATGCCTGGACATTGGTGGGCACTACATCACTCTATGTGTGTATAGGTATTATCTCCTTGAATGGGATGCCTCTCTTTCTCTAAACCTGGGAGCTGCCCCAACCCCTCCTCTCTCTTCACGTGGCCTTCCATGGAGACACATGTCTGTGTAGGTCTCTCCTGTAGATACAATGCCCATACTCCCACACACATGATGCCAGACAAGCTGGCCATTTGAAATAGGGACATTATCCTTTAGATTAGGCTTCTTTCTCATCTTTAGATTGCAACCTGTATGTGAACTGGATCTACCTGAATAAATATAAAATTACCTTTTTTGCAATATACTTCTTGGGAGATGTATTTACTGCACTCAGTATCACGCTTCTATGACTGGGCAAAACTCTGCTGTATTAACCAAATATCCTAATACGGCTGTAGTTTAAATGAGGCAACTGTAACTGTGTACACAGAAGGATGATTTAGGTCCTTATGACTGAAGAGCTGTGTATGGCCTAAGGGATTTGAATACCAGTGGTCCTCTTCTGATGCACCAACAGCTGTATGCAGAGGAGGAAGCATCCATTACCACGGTGAGGGAAGGGTCCAAATTATCCCCCTAGTTATTTCTAATTAGTTACTGTCCCAGCAGTAGGCCTCTGACAGCCCCCCCCCCATCAACACCTGAAGACCCCACCCACAGACCCCCATCACCTACTGGGAGATCCGGAGAGGTGGGAGAAGAGCCGCCCAGAGGGTCTGTTATGTCCTGAACGCAATTCCACAGATAACCACTTGTATGATTCTTTGATGTGACCAAACAGGTAATGGCGCCGGCCATGCGGTCTGACCGCATGGCCTGGAAAAGGTACAAGCTTGAGGTACAAGCTAGGTACAAGCTAGGCAAACAATAGCACCCAGGCTCCTAAAGATCCACCTATCAGGGGCCTATCATATTCAAATGAACCAATGTAATCTCTGGTGGGAATTTAGCTTGGAGAAATGACGGCTGAGGGGTGACATGATCGAGGTTTATAAGATTATGCATGGGATAGAGCAGGTAGAGAAAGAAGTCCTTTTCTCCCTTTCTCACAATACAAGAACTCGTGGGCACTCAATGAAATTGCTGAGCAGTCGGGTTAGAACAGATAAAAGGAAGTTCTTCTTCACTCGAAGAGTGATTAACACGTGGAATTCACTACCACAGGAGGTGGTGGTGGCTACAAGCATGGATGGCTTCAAGAGGGAATTAGATAACATATGGAGCAGAAGTCCATCAGTGGCTATTAGCCACAAAGTATAGATAGGAACTCAGTCTGGGGCAAGTGATGCTCTGTAATCTTGGTGTTTTTTTGGGGGGGGGGGACAACAGTGGGAGGGATTCCTGCCCCCACTGCTGGACATTCTGAGGGTACCTGGTGTTTTTGGTCACTGTGTGACAGAGTATTGGACTGGATGGGCCATTGGCCTGATCCAACATTGGCTTTTCTTATGTTCTTATGAGAGGGGGAAGTGGGATGGGGGGAAGAGTGTTACTGGAGAGTGGTTTTGCAGAAACCTACACTTTTAAAAAATCAGGCCTCCATTAGCACTTTATCATTATTCTGTTTAATTTAAAAAAATAAAAAAGAGTGGTAATGCAGGGCTGAGTGGAAGGGGAAGGTGAGAGAGGAAGGTGACTTGGATTTACCGGGGAAGTTAGGATGTGGGCAGCCCCAAACCCCCCCCTCCAACTGCAGCATTATGCATGAGAAGTGAAGCCAACTCTGCTTCTGCTTGAAAAAAAATTGGGGTAAAAGTACTTCCAAAAAAACCAAAGAAAAAGTGCTGGAAAACCGAAGCAGCCTCTGTAGGCACCAAAATACATGAGGAAAAGAAAACCCTGATGCAGTTCAAGGCAGGAACTGATGGAAACCACACATGCGGGAAAATCCTTTACCTCAGGAGATACGTTGGTGCAGTGGCTGTTTGGTTCCCTGAGCTCCCCCCCCCCCCCCCCGGCAGTCTTTGTAGTCTCTGTCATGTTGTGGGCAAGACAAGCCACTGTTTTGCCACTCTTTTTTGGTCGCCACCACTACTTTGGGTAAAATCCAGCCCACCTCCATCTCTAGCATGGTTGCCCAAACCAACCTCACAGGGGTATCATTCAGTAGCATACCAAGGAGCCAGGCAGGTGGATAAAGACTTGTGCAGACTCTCTCAAGATAAACAAGACTATTTCTATAAGGCACAAACTCAGGGTATTGCAAAGGTCAAGAGCTAGGCATACTAAGGAAAATAAACAAAATGACAGGTTCTAACTAAAGTACTTACAGTTTATGTTGCATCACATATAGGTAGATGCAGGATGCCCGCCCAGGTACCTCTGTATTTCCCATTCACATTTTCCAACTATGAAGTAGCCAAGAAGGGAGCCCAGAAGGAAGGCCCAAACAGATCCCACTCCAATGTGTGCTCTGGAGTCTTCAGCCAATCTGTGTACTAAGCCTTGGGTCTCCAGCCCACCAAAAGTGTACCCTACAACCAAGAGGTGTTAACACATCAAAGGACTGGCATGCTATCTCTCTCAGCTGGAAAGGATGCCTTGTTCTGGCAAGCAGCATCTTTTCTCCTTCTTCCTAGCCATGAAAGCGCCTGGACCTCTTTCCATCATTATAATTGTCAAGGCATCTCTCCCCCCATCTCACTACAGTATCCTAAGCTACACTGATGCATGGAGAAAGGATGGGAGAGGAGCTTGAGTTTTTCCTTTGTATGATTGTCTATGGGACTCTTGAGTGTTATGCCAGTGTTTTGTTATGTCAGCGTCAGGGGCATGGTATATTGTTATGTCAGCGTCAGGGGCAAGAAAATATCTATTTGTTTTAAAGAGTTTTGTTTTAAAGAGTTTTAAAGATCTCAAGCATATAAAAACTTGAGATGATTTTTGTTGAATGGAAACTTTCTGTACATGCATGAGGATTCTTTATTCATTATAAACAGGGAAGCACACCTTACCCAGGTAAAAATTTTGTAAATGTAGTGCATCAGATCTGTCGCTTATGCCTCTAGCCCTACACTTATTTGAACATACAAGTACCGACCCCTTCACATGATATCAGAGGGTGCTCCTGAAGTTCCCTTAGTATAGCAGCAGGCTTGTCAGATGATATAAAGGTTGATAGTGGAAGGATGAACTTCATAACTTATCCTGTAACTTAACCAGTCTTTGACTGTCAGTCCAGGACTAATAAATGAAAGATCACATTTCATATGTACTCCTAATCAGTGTATGGATAAATAATTTCAATGTGAGTTTGCACTCGTCGGTGTATAACATCTTCTGCCTAGTTAAGGGGAAGGGGGAGGGAAAGGAGATTGTAAGCTGCTCTGAGACTCCTTTGAGTAGTGAAAAGTGGGGTATAAGTCCAGTCTCCTCCTCTTCTTCAATTGAATATTTATTTTTACCAGGTTTCAGCAATGGGAAGGACATACCTCTATCATCACTGGAACCGGTTTGATGTTTTAATCGTAATAGTGGGAATTATAGATGTCATCGTTATGAATGTCCTTAAGCGAATTAGTCAAGAATATTATATGTTAAAAATCATCAATGTATTCCGAATGTTTCGTCTTCTAAGAATTCTGCGACTCTTGAAGGTAAAAGCATATGTCTATCATTCTCTAGCAATATGTTCTGCTTCACTAATTGAGCAGTTAATTGTTCGTATTTCAAATATATAAAATGTAATTTTAAATGTTTAAAACATATTCATTAATATTGATTAGCATCCATTTAGTTAAAATTTGTTTTTTAAAAACTGTAAATTTAATAATACCAGAACAAAATTTAAGTCCAAAAGCACCATATAGACCAGCAAAAAATTCCAAGATGTGAAGAAATGCAGTTTTGGGTAGAGGTCTGACCTGAGTAAAACCTTTATCAGAAGGTTTTTAAAATTTTTCTCTCTGGGCAGGGAACAGACAGGGAGGGGGAAGTCAGTTCAATGGCTTTCCAGCCTCACCTCAGCTACTACTTAAGAAATGCTAATAGGTCCAGCTAGAGACAATAGAATGCTGCAGTCTCTTCCTTCCTCTCCAAGTAGGGAACAGAGAACTGGAGGTATTAAGGGGTAGAAGGACTTCAGGAAGAAACTTCTGGAGACTTCAGGAAAAGCTTCTTTGACCCAGCCTGACCTGGTCAGTGGGTGGGGAAAAGACAGATGATAAAACTCCTGGGAGCAAGGAGGGATGTCTCTTTTGTGCTGATTCCATCAAAAGAGACAGAACTCTTAACTGAGGTCTGGAGGAGGCGGCCATTGCGATGTGCTGGCCTGAAGGAGGCTTGAAGGTATTGGAACTCATATAAAGGATCTGGTAACTTTCTAAACAAAGGAGCCTGCCTTATATTTAACAACAGATAGGGCATGTATAGAGGGAAGGACAGAGGAATTGTGTTTTACCCATTTCTTTTCAATCCCTTGCTCAATCTGGTGCTGTGCTAAACATGCTTGTGAACATTTTCTTTTTAATAAATGCTTTACAACTTTGGATCTTGGACATGGTTCTCTGTACCACATAGACCTCCACTGTCTTGGACACACTATTTTAAAAGGACTTACAGGAGAAGGGGGAGGGCAGTCAGTTGGCAAGTGGCTACTCCCCTAGTAGTGCAAAGGCAGTAAGCGGTACCTATGGTCACCAGACTCTGGGAAAGGAGACACAGAGGCAAGAATGTGGAAGGGAAGGGAAGCTGGGAGCCCTGACCCTTCCAGTGGGTAATTCCTGCAAAAGTCAGGTCAGGTGGTGGCAGTGGTTGAACTGAGAGGGAGAAAAGCCCCTCCAAATGTTGGGGAAAACCAGGAGGGCAGGGTGAAACAGGGCCTGCAGGCCAGAGTAGGACTGTTCTATCACATAGGATACCAGTCAAAGCTCACTTTGTCACATATCTAGGTAAAAGTTTTAATAAGTCAAAGCTCACTTTATCAGGTATCTGACAATGTGAGCTATAACTCACAAAAACTTATTCCTTGGAAATTTTTGTTGCTCTTTAAAGTGCAACAGGACTTGAACTTAGTTCTACTAATATGACTGCCACCCAAAACTAATATTACCAGGCTTCTTTTGGAAAGAAGGAGGAATCATTGGATGCAACTCAACTTCCAGACACTCTCCTTTCTCTCCACCTGTTATTATTGCTGTATGAAAAGAGTACCTAGAGGAAGGCTTCGCACCCATCAGTGCCCATGTGTAGTCTTCAGAAAGTTCCAGTCTGGATTTGGAGATGGAAATGATAGTGTTGCCTGCTCTAGCTTGGGGGGGGGGGGGGGCGGTTTATTAAGAAGAAAGGCACAAGAACTATACATAGGTATGGTCATTTATTTTTCTGTCACCCAACTCTGTCTTGAGTTGAAGAAAGGCCAGCAAGCAGGAGATGATATTATTCTGGTAGGATTGATTAGATGGTGAACAAGGTTTTACCAATAGCTACAAAGAAAAGTGGTAAAAATTATTCCAGAATTCTAATATGTTAAAGGGGGAATAAAATGCCACATAGAATAAATATCAGATGTTTGCGAGCCACAAGACATGAACAAATATTACACACATTTTTATTGGAAAATACACAAATTTGTTTTTTTATTAACATTAAATGAGACTGCCAAAAATAAAACCAAAAGGGGTAAAAACAGATGTTGATAATGGTATTTATTTGTTCAATGATATTTATTTGTTTGCTAATGATATTTATTTGAGAGAGAAAGACAGAGAAGTGGAAAGAAAAAATGAAAGAGGTGGAAAGAAAGAAAGGGAAAGAAACAAGAGAGCAAATAGATGGGGAGGGAGGGGGAAAGAAAGAAAGAAAGAAAGAAAGAAAGAAAGAAAGAAGATGAAGGGGAAGGAAGGGAGAGAGAGAAAGAAAGGAAGGGAGAGAGAGAAAGGTGAAAAGAAAAAAAGAGATGAAAAGAAAGCAAATAGATGGGGGGGGGGAGAAGTGGAAAGACAGCAACTTTAACTTTAAATGTGTTCTCCCAGCCCCTTGCCAGCTGGCTTGGAGAAGGGATTTAAAAAGACAAATGCCTTCTCCAAGCTGGCAGGCAGGGGCTTGGAAAATGCCTTTAACTTTAAATGTGTTCTCCAATCCCTCTGCCCCTGCTGCCGTGCCGGCTTGGCTTGAAGAAGGGATTTAAAGAGAAAAATGCCTTCTCCAAGCCAAGCCAGCCAGTGTGACAGTGTGGCGGGGCTTGGAGAACACATTTAAGTTCAGATGGAGAGGGAGGGGAGGAAGAAAGAGGAAAGAAAGCAAATGGATCAGGGGTAGGTAGGTAGGGAAAGGTGGAAAGAAAGCAACTTTAACTTTAAATGATTCCTCCAAGACCCCCTTCCACGCTGGCTGGCTTGGCTTGAAAAAGGGATTTAAAGATGCAAATGCCTTCTCCAAGTTGGCTGGCGGGGCGGAGGGAGCTTTGAGAACACATTTAAAGTTAAAGTTGCTTTCTTTCTCTGCTCCCCCCACCTCAAGCTTACTCAGGGAGAAGGACACTGGCTGGGTTCACTGAATCCAGTATTCCATCAGTTGCTTCTTGTCCCTGTCACTCCCCCACACCCTCTCCAAGCCCCAGAGGTGCCACCACCACCCATCATGGTAGAGACCATGAGGAGTATAAGATAGCCCAGATCTTGGACTCCAGGCAACGCAGAGGTTGGCTGCAATACTTGGTGGACTGGAAATGCTATGAACCTTAAGATTGCTCTTGGGAACCCCCCAAGAACCTCCACACTCCTGCCTTGGTGTACCAGTTTCATCAAACATACCCACAGAAGCCAACTCCAGTCCCATTGGTTGGGGTGGGCCCTGGGGGAGGGGTTGTATCATTGAACAGCCAGGCCCTGGAGGCAGCTCTGACTCCTCTGACAAAGAACAGCTGGATTCTGTGCCTATCAGCCAGCAGCCAGCTGCAGCTGAGCAATCAGATGAGGAATCACAGAAGGCTATGAGGTGTGTGTTTCATCCCCCACCTGGAGCTGACAGTTCAGGGTTAGCCAGCTGCCCTATCTCCTCCAGGATCCCCAGATCCACAAGAGTAATGTTGGCACAGATGTAGAGAGGATTTACAGTCCTTTTTTTTTGTAAATTTTTATTTTTTATTTTTCCAAACATTAAAAATAATACATTTATCTTATACAAATCCATTTTTCCATATTATATAACATTTTGTTCTGTTTGTATAATCTTGTTTTTATCTTATATTAACGGTTTCCCACCACATCTGAAGCATAACACATTTTCCACTCTATCCAAAATAGTAATACTTATATCTATGTTTACATTTCTGGTAACGGTCATATTTCTTAAAAATACTTATACATTAATTCTTACTTTCTGTATTCTTATATAATTCTAAAATAAAAAACAACTTCTTTGTCTAATTATCCTTAATACATTCATATACTCTAATTCTATTACTTTACATTATTATAACCATGCATAAATGCAATTTTTCATATCCCAGTATTTTTCAACATATTCTTTCAAATCCTTCCTATCTTCTAAAAAGGTCTCTGAGTACAGATCATTCAATTTTCTAGTCCATTTATCCATTTCAGCCATATGTAACAGTTTTTTCAACCATTCCCACACCTCTGGTATTTTTTCATTTTCCCAATTTTGTGCATACACCATTCTTCCTGTTGTTATCATATACCATATTATTGTCCTTTTTTTTACATTTATCTCTTCTAGTTTAAGTCCAAGCAATAACATTTCGGGCAACTTCTTAAATGTACATTTCAAGATTTTTTCCATTTCTGCATGTATTTTTGACCAATAAATCTTTGCTTTATCACAAGTCCACCACATATGATAAAAAGAACCTTCTTTCTTTTTACACTTCCAACATTTGTTAGACATATTCTGACCAATATTTGCAATTTTTTTTGGTGTCATATACCATCTATACATCATTTTAAAACAATTTTCTTTTAAGTTATAACACGTAGATATACTCATAGCATTTTTCCATAAAAATTCCCAAGATTCCATTTCAATGTCTTTGTTAAAGTTTATCGCCCATTTTACCATTTGTTCTTTTACCATTTCATCAGCATTAAACCATTTTAGCAAGACTTTATACATTTTAGAAATCATTTTTTCCCCACCTTCCTCCCAGACTTGTTCTATTTCATTATTTTCCCCCCTAAAACCGTGTTTTTTATCACGTCTATACATATCATATATTTGTCTATATCTTAGCCAACCATAATCAAAGTCCATCTGATGCTGCTCCTTCAATTTGAAGTCTTTACCATGTCTTGTTAATAAGTCTTTATACTTCAACCAATCTTGTCCTTTGTACCGTGATGTTGGATGCAAAACTTCTGCGGGTACAATCCACATAGGTATCTCTTCTGAAAAAAAGTTTTTATATCTTGTCCACGTATCCATTAGTGTTCTTCTCAAATAATGATGTTTAAACATAGGCTGAGGACAGACTGGCAATCTAAAGCGGGGCAGGCACGCTTCGCAAATGGAGGAAAGGAGCATGTTCAAACATGCGCATCTGTCCGTCGGCTCCGTTGCGTACTTACCCGTCTCCCAGCCGCTTTCCTTCCGCTTTACCCGGACACCGGTTTTTCCCGGTGTTCAGGGGCCTTCCTCCGCATGCCTCCCGCTTCCAAACAGTGTGAACTGGAAGAAGCGGGAGGCATCGGAGGAAGTGTGAACGCACCGGCAAAAAGTTTTGCGCATGTGCGCATATGCGCATGTATGCATATGCGCATGTGCGCATATGCGAAAAACATCAAAGGAAAATAAAAAAGTGCAGCGACACGCGCGAGCCGCGCGCGCTGGGTATGCGGCAGTCTGAACTCTCCGTGGCAGTCTGAATGCTCCGTATCGCCGCTGATCCGCATTGCTCTGGCCAGTGTGAACGGCCAGCTCCGTGGGTTTTTCCCCCCGCTCCAGTTCCCTCCGCTTTGCCTCCGCTTCAGATTGCCAGTCTGTCCTCAGCCATATTGTCCATTTTTGTTTTACCATAATACAAATATGCATGCCACCCAAATCTACAATCATGACCTTCCATGGACAATAACTTTCTATCTTGTAACATAGTCCATGTCCCTACCCAGGTCAAACATATTGCATCATGGTATAACCTTAGGTTTGGTAATTGAAACCCTCCTCTTTCTTTAGCATCACACATTATTTTCATCTTGATTCTTGGTTTTTTCCCTCCCCACACAAACTTAGACAATTCCTTCTGCCAACATTTGAATGTTTTTACATCTTTCACAATTGGAATAGTTTGAAACAAAAACATTAATTGTGGTAACACGTTCATCTTAACCACCGCAATTCTACCCAGCAATGACAAATTCAATACATTCCACTTTTTAATATCCTGCATAATTTGCAACCATAATTTTTCATAGTTATTTTTATAAAGATCAATATTTTTCATTGTTAGGTTTACACCTAGATATTTTGTCATTTTCACCACCTCACATTATAAGTTTTTGTAACTCATTTTGTTTCTTATTTGACATATTTTTGCACATTACTTTTGATTTGTTCTTATTTACATAAAACCCTGCTAAGTCACCAAACTCTTTTACTCTCTGTAACAAATATGGTAGTGTGGACAAGGGGTCTTCCACTATAAACATCACATCATCTGCAAAGGCCCTATATTTAAAAGAAAAACCTTTAGTTGTTAAGCCTTTAATATCTTTGTCTTCCTTCACATTTAACAGTAGAACTTCTAAAATCCAAATAAATAGCGAAAGTGGGCATCCTTGTCTTGTTCCTTTTTCAACTTTAAAATCGTCTGTCTTTTCAGTATTAATTATTAAAGAGGATTTCTGCTCTTTATATATTGCTTTGATGAGGTTAAGCATATATTCACCAATCTCAAGATGTTCTAAAACTTCAAACATAAAATCCCAGTTTAAATTATCAAACGCTTTCTCCGCATTTAAAAAGAAAAAGCCCACTTCCTTTTCAGGGTGTTTGTCGTAGTATTCTATAGCATCCACTACTACTCTTAAATTATCCCTTATTTGTCGATTAGGTAAGAACCCTGCTTGTTCTGTTTGTATAGTCTCTTTAAGGTGCTCTTTTAATCTATCCGCTATAATTTTAGCAAAAATCTTATAATCATTATTCAGTAAAGAGATTGGTCTATAATTCTTAACATTAGTCAAATCTTGATTTTCTTTCGGGATCAATGAGATGGATGCATCTTTCCAGGTTTCTGGTACCTCACCAGTGACTCCTATATCGTTCATCAGTAGCAGTAACACCGGTGAAACTGACTCCTGCAACGTTTTATTAAACTTCGCTGTAAATCCATCCGGTCCAGATGCTTTTCCTAATTTTGAGTCTTTTATTGCATTTTTAATCTCTTGTAATGATACTGGATTGTTAAATAGTTCTTTAATTTTCTCTGTTGGTTTTGGTAACTTTAATGTTTGCAGGTATTCTTTAATCTTTCTTCTATCTTTATTTTCCTTCTTAAAAAGTTTTGCGTAGTATTTAAAAAATTCTCTTTTTATTCCTTTGTTATCTATTATCTCAATATTATCTCTTATCACTTTAGTGATAAATTTATTTTCACGTTTTTTCTTTAATTGCCATGCTAAGTATTTTCCGGGTTTGTTTGCACCTTCAAATGCTTTTTGTTGAAGTTTTTTTAAGTTCCAGTACATCTCTTGGTTCAGAATAGCTTTTGCTTGGTCTTGTAGCATCCAGATTTCCTTTTGCAGTTTCTTTTTCCCTGGTTTATTCTTCAGTTCTTCTTCCTTTGTTTTAATGGCTTGTAGAATATTTTCATATTGCTCTCTTTTCTTCTTATTATCTTTAGCATTTAGCGATATCAATAGTCCTCTCATCACTGCTTTATATGCATCCCATACGGTTTGAATTTTTACTTCTTTCTGCATGTTTACTTGGAAGTATAGGTCTGTTTCTTCAAGTAATTTTTTAATTATTTCTTGATTGTCTAGTAAGTCCTCGTTTATTCTCCATCTCTTTTGTTTTTTTACCTGCCCAGCTGTCCATAAACACGGATTATGATCTGAAATTATTCTGGGTAGAATATCCACTTTTCTTGTCTTAAAGGTTAAATTAGTAGTCATCCAAATCATGTCGATTCTTGAATGTGAGTCATGTCTATTAGAATAAAAGGTAAAATCTTTTCCTTGTGGGTTAGCTTTCCTCCAAATATCTTCCAGCTTCTCTTGTTTTATCAGTTCAAAAAAATTTTTTGGAAGCTTCCCTAATGTCTCATCCTTTCTTTTAGAGCGCCTGTCTAATTTATTATCTACAGTTCCATTGAAGTCCCCTAACATCATAATTTGATCATAGTTTACATTGTCTAATTCCATTTGAAGTTCTTTAAAAAAAATTTCTTTGGCTCCATTCGGAGCATAAATGTTCACAATCAAAGTTTTCAGTCCTTGCAGTAAAATTTCAATAGCTAAATATCTTCCATCTTTGTCTTTAAATATTACTTTAGGTTCCAAATCTTTTTTGACATATGTTACAACACCATTCTTTTTATTACTTGCTAAAGAATAAAATTCTTCTCCCAATTTTTTCCTTATTAAATATTTGTGGTCTTGTTTTTTAAGATGAGCTTCTTGTATGCAAATTATATTACATTTTTGTTTTTCCAGCCAATGACCTACCATTCTATGTATTTGGGGTGAATTTCGTCCATTTACATTCCACGTAAGTATTTTGTAATCCATCTTGATATATTCTTAAATATCTCCAAAGTCATCTTTATTCTCTCCCAGGAATGCGTACATTTCTTCTGTACTTTTAATCACTACTCTGGAGTTGCCATAGTAGAAACTTAGTCCTTGAGGTATTTCCCAACGAAATCTGATTTTTTTCTCCTTTAGTTTATCCGTCAGACGCTTGAATTTTTTCCTTTCTTGCAGTATTGCTCTAGGCAGTTCTTTCATTACTATAATTTTCTTTCCATCTATTACAAAAGGATCAGTAAAACACTTCTTGTAGATTTGTTCTTTTGTTCTTTTCATTGTAAATTGGACAACCACATCTCTTGGTATGTTTTTGTCTCTTGCGTATGTAGAATTAACTCTATAAACAAGATCCATGTGTTCTTTAACAACTTCTTCCTGTTCTTGTAAAAAAATCTGCTATTGCTTCTTGCATTCTTGTAAAAATGTCTTCACTCAATTTTTCCTCAATCCCTCGAAATCTCAAATGGTTTTGCATATCTTTATAATGCATCATCTTTTCCATCCTCTCATTCTCTCTCATTGTCTTATGGGTGCTTTCTTCCAGTTCTTTTACTTTAGTTTCTATATCTTGTGTTCTTGTGGATAATTTTTGAAATTCTGCTTTTAATTCCATGAAATTTTTATCTGCTTGAGCCGCTATATTATTCATTTTAACATTTACCTCTCCTATAGCGTCTAACATTTTCTTTTCCATTGCTTCCATAATGGCTAGTAGTTCTTTTTCTTTTTTTGCTGCCATTGTAGGAGAGGACCATGTAGCTGCTCTCGATCTTAGTCTGCGGTCCGTCTTGTCTCTTTAAAAAAGATCGATTTTATCTTGTTTTCCAAGTCGAACACCAATTAGTGCATTCAAACAAGCTAATCTTGCCAAGTCAAATTATGTTGGTTTCAGCCTTCTAAGTTATATAGTCTTTGAGATATTGCAGTTTAAAAATTTTATAAATCCAAAATGGCGGGCGCGACTTCTCTATGGTTAATGTCAAAGGTTATAGTCTTTTTACCTTACTTCTGGCTTGCCGTAGTTTCCTTTTGTCCCTTCCTTTTATTTACTTGTCTGCTCTCTGCACGTCACTTCCTGTTGTGGTCTTTCTCGTCCGGCAGTATTTAGAGTCCCCTTTACCTTCTTCCGGTTCTTCTCCTTTTCTCTTCTTGTCTGCTCTTCTAGCCATCACTTCCTAACTCAGTCCTCACGTCTTAATCTCGCGATGCTTGGTTCCCTTCTCCCTCTTTGTCTCGCGATGCTTGGCTCCCCCTCCCGACTCTTCTTAACCGCAGGAATGTTAAACAACTTGTTTTTTTGGCTTTTTAAGTTCAAATCCGGCTTTTTAGCGCTTCAAAACTGCTCTCATCCAGTCTACAACAATCTATTGCTTCACCCGATCTGCTTTTCGTCTTTCAAAACGCGGTAATGGTAAGGCAAAAACTTTTTTTCCGTTACCTTTTGTTGTTACTTCATTTCAGTTGTGGTCCCAACGTTTAAACTTTGTCTTCTTTGCTAAGGAATCAGGGGAATTGGAGGTTTTATGCTGAATTCATCAGCTCAGCTCGGCTCCTTAGAGATACTCGCAAGAATCCTCTTCGGCTGCAGTGCTCAAGGTGTCGGAAAAGTCTCCTCCGAGACTTTCCCTTCACCAAGGTTGCTCAAACCTGGATTATATTGCTTGCTGGTCCTCACACTACCTGTGTGAGGTTACGTCAGGTGGATTAATCCACCAAAGCTGTCAGGAAGAGCCGCTGTCCGCCTTGCGCATTTGCAAAGCGTGTCAGACCTCCATTCCTCCGACCGGAAACCGAGAGGATTTACAGTCCTGACGCAGGTCAGCACGCCTTAGAGCTCAGCACTGGCAATCAGTTGCAGAGGAAGGAGAAACATCAGCAGAGGAGACGTGAAGCAGCTGTCACAGGCATGGCATAGGGCTCAACATATATAAAATTACTGGGGAGGAGCCCTTCAACATGGCTTCAACACATTCCCTTAGACACTGACCTGCTGCTGCTGCTGCTGTATTGGTCTTGCTTTCCAGAAAACTGACCTTGGCCTGCTTAGACAACTCCTGTACAATGTATGGACTCTGTTTAGTGAACTCTGGCATCCTGCCTCTGATAACTAGCTTCTGTTATCTGCCTGAGTTAACTCTGCATATAATAGCACCTGCATGAAGCAGAACAGTGGCTTATACTAAGCCAGCCCTGAACATCAGTTCAACCAGTGTTGCCTAGCAAGGCACTGCAAAGTGCTCTTATGGACTTTAATGTTCATAAGTCTGAACTATGGGTTGTCATGCTTTAAGGACTAGAGGCACTCTCCATTGCTGGGAGAGGCTCCAGTCAATTCCAGGAAGCTGGCACCCGCCATGGTTCACAAAGACAGAGACAAGGACTCCATTACACAAGGGTCCTTCTGTCACATCGCGCTAGGCAAACCTTGCCCCCTCCGACATACCTACACGGATTATGCTGAGTGAGGTTGCCTGGCAACTAATCTTCAGCCATCAACTGGCCAGCTAGGCCCATTAAGAGACAATGGAATGGCCAGTGACTCATCAGACCATTGCCCAGGTGTCAGTTCCTGTCTAGCTCATAGTTTTGCAATATTGACCACTCCTCTGCATCCCCTTCTCTTTTTACCTAGACCAATGGTAGGGTTTGAAGGGACGGACTACCTGGTAGGTGTGTTAGTGGGATGTGGTCAGCGTAGCCCGCTCCCAAACTCACCTAATAAAAGACCTTGCACAGCATACAATCGTTCTCTCTTTTTTTTGAAAATTTTTATTGATTTTATCAACTATATCTACAAACTACAACGCTAATCTCTAAGCTAAATTACCTTATACAGAAAATGCTGTGAAAATTATTCATTTTTAACAAATTAATAAACTTGAAAAACACAAATACTCTTGGTATAACTGATTACTTATGATACTGCTTCTATAGTTTACACAAACTGATTGGCTGGTACACATAGTATTGAAGAATGCTTATTACTTCCATTTACATTCTCATATAGTGCGTCACATTTAACAACAATGCAAAATTTATTTCTTCTTCGATCCTCTTCTTGTCTTTTTAGTCTCTTTACTGGATTTGGGAGCAGCCGCTCCCTTTTCTGAGTCCGACACGTCTTCTTCGCTTTCTGAGCTGTCAAATCCGTACATACTTTCCTGCAGTGCTAGCGAATCATCTGAGTCTCCCTCTTTTTTCTTTTTCTTGCTTTCTTCCAAAAAAGTTTTTGCTTGTTCAACAGAGTCAATCTTATATTTCTTGTCCTTATAGCTGAAAAACAGTCCCTCTGGAGAATTCCATCGATATACAATTGACTCAGACTGAAGCCAAGTAGTCAAACTTCTGTAGGCCCTTCTTCTTTTTCTTATTTCAGATGGTATATCCTTTAAGACCTTGATCTCTTCCTCTTGGATCTTCAGCGATGTTCTGTTTGTGGCTTTTAAAACCACATCTCTTGTTGATCTTTTGGAGAATCTTATCATAATTTCATCTGGCAGGTTTTTCTTTTTAACAAATTCTGGATAGGTCCTGTAGACCAAGTCCATATCGCTTAATATTTCTTCCGTTTTCAAACCTGTCACCGGTGCTAGTGCTTCACTCACTAGTTTTTTGAGGTCCTCCCCTTTTTTCTCGGGAACATTCTGAAGTTGCAGGAAATAGTTTGAATGTTCCATCTGAAGTTTCAAGACATTATCACATTGAAAGGCCTTTTCTTTCTCGATTTTTTGTAGTCTTGAGTCATGCTTACTTGTAGTCGCTTTAACTTCCAAGAGATCTTGTTACAGCATTTCTGTTCGTTTGCCCGACTCTTTCATTTCCTTCTGCATTGAATCCATTTTAGCGTTGAGAGAAGTCATCTGATCCACCAGGGGTCGCAGCATCGCTGAAAGCATTGAGCTCATCTCTGTGGTATCGCCCTTTGAACTCGGTATTCTGCTTCCTGGTTTAGGGGAGGGTTTTGGTCTCCCCGTCATTGTTGCTGTTTCGCTTTTGTTTACAGTTAGATAAGACGGACCGTAGAAAGAGCTATCTTTGTCGCACTAATGTCGTTTAAAAGATTTTTTCTTCATACATGCGATCCAGCCCTCCAGCATTTCCCAAACGCTTCTAATACTGCAGTAAAGCCATGGGAAAGTCTCAAACGCTTCAGTAAGGGGGGGGGGAATGCGATCCACCCATTCCGTCCCAGCCGCTTTATTTCCGATCTTTGCTTGAGACTCACGGTTTTCACCATTGCGTATCAAGGAGTTTAGCTGTTTCTCCGCCCAGCATTTTCTGCTGCTTCTTGGTCGCGCTTACGCAGCCCGAAGGCTTCCACGGCAGGGGAACCTACGGGGGTGATGAAGGGGGCCTCGATCCTGCGGTCGCCACCATCAGGAGAGGCTCCCCCTCGTGCCACCCCAGGCAGAGCCCCTTCGCTAGGGTCTCTGGGGGTTCGGCACCAGTCCGAAACCCCTTCACCCCGCCGGGCACAGATCGCCTCTCCCGCACAAGCGGAGAGAGGCGTCCGCCATTGAGCGTGTCTCTTCCGGAAGTCTCAGCATACAATCATTCTCTTGAGCTTCTACGACCCCTATCTGCTTTTGTCCCTCTTTAGCCCAGCTTGCTGTCCCAGTACCCTTCCTCCATCTTTAATCTCTGGTCTGGCCAGACAGAGAAAAGTGTGTTTCTGCCGGTTCAGAGCATGCTCCTCATTTTTCCTTTCCAATCCCTCTAATCTTCTTTTGGAACGAGGACCCATCTTCAGGACAGGTAAAGTATTGCCCAATCAACGAAACTCCTGCTAATGCAACAGTGCTATTTTCTATCTAAATTTCCTTAGAACTGTGTGTGTGTGTGTGAGATTCTGTTTTGTATGCTCGAAAAACATTTTATAGTAAACATCATTTAAACTTGGCCTCAGTCTCATTGCCTATTTCATGGGAACTCCTGGAAGGGGCGGGACCTTGGTATAGTTGGCAAAGAACCCGGTTATCTGCCAATTGCTAAACTAAATCAAAGCAATTCAGCTAACACCAGGCTCTGAAAGATAAACACCTAGGCTTAGCAAGGACAACCACTTCCCAACCTACAAACAAGCTTCAAATGACAGACAAACTGCAAACTATAAAGCAAAAAAAAAAAGAGAGAGACTATCCAATTAAAACCTGGCAAACCTAATTTAAAAACTTGCTAAAAATTACCACTAAAAATAAGTACTAAAATAGATAAAACAGTTTTTCCCAGATCACAGCCTAACAGTTGCAATGCTGCTTAACCAGAACACAGTGTCATACCAAGGGTGGGGCAGTGGGAGCAGTCAGCCTGGGTGCAGGCAATAAATGTCATCTCTGCCCCTGAGGGAGGACTGTCCCCAGACTCCAAACAGCCTGGCTGCCAGGGCTTGGCTTGCGACTCACACTTTGCATTTAGTACAGCTGCTCTCCCATTCCCCCGCCCCCCGATGAAGAAGCCATCTCAAGCAAATCCTGTAGAAATCCTGCACTGGCAGCGGGTACAGGAGACTCATACCTCTGTAATGGCACATGACTTTCATTTCCCTCTTGCATGCACATGCAAGGGAAGGTGTGGCTGAATGCAGCACGGCTTTAAAGAAGCAAAAAATGCCAAGAAGTCAGGGGTGGAGCAGAGAGAAACTAGGCTACCTGTGACTAGAAGTTTACCAATGGTCCCTGGTGGAAGCGTGCTTTAAAATGAAGGCTGCACTTTTGCTATTAGGGGCTCCTCTTTCTCAAGAGGGTCATGCATGTGGGTCCCCCCAAGAGTCTTTGCTCTCCTTCCTCACCTATTGCAATAGGCACTGCCCAAACATTCCCCTTTCTTCTTTCAATCCTGCAAGCACAGTGTAGCCCTTCAATAATGGATGTGCAAGTAGCCGCGTTAGTGTGGTTAAAGGAATGGTTAACATTAGAAAATCGGAGAGTACTAGTATTAGAAGGACACGACTTATATATGGGTTGGCACGCGTATGTTTGGTACGGGAAACATAAAATCCACTCTAACTTCAAGGTGCATAAATTGAGAGCTGCACTGTTGAACATATGGTTAGATCTGAAAGATAAATTCTATCTAAAAATCCCCGGTTGGGTTTCCCCAATGGAAGCCTTCATAAAACCAACCCTTGTCAATGCCAATAACTTAGTGAGTTACAATAATCTTCTAGACAATAAGGGAACAATTAAAAAAGAAATACAACTAGGGGAAGAACTGGGGATACGGTTGACTTGGTGGGAAACCGTACAACTTCAGTCCAGATACCAAAAAGATATAAAAATGGGCTTCAGTATTAAACCTAATGAATTAGATGAGATTTGGTTGAAAACTAACGATAAACTAATTAATAAGTTATATAAGTTCTTACTAAATTATGAAATGCAGGGAGAGATGGTTAAACCAACCATGATAGACTGGATGAAAGATTTTGGTGGTAACATCGATATAGATAGATGGGCAAAGATATGGAGATCTGTTAAATATTTAAAGGTAGCAAATTACAAGGAAAATATATATAAAATGTTTTACCGCTGGCATTGGACTCCAGAGAAGTTGCATAGGTGCTATAAGAATGTTCCTAATAAATGTTGGACTTGTGGACTTGGTAGGGGAACGTATCTGCACATGTGGTGGTCGTGTAAAAAAGTTAAAGTATACTGGGTAATGGTTAAAAACATGTTGAAAGAGATTATGGGAGTAGATATTCCTTTGGATCCAGAGATATTTTTGTTGAATTTAATACCGGATGGACTAAATAAGGAAAACCAGAGACTGTTAGCATATATAGTAACAGCAGCACGGATTTTACGGGCTAAAACTTGGAAATTACCGGATTTACCAAGTCGAGAAGAGATAATTAAAGCATTGTTGAACTGGGTGGAGTTGGATAAGTTAAGTTATCTTTTGAACCCTCAAGCAAAATTGGATACAGTAGTGGTCTGGGCTAAATTATATGATTGGTTAGAATAATTGTATGGCTCTACTTTGATAAGATGCGATTTACTGTAATACTATTAATATGTAAAAGTTAATAAAATATCTTATTAAAAAAAAATAATGGATGTGGAAGGCAGGCAGTTCAGAGCTCTGGCCCTGGCTGGTGGGGAGGGACCTACTGGTGACTTGGAGAAGAGAAGAGCACAGTAAGGCAAAGAAATCACAAACGGGGGAGGGGGGGGACATAGCCTGCAGAACTGGTTGTTTGTATAGACATGTATAGGTTCTTTGTATGTGTGTTAAGTGCCATCAAGTCACTTCTGTCTTATGGCA